>CM075202.1:3887500-5182500 GCA_037577475.1 Chaunax sp. Z400
AAAAAAACAACAACTCATTTTTACAGTTGGAATTAGAGAGTGAAAGAGGAACCAAAAACACAGTGTGTATTTTTGGACTGCATACTGGGACTGTTGGGGAATCTCCATCACAAGGACTCATTAGTCACTATGACTAGTAGACGAAAGCATCGTGGTTCCCTGTGACTGGAGTCACATGAGGAGAAATGCAACAGTATTATCTGAAAATAACGTGTGTTCATTTAAAAGAAATAGCAGTTTCAACACATCTTCAGCTGAAGATAAAAACCAAAATACTTATAAGTATTGGTTCTAAATATCTTACATCTTAAATCTAAATCTGAATAATAAATGATTAAATATCAGATTACTTTGTAAGTCCGTTATTTTTATTAGTGGGTCAAATGAAAATTTTCTATCTTTTTTCCAGATTTCTACCCAACATTATTAAAAAGAACAAATGAATATAAGCCTGGTGTTTCATTTACTGGCCTCCTCACTTTTAGTCAGATTGTTTTTCAAGGCCGGTGGAAGTTTTAAATTTCTTGAGTGGGACGTTTGTTTACTCATCTCTGTACCAAAACCTGCCCACTGTTCCAGTACATGCTTACAGCTGGGACTACAGTACATCACAATACAGACACTTTGGAGTATTTTGAGTCCATATACTGTATATATGAGCATTATACTTCCAGAGATGATTGCACAGTATGTGTTAGTGTGTCTCGCGTTCATTTCACCAGTCACTACCAGGAGTACTTCAAGGGCGCTTTCTGAAGTGTGGGAAAATAAGCTTCATTGTATCACAAGTCTTTTCTCAAGGCTGGATTACGAACCAGACCTAAAACAATAAATAATGAAAAAATAAAATAAAATAAAATTGGAACGAGAGGAATAAACTAAATATACATCAGTGTGAAAATGGCTCAAAGATAACAAAGTCACTTATCGAAACAAATCTCAATTATTTCCTAAGGTGTACATGGAATAAATCAAATAAAGGCTGGTCTTTTCTAGCTTTAGCTCATCTCAGAAATATTTTATAGACTAAGAAACTTCATCTGCCTTTTTGTCAGCATGGGGGTGAGTAGATAATGACTGTCAGTTGAACTGTTCCTGTAATGTGCTGTGTAAATGATAGGATGTTGATGCCCACTGTGTGCATATGTAATGCATGGTGGGTCAGTGGCCTCCATTTCTATTTCCCCTGTGCATTAATGGATCCATAGTTATCTCCAATCGGTCAGCACTTCAGCTTTAAACGCTATTTATTGTACACTAGATGTGTGGCTGCATTGAAGTGAATAAAATACATCATTTTTAGTCAGAGCTGGTGGAAACCTTTTCATTAAGAAATGTGACATAATAGGACTTATTATCATCTTTCTCACTATTGTTTCTTGCCATGTTCTCATGTACAGAAATCAGTTTTCTTTTCAAGTAAAGAGGGAAGTTTTGATTTCTAAGGTTCTGTTTAAAATAAATAACACCCTTAATTTTCAGCCCCTATTTTAAACCAATAGTCAGGCAGATATTAGGGAGAGAGTCAATGAAAATAACGAATGAATCACCGAGACAAACATTTATAGAACCAAAAGCTGCATTTCAACCTTAAAAAAACACATTTGGTGACATGGAAACAGAAAAGGACTGTTTAGATTTCTCTTGCAGGTCAAACACCAGCTACCGTCTGCAGCACAGGGTGAGCCTTCAGGACGTCTGGCTGTACGGTTTTGAAGATGACCCGGTGGATGAGGAGGGAACGCCCGGGGACACTGACCTCGGGGTGACCCTCGTCTTGGCCTGGCCCCTCACTTTTTGTTTGGTGTGTTTTCGGTGAGCAGCCTCGCACAAGTGATCATTCATATACAAACAACAGCGTGTTAGATGAGGTGCTTCCATGCCTGAATTTCACATCCTCAAATATTGATGACTGCAGTGATTGAATTCATTTGGGTGTCATCCGTCCTCTTACACCCTAATCCTGCTTTTAACTGAAATCATTATCGTCAACCAGTTGGTGCAAAATTAGGAAAAGTCTCCAGAGTTTTAAATGACCTCTAGTGGATCTGGATAAACGGGCAGATCCAGGATGTTTTGTGTTTTAGACAGTTTAAATAGGGCCCATAATGTGCTAATGTGCCACCCTTAAAAAAAGTATACTTCAAGTTCATTTTTTTAATTTAAGTAAAGTTCAAGTATATTTTCCAAGTATACTTGACGTTGTAAATATATTAATATCAGTGTACTTGCAAGTGTACTATATTAAAACCTCTTGGGAATAAATTAGGCCAATTTTGGGCTATTTCTTAAGTGTAAGATTTGTAAACTTTTAGTACATAACTAGTTAACGTCTGACTTTTATTTTTTACTGCAACTATACTGTGACCTATACTATAAGTTAACTTATAAGTACCACTTCTGGCATACTTCTAGTCCACTTATTAGTTTATAAGGCAATAATATACTTTTATTAAGTATATCTCAATCAAAAGATTAAATTTGTATAAAAACAGGGAAGTAGCAAAGAGAAAGTCCTCCCTGCAGAATCACAAGGGATTGCAAAATAGGAAGTCCAAAGTGGCCGCCAAGGCAATCTATTTGTCAACTGACTTTAACAAGAAATACAAGCCTTTACAATAAATACAAAGCATAGGAACAACTAACTGTCTTATGCTTTTTTCCCCCCAGACAATATAATCGAATAATAGGAATGAAAGTAGATGTTTATCCACATGTGTCATCAGACATACAGTAATTTCTATTACTCACCTGTCTTCCCACGTTTCTCGCGAATCAATTAATAAAATTGTTTTTGCCTCGCTCTTGTCTTACATCAATATGAATCCCTTGTTGGGTTTCGTGTTGTTTTGTTTGAGACTTCTAATTGGACGATTTGGCTCTGGCAATGATTCATTGTGTGAAATTTTCATGCCTCTTCTCAGTCACATGAATGAAAGCCTACACAAAAAAACAAACATCTGCACACTTGTTACTTGCGGTCATATGTCACTGCAAGCTGCCTGGCATTAAAGAGGCCGTAGTGTTTTGCAGGTTATGAAATGGTAAAGCCTTTAGGGCGTTCATGTATCTGCTTTCGTCGTCATGATTCCACTGACGGACCCCAAACCACGGCAAACCTAGTTTTAGGAGGAAGGTGTCTGCTCGGGGGCCGCCGTGACGCTGCTTCCTGTTCCCATGACTGAGTTACACTTTCCACCAGAGATGTTAAAAGAGACTGGCGGTGTGTGCTTTGTCTCAGTCCTCCCACTGTTTCTGCTTGGCCTGTTTGCATCTCTCTGTGGATTAGTAACTCGTACCATGCTGTTATTTTGCCAACAGCTCGCCTGAGGTGAAAGAACGCTGGTTAGATACACTTCACAGGTGAGAAATTGTCAGATTACGTATTTGATCATCTATATTTTATCAAGAAATGTCCATAAAAATCTCATTATTGACAAGAACTTCAGCGATATGATCAAGGTTGACAATTTAGTGTTGGTGTAGGTCGTAGAGATCAATATCAGAATCAGTTTAATTTGGAAAAAACATGCTTTAATAATAAAATTGTTCGTGTCAATTCAACAAGACATCTTAAATCTTTAAGAACGTTGTTAATTAGACAGCTTTATATTGATCTCTTGTTTTATGCACAAACATTTTGTGCAGTTATGCAACAAAAGCAAAATGAAAACTCAGACAGAGGGTGAAAAGAGTCTGAACACAAATAGTGCATTAATGATTAAACGTGTCACCCTTATCTCTTTTCTCATCACAGTCAAATTCAAGAGGCTAAAGCGAGGGTTGGCTGTGCTTCTCCACCTCCAGACGTCCTGATGAAGGTGCTGAGCGGCAGCTTCACAGTAAGCCTCTCACTAAGCATTCAGGCACGTCTGGTGGAAAACCTGCATTAATGAGCAGGAGCTTTTACCTGATCCTCTCTCTCTCTCTCTCTCTCTTAGACTAAAACTCTATCAGGAGGTGGAATGGAACAATTCTTCCAGTTTCCACTTGATGTAAGTAAAATGTTTCCATTTTCCTGGACAATCAATAGGAAAAAGTGTTTGCGAATGACTTTCCACTCAGGCTGAAAAGACGCAATATCAGATGCATCAGACGACACTAGATTGAATCTTTTCTTCTGTATGATTACTTCTTTCACGTGTTAGTCGCCGTGAGGGGAGAGGGTGTGTGCAGCCCTCACCCCCGCCTCCCCCTTGTTCCTGTTACATGCTCATGTTCCTCTTGCACACGTGACACCACATCACTTTTTCTTTATTGTGTTTCCAGGGTGATGCGAAGTTGAATAACCAAGAGGAAAAGCTTTCGCAGCCCATCGGTGAGTGGCAGTTTTTTGGGGAAGGAGAGACTCATTAATAGCACAACCACAGATACAGTGATGATAACAGTGAGCAAATGAAGAAAACAGCTTTTGATATATTGGTGTGAAATGGTGCATGTCTGTTTTTGTTGCTGTGCTGCACTGATTCTGAATTCATACAAATATAAGCATTAGATAAATGCTTAAATCTGCACGCATGATTTAAAATTTGGAATCAGCTGATTGATAAAACATTCCTGCTTCCATCAGAAACCAAGAGGAACCTGTGGAAGCTGAAAAAAGGCTCTAGTTTCCTCAGCAAAGCACGCCGACCCGATGCCAACACCAAGACACTGCTGTTTGGACAGCCCCTCTCTAAGATATGCCCGGACGACTGCTCGCTCCCAAAACCAGTCATAGTGAGTTAACTTTACATCTAAAGTGTCAGATCTCTCACCTCAACACTACCACCTGCCAATCAAGTTACTTTTAGGCAACAACTAAACTGTTTAACACAGAATAAAAATGTCCTTTTTCTCCTGCTTTCATTTATTAATTTATGCTTTATTTGATAAACAAGCACCTGCTCAGCCGACCTTTTAACAGCACAGCGCAAAGTATTTCTTAAAGGAAAAGGAAGCCGCACACTCGACACCCACACAGCATCGTTTTTAACCATGATGATCTCACCTCTCCTCCCATCTGCCCTCTCCCCAGGAGATGCTGGTGCTGCTGCGGAAGAAAGGGCCGTCCACAGAGGGGGTGTTTCGCAAAGCGTGCAACAGTAAGATCATGAGGGACATCAGGGAGCAGCTCAACGCCGGCCTGGAGGTGGACATGGCGGAACAGTCAGTCTTCATGCTCGTCGGCCTGCTCAAAGTACGCTCCCATATATATTATGTATGAATTAATAGCAACACAGCACAAACCATAAACATTTATTGAACTGTTATTGCAACCAGTACTACCACAGTGTTCAAAGAAGTACTCCGATCTTTTACTTAAAACTAGCATTACAACAATGTATGCATGCAAACATAAGTATTAGTATCAAAATATACATTACAAGGAAAAAGGGGTTGATTTTTCTTTTGAAATATCTACAACATATCTAATAAATTAAGCTGTCATTTAGATGTAGTGTAGTAAAAAGTACAACATTTTCCATGGTGGAAGTAAAACACAACATACGTCACAAAGTGTGTTCCATCTACAGTATGAGGTCCCTCGTTCTAGACTTCACCCACACATTTCATCCTCATCGGTTTATTTTACCAGATGATTTCAGCCCATGTCTCATTACCTCCCTCTCTTCTTCTCTTCTTCGTTGCAGAGTTTTCTGAAGGAACTTCCTGGCAGCCTGCTGGTATCTGAATTTTATGACAACTGGATGACGGCGTTGGACAATGAAGAAACCCTGCAGAGGGCTGAGCAAATTAGAAAGTGAGCAATTACTCCCTGCTGATGAGTGCCATTTACCTGCAGCTGTGAGCCTCAGCATCTATTTATAGATGCTGTTTGTTTGTTGGTATTTCCATGAGTGCTTATGTAATCAAGAAGCAAACAGATGGCACTTTGAGTGGAATTTGGCAGAGCATTCCCAGTGTCACCCATCTGTCGGCGGGACATAACCCACTTCTCTATTTTGACCCACCTTCTGTTTAAAAGAAGGAAGAAAAAGAGTGGCAAACTTAATGTCTCCTTCCTGTTCTCTTTTTCTGACTCCTTCCCCCCTTTTTTTTTGCTACCCGCCAAAAGGATGGTGGAGAAACTTCCAGCGGCCAACAAGCTCCTCCTGCAGCACCTAGTCTGCGTCCTCCATCACATCCTGGAGAGCGCTGACACCAACAAGATGGACGCCTACAACCTGGCAGTGTGCATCGCCCCCACGCTGCTGCAGCTGGACAGCGCCCCGCTGGATGAGCAGAAAGGCAAGATTGAAAAGGTAAAAGTCCCGTTATGGATGTGCTCTCTCACTTTCAGCGCTTTGAAGCTTCGTGGTTCACAGTGTAGAAAACCTCAAAAGGTTTCATAAGTAAGGTTAGAATCTTGTTTGTTTTTTTAAAATGTGCATTAAAATCTGCATAAAAACCACACCATCAGCTTCGCCTCACAGAATTCTGTCTCTGATTTTCAGGTTTAATCTTGAATTGTTGATGTTGTTGTTTGTTCTGCTCATCATGCTTCTTTTTCTGGTTTGCCACAGGTCACAGAGCTGACTCAGTTTCTGATTGAGCATTCTGAAATACTTGGAGAGAATATTCCAAATCTGCTGGATACTGATGACGGTACATTTTACACATCACTCCTTACCTTCCTTACCTTCCTTTTAGGGACCGTATGAAAATGATTAAAGAGGGGAGGGGGGCTGTCCTTCTTAAATATTTTTTTTGTCTGGAACATAACTTGCAAACTGTACATACTAGCTTCACCAAACTTTGTACATATATTAACCATAATATGTTGTTGTTATTTTGCAAAATAAAAAAAACAAACATGGACCAGGGTTCCTCCCCAGGATTATTTCCTCTGCCATGGAGGTTGTGTACAGTAGTTCAGTCCAGGCAGAAGCAGACACAAGTGGTTTTCTTGCAGCGTGTTCATTCGAAAGGCTTCTTCCCTTCAAATCCACCGTGAAACTAAAGGCAGTAAACAGGAAATTACAAATCATAGTGGCATAACATAAACAAACAATAGCGTGCACAAAGTAAAAGATATGTAAACGAATAAATACCTCACTGGCTGCATACGGGAAAGGGAACGGTCTTCGGGTTTTCTTATTGTCCTTTTTCGCCGTGATGAACAAACTTCTCCCTGGAACAAAAGTGTGTGATTGTGTAATTATGCACTCTCTGAGTTTTTTCCGAATTTTGTCGGAATCAGTTGAGCGGTTTTTGTGTAATCCTGCTTACTAACAAACAGACAAACAAAAAAAAAATCTCCATGGCTGAGGTAGTAAATGGTGATGCATCTGACATTTCTGTAGTAATTCAGAATAAAAAGGAGGTGACTGTTGGCTAATGAGAATAATGGTGCACTCTAATGTTCAATTCTTACTCAAATTAACTACATTAATTCAAATTGAATGAATTGGAATAATTATTGTAATATGAAGAGATTCTAATCATGCCTTTCATTTCCCACTCTGCAGACTCCCTGTCCTCTCAGCATCATGACTCTGCATATGATAGCACCGACCCAGATGGGGATGGAGAGGCAGGAGGGAGTACCAGCTCCACTCATGGAGAGAGTGGGTCATCTTCATCCCTCACTCCCTCTTGTGGCAACACCTCCTCTTGGCCAGCTGATGCTATCTTCAGCACAAAGCCAGAATTCAACCGTCGCTGCTCGGAGCCCATCATCCTCCTCTCTCCTGATCTTGAGAGCCTGTGCAGCCACGCCAGGAGCCATGACGACTGCTCAAGGGAGAGGAGGGACTACGAGGAGCACCCTCTGAAAAAGCAGATCTCAGATGACTCCTTCTTGCTCAGAAGACAGAGTGGAGCGCGGCCAGAGCTGTCGTTTCCAAAACTCAAGAGCAGCTCCAACATGGATCCACTGCCCAACAAGGACTGCTCATGCTCCTCCCTAGAGAGTGATGCGTCCAATCAATCTGAAGGGTCTGTTTTCACTAATTCCCCCGTGGGGTCGCCAACCTGCCCCAGGAGAGCAAACACAACCAACCAGCCTTCAATTCCTGCAAAGGCTCAGCAAGACATTGCTACAGATGAGAAGAGGCGTTCAAAGTCAATGAGGGTTGCCAAAGTCCTAATGAGGACCAGAAGCTTAGGTGCCTTCAGCAGAAGCAGCCTGAAGAAAGACCCTCAGAGGGAAAACTCCTTCCCTTGTGAAACTCTCCAGGAGGACTCTCAAAGTGAAGTAGATCCTCCAGCCGAGTTTCTGCACAAACCACGTCCTCTGTCGGCCATCGAGGTGTTTAAGCTCGTGGACAGCAGGCTGCCCTGCAGGCCTCCTTTGTACGAGCATGCATTGCAGAAAACGGGTCTTCCTCCACAGTATGAATCAATGACTGTACACGATGCCATACTGCTGGAGAGAAGGTCCCGTCCATCCTCTGTAAATTTTGACTTCCCATCTACCTGCTCTGTCAATCAGTACATAGACGGTTTTGCTGAAGCAACACAGGACAAAGCCGATTCCGTCCAGCGGCGGCAGCCTTTCCGTCAGAGAGCTATGTCAGAGTCTGTGTCTGCAGGTCATCGCGAGGTTGTGTCACGGAGATGTAGCCAGCCTGTGTTTGAGGAATTTTCTTACGCCAAGGAATCTTACGTTTGACTGACTTGGGGAACTGATTCATTCATAGGACGGAGCTAAAGAACCGGTTTTCAACTGCCTGGAAAGGTTCTATTTTTTATTCCCTCAGAGCCTGTAT
Organism: Chaunax sp. Z400; assembly: GCA_037577475.1. Classification (NCBI taxonomy): domain Eukaryota; kingdom Metazoa; phylum Chordata; class Actinopteri; order Lophiiformes; family Chaunacidae; genus Chaunax; species Chaunax sp. Z400. The sequence goes on from CM075202.1 coordinate 3,896,194, forward strand.
ATGTTAGAAGGTCAGCCAAGGTCTTTCTAAGTTAGAGAATCTAAATAGCTGGATTGTATGTTTTATATGAAGAAGAAGAGAGCTTGGCTTTTTAATAGCAGTCATTCCATCTCCCACTCAAAACCTTGTCATTGTTGTTTTGTCAGAGAAAAACTGTGTTTCTGAAGCTCTGCTCATTGAGCAGCTCTGTGTTAGAGACATACCTGTATGTACAGCATAAAGTCTAGTCTGTTCATTTTTCACTGTTTCACTTTGAGTGAATGTCGTCTGTGTGCCACTTCTGTGGTTGCACTTTGTCTGTAGTACCATTTAAAGTACAACCTTTATAAGACGTGTAGTTACCATGATAGGTATCTACTCTATCACAATGAAGCTATGAAAACACACTTAGCTGTGTATAAAAAATGCTGTAAGTTTGATTTTATGTGTCTTTGTTTGTAGCATTTGTTGACATGTGTGCATTACAACAGGTTGAGCACAGTTTCCTGACTTTTTGTAAATCCTCGATCTTTCTTCCACTACATTGAAGCACTTTTCTGATGATGATCTATGCTTTTATTTGTATGCTAAAATGTAAATAAAGTGAGAATGCAGTAGATGTAGATGACTAATCTCTGTCCGTTTTCTTTTTAGAATTTCCCCATGAATGGTTTTAAGGGCACAGCATACACAGTTGTAAGAAGTGTTATTTCTCTGTTTCTCTGAGACCTTTTAGAAAGCTTGCATGCATGGACAAACCACAGGCAAACCATTAGTGGCCTAATAATGACAAAATAGAGAAGCATGGCTACTTCAACTCAAGTGCCCTTCGCTAGATGTGTTGCTTAAGGGAGTCAAATTGGCTTCATTAAGAGAACAATATGTTCAGACACACAAAAAGAAGGAAACCAAACAGTCACATGGGCGGATTTGGTTTTTCTCTGAATTGCTATTCATCTTGTCTCTGGCGGCTCGATAAGCTGATACCTCTTCCTTCCTCTCTAAGATTCTTTAACACACTGCATCCTTCCTCAACAAGTTGATTTAATTCACTCAAAAGTCATCAAGGTACAATAGGCCTGCAGGAATGACTAAAACTGTGAAGCACATTCAGTAGCATTTGCAACTCTATGCTCACAATATGTATTTACAGGGGGGGCAAAGATGAGAAGATTTGACAGTATCTGTATCACCATCCACACTTTTTGACTTGAAAACATAAAGGCAACAACCACTAATTTGTACAAAACAGATTTTCCTGTACCGTTAAAGTGTGTGAACCATAATTTGTCTTTGATATTTAATATGAACTGCATGAAAGCCTACAAAATTAAGCATTTTTACCATTGCTCAGTATATTTCTGGAGCTTCACACCAGCACCAGCTGTATGTTTTGGGGCACCAGCATGCAGAAAGTCGTGATGCATTTGCAGTGAACAAGTGCAAATCCTGGTTAAGATGAAAATTGTTTTATTATGTGATTCAGATGATAAAACTGCTGCACCTCTAATAGAGATGCACAGGAATCAATACACAATTTAGAGCCACATGAGGGCCAATTCATTTTCTAGCATTAGGGCAGCCTCCTCTGTAATACTTAATCACATTTTCTCAACTGCAAGCGCTCTGAAGAGGCACCCTTAAGGGCTCTTATCATACTTTATCTAACATAGAGGGATGGGGCGGGGGGGGTAACCTCACACACAACCAGAGCTGCAGCCTTCACACTTGAGTCAAATTGTTATCTGACAGAGGGACAGATGCTTTATTGTTACTGCATCTTGACTGCATACTACAGCGTTTCGAGTGCTCAGTCTTGTAAAACATGGCCTCCAAGTAGCACACTGTATAAGCAGCACATATTCCCATTTGAGAAGCTCAGTTATATGTTTTTGTCATTTTTGCTTGAAAAAGGAAACAGTCCTGAAATCAGTTGTTTGAACCTGACTGTTAACCCCCCCCCCCCATCTTTCCCTGAATCAGACAAAATCACAAAGAACAATTTTACCTACATATATTTATGTACTAAATTGCTTTAGACAAGACATTGACCAGCCTTTGTCATTGTAAACAGCTATAGCTCAGGTCATAGTGGCTGCTGACTAAATATGAAAGGCCATACATAATATGCCAGTGTGTACGACCTCAGCAATTACTGGCACTCACAGTGAAGTGATGTCACAATACATATAATTAGGATGACACCCTGGACACCTATTGCAGGCATTTGGAGTAATGTGTTTATCATCAGTATTTTATGGTTTATCAACAAAAATATGATTTTCCTTAATGGTGGATCTTCTTACATTTTCACAGATATGTGAGATCCATTAGTCTGAATCTGCAGTATCTCCCCTACATATTAGTGGCAGTGCCATGTCTCTACTCCTCTGTGTTACTGGACGGTGACCCAATACATACCCTGCCCGTGTTGACATTCTTACATTATGGATTTTTAAGAGTTAATCAGGGTTAAAAGTGTTAAATAAATGAATGGGGGAAAAAAAACTGTGCTGACAAAAGGTGAATGTGGTGACATATGGCCAAACGCTTGTGTAATCTGGTGGCTGACAGTCAACACTAATGAAGGAGGCTAGCACAGGGGCAAGCTGATTAGTTTACCCTTTAATAATGCTTAATGATTTGTGACAGCTTAAACATAAACAACATAATATGCAGAGAGGGAAGTATTACGACAGAGAGAGCCCCACCCCGCCCCCGCCACCGCCACTCATCTGAATAGACATTAATTAGTCCTTCTAAAGAAAGACACAGACAAAGACACATGACACAGTTTCTCCAGCATGTCTATATTTGGCTGTTTGTGTTGTGGAATAATTATAATTTTAATGGACATGTTACATAATGATGCTTTGTTTATTTAAGGACTTGCTTCTAACAAAAAGAAATAAACAAACAAACAAAAAAACAAACATCAATTATAAAACAAATCTCTAAAAATTTATAAAACAAATCAAAATGCAAGATTAATCCAGACTCATCCCAGGGTTAGTGGTGTAATATGGAACTGCATTATAGTAATAGTAGTGTTAGAATTTGTAATATTATTATTATTATTATTATTATTATTATTATTATTATTATTAACATTAGTAGTAAAAGCAGAAGTAGCCTTATTGTAGCTAGTAGTAAGTAAGAAGTTGCCAGAGCTAGTAGTAGTAGTAGTAGTAGTAGTAGTAGTTCCAATACTAGTACTAATTGGTAGAAGCAATGTACGTAGTACTGAAAGTACAACTAGGAGCAGCGGTGATAAAAAATAAAAAAATTCAAGGATAATAAAGTTTTTGTTTTTTTATTTTGTGGTTCTAGCGGAAGTGACGTATAGGCTTCCTGGAGACGGTTGCTACAACAAATCGTTGCTTCCTCTCCACTTGGTTTATGTATCTTGCTAGCTTGCGAGTTTTAACGTGAGCTATCTCATACGACGTCCAGTGTTTTGTGATTTTTGAAATGGCTTTTGCTTCACGCAGCCAAAGAGATTCAGACGGATGTTACACCTTCTCCAGTCGTCCCAGACCCGTGGAGAACCGCTCCAAATACAGAGAACCTCCGTCTGAACAGTAACGTTTATGTCATTGAAAGTGCAATACATAGGATAATCATAAATATACAGTAACAAATTACTGCTAGATTATACTGAATTAGTTAAAATGGTCTTCACCTCAACCATTTACAACAATAAAATGCTACTTTCACATTAATGCGTCAAAATAAAAGTCAAAATATTTATATATAATTAGTACTTCTGCTTTTGATACTTTAAGAACATTTTTCTGAATACATGAATAAATTCTGAATACATTTTGAACGTCTGGCTTTTTACTTGTGATTGAGCTTTTATACATTGTGGTGTCACTACTTTTGCTAATGTGCATATTCTAAGTCGTTCCTCCATTGCTGTGTTACCAGAAAGAAAAAAAATGACTCAAAAATATGTCTAAATTAAATGCCACCTCTCAAAGACCAGCACGCTATGTATCAGTGTACCATCTTTGAAGCTAACAAGCCCATCTTTTAATGAGCTGCTTGCATAACTGATCTGTCTTTTTCCTTGACAACATAGGACACCTACTAGTTATGGAAATATTATGTATGATCGCCGGGTTGTCAGAGGAAACACTTATGCCCAGCGCATCATTCCAACTGTATGTATGAAACATCCATTTGACTATGCTTGATCCCTGGGTGGCTTCCCTTTCTTTTAATCACTTTATATTAAACATGTGTATTATCATCCACCTTTCAAAGACTGCTCAGCCAGACCTTGCTGAAATACAAAGACAGCAGGAGGTAAGGAGGAGAGCCATTGCTCAAAAACAAGCCAGAGAGCAGTTCAGACTCATGACTCCTGAGGCACTGCAGGGCAGAAAGCACATTGATGTCCAAACAGGTCAGACATCGCTCTGGATGACTTCAGAACTTCAACATCTGTGATATATTCAATGAATTGTGAGTTTAAACCCAGTTTGTAACAATCTGACCTTTATTTTTAGAGCTCTACCTTGAAGAACTGAGTGATGTCATAGTGGTTACAGATATTGAGTGCCAGACTGATGCTTTCCTGGACAGACCTGCAACTCCACTCTTCATACCTGCCAAATCTGGCAAAGATGCTGAAACACAGATAGAGGAGGGAGAGGTGTGTGATCCACATGGACTTTGTAGTTCTAATAAAGCTTGATAGACCTGTTTTAGACATTGTATAAAGGGGAATGTCCACATATTTTAGACTTTAGGGCCAACTTACTGTTGTAAAATGTCTTCTGTTGCTCCAGAGGAGCCACTCTTACTACTTATCCAAGGTACAGCATCTCTCTCAGGTTATCTCAGCTTTGGCATGGGGACCACATATTTAGAATATCAGAGAAACTTTGTGGGGTTTTGAGTTTAAAAGGATTAATCAGAATCAAGTCAACAAAAAAATTGTTCATTCCTTCACTTTATGGAAGGGCGATGCTAAATTGCCATATAATAACCATTGAAAATGATTATTGTGATGTCGGATGTGAGGAACAAAGAACATGCACAATGTTTTCAGGTTTGATCAAATGTGTAAACGTTTCAAAGTGCACAGAGTAACACAACATTCCTCTGCAGTTGTTTGACTTTGACAGGGAGGTGCAGCCTATGTTGGAGGTCCTGGTGGGTAAGACGATAGAGCAATCGCTGGTGGAGGTGATGGAAGAGGAGGAGCTGGCCTGTCTGAGGGCCCAGCAGAGGGCCTTCGAAGAGCTCCGAAACAACGAGCTGGCAGAGGTGCAGCGGCTTCAGCAGTTGGAGAGGCGCCACAATGAAGAGAAAGTATGCAAATTATATAGACACGGATAGTTCATATAATTTCATTAACTGGACTTCTATTTAAGGTTTGAAGACGTTTCACCGCTACTGTCAGAGGCCTCCTCAGTTCCTGGGAGGAATTGGGTTAGAGGTGAAACGTCTTCCATACAAACAGACAAACAAACATAACCTTACGTAACTCATTGGTGGAGGTAAAAAAAAGAAGAAAAAAGCATCATGTTCTGCATGCTATAGGGTTTTTCTGTTATTATATCAAGCTGACAGACTTGATCATTGACATTAAGAATCAGAATTAGTGTTTAAAACAGTTCACTCTGACCTCAGGAGCGTAGACTTGCCCAGCAGAGGGAGGTGTTGCAGAGAGAAAGAGAGACTGCAGAGAAGATTGCAGCCCGAGCGTACACCCAGCAGTACTTGGCCAGCCTCTTACCAGCTGTCTTTACCTCCCTGAGAAGCCACGGCTACTTTTTTGATCCTGTGGACAACGGTCAGCCTTTGTATCTGCTCTGTTCTCCAATATCAACACCATTCAGCCTCAGCTTTCTTATTTGTGACACATGAGGCCATCATTTCTGACTGTTCATAGATGAGGTCAATGATAACACTTTGATTTGAGTGTTTCACCTGTTATCATATTTGTGGTTCTGATTTCCAGATATTGAGACTAATTTCTTCCCATGGCTGATGGCTGAAGTTAACAACCGTTTGGAAAGGAGAAACGCAGCAAGAGAGCTGCTGGACAGTAAGGGAATACACTTTTTTTTGTTGTTGTTGGTTTTATTCCTGACAGATTGAAGGTATTTCATTTAAAGTCTTCCTCTGGGGATTCAGGCCTCAGACATTGTTGGAGTGCCCTCTTGTGGTTCTTTCTAAACATTACAGAGGCTACTGATGTTAGCGAACCAAACATCTTCATGCTGTTTTTCAGCTGTTGTCCATGATGTCGCTCAGAAGAGACTGGAGGCCTACAAAGAACAGGAGACACAGCCAGCAGCTAAATCTGACGTATAGAGAGACTCTGTGATAATGTTTCACTGAGAAAAGTCAAATAAAATGTTTTCTCTCTGACCAAACAACAATGTGTTTTCTCTTTGAGAACACAATGCTGGTGCATGTGAGCCATTTAGATCAGGATGTTCCCCTGCAAAGATATTACATCACACATCATAACTTTTATTAATAATAATGATTTTTCTGTGATCACAAGTCATGTGCTTCCATATTAAAAATCAGTAATATGATTATCATGATGGGTAGTGACTTCACATGGTTGTGTCGTATCCTTTTGAAAGTCGTTTGATAGTTTCTTAAGTGTTTGAAGCAGCTGAATTGCCACAAAGGTAGAAACCTTGGCATTTTATCATTATTTAAATTATTTTGTTATCCCAAGATTGATATTTTATATCAGTTTTGCTGAGGGGTTATCAGGTATCGAGCCTTAGCGTTCTTTCTTGACATGGGAAAGCTCTTTTATAATAAAAAGGTTTTTTTTCTGAATCTTGTCATCAGCAGTTGGAGATTTTAGATGGATATTTTTGTGGCTAGTCAACCAGTAAAACTCACAGCAGTCCATGACCATGTGAGAGGCCCTGAGCCATTCTTAGAACTAAACATGATTCAGGGAGTGCAAACCTCCATCAAGGCAGCTCAGTTTCCCCATTATGTCATCGCGCCTTAAAGCAAAAGTCCCATGATGGTTTGACCGTCTCATAATATGACTCACTGAACATGAAAACCTGCCCATTGAATTTGGAATCACATTGGCATCATTATTAGTTTGATATTTATTCAAGAAAAACAATATTTCACTAATGGTGGTTTTCTTCAGGACCTAGATCAGGAACTTCTGAAGGTACGTCAAATTTGGCACCAAACCGAATCAGTTCCAGCTACAATCTGGTCTTCATGTCTGTAGAATTATCATTTCTTATCTCACAGTGATGAATTTTCTGTAAGCCCTATAAATTCAAACATTCTGCATCACAAGATCCAGAATATTACTTGGATCCAGATCAGACTCTGATGTGTGCTAGATCTTATGGGGAAGTCTTTGTGTAATTTTTATCCAAGCATTGTAGGCAATATCCATGAAGTTAGAAACAAATAAGAATAAAGAAAAAAAAAGAAAGAAATTGTCTTTTATTTTCTTCAGCTAAATATCCAAGTTTAATGGAGTTTCAGTCATTGTAAAGCGATAACATTGTTAGAAAAACACTTGGTCAGGGATGCAAGGAATTTATGTACAACTTGCTAAAATATCAACCTTCCATTTTGCTGCCAAGGAAACATCTAACAGTAAAATATTACTGTTCCTTACATTTTTCTGCTGCAACATTGAAAAAAAAAGTCATCTTACTCTTATCATTGTGACAACCATTCATCTCGTGTATTTGTACATTTTCCGCTTATCAGAAAAAAAGTTCCTGCCCTTTTCAAATCACTCGCTACAGAAAATCAGACAAAAAATAAATAAATTTATCTTGGAAAGCAAGAGGGTGTCGCTCAGTGAGCAGGTGAACAACAGGTTTAAAGGACTCCAAATATTTAGACAACCATCCAAAGCACCTTCCTGTCACTTTATCTATTTGCATCATCGCTCTGCAAACAGTTTATTCAGGTGCTCCAACAGGCAAATTCAGGAATGTTTTGCATCGCTCAACAGAATAAAACACAAACCGTTTCAAAGTTCAGTGTAAACCCAATTTCCAAATAGGTCTATTTTTAACATAATTCAGTGCTTTTAACAGGCTCAAAAATACTTGTAATTATAAATAGTAATCATAGAGTAACGTGATAATGATGGTAGCGGTGTCAATGACCTTTATAATGAATGATATAACCGGTGAAGTAGTACAAAGAGGTAGGCAGGACCTTCTCATCACTCTTTGGTTTCATATTATGGTGAGAAGTAGGTCTAACCTCCGATATATAAGGTTCTATTTTAATCCCGTCATTTCATTGGTCGGCTCACCGATGACGGGTCACCGATGACGCCTCCCCTCACACTTGGCAGCGCTTCCTTGGTTTACTGTAGGGCGGATGACGCGCACTTCCTCTGAAAAGTTTCTACGGTGATGGATCAGTGGTCAGGACAGATGACACGCAGCTGACAGATGACGTTTGAATGTGTTTATCCACAGTCAGACGTCGTATTTGCTTTCATTACGCAAACAATTGCATTCTCCTTTATTTAGTTATCTCAGCTGATCGGACTATAGACAAATAATAGCTGCCATCATTTTCAGCCAAGTATCTCAGCATAAATGTTGTGTTTGACAATAGAAAAGCAAAATCTGTCAGTTGAATTAAATGTGTGATTCACAGAGATAAATAAAATATATGGTTTGATTAAAGAGTAATATAGACATTTCACACCCCAACACACACCTTTATATTAGTGTTATTGAATGTTTAGCCTAAACTGTGTAGCCATAGTCTGTCATGTATCATCTGTGAGACAATGTATTAAAAATATTAAAGAATTCAAATGTTATTTAGACAAACATAACATAGAACCCATCAGTAATAGAATATTAGTCCAATAATGAAGCAATAAATTAGAAAATTAAAGATATAATTTTTTTATCAAATAGGCTGGAGCTACATTTGATTCATTTTTGCTCAGCAAAGCACATACCTCCACCAAGGCCCAAATATCCTCTTTAATATAATCAAGCCTACTCCCTATAAAAACATTTAAATCAGGTGGATCTGGATTTTGTACATGATTTTTTTCCCATCAAGATCCAGGCATTATTCCATTAGGAATGAAAAAAACTGCTGAGAAACGCCCTGTCTCACAATGTCTATGAAAGTGAGAAAAAAAAAATCCTGACTCTGCACCAAAATTTAATGGGTTCTTCTCTGACCGAAGACCCATCCTCCCACAGATTTTCATGGAAATCCATTTAGCAGTTTTTGCATAACCTTGCTGACAAACCAACACACAAACAGACATAAATGAAAACGTGGCTTCCTTAGCGGAGGTAAAAATAAATGTGAAAAACTAAATAGGCTCATTAAAAGTAAACAATATGGATAAAATGTTTTAGATGGTAATACTTCGCTCCACTGGCAGCCATAATAGGCCTGCATGAGAAATCATCTGAGGCAGGATGGAGCTGCCGTGCTGACGGGAACAAATCACCACACCTGTGTGTGGGTGCAGTTAATGGAGGAGAATGATGTCAGCAATGAGCCCTGACCTAAACCCCATTAAAAACCTGTGGGGTTGGTTGAGTGATCGAGTGAGACAGTATGATCATTCACAGACTCAGCAGCAGCTCCATTTAACCTTCCCACAGGATGACGTAACCAGGAGGTTGTGCCAGTCCATGAGGAGGAGGACTACTGCTGGGACCAATGCTGATGGGGGGGCACACTAGCCTGGCCAAAATGTCGTGTGTCACCTGAGAAATAAATGGTGCTTATGTTTTTTTTGTCTCTTTGTTTTTGCTACTGAGTTAATTCAGCTGATCTTTAATAGCCAATAAGGATCAATATATGGATTGTTATTTTCATATGACACACACTACTCAAGCAAATTGGCAAATAAAACCATCGATGCGTTTTCCCTTGAGTGTAGATTCTTAACTGAAAACTATTTTACTGTTGGTGGGGAAATACCACCTTCAGATAAAATGTCCCTAAAGCAGGTTTTGCGGGGAAGCCCCCCCCCCCAGAGTCCCTTAATGGTCCCCGCACCTTGGCTTGTGAACCTCCTGCCTACCGGTGGTACGGATGAGCGCCATATTGCGCCTGGGTGAGCAGAGGGAGGGGGAAATCTGCAAGTCCCGGACCGCTGAACAGTCATCCCATCTCCAAACCTCACCAGGTCCGGTAAGACTTAAAAAGCAGATCAACTGTAGTCAGTAATACAGAGAACATCAAACTGCGCAAAAAAACACTTTTCGCAGTTTTCTTCCGCGCACTTTCTGCAGCTCTGCACAAAGGAGGCAAATCTCGCAACAGGTGTCTTCGGGATTAAAACGAGGATGTGGCTGGTTGATCAGGCGTCTGCACAAATACAAACAGTATTAGTGTGTGTGGGTGTAAACCCTCAGGACACTTTTATGGTTTATTTTATTAAGTATCTGTCCTCTATCGGTGCCGATCAACAGGTTGAATTTCTCGTTTGCTGGGCTCGAATTGTTGTCCGTGGGTGTGTACCTACGTCCCGTCCCTCCCGTGGAAATACGCCCAGAAATGTATCACTTTGTTCTATTTTAATACATTGTAACAAGCGCAGAATGTAATCTGCGGCCGCAGTAGTCGCTCTGGCCTTCTGTGTTTATTTACTTTATTAAGCGACACAGACCAATATTAGTTTAAATGGCAGCCATTAATCCGGACTGGGATGTTCGCTTTTTAACAAATGATGGCGTCAAAATATAAAATGTTAAAAAATTGCAGGGTGGAGACTATACATTTATCATGGTTTGAGGGTGAGGCATGTTGAGTAGCCTACCATATTTAAACTGCCTGATGCCTGGATGATTCAACAGTGCCTAGGTAGAATAGAAATACAGAACTTCCTGTGTTATTTTCAGAATAAAACGTTGAACATAATTAAAGGATTGGGCAGGATTTACACAATTAGAGATACTCTGAGCAACTGTGACTAAACTATTTTTTTTTACTTAATAGACAGGAAATTCCAAACATGCCATATTGTTGCCTGTCCAAATGTGATATTTTGCTGCTTTTCTCTGTTATCTGTTACTGTGCTGTACATTTGAGTAGCTTTGGAGTTAAATGTGTTGGGCTATGTGATATTTTTCACCATGTTCAATGTTTTATTGACTGAATTACTCTTTGGTTAATCAAAAAAAAATATTTTACAGTTGAAAGAAAAAGTAAAATAATTGTTATCTGCACCCAAAAGGTTATAAATCAACACAAATATCAACCTCTCTCTGATTCCTGCTTCTCAAATATTGGGATTTACTCATTTCTTCTGATTTTCTGATTCATGTTATTTTTAATTTAATATTTTTGGGTTTTGGACTATTCGTTGGACACATCAAGCAATGTGAAGAACTTTTTTGATGTGCTGATCCTGATTCTGAGTCATTTCACAAGGTCAACCAGGGCAGGGGCAGTCTGTCATTGTTCCTCTGACAACATAATGCATCCTTGCAGTTGTCTTTTTCTCCCTAATCCTCTTGCCTTTTTATAGGGATTTTTTATTTTTATAGGGATCCCTTTTTATAGGGATGTTTTAGGGATGTTTTTAGGGATTGGCCATTTGTTGGATAAATACATTTTGGCTATTTGTAAAGAAAATTGTGTTTTGAAGTCTTCTCAGAAAAATCAGTTAAGCGTGAACAAACCTTGTATGATGAGAATTATCACAAAACCTTACTTTTATGTACAGTAGGTGTACAAGTTTATCACTTGCTCGATTCGTGCTCTTAATTTGAAGTTATGTATCCTTTGTTGCTCTAGCTAGCTGCTGTTAGCTTGTTGGTAGTCGCGGTGATTCATCCTGATGACTATCGCCTGCAGGAGCTGCCCTCACTTGGATTTAAGTAACGCCGAAGTGGCTGAAACTCGTTTCTCTTCTTTCTTTATCTCCAGGAAGGCACGTAGAGAAGTAGAGTCACACGGAGCACTTCTTTGGAGACACTTTTTAATTGAACGGCTCCTCGCACAGAGCAAGGAAAACGACAAAAAATGCCGAAACCGGTAAGTAGTTTAAAGTTATTGATATTTTCCAGTCGCTGCTGGTTGTATCACTGCTTTAGAAGCAGTCAAGCTTAACTGCAGTTTGACAGGTAAGCTAACATTAATGGATTAATTTGACTAAATTTAGCGTAATTTTCCATTTTTCATCACATTAACTTGATTAACATCACTTTTGGTAAATTGTTCAAAATAAAAGCTAGCACACTGACACTGATGCTAACGTTCTTACCTATTCACGATGTTCTATTTAGCTAACACCTTGTCAGTCTTTGATTTTAAATAGATTTGAGAGGTGTTGTGTTTACATGTATTAACATGACACTTATTTTAAACTCTCAGTGAAGGAGTCAGGAACAAATAATATGAATTTAAACTAAACAGGAATATAGTTACATACTAAATCACTACCATACATTTCCACTGGGTAATATGTCATTTTGAAAATAGCAGTAGGGCCTGTGTAAAGTGGAATGCTACTTAAGTCACATGTTCATATCCTGAGGGTGTCCCACATGTTTCGGTATTCATTCACTCCAAAGCTAGGGACTATATTGTTGGGTATATATATATATATATATATATATATATATATATATATATATATATATATGTATATATATATATGTATATATATATATGTATATATATATATGTGTATATGTATATGTATATATGTATATGTATATATGTATATGTATATATATATATGTATATGTATATATGTATATGTATATGTATATATATTAAAGACAGGCTCTGTTTTACTGTGCTCACACTGTGGGTGAACATAGTCACAGGATCCATTTCTTGTACACTCTAATTATCTAATATAATACACTCTATTTAACAATAATACGAAGAGGGGTGGAATATGTCTTGTTTATGCCCTCAACAGTTTGTGATGAATACAGGGTTCTCCTTGGGTCTTTCTAACTCGTTTTCCAGCCTGAAATTTGGAGGTTTACGTCCCACTAAATGCTGGGTTCTCATTGTCATCTTGGGGTGGAATGGTGAGGTAGATTATGTACTGTACAGTACTTATCATCAGAAAAGCAAAACAAAAGGTGTTTTCTACACTTCATTTGATGAATCTATTCTGCTTTCTATTCATCCTGACTGATTTGCCCCACCCTAGTTATTTCAAACTGTACAATTGCACATGGCACATGTCCCTCCCTCAGCTTACTCTTTGGAAATTTCTAGTATAACAACAGCCTATGTGTGTTTTACACTATTAAGGAAAATGTGATGGAAATGAGTAAGACAGATGTTTCTGGACCCCGAATAAGGCTGTTCTCTATCCTCTGTTATTTAATTAATATAGTATAAAGTCCAGACATGCCTAAAACATACAGTCATTTCAGTGTAATTAATAGCACATGTAAAGCAGCATCAACATTGCCATGATTTTAGTTAAAAAGGACAAAATCAGAGACAAATGCTACAAGAGAGGCATGTTGCTGTTGAGCAGAGAAGCATCTTGTGATGACAATGACTGAAGGCCCAGTCAGTGTCGTAAATTGTGTTGTCGGTTTGTTTAGAATGGCCTCATGGTTGTCATGAGCGCCAGTGTGGAAATTACATCATTACTGTCTGATAGTAGCAGCACACTGAGTCCAGTTGCCTCAAAACAGCCTTGTTGGATGATAATGTCAGACAGTTTTCTTTTCTTATCAAGAATAAATTAGAAACCTTGAATTTAATTGTATCCTCTGGTTTACTCACTGTTCATGACTTGCCCTACCTTTCAAACATAGTATAAAAAATATCAATTGGACATTAAGTCTGTTTTAATGAAGTTTTTCTTTTGATGCTGTTTCCTCCTGGAAGCTTATTGCTCTTAAAATTAATCCTGCAACTGCTCACTTTTAGCTTTGATGAGATTTCTAAGGTTTTACATAGATGCAAAAGCTCTGCTGTACTTACATACAACAGTCAGGCTTTACATTTTGAACTCAGGGAAAAGTGTGTAATTAGATTACTAATTTGAAGATTGTCAGTGGCTCAAGACTGTAGTCAGAAATATATTACATGTGGATGGTGGGGGGTAGTGGGAAGAATGGAAACCAACATGTTGGCTCGTACTTGCTGCGTCCCCAGGATAAAGCACCGGGATTTTGTGCAAAATCCATTTGTTTTGTGTAAAATGTTCAAAACTGTGCTCTGAAAAATGGCTTCCAAACACCTGAATTTTTTCTAACTCCTTTTTCACAGCCTGTTCGATGCAAAACTGCTGCACTTTCCAGTTGTGCCTCACTGTTCTGTATAAACATTACAAAGACGTAATGGGAGGTAATTGTTCTGCCTCTGAGTTGGCAGCAGAGGTAGTAACGGCGCCAATTCGAACATCTGCAAACGTATGCAATCCACAACCAGAAGATTTGATAACATCTAGTAGCATTTAGCTGCGAAATCAAAGAAGAAAAAAATCAATGGGAAACAGCACACAGAGGTCTTTCGTTAGTTTTCTTGTGTTTTAAATAATTGAATGAATTTTTGCTGCTTTTAGGGTTAGAATTTAGGGTTATGATCAGGGGCAACATTACATATTTTCTCTGGACCTAGTCTCTCATTCAAGGTTCCCCCACCTGCCAAATCCTCTTGATTGCTGAACATTGGCTTGCAATCCAAGATCACACGCTGCTGTTGTTTCAGTGTAATCAAAGGCGGAGTAGAGAAGGGTCTTCATGGCAGTGCCTGTGTTAAAAGGGCTTTTGAGAGTCACTATTTTTTTCTCCTTGTGCTACAATGCAACCAAAAACAGAACAACATTTGGAAAATAGTGAAAATTATCTGTCAAAATGCAAATATTTTGCTACACCTGGCTTCATCCCTGACACTCTTTGCTTAATTGCACCTCCACCCTGCATGTTCAAAGGATCGGTTCCTTAGGTATGTTACATATGAAACCTTTGGTATCTGAATCACTGTGCACTGCTTATTTCACTAATGATGTGTCATCTAGTATATTAAAAAAGTCACCACATGGACTTGTTAACAAGGTTGAAACTCGGTTTTCATTGGACGTTTAAAAAAAAAAAGAACTTAAATGATTAATCAATAATCAAAATAGTTGTAGATTATATTTTGTTGATCGATTAATTGAATACTTGTTGCAGGTCTTGTTTAAATATCTACCCGTATTTGTACAGTGTCATGTTAAAGCATGATAGCTACAGTAGACTGTAAGTTGGAATATTCAATGCATGAATTCAAGCCTTGGCTTGTAAAACAAGCTGTTTTCATCTTGTTTTTGAATTGAAAATAGCCAGAACCCCATCAGGAGTCAGTTCATTATACTCACAATGTCATGGTCATATTAGTTTTCAATGCCGCCTGATAGAAGGCACATTTTACTAATTTGAAATGAATAATTGTAATGGCAAAAAGAAAGGAATGAACCGCAACCATTAAGTCTGCGGAGAAGTCATATCTGCAAACATATCATCACGCATTTTAAAAGTCGCTTACATCCAATGAGGTTCAACTGAGGAGGAGAAATTGATTTGTAAAGTAACTTTTGTCCCTGGAAAAGCAGAAATCAAACAGGATAAAAGTACTAACTTGCCCCAAAATGTCACACTACCTGGCACAGAAACATACCGACAGTCTGAATCATTTCAGCTCAGATGTGTGTTTGGGAAAAGGAACTTATTCTTATTACAGCTACCTTATTACCTACAGCTGGCTGAGAATTCCAGTTGTAAAATGAAGTCTCCTGTATCGATACTCGTGTGACTCATGTTCCACTCATGTGAATGACACATAGTCAAAGTAAAGTGATAGTCCTTGGCTCTCCTATGATCCTGCATCATCTACAGCCCTGTGACACAAAGTGTACAAGGTGTGGCCACAATCAACATGGATGGGTGTTTCCTTTTAATGTCCAGTCCTATTGTTATTAGTATTTGTTCCTTTGAATAACTGATTGCGAAATCATGCCTGGAACACCCTCGATGCCTGATTCACAAATCCATAAATGGCTACAGGTGCTTTTAAACTCAATAGGAGCCGTGATGATCTCAGATCATTTTGCTGAATCCCCATGGAGACTCCTATTGCAACAGACTCTTGAAAAGCCATGCAAACTATGCGGAAGGTTAAATATTGAATCATCCTCAGTGCAGCCTTTTCACAGTTTAACTACTGAGGTGATGACCACTTTATGTCTTTGACTTGACCCAGAGCAGCTCCTTTACCTTATCGCTGACATGTCTGAAGGGAGGATATCCCATTCATGGGTTTACGGGACAGGGATGGATGTGGTGTCCTTGTACTTCATGGGCTGGAACTAAGACATATTTAGCATTCTTGAGCAAAGTGCAAGAAAAAAAATCAATATACTTTATTATGGCAATATTTCCTTTTGGGATACTGGATCGACTTTCAAAAACACAATGTAGATTTTTAATTAATGTTTAACATCCGTGGCTGTGGTTCATTTCCCCTGCAAGGGAACAGCTGAAACAAAAAGAACACATATCACTGACATACACACAAAGCCTGTGAAACATTTAATCATCTTTCTTACAGTATCATGATATATTGCAACATATTGATTGACTAATATAAAAAAATAGCACCCTTTCTGTTAGTTTGCTAATTGTTGAAACTATCAATAATCTAAAATCAGTCTATTATTTAAGATGTGTTGTTTCCCTGTGGATTAATCCGGTACATCTTAAATTATGTTTGAGCCATTGGGACCGCTGACCTGTGCTTTGCCTGTTTTTTATCTTAATTTTTGTAATCTTTGTCTTTTTTTTTTTTTTGTTAATTTAGATTTGGGAGTTTGATGTTTTAGGCTAAAGGGTTAACATGAGAAATAAGGATGCAAAATATGTATATGACAGATAAATAATCATCCTTGATAAATGGAAACCTGTTTTATGAGGCCAGAGAGAAGGTGGCGGCATTCACTTTTAAAGTAGGTTTACAATCTGCCAATAAACACAGAGGATAAGAAGGAGAAGATCAAGCACAGCCCGATGTCGCTCATGACATCAGCTCATGACATCACTCTGCTCACCTGCCTGGCTCTCATCTGGCGCTCTGTGCGAGGATGACAGGCTGGAGGTTTTTCACCATTTCAGAGGAAGATAACACAGTTTATATTTGCAACACAGGTTCCATAGTAGTTCAGAGAGGAGGGCAAACATCTAAGAATTTTAACACAACAAATCTGATTAGATTTGTTGGAATATTAAATCACCCATCACCACATGATAACCTTCCTTATCCTCCAGTATGCATAAACTGATTTACTTCTTTTTAAACACAAAAAGTGAAATAATCTTTGATTGAATTGTTGTTGTTGAATCAGCCATGAGAAGCAAGAAATTATCGATTTAGTGTATCGGCTAAAGAAATGAAATAAATAATAATTTGCGACACCTTTTTTTTGTCATGAAATACAATTGTTATCTCGTAAATCTGCAGCTATTATATATATATATATTTTTACAGCATTGCCTGTGTTACCATAGAGCTTGTTTTACTGGTTGTTATTGTGTCTTGGTTACCAAAGATTTGAACATCTGTAATACAGCCTTTGTCATTACAGCAGGTAAAATGTGGGAACCAATGCTCCTGCAGCTAAAACAGATCGAGCAGCTTATTACTTTAATGATGTGTGAAGCAGGGCTTTATATAGTTAATATAAACGCCTTCACTTTCCTCAGACTAAAGTTGCTCGTTATGGAACTCTGGGTCTTTGCCCGGTATATTTTTAGCATATGTGTCATGTTTTCTTTAGCGCTCTGAATGGTCTCCGTTTATTGTGAGTTACCGTTGGAGGACCTACTTTGAGATCAGATATCACTTACTCAGTAGTTTCTGTTTGGCTCGTCTGCTCCACACATTCACATATTCCATTCTTGGCTAGCTTGGGTGTGTTTTTCTAGGTGCTCCATCTGTAGCTCCTGTAAATAAAGACCATGATGTGGAGAGAAACATTCTGGGTTGCTGCTACTACCAGTTTACTTTTAAACCACCTCAAAATATAAACCTATTAGATGGGTGTCTGATCACCTCTGCTGCAAGTTTTTGTGGTTGTTTTTGGGAATCTGGCTCCACTAGACTGTAGATGATGATGGCAACTAATTGCTGGGGCACTGAAGCTGAAAGGGGATCTTTGTTTTACTGTGTAAAGTAAATGCAGTATTTTCCCCTCCTTCTCCTGCTTTTTAGCTGTGAGTTGAAGCTGGTTTAAGTCGCCTCGCTGGGTGGTTGAACACATGTACCGTTACGGGACTCGAACTCTGCGTGGGTTTTGAGTGCTCCATTGCTTTTAATTTTTTGTTAGTTTGCCTTGCCACAAATTGTGAGTTTCAATCCCAACTGAGTCAACTCTGCTTACGTCACTTCAAGGCAGCAGGCACTTATGAAAAAAAAAAAAAGGGGTCATCCTTGATTATCCACTGTCTAGACTTCTGTGTTCTTACAATATCCTGAACAGCGCCATGGTGAGGTGTTTTCCATCCAGTTCTGTGATTGGATTTGCCTTGTCTGTGTGGATTTAAGCATGTCAGTTAGTTCCTCGGTGTGTCACTTCATAGCAGCTCTGAGTCACCAGATAGTTACTGCTGCAGCCCAAACATCCCTTTTTTCCCCCCCAGTGGGCGTCATTGAATTTGCTCACTGCTGAGGCTCAGCACTGCTCACAATGAGCTGGAGATGACAGATGTCACTGGAAGGCTCTGTTAGCAGACGTCCCCTGTCTTCACTCTGTGTCAACGAGCCGCTTTGTCTCATTTTTCATTAATAAGTTCAGTCAATACTTTGGAGGGTCTGTGTCTTTTTACAACCCCCACAAATACCATTTGACGTTCTGCCTCCAGGAAAAAAAAAAGAGTCAGCATGTGCGTTAACCTCAAAGCAGCTATTATAAATATTTGTGCATTGTTGAATGGCCTTTGTGTACAATTCAGATGCCATTTGCTGATTACTAGCCAAACGTACAATACAGAATATTGTTTCTGTCCATTATGTGACCTGGTTGACGTCAGGTCACATTATTCTGGCAGTCAAGCTATTTGCAATGGTTTTGAAATCTCTGCATTAATCTCTGGGGTGGATCCCTGTAAAGTGGACATTAAAAATTCGCTGCACATTCAGTAGGTTTCAGTTAGATGAACCAGCTTTTTTTTTGTATGCACAGCCCTTTCTGATCAATCATTAACCAGAGAAGTGAAAGACATGCTTTTTTTTTTGTGTGTGTGTGATTGAACGACTGAATTTGCTGCTTTATTTTTAGTTCTCTGTTCAGGCCATCCATCCAGAATAACATGCATTGTGCTTCCTCTTGGCTTGGTGAGTTACAAGAGGAATTTGCATTAGATGTGTCTCCTCTTAACACTTATGTGCTCCTTAAAGTCAAACAGAAGTCTCGCTGAATATTCTTGCCAAAAACAATCAGAATTCCCTTCAATCAGCCCGTCTGGCTCTGAGAAAGCAGAGATAAACACAGAGCCCTGTGTGTTTACTCTGCAAATACACCCCCTTACCAAACACACACACACACACACACACACACACACACACACACACACACACACACACACACACACACACACACACACACACACACACACACACACACACACACACACACACACACACACACACACACACACACACACACACCAAAGCACTGCCCTGCAGTGTAGCTAGCTTTACTATGTATTGGCCCTTATGAATGAGAACTTCTCTGTTGCTCTGGGTCAGCGTTTGAACTCAGGTTTTCTCATGTTTTTCCACAGGTCAATGTTCGCGTCACGACCATGGACGCTGAGCTGGAGTTCGCCATCCAGCCCAGCACCACCGGCAAGCAGCTGTTTGACCAGGTACAGTGCAAATCAGTTCTGTATTGGTGTCTAACATAAGTGTTTTGACCCATAAATATGTTATTAGTATCATTTTTTGTAAAAGGTTTTTTGAAACAAAATGATGCAAAATTTAGAATATAGTTTTTAAAAAGTAATTTTTACACAACTCAGTCATTCACGCTCTATGGTATAGATAAAGGCTGATATACATTTATAATACATACGTAGAGTAGGAATAGTTTGACATTTAGATGAGAAGGTCAGTACCACTCTCAGGTCTGTACAGTAAACATGAAACTGGAGCCTGGAGCCTTTTAGCTTTATCTTATCCTGGGCTCAGAATACAGGACTTTTAAAATCCTAAAAGCTTATGAGATTGTGTTGCATCATGTTCATAAGGAGAAACTTCACGGACTGTTTTCTCTCTAACATTACCCTCCAGGGCTATGTTTACAGTAGCTCGCAGCACTGTTACATGGCAGCACCAGCATGTTTCTCTCATAGGCTATTGTGGACCCTCTCGGGGACATGCTGATGAAGTACAGATTTAAAATCCAAAATATCAAACATGTTTGATACGAATTTTTATGGCCCAATGAGTCTGGAGGTTTAAGACTGTAAACGCTTCACGTTCCTTGATAAGCTGGGCCTAGCATCAGTACCGGCGGAGGTCCCATACCAGAGTTCTTCTCCCATTGTTGGGAGGTTGATTCGGGTTTAAAATGGCCAGAAACTCTGGTCCTCAGAGCCCGCCATTAGCTCAAGGGGTTAGAACAAGACGAAACTGCTAGCATGGTTCTGTCTAGACGTAGTATATCCACCTACCGGTACATATAAAGCTTTCTAATTAACATGCCCCGTTTAGTTATTGGTACTAAAGCCTAAATGGGGGACTGTTGTTCGACCAGGACCAACTACTCTGCAATTAGCGGTGATTCCAGAAAGTTATTTCTCCGATGCCAAAAAAAACAAATTATCCATAAATGGGCAAATTGTCATGTTTAAACACTTTTTTGCGCGGATTCAACAAACAAGATATAAAGTATCAATCAGTGAGCCTTAGAGGTGCTGGTTGGTGGATTGAGTTAACCTCTGCACAGACCCAGGCTAGCTGTTTGCCTCTGTCTCCTGTCTTTATGCTAAGCTAAGATAACCAACTGCTGGCTCCAGCTAATATTTAAACCACAGACATAGAAGTGGTATCTATGTTCCCGTTAAGTCTTGGCAGGGAATCAAATCAGCGTATATCCCAAATGTTGGACTATTTCTCTATTCTTTAAATTCTGTGGAAAGCGTTTACTGAAGGTGCTTCTGGACGTTTCTGTCAGACCTTCATCATGTTATAATGTCACATAGGCAAACAGCGTTTTTGATAAGACATATCTGCAAATGAGATTTTCTGGTGTGCAAGACCTTGGCAGAATTAAGTGGTCCTTTAAACTTGACACACACTGCTACAGCCTCCGTCATCAAGCCGGCTAAATGCATTGACGTCACCGAGAGAGGTCTGTGTCGGGAGAGAGAGAGAGAGTCTGCCCTCAATATCATCCCTCCCAAGCTCTTTCCATTCATCACATCCAGGTCTGAAAAGTTATCTCCTACAGACGAGATTACAGGAGCTTTTGGCTTCAAGTGTCCTTATCAGTCTCCGTCTTCCTCGAGGACATTCAGGGATCATTATAAATCGCTTCCTGTAATAAAAAAGAAAAAAATGCATAAAGTAAGCAAAGAGAACCTGACTGAATAGCAGTCATGCATTAAGTCTGTGAGGGAGTTAAAAGTATGACCACAAAAATTAGAAACATGAAGAATTTCCTCTAGCTGTTGAAGCACCCTAGTATAGGACACTTTGTTTTAGGGACTGAAGCTAATATATTTACTGATTATTAATTTATGACATGATTATTCCCTTTATATCTGTGGTCTCTGGCACCATTTTAGGACATTTCACTCACATTTTCTTATTATATCATATATCCTTATTTAGAAAAATCTATTTTTTTTCCTGGTTTAAAGTAAAGCAATAATTTTCAAATTGCCTTACTACACTTATTTTCCTAAATGAGAGCACTATCACATATTTGACCTCAACCTGATTGTTCTTGGCTCTTTCATCAGGTGTGTATTGAATGTATAAGTTAGGGAATTGTTTGTCCTTTACAGCAGATGTGGTTATGTATTACCAAAATATATGGAATGGTGTTTTGTTCTTGACACCTTGTGGTTCCTATGAGTAGTCACCGATTAAGCAAGGGCTTTTCTTAGAATTTAACTTTTCCTCGTCTTATGTTGTACTATTTTTAAGCTCAGCCCCTTAAATCCAAATGTGGGTGACACGTAATTAGCATGAGCTCATCTGAGCTTCAAATGCAGCCCCGTGGGAGGAAAGGCATTGTTTTAGCCGCTTCCTGTATAACAAGTTTTTCAATAGCAAGCTTAGCCATCTGTGTGTCAGGGGGATTCACCTTTCATGTATGCAGTACTGTAGAGAAACAGACATGTTAAACGTCATAATCCCAAATCACCTGGAACATTTCAGAAGTTGGTGTATTTAGTGTTCTGTATATATAATAAAATAAAGCAGGTTGGCCACTGCTCTCTAGCTCTCAAAGTATGGTTTTATTTATGGGAGAAATGGTTTTATTTATGGAAGAAATGGTTTTATTTATGGAAGAAATGGCTGTGGATCCAGATTTTTTTGGCCTTTGACATCCCTCTATTAGTTGGTTTTGTTGAATTTCTTCATCTACTTGTCACAGTGGCTCTCAGTGAGGTGTGCCACAGATAGGTAACAGCTAGACAGTCATGTATAGGATTATACATGACTCCGCTCCACTGAGTGCCATGTAGTTCTTAGCTATTGATTTAAGTTGTCTTTTAAACAACTTTTAAAGTCTTCTGGATGCCTCTGATGAGGTATATGATCTCCTGCTTTCTACTCATCCTTGTTTTCCGGCATGTTTGCGGCGTCGAACTTAACGTAGCTCTTCTAATCGCAGTAGGAAAGGAGTGGATCGCATTTTTTTTTTTAGCAGATTTACCCAAGTTTGCGAACCTTGCATATGCTAATTCTGTTGTGGAAATTAGATTTGTATTAAGCAGATCCTATGAGGCTATGTTTACACTGGTTGAAAGTGACCTGGTTTAGGTTTTTTTTTCTCTCAAATCTGACCTTTTTTGTTGACTTGTACCCTGACCTAACATTTAGAAAAAGTAAGCTCCTCAGTTACTGAAAAGGTCATTGGCATGACAGTCCATCAACAAAATAGATCAATAGATTAGTGATGCAGCAGTAGTGTGTTGACAGTCAGCTGTCCATTTATCTATTCAAGTCCTCCCCATCATCGCTGCTATGAGCCTCCATATTTGACTTTGTCCACCACTGCTGACCTGTTACATGAATGTGAGAGAAAGATTACATGACTTCTGATTTGACTTCACACAGTTGTCACTCAGCGTGAATCATGTATCTAATTTAGAAACCACATATGAAAGTGGCCCAAATCAGAATCGAAAAGATCAGATTCCACGTGATCTGTGCTGCTCACACTGTCATGAAAACACCAAGGTCACATATGAGCAAAAATAAAAGAAATAAATAAAATCAGATTTGTTCCACTTCGGCCTGCACTTTGACTGTAGCCTTAAACTGCCTCTGTGGAAATGCTGACTAACAGCAGTGAGCTCATTTGTCAGGCCTGGTTTAGGCTGTGTGGTCAGCGCTGATCATAGCTGCAGTCTCTGTCATTCCACTCTTAAAATCACTGTAAGAAACCTCTGCCACTCCCCAACACACCCTTGTATAGTTTCACTTCCATACGACGACAGCTGCTCGTTTCATTTGGCTTTGACCTGCAATCAAACGTGGTTTTACAGTAGATGTACTGGTCAGTCATGTCTGCCCCGGGTGTGTTTGCCGGAACTGTGTTGGATGGATTTGAAAGCAGAAGCAGGATTGGTGTTGAACCGCTGAAAACATGGCAACATTAGAAACAGTCCAACTATTTCTTGAACTTGATCCATGTCTGAATCATGTGACTGATAGGTGGCAAAATATGAAACTAGTTCACCTACATGCCCGACACACATGTTAAAGCCTTTTAGGAATTGCTGCAAAGCTGTTGC
This sequence comes from Chaunax sp. Z400, assembly GCA_037577475.1. Classification (NCBI taxonomy): domain Eukaryota; kingdom Metazoa; phylum Chordata; class Actinopteri; order Lophiiformes; family Chaunacidae; genus Chaunax; species Chaunax sp. Z400. The sequence continues at coordinate 3,920,130 of CM075202.1, forward strand.
AAATCAAGAGAGGGAAAATGTTGCATGGTTGTAGTGATGTAGCAGAACTATTCTTGGATTTTACACTTAAAAAAACTGGCATTTTAATACTCCCTTTACTGTTCAGTGACAATTCATGTGTGGTCTGACTGGAATAGACCCGTTTCCTTTGGGCCAGTACCCGCTGCCCCTCCACCACCACTCCCAACACGAAGCACAGTCTTTGTTCTGGTGCCTGTTTGGGGCCCCAGCTGGGCGAACCCCTCCCTTCCCCTCCTCAGTCGCTGGAGGACTTCAGCCTCGTCATTCAGCACAGAGGATGCAATGTGTAATGCTGTTTCAGCCCAGCGGCATTCCTCTCTCTCACCACAGGGCCCGAACTCCCATAAACCAGACAGAGAAACTTCCACTGGAGGCTGCAGAGTAAATTCATGCTATCTGTTCCTATTTGACATAACAACTTTTGCTCCTGCAACCTGAAGTGAGCGTGGCATCGCTGTTCTGACGAACCTAACAGAAACTGCAAAGGTTTAGCTTCTGTGACCCGACTGCAAATGTTTCACTGAGTTAACAATTTTTTTAAATCATTGCCAGAACGAGGTGGATTTATGCTTCTGCTTTAACAGCTTGCAAAAAAAAAAAAGGCGCCTGGCCCCTAGAAATTATAAATATCTTGATATCGTTGCAAAGATATGATGCATGCAGCTACCAGGGTATCAGTGGGTTTTAAGTCTTAAGAAGCACTGAATTCATTTTCCTCTTAGAAGGTGTTAAAAGTATTGCAACAGTATTTTCTCTTTCCTGCTACAGAGAGTAGTATTAGTTTGAATGTTTTTGCATGTAGTCGCTGGCTGTCAGGAGATGTTATAACACCTATATCCTATAAGAAGCATTGTTTGGATAGTGATCTGTGCTCATGAGAGGCTGTTTTAGTGGAGTCTTTGGATTTTGGACTGTTGGTTAGACAAAAGAAGAAATTTAAAGATGTCACTTTGGGCCGTGGGAAATTTTTAGGAGCATTTTCGGTATTTTTTTTAAAACATTTTATGGAGTAAATGGTTAATTGGATATAATTATTTTCATCCCTGTTGTCAAGTGAAGTGCAACGTTTTTTTTTTTTTTTAAAGGTTGGTAAGCTTGACCTAGAAAAGCGTTATTTCCCTGACAACGTCACGGCTGTACCAAACCTCACCACAGTTTAGTTTATCCCCCTGAGAAAAATGTTCAGGTATCGGTAACCCCCTCTTTCTCTGCCTCTCACGCTGTAGAAACCAAAACCACCATGAAAGGGCTGATTGTTTTCTGAGGCCTTATTAGTTTCATTTCAGCTGAGATACAGGATTGGAGTGTCATGCCTCACTATGCTTGTTGTTGATGCTTCTCTAAAAATACATTACAGAAGTTCTGTGAATCAAACCCATTCATTTTTACTCCCACAGGGTCAGCCTGCCCTGTATTTTGTGTCACCCATTAAGAGGGGAGAGCTTGAACTTAATTTTGTAGCCTTGACAGGGGCTTATTTGGTTTGGCAGGAGTTGTCGGCGTGTTTATTCAAACTTCACCCAGGCAACTTAACACCTCACCTGGTGACTGGGTGGGGAATTTGGCAGTGATGCATCCAAAAAGGGCCCAGCATGGAGATTGCTCCACTTAACAGTGCATGCACATACACACATCCTACACTGTGCAGTTGGAAAATTGCTCTGCCTCTCTGAAGGCCATAAAGATCCTCTGGTCGTTGAGGTTTATCCTCAGAAGCCAGTGGAAAATGGTAGCTCCTCCTGCAGCACAAGTGATGATTCCAGATCTATAACTGGGTTTTCACTCTCTGCCTCAGCTGCACAGTCAGAAATTGGTCTAAAAAAAGAAAAAAAAAATCTTCAAATTACTGATCTGAAATAGTATTTCCAGTGCGGTTGAAATTAAGACTGGGTTTCATAACGTGCTTTTTAATAATGAGGAGTTAGAGTTTTTTTTTGCCAGAGAGTAACAACACCCCATCCCCCGCCCTCTGCTGCCTTGCTCATCTGTTCCTTGAGTCAGAGACAGGATGCTGGTCATGAAGCACACGCCCTCGTTATACAGTATCACTCCTCCTCACTGCTCAAACAGTAGGACCGCTTTGTTGAAAATCAATCCTAGAGATGCACGTCATGGATTTGTTTGTTTTTTCTTCTCATGACCGATACCAATAAGATAACCAATAATTTGACATTTTTTTTAATTTTAAAGATAGTTCTTAACTTGTGGTTTATACATACTTAAGACTAAGAAACGTTAAGATGTTGTGAGCAAAGATAGACGATTTAATATTTCATAATTCTAATTAAATTTTAATTAAATTTTTTAATCCATTTTTTTTAATCAATCCCCAGCTCCAAAACATTACCAGTGCCCACTTCCCAAACTAAAGGAATTACTGTATACTACATAGAATCATAGACAAAGATTACCTTTAAAAGCCAAGATGGAGTATTTATGATTTAAACTCAAATCAGATCTGTCTTCAAATGTAATTCAGCTCCTAGACACTTTGTATTATGGATAAGTGAAAAAAGAGATGCAGTAAAGGTATACGGTTGCAATGGAAATTTTATTTAATCATATGAACCAACAGCACTTCAAAAACAAACTGGATTTATATGCTTCCAAATGAGCTGGAGCAGTCTGTACCACTGACTTTAGTACATCACTAGCTGAAAGATGTGCTAGAATTGTAGTTTTGCAGGGCACACAAGTTGGAGAAAGGAATGCCAAGAAAAAGACCTGGCTCTGCATTTAAAAAAAAGGAGAATATTCTAAATGGCAGATCATGTGAGAATCCTCCAGAGAAGACCAATCAGAAGATGTCAAGTAACGACAAGATCCTCAGTGCCAACGCAGGCAGAAACTGTAAGAAAAAATACCAAGGAAATGTAAAGCTAAGGTTGTGCTTAGTCTACTCAAAGTGCAATATTCAGCCAACATATTTCAGTAAGCAAACATTGACTAAACCATAAATAAGTCACTCTCATTCAGTTTAATTTTCTATCCTTCTGACTTGTGTTTGCTCAGGGAAAAAGACACAGCTGTGGAAAAAAAAAAGTCACAAACACACAGCATGTAGCTTTTAACACATATTTAAAGGTGTGCATACAGTGTTGACTTTAGAAAGTCTGTAGTTCACAAATATTTTCCTTGAATGCTATGTTCAAGATGTCTTGTCACTGCCACTTTGAAGGTACACGCTTGGACGGCTGAAAAAATCTGACCCTTACAACTAATTCTGAAATGTTTAATTGAGTTTCAAATATGTTTGGTTCCTCACTAAGCTTAGAGCTTCAGTCTCACATAGAACAAGAGTCATTTTTGGTAAAGGTTACAATTAGAGCTGAAATTACTTATTTAAAAGAAAATGCATCTGCAACTATTTTGGCAATTATTTGTCATTTTTCAAGCACTAATGCATAAACTTACCAGGTTCTACCTGGTCAGCTGTGAGGATTTAGTACTTTTGTTTATCTTTCATGATAGAAAATCAAATCTAATTGGGATTCTGGGTTTTTGGTCAGACAAAACATGTTGTTTCATGAAATAATTTGGGGATTTAGCAAATTCTGAAAACCTTTTTTTCACCATTTTAGAGAACAGATTTTTCTATCAGCTAATGTTAAAAATAATCAGCCGATTGATAATGAAAACAACCTCTCTGTCCACAGTCTATCATATATTTGCCAGATGTCCTTTCCTTCATCCTGGCAGTAGTCATCGTCGGCCAAGTCCGTACTCAGGCTTGGGAAAGTGTAAGACTACGAGGGTTGTTCAGCAGATTAGTCTGGTACCTGAGTATGTCATATTAAAGTTAGACTCCTCAGGCCTTGCCAGGGTCTGTAAAGCCTTCAATGGTCTCTTTTTCACATCTCTTCGCTCTACTGTTGCATTGTGAAGGCACAATCTCTTTTTGTTGTCTACCACAGCGTTTATATCATCATTTCTTAATCTGTTTTCTTGGAAAAACGGGCTGTAAATTCTTGAAAGTAATCTGGTTTTACATCTGGTCTAACTTCGTAACATTCCTGCATCTGTTTCTTAAATTGATATTATACCACTAAATACCAAATCATTAGTCTGTCATGATAAATTGCAATTATTTTCCGATTTAAAGGTTCTTGCCTTTTTTCCATGAAGAGGTTTATGGAAAATGATGTCTGGATTCTGTTGATTTGATGATGGTGGATGATGGTGGGGTATAGTCATCAGTGTGTCCATCTGTCTGTCAGTGATGTCCAGAGCATGTCCTGCAAACTGTACATACCAGCTTCTAACTCCTCAGGTTCAAGCTTCTCAAAAGTGAGGATTTGCTGTATCTGTTTGTCATTTATCATAGTCACCTGAAAACATGTAGGTTTGGTGAGACTAAACATGACATTGAAGATGTCACCTTTGGCTCTAGGGGGTCGTGATTGGGATTTATCCACTGTTATACATTTCATAGACCAAAAGATAAAAGGATTAATAAGCGAAATAAACAGCTGATTATTTGATAATGAAAATACTCTTGTTTTTCTGCAGACTCTGCTGTATTTTAAAATGTGTCATTTCTTTGTGCAGGTGGTGAAAACCATCGGCTTCCGGGAGCTCTGGTACTTCGGACTTCAGTACATGGATGGCAAAGGTTACTACACTTGGCTAAAACTGGACAAAAAGGTAAGACGTAGCTTTAAAGATGCAGTTTTGTGTTTGGTAGTTTGGGTCATAATAATCCTTCTATCTTTTTAAAAGCTAAAAATATTAAGATTAAAAAGGTCATTTTAATTGGAGGGAAAACATTTCCAGTTGATATGCTCCAGTATTCAACCGTGAATAACTATAATTGTAAATAGTGTTAAGCATTAGACCGAACAAGATGTATAATTTTCCTGTCTATAGATCAAATTCCATTACCATTACATTGTACCTGCAGTCTTTTCACTGCCCACCTCTCCCTATGGAGCCAAATTCTATAAACAATAGAGAAAGAATTCCTCCTTTTGATTGGACGATACAATCAGAGCTCCAGTGTTTGCCATTCGGTCAATCAGTAGCCACCATATTTATGTATAGGCTCACATGCTGTATTATGGTTCCAGTGCAGCTGATATTGCTGGTTTCTTGTCTACGGTGGGTTGTTGGATCGCCGTATTGTAATAATCACGAGGTGGATTATTTGTCAAAGCATGAACTCCATGTGAATCAGCACTGCCTCAGTTATTCTCTGTTGTCCCTGAGTAAACACAAGTTACTGTACCTTCAATAACTAATACATAACAGATTACTCCAGTTATAGTTAAATAATAGGAATTCCAAATGTTTAAGGTGGTTTTGTAATCAAAGTTTCTTTAAAGTCCACCATCCCCTGCTGCTTTTTTAGTGCATTACTGCTTCAGATGTGAATACAATTAGATATAAAAATCCATGTGGCTCCAGAGGGAGCAATGCAAAGTCTGATAAATAGCCTCAAGTGATGTCACTTGAGTCAATGCCTGTTGGGTTTAAAAATGAAGATGAGATCTTACTGTAGCTGCTACTCAGCTCCACCACATCAGTAGCATAAGACAATAACATCCCTGACAGAACTGTCGGTGGGTACATTGCATTGTGGGTAATGTAGGCACCAGGTTCTCTGATCCTGGGACATTAATTTAGATATTTTTTTTTGTGTCTGACCTGAGTTTGACCTGACTACTGGCTCTCATTATTCTTACTAGTGCTACATTAACCACAGGCTGTAAATATATTATCACTAGTTGAAGACTGAATGGTTTAGAAGAAAATCTTTCTGGTGAATACCTACCTCACTAACTCAGGTCTATTCTATCTGGATAAAGTTGCGTCTTTGCACTTCATCATCATAAACAAGGGTAGCTGACAGAGAGAAAGGGTTATGTTTGCCTCATCAGCAGAAGTAAACTGTACACGGTCTGCTGACGCTGCTGCTCATCAACACAATGCCTCAAACTGGAATATTCCCACCATTAAGACCATTTAGTTCCTGTTTTGAAATTAGGGGAAGAGGCACATTGTGTAAACGCAGAGAAAAACTTGGAGTTATTAAAGTGTATTTGCCTAAAATGAGAGAAGTAGATACCCTTTCGGTAAGGGAGGTGCTCCCATGACACCCTTCTGTTTCTTTTAAACAGTGACACAGAATATTTATATATGAAAGGTGGCATAAAGAAGGGCTTTCGTTGTGGTGGTATTGCGTAATCTCTGTGTAAAAAGTGCTTTATGCTAAGCTAAGATAGCCGCCTGCTAGCTGCAACTATATGTTTAACTTATAAACTTACAAAAGTAGTATCAGTCTGCTCATCTAACTTTTTAGCAAGAAAGCAAATATGCCTGTTTACAAAATATCCAACTCTTCCTTTATCGCTCACGTGATATTGGCTGTGACGTCACCCTGATTTTATTCTTCCCCTAGGTGTCATCCCAGGACGTGAAGAAGGAGAACCCGCTGCAGTTCAAGTTTCGGGCCAAACTCTTTCCAGAGGATGTATCTGAGGAGCTGATCCAGGACGTCACCCAGAAGCTTTTCTTCCTGCAGGTGAAGGAGGGCATCCTGACCGATGAGGTGTATTGCCCACCGGAGACAGCTGTGCTGCTGGGCTCCTACTCTGTTCAGGCCAAGTTTGGAGACTACAACAAAGAAACCCACCGGCCTGGATACCTGATGTCTGAACGCCTGCTGCCACACAGGTGAGACGTGTGAGAAGATTCAGAAAAGTGAAGCATCAAATAGATGTTGGCTTATACTAAAGCAATTAGCAATTGAGAAATTTTTAGAGGAAGAAAACATGTTAACAGTGACGAAGAGCCGCTGTTAGGACTGTGACGATAACTGCAATACTGTGGTCAGGAGTTGAGCTCATTACCGTCATAACTGCAGTTTTTTAGAGGGGTGCGGTTAACTTTCATCCTGCGATTATATATTACTTTTCTTTTCTTTTTTTTTTACCACAATATAAAAAATCCATACCACCACAGCCCCTCGCTGCAGTCATCAACACTGGGTAAACCAGCCGCAGAGACGATCCTCTCCACCCTGGGACCCAAAGAAAAACAAAAGAAGAAGAAGAATATGATGATTGTCATAATCATTGTGATGTTTTTAGATAATGATGAGTCAAATATGTTTGAATTCTTCGTGTGACCTATGTTGTATTCTGACTCCGTCTTTGTCGGTGTATAAAGTTGCAATTTCAGCCCTCAGTGCAGTCATGCATACAAATACAGTAAGTGTTAGAATAATGGAGTCGCTCATTGGTTGAGAGTTAACTGTCTAAAGTTACTGAGCTGCATCTAAAACTATCTAAACTATCTATAAACTATCATGGTGCTTTGCTTTTTACGTGCAGTGACATAATGGGGAAACTGTGCTGTCCTGTTGGGGGATTTCACTCCGAGTGATTTCTAGTTAAGAATTAGATGGTAATATTAATTAATATTAATAATCTTCCTTGTTAGGTCATAAAATAAGGAAAAGAAATATTATTTTTTGCTAATTTAAATGCACACTTGACATTGTTCAATGAAAGTAAACTAAAAAATGATGATGCATAAATGCATTTAAAATAAAGTTCATAATTATAATTCCATTTTTAAAACCACCAGCACATATCAGACATATATCTGGTCTGCATGTTGGTAGCTGATCTTTTTCGTCTCTCTTTATATAGGGTTCTGGAGCAGCACAAGTTGTCTAAAGAACAATGGGAGGAGAGAATACAGGTGTGGCACGAGGAGCACTGTGGGATGTTAAAGTGAGTACACACTACATATGACGTGTCACCGTCGAGTTTAACGATCTCTGATAACACATTCACATAATAACTTTGTCCTCTGTCCATCCTCGCAGGGAGGATGCTATGCTGGAGTACCTAAAGATTGCCCAAGACCTTGAAATGTATGGCGTCAACTACTTTGACATTAAGAATAAGAAGGGAACAGAGCTGTGCCTGGGAGTAGACGCCCTGGGACTCAACATATATGAGAAAGACGACAAGTAAGCACTCAGTTTGGATGGATGAACCTGGAAGCAAACAACCATGCTGTTAGTGTCTGTCCTGGCTCATTCTGGCTTCATGCCTGCTGCTGCAGTAACTGCTGCCCTGTGAAACAGAGCTAAACTGGCTGGGCTAGGTCGATGTCTACGCTTAATCACTATTCCTGTTTCCTGCATAGTTGGTACAGTCTTTGGCAGGCGTGTCTCCAAAGACAGACTGGAAAATCAAAGCTCAGCAGTTTGTCTTAGTCTTTTTATGTCTTTTCAATAGTGTAGTAATATTATTTGCAGATTTCCAAAGCTGAAATAATTTTATTTATTTATTTATTTAGTTTTTGGACACAGCTTAATGCTCATAATGTCATCCTCTCCTGTAGATATAAAAGGACAAAAAGGTCTTTTGTTCTGCTTATAGAGGGACTGAACATTGTTTAGTGCAGTCTGCTGCCTCAGACCTGTCACACAGAGATACACCTGCTGGGCCATGTCTGTCAGTTAATGACTACTCATTTCTCCTGTTACTCCACTGACAGGATGGCGGAAAAGAGTGAACATTCATTTTGTGTACTTCTTCAAGGGACACCTGCGTTTTGAGATATGTGGAAGGGATGTAGCTAGAAGCTACCCTGCTGCTTGTAATTTCCATTTTGTTTATTAGACAGGACACTTTGGGAGGTAATCACCCTCCAGTTAGTGAAATGAGCTCTGAAAGCTCATGAGGCTCGTAGCCTCGTCTGCGGGGTTACTAGAGGGAAGTGCACTGTGCTAAAAGAACATTTCATCCCAGGCGACTTGCCTTTCAGTCACTGACCCTGTGCTGGAAATCCCTCCTGAGATTTGTTCATTTTCAGATTGTAGCTCTTCACATAATGAACTGGCTACACTGTCAGTTTTCATGCCAGCTTCTATTGAAAGCAGTGTTGTCTACTTTGCATGCCTCATTAGAAGAAATGAATGCAGCCGTAATGACGAAGTCTAGCAAGTCAGCTGCCAATAATTGAGCCTTTACTGGCTAATTGTTTCTTTTGAATCAGTGCAACAGTTTCTTTTGAAACCAGATGGTTTAGTTAAAATATCTGCTGTTGTGTTGTAGTTCACCCAGTCGCTCATTTAGCTTTTTTTTGCCTCTTAACTATTTTATTAAACCTCCAACAAGAGGGAGGAACACGTTGTTAAAGACCAAAACTTGGTCCCCGTGTGAGTCTGTCTCTTTATGTGCTCCCTGGGATCAGCAGAGAAATTCCTCTCCTCCACGGTGCCCTCTGCTGTAACCATGGCTACGCAGACTGGTTTTTCAAGCTGTGCGGCACTTAAGAATGCGAGGCTAACCTAAAGCACTGTCTCTCCAATGAGGGCAGCCGGCCCACAATGCAGCAGTGCAGCCAAGCTCTTTGCCGAGGTGCTGGTTTAACTCCTTGTGCTCTGTCAGGCTGTTGGAAGTATTTTTACAGGTTCACGTGAGACCATGTTTCATCTTGGCAACTATCCTAGTCAAACACACACACAGTAAAACCTGTCTGACATCTGATTTCCTTTTGACTGTTGGGAAAACTGCTCCCACAGATTTTAGCATCTGAAATTAATATATTAAAAACAAATCTTTGACTTTTTCTTTTTACACTGACATAGATGTAACTTTGGTATCTAGCTGTCAAAGGTATCTGGTATCACACTGCATCGTTAGTCAATACCAAAAAAACATGTTTTGCTAATGTTTTTTGACACACTGGCCGCTATCTGAAAATATTTTCATTATTGATTGATAAAAAAATTTTTTTTTAAATTGTGTAATATGAAAATAGGTTTCTGATTCTCAAATGTGACGATTGGCTGTTATTTAATATTTTTTCTTTTTTTTTTACTATCTACTGCCACAGTACGTCGATCTGAAAAACAAGTTTTGTTACTTGCGTTTTTTTTAACATGCTGATTCAATTAACCATTGCAATGAGATTCTAATATTCCCTAAAGGTTTATTCACATATATCAGAACTATTGATGCTAATGAAACCAAGCTACATTTTCACCAACAACTGTCTGTCCTTTTCTAAATCTCTGCAAGCTTAGAAAAAAATAAATAATTATAAACCGCACCACTGCATCAGTGGTTTCTACAAACATGATACAAACACAAGTCAACTGATAAAGCACACCTTAATGAACCACAAGACTTGAGGAAATATTCCATCCCTGAGATAACTTCCACATTGTTGTCTCAATGCCTGGAGCTTGTGTCAGGGTCAATAACTGAGTGAAATTCCAGTTTAGTCAGTACGGTTTCACAGCAGAGTTTCACTGTGAAGCGGATGGCTGCCATTCTAGATTGAAACACTATCGGCTCTATGTTTACAATGCTACTTTGTATTGCGCTGAATGAGACTGGCATCCGTTCAGTTTGTCCGCCACAATAGAACGCCGTGCCACACCCCAGATTAATCTTATGCTCAAACAGTGGATATAGAAAACCATGTTCTTAGTCAGCTGGACTTATTCTAACACTACAGTTTTACTGAAATGAATGACTCAAATTGTTTGCTATAATCATACTTGCAGAAATTTTCCCTTTTTTTTTTGCAAATAATGTTTTTAGGGAAGTCTATTGAATGATTTAAACCATTGGGATCATCGACCACTAGTGATATGTACAGTTGTAAGTTGTCCGCATAGCTATGAACACAGTGCTATTGTATCATTTGGCAAGGGTAGCCATCACAAATGATGTCAATGCTACAATATGTATTGCTAAATAATTGTTTTGTCCATCAAAATAGATCAGAAGATGACAATTTAGAGTCGGCATATAATGTTAATGATCATGTGTTCGCTTCCTCAGATTGACCCCAAAGATCGGCTTCCCCTGGAGTGAGATCAGAAACATTTCCTTCAATGATAAGAAGTTCATCATCAAGCCCATCGACAAAAAGTCTCCAGTGAGTAATACTGCAGCATCATCAGCCAGCATTTAATGGACACTTGCTGCCATTTGTAAACCTGATAATTCCCACTCTTTTCTTTGCAATCATGTCCAGTTTTAGAGTTGTTGTTCAGATAAAATCAAGCTTTCAGAGCCTATGAAGTAGCAGTGTGTGTCTATACTTGAGCTCAGCTTCCATTTTGCTCATGGCATCATGTGTCTCTGCACTGGAGACACATCCTCAGTCTAGTGGGTCCGACTCTTTTATGTTTCGCTATAACTGGAGCAGTCTCTGTAGTATTGTTTGTAGCAGTAATCTGTATTTCCCTACACCTGCTCAGAGCTACAACTGACGTCTTTGTCCTTTATCAGCAAAGCATAATGAACAGGCAACTGAACGATGTATTCAGCCTGCTGTTTGTTCACTTTTCCTTGTTCCTCCTGTCTGTTTTCGTCTCCACATTTCAGGACTTTGTGTTTTATGCGCCAAGACTGCGCATAAACAAGCGCATCCTGCAGCTGTGCATGGGCAACCACGACCTGTACATGCGTCGCCGCAAGCCGGACACGATTGAGGTGCAGCAGATGAAGGCCCAGGCCCGGGAGGAGAAGATGAAGAGGCAGCTGGATAAGTACGCAGACATTTGGAAGTTTTCTTTAAAAAGCAGTTTCCCACAGAAAAAGTGAAACCAGTCTAATTTCAGTCTCTAAATTAAAAAAATATGTAATGAATGTTTTCTGATGTATAAATATAGGAAAACATTTATATTGTTAATATTGCGATAATGATTTTTGGATCTCTGACTGTAAAATCACTTTTTTGAAACTGTTTTGTTTGAGCTAACAAAAGATTAGTGCTGCAACTAATGATATATGTTATTGATTAATTGTCACATTGTTTTATTGCTCTATAAAAAGTGAGAACCACCTGTCAGAATATCCAATCTTGAAATGTCTTGTTTTACCCAACAAACAATCCAAATTCAAAAAGATGTTCAGGTTATTGTCAAAACAGAAAAATGCATGAGTGTGACATCAACTAACCAATCATCAAAACGGTTGACAAGTAAGTTATCAATTAATCAGAACATTGTTGCAGCTCTTTATTTAAAGGAATACAGTTTTTTGAGAATTACAGAATGGTTGCTGCTCCATAGAGTAGATAAAGGCCAGCAGAATATTGTGAATATTTTTTACCTACGTCTCCACCGACTGAACCAGCTTCAAAGTGGCCAATACTGTTCAAAGCCTCTTTCAGTTTGAAGCCATTCACTGGGTAATAATGCAGCATTCCTTTTAAAGTACGGGAAATGTGCTTCCTGAATTGGTTGAACTGAAATTGAATGGATGTTGACCTCAGCCTCGGCTACAGCTGAGGTCCACTGTCTGCTCCGTACAGCTGTTCAAACATGGTGATGTAACGGCGAGCAGACGGCACAGTTAAGACCAGTATGAAGCATTACTGTAGATCACCAGGCCCCAGGAGACAGAGTTCAGGTTCACACACAGTAGCTCAGAGTGGTTCTGTCTGTGAGAGGGGCTGGGCTCCGGACACAGCTTCAAGGTGCTTTGGGATGAGTCCCTTAAAATTTAGACTTGATTAATCTCTAACTAAGAAATGTTTAAAAAAAATCACTTCTCAAATGTGAATGTTATCCGTCTCTTTTTTTTTAGTTTACTTTGACTGTAAAGTGAAGATATTAATTTTTTCTTTTTTGGCCCAACGTAAAGAATATGAAAAGTCCATATATATATATATATATATATATATTATATATATATATATAATTATATATATATATATATAATATATATATATATATATATATTATATATATATATATAATATATATATATATATATATAATATATATATATATATATATTATATATATATATATAATATATATATATATATAATATATATATATATATATATATATATATATATATATACACACACTCTAAAGGACAGACAATGAATTCATTATGACAAAATGTGTGATTTGCAGCCCTAATATAGGTTAAAAAAACAGATTTTTTTAGCATAATTTTAGCACCATATTATAAACATTTGTTGTCATACTGTAGTAAATCTGTAAGGCCTTACAAATACATCATCAGCTGAACTAAATTATATTTACATGAAAGCTTAGTATACTCTGTGTGACCATGACGGATGCTGAGATGTTTTATAGTTTTTTAACGTTGTGAAGCAGCACAGGGTGAATCTGGGCTCGGACAAATTGAGGGTGTTTGTGGCTCGGCGGCTGTAACTTACTGTGTCAGCGCTCTTTGTCGCCTCACGACGGCTGTGTCTTATCTGCAGGGAACAGCTGGAGAAGGAGAAGAAGAAGAGGGAGGAGATCGAGAGACAGAAGGATGAGGTGGAGCGAGAGAAGCAGGCTCTGATGACGAGGGTCTTCCAGTATGAGGAGCAGACCAAGAAGGCAGAGAAAGGTGAGGGCGTACACTATTGGGGTTTTAAAACAACCCAGCCGTAACAGTTTATGGAGGAAATACTTTACAGAAGGTGACTCTCAATTACCAGCAATATAGACAGCATATATGCTAAATGGAATGGTTGGGACATTTGGCCATAATGCTTATAAAATGATGGAGAGGGTCACATGCAGTCTATGAAACATGCTGCAAATCTGAAGGAACACACACACGGTGGTGGTTGTTTATTCATCAGAAGGTTGATGGTTCCATCCCCCAGACTCCTGGTCTATATGTCGAAGTCTCCTTGTGAATGTGAAGGGGGGTTGTCTTCACTCAGAGAATATGTGCTCTTTTACATATTCTTCACAGAAAATGAGTTAAGGCTAACAGGTTCCACGTCAAATCAAGAATTCATTCCATCGTTTCTGTTTTAGTAAACACTGAAAACTGGTCCCAAACACCACACAAGGGCTATGCTGGTCCCTGAACTCTCCAGGTTAGCAGGTTTTGTGTGCAGGTTATGTGTTTAATAAACAACATGCAGGATGAACGTAAGAGTTGAACACATCTATTCATCTAGATTTTATTTGGTGTCCAAACAAAAAAAAAAAAAAAAACCTCCTGTGAGGTTTGACTCTACATCTTTTATCCGTCTCTGCTCGTCACACCTCATCGTAAGCTACACTACACGTAAGTCTCACTACAGGATGGCTGTATTAACATCACCAGAAGCACGAAACTGAAGATATTTACCTTTTAATTTACTTTTCACATGTTGTAATTTAACTTCATCTGTGTTTGGAGATGAGGAGGGGACGTAGGAATCCGTCCGTCTCATTTTGTTTCCAGAGCATAACTCAAAAACTGTAAAATATTTTTTCATGAAACTCTACACATTTACAACAAAGTACTGCCTTGTACTGTTAAGGGTTTTTTGGTGTTTTTTTTCTTTCTTCATTTCCATGGTTACAAGTTGAATTGAAGCTCATTCTGTGAGTGGATTTTTGTCTCGGCTGACGGTTTTCCGATGTATTCCGTTGTAGTTTGTTTTCAGTTAACCCCACACATATATTGTCTTGCTGCCACTAATATGCACTAAAACAACACATGTCCAAAAATAACTTTAAAGAACCAATGTTCTCAGCACTGACAGGGAAGAAAAGCATTGGATTTGGTCCTTTTCCTGCTATAGCTGTGAGCATTAAAAGATGATACAGTTTTATGATTTTCAGTATGGAGCACAGAAGACTTTGTCTCATATCCTAACTCCTATCTTTATTTTAGATCTACAGGAGCAGCTCCTTAGAGCCAAGATGCTGGAGAAGGAGCGGTACAAAGCAGAGGAGGAGGCAGCTCGTCTGGAGGCAGAGCGTCAGGCTGCCCTGCAGGCTAAAGAGGAGCTGGCCCGCCAGGCTGAGGACCAGAAGAAGAGCCAGGAGCAGCTGGTCAGTACTTTAATGACACAGTGCAATTATCCCATGAGTTTAAACCAAGTTTCCAGCATTCCCAGATTTAAGAACTGCTGTAACGAATTTAAACGTCAGAAACACTAAAGAGTCTGGAGTCTGATTACTTTCTCTTTAAATGACATGAAAAACGTAGCAGGTCCACCAATTAAATCCCAAAAGTTGGCACCTTGTTTGCAGGATGAGATAAATGAAACCTTTTCTCAAGTTCTCATTACACTCAGCTGTTATTTTGTCCAAGCCTGTACCAGGCACATTACAAGGTGGTGTTTTCATCAGTGCCTGGCTACTGACAAAACCACTTTGTAATGTCCGGTTGGACCACACCCTGTCCTCAGCAGTGGACCACCCACAGGTCTGTGTATTGCTCCCTTGTTCACTTTAACAACCTGGACCGTAAATCTGCGGTTCCACATTCAGCCAGAAGCACCAGGATGGTTTTATCGGACGGACACCTGCTGCGACACCCTTCTCTACTTAAACCCTATTAAGACGCTTAATCTCTGAGCGACTAGCTCTGACTGTGACTGAAAAAGACATGCAGGAGTTGTGTTATCATCGTGGTTTTAAAATGTTTGAAACGCTCATTATAATAGTACTCTGTGTCCCCTTTAATGAGTGAGTTTACAGCCGAACACATTTCTACACAGTGTCACAGCAAAGTGGCCCAACGTGAGCCGCAGTCTTCTCACAGACGTAAAGCTGGTGTATCGGCCTCCGGTTACTTCAGTCTGGTGAAAGACAAGCTGTTCACATTGTTGTAGTGGTGAGAAGGGATGTACCACAACACCCACAGAGGCTGCAGAGAGTCTGATCCTTGATGTAAGCTGTCAGGAAGGAATCACATCACTTCCTGCACCCTTATTTTATAAGATAAGATAAGATATCCCTTTATTAGTCCCACAGTGGGGAAATTCACAATGCACATTATGTGCATTTACAATTTGCTCAGAATAAAATGCACATTAATTAACATTTTGTTTTGCTAATTTTCTGGACATTAGGTTGAAATTTGCACTAAATTTGGTTAAAAGCCTAACTTACTGGAACTGCATTCAGTAGAGTGCATACCTCCACCGAGGCAGGACAACTTTACACATCTGTCTCACTAACCTCACCCACCCCACCCCACCCCTCCCCTTCACAAAGTGTTGTGGAAATCGGTTCCCCAGGTTTTCCCTAATTAGGGAAAAAAATTTAAAATTTAATGTGTTCTTTCCTGACCCACCATCCTTACACTAAGTTTCCTGGAAATCCCTCCAGTAGATTTTGTGTAATGTGTCCAGTGTGAAAACATGGGTGTAATTGGCAAAAACATTACCTCCTTGGCAGAGTTGATAATATTAATAGTCTTCCTGTTGCTCTTTAAGAGAAGGGTTCTTGCAGATGAATTTGTTGGATTAATTCACATGCAGGCTAATTCAGATGTCACTCAGCTGCTGAGAGGCGTTTGAGACTGAAAATGTGCAACAGTTGTGCTAATTTCAATTTAAACAATACAGTAAAGTATGAAAATCAAGTGACTCTGCAATTTGAAAATGTACACTTGCGTGATAGTATGAGAGAAATATATTTATCTGTGTGCACGTGTTAAATCTGGACTCTAATATGAGTTGTTTGTATTCAGACTGCAGAGCTGGAACTGCACACATCCAAGATCGCCATGCTGGAGGAGGCCAGGAGACGCAAAGAGGAGGAGGCCGACACATGGCAGAACAGGGTGAGAGCTTTAGCTGCAGTGCACACTGTGCTGAGGGTGGTTCATTTAGAAGTAGTGCAGTAATCCCAGAAGGATTGGAACTAGATAAATATAGACTTTCTCTGATGTTACTCATTCTATAACCAAAATAAAATCAGATAAACCAGGAAGTTATAGAAGGAAAATTATAAAAAGGAAACAAATGTGAAGGACAGGAAGGAACAAATCAGATTTTTTTCATCACAATCCAGAGACAAATAAGAGTAAACTGTCAGAACTTACTGAGTCCTCTATCCTCACCAGGCCAAGGAGGCCCAGGATGATCTGGTAAAGACCAGGGAGGAGCTGCACCTGGTAATGACGGTGCCGCCGCCCCCTCCCCCTCCCCCTCCCCCTATGTACGACCACTTGGACGACAACAGCGACAGCGAGGAGAACACCAGCATGCACAGCGCCGACCTGCAGATTGGAGGCATCAACGACCACCGCAATGAGGAGGATCGTATCACTGAGGCGGAGAAGAACGAGCGCGTCCAGAACCAGCTGAAGGTGAGCTCAGAAAATGAACTCCTGGCAGATGTTTTATTCCATTTATTTCATCTGATTGGACAGAATCTTAATCTAATGCACGATGTTTGCACACCTGTAGGTCGATTAAGAGATAGAGCCGTTTGTTGTTTGTAGTGATGAATGGGTAGAAAGGAGAGATAGTGGAGGGCAGATAGTGTGTGGTTGTTTCAGTCTGTTTTTATTGGTGAACTGCTAGAAGAGATGGAATAGGACACAACAAACCTCCTTTTTAAGTTATTTTTTTTCTCATTGATGAGATATAAGCCCATGTGCTCGTGTTGATGTGCTCAGTCGGTACCATGGTTACCGAATGATCTTGCATAAACAGACATTCATCTGGATGCTCTCTGACACGTAGCACCCGTCCAAAGGAGCACTTGAAAGAGCTCTAGGCGCTGACCTGGCTCCCATACGATCGAGCACCCACGGAATAATCTGGAACAAGTTCGATCCATGGAGGCCCAACCTGGCAACCCCACAAGACCGAAATGAGTTAAAATGACGTTGTGGCTGATGGGGTGTCAGTGGTTTCATGTTTTGACTGATGAGTTCACATATTATGAAAATACTCACAGTGTCTTTATTATGATTGCATACAGAATTCTATGGCATGGCATGCTAGCAAGGCTTCACAATCTACATTATACATTAGCTAAAATGATAAAGATTGAACATCAAAACCAGAGTGTCTTTTATATAAGGAATAGTGAGTGAGTGAACAAGGCAGTACTCATGAGACACAGTGGATAGACTTCACCGTGTCACCACCATGGTGTGATTTAATGCCTCCTCTCCTTCTCTGCCCTCAGGCCTTGACCTCAGAGCTGGCTCAGGCTCGGGACGAGTCCAAGAACACCCAAAACGACATGCTTCACAGTAAGAACGTCCAGCAAGGCCGAGACAAATACAAGACCCTGCGACAGATCAGGCAGGGCAACACCAAGCAGAGGATTGACGAGTTTGAGGCCATGTAAAAAGTCTTGGGGGCCCTCAGCTGCTCTCCCTTTCTGAATGGTCTCTACATCTCGCTCCTCGGCTGACGCACACACTGACACACATAAACTCACGCATAACACACATCAGTCGCAGACCTAACTGGAGCAGTATAAGCACAGCAAAAGCATCACTTACAGAGAGACGCACTCCTGTCGTGAGATTGTCTGACGGTATGCAGGTTTTTGCAAATCTTTTAAGAAAACTTAGTGCCAAAAACTTTCTCTTCTTAGTGTTTCCGCTCTTATTTGTGTATTTGAATGTGTATAATCTGATCTGTTCAGACTAAATCGTTCTTGGTTTTTATCCAGAGGTGTGATGAAGAAGTGGGACTAGCCAAAATTTACTCCTATTTTATTATGTGCACATACACTATGTAATCAAAGCCTTGCTTCTCTTTCATGTCTTGTCATTTGTTGCATATGAAGAAAAGGACAGTTTGTCGTTTTAGCGACCACTCAGAAAGGGGGAAACAGTGTGAGAAGGAAAATGTTTGTTTTTGTTTTCCATCATATTTGAACACTTCAGTTTGTGTTTAATATTGCCATACAGTAGTTTAAAATCATGCTTAGTTTGATATTTATACTGTATATGGGACATTAAAAAGGGTATTTCATCTTGGTTTGTATATTTTTGCTATTTTGCTATCTGCTAATGAAAATGAAAACATTTATTGTTTCAAAGGTTTTGTATATTCACCAAAATGATAGCAGTCTTATGTTCCTATACATGTTCCTTTAAATCACTATATTAAAGAGATTTAACTATAAGTTATTATTTTTACTGTAGGAAATATCCAGCTGCATGCCATTAAATCAGTTCAGGAGTTCGCCATCTGTCTAGGTACTTTTGATTATTATTTTTTTTTGCAGTGCAGTTCCCAGCAGGAACATCTTTATCCTCAGAGCACTGTGTCGACTGGAACACTTAGGCTTAATATATTTTATTTGTCTGTTTTGTCATTTCGCTGTTGGTTGAGAGATGAAGATGTATTTGTGTGCTTCTACCCTCCTAAGTGGCCTTCCTCTCTGGCCGTCGCCGCTGCAGGGATCTGTCCCAGACAGTTAGTCTTCACTTCTTAGCCAAGTCCAAAAAAAACAACAACCTCTACTTCTTCTAGTGTTAGACCTCCACTGAGGTGAAAATGAGAGTTCAGGTTAACTTTATAGAGTTTCCATTTTGCAGCTTGGTCACAATGGACTGATTCAGACAGTATAACACCAACATCTCGCTCTCCTCTCTGCTGGAAACTCACAGCTCTGCTGACCTTTGTATATGAGCAGGATTTTATAATGAGGTGTTCAACATATTGGCAATAAAGAGAAATCTATGACTCCACATCAGCGTCTTTTTACTTTGTACAGTGTACGACCAAGTGTCTGGATACTCCTGTCTACATTCTGTTCTGGACTTCTGGATCAGGGATGTTTTTTGTTTTTTTTAAATTACTATTTGGTTTCAGTCTCTTAGCTCCAGTAGAAGGAGAAGCTTGGTGTTATTCAATATGATAAGCTATAGCAGTGATGTGGTTCTGGAGAAGGCCATGGAGGACGGAGACGGACGGAGGCTCCAGGACGACTTCTGTGTTCATTCCGTAGGTAATTGGGTAAGTTTTCGGAGAGCGTTCATGGTTCCAAGAGGATGAAGCCTGCCGACTTAAGCGATCCCCTGACATTTGTGGTTTCTCACAGAGGAGTGGGATATTCAGCAATTACATGTGAGTCTAAAGTAGTGGTGTCCACACACTTATGGCTATGTAGTGAATTTGAGAGAAGGGTTCTGGTTCTGGTTTTATGCACATGCTACATTAACAGAATGAATCATGACTATCCTACAGGTAGTAAAATACAAATACTGAGGTGCAAATACAAATTTAAGTAATGTAGCCAGAAATGTTGAATGACATCATGAGCTGACGTCACGCCTCTCGTCAGGCATATGGGGCACCAGTTGTCATGGTGGGGTTCACACAGAATTCCAGGTCAGTGACATCACCACTCCTTCCACAGGAAAGGTTTTTTTTTTCTTTCTTCATGGCGCTGTGAAACCAGAGACTGAGCATGTCTTTCACTCGCTGCTCTCACAGAGACTAGAAAGGCCTCATTGTGCAGACGGAAACGTTGGCGAGAGCGAAGCCTGGAGAGAGAGAGAGAGCTCACTTCTAAATAACTGTTAACAGCCTGCTGTGACTGCAGGGTGTGGCTCCAAATTTCATTTGTGAGAAACACCATCCCAGTGTCTCCTGCTGTAAATTAATTTGCATGGATGAAGAGGAAATAGAAATTTACTGTAAAATTAAAGGAAGCCTCCAGGGATTTACTTCAGACACACTAACATAAAGCCAAGGATGTAGTGAATGTGCTTTTATTGATTAGGACATATCTAAGTAAAAAGTCTCACAAAGTGTCAGAAAAAAGAGGAAAACACCGACCAGTGACAGACGTGCCACACCTGAGAGGTGAGGGTTATCAAGATGCTGATTAAACATGATTAGTGCACAGGTTTGCTTTGGGCTGGTCACAATAAAAGGTCACTCTAAAATATGCAGTTTCTTCACGCAACACAAATGCTACAGATTTGAAGGAGCATGCTGGCTGCAGGACTCTCCACTAGACCTGTTGCCTGTGTATATAATGATGCAGTTCAATACCACACCAGGACCTCCACATCCAGCTCCTCCACCTGGATGATCGTCTGAGGCTGTCATTGGTTGAGGTTTAGTTTTTTAATCAGTTCCTGTTTTAGTTTGTAATTTCTTTCCCCGAATTTCTTCATGCTTTTCTCACTTTTTTGGCCCAAGTAGTTCCACCTTTCCCTAACTTCCCTCTTCCATTGGTCAGTTTGTCAGCATCCCAGTGTCCACGTTTGTCCCAGTTTTCCTACTTTGATCACTTTTTGGATTTATCTTTATTTCTTTATTGGATGACTCTCTGGAATTATTCTTTGTTGGACTGAGTTACCTGGACTTCCAGCTGCTTTTCATTATTATTTCCTGTGTTGCCTTGCTGCTACCACCTCCTCCAGTTGGTCTATTAAAGTTTTCATCAGTAAACTCAAAAGCAGCCAGAGGACATGAGAGGAAATTTAATAAATATTTTCTGCAAAAACAATCTCAAAATCTGTGAATAAAGTTATTTATAAGGTTGTGCAGTAATCAGTGACGCACAGCCCCTAGAAACACTTGGCAGCTTCCTTCTCACATGAAACTTTAATGTGAGCTCTAGTTCAGTGCTACTAAAAGTTGGGGATTAAATGATGGGTGGATGTCATTGGCTGAAATTTGTTATTTAAACCTTAAATTAGAACAGCTCATGGTTTGTGTAAAAGTGAGAAAATCTGAACAGATCTTGATTTTGATCTAAAAATACAAACATTATTTCCTCATTTTTTGGGTTGGTTAATATGACATGGATGTCGTTACCAGTGAATTATTTATGTAGGACATGATAAAGGAATTTTCTGCCGTTGCCAGAGTCAATCCAAACCCCTCCCTGGGGTCCCTCAGAGGGGCACGAGGGGCCACACCTCCAGGATTAGACAGCATGGTCTCACCTGGTCTCACCCTGAGAAATGGGCGTCATCTGTCTGCCCTGCTCCCAGATTCAGACACCTAAACACAACACTCACACACATAGCTATATAAACACACCTTCAGGCCTGTTTAACACTTGCACTCTCAAATGCATTCATAAATACACACCAGAACACACATAACACACCTCGCAGGCCTGCAGACACTTGAATACATTCACAAAGAGACACGCAGAGCCACAATGAGGCGTATTTACACTCTGATGCATGACCAGACCAGTGTTTGCATTAATGGGAAGGTGTTTGGCAACTTTGATAAGGACAGTTGTTCCGATCATGTGGCTCAGTGTTGGAGCAAAACTGCATGACTGAAGAGAAGCATTCAAAAGAGAGGTTCTTCTGACCCCTAGTGCTCTAACAGGAGACCTGATGGTGGTGGAACGTGGTTGTAGTCCTTTAAACAGTTTTTAATTCATGTAAAATAGATCCTAAAATGTAAACATTCATGTATTGTTTTAATAAATATGTAAATATCTTATGAAGGTTATAAAGCTGTAGCATTAAATCACATGATAATCACACTGGAAACACATTATAATCTACTACAATGATTTGGGAGGTGAATAAGCTGCTATTTTGACAAGGTGGGATAGATCTCTTCTTTACTCACCCCTTGTTCCTCACCCGTTCATCTTCCACATTACACTATGGGTTCCATTCGTCTGTCATGAAACGTTTCCGATTGTTCTTTTAAAATATTTTTTCATAAATCTTTGTTCACACATCAATCATAACATGAGGTTCTAGGGAATTTTATTGTTTTTTATTTTTTCCGTTTCCATGGTTACAACTTGGGCTTCAGCTCATTCCAGTGGTTGTTTCAGTTTCCGGAGCAGATGTAAAATACTGTTCAGTATTTTCTGCACACAACAACCAAATAATGAAATGTTGTTTGTATTTTTTTCATTTCCATGGTTACAAGTTAAGCTCATTGTCTGAGTGGGATTTGTCTCAGATGAGGATTTCCGGAGCATAACTCAAAAACTGTTTAATATTCTTTATCCTTTATGAACACATCTCCCATGTTCTGGAGAGGTACCTTTAGATATTTTGGGAATTTTAAGCTTTTTTTTTTTAAATTTTGAAAACTGAACTTTTTTTGGGAATCAACAGGGACAACGTATATGAAGCCTTTCCTAAATGAAATACACATGTGGTGATTGATATTAAGTATTTCTTGCTTATTTTAACATGTGTTCATTTTGCTATAATTAACCACTGCTAGAATAACATTGCTTCACTCACTATCTTGGGTTGTTGGTGTTCACATTGAGTTACAGTTTATAGCAAAGCAAACACACACCCATAAGATAGTTTCAGTTACCTTTTATCGTGTTGCAGGTCTGACTATTTCTTTTGTTCAGACCTACCATTCAGGACTATAATATGGGAGGGGCCTGCTCACCTGCCCAGTATTTCCTAATTTTTATGGTGTTGGTGATGTCATGGCTGACATCACTAGGTTGGGCTTAAACCAAGTTTACCCTTAAATAGGAATGTATATATATTTTCAAGCATGCTAAAGTAATTTATCTGCCAAGGAGGTTATGTTTTTAAAAAAAAGTTATTAATAATGGGGAGAGAGAGAAAGAGGAAGACATGCGGCAAATGGCTGTGAGTGGGGATCGAACTAGCGGTCGCCGCGCGACTGCAACTGTGCGTGGGGCGCGCGCCTTAACCCCTGCACTAACCACGTATCTTGACGAATGAGGTGGATCCT
The DNA here is from genome assembly GCA_037577475.1 of Chaunax sp. Z400. Taxonomy (NCBI): domain Eukaryota; kingdom Metazoa; phylum Chordata; class Actinopteri; order Lophiiformes; family Chaunacidae; genus Chaunax; species Chaunax sp. Z400. The sequence goes on from CM075202.1 coordinate 3,943,527, forward strand.
ATAGAAAAGTATGTGACCCTAAAGGAACATGGAAAAAAAGAAGAAAAAAAAGAAAAGAAAACAAAGTTTCTGGTGCGCATTGGATACTTTCTCCTGCGCACAAGACAGTTTCCCGTGCTCGCAAGAAAATATTTCATGCTAATGTGAAAGTTTCCCGTGAACACGACAAACTCAGGTAAGTTCAGGTTCCAGATAGCAAAAGACCATTGAGTTCATCCTGCTGGGGCAAAGAGAATGGCAGCAGAGGTGGATCTATTCACTTTTCTGAAAACGCAAAATATACCTGATAGTATCATCAACCAACCAATAGATGAGAAGGGAAATGATTCCACTGTTAACTCATCACATGCTGTCATTTCCACACAAAGTGATAGTAGGCTTTAATTAAAAAAGGTGGTCACCTGTGCATCGAAGATATACTGTACTGTCTTGTGTGCAGGGGAAACGTTCTCTTGTGCCCATGGGAGTTTCGGATACGCATCAGATAGTTTTCCGTTTTTCTTTTTGCTCGTGTCCCTTAGTGAAATATTGTTTTTCTCCAATAACTATCAAACCATTAATGAAGCGATGGGATTGGAAGGTTTTCATGATCAATGAATCATATTATGAGTTAAACTATCATGGGACTCTTGCTTTTAGGTGCAATGACATAATGGAGAAACATCTTCGTAGAGGTTTGTGTCTGAGTGACGTCTAGATTTCAATTATTGATTGACGTGTTGCGTTCACATTAGAAAAAAAATTGCCCTGTTTTTCTGAATCAATGAAATAATTTTCTCAAAATTTTAGGAAAAGTTTTCATGAAAAAAATTCTGCTCTGTTTTTCTGAATCGATGAGATAATTATCTCAAAATTCTTGGAAAAGTTTTCATGAAAAATCAAATTCTGCTCTGTTTTTCTGAATTAATGAGGTAATTATCTAAAAATTCTGAGAGAACTTTTCATGAAAAGTCAAATTCTGCTCTGTTTTTCTGAATCAATGAGATAATTATCTCAAAATTCTTGGAAAAGTTTTCATGAAAAATCAAATTCTGCTCTGTTTTTCTGAATCAATGAGAGAATTATCTCAAAATTCTTGGAAAAGTTTTCATGAAAAAAAAATCTGCTCTGTTTTTCTAAATCGATGAGATAATTATCTAAAAATTCTTGGAAAGGTTTTCATGAAAAATCAAATTCTGCTCTGTTTTTCTGAATTAATGAGGTAATTATCTAAAAATTCTGGGAGAACTTTTCATGAAAAGTCAAATTCTGCTCTGTTTTTCTGAATCAATGAGATAATCATCTCAAAATTCTTGGAAAAGTTTTCATGAAAAATCAAATTCTGCTGTTTTTCTGAATCAATGAGAGAATTATCTCAAAATTCTTGGAAAGTTTTCATGAAAAAAAAATTCTGCTCTGTTTTTCTGAATCGATAATTATCTAAAAATTCTTGGAAAACTTTTCATGAAAAATCAAATTCTGCTCTGTTTTTCTGAATTAATGAGGTAATTATCTAAAAATTCTGAGAAAACTTTTCATGAAATGTCAAATTCTGCTCTGTTTTTCTGAATCGATGAGATAATTACCTCAAAATTCTTGGAAAAGTTTTCATGAAAAATCAAATTCTGCTGTTTTTCTGAATCAATGAGAGAATTATCTCAAAATTCTTGGAAAGTTTTCATGAAAAAAAAATTCTGCTCTTGTTTTTCTGAATCGATAATTATCTAAAAATTCTTGGAAAACTTTTCATGAAAAATCAAATTCTGCTCTGTTTTTCTGAATTAATGAGGTAATTATCTAAAAATTCTGAGAGAACTTTTCATGAAAAGTCAAATTCTGCTCTGTTTTTCTGAATCAATGAGATAATTATCTCAAAATTCTTGGAAAAGTTTTCATGAAAAATCAAATTCTGCTCTGTTTTTCTGAATCAATGAGAAAATTATCTCAAAATTCTTGGAAAAGTTTTCATGAAAAAAAATTCTGCTCTGTTTTTCTAAATCGATGAGATAATTATCTAAAAATTCTTGAAAAGGTTTTCATGAAAAATCAAATTCTGCTCTGTTTTTCTGAATTAATGAGGTAATTATCTAAAAATTCTGAGAGAACTTTTCATGAAAAGTCAAATTCTGCTCTGTTTTTCTGAATCAATGAGATAATTATCTCAAAATTCTTGGAAAAGTTTTCATGAAAAATCAAATTCTGCTCTGTTTTTCTGAATCAATGAGATAATTATCTCAAAATTCTTGGAAAAGTTTTCATGAAAAAGAATTCTGCTCTGTTTTTCTAAATCGATGAGATAATTATCTAAAAATTCTTGAAAAGGTTTTCATGAAAAATCAAATTCTGCTCTGTTTTTCTGAATTAATGAGGTAATTATCTAAAAATTCTGAGAGAACTTTTCATGAAAAGTCAAATTCTGCTCTGTTTTTCTGAATCAATGAGATAATTATCTCAAAATTCTTGGAAAAGTTTTCATGAAAAATCAAATTCTGCTCTGTTTTTCTGAATCAATGAGATAATTATCTCAAAATTCCTCGGAAAAGTTTTCATGAAAAAGAATTCTGCTCTGTTTTTCTAAATCGATGAGATAATTATCTAAAAATTCTTGGAAAGGTTTTCATGAAAAATCTAATTCTGCTCTGTTTTTCTGAATTAATGAGGTAATTATCTAAAAATTCTGAGAGAACTTTTCATGAAAAGTCAAATTCTGCTCTGTTTTTCTGAATCAATGAGATAATTATCTCAAAATTCTTGGAAAAGTTTTCATGAAAAATCAAATTCTGCTCTGTTTTTCTGAATCAATGAGAGAATTATCTCAAAATTCTTGGAAAAGTTTTCAAGAAAAAAAATTCTGCTCTGTTTTTCTAAATCGATGAGATAATTACCTCAAAATTCTTGGAAAAGTTTTCATGAAAAAAAAATTCTGCTCTGTTTTTCTGAATCGATTATTATCTAAAAATTCTTGGAAAACTTTTCATGAAAAATCAAATTCTGCTCTTTTTTTCTGAATCAATGAGATAATTATCTCAAAATTCTTGGAAAAGTTTTCATGAAAAAAAAATCTGCTCTGTTTTTCTGAATCGATGAGATAATTATATAAAAATTCTGAGAGAAGTATTCATGAAAAATCAAATTCTGCTCTGTTTTTCTGAATTTTGTGAATTATGAGTCCCTCAATCAGTGGTTCCCAACCCAGCCCAAGCTCTGTGACAAAGACAATGAAAAGTAGCACTCAATGTGAATATTTTATTTGCGATGTAAAGATTTAATCTGGTCAAAACGAATGAGTCAACAAATAAATAGAACAAAAAAAAAAAATTAAATACATGGCTGCTTTCCAAAAGCTGACTATAGTGACTATAGCTTTTGGAAAAGCTATAGTGTTTTTGTGCAAACCGACAATTGCAGTAACATAATTTTTTCCATTCAGATGAAAATGCAGATATGTTATTCTTAAATGATAATCACAATGAATCAACATTAAATTATTTGGGAAACAGGCTGTGGGTCGTTTTACTGCAGATATTTGAGGGAGCTGAGCTGCAGGAGCTCTTCCTGGTTCCCGGAGCTGATCTGCAGTTCTCCTCCACTCTGCTCCATAGCGCCCCCGTCTGGACCTTCAGTCTGAAGAAAGAAGAAGGAAACCAGTTGATGAGCAACCTCTGAACCAAACAGTCCCTTTGATGACTAATGTGTTCAATATTAATACAAAGAAGACACGATGAAAGAAATAATCATGAATAAACACAAAGAAAAATATAAAAAAACATAAAATTATAAAGTAATCATTTTTAAACTCAGCTGACTGTAATCAAATATATTACAAAAACATTTTTACTGCAGTTTGTACTTAAATTATTTCATTAATACATCAAAAATATCTTAAATATACTATTGAATATACTTTTTAATGTGATTTTTCCTTCTCTCTTCCCTGACTGGATATGACAATAAATCCATGTCACAGATTGGATCCTGGTGTGGATAGTTTTGATGCAAAAAAAATTCACAGCTGAGTATTTTTAATTTTCCTGTGGTTTATTCCTCATGTCTGCTCAGCTAATTAGCACATCATAATTTGTTTGTCTTGTTGTTATAGTCTCAGTTGGTTGCAAACAAGCTTTAAGACTCCATCTTCTCACCTACTCTCATCAGAAAACGTTCCTCCTTTTAATATTAAACACCTATAATGCTTTGCTCCTCATGTGTATAACATCACAGCTACATGTCTGAAGCTCCAGCTGCTGTGTTTTACCTTCGGACAAAGCGGGTACCAGTTGGAACACTGGGAGGCCTGATCCTCAAATCTCCAGCCGTCCAGTGGGATGAGAACCTCACCGAGAAACGTCTTCCTTCTCAGCGTTCCTGAATGCCACACGGAGGCCTGCAGCCTCTTTCCAATCAGCAGGTGGCGCTCTATGTGATACTGTCCAAAACCAGACAAGGAACTTGATTTAACAGGTAAGGCACAACACCAAACTGTCACACCTTCTAAAGTAAAAATATTTTTTTTCTACCTTTAAAACTTCATTAAAAACTGGATTAGTCGTGTTTTTCTTGACCGCCGTCTTCATTTTGGCGCCCTTCTCTGGCAGCACGTAGAGTTTGACATACCTACAGATACAGGATGCTGGTTTTAATGGAGAAATAGACAACAAAACAGGGTCAAACTGTGTGTGAGGCAGAGTTTCATCATCCTTACGGTCGACACTTCTTCTTCTTGGCGTCACCGTAGGTGAAATTTCTGCCGCTGCCAACTGTGATCTCCAGACAGGAGGTGTTGGTGTTGTAGGCCAGAGCCAGCTCCAGCTCTCCCGCCACGGTGACGCTCTCGAAGAGGCCGCAGTCTGTGCTGATGCTGCTGATGCTGCCCTGAGGAGGTAAAATACCAGCTTTCCATTTTATGCTTAAAAGGTAGCGAGATGCTATCATAAAAACTACATTAACAGCACAGAACATCTCATCCTCAGCCTCTACTTACTCTATATCCTCCAGAGTACTCAGAACCGAAGGATGTTTCTTCCTCTGCTCCTGTGGAGGAGCCCTCCTGATCGCTATCCTTGTTTTTCCTGAACAGGTTTGACAGACTGGTACCTTTAAAGAGCTGGAAAATAAGGAGGATAACTTCTTTATTGTGCTTTTACAGACTGGTAGTTATTCCTTCATGTCACCAGTAGGGACCGGTGAATATTATTTTATAGGAATATTTCACCCAAAAATGAAAATTCAGTCATTATCTCCTCATCCCAACATTCCCCTTAACCACTGAAGATGAGGCTTGTATTAAAAAGTAAAAAAACAACCAAAAACAACCATTTAATGGGTCCATAGAGCTCATACAGCTTACATTCGTGTCATTTAAGCTGTGCTTTGTGCAGCTATTAGGATGTATGGCATCCATGAGGTCATCTGAACCTTGGAGCTCCATGACTTTGTGATGCCATACTGACTGTCTAAGGTGTTGGGGTGACTTACGTAGCTGGATCTGTTGATGTCGCCGTCAGACAGGCTCTTCTGGGTGCTGTAGTTATAGCTTGACGCTCTCCTGCTGTTGTCGACTCCGAGCAGATCTCCTCTCACATCGTTCTGAGAAATGGAGATCTCTGAGTGGAGATAGGAGAAGCCCAACACGTCAAATCTCAGATTAAAAAAAGAACAAATATTCATCGTGACGTGCAGAAAAATGCAGAAATCATTTAGGGCGAGAAGATGCGTCCACTTCCTGGACAAAATTTTAGTGTGATTTTTGCAATGCATGTAAAGAAGTCGCTGTCTGTTCTCATCATTCTGTACAAATTTGGCTGTTGCAGAGTGAGGATGATGATGTCAGAGGGGTGTCACATGATTTCAGACACATTTCCTTTGTGGTTATTACTATGCATGTATTCTGATGATAACATCCAGAGGAAGCGGTGCATCTAATTCTGAAGCGAAACCGTCTCACTATGAAGAAAGTGTTGACTGATATAAACCTACTTTTAATATGACTGGTGAAGGAAACCATCAGATTTTCCACAGATTTGGTGAAAGGCTTCGAGTTAAAATCCTGCAGGTCAAAACACAACATTTTTCATCACTCAGTTCACACATTTGAGACTTGAACTGTGAAATAATGCAGGAAATATTGCAGTCATTTACCCCTGATCTGCTCAGAAACTGATAATCAAAGTGGGGCGGAGGAGTCGGAGGTACAACTGAGATATGACTGTGAGAAGTATAAGAAAATGACATGTTAGTTTGTGTTTTATGCTCAAGTCCTTCACTCAGACATGCAGAGTAAACATGTTAAGAGTCCTCATACCTCAGCATGTTGTAGGTCTTTAACAGTTTCTCTCCAGCCGTCTCATAGTTGTCTGTGAAGAACATGAACGTTATGAATGACATGTGTACACACTGTCAAAGAGATAGACAGCATTGTCATGACAACTTATATCACCTCAGGTAACAGTGACACTAAATATGACTGTCAAACAGTCTCAAAGTCATTATGTGACACAATCAATCACAAGTATTTTAATATCCTTATATGTCCAAGACTCACACACATAATTAAATATCAACAATCAGCCAATTATAACAATATTTTACTACTCTCATAATTCAGTGACTTCTAAACTAAACTCATCCATTTATTAGTATTAAAAGTAGTAAAAACCTACGGGAAGCCTATTGCATTCACTTGAGAATTAAAATTTTTTTTTTTTTTTGCTGCCATTTTTCTGAATTAATGAGATAATTACCTCAGAATTCTGGGAAAAGTTTTCATGAAAATAAATATAATAATAATAAAATTCTGCTTTGTTATTCTGAATTAATGAGATAACTTCTAATTCAGAAAAACAGAGCATCTTTTTTTTCATGAAAACTTGAATTAACGAGAAACAGGGCAAATATTTTTCTCAAGTGAATGCAGTACACTTCTGTAAAAAAACAGATAATATCAAGCAAATATCAATAATTTATAATAAAGATGAATTTGAAAATAAACTAATTGTAAACACGTTCAGTCCGGATGTTGAACAAACCTGTGGTGACTGGAAATTTCCTTGCTCTCTGTTCTATGAACCATTCTCCAGACCTGATCTTCACCTCTCTGTGGAAGAAGGACACATAATTACATTATTAGCAATAGCACTTGCTATTAAAGCTGAAGAAAGCTGCCGATTCAGGTGATAATTCTCTGAGCTTTCATCATAAGGAGCGTCATCTGATCTATTGTTAGTTAGTTAGTTACACATCTAGAAGACATAAAACAATGTTATGATCCATTCAGATTTGAGTCTGATGAATATTTTGTCCAATATTTACGTTTTTTTGCTCTGTTTTTGGTCTCCACCAGATCATGAAGGATAGCTTTAGCTCTTTAGCTGCTAAATGCTCTACTGTGCTGCTAATTGTGTCTGCCTGCTGTTTGGACTTGAGCAGGTGACTAATGAGCCGAAACTCAGCTGCTAATTAAAGGTGCTTTAAAGAAAATTCAAATTTAAAGGGTCAAAAAAAAAATCAGCTTGTGCTGTGATCTGAGTCAAATACTCCATGTCTCTTTGCATCACACATGTGGTTCATTTCTCTGCTGCACCTGTAGGCGTGGCAGACCGTGCACTTCCAGTCCGCCGTTCCCACGCCCACACGGCACTTGCTGCAGATGCGGTGGCTGCAGCCATGGCAGACTTCACCCGAGTTCCAGCATTTTCCCAGCGGCCTCTGGCAGCGGGCGCAGGTTCGCTCGCCGTACTGCCGGGTAAAGCTCTTTGCACCTCTCCTTCGAAGCTCCTGGAGCTCATATTTCATCCTCCTGAGGAAAAAGAGAGACTTTTAACTGCTGCTGTCGAAGCTATTTTTTTCAATTATCTGCTGGTTTAAGCCTGAAACTGATTTATAATCATTTCTTTATAATCTGATAAAACAAATATACTAGATGACACACAAGGAAACAAAATGAAGTAGCTTTAATTAATAAAAAATGATTTTTCTGATTTCATGATTCTGTTATCTTTGTTTGTTGCTCGTCTACAAAAATGCACACAGCCTCCTTTCAGCATCAGTAACAAGTGAATCTATGAAAGTGGTCAAAAAAGGACTCACCTTATTCTGTCTTCTTCTATGGTGCGCAGCTGTTTGTCTCTCCGAAGAACATCCAGGACTCGTTCTCTCTCCAGAGCTTGAAGCAAACTTAAGTCCATCTTGAAACAGCCGTCTCTGATCATCTGTCACTGGTCCTCTTCTCTCTGTCTGCCCTCCTCTCTTGTTTCACTGTCTTTTTATTCCTGTCTCCTCCTCCTCTCCTCTTTAACCCTCCCCCTTTACTGGACCCAGACCTCCTTTTTAATCTTCTGGAGGGGCTGAGTGAGAAAGGTCAGATGTTAATGCTTATTCTTCAGCTGAGATCCCCCGCCTCTCCTGATTCTGATCTCAACAGAGTCTCCATCCACGTCAGAGCCTGATGTCGTCCTCCTGAGCAGATAATGCTAGATTTTGTCTTTCCTCTTAGATGAATAAACTTCACTCTACACTGTCAATTGTGGAAATACCCTCTTTTTAATATTTATGTCTCTAAAGATCTAGAAGTCTGCAACCTGACGACGCAGACAGTCACTCAGCCAGAGTAACCTCAGAGCAGCACAGGCAGGATCTTCTAGATTTGCATATTTTAGCCAGCAAATCTTGATTTACTTCCCCACTCTGCTCTCGTCCCCATCTTCCCCATTTACTTCCCCTTCTACGTCAGTGTTTTTCCCCCACATTGAGCCCATCTTCTGCCTCCTCAGCTGCAGGAAGTGCAGTGATGCTGCACTGATGGCAGGGCTGCACAACAAACTAAATGCCAACCCTTGCATTATTGATGGCTTACAGTAAGTGTGTCTGTGTTTTTTCTTCTTTTTCTGCAGGTCAGGATACTTCTTTCAACTTATCAAACGGCTAAATATCCATTTCAGAAAATGAAGTCATCACTGGAGGCTTATCATTGAGTTATTAAAGATTAGATGTGTGTTTAGGGGTAATCCAGCAACAAACATGCACTCATGTCTATTGTTTCGTCCTTATTTAGGGACTATTTTAAAATGCCTGTCTTCTTCCAAAGGTTTTGTTATGTGAGAACAGAGCCAGGCTAGTGGTTTCCAGTGTTTATGCTAAACTAGGCTATAAACTACTGGCTCTAAATAATGGTGTGTTCAAGACAATGGTAAACTCGGTAATCCCAATTTGGGCATTTCCAACCTCTGAAAAATGTGCATTCACATAATCAACCGTATGGATCCTCTGATGATTGGCCATATCAGTAGCATAGACTAGTGGGCTAATATTAATTGCTTCCAAAGTTCCCAAACCCTATCAATTGCAAAAACTGTGATGTTGATAAAAAACAAACATATCAGATACAAGAGTAAATGACTCCATAATATCACGGCCACCAATCACAATGGAGGACGCCATATTATGACGTCAAGTCGTGCCTTCAAATCATTTTGTCAGAGTCTGAGCTTGTATCTCCAATTTCCGATGTGTCACAAACGCAGCATAAGTATCCACTTTGTAGGAAATCATACTTCCTCTAAATTTTTTGAGGTACTGACAGTATTTTCCAGTGTAAACTGTTCCTTTAAGCTTTCATTTATCTCATGTTAGCGTCTCAATTTCAAATAGTGCATGAAAGTAAAACATTGGGAATACAATAATTTTCCTCCTCAGTAGTAGACAAGTGAAGAATGGGGCGTTGAGAGGAATCAGCCTGCTGAATAGCTGGATGCCAGCCTGTGTTGGTAGATAAGAGCCTGTCCTTGTTGTTATCCGGAGCTGCTAGGAGGCCGGAGAAACAACCATTGTAAGCCTCAGGCATCTAAAGTGACACAGCTGTTATCTGTCCACTGCTGTAGGACCTCATGCCTAAAGGGATTCTCTCTCAAGTTGAAAATATCAATGAGGCAACACGTTCAATATGTTACAAGAGGAAGGCTGTGACGCAGCCAACATTTCTTCATGCTGGGGAATTTGATTCCTCATTTGAAGAGCTCTCAGTTTGAGAGTTAGATAGGAGGCTTTCACTCGCATGGAGGTTGATCTTCATCACGTCAACACATGCACACTCATTTCTCACTCGCCTCAACTATGCAAAGAGTTGTAATGATTCAGGCTGTCCGCGTTTTGGTGGCGACTGTTGAGTTCACATCCGAGAAAAGGAGGTGAGAATGCGCATCACCCCACCACAGCAGTGACAGTAAAAGACACCTGACTGATTACACTGGGACCCGAATAGGGCGTCTGAATGCTGTGAGAAACCAAAGTGATCACATGGTCTCTGACGTTTCCCACCCAGAGCAGTTTCCTGGAAGACCTGTGTGATACCTCAAACAAATGACGACCCATCAAATTTCATTGTCACGCTCTCGCACCGCAAACTCTGACATGCAAACCTCACAAACTCTGCAATGAGCTGCAAGAATCTTTTGCATGAATTTGCCTGCATGGTAAATTCATGCAGTGGGTAATAAAGTAGTTTGCAACAGCTCATCTTTATGCAGATATTTGCAGCAACTAAAATGAAATGTTGATAATAAACAGAAAACTGTCTTTATATGAGAGACACATGTTGCACCTGCTTTTGCAAACATTCATACAAGATTTAAATGAAAAAGAAAATGATTCAAATGTTTTAGACATGAACAGATGAAACAAAACTGAAGTTATGAAACAGATGATTTTCTTGTACAGAAGGTCAATGCAGTCTCACTGCACAAAGACTAGCAATATGAGACTAATAGTATATATATTACAGTAGCAATCACTCTGTAATTTCCCGTTATTGATCATTTCATCTAAGATGATCTCTTGCATCAAAAGTAAAGCAAGCTCAGGTTTGTAACATGAGAACCAGGCTGCTGCAGAGCAGAAAGCCACGAGATCTTACCTTCAGGCTCGTTGTGCTGCCGGAGTGGTCAGCCTGAGGAAGTGGCAGATTTTATACAAAGAGCTCAGTTTCCTTCCTTTTTGCGATCATACAAACTGTTGCAATCTGTGATGGCCAATAGCGCAGCTGCTGGTTCGTTGCGTGTCACACTTTGCTGTCCTTAAGGTGTAACGCTGTGAGCAGAAAGTGGTTGTGTGCAGCTAATCTAGGTGTAATAAAGGTGGATAAAGGACACAAATCACACAAGGTCAGTGTAGAGGAGGTTTTTATGAAACTGTATTCACCCCACCCGACAAAAATAAACTAACACAAAATAGAAATGAATAAGTCTGTTTTTCACATATGGTGTATTGTACAGTACGAACCCCAAACTCCAGACTATGAAGTTTACAGTATGATTGATGAGACAAGACCCAGAAATAATTTCCCCTCCCCATACAAACACACCCATTTACACAAGCAGCCATCGATGCAGCCTCTCCTCATCTCCAGCGCGCACACCAACAGCCACACAACAGACTTATACTCCTCCCACCGAGTGTCACAGAAAGAAGATGCAAAATGAAGACAAAGTGACACAAAATCAATTCAAAATCAATGTCAAAGAGATGCAAAATGACTTCGGAGAAATGCAAAACAACTAAAAAGACAGAAAATGACCATGAAGAGATGCAAACTGGCTACAAAGGGGTGTAAAATCATTTCAGGAAGATTAAATCGACCACAAGTAGATCAAAACCATAAAACCAGACGATGGTATCAGTAACTTTTGAATCAGCACAGTTTCAGCTTCAATTTCATCGTAGTTGTGAGTCTGTAGAGCCAATCTAAATACTTCTAGATACGTCTTCAAGGACACACAAAAACTCAGGATAAATTGACTAATCTTAATTCCACCAATTTTATTCCGGCCAAGTCAACGAACATGCTAACGTCTCGGCCTAGTAGGGACCTCAGGAAGTTAATCATTTAATAATCAGTTAATCATGTGACCCTGTCAGCCAATCACCTGCTGGTTCCTGCATATAAACGACATGAGCTTATATTTCTTTCATGATCTAATGAGGGCCAAAACCATAGCATGTTTTTTGCTTCTTTTTTTGGGCCTTATACTACGTAGTGTATGGTAGTATTCCTCCAGAGGTAGAATTCCTCCAGAGGTAGTATTCCTCCAGAGGTAGCATTCCTCCAGAGGTAGCATTCCTCCAGAGGTAGAATTCCTCCAGAGGTAGTATTCCTCCAGAGGTAGTATTCCTCCAGAGGTAGAATTCCTCCAGAGGTAGAATTCCTCCAGAGGTAGAATTCCTCCATAGGTAGTATTCCTCCATGGTGGAGGTGCAAAATAACAACAAGGACACCTGGTTCAAACAAATTCTACAAATAAGCCACGTGTATATACATACAGTATATACGTTTAGTCTCCTCTAGTCTGGGTGTCTTTTTTTTTTTTACAGATTTGTGCCCCGGTGCAAATTTGTCTGGTAATCCATCCACCCATGCATACAGTACATATACATTTGCACATATATACATATATTATCTCAAATTGATATTAACCAAATTAAAAGTTGGTGCTGCATAGAGAAAATACAAAAACAACCACCATGAACTAACAACCAAATGTTGCAGATGAGACTTTTCTCCTTGTAAAAGCCTTTTTTCTTTAATTCTCATGAGCTGATTTTCCCTCCAGATGTGCAGCAGCAGACGCAAGTGTTTCCAGATTCTCGAAAAACAGTTGTGGCATGAATAGATTCTCCTTCCATCAGTAAATGTTTCTTTTCCCTTTTATTTTGTTCTGGCCAAACGTTCCCAGCAGAGGAAATACTTTGGAGCCACTCAGAGGATCGTCATCTTTGGTTCAGAGCTACCGAGCCTCATTTATAAATACGCCCTCTGACTTTACTCAGTCATAAAAACCTGATCAAAACAAATATATATTTAAACATGACTTTCACACATTGAATTATTATTTAAAAAATCACAAAAAACCTGGATGGAACTTGATAAAAGGTGGAAGCAGTTTGATTTGGACTTCCTTGTGTCCACATGGACGGAGGCCTGTGATGCAGACCAACATGGCTTCTTTTAGACATTAAAGCTAAATTCAATAATGTCTCTGGTTTTAAGCAGTCTGTAGAAACGTCTTGAGCTGTAGCGTCTCTTCCACTGATAGCCTGTCGTGGTAGAAGCTCAGTCCAGTCAGCAGCTCGATGTCTCGGACTCTTGCCTTATGAAACTGCAGCCAGTCCTCCACCCACATCAAGTCCGAGCCGTTCTGAAGAAAAGGAGGCAGAAATTAATCTATTTTAAATTCAGATGTGGTCATTTTTTCCACTGTAGCATCTGACAGTAGGTTTCCACAGAGCTAGGCTGATGTGTGGTGTTTCAGAGATGAGTCAGTGGTGTTACTTACAGCACAGCTCTCTGTGTGGTCAGGTCTGTGAGGCAGGATAAAGGACTTGGCCTGCAGGGGACCCTCACAGCTAACCGGGCTGAAGGTCGAATTCCCACAGCTGGTCAGGATCAGGAAGAAATGTGTCGGGATGGGAGCCTCGTTCCTGGAGAAAAAATGAGATCAGAGAGTTTAAGAAGCTGCCGGGTAAGTTTACTTACTGGGTAAGACACACAATATTTTTAAACTTTAAAACAGTGGATGAATTAATCTGCAACTGTTTTGATCTTTGTTTCAGGTATTTTCTCACACAAACACACCTTTGAGGTTTGGACAGTAAATCGGACAAAACAAGCAATTTCAATATGTGACTTTGGGCTATGGGAACATATAATATATTGATTAATACATTAATTAAGAAATTAATAGGCAGATTAACTAATTGTTGGGTGCAGCCTTACTGGAGTGTGTGCCACTGACTTACCCTGAGACTGCTTTGAGTGCGTCGACGTTTCCGTCGTAGTCTCCGTCGAATATGGGCCCACTCATGATGTTGACTCCATTCAGCTGCTGTGAATATTTTGGAAGCAGCGTATCGTGGACATGGTTCCAAACATCTGTATTTAGCAAACAGACACACAAACAATTTTAGTTGTCCATCGATACACTACAACCGATGATACTGTGGTCTGCAGAATTTTCTAAAACGCATTAACCTGTGGGTTATGTTTTCACCTGTGTCCTTTTCTTTATTTGTTTGTTAGCAGGAAAAATTACTGGATGGATTTTTTCACGGAACTTGATGAAAGGATGGGGAATGGGCCGGAAAAAGAACCCATTAAATTCTTGCGTGGATTCCGATAAAAATGCGGATCCAGGATTTTCTTTTCCACTTTGCCGATCATTGAAAGATAAGATGTTCTTCAATATTTTACATAATTATGCAGAAACTATTGAAGCAATTTACACAAAACTTGGTGCAATGATGGGGAATGGCCCGGGAAAGAATCCATTAAATTTCGGTGAGGATTCGGATAAAATTACAGATCCAGGAATTATTTTTGTAACTTTCCTTAACACTGCAAAATTGGGATTTTTCCTAATTGTTCAACAAAGTTTTATTATTCTATTTTTATTATTGAGTTGAATCAATGCTATTGTATATGGAATATTAATGTTTTTATTAATCATATGAATTTCATTTATATGTTTGTGTTGTGATATTTAAGTAAACAATCTAACTAACCAACATCTTCACACAATTCCTGCCTCCTGTCTTTCAGTATACTGTAGGTACAGTAATCTGCCATTTGGGGGCAGCATCTGTTAGCTAATTAATAATCAGACATCTAACATACACAAAGGGCAGTGTTTCTCCTGGGGTTTTCTCCCAATGGGACCTCTTACTGGTGAGAGAGAGTTTCCATTTACAGTACGGGTGGCCCAAGTGGAAACCCAATCAGACCTGTGTTGTCTGAACTTTTCAATACATTAATCATTTGACACAATCAACAAAAACTCAGCAAACCACAGAATTAAATCACCAAATGATACCCAACACCCGTAAACGCTCACATACGACACAGATGGTTTTGTTATGACGGGGTTGTGAGAAGAGGCACAAACACGAAGGGCAGAATCAAACAATTTATTTTTGTTAAAAAACCCAAAATTAAGGTAGTCGGTGAACATTAATACCAATTCAAGCCAACTTAGATAATCTTTTGTGGTTTTTACAGCTAATTCTGGTGATTAAGTCCACTCACATTACAAATTAAAACACTTTTAAAGTGACTCTTATTGTGAAGAAACCTGCAGGATGGCAGGAGGATTAAGCCTGGAAAAATTCCACTGACTCAACTTTTAATTGTGCTTTACAGAAAGTAAATAAATGAAAGTAGAGCAGACCCATATTATCACAGCAGTTGGATCTTTGGACTTTTTATGTAATTTTAGAAACCAAAAGTACAGCCTGTTTTTTATAAAGTCAGCTTTGAAAAGTATATTATTGAATAAAAATGAATAAAAACCACAATAGCTGCTCTCAGAAAACTATTTCACCGAACAGAGCAGGACATCATGTCTAGATTAGATATTTTATCTCTTCAGCTCGCAGGTGATTAAATCGTTCAGCTCTCATTCAGTTGAAAAATGAGGCCTTTTAACGTCTGATGGTATCACATTTTTAATCAGGCATCACCATGATTCACGTTTCCGTCAATGGGTGCAGCTAGAAATCCAGGAACCAATAAACATTTCGGAGACTGACTGACCTTTAAATGCAGGGAACATTGGAGCCATGTTGCTTGTGATGAGAGAGTCTGTCTCAGGTCCACCGGTACTCAGGTCTAATGAGGGACAAAATGAGAGGAGAACTGAGTGTGTTTGCAATCTGGGTAAAGATTTAAATACAAATTGCTTGTTGTAAAAGTCGGAATAAAAGAATAAAATAAACATCACATGTTGGTGGAGCTTAATGTTGGATGTCTGAGGCCCCTGCTGGAAAATGACATCCCCAAAATGAATATACAGAGTATTTTTATGCAGTTACAAGGTCTATATGAATAATCTTTGTAACATAATAAAGGTAACACTGTGAGCTTTCTGCAGAGGCATAAAAAGCAGCAAAGATGTTACTGCGTCTGAGTAAATGAAGATGAAACAGAGAAAAACAGGAACGATTTCATTTCCACCTAAAATAATTTCACATTCTAGAGTGAATTATGATGATTAAATTATGATGTTGCAGCCGAGAACCTCTTTTAAACAATAACACAACATCTGAACATGATCTGTGTCAAGTTTGAGGCTGATTCAATTCATCAGGTACCAAACAGTAAAACTCATTTAATACAAAGAGGTAAAGTCATTTATTGCTGCAACTACCGTTTATTTCTATTAATAATTAATCATTTCTCTATGTGGCATTTAATTGATTTGTCTAAAAATGAAAGTATTGGAAAAAAGTCAGAAATTTTTTCTGACCAAGAGTCTAAAATGCAAAGTTTTTTTAGTTTACAGTGATATAAAACAAGCAAAATCTTTACGTTAGAAAAGCTGGAGAAAATATTAGACATTTCTACTTTAAAAAAATGTATGTAAAAAATGAATGTTATTAAAGTTATTAAACAGAACAAATTGCAGCCTGGCATCACTTTCTTCCACAGCAACAATAAAATGTCTGATTTGGCTGTCCTTGCAGCTGTTGGGGAGCTTTTGCTTCTCTCTTTCAGGCTGTCACTTCCCTTTGTGGAGCTACCTGAAACCGGAATTACATTAAAATATACAGTGAATCTACAGGTTCTCTATTAGGGGGGGGATGGGACACATTTGTCTGCTACAGTCCAAGTGCATGGGTGCATTTTTGCATGAGAATGTGGCTCTGACAGCTTGAATTCAACACCCGGCTGGAGACGGCCTGTCGTGACCTCCTCCACCACATAAGTACACGCTCACTAACGCCACACTCACTGGGGGGATGCAGCAGGCCGTGGGACAGATCGGGGTCACCTCTGTAGCTCTCACACATCTGGCTGGCGGCCGGTGGGATGCGTACGTCGGCGCGGACACACGCCTCTGCCTCTGGGCTCAGGGATTGGACTCTGGTCTGAGAGAGAGGATCAGTCAGTGGTGGGTGATATGGAGCGGGACTCAGAGGGTTGTGAAAGATCACTGGCTAGGTTTTGCTTTGCTTGTGTGCATGAGACAGTGAGGACATTGCACTCTTTCTGTTTGCGTAGCTCTCTAAAAAATAATGGCATCAGACTCTCCTCCTCTGTCTGTGGCCGCATGCAGGAGAATGTCTGGAGAAGAATGTCAATGAGCCAATCTGTGTCCAACCTGTGTCCCGCTTCAGTGCATTCAGCTGCCTGTTATCAGAGAGCCACTATGTTGAGCAGAGATCAAGTAAGGGCATGATCATTCTCTCCACCCACCCTGACAGACAGACAGACAGACAGACAGACACCCTGCTGACAAAAAAAACCAACTTACATCATCAACCAACATAAATCAATGTCGAGTGAAACGTCTCTGACCAATCTGACTGACTGGGACTGAATGCAGCTTCCGTTAATTACACAAAAAGTCATCAAATTCTGTTCACAACTTTTCAAGATATCTTGCAGATGAAAAAACCCCCCACAGAAACAAACACACAAACAACTGTGGGCGATGACATGACCTGCAACTCCTGTTGCCGTAATTAAGCATCAAAAGCTGTGCATATTCTGAAGCACGCTGTATGGACAGGAATAGTTCATGCCAGCTCGCTCAGGCTCATCGCCTCGTGCTGCTTTTTCATTGACTGATTGATTTTCTCGTAGGCTTGAAGTTTGTCTTGTTTGGAGTTTGATGAGCTGCCAAACCGTTTTCTTTGAGTGAACACGTTGGTGGAGGAATAAAGAAAGTTATACTGTGACACAGATACAGAAAAACACGGTTCCTCCAAGCAAAAACGAACACAGAGCACAGTTCATGTCATATTTGGGTGAAGTTTGAATAAAAACTTGTCTAATCCTCAGTTGCTCCATCACTCAGACGGTACAGTACAACAGTTGATTCTCCTGGGAATATACCGCTCTGCCTGAGGTCATGAGTTTACACTAAAAAGCTCAACCACAAAGTGAGAAAGTCAAGAACTGTTTGAGCCAAACGCCAGTGCAGAAGATGATTAACAGCTGTTTACAGAAGGATTCAGATTCTAAACAGTATCTTAGAACCTCCTGCCAAACCATAACCCCTGAAGACTAAAGCTGGGACCAGGCCATGTTTAGACATGAACGACGGCTCCAAACAGACGACTCACCAGAGGCTGGACGGTGTAGGACACCCAGAGGGGCATCAGGCGGTCTTTGCTGTACCCGCTGAGGTAGCTGAGGTGGTGGAGAAGACAAAAGGTGGCGTCTGATTGGACGACTCGAGGGGTGCCAAAGGGATGGTGAAGGCGACGTAAGGTGGCTTTGACACCTGAGGGGAAGACGCATAAAAGTTGGCCTAAAGGTTTCCTATAAAATCAGCTTCTAAAAAAAATTTAAAACTCACTGGAATTAATGGAGATGAGAAGTCTGTTCATGTCTGCCGCCTGAAAAGAAGATCACACCTGTTAGTAAGCAAACACATTCATTTCTGGAAATGCTAACAAGCTAACATCTTTATTTAGCATGTCAACATACTAACGTTTTATATTTAGTAGTGAACACAAAGCCCTTTTTACACAGCCTATTCAAGGCGGGGCAGCTGAACCTTTATTGTACCTTTATTGCCGTTATGCACAAACGCTACAGAGCGTATATTACAGCGTAATGTACGGTGGCCTACAAGGGCAAACGTGCGGCAAACGCCACAACACAACGTAAGTGTTTCCAGAGGACTCTTAAAAGCTCTTGTTTAATCCATTTATTCAGCTCAATAAAAAATAAAAATAAAAAATATCACTCTCACGATGGAGATCAAGAGTCAGCGGATCACCAAAATCCTTCTCTGGGACCTTGAAAGTCTTTTCATGGCAATGCAACCAACAGACATGCAGATCATGACAGAGTGTTTTAGTGAGGCAGAGATATGGTTTGTGTAAAATCAGACCAATATTTACTTTGGTGACAACAGGGTGAAAGAATCTCAGTCAGTATCTGTCTGTGGTCCTTCTGCATGCATAGCAACAAACACACACACATGAGCTCAGTGACCTGCAGGCACGTACCATCGCCTCGGTTTGTGAGCTGCAGTTGCACCGTAGATCGTCAGTGGGGACGGGGTCAGTGGCTTCACAGGGGGTCTCATGAGAGAGCTGTGCTGGGTGGACTGGCAGGTGTTCTGGACTCCTCAGGAGGTGGTTCAGACTGCCGTGGGTCCCGTTGTTGGGAGCCGGACGAATGTTGAGCAGATCTGGTGGAGAACGAGAAAAAGGGAATGTGGGGAAATGGAGTTCAACACCGGATGGAGCAGTAAACACTGGACATTTGACGTGAACAGAAAGTTTTAATTTCTAATAAATATATCTTGTAACTATGGCAACCATTACTGACATTATAATAATAATAATAATAATAATTCCCAGAGGTACTCATACAGTAGTAGTACAGAAATGTCAGTGGGGCATATTGAGGGATCAGGTCTGTGTATCTTTTGGTAATTTTGATTTTGATTTCAGAAACAGACATCAAACAATGAAAAATGATTATATTATTATGTTTGATTTTTTGTTTTAAAATACAAAAAACAAAATTGAAACACAAGGCATTCTTAGGCTTTGTTCCCCTGGTGGTCCAGCTAAGGCTTTGTTCCCCTGGTGGTCCAGCTAAGGCTTCGTGCCCCGGGCAGTACGGCGTAGCGCCTCATGCCCCGGGTAGTAAACTCGACACTTCAGAGGTCCAACACGACCATGCTGTGACAATAAAAGCATTTAGCTTTCTTTTGATTGTCAATCGACTGTATTTAAGCTAAACAACTGAAGACACTTCACTTTATATTAAATTCTTTTGGGTGTTTTCAGCCCATAAATGTCTTTAAGTCATATACTTATATATGGTCTAAAGTGGAACCATATTACTTAAACCCATTCTTTGGAAGTGAAAAGGAGAACACAACAACAACAACAACCATCATCTGTCTGGTGTGAAGATTTTTTGTGTTCCTCCTCATTCTGATGACTAAATGTTTCAGATTTGCACCAGTGGCTTAACCTGAAGTTTTTTTTAAGAACATGTCTGTTCATCTGATTTTTTGTGTCAGTTGCTCTTTCTTTCTGAAGTGTGGTCGATGTGGCTGCGTGTCATTTCCTGCTGAGATGAACTGAATCTTCTCTGGTTGCCTGACGTTTTTCAGGTCCTTCTCATTTAAAAGCTTGATTCCAAAAAAAATTTCAAACTATTCGTTTGACTACAAAAATAAAATATTTACAAAGCCGTTACATCGACAGTTCATGAAGGTCAAGTACTTACCACACATGAGGTTGTATACTTCGATGTTCTCAAATGGGGGCACAACGGTGTTGTACTTAAATCCTGGACCGTAGCCAATGAAGATCGCCTAGAAGAAGTAAACACACATCAACAGACATGCCGTTTATGTGGAGACATTTCCAGATACAGTAGAGTACAGAGAACACTCAAAAGAAACGGAGTCATTCATTTAAACTCCCTCTTTAAATCACAGACATCTCACGAATTTGAAACCTTTATTATTATAGCAGCAGAACATACAATATTTGAGTTTGGCCTCATCACTCCCCACAGAAATGTTGGATATATTGGGGAGTGACGGGAAAACTTCTTGAACCCCCGAATGGCCCATTTATGCTCCCTCTATGTACGTAAAATGAATGTCCGTCAATAAACGGTGTATCTGTCGACCCGTAGACACTTCCATACGTCTTCTACGTCGATACAACCGCGGTGGGGCAGTGAAGTTTTAAAAGTTTCAACAACAACAGCAATATGCACATTGAGGCAGCAGCGGCGTTGACAGGGAAAGGGAGAAATGGGAAAATTGTTGCACCTTAAATAATCCGCCAAACTGGGAGGGTGTGTCGATGACGATTGAGGAGAATGAGGCATGTCATCTGCATATGTGCGTGTTTGCAGCAGTGCAGCCCGAGTTGTCTGCCTGAACTAGTTCACAGGCTTCACTCCATATATCAAACACTGAACACCATGATTAGGCCACTTGTAAATATTTGAAATGACATTGAGCATTAAAATGACCTCACACAACCTTGAAATGTAGGTTAGGGTTTCTCTAAGAAGGATGTTTGTTGATTTCGAGGTAATTGCTGGTGAGTAAACAAATTCAAACACACTGCTCACCTTTTCTGGTCAGTGTAGACAGAGCGAAGGCCAGTTTTAGACTAGTTTATTTTTATTGGCACAGACACCTAGTCACCTTGGAGGTTATGTTTCCACTCCTGCCTGTTTGTTTGAGTGTTTTTGAGTGCAGGATTACGCAAAGGAAGGAAGGACGGGGCACGTGCAAAGAGAGAAGCCATTCAATTCTGGTGCCTATCTGGATAAAATGCTGGATAAAGGAATTTGACATCTTTAATTATACTCTGGGAATGACGATCCATAGATCTTAAATGTATTTTTTTCAGGGGTTGGGATTTATGAGTTTGTATAATTTTCAACAGATCAAAATGAAAATCCAGATCTATCAGAATAAATATGTTTTCATAGGGAGTTGGGAGTTTTTCAGCTGCTGAACAGCTACAAACAGGACTACAAACCTGTAACTACTGTACCACCGATGTGTAGCTGAGATGATAGGGATTCAATAAAGCATGACCGACTTTGATGCATCTTTTTGAATTAGGCTCGATTACATTAAAAGGGAATGTTGGACCTTGGTGGATGTGTGCTCTCTGCTGAGGGCCATCCTGAATAAATCTTAGGGAGTGTTTGTTGATCTTCTTCACTACTTTGGCCCGAGCCAAAAGGAACTGAAGCAGGAACTCTTGCACAGTAAAATGTTTCCGTACTCTTGTGTATTTCCTGGACACCGTTTCAAGCCCTGCATGCTGCTAAAGGCCCCTGAACTGATCCTGATTCACTGCATCATGTGTGACGCCGTCCTCCTTTCATAAGCAGCTGTAGAGGAGCCGCTTTTAGCAAATCATTTAACCTCAAGTAGAACCACTGAGCGTCAGAGCCAGCAGTCAGCTCTCAGTTGAGAACTCGTGGTGAAGTATGAATCATATGAATCATGCTAAAAAAAAACTAAAAAAAAACTGTGGTGGGTTGAACTTTACTGAAAAACATGAACTGAACTGTGTTTCTATTTACTGTCAGTTTGCTCAGAATTCTTCAACCAGTTTGGGAACCACTGACCTAATATAAAAAGAGCAAATATTGGCATTTTCAGGGCAGTTTTAGTAAGAATATATTGTTAAAAGCTGGGCAGTTTCTGCACAAAACTTAAATCCACTAAGACTCAGCAAACACAGCAAAAAGCTCACATGACCTTAAAGATAGGATGTTACACTGCACACTGTTGGATTTAAAATCTTTGATCTGGAAACATGACATTAATTATCTTGCTTTAAAAGTTATTCATCTCAGCCCACCTATTTTTAGACAACTTAGTTTAAGTTGAAAAGTAAAATTATCTTGCTGCATGAACAGATCATTTCACTATAGAATTAACCATTTTCTCCACAAATTCAGTTTTTATTTCTTATATTTTAGCAACACTTTTTTTGCATAGTGTACAATGATGCGACCTGCATGGCAAAAGCCTGAGCGAGGGAGAAATCACATTTATGACAGTCAAATATTGTGAATGGTTAGTCATACATAGGACTGACACTATCAGCTACTGAAAATGTCAGAAATGATTACATGTGCATGAAATGACTACATTTGTATGAGCAGAAAAGAGCTTAATACTAATGAGATTATCCATCTATGCAGCAAGATCATTATACTTGCCATGTTTATCATTTTTAAAACCCAAACAATGATGATGACACCACAGTGCAGTGAGTGGAGTGACATGAGTCCAACTCAGCTTTGTCAGACTTAATCTTGACATAATATCCTGACAAACATTTATCATGGCAGACAAACGAACATTCTTTCTTCCTCTGACCTGCATGTTGGTGAAGATGTTATCTGAGCCGTGGAATCCACCGCTGCAGTACTTCATTTCCTTGCGGTTGCTGTAAGGATAGAATATAAGGAGTTCATCTGAGGAGCTAAAATGACAGGGCTGATGTTGGAACCACTGAATATATAATTGTCAGTCTGACAGCTGTTGACATGTGTTTCCATCTTATTTTGAAGGAACAGTTCATCCCAAATATTCTTAATTTCAGGGTCAGACAGGTTTAATTGTATATAATATGAAGCGAGAGTCAGATCACACTGCAGCTATTGTACATTCAAGATGAATTAATTCTTCACCCCCCGGAGCAATTTTTCCATTATTACATGGTTGCCATCCGTCAATCTCCTCTCCAACATTCCATGCTTCATTCATTATGACTGACTGCTGACACTGATTAGATTTTAGTTCTGTGCGGGCAAAGAATCTTTTTCTAATCATCATAAATTCACATCTCTTTCCAATACTTCAAAATCCTGACTAATTACAGTCACAGCTCTGCTATTGTAACCTGCACACAATCAAAATCTAATGTTGCTCAATATGCAGTGACACCAGCCTCCTGCCAGGAGTAGAATCAGCCAATCAGCTGCAGTCCCTCTTTTTGGCTTTTCAACACAGTGAAACCCTAAAGACTTACAGCGCAGCCTGCCACCCTTCCTTCATATACAGGTGTCCTCTCTCTATGCGGACGTTGTGAGCAAAATGAATCCTTTTGGGGAGGTTTTCTTTGAGGTACGGCCTCATTGGCTGGTCAGAGGTCCTGCACTTCAGAACAGACACAGAGGAAGAGAAATCAACCCACAGTGGGGGGGTGGGGGTGGGATTGTTTGATCCCAGCCAATCAAGCAGATAATTTTCCATTCTTCTAATGAACACAAACGTCACATTTGGAATGTTTCGCATACCGACAGGTTCTTCACCAGGCCCTCGTAGTCGACTGAGGAAAGAAACACAGGACAAGGTCAGCCGTACTGGTTGCATATGGAACCGAGTGATGCTGCAGAGCCGTGAAGGATGGAACTCACAGGAGAAGAAGTTCTCTGGGAGGTGACTGGGTCTGAGTGGAGCAGCCGGGCCTTGGATGACGTTAAAGTCGTCTGTATCGTTCAGGTAGTTTGACACGAATACGGCCTTTTCACATGAAGCCTCCTCCATGCCTGTGAAAAAAGAGAAAATGTCTTTATTAATAGAGATTTGTGTTTGAAAACCCAACAAATCTGACCAAGATATAATGAAAATCCACGACTGTGTACAATCTTACCTTTTGTCCCATGCCAATGTTATTTAACTTACACTAAAAGCGCTTCACATTTACAGCACATTTGCAGCTTTACACTGTGGTGCATCTGCTGACATCATTTTGGGTACGACCTATTAACACTACTGAATCTTTCTTGCCTTTCGTGACTAGCTTTAGACTAATAACAAGCCAGATACACCAAAATCTTAGATGACGCCTTGATGAGGGCTCGCCCTGAGCTACATTTACTCCTGCACATTTAATCTAGTTACAAGACTAAAACATATGGTCTGCAGATGTCCAGGGAAAGTTATAATCACAAATTATCCTCCTAACCTACCACTGAGAAGAGATACTTCTCTGGCATGCAAAGCTTTAAATGAAAAACATACAAAAAGTGAAATTATTCTTCTGAATTTCTTCCATCTCAATTGAAAGATTTTTGTGTTTTTTCCCCCCATTTCTTTATTATTGATTGTAATATTCTAAACTGTATCCCAGCTGTGTGGTTTTCTCATTTCTCACCATGGTCCGACACGATTATCAGGTTCGCACAGTTGTGCAGGTCTCTCTGCATCAGGCCGTCCATCAGCAAGCCCAAAATCTTGTCCACACGTTCCAAAGCCTGAACAACCTGCAGACAAAGCAGCATTTGAAGCTTTAATAGAGTTAATGTGTCACTGTGTGTGGAAAATATTCACAGAAACTCCATCAAGAACACCTGGCTTCAGCAAATAAATAGCAAAAATAGCAAAGTGAAAAGTCAGCACGCTTCTTAACCATGACTTCATTAAACGGGGTTTTGATTAACAGAGCTTTGAACTGCTTCTTACAGTCCTCTTCACTGGGTAAATGTTCATTATCCTTCCATCTCATACGCAGAGTTATTACATCACCAAAGTTCCACATTTACTGTACGTCATGTGATGACTGAGCCATCTCCATGACAACAAAACAAACGCCACCATCGAGCGAGTGGCTGACCTCGGTGCTCGCTGGCCCGTGACGATGCCCTGATGCGTCCGGTTCTTCCAGGTACAAAGTGTAGAAGTCAGGTCTGAAATCACCATGACAACAGTTTAGCCGAGTGTTTCTGATGGTGACTATTGATATAGAATGAATTTAGAATATGTAATACCTTTCTCCCTGAGGTAAACTGAGCCATTCAAACAGCGTCGACACTCTCTCCTCAAAAGTAACGCTCCTGTGCACCAAAAAGGCACCATGTTATTATTCATGTGCACATCAACGCACCACTACACTGTGCCATTACTGTAAGGTAATGACATCACTCTCACCTGTTATACTTCCTGTAGAAATCTGGTAGGGTGCCGTTGATGGCTACCTCTGAGCCGGGCCAGAAGTAGGTTCCCGCTTTCAGTTTGTGATGCATGACAGTGAGCCAGACCTGAGGCGAGGAGGGGAGAGGAGGGAAAAAAATGGAGGACAGAAGGGGTGAGAAGAGAAGAAGAGCGGACACCAGAGGAGGAGTGAGGGGAAACGAAAGGAAATGAGGAAATGAAAAGTAAAGATGAATGGAAAGGGAAGGAACGAAGAAGAAAGCAGAGGGGAGAGGAGATTTAAGGAAATGGGACAAAGTAAAACAGGAAAGGGGAAGTAAAGGAAGCATAGGAGAGTAGACAAGAGAGGAAAGGAAAGGAAAAGAGAGGAGAAAAAAAGAGGAGTTCAGCTTCTAGGTTCATGATTAATTCAGCTTTCATAGACTAATACCTAATCCATCCATCTCAGTACATCACAGCAGCAGTGTTAGGTCCATTAGGATAAAAACGTCATTCTTCCCATCATGAGGCGATGGAGATTAACTGCATATTTCTACGCTGAATCAATACCTATTAGACTGATCTGCAGGGTGGTTTATTTATGCAGCAGCAGGCTTGTAAGCCTCGTTTGTCAGACGCACTTAGTTGTATTGGTCCATTAGAAAAACAACACATTCGAGGGGTCGTTCAACCATTTCCACGTCCCTCACGGAAAGTCACATCGCTGCTGCATGGTGGTGTTTCAAGAGCGGCCCGTCACACAGCTGAGGAATGAGATTTAAGAGGCATCCCATTTAAAATGGAAACCACAAAGCGTCTAAACAAGCACAACTCGCAGCCTTCGAAAGCTGTCATTTAGCACAGGCAGGTAATTACATGATGAATTACGGGGCGAGCTGATTCTCAGCTATCAAACTCAAGTGTGTGTGAAACTGTGTGTGTTACAGCATGCTCTGAGCGCACAGTGCCTTCTCTTGACTCATGTCGGAAACAAAGGCATTGCTCAGAACTTCTGCTCAGCAAAAATTGATCTGTATCTGTTTGATTTTCTGAACCTTTTTTTTTTCCCTCCACCTTTGAACACATCATGACAGATTCACTTACTGGCTCTCCTTGGTACCATTTTGGGTTGAACTTCTCTTCAGATTTCAAGCTGAAGAAAGCGTTTCGGGTCACATCGTACATCTTGTTGCCCACAATCCCGTGAGACTCAGGATAAAGACCCTGAAGGAATCACATAGAAAACACACAATCAAAGTGAATTGTTTGATTCTGCAGGGATTTTAAAGTGATTGCCTCCTCTTCCTCATTGCAGTGTCTGGTTTCAGCCACGAGGTGCGAGCTGCTCTGTAAGCCCACCCAGTTCAGCTGCTCCTACTCTCCACAGACATATGTAAGCCATTAGGCCTCAATGGTAACCTCAATACTATGAAGAGACTGTTGCAGGGAAAGCCTTCAAATTTACTGCTGAACTGTGGTTCACGAACATTAGTGGTGGAACATAAGTAAGTACATTTAGCCTACTTAATTACTGGAGGCTTAATGCTGAGATATTAATATTCTATTTGAGTGTTTTGGTTTTATGCACCTTTACACTTCTAATTCTCTACAATTCAGAGGGAAATATTATAAAATCATTATTTTTTATTTTATTTTTGGATTAAAAAAAACATGTGTAATTGAAATATACCACATTGTTAAAGATTAAAGCAGTGGTTTACGAGCTTTTTGTCATGTGACCTCGCAAAAAGCAGTTTCTAATCTGAGCATCTTGTCATGGTCCAGATATCTAAGAGTTCCCAGTAGATCCACCAAGAGAAAGCTCTGCCCCAAACTTCTCAAATGGTTTTATTCCAGTAACTGTTTGACCTCCCAGGATGTAAAACTCAAAAGAAGAAAACTCAAAGATTATAGACTATTACAAAATAGTCTGTTGAACAGAGTTTTGTTTTTCTCCTTCCCAGTCCCTCAGCTTTATCTTGTGATTCTTTAAACTGGGCCAAAGTTCTGGGCTGAGGACTAGTGCATTAATTTCAGATGTCCATGTCTATTTTTTATCCCTAATAATATATGTTTATTTGTCTGTTTGGTTGTTTATCTGCAAGGTATCTTCAAAAGTTGTCAAAGGATTCTGACTACATTTTGTGAAGAGGTCTATTCAGGCGGATCCAGGTACGGATGCAGATTCTGGATCACATTTTCCACTTTCTCCAACATTGCATGATAAGGCCTTGTTTTTTTGCACTTTGCCAATATCATGAAAAAATAATGATAGACCAATCAAATTAAAAATACCCAGGTATGGATAACTCATGATGTCCCATCACTATGCACACCTGGATCCAGATCCCAGATCAAATGTTTTATCTGGGGTTCCACAGGGTTCAGTTTTAGGTCCGCTTCTTTACAGTCTTTGTATGGTCCTATTGGGGAAAGTGATCAAATCTTCCCCTTAATTCCCCAAATCACACAGATTTAACTCCACCAAACTGTCTCAAAGTTATTAAAGACTGGTTGGCTCAGAATTCCCTTTAGTTAAACAAGGACAAGGCAGAGATCCTACTCTCTGACCAACACATCATAACAACAGGCAGGTTTATTCCGTTGTCAGGTCCACCTTCTTCCAATTTATTACCTCCGCCAAGGCCCAAGCTCCACCTTAAATCTTCTCCAAAATCAAACTCATAGCCCTGTAACCATAATTTACAAGGTAGACTACCCCAAATGAAAAAAAAAATAACCTGGTGTATTTGGATCTGCACCAAATAACACACACTCACAGATACCAACCCCCTAAATATATCTGATTTTTTCCATCAATAACCCTCGATACAAAAATGCAAAGTTAAAAAAACTGGAAAAAAAATCCTAGATCCGCCCCTTTGTATTGTGTATGACCTGTTTTTATTTGTATTTCACTGGGTTTTAATTTATGATACGAATTGTTTCTCTTTATGGAGCCCCTAAAGTCCCATAAGGGGGAAATTCTTTTTATTTTGTTCCTACAAGATAATACCTTGTGCGCACAAGATAATAATTGTGCTCCAGTAAAATAAGGACTTGTGCACACAAGACGATTATTTTGCTTCAGTAAGATTATAGCTTGTGCACACAAGATACTTATAGAACAGTATGTCTGTCTTTGTGAAGCACTTTAAATTGCTTTAAAATGCTAAAGAAACACTCACAGTCACAATGCTGTAGTGGTTGGGAAAGGTCTTTGTGGGATAGACAGGCCTGATGTTTGGAGTTGTAGTTCCGGACTTTCCTGTAATGAAACCCAGTAATGGTCAGTGACACCATGATCCACGCAAAACATAAAGAGATGTGGGGTCAACAACGTGGGTGACTTACGTAACTTGTTGATGACAGGAAGGTGGCTGCTGCGATCTTTCAGGTACTCCGCCCTGAACCCGTCCAAGGAGACCAGAATGAGAGGGGGTCTGGAAAAGCTGGGCAGGAACACAGACAGGAAGAACGTCGTTTTAAGTGGCTGGTGAGGTGGGTTTGTGAATGGGACATGGAAAAACAAGGACCAGTGATGTTACACAGCAGGTCGGTGTGGATATAAAGCAGCTCGTCGTCTTAGACAAGAGGAGGAAAAAGTTTTACTACACACAAACACAGAGGGGAGACAGAAAAATGTGACTCTACTGATGATAAATTAAATAAGGACGCAATCAGGAAATGTGGAGAGAAATTCCTTCTTTTTTTCTTCTTTCCCTCAGCTATGCCTTTTACCGTTCCCATGATATTTTGATCCTTGCAAAATAATATATTAAAACAAGAGCCATCAGGAGACAGCATATACCCCCGGCCCCGGTGTGTCTATCATGTGTCAGGTTTGTTGGTACTCCTGGTGCTCCAGGTCTTCTGAAACCCAAACCATAAGTCCTTTTGCTTCAATATTAACACAAATAGAACCAGCACAATTTATCCTACATTTCTATTAAAAGATTTTGGACATGGAGTGACAATTATGGGATTGAGTGTGATTTATTGAGAAGATTTTTAGAGTAATTTTCCAGATTTTCTCCACTCTAAAACCTGACAAGTTCTGGAAATTTCATGAAGTCTAACCTCTGATTGTGTAAAAACTGTGAATCATATGGAAAAGGTGGAACAATCCTGAGAAAGTTCAAGGTTTTGAGAATGTTTTAAAGTTTGAATGGAGTTTTTAGCTGAAAGTTTAAATGCGGTGTGAATCATTGAAATTCTGAAAATGTGTTGTTTTTTTTTTAAAGAACTTTTGTCCATGTTTGGATGGTACGCTGAAAAATGCTGAATATACTAAGCTCTTGAGGTGGACAGGCGGACAGAGCGATAGCTATATTTCAGGGAAATAATGTTTGCAAATGACATTTTCTAGAAGAGCTGCTTTGCGTGTAAAGACCAAATCACACAATAAAAGTATGGTTCGCCGCCAGACACAATATAGACAAACCAAAGGGAATGAGTGATATTAATGTAAAAATACAGACAACATTAATTTGTTTAAAGATGTTTTCAGACCAAAAATAGCTTCATTTGGAGCCATAGCTTGTTTTTCCATAGCCTATTGAGTCTGTCTGGGGTTACTCCCTTACCAAATCAGAAACACACACACACACACACACACACACACACACACACACACACACACACACACACACACACACATGTGGCCACACACATCACTCACCAACACATGCCTGGTTAGTCATTAGCCTGGTTTCCATAGAGACGGCATTTTTTTTATTTTTTGTTTTAGCCAACACTGTCATATAAAAGGAGAGTCATGAATTTGTGTTATTTACACATTTCTAAAACATCTAAGTTTGAAGAGAAAGTGACAAAAAGAAGGCTTTATACTTTTCTCTGTATCACAGTCCATTAAGAACTGTTTACTGGGAACAATGGGCTCAACTCAACTAGACAACTGTGGGCGGTGGAGCTGAAAAGCTTCATTCTCAGCCTCATAACATGCAGAAAGATATCGTACAAAGAGGAGAAGAGGAGACAGTGTAATCCAAAATAGCACGGCTGAGATTATCTTCTTTCTCAGCAGCAGAACAGTTTATTACCCAGATGGACACCGTAGCTGCTGAATTTCACCATCGGCCTGCTGCAGCCAGAGCTCCCCTCCTGATGGAAAAGAGAGTGTTGTCAGTAGGTATAACGTTTGTGAACTAAAGGCAGGCAGTAAAATTAAAGAAGCATAAAGACATCAAAACAAGCTGAGGGAGAACTGCAGAGTCAGGTGATGAGTCATCACCACAAGTGAACTTTTCCACTTAGACATGTGATCACAAAATGCCTTCTAAAAAATGTTGACAGTAAATGGAAACAAAGAGGAGACATAAACTTAATTTTTTATACAGCAGTGTTCATTGGGCAACACAATGAGCTACCTGTTGTAGGCCTTCTCCTATGCCTTCACACAAAAATACCGATCAATGCAAATTTAGAGAGGCAATAAATCAAATACATTTTTACAAAATCTAATTATAACTCTCCCTGTGGAAACTGTTCATTTATCTCTTGTTAAATTTGTCTTTTTTATTAGACTATTTATATGACAATAAACCTCTACTCTCCTCCTGTAAAATCTTTGTTTTTGCTGACTCGTCTTAAACTGAGACAGCAAATGTAACCTTTCAAATGTGATTTTTTCACTTTTCAACCAAGCTTGAAGGATTTGATTTTAATCCTCTCCATAACCAGCCCCCTGTCGTCATAGAACTCACATTACTGATGTTAGTAGCTTTTAATTGCTGTTTCACTGTAACTTTAAAGTGGAAACAGCCACTTTCCACCCACACTAGCTTTTCCAAGTGATATTACTCTTTGCACCACTGTATCATCCTTTTCCTCAGAGTAGCATATTATAGTGTGAGTATGACTTTAGTTAATCTATAATGAAACACGAGCTGCAGGTAGAAATGGTGCTGGAGATTTGGAGATTTCAAGCCCGATGGCATAAAAAATAGCAATCTTAATGCAGATGGTGTCATTATTCTCCAGCCATCACATCGAGAAATTGTCATTTATTTAGTAATATATGTTAAAGCAAAAACAAAAAAAGGTCTATTATCAGTTGAAGAAAAATGGAAACACAGAAAATGGGATTTAAACAGAGGACAATGGTGTGTATTTGGGGAAAAATAAGAGAAGGGGGACAAATAAATAAACCAATAATAATAATAATAATAATAATAATAAACCACCTTTGTATAGCACCTTTCACTCAGGAAATGCAGGTCAAAGTGCTTTATAACGAAGAAGAAAGAAAATAAAAACAGGAATAGTAAATAAACGGAAACTTGATAATAATAGTAAAAGAAGAGATGCATCAAAACAGGGATAATAGGAATATAAATAAGTTAAAATAACAAATAAAGTACATAAAATCAAGCAAAAGACAACAGAGGGGAACTCAGCAAAGCGCCTCCATGAAGGCTGAACAATCCTACTGTCTGTTTGGCTCACCCCACCCCTCCACTCACCACAAGTTTAGTTGATATCGGTTCAGTAGTTTTTCGGGGAAAATGTTAAAAAATGCTTCATCTCCAGGTAAATAAATGTACGAGTTCTATCCTGACCCATGCTCAATCCTTCCGCCATGTTTTGTGGACATCAACATATCTTAAAGAGCTTGTGGTACCCTATTACCCGTCTAGAACCCTACTACTACTGCTACGCTCCCAGGATGCAGGGTTACTTTATGGTCCCAAGAGTCTCCAAAAGTAGAACGGGAGGCAGAGCCCTCAGTTATCAGGCTCCTCTCCTGTGGAACCATCTTCCAGTCTGGGTCCGGTAGGCAGCCACCCTCTCTACATCTAAGAGTAGGCTTAAAACGTTCCTTTTTGATAAAGCTTCTAATTAAGGCTGGCTTAGTTTTTTGTACCTGTCTGTTTCCTTGTTCCTCACTCCCTCTTCCTCTCTCCCCCTCTTTCTCTCTCAACCAATCTATTCCCTCATCTTTGTCTCTCTTTATCTCTCTCACCCCAACCGGTCAAAGCAGAGGGTCGCCCACCTTGAGCTTTTGATCTGCTCGAGGTTTCTGGCAGTTTTTGCCTTCCCAATGTCGCCAAGTGTTTGTTCATGGGGGATTGTTGGGTCCCTAGAATAAAGAGTATAATCTAGACCTGCTCTTCTTGGAAAGTGCCTTGATATATCTTTTGTTGTGATTTAGCGCTATATAAATTAAATTGACTTGACTAGTTTTTGCATAAACCTGCTAAAGACCCAACCAAACAACAAAGAGAACCAAACAGACATGGGTGAAAGCATGATCTCTCTGGCAGCAGTAAAGACCCAGACGAGACGACGTGCCTCATTTTGGCAATGAAGTGTGAGTTGAAACATCCTGAAATATTTTCAAGCGCTGTCACACCAGAAAAATCCAAAACATGCTCTATTGTTTTCTTCTCAAGGACATTCGTCTAAATAAGGTGATAACCAGGAAACTTTGGGCCAAGGCTTTCACCTCTCAAACCACTGTCTTCCCAATAAATCTGTCAAGTGAGGGAGTCTTAGCACATCAGTGAGAAAGCCCCCTCCTCACTTCCTGTCGAGGGCAGCAGTGTGGTTTGGATTGAACGGGGGGGATGCTCCATCTCAGGAGAACTTTCTGTGGTCTCTAATCCACAGGAAAACCTGCTCTCAGTGATTCATATTACAGAAGTCATCCTGGGTTATTTTTATGTCTTTTCATCTGTTTCCAGAGGCCTTACCAAGAAAGATGCAGAAGTCCCAACAAAGCTGCATATGTGAAAAACTAACTATGAGTCAGGGTGAGTGAAAAGTCAAAATTCATTCCCCCCATATGGCTTTCATATTAGCAGGGGAGGAAGTATAAGTACAGGGAAATGCCACAGCAGAGAGAGAACCCCACCCAGCCTGGGGACAGTTACCACCACAGTCACCACCGCTGCCCCTGAAATGGAAGAGGGGTGTTTTGGCATGGCGGTTTGCAACAAAGAGCATACTGACGCCGCTGTCCATGTCTGACCAGAGAGAATCTATAGCGGCAGGGTGAACATTCCTGTCTCGCTTAAATGTGTGTTTATGGTGTGTTTGGCTAAAAAAAGCCTGATCGCACAACCCTGACAGAAACAAATCATGTGCAGGAGTTAACTTTTACCTCCGTGTCTCTTTTTTCACTGGCTGGTTGGTAACTTGACCCTCCTTCACTGTTGATCTAAATACAGGCAGTTTAGAGTTTCTGAGGGATCGGAGGGTTTAGCAGGCTTTGCTTCAGGGGCGCTATCTCTATCTGGTAGCCCAAACAGCATGTTTGTAGCCACACAGTAGCTTCTTTTACTCTTCTGCACACTGACAACTTGTTTTATGTGTTTTAACCAGTCTTTGCTGAGTTAGTACTCTTTAATATAACCTGAGATCTTTATTTCTGTCTGCAGCCAAATTATCTCCATTCATTCTCTGGGTTAAATCTGTGAGACCTGTTTGTCTCCCATCTCCTGGAGTATTACTGCACATATTTGAGTACTTTATGTTAAAATATCCCCTCAGACTTGATGAAATATGTTATGAAATATAGGATGAAATATGTTTTTGTTTTATAACATCACGGGGGCGGCAAATTCAGAAATCTTCAAATTCTAAACACACAGAGGCCTTCAGTAATATAGGACAAAGTAGAATTGTTACATATGTTCATTTTGCCATAATTTACCATTGAGTAACACACTCAAAGCCTGAAGCCTGCAGCCTGAATCCAAATTAAGTTAAGTTGTATGTTTCTTTGTTCATACTTACAATTGTTTGCTCTTTTGTTAAGATCCACCATGCAGGATGATTTTTTGGGAGGGAACTGCCCATCATTTCCTCATTTTTATGGTGTTGGTGATGTCATGGGTGACATCACTGGGCCAAACCAAGTGAAGGGTTTTCTTGGCAGTAGGATTTAATGATGGATGTGACGTTTGGTTTATTGAAACATGCTGAATTAATCTGTGAGGATTATTTCCCTTTCAAAAGTGACATTTAGTAATGAAAGTTGCTTCTAAAATGACCAGTAGCACAATCTGGATGTTGCTCCATTGGTACTAGTTGTCAAAGGCTCCATGAACCACATTTAAATTACTGCATGACACTATTGAATCCCATTACCCATTGAAAAATCCTTGCACGATGAAAAGCTACAGCTGTATAAAATCAAGGCAGTGAAATGATCATCAGTGCCTACCGTTCTCATCACCGCTCTTCTTCTGTGAATACACCAAAGCCAGGATGAGCACCAGTAAGCCCAGCAGGAGAACCTAAGATCCAGAGAGCAAATGTCAGGATGTTTCTTAAAGTTAGTGAAGATTCACAGCTGCATGTTCATATCCAACACGCAGCTGTAAACAAACATTAGTGTAAATATTTAGATTTTACTCTTGGTGAGTTGAAGAGAAAATCAAAACTATGCTCTTCAAAAAACACGTTATTGTTACAAATGATGACCGAGCAACATTTCACCTGATAGACGTATGTCGCTATACCTTCAACTTTAAAACAATGCAAAAAATAATAAAATTTTAGCATAATATTTGAATGATGCTGCGGTGAAATGCTTGTTCTACCAGCTCTCTAGACATTTAGCTACACTGCTGTCAGCTGCATGCCTTGTAACTTTAATAAACATGAGCTAACAGACTTCAGGCCCCTTGAGAAAAGCCATAAAGCGGCACATTTTGCAGTTCATAAACCACTACCGTCAATCAGTGCACACATAAAGTCTGCTCTACTGTAACTATATAACAGAGAGATGCATGCTAGCAGAGTTGGCTCTATACTGTAGCTCTTTAATTTCTTCCCTTCAAAAGCAGTTGTCATGTGCATTTATTTCTCAAAAGCAGGATCGTGGGAATCATCAGCCACATGCGATCCATTTAGTTTGATTCACACACACAAGAATTCCTAGACGGCTATGAGAATGTGCTGCTGTGTGCACGGTGTTTAGGCACGTGTGCTTTTTGGGTTTGTCCTATGGGTGAGGAGAGAGACAGAAAGAGAGAGACCTGGATTGACCTGACTCCTTGGGAAAGAGGTGGTCTGTGTGGGTTAGAAAAATAAACTGTCTGTCTGTTGGGAACCAACTGGGCTGACTCCAAAATGCACGAATATATACGAGCAGGAAAAATGTCTTTTTGTCTGAAAAACTAACTAACCTGATTAAGAGTAAAAATAGACCTGCTTTTTGCTCCAATGATGTTGCAATCATCCTTACACAAAACCTTGAATATTACAAATATCACAGTTGGTAAGAGAGACATTGTGGCTGATGTGTGAAAGACAGGAAGGAGCACATTGTTGTCTTGACTTTGCCACATGTGTATTTAATGACTACCAGGCAGGCAGCAACTGCAATCACTGGTTTCTGAGGTTTGAACTGGAGTTTGCTGGTATACAGTTTGAAAGATGCGTTTATTGCCAGGTGATTTTCTATGTGTACAGTTTATATTTCAGTGATAAGGAAGTGAGAACATAGAGCATTTCACTTTTGGCCTAATATATAAATTTATCTATATTATTTTAATGTAAAAGTGTGATATCGCCCTGACAACAGCTACATAAAGGCAGCATTTAGGAATTCTTTCAATGACACATTTAGTTGACATGTAAAGCCTCAAATGAACCCCAGATTTAGTTTTTTCTTTGGAATTTGTGTGGTTTGTCTCAGGGCTTCGTGGAGTTGTGAACCATAAAACTTGCTGCTATTTATAATCTTTTCTTATGTGACAAGAATAAAGTCCAGGGGAATAAAAATAGCTGTTATTCTAATGTCAAAAGCAAAGCAGTCCATGTCCAATCAATGTCCATGTCAATGTCCAAAGCAGATTCTAATCACAGTCATTAGGTAGGGAGAGTAAGCAAAAGGCAGATGTGCTTGTTGTTTGGTCTTAAAGCAGCACAGAATACAACTACTGTATTTTCTTTTGGGTTCTCTCAGTGACGGCTCCTTCAGGACGTTTGGGAGCAGT
The DNA here is from genome assembly GCA_037577475.1 of Chaunax sp. Z400. Lineage (NCBI taxonomy): Eukaryota > Metazoa > Chordata > Actinopteri > Lophiiformes > Chaunacidae > Chaunax > Chaunax sp. Z400. The sequence continues at coordinate 3,979,897 of CM075202.1, forward strand.
CTGTACTTCTGTACCTAAATCAATAAACTTAACACAGAACAAGCTTTTCAGCTTCACCACAAATACAAAGAAGCTTTCCAGCATCAAGCCAGACCTGTGACACACATCTCCAGTCTCACACGCAGAGACTCGGTCAGTCTGCTTTTTCAGGCAGACTCCAGCAGGCAGACATCCAGGTCCATCACGCTGCAACATGAGGGAGAGAGAGCCATCAGTTCAAAACAAAACACCTGGAATGATTAGCTCTCTCTCCCTGACACCATTCACTGAACCACCGCTACTCTCTCCCCGCTCTCAGCGCTTGCAGCAGATGGATCCTGACCTCTGTCTTTTGGCACCGCAGTGAAAACATGTTGTCTCCACTTTCACACTGACGGCACTGACCGGCTCGCTGTTTGACAGCTCAGGATTAATCACACTGAGACTTCACAGTGCAGAAACCGTTCTAGTTAGAGCAGCTGGAACCAGGGAACGTTTTCCATTTGTATTTTGTGTGTATTGACCTATCAAGTAAGTGTTGAGTCGGTGTAAATTCAGCATCTAAGAGGATTTATGCACACATTTGCAATTCGGAGACAACTGTTAAGGTTTTAAAGTAAAACTAGTAGTATAGTCATATAAAGATATAAAAGATAAAAATTATATTTAGGTGACTTCAGTCTACTGAGTCTACAAGTAGAGTAAACAAGAAGACAGTCATCAATATCCCCCGTCACATGATGCTCGTTTCTAATGTGCTTAACTTTCGTAACGACGACAACATTCCCATTTGAACAATAACAACGACGACAACATTCCCATTTGAACAATAACAACGACGACGACAACATTCCCATTTGAACAACAACAACGACGACAACATTCCCATTTGAACAATAACGACGACGACAACATTCCCATTTGAACAATAACAATGACGACAACATTCCCATTTGAACAATAACGACAACGACAACATTCCCATTTGAACAATAACAATGAAGACAATACATGCCACAATGTAACTAAGTATATTACTCTTATACTTAAGTACCCCACAAATTAGAGCTACTTTACTTGAATAGCCTGTTTTCTGTTCATACCACTTTCTACTTGTCCTCCACTACTTTTCATGGGAAACAGCCCTTTATATGTGAGAAAAGTTGGATAAATGGTGCTTTTGTTTTGTAAAACTCTACTCAGGTATTTCCTGTCCCAGCTTCTAAAATCTTAAATTCACATTCAGATCTGTAACATGAATGCTCTTAAAAGTTGTGGCAATAGCACACACCAGAACAGACTCACATACTTTTACATATGTTTATTGTTCTGCAGCTGTTATTAAATGTTGGGTTACTGACCTTTTTTGCCATTATGAAAATAAATGTTTTATGACAGTTGAAACAACCACTGTGGTTTTACACAATGGGTTAATAGATACTGTACAGTAGCATTTCGGGTGGAGTTTCCCAGCATACCTTAAGACAATGTGTTTGAGGCCATCAGCCCAAGTAACCTGTGTTTAAATGTGTTCTGAATAATAATCAGCTAAGCAGTAATTAATTCTTTAGAAATATTTCAATAGAAAATGGTTAGTTATATGACACCACTGCATCATGAGTTCAGTCTTTCACACGGTTAGTGACGTCACGCCTGAGTGATGCAAGAGGGTGATAAAATAAAGTAAAAATAACGACGACGACAACATTTCCATTTGAATAACAACAATGACGACGACATTCCCGTTTGAAAAATAACAACGACGACAACAATGTCCCATGGTTTAACTCCTTTAATGAAGTCATTATAAAGTTTGACAGGAAAAATTAGAACAAAATCTTTGCGATTTACTAAAATCTTTATTGATTGTGGCTGTTAGTTGTTCATATTGCCATCTCACATAAATGAACTGCAACGCTACAACACGTAAGTAACACTTGAAGAGTTGTTACCAAACCAAATAATACACATACTCTATCTTTATTTAATGAAATAAAGCAAACATTTTATCATGGTTGCGTTAAGTATAGTAATAAAAATTGTTCTAATGGCATTAGAATGGACTGAACAGAACAAGTGATTCTATATCTACACTCTCCAGTCTCAAATCCGGCACAACTAAAACACGGCAGGATATGTTACCCAAAATCATATCAATTCACTCAAGAACAGAAGAACAAGGCGCTGACATTATATTCTGTTGGGTCCCAACCCATGTAGGTATTGGGGGAAATGAAAAGTTGGACAAACTAGCTAAATAAGCACTTAGGAAAGTAAATACAGACAAATCAAACTATCCCAAGCAGTGGGAAAGGGAAATGTGTGGAAAAATATGAACAGGGCATGGCAACAGCACTGGGATCAGGAGACACGGGGGAGACACCTCTACTCCATCCTAACTGAGGTTGTCAGTGTAACGTACTGGGAAGGAAACGGGAGAGAAGCGGTCATCATATCCAGATTGAGAACAGGAACCGACACTTTTCACTTCATGTTCATAGGAAAACATCCAACCGGTCTATGTGAGGAATCTGGTCAGACACCAGAAACAACATGGTATAATCAGCTGTACCAGATGTACAGTAGGAAGGGAGGCCATGATGGGAGACAAAGAGAGACACTGGAGTGGGGTACAGGTACAATTGCTGCTTCAATTGTGAAATACTGTTATTCAAGTACACTGCAAAATGTAAGATTGAATTTAATCAGAAATACTGAGTTGACCTAACTCAGTTTTTTACTTAGTTACATCCCACAATGTAACTGTATATTACTCTTGTACTCTAGTACCCCACAAATTAGAGCTACTTTACTTGAATGGCCTCTTTTCTGTTCACACTTTCTACTTGTCCTCCACTACTTTTCATGGGAAACAGGCCTTTTGTTATGTGAGAAAAGTTGGATAAATGGTGCTTTTGTTTTGTAAAACTCTACTCAGGTATCAGGTTTTCTGCTCAGCTTCTAAAATCTTTAATTCACATTCAGATCTGTTACATGGAATGCTCTAATAGCACACACCATGAGACTCACATGTACTTATTTATTGTTCTGCAGCTGTTATTAAATGTTGGGTAACTGACCTTTTTTGTGATTATGAAAATAAATGTTTAACAGTTGAAACTACTGTGGTTTTACACAATGGGATAGATAGATACTGTAGTGTTGTGTATTGGCGGGTGGAGTTTCCCAGCATACCTTGAGACAATGTGTTTGAGGTCATCAGCCCAAGTAACCTGTGTTTAAATGTGTTCTGAATAATTATCAGTGAAGCAGTAATTAATTCTTTAGAAATATTTCTATAGAAAATGGTTAGTTATACACCACTGCATCATGAGTTCAGTCTCTCACACGGTTAGTGACGTCCTGCCTGGGTGATGCAAGAGGGTGATAAAATTAAGTAGTGAGATGTATTGTAATAACAAGTCCTCCAGAGCAAAAAGCAAATCATTTTGTCAAATTCATAAGAATTTTTCCTAAATTTCTTTTTAGGATATTGGTAGTTTAAGTTATCACAACAACAGTAAGCAAGCTAATCTAAGTCTTGCACACACAAAGTAAAGAAGTTGGTCTAAGTATTGCACACTCAAAATCTCAAGTTTACTTTTCTTAATTTATCTAAGGTAATGAGTTTGCAGAATATTCTTACGTAACTCAATGTATTAGATTTTACAGTGTAGCAGCACCTGCTAGCACTCTCTGGTAGCATCACAATAGTTGGTGGAATATCTCTGCTATTACATTAACCTGATCTACATTTGGCTGTCAAAAAACGAAGGTCCTCCTGGTCCTCCTTTAGATGTTTATTTGATTTTTATTTCTAAAATGTCTGAAGACTCCATGAGACTTCGAAGAAGGGTGTCAGGTCGCAATCAGTCGTAAATCCTTAAGTGACCAATCAGCATTCATTAGCAGAATGCTAGCAGTTTGTGGGCAAAATAACCTTCATTGTAAGAAAAGTTGTAAGAAAAGAAAACATTAGTATGTTTTCATTTCTCTTCAGGCATATAATCGATGCTATATTTGCTCAAGCTAAAATAAAATTTGGGCCTTTTTGTCTAGAAGTAGGTCAAAATAATTATTTTAGCCGTTTAGCTCCATTCACTCCCATTCATTGAGGAATCCTTCTACAACGCCCTCTAGGTGTGTTGCAGCCAATTTCTGTGCAATAGAATGAATAGGGAGTGAAGAGGCTGGGATGGTTGTAACATGGGTTAGTTGTATCACTTTCACTTTTTCCGATCAGGAACAAATTGCCAAATTGTCATTGCCTCACATGCTCAGTTTAGTCCTTGTCCCACATATGAGGAAGCAACACCCTGTGGCTCCGACAACTGATTTTAGAAACAAAACAAAAATTTGACGTAACAAAGTTGTTGTTTTTTCATTACTTAATTTATTTTCGTGATGGAATTGTCTGCTTTCTATATAAACTCATCAAACTTTAATCATCTTAATTCTGTGTCTTTGTGGTTGTTTTTAAAGTTGTTAAGGTAAACTGGTTCATAACCACAGGAATCTGGGATGGTTGTGACAACATGTGAAAGGATGTTACAATCTATCCCAAGCAAACATTTGATTGTACTTATATGTTTTCTTTGAATTTCAGTATGCCTAGTTCCTGGAGAGACTGATGGGACGATGGCTCAGCATTTTGAAGAGTTCATCAAGTGATGTAAAAGAGCAGGGGGGAAAGTCCATCTGACCAAAACATTATGGAAAGAGATGATGGACCTTCTTGCTTCTTGCTGTGAGTGCTAAGCACTGTGCTGCTACACGTGTGCAGCTTTAGTATAATGTTCAAATGAAAGTGTAACACACACACACACAAATGCAGACAAATGCAATGCACTGTGAGTGTTAAATAAAAAGTTTTAAATAGCTCAAGCTTTTGTCATAACCTATTGTTACCTAGTGTTACATTTCACCTGAGGGCATGTTACAACTGACCCCGACTATGGGGTCAATTTGTAACATTTTTCACTCCTTGTGTGTGAGACTTGAGCCATGCATGTTCTGTTTGGATTGCATTTATAACATGTACACCATTTAAAAGCAGAACGTCACTAGTTTGCATTACATTTTGAAAGCACTGGTTTATAAAAGTTCTACGCTGCAGACGACAATGTCAAAAATGTTCCACCCATCCCTGGTCTCCCCTATGTGAAAGTATTTAGTGTCCTTCGAATGCAGAGTTAGAAATGGGTGGTCAGACACAGATGTAAGTTATTAGTTCTGTTGAAACATACCCCAGTGATGGCTAAACACTTAATCCTCTTCCTTCCACAGTAAGACTGTCTCATCTGATTCTCCAGCTCTAATGCCACAAATGGAGATAAAGCCGTTTCGGCCCCGCAGTCCTCTCCTTTGGATACTCCCATGCCGCTGTCCGCTCACTAACTCCTCCAAGTGTTCTCCAGGAGCGTCAGGCAGAGAGAGAAGGGTGTCTGAGGAGGGTACGATCCCTCTGCTCGTGTTTGGCGCCGCCTCGTTCCTCTGCGTCTCCAAGTTTACGACGCAGCGGCACGTGAATGGAGAGAGCAGAGGACTGCGTGTGAAAGACCCAAACAGAGGCGCAAGTGTCATTTTACAGCAAACTCTGCGCACCAGTAAATCTGAAACCAGTCCAGGAGCGACAGGAGCTTTACGAAAACCCCGGTAAAGTTATTTAAAAGTCGTTTATGTCGCTTCATTTTTGTTTATTTCTCAGTTTAAATCAAGAACAAACTGGCTGAAGTTCACTGAAGACGTTGGCTGTGCGGCACCACCTTGTGATCAGACTGGAGTGGTGCGCAGTTGTCCCATTAAAAGAATTCCAAGCACAATTTGTTTTTGTTGTTGTTGTTTTTGTTTGGTGTTTTAAGGCCGTTTCCATCTAAAATGTTGCATTACTGCCTATCCATTTGGAAATACGCTCAATCCTCAATTCCTCCACTGCCTCATCTCATTCTTATCCTGATCAGTCCATACACTTCCTCTCCAATAATTCCCACTATATCCAAAAGCTTCCTTAATCCACAGCTATTTCTGTTCTCTCACATCTCATTTCTGCCTCAGCAGCATGAAATGTCAAGAACATAATCTTGTTCATTATGCTTCCTACCATATTTGTCCTCCCTCACTTTCCTTTTCTACCTGCCTCCTCCCGGCCTAAGCTGCCTGTGGACCTGATCTTCATCTCTTCCTTTCTTTTTGGACAGTCTGCTCTCCATGTTTCCTGACACTCAGGATCTCTTGTACAGCTTCTGCCACAACACATCTCATCTCTGCATTCATCACATATCCCCAAATCATGTCTTCACAGAAGTGAGCCGTGTCCAAATTTCCAATAATGTCTGCATTGAATGGGTTTGGGAACAAAAGGCCTCACTGGGTAACTGATACGACCCAGGAAGTCTTTGTCTGTCTGAGATAAAATGTATCATAACAGGTCTAGTTTCATATCTTTCTGCACTGAGTGGGAAACATGACAAACCACCTAACTCCTTCCCTTTGTCTGTCTGTTTGTCTGTTTGTTTGTTTGTTTGTTTGTCTGCAAGATATCTCAAAAAGTTGCGAACAGATTAGAATAAAACTTTGTGTTGGGGTGGATCTTGGGCAAAAGAAGAGTTTCAAAGCAGATCTGTGTCTGGATTACACAAATCAAACAATATAATAATGGACAAGATGACATGTTCAAATTGCATGTTTTATTTGACCAATTTTTAAATAGGCTGTATTTAAATAGATGTTTAGTTTTATGGTTGCATGAGAAAAAGAAGATCATCATTTGAGAAACTAATGCATGATGAACATTTTTGCTTTCTGAATTTTATTATTATTATTTTATTTTATAATTATCATGTCATTATATCTTCCAGGTACACATCTGTGTCACGTTATGTGAATTCTGGCCTAAAGCACAAATCTATACGTATTTCTGGTTATTGAGTTTAAAGATTAAGACAATACTTTGCTCATGTCTAATTCCTTCCAATCTCTAACATATGAACCACATATGACCCAGTTTTTATGCACCCAACCACGTATTTTGATGTCGCTGTGTCATATGTATCACAGGTTATTACCTTGGTAAAGGTAGCGGAGCCCTAAAGAGCAGAGCCCTGAGAGCAGAGCACTGAAAGTGGCAATGAAAAGTCATAAATATTTATGGATTTGCTTCTTTTCCTGTCAATTATCATGAAAGTGATATAATTATAATGCACATTGAGGTATTATAGTATTCAGCTTCTTAAAGGATGTTCAAACACTTAGAATTATAGCTTGTGCAGCCATGCCAGTGTTTATTTAGATCAAACTGAGCCTTTATAAGAAGCTGTTGCTCTAGCCGGAGACCATTATTAAATATAGCCATCTTACAGGAAGTCCTGTAGGTTGGCATAAAGTGAAATTTGTGTGCAAACCCTCCCTGGAAGTTTTTACCCAATGACAGTGTGTCCCAGAATTAATTAATTCTTATATTTATCATTGATATTAAAGTAATCCATTCATTAAAAATCAGCATTGACGACACGACTAATTTATAAACCATCCACAAGATGGAGATGTTGCAACACAAGTGATAATATGACACTGCACAGGCATATTGCAGCTCTCTGAGGCCCAGGGTTCCTTCAGAACCAGTTGCATCCTGTGGTGTGATAATGCAGATCCCATGAGGCTGGAACTCCTGACCTCCGACCTCTGGCTTGTCCTGCACTCATAAACAGCCCAGAGGTAACCCTTCTCACTGCTAGTTTATCTTTGCCTCCCTCTGAGTGTGTGTACTGTATGTGTTTGGATGCCTTAATATGGTTTTGTGTTGTCCTTTTTAAGCGTGCAGGTCTGCGAGCGTCTGAGTGTGGTTGCACTGACTGTGTGTGTGTGTGTGTGTGTGTGTGTGTGTGTGTGTGTGTGTGTGTCCTGCTCAGTGAACTGCATGCCTCTCAGCAGACTGTCTCCCTGCAGCTGTCCCCAACCCATCTGGACTTTACTAATTTGTTGGTTGGTTTAAGAGGTATGATTAGAATATTTTTGAAAGATGCTTCATCTCACAATAATGAAGAAAATGAAAAATCCTGGATCCGAATCCTGATTCAGAACTTTAAAAAAATTAAAAGTTTAATGGATTTGTCCCAGGCCCCAACCTCTTCACAAAACTGTGAAATTTGGTTCATATCTTTTTGAGTAATCCTGCTGATAAACCAACCAACCATCCAACCAACCAACCATCCAACCAGCCAATCAACCAACCAATCAACCATCCAACCAGCCAATCAACCAGCCAATCAACCAACCAACCAATCAATCAACCAATGTACCTGCCAACCAACCATCCAACCAGCCAATCAGCCAACCAATCAAGCGACCCACCAACATGGATGAAAACTTAACCTCCTTGGTGATGGTAGCATGATGAAATGAACAAAATCAAAGGTCCATTATTAACCAAATGACACAAGTTAAAGTTATGTTATCAGCAACAAGTGATGCTGTTCTATCAGTTTTACAGTTTCCACCGTCTGAGTCTGGAGCTCTTAAATCACATTGGTACCACTGTTGGAACTATTCAAAGCCCCCCGGCAACGCTTGACGTGAGGTTCGGTGTCTTGAACCCAGACCGAGCCATGAATAACACATAGGAGGAGGAGCATGTGTGCTTAAAGAATTCATCAGCTGACAGTTATAGGGACATCTTCCCCATGAGACTTTTCTGTAGGCGCTTGTAAATCTGCCAAGAGTTAATAATTCAACATGACACAATCCTGAGCACACTGTGCTGAAAGCTTCCATCTTCTCAGACATATCTGTCACCGACTACCTGTCAGCGAGGATCCACAGAAGAGCTCAAAGTCTCTGGTTTGCTGTTTGCTTTTGTTGCTGTTCTGAAATAATGAGCACCTCTCAAAGCTTTTGATAAACTCTCACCCACGACTGCAAAACAAAATAATTCCTACCACCTCCTGACTTTGTGTACTCAGTTTTTGACACTTAATGGATGCTTGGTACAAGGATTGACAGTAAGTGACAGTAAAACATAAGTCTTACATGTTTTTCACATGTAAAATGTTTATTTAATTTGAAATCTAACCTGTATGTCTTATAAATATTTTACACACAGTTATTGAGCTGAATAATAGGAGGATAAATCCCCCAATAAAGCTTACTGACACCCACCTGTACATCTTTTCAAAAACATAATGCAGGGTGAATTCTGGTGCACGCAGTTTAAAAGCTACATGATGAACCATTATTCCTGCTAATGGTGCTGTAAACATGCTGAGGTGGCATTTGATAGATGAAAAGACTCTGGATGCTGTCAACGTTTCTCTTGTATACCCGTGAGAATTTTCCTGAGGTGTTCGTTAAAAGTTTTCCTCTTTGCGCCTCAGTTTTATCGGAATACAGACAGTTTTGTAACAAAATCAGACTCTCTTTTATTTGATCCTTTTCCATTTGGCCTTTGTTTCATGTCATTCATAGTTTACTGACCTAACTTATTACAAGACAGTCTGCAGCCACACTATCTGTGAAGCTGCACAGATGCCACCCATCCATCCATCCATCCATCCATCCATCCATCCATCCTCTTCTTCCGGGGTCAGAAGGTTGCTGAGGATCTTCAGGACTTCCTCAGCAACCTACTCATATTTTATTCACTTTAAACAGATTTTTGCTGCCATTGGGGGGAAAAAAAGGAACTGAAGAATTTGCACGAGAAGCAACCACTGAGAGAAACTGAAATAACTTTCAGAAGTGGAAATGAAACATATCAAACTTAGAAACAATGAAATGTAACATTGGAAACAATTACAAATGAATCTAAAGTGATTCAAACTTTAAAGACTTCCTCTTTCCATTACAATTAAAGTGAATACTGTAATTTTAGCTTTTCTTTCTATTAATAGTGATGAATGGACCTGCTTTAAGGATGCTGCTAAAAAACTTAAATGAAAAATAAGTATGAAAATACATTTTTACTATATTACTCATATATTTTAATACATTTCCTGCAAAATCCGACATTTTTCACCATTGCATCAAGATAGCAATGCACCATCAATGCCTCTGAACACTCCTCACAACATGGTGCTGGGCATGAAAATGACAAGTGCATTGGTTTGAAACCTGCTAATGACACTTGCTCTGCACTCTGAGCCACTTTGTGTCAGGCGTAACTCTTGTATGTCTTTAAAATGTATTAATAACCTCTTAATTAGAATTTTCTGAGGAAAGAGAATTAACATTTTTCTTGTTTTGTTGGATAAATGACCTGATAGAACCCCAGACAGGCAGCATGAACTTCTTCTGTAAGTGTCTCATTACCATGTGTCAAATGCATCACTCAGTGGGACTCAAACTGCACCACGGACCCCAGGTTTAGACTCTATATCATTATCATCCATCAGAATTACAGGAGGGACAGCCAATCAAACGCTGTAGCCTCAGAGGACCTCGGGAGGTGGTGCAAATCAAGCTATATTCAACTTTTTAGAATGTTGGAAATTATTGCAAACGGCCTCTCGACACTCCATAAAGCTTTATAATGGAAATTAACTTGAAATAATGACTATAAAAAGAAAAGGTATTTCTAATCATCAATTTCTAGCATGTAGTCTAGACAGATTTTCAGTTCCATGACATCTACCCCCACTGTGATCCTCATTCCCATCAATTCTATCTAATTTACCAAAGAGCTGCTTTAATTTCAGTTTATTCTTCATCATTCCTGAAGAGGGCTTAGTGCCCTTGATTTTCTCATAAATATATCCCTGGTATTTTGTAAGTTATTGATCCGTTTCAAGCTACATCATTAACCAATATGTGACCTTTCTGGTTTAATGAGGGTCCTGCTGCCAATTGTTGATCTATGGGAAGGAAAGCTGGTGACAGGCGATAATCACTGATGAAATATTCACATAAAGAGACAAGAGTTACGTAATGACACAGCAGACATGTGACTGTGTTCATTAGAGTGGATGCTGATAATGCAGGGATGGACAGAGATGGAGAACAGTGGTGTGATGACAGGTCAGTGTTAAACTGCACATGAAACAAATGTGTCCTTAAAGCAGCAGAGGAGTGGATGATGACAGAAAATCAATCAGCAACTATTTCTGATTATCCATTCATCATTTAGAATTTTGCTTTTCTTCATATCATGTGATAAATGATGAGGCCTATGTTTTAGTTTTTGACTGTTGGTCAGACATTTTTCACAGTTTCCTGACATTTTTGAGACAAAATAAATTAATAATAAACAGATTTATTGATAATGCCCTAATGTTAACATTTTATACGTAAACAATGGGCCATTTAAACTCTTCTTTTTTTGATTTGCAAACATCTGATAAATCATATATTTTGCCACCAAACCAGATATTGTGCTTCTAGCTGCATGTGTAACCTCTCAGATGAAGCAATCAATTCTGAAACTAGCCGATTTCATGCATGCTGATTTCAGGTTTCACCCATGTAGAGTCAGTAGATAAAAAATAAATAATCCTCAGGTCAGAGGTGAAGACTCGTGAACCAGAACCTTCTCTCTCCTACTTTCCCACTTCTAGAAAACACCACAACATCCACATTCCACTACGTCTCTGTCCTCTCGCACTAAAGAGCAGCGCAGGTGTATCACACTCACCGGGGTGTCAAGGGTAATAAATAGATTCACCTCTAATTGGAGCGCTGTTTGGAATAATTATCCAATGACAGCAGGAGGAGTGTCAGAGTCACAGAGGCCGAGAAAATGATGGGAAAAAGAAAGACTTTAATTGAATGTCAGCGGGAAGCTGCAGGCCGTGTTGAACCTCGTGTAATGAGATGTAGGCAGCTGAAGGGCACCCCTCCCAGGATGCTTTGCTGCTAGGGAGGAGGCAAGGGCGCAGACTGGGGGGGGTTTGGGATGGCTCCCGTCTCTGTGGCATTGCCTTAATGATGTCCTCGTATCATGACGTAATGTGCTCTCCAGTCATGTTTAGTTAGCCTTATGCAGCCCAGGGCCTGCTAATGAGCACAAGAGCTAGCACGTGGAGCTAACAGACTAGCTGTTTGTTTGTGTAGGACTTACACTGTATGTGTGTGTAATGTTTGTTATGGAATTGGAGTTATTTCCTCCTGGGTGGTCTTAAACATCTATGTTCATTGCTATTTCTACAGGCAGTATGGATTTTTTTCTTTTACCTCTGGGTTTTTCAGCTGCAGAAAGAAAGTCAACTGTGAACCCTTCTCTCTCCATCCATACTGTAGTCTGTCCACATCTCCTCAAAACACACTGGACAGAATTCAATGAAATTTCACACACATGTTTTGAATGAGTCCTGAAGGACTGCATCTCATAATTGGTTTATTCAATTTTCTGTCAGTCAATTTGCTCACATTCACCTATAATTGGGGGTATGATCCATCCACATCAGCACAAATCAAGTTTTTCCAGTATCTGTGTCCTGGTTGTTGATACAAAATGCATCAGCGGGAGGATCGAAAATATTCCCAAACAAATCCACTGCTGCTTGTTAATAAAAAGTGTACATTCTGCCCTGTTTCTAAAGCTTGATAGGAGAAATCTGACAGTATTGAGGGATGAACTAATACGTGCATAATTGCTTCTCTTATTCATCTTAACTTGATTTTACCATTAGAGCATAATAAAAAAAGGTTGGTTGAGGTTATAGATATTCACCTTTTCTCTTTGAATTTTTGATGTACACTGTAAAATTGACACAAAAAAGGCATCATCGCTATTTTCTGTAACAAATGGAATCTGTTTTTAATTATTTTTATATTGTTTAGATTTTTAAGTTTTACTGCGGGAAGCACTTCGCAACATTGTTTTTGAAAGGTGCTATATCAATAAAAGTTATTATTATATATCATTATTATGTGGTTTGTCTTCCAAAGAGAATTTTTCAAAAGGCCGCATTTTTGATGACGGATTAATGGACGTATTGATCGAGCGGAGGCATGCAGCACTTTGGGTTGTGAAGGGAGGATTTATGCAGGCTCAGTCACGGTTGACTTGACCGACCTGGTTATTGAAGCCAGGGTTATTTTTGGTTGGGCTCACGGTCTGGAACTTAAGATTGGCCAGGATCTGTCAGTTAATGATAGAACAGACGTCATCAGCTGTCCCAGGTTGTAGATATGTTTTAGGGAGGGATGTGAATAATCTCTGCAATGAAACATTGGAGGGTTAAAAAAACTGAATATATACTTTTTTGTCACTCAAAAACTGAAAATAAAAGCATTTATTATTATTATTATTAGCATTTTTAAAAATTTAGTTAAAAAGTTACCTACAGCAAAACTATTAAAAAAATATTCACTAAAGAAAGCATTTGTTTTTTAATTCAGCAATAATGAAGGAATAAAACATTTTACATCTCTTCATTGCATCCTTGCCAGTCTCCATCTCCCAGTGACGAACAGCACATCAGGGAACTACTGAATGGAAACCAGTGACACGGAAGGTCATCAAATCTGGCCCCAGTTAGACTTTCACTTGCCATTTTGCCTCTCGGTGTCAAATCACCATCATCTCATGTTCGTCTTTCATCTCAAACACACGTCACATTCACTCCACACTCCCTTACGTTTGTAGCTCGACTGTGAGTCAATGCAAACATGTGATATTTTAACAAGGTTGGAAAGCTTCATGCGTGTTTATTTACTCTCAAGTTTGTCACAGAGCGGAGGGTCAAAGAGCAGACATTTGAGTTTTTCTGGGAGCCAACGTAACAGCTGGACTCTGTACAGATGTTTTGCAGCGACTCGAGTCCTGTTGAGAGCCTCACTGATTAATGGAGAAGTTCACTTTAAACACTGCAGCGAATGTGAGTGAATAATCCAGCTTTTTGGCCCCAGCTGCTCTGTTGAAGTAGCTCAGGGGTCACCAAAACAAGGCTGCTGTATTTCACATAGTCTGATGGGGACTGACATGATATCCTCCAAAAAGCAGGCATGTTTATGTGATAGCTTATTGAAAAGTGACACCCTGCTACGTTTTCCTTTTTACAGTATGTGCTTAAAAGTCGGTGTAGTGAGTGGGTGGGTGGAATCAGAAATATGTGATAGTGGTTGATGATTTGTAGTAAATAGGATAAAAGCGGCACAAGTGCTGTGATCCTTATTACAGAATTTTGAATACAGGACTCAATGGTGGAATATAAAAACTTCAGTTCACTAAAATACTGCACTTTAGTAGTTTTGAGGTATTTAAACTTGAACTTAAACTTTTACTCCACCACATTTAGAGGACAGCTACTTTGCAGAATAATATTAAACTACTAAACTTATGAAATATGATGCATTATTGCATATTGCTGCAAAACTATTTATAAAGTCCTTAAAATGATTTCTATCCTTATGGAACAGTCATTATAATGTAAATATGATACATAATAGTGGAATTAAACTGTATAATGAGCATAAGTTACTCAACTATTGTTACATATTCAAGGTACCTATTATTTACTCTCTTTTTTTCTAATCCACCACATCCCACAGGTAAATATTGTGCTTTTTACTCCACTACATTTGTGTGACGGCTTTTGTTATTAAGTTATTTTGTAATAACAGGGCTTCTGTAGTCTTTGAATAAATTACATAAACAGTATGGAGTCATTTTTGGTTGTTATTTTATGTTTAAAACGCTGCAACTCTGTTTTGCTGTGAAGCTCTGGAAAAGTTTTGTGCACAAACAAACTTCCTCTGACTTTCCATCAACGTCGGGGTGAGGAGAAAATGACCGCATTTAAATTTTTGGGTGAGCTGTATCTTTATATAAAACATAGGAACAGTTGCTCCAAAGCTGCAGATAAAAAAAATATGTCACCTGGAAAGAAGTAAAATGAATCCAGCACTCAGGGTTAAACTGGGATGTTTTACAGTGAGATGGGTGGGAGAGAGGAGAGGGGAGAGATAGTGGTGGGTGGGTGGATGGATGGATGGATGGAGGGGGAGGACTCCTCTCGTGGGGAGGGAGGGATGGTGCTGAATGAACAGCTCCTCGTCTCATAAAGTAATCAGAGAGCCTCTCTGCTCCGTCAGAGCCGCACAGCCATGAGCCAGCCGAGTTCGCCTTCCTCCAGACCCGCGCTGACTCTCCGCCAGTCCCCCTGACACATCACCATGAAGAGGCAAAACGTGCGGACCCTCGCCCTCATCATCTGCACCTTCACCTACCTGATAGTCGGCGCTGCGATTTTCGACGCGCTGGAGTCCAAGAAGGAGACGACCCACAGGAGGGAGCTGGACCTGAGGAAAGCGGAGCTGCTCAACACGTTCAACTTGTCCGCGGAGGACTTTGACGAGCTGGAGAAGGTGGTGCTGCAGCTGAAGCCGCACAAAGCCGGGGTGCAGTGGAAATTCGCCGGCTCGTTTTACTTCGCCATCACTGTGATCACGACCATAGGTAGGAGATCATCTCTGGAAACTTTCACTTCACTCACAGAAGAAGTTGATGTATCGGATTATGGGTCGGTTTCTGTTTTATTCGATCCACGACTGTTGGGGAAAGTTGGTCAGATATATAAGAATATTAAAATAAAAACGTATTAAGAGATTTAAAAACGCACCGCTGCGTGTATTTTGTTCCCAAATAACTTTTAATGATTATGTCAATTTAATAAGTAAAATTAACAAACAAAACAAAAAGACCAAAAATAAATAAATAAGAATAAAAAATAACAAATTCCTCAGGGGATTTTAATCAGTAATTAGTGATTGAGTGATTCCAGCAGTAATCCTCCTCCTCATGGACTGGCACATCCTTCTGATGATGTCATCCTATGGGATGGCGGCCCGCTCTTCAGTCAACAGGTTTCCAACAGGCTCTTCACTGGCCTGTCCAGAACAGTGAAGTCATTCTCATCCAGAAACTGGATGTCCTGTCAGAACAGCACCAGTGTGAGGTCATCGTGCTCCAATGTGCCCCAGATGTTATTGTTTTGGCATCTATAGACATATTATGGGGGCCAGTTGTCTCTGATGCAGTAGTGGTGCTGGTCAGACCCTGTTTCTGAGGTGCAGCAGGCGGATATGTTGATCCCTGCATGATTCTGGGTCATTTAACATGGTCGATCAGGCTGATCTGTCATTCCTCTGGCTGTACATAAATCTGGTGTGGACTCACTATTGTGGAATGGCGAGCATTCACTACCCTGGCAACTCGTCTGGAGAACTGCCCCGCCTCCAGCATGCCAGTGGCACGTTCCCAGTCATGTTGCCCCAGCCGTGGCGTCCTTCCAGATGTCATTTTCTCCCCAATCTTCATGGCTTTTTATAGCAGTGGGTTAGTTTAACATAGAGGTGGTCATTTGGGATTAGTTGGATAGAAGCATTGTGGGTATTTCTATGTATAAACTGTATTTTCAGACTCAAAACCACTCTAAAAAACTTAATGTAGCCAAACCTGGTATGAATCAGGAAACCTGCCCTACATATAAATATCCAACCATTTCTAAATTATAGAAAAAATGTTTTCTCACATTGTTCCAAATAATAATAATAATAATAATAATAAATATATAATTATAATTATAAAATAAAAATACAATATATATATTTCATTATTTTAGTCATTTTATAGTTTAATTTTTATTGCTACTGATATATTCAAGCATATGTGATGGCAGTTGGTCAATGTGTAGGTTAAAATGTTTTATTAATCTATAACAATGCAGCTTGTTTTGTAACATCATATGTTTTGTGTGTAAAATCTGAATGAGCAGAGAAAGTAGTAACTATGGCTGCAAGATAAAGGAGGAATATGTCTATAAATATTTTCCTCTGAAATATTGTGGAGTGAAAGCATGAAAAAGTCCAACACTTGAGTAAATATACTCAGTTACAGTCCATATATATTAGGTAAAGCTGCACATCTTCCTTTAATTACTTATTCACATGATTATTATGTGATTGTTATAGTGATGGTAAATGAGATTAAAAATACCATAAATTAAATAATCTTGCATAATTTGTATACAGAACATCACTGAAGTGAGTATTAATATCATCATGAGGTGATGGTGGCAGTTTAAAACTCCATTACTGTGTATTTTTTCTTTTGAACTACACAGAAAGTTTTCATCATCCCAACTTTTATACTTCTTTTAATTGAACTTGCCTTAAAGCCAGATATTCAACAGTCAAGTGAAGGACCATTGAGGACAAACTTCTGTCCAAATATGAAATTCTGCTGCTCAAAACGAAGGTTTTCATGAGAAAAAGGTGCTTCCAGGAAAGTTATGAGACATTTATTTGCCTTTTTTCTTGTCTTCTTACTCATTGTTCCTGACTTTTAAAGGCTCCCAGCTCTTTATTCACTTTATGACACAGCCTTCAACATGAGGCTGTTTGCTCATCTCTTTGCAAAACATTCTGCTTGTAGCTCTAAACCTGCAATAGACAACTTGTTTGGCTTGAATGAGACGTCAGAAGAAAATGCTGATTGCAAATATAATCATTATATAATAATAATACCATCTGTGGTTGGATTAGTTCCTTCTTAACATTTTTAGCATTTTATCTAATTCTGTCAGCCACCACTCACGAAATCTGGCCATCCAATCAGACCGGTTGTCTGACCCCATTCTTTCTGTGTTCATATCTCTATCATAGAATAAATGAATGAATAAACTCACACTTTTGTCCTGTGTTGTTGGAGGTTGCTTCTCTGAGGACAACAGGAAGCGATCTGGTTGTGCCAACGGAAAAGCCAGGGCTCTGAAAGGGGTTGTCCATTTCCACTTTGAATTTTACATTTTGGAAAATGAGCATTGCTTTCCTTCTTAATATATATATATATCAGTTTTAAACCAAACGATGTAACGTTTGCCCAACCGTGACAGCTGAGGTCTAGAGAGGATAACAGCAGGACAATGGGACGTCGGATTTGCCTTAATTTCTCTTAAATGAGTTACTTTGATGACATCATCTTAATCTGTGACAGGTTAAAAAAAACACGCAACAGGAGCACAAATAGACAAAAGGCCATAAATTCAGGAATTGTACTTATTGTCAGTAAGGCAGCATCTGAAGTTTGGTAACAGGAGCCAACATGAGCTACAAAACATCATATTTAGAAAGATAAAGTCATATCAGATACATTTATTTACACGATAAACACTTTGAATTTGCTTTACTCAGATCTGCCTCATGCAAAATTCATTAAAACCATCTACTTCACTGACCTAACCTCTCCCAACTCTCATTGGTGGAGGTAATGAGTTAGTAGTTTGTTTTATTGCTTATAAATTCAACATCTAACTTGTAAGAGGGAGATTATTTTATTGTTTTATTTCACACAGTCTTTCCATTCATCTGTTCAGAAGCCTCCCTTATCACCATGTCCTATCTGACTCTTCCTCTGGTTCTTAGTGACTGGGACAGTTGTCAGTCGTGACCTGTGACTTGTAACCCTATCAGATGCTGGCAGCTAATTGCACACTAACCCAACCCCGGGTGTCTGTAACTGCATTCTGTAATTGTGAGTCCGGAGGCTGCTGCAAACACAGTGATTGGGGTTTCAGCCTGCCATTAAGTATTAATGACAACACCAGACCCTCTCAGTTCCATTGGCCTCCTGGCACACAACATGAACACTGTACATACTGTACTGTGGTCACAATGTCATGTGACTGGGACACAGTATGAGGCTGACACATCTAATTTCTCATGTGAAGCTAAATTTGAGTTAAAGCCGTCATGTATTTAATATTTATGATCATTTAGAGAGGTTAAATCTATTTCTATCACCAATCAAACAACAAAAAGAGACATGATCCTGTTACTTCCTGTCTCTTTTCAATTGTAATAATTTTAGAAGTGAGGATTCAGGACATTCAGAGCAAAAGCAGGCCCACCATAAGGATTAGAATGTTTTCACATCATCTCCAGCAGTTTGTATAAATACAGTCAAAGAGGTGAAGCTGACCACATTGTATGTAACACATAGCTGATTATAGGAGAACAAATAACATCCTGGAAAGCTATGAATAAATATACATTTGAATTCACATTTTCTAATGGAAAACGGCTAGCTATAGTGATAAGATCTGGCTCCGGCATGCTCCAATAATTAAACATAAGTGAAGAAGGGATGGAGAAGCTGCAATCAGTAATCAGTCATCACTTTCCACGGAAGAAAGGGGAGGAGGAGGGCAGGGTGTCCATTTACTCGCCAACCGTGGTGGTGGGGGGGGGAGGCTGGAGGCATGTGAGGAACATCACAAGAGCGGGGGGGGGGAAAATGAGCTTTGAGCAAGAGAGCGCTGTCAAGATGGTGGGAGCTCCTCTGAAATGGGTGTCATACGTCTCCCTCTGGGTACAAACACTGTCACCCACCTCCAGGGAGGAGCATCATATGGCTGCAGGACTCAGCGCCCAGGCTGCCGTTCAAGGTCACCCAGACCAAGCAAGCACTTTGGTACAGATAAGACATGGCTCCTTTTTGTGTTATCAGATGTATGACATCTGTATGACATGTGATAACACGTGAGTCCAGGACATGCGTTGTTCTCAGCAAGATGGCTTTTTTTTCTTCTTCTTTTTTTTTCTTCCTAACTACTGTTGACATATAGTAGTAGTCTAAGTGTGACATGCAATATGTCATCACGGTATGTTTATACAAGCTGAATTAATGGATCCCAAATTACACACAGACACACAACTGAACTGCATGTGTTGAGTCACAGTACGGTAACAGAGAGGGGTGGAGATATGGCACTGTGCAGATCCAGAGTCATTCACATGGATTTCATGTATGTGTGAAAGGAAAGTTTAGCTCATAGGACTTATTCCTTCATATAAACAGCTCTCCCTTTATCTCCTGACTGGGGGTTGGGGGCGTGGGTGTAATCATTTTATTGGGGTCATCAGGTGGGCACCCTGACCCCCTAACCCTAACCCTTCCTCTGCTGGTCACCCTGCAGCCCATATTTGGGTCCTTCCTTTTTAGCCACAGCCAGTTGCTGCTACGTTCAGCAGCCTCTGAAAACGAGGTACCGTTAGCTCAGGAACGTACAGCGACTTTTGTGAGGTGAATCATAAGACCTGATCTGGCTTGAGATTGCTTGTCATGATCTCTGCTGGATAGTCGAGCCTCCGGTCCAAGTCCACCTTCATCTTCCAGTCTCAGGCTTGTGATTCCCTCCTTGTAGTTGTAATCTTCAGGACTGTTCTTGCTGGTACAAAGGCGATGGAGAAGTATAATAATAATACTATTATGGAAAATCATGATTTTGTTGATAACTCATAAACTGCTGATAATAAACACATGATTCCAAATGCTAGGAGTATGTTTCCAGGGTCAAGGACTTAGGTGATATTCATCATGGTGACATCACCACAGTGTGTGCTCTGCCCTGGGTGCAAATGTGCCCGGTTTTTTTCTTTCCGAGGCCTGAATGCTGATAGAAATGGCCAAAACTAGTTTTCATCAATCTCAGAGAGAGTAGAACTAAGCCCAGGCCATAATGATGGGGATTAACTGTGTATTGCTGAAGGTTTCTACTTGTGACATCTGTTTGCTCTATATCAGCAGAGAACATCTAAAAGCCGCTGTAATGGTCGGATGCACAACAAACAGGGTAAACTGAGCCTTTTACAAAGACAAAAATGGATATAGACTGACGCACTGCTGTAATTCATTTTCTGCAATTCTAAAGGCAAAACGTTTGCATTTCAGCCCTTGGTTGCATATCGTATATATCGTATATATTCTATAGTATGGCATGTTATGCTTTGTCTCTATATGTTGACTATGTCTTCATGATAAATTTAACTGACCAGAACCACATTCCCTCACTTCAACTGCTCAGTAGGTGCCGTGTGCAGATATTGCAGGAAACAAATTATCCACTATTTCTGTTTTTGCGTGTTTTTTGCTTGTTGTTTTACTCATGTTGAGAGAGTCATTTGTATTTGCAGCAGTGAACTTAAAGGGTCAGTTCACCCAAATGAAAAAATAAAGACATCTCAGTTATCTGGTGTCCGGTGTGTACTGTATGTGTCGTTATGTCCAGCTAATTGGTTTTAGCATTTTTGCCCATGCTTTGGGTGAACTGACCCTTTAACTATGAATTAATGTGGAGGGTTTTTTTGTGCCTTTTTTTTAGCAAATCTAGTTCTTTCAAAGTTGTGTAGCGTTTTGACTTCTGACCTTCTGTCTAATATCTAATCTCTGAAGTCATTAAACCTCCTCCAGGGCATGGAAACAGAACTCTTTTTCAGATAGGCATGTTTAAAGTCTCCATATGGTTGTAGTTAGAAAAATATCACGTCAAGATCACCTGCTTTGCTTGAATTTTTATGATTGTGAATCAACTCTTGTTAAACAGTTTTTCTTCAGTGATCATTTGGCCGTTTGCCTCTCGATGAGACATGAGCTCAGAGTTTGCTCATGAGTCTATGAACGGGTCACAGAATCTGTTTTAGAGCGAAGATGCATTCAGGGCATGTCATCTGTACACGTTGCTTTAATCTCTAAAGATATCATCCAAGGAGGGACCTTTGTTTTTCACAGCCAAATGTAGACCTTGTTAATGGAATAGAGACTATTAATGTCGTAAACTATAGTGCAGTAAAGTAGCTTGTGGTGCTACCAAAGAGTGCTGCCAATGCTGCTACTTAAATAACAGTATTTCACAACAACTGAAGCTGCAAAAAAAAGATCTAATGGATTGATATTTATTGGATCTTCTCATCATATCGAAAACAGAATGAACTGTGAGCAAAGCCTCAAAAAGTTGTATACATCAATCAATGTATACAACCAATGAGGTAAAACTCCTATTGGGGATTGGTTCCCGTGGGGGTTGTCAAAAAGGGGCGTGTCTAATGATGGGTCATTTTTGACCGGGAACACTAAGGGTGTACACAAGTTAAATAAAACACACAAAATTTAATGAAAAAAAATCTCAAAATTTATATTGTGTGTTCAGAACAAAGTCATGGAACCTCATGACAAAAAGATGAAATCGACAACATTTGTTGGAGAGAGAACTGGAACACAACAGAAGGTTTAAACAGGGCAAATACTACAGAACCACCAGGGAATGTAAAATACACCATAACTCTACTGATTTATACATAATTAGGTGCAAAGCAAACCAAACCAAACTCATTTCAGCACTCGCAACGTTCAGTCTCTTTCATTAAAAGCACTTAAACAATAATGCTGACATTTTCAGCATCGCTGAACAAGTGAATCGAAGGAATACAGAGAGAAACATCAACAGTTATTATTGGCTGAGAGATCCAGCTGCTCTGGATCTGCAGCAGTAACGTCTGAGAAAGTTGACTCTCTTTGCTGCTGCTGCTCCGTTCACATGGCCAGCCAATGTTTACCTATTGTGCGTCTGCTTAATGCTCCGCTGCCTCAATGGAAAGTTGAGTCCTGGCCTGACTCACTAAACAAAACACAGCTTTATATTTATTAGACTTTCTAAAGCAGCAGAGGCTGGCTGGAGATTAACCAAATAAAATAGTACACAGTAGTGAGATCTGAATCTCTTTCGCTTGAAGTTTCCTACTGATTCTCTGCAGAGTATAAATAGACTGCAGGACGTGTAAAATCTCGTGTGAGGTTTATTTGATTAGAAATGAGAGCTCTTTTAGGTCTTTTAGCTCTTTTTTTCTCCCAATGGAAGAATGCCTCTCGTGTTCTGGAATATTAGATTATGTGGCTCTCTACAAACCCAGAGCTTTTAGTGAGGGCTGAACACAGCGCTTGATTAATGTCCTAATCTTTCCAGTGGAAATTTGAGATTAACTGAGATGTGTCCCAGTGCTTCGGACATGAACTACATGTTATAGCTCCCCCCAACACTGCTGGCTCGGTTTACACGAGGAAGAATTTATATAACTACATAAGGATAATTCTGGTCTTACTCATTCTTTTTCAATAAATCCCATTAAATGAAGAAACCAACAATGTTTTAGTCCTTATCTAAACAAGTACCTTGTCCGCAGGCACGTTTGGTTTCTAATGAAGATGTAAATATATGAAATTGAGACAAAGATTAATTTTGTAAAGCATCAAGGCATTACTGTTGGTAGCAAACCTTACTATTTTTTTTCTCTGGGACTATTTTTAGCAGCGGATTAACCCTCATTTGGTAACATATTTTATATGCAAAGTGGTGAAAAGCCCAACACAGGTGTCATCTCTAGTTTTCTGACTGACGTAATTGTCATTTCAGTCGTCACTTCGTGTTGTATTAGCAGCAAATGTGCTTGCACCTGTCTCTGCACCCATTGGCTTTAAGATGAATTGTGGTAACGCGCATTGTTTGCACACTGACCAACAAAAACCTGGTCTAGAGTCAGTGGCACATGTTTTTCCAGCTATTCAAAGGGTGCATTATTTAGAAAATGTGCCTACATAGGCAGATTCACCACGCGTGTACACACTGATTGTTGCCACGCGTGCAGTGATGTCATTGCAGAAAGCATTGTTGGATATTTAAAAGCAACAAAATTAAAAACTGTCATATTAAACTTGAGGAAACTCTGTGGAGGAAACAGATTTAAACTTTTAGCTTCTGAAATCTTTAAACAGCTCTGAGGCTCAGGACGGATCAGGATCTAACATTAATTAATGTTATTTCCTGATCAGTCCTGTCTTGGGAGATTTAAATAATCAATGAAGTGAAGTGCCTCGTCTATAAATGTGGGAAGTCTTTCTTTAGAGGGAGATGGACTAATCATTCCTGCTGCTGGGGGATCCCTGCAGGTAATTGAAGTAATATGTTATTTAATAAAGCTGTCGCTTATTATTTCCCACACCTGCATCCCATCCGCTATCAGTCAGAATGATAATTTTTATTACCTGATCGCTGATTGCAATTAAAGACATACTGTAGGGATACACAACAGCAGCCTCCAGGTCTGACTGAGTCACAGAGGAAACAGATATGTAAATGGTGCCTCTGTGCAGAGCAGACTGGAAGCTTCGTAGGGCTGTCTCTTGACTAAATCTGTGTCACAGTGTTTCTCCTCTCTTGACCTGAAAAGGAAAGGTATTAGAAATGTGTGCAGACAGTTGAGTTGGGATATGATTCCAGGAACAATGCTGGTAATGAGGCTGTGGCTGTTGTGGCTCTTTGTTTTTGCACTGGAGGTTGCTGAAGAGAGAAAGGCTTTAAAGGGAAAGTACAGGCTCTGCTGCCAGATCGGAGGTTTTTCCATTGAAATGAGATACTTCTTTACTAAATATGGTGAATAAAAATAGTTAAAGCTACAGTTTTGCCTTTTAAATGTTTTATGCCAATGAAAGTTAGGCTTTAGTCTAACTGACCCCCTCCTCTCCTATAATCAAGCCCATTTCAGAGATTTATCTGATGGCAGTTTAACATGTTGGTCTCATGCCAACCTCATCAGATACACATCTGTAACACTTCATTTACATTTTTCCAAAATCTGTAGGAAAAAAAAAATTTAAAAAAAGTTTTAAATGAAAAGCAAAAAAATCATTAAATAGTAAAACATGATCCAAACCCAGATTAAAATAGTTTTTTGTTTGTTTTTTTTAGTTTCTTGACAATTTGCACGGCCCCTTTATTTCCCTATATAGATCTATTGAAATTCCATAGCGACTTTGAAATGCAGAAAATCCATCAGACTTACTGACATTCTGTTTGGAATAAGCAACATCATAGTTTTTGTTTTTTTTAAAGTCCCGATGGAGATCTTTCTGGTCCAGAACTATAATGTTTCCATCTGACATGAATGATGTCAACATCAGGCTGAATTTGATTTGAAGTCTTCTAACAGGAGCACCTTCTAAGATTCCTCTAATACATCTATTATCTCAGTCTTCTAGGAAAAGACTGCACAGAGGTGGTGAGGTTAGCACTGTCACCTCACAGCAAGAAGGTTCTGGGTTCAAATCCAGTCCTGGGGCCTGTCTGTGTGGAGGCTGCATGTTGTACCTGTGTCTGTGTGGGTTCCCTCTGGCTTCCTCCCACAGTCCAAAGACATGCAATTTAAGATGAACTGGTGAATATAAATCGTGTGAATGGTCGTTGTGTTGTGCTCCAGCCCCCATGAACACACATTGTCATGCAATGCTTCTGTTGGATTTATGAAACAAGCAGCACAAGTTTCCTCTCTAGAAACTTAGACTACAGTATGACCTCACCGTGAGAAGCAGTAGTGAGCGTCTATCACACCCACAAAGGTCATCAAGGCTTCGATAGCAAAACAGATTTAAATATCCATTACTGATGCAGCCTGTGAAAGCACAACAACAAAAAAGCAACAACAAGTCTTTCCCTCCTTATTGTCACATTTCTAACTCGTGTTAAATCTAACTCATGTCCTTCTGCGAGGACGCGGCTCTTCCTGTAATGTGCCCTCCTTTCTAAATGAAGCCATAAGGAAAATTAACTTAAATGGTGCACTCGTGCTCTGCAACAGGATTTAAGAGGCAGGCTTTGAAGTGCTGAATTCCTGATGTTACATGCAGGCATATTTTTTGTTCCGTGTGCCATTAAAGCCAAATATCATCACACCTGACTGCAGTCTTTGAAATAAAATAAATTAGGTTTGAAGCTCTGATTGGACGATTGTGTGTCAGTCAAATCTGGCAACCGTGCCTTCAGGTCACTTATCAAACTCATACTTATGGCCTCCCCAGAGATTTAATCTCTCAGTAATGTAATGCATTTGTTGTCCACACTGCTGCAGCTCATGCATAACGAGCCACTTCATGTGAACCGACTGAAAGGACATTGTGTCGCAAATTATACATAAATGTGAGAGAAGGCAGTGAAAAAAGCATTTTCTTAAACGATGCTCCAGAGACACGATGTTATAGCTCGCTCTAAGCAAACTGAAATGATGATGGGACATTATGTGCCACATTATGTGTACATAAGATGTTTGCACTCTTTCCACCCTCCTTGATAAGCATTAGTGTGACTGTATAGCACCACAGTAGTAATGTTGCATATACATTATAATCCCACAGCACAAACAGCCCAGAATAGCTACGTAAATTATTTTTTTTCCTGAGCACCAATGTCTCAAAGACAGACAAATAACGTTCTTCTTAAATATGTATATAACTATTTATTTTCTGAGGTGACCTGGCCAATTTCTGCCGAAAAAACTTATCCAATGCAAAAATGTAACCATATACCTTTAGTAACCTTCCTTGTTTTATTCTAAGTAACAGCTATTTATTAATTTATTCACATTTCCTACTTTTTTTTTAAAGTAGGCTGATAAAAAAACACACAAAAAAAACTAGTCAATAACTTCTAAAACAAGATTTAAAATCTCTGTCTGGCTGTATTCTAAAGCACAAAAACCAAAATTTCATCTCGCCCCTGCTGCTATAAAAAGCAGACATGCATCTAGTCACGCGAGCGCATTAGAGAAATCTTCCCTGAGGAACACCCGACGTCATGAAATTGTGGATATCGCACACACTTCTCTTGGGGGGTTTTACCAGCCAGCTGACTGTGGATCATGTGCTCACTGTGCACTGAGCTGTCTCCCCAGCACCCAGAGTTAGAGGAGCCTCAGTCGGCTTTCTGCTTCAGGTCATACATGTGCCAAAAAAAAAAAAAAAAAAAAAAACAGGAGAAAAATCCGCCCACATCAAGCATGGTAGGCTCATGATCGGCTTGTTGAGGTGAGAGGTGAGAAGCTAACACTGTACACTTATGGTTCACTCCTTATCATAACAACCAGAAGTGATTTTCTCACAACTCCAACTCCAAAAAGGGGGATTGTGTTGAATTCTTTGTGTTGTCATTGCTTCACTCCAACTGGCTCCGAGTGCTGGCATGATTTGGTCTGACAGCAGCGAGCAACTGTAGCTCTCCTGGCACACAGACCGTCTCCCAGGGGAATCTGTTCTCCAATTTGTTTTCAGCATCTGCTTAATCTCTCAACGAGCCAACCTGGATGAAGTGGACTGTCACACACTGGAGCCTAATGATAATAACAATAATAGTGATAGGTGAGTCATGTTTACCCCCGAGGGGTGCGATCAGAGCGCGAGCTTATGAGTACACATTTAATATCCATACAAAAAAACAAACAAAAAAAAGACCTGTGACAACCTTGGGCTAAAACAACAGGCTGCTAACCTATTTCCTCTGCTCTGCTCCACATCCACATGCTTCATGTGTGATGGTGGGAAGCAGTGCAGAGTTTTTATACTTCATGGCAATTCAGAGTGATGAGGACTGGAGCAATCTGATTGGTCAAAGAAGCATTTCTACAAGTCCAACTGTCATGATGATATAAAACGCAAATAGTGGACATTTCTTCACCCTCAATTTTCAACCAGTGCCAACATCTGGTGCCACACTGCAAGAAATAGTAGCTAAAATACATGAAATAAGCCCTGAATTTGAGGAGAAAATGGTTTAATATGAGTGAAATTCTGTCCATGGAGAAAGATAATTTAACTTTTACTTATTAGACTACTAATAAGTAGTCTATAATAATCTCATGTTTCCAGATCTGTGATTTAAAATCTTTTCAAGTACAGAACAAGTTGCAGTGCAATGAAGGAAACACGCTGGTGAAATAAACGTGTTCCGCCCAGGTTTTTCCGGTAGGATCACACAGATGCTACGGATGGATTTGCAGGTATTGTGTGATTGCGGTCTGGTAAGGTGAGCCTGCAGACTGAGTGGAGGTGTTGCTGATGCAGCGATGCCTGTCTGCCATATGGGCAGCCCGAGGCAGTGGTTGCCTCACCAAAGGTGACAAGGAGACTGGACACGGAGAGAAAAGGGACGAAGTTCTGCTCCTCATTTGTGAAACAATCTTTGAATGTAAGACAGAAGGAATATCAGCCTTAACAGGGATGACCTGAGACTACAGATAGAAGTATCTGATGATGTGTTTACCTCCTATCAGTTTACACTTTGTTGAAAGAGTACATATGAGTCCTCATGCCCCATTTCACCAAATTCTTGCTGTTGTAAAATCTTTTGTGACCATGATTACCTCTGCCAATGAGACTTGGTTAGGAGGTTATCTTTTTACATTTTGCCAATATCATTAAAAAAAAAACACTAATAGGACAATAAAAAAACCCAGGCATGGACAACTCATGATGTTCCACCAGGTACAACTGGATCCAAATCTGGATCATAATCCAGATCTGGGAGATTAAAATATAAATTTGCAGGGTGGCAATATTTATTATGTCAGAGTACAGTAACAGAGAGAGGAAGAGACATGACATCATCAATATGTAGCAGAGATAATGCTGATTTATTCAAATGGATTTCTGCATCTGCAAGACATATGAAGTTCTATCTAGATAAAAAAAAAAAAAAAAATAGATCCAGAGCCACTCTAGATGAGAATAAATAGCAGGATGGAGACGATATCTTTCTTAAGCAGTACTTTACTTCCCTCCACACTTCAGCACTTCCTGGTCACACTTCCTTGTTATGCATCACATGTGTCTTAATTAACCAATCATGAGCTAGAGGGACTTAGAGGGACTTAGACTGACAGAGACGGCTTCAGCAAATTAGTTTAACCGTTCGTTTTTTTGACAATGCTACTGTAAATATTTTGTGAACATAAATGTATAAATACTTAATTGTATAAACATTGTAAATGTATTTTTTTTAACAAATTAACGCAAATATAAGAATAAACTTAACTAAACTTACACTATTTTTACGATCATTCTGGTTTTAGTGACACTTGGGTTGGTTGAGGTGTTTCCTGGTTTGTAAGGTTTAACTTTGCAGCTTTTCCAGCCAATTAAATCAAGGAATTGAACACCAGCTGTGAAAGACAGTCAAAGGTGTCATAAACAGCATCAAGTCAAACAGCCTGTTGTTATTTTGTGCAGATTGCTCCGTCAGAGCAGCAGGCGGCGCGGCTAGAGTTTCATATAACACCTCAATAAGATCCATTACTTGTTTAAATGGCATCAGGTCATTAAGGCAGGCGCTGTCATTAGTCTCATGCATCATGTGACTTGACATATGATAGCTTTACAATGTGGCAACAAGGCCAGTCAAACAGCTCATCCAGGACAATGATGGGACTCTGTATTGTCGAAGAAGCGCACACACTCCCTCGTTTGTGTGTGTTGATGTGTGTGT
The DNA here is from genome assembly GCA_037577475.1 of Chaunax sp. Z400. Lineage (NCBI taxonomy): Eukaryota > Metazoa > Chordata > Actinopteri > Lophiiformes > Chaunacidae > Chaunax > Chaunax sp. Z400. The sequence continues at coordinate 4,008,945 of CM075202.1, forward strand.
GTGCTTTGCACACACTCTTCATGTGCGTTTCACTGAGAGGAACCAAATATTCCATGATTAACATTTTTGTTCAAATGCAAAATGTCTACGATGTGATTTCTGGTTTTATTTGTGTGGCTGAAGTTGATCATTTTGCAACCATGTGCGCCTCTTATTTAATCCAGGCTTTTTTCTGAATTGTGAACCGGTCCATGTGTGTGTTATGTGCCAGAAATATGCGACCCTTCTGCCAGACATCTGCTCCATGGGAGCAGTCGAACGAGGCCAAGGGTGTGTACTGTACACACATGGCATCAGGTGACGGAGGCAGGTGACGGCGCTGCACAGGCTTCAAAAGAAAGAGCAAATGATAATAAATCTCTTTCAATTAGAGAGAGAGAGAGAGAGAGAGAGAGAGCAAGAGAGAGAGAGAGAGAGAGGAAAGTCACAAGAGGAAAGAAAACAAATGTGAGTGAGGGGGAAAAACAGCGAGACAAGCGGCAGCTATTTTTAAAAAGAGCATCCACCTGAATAAAACATGATCCGGTCGCTGTTATCGCCACAAATCACAAGGCAAGTGTGAAATAGCCTTGTCAAATTATAGCAGACTTGTCACGTTTTTTTTTTTTTTTTTTTTAATGATGCCAAACCGGAGCATCTTCACTATAGTCCTCCTAAGCTGGAGCAGAGAGATCTCCTCCAGTGCGTCAGGATTAACAAGCATAAAATTGTGGTTTGTGTTCTGGAGAATTAGCTGTTTCTTCTTCTGTCACATGTGGCAAAAAAACACTGTTGTTTGAAGTGCAAATGGTTCAAATGCTGTTAATAGTCTCCTGATTCACACTTGGCCCCATTCCTAGCCTAGATGTAAGTGTGTCTCTCTGTCTTTTTATATTCCTCGTCATCCTCGCCGCCGTCACCACCTGTGTCATCAGTGTCTAATCATTCATACTGAGCTTTCTCACATTTCGGTCTCAACACGACGTCATGTCCTCAGTGTGTTCTTTTGAATCGATTTCAGACTGGATGATATTTAATACCATCTATCAGATGTTTACGCCCCACACTTAAGTGGCCCTATGGGATGGATGGGCTTTATTACCATGAGGGCAAACAATCAACAGAGACATAAACAAAGATTAACACTAAATTTAAAACCCAATAACAGTAAAACTCCGTGGCTGAGAGGCACTAAGATCAGCAGTCAGAGCTCCAGACGCCTCCATCCACCTTCTGATGCTTACATTTCAGAGCATGTCTTTCAGTAAAGACTTATTGTGGTCAGATAGCTCGACTCATTGGCTCAGTTTGACTTAATATAGAATCAATGACAGTGAAAGGAAAGTACACTTTGCTCTCCTGCTGTTTACAACAGGGAATAAGCACATTTAGATCTTTTTGACCAGTATCAAACTATAAAAGAACCTTTTTTCTCTTTCTCTTCTTTCTCTTCGCACCCACACCGACACTCTTCAAACAGATATGTCTTTGTTTTCCCGGGTTTGACCTCCTAAAAGCCTGGAAATAAATTTCAACTTGTCGTTCCCACATTAGCGGCGACTACAAATGAAAGACTTCCTGCCATCTACCTTAAGTGTTAAGCATGAGTTGTATTCAAGATCTGAGATTCCCTTCAGTTTTATTTCCTAACCTTTCATCCTCTTTATTTCCCATCATATTTCATCCCTCCTGTCCTCTTCAACCCTTTCCTCCTCCTCCTCCTCCTCCTCCTCCTCCCCCCTCCTCCTCCCCCGTCGCGTAGAGTATCTGTATACGTGAACCCCATTTTTGTCCAGCTGTGTTGTGAGTTTTAAAACAAGTCCGTATCAACTGTATATCAGGTACATAAATCACGTGATTTATCTAATTAGCCCACCCTCCCAGAGATCTCACACTCTGCTTGGAATGCCTCGCTTACTGACCTCATGGAAAACTGCGGCCTGCCAAGGTTTCCTCTCACATCCCCTAAAAAGGAACATGAGGAGCACATTTGGAAATAGACCCTGATGTTTTTTCACCGCGAAAGCAAAACATATGACTGGGATGGCTGGACTCAGACAGAGAGGCAGAGCAGTGCCTCTGATGGAGGATGAAGTGCTCCTGATGGAGGACATGGACATGTTGTTGGTGCTCTGCCCGATGACAGGAGGGTTTTTCTACAATGCTAGTAGATTGAGGGGCGCTTGCAGCCCAGTCACAGCTCTCCCATCTAACCACTGGTGGCTCTCTGATGCGTTAGTGTTTGGGCCTCAGCTGTGAGCTGGATGAGAGCACATGCTCTCCCGGCCGAGTTAGAGCCAACAAAAGGGGGTAACCGAGTTAAAGCCAACCCAGACAGATGCTTTGCCCATTAGCTGTCTTCTCTGGCGTGACACCAAATTGTGATTTGATGAATACATTTCGTATCCTCCACTTTCTCCTCTTTCTGTTTCTGTCTCTTTATACTGACTGGACAGACTCAGGGTTTACCGTCAGGGCATAAGGCCTGGGCGATTCAATGAGTTTTACAATCAAATGAATGAATGATTATTCATTTTATTTAGCTTAGTCTGCAGATGTCTGTTCTGTAAATATGCTGAGCTGTTAAAGCTGTGATCATTTTCTTTTTGTCTTCACCGAAGCCAAATATATCCAAACGATGGACACGTTATTCTTTTAAGGTATAAGCTCCTCTGGCTGAGACTGATTTATTGGGTTACTGTTTGCGCTCGTGTCATGCAACTTGCATGAGTGAACACAGACTAATGTCAGTTGGTCCGGATAAACGACTGATCATGACGTAGTAATTTTTTTTCAGGATTGATTTTTTTCGGTTGATCCAACTCTAGATCAAGGAGATAATTCCTATTGCTTTATTTCAATATATGCAAGTTGGCATATCTGACATCGTTATAAGTACTGACCACAGCACATTGCTGCAAATAGTCTGATCCAAGTTAACAACCAATAATATACATTGAGGGAAATGAAAATTTATATCACACTACTCAGAGAGGTGTGTAAATTACTGGGGGGAGTGTACACTGAAAAAAAGGGTTTGTTAAATTTACTTCGAGTTGTTGCACAAAATAATTTTATCTAGATCCAGATACATTATAAAAATTGAGTTTAAGCAAAGTACTTTGTTCTGGAGGCAGCAGGGTTTTCACCCTTTTTGGTAAGATGCTGTTGCATCATGGTGGAGGGGTGGTTAGCACTGTTGCCCCACATCAAGAGGGTTCTGGGTTTGAATCCTGACCTGGGACCTTTATGTGTGGAGTTTGTGTGTTCTCTCTATGTCTGCATGGGTTCTCCAGCTTCTTCCCACAGTCCACAAACATACCATGTGGGTGAATTGGTGACTCTAAATTGAGCTAATATCATTATAGATATAGTTTAAAATGACTATTAAAGAATAAGCACATTCTCATTAACAACATAATTTCATATTGCGTTGAAATGACTTCAAATCAATAAAACAGCAGAAATCTTTCTGTCAAATCCTCTGAACAGCAGATTCTAGGTTCATCATTGGACTCCTTGACTTTAAATATTGCTCCTTCTCCAATAAAACAGTCCTAGAATCCTTTGCTTTCACACACTTGGACATTACACAGCAGCTGTCAGCCAGGCCATGTGGACTAAAAGCCGGACGGAGTAACGGAGGGAGGTGGGAGGAACCAGCGCTGTGTTTGAGTGCCTGAATAAACAATCATGGGGTCGTCTGGAGTTTGAGGTGTCTGTGACTGAGAATTGATGGGGTCTGCGGGTCCACATCTGAGACAGAGATGGGATATAATTTGTGGGAAATACGGGATCATAGTCGACTTTTAACGTAACATCTTTGGGCGTCACCCCTTGAAATGCTCGATGCTCTCAAGTGGACAAGAATCACAGTTTGCCGGGTCGTCTAATGATGTCTTTGGCCTGACGCAGCCGGAGATGAAAGCGAGGCATGCTGGGAAGAAGCAGAGTGGGCCGCTGCTCAAAGACATCCTGTACCAAACTGATGACATGATCAGTGTTTATTTGCACTGTTATACAGAACATTCTCGGATTTGCGTGGAATTTCAGAGACGCAGATAGAAGTGACGTCACGCCGGGACGGTGGCTCAGACCACCTGTATGCTGCAGAAGTAAGCTGGCCATATACGGCTGGTTCTGTGTCACACCTCTGAACACACTTCAGCTTCTCACAAGGAATATGTTTATCAACCACTACAGTGATGCACACAGTCCTCTTAGTGGAGCGGTGAATTATTACAAGAGCTCCGGTCTGCTCCAATAGGACTTTCTAAATTATTGCTGATGTGGGGAAAATTTCTGCTTGTATTTCAAACTTAAACGTTCACTTTTCTTTGTTTTCTTATATAAAAGTTATTTCCTCCTGAATGTGTGTATTCTATATTTCCATGAAGTGCAGTGCAATTATTTCTCTTTCAAGGTTATATTTTCCTCTTTCATCGCATAACTTTTTACGATCTTTGTTTGATTCGACTTAAACGTCTCTAAACAGCGACCTCATACCTTTCCACTGACTATGAATGTGTATGGAAGCACACATGACCCGCAAAACAACACAATTTCAAATTTCTTACCACGTTTGAAAGACTTTTTTACAACAGTCTCCGCTTTCAAAGCGAGGTAACGGCGGACAGCAAGAACGACGTAATGTGACGTCACATGGTCACATGTTATGAAAACCGTTTACTTTATGGATACCTGAACAAATCAGGTTTACAATGGAAATCATCATTCTCAAAACACAACAATAGATGGCAGCAAAACACAACGATAGATAGCAGCTAAACACAACGATAGATAGCAGCTAAACACAACGATAGATAGCAGCTAAACACGACGATAGATGGCAGCAAAACACAACAATAGATGGCAGCTAAACACGACGATAGATGGCAGCTAAACACGACAATAGATGGCAGCAAAACACGACGATAGATGGCAGCTAAACACGACAATAGATGGCAGCTAAACAGGACGATAGATGGCAGCAAAACACGACAATAGATGGCAGCAAAACGCGACAATAGATAGCAGCAAAACACGACAATAGATGGCAGCAAAACACAACAATAGATAGCAGCAAAACACGACAATAGATAGCAGCAAAACGCGACAATAGATGGCAGCAAAACACGACAATAGATGGCAGCAAAACACAACAATAGATAGCAGCAAAACACGACAATAGATGGCAGCTAAACACAACAATAGATAGCAGCAAAACACGACAATAGATAGCAGCAAAACGCGACAATAGATGGCAGCAAAACGCGACAATAGATGGCAGCAAAACGCGACAATAGATGGCAGCTAAACACAACAATAGATAACAGCAAAACACAACAATAGAAAACAGCAAAACACAACAATAGATAGCAGCAAAACACAACAAGAATAAGCAGCAAAACACGACAATAGATAGCAGCAAAACATAATAGATAGCAGCAAACAGGTGTAATGTTAGTTTTTGTTAGTTGCCCTTTTTGATGCTGTCTAATGAAAGGATTTTCTGGCACCCTTAGGGCTCTAATAGTGTTTAGATCTAAAATTAATCCTCTGCACATACATTTTATAGTCATCATCAAGTCAAGTTCATTTAGAAAGCATCATTTAAGGTTCACTCGGGGGATTTGAGTGGGAAGTGCTTTACACACAATTTAACAACCGTTTTCAATCCATTGGAACAATTCTGTTTAAGCTGCTCATCATTTTTTTAATATATATTATCTGAAAATTGATGTATTTAGTAACATTAGAAAGATTTAGGTTAGAACAATTTAGAACACGAAGGTGCACAGCATGTGTCAAAAACCAGAAAAATCAAAGACGGATTGACAAAAGAGTGATGTTGCATAAAAAAAGAGTCATGCATAACATCAAACCGAATGTAATTAGTGACATGATGACATGAGATTTTGTACTTTCATTAAACCTGTGCAAACGTGCAAAGACAACAGAATCCTACTGTTTTCAGTAGGACTCTTTTTCTCTGTTTTCTGTTTTCTCTCAGTCTGGTGTGAAAACCTTGCACCACACACACCGACGATGGTATTGTGCGTCGTGGGGCTGGTTTTTCTCTGGGGTGCAGAGATGTCTGAGGAAATTATCTGTCACCACTGCAACAGAGAGCAATGCTGCCACCAGCATTCCCGTTACCGAGTCCACATCCTGAGCGTCTTCCTCTCCAGAGACTCTGTGGAGACTTTCCATCTCGTTAGATATACTGTATGTATAAATAACATGCCGTGTTTCACCATCCCAGCCCCGCTGGTGTGTATATACTGACATCTGAAAACACATATTTCACCTTTGTGGTCTTTTGTTTGCATCTTGTGTACAATTGAGTGTATTTCTGGTCACACACGTGCTCCAACAGTGTCCTGATAAATTAGCCTCTGATAAATCCACTGCCTCTTTGAGAACCCTGCCCCTCTGGGTGCCCTCATTAGGCGAGGTGATGCTCTTGACTGACTCATCTTATTGGTAAAATCATGCCTGGTAATCAATGAAAATTAATTGACCGAGAGCTGGAGCCCTAAACGGCACACTATGACTTTCTTTGATGTATTTTCAAAGCCTGATTTAATCCCTGCCTAATTAATCGGTATAATGAAGACTTTGGATGCAGTAGGTGAAAGGAAATGTATACACTGAGCTGCCATCATTAAAGAGACATGCTAGTAATCACTGCACCACAAATGATTTTATTTGCATAATTTCTATTTATACAGATGAAAGATGTTAAAATGAATATGAAAGGAAAATTGTAAAATGCTCTATATGGTAATGTCTCCAGATTACAAAATAAATGATAGATGTAAGGGGATATTTCTCACCTATGTGAAATGATTTTTGAATCAGAACTAGCCTGTTGCTAAAGGCTGTGGTGTAAATGACTGGCAGTGAATTATGATTCCTAATGAGAGGCAGCAGTGAGGAGGGAATGAGAGCTCAGAGTGTGGTGCACCTGTGTTCTGCTGACATTTACAAGCCTCCCCTGCTTGCTGGTTTTGCCTAATAAGCCTTTTAAAGGCTCTTACTGCTTTTCAATGTTATGCAATTTTCATATTTTCTTTCACATGATAATTACAGAAATGAGGTTCAGGAGACAATCAACACCGGGTTGCAGCAAAAATCTTTGATGCTCCTTTTATACGTACACTAATCCTTAAACAAATTGAGAGAGGGAGTTAATTTTAGAGGGTACTGCTGTTTCCTCAGGGAAGAACTAATAGTTTGTAATTTCCCTGATGATCTTTTCCCCATCTATCCGTTAAATATGCAGTTACAGCTGCACGTGTTCATCAAATGCTTCACTGTCAGACAAGGAGTATGAGCTTCTTCAGGTGTCAATCAAACCTCTCTGGTCCACTGTTTTTGTCACCTTTGAAAGCGGTGAGGCTGCATGTTCCCTCCGCCAGTGGCGATGACTGTACTCCATGTAAGCAGAGAGAGTGGTGGCTTCATCTCCTGTGTGCCAAGACGGGTCGCCGAGACGTCCTGTCTCATGATAACTTTGTCTTTGTTACGGGGAGTGGGAGAGGAGAGGAGAGGCGAGGGGAGAGGGAGGACGAGCTCGTCATGCAGGCCTCACCGCTCGCTCACACGGCGATGGGACCGCTGACCTTGTCGCCTCCGGCTCCTGCGTCTATTGTTGACGAGTGATGCTGTCACTCCGGTCGTCCCCTTGTCTCGATAAGCGGTTCCCTGCTGCTGACAGCTGTTGACAAGGTAACAGCTCAGCCTTTATGCTCACCTGAACACATCACTGAACAATGCTCATTCTGGAACCAATGCTTAAAACTGAGAGGCTCAGTCCTTCCCTTAGAATTAAGAAGTTCATGTAACAGTATAGGGTTGGGCATCGTTTGGATTTGAATGATTCTGATTCAGTTCTTGCTGATTCTCGATTCTGGTTCTTTCAGGGGCAAAGTTAAAACAGGCCACATGCTTATTTCACAGAAGAAAAATGTATTTAATAAAACCTTTATACAAGCCATTCTCTATAAGGACTGTATCGTTCATTATGAATATTTTTTTTGTCTATTTTTATATGATCTTCAGAGAATGATTCATGCTTTTATTACTTTCCATCTGGAATATTTGTAATGCAGGGTTAACATGCCAAAACGTGATTGCACAGCTTCAGTGTGTTTGAAAGGCAGCCGGCAGACTTTAAACCAAAAATCACGAGAGCATGATCATATGTCCTATTTTAGCCTCCCTTCACTGCCTGCCTGTGCATTATTGATTGATTTTAAAATATTACCAACCTTCTGGAACAGCTTACCTAAAAGCTTCACTGTAGGCTTTTACATCATCGCTCAGAACTTACACCATATGACCTTTACTTCATTTATAATGATTCATTATATTTGCCTCTTATTTTACCTGTTATTTTTGATGTGCAACTTTTATCCATCATTCTTCCAACTACTTCGGATTGTTTTTATTTTATGTTATTTGTTGACTGTGAATTGGACTGTTTCTTTTATTTGCCCTTCTTTCAGTTCGTTTGTTTTGAAAGGTTCAGTATATATAAAGTTGGTTTATTATTTCTACTTGACATTTCTGACCTAAACATTGAGAGGTCCCAGGTAATTTGGTGATGTTCATTTGAGGGGGCAGTATAGAGGTACGTCATAGGTCATCAATGGGGCAGAAAATCTGTAATAAATCAGCTACTAAGTACTTGTCAGTCATCTCTACATCATCAGAATATGGGATAAATTTATTTGTGGGGATAAAACTAACGATATGGAATGCTGCTAAGAACCACAGTGTCTCTTTGCTCCAGGTTTTTCCTTTCACAAGGAGATACATCAGTTTTAATGGCTCTCCTTTTGGCGGCACTACTGAGAGACCTTTGAACAGATTTGGCACCAGACAGACAGATGGCTCAACCCCATGGATCAGTGTGACAATAAAACCAGAGCCCAAAGAATTAAATCAAGCCTCGGAGTAATTACATTCAATGTATTGGTCAACCTTTTCCATTCGCCGATCCCTTTGTTATCGCAGACATCATCTCTCAGCTCCTGTGCTCGACTGGTCCATGTGTGGCGAACGATGTCACGTACGAGGGCGCCGCGTCCTGTGGGACAATAAGAGTTAGACGATGACGTGATGAGACAGAGGGTTGACATTTAACCTGAAATGTGCCAGAAAGAAGCTGAAATCCATCCCAAAAAAATGCACGAGTGCATTCAGAAGTCAGGAGGAGTCATGCCATATCTGAAATAGACTGGTAGTGAACGCTTGGTCGTATTCTCCACATGTCCAGTTCCATAACAGCTGATGTAACTGATTATACAGTAAGTCTATATAGCAAGTGGTTCATCAGTTATGTCAAATGAATAAAAATCTCCTCCTTCAAACTTTGACATGACATGTTTTTTGTGGCAAGAAGCTGCTTTGTGGAGGTTTTTAGAAATTCTTCTTTGGAGCAGTTAGTGAAGCGCGCACAAACCGCACTGCTGATTTTTCACATTGTGCTGTAGGGGTTTTATAGTATTAAGATTCAAAGGGTTGCAGGACAAAAGAGGGGTTTTATTGCACTTGCAAAATGAGCACCATTTTTTTTTTTTTTTTTTGCAACACACCTTCTGCTGTCTTGTTTCTTCAGTCTGGTGAAATGTAGAGGAATAATAAGGTGCAAATGTACTCATTAGTTGAGCCACTCTGCAGAGACCAACTGTCAATGAATTATTCAAGCTCTCTCTCTCTCTCTCTCCCATACATGACATCAATACTTGGCAATTCCTGCCAGCACACTGCTGCGCATCTTCAGTTTCATTCTGCATTTGTGAAACAAGTCTGAGTTTATCAAGTCCTGCTCAAAGAATACAAATCATTCTGTCTACTCCAGGTCTGACTATCTTGCCACCCTCTAGCCTTCTGTTCTCAGACCCCTGTCCTCTGCTCTGTAGATTTAATTAGTTCTGCCCCAGTAACCCTGCTACTATCTCCTTCTTATCCTCAGGATATGGCCATGCAGCCCCCAGCACGGATGGAGGGAAGGTGTTCTGCATGCTCTACGCCCTCCTTGGCATCCCTCTCACCTTGGTCATGTTCCAGAGCGTTGGTGAGCGGATCAATACATTTGTCAGGTATCTGCTCCACCGCCTGAAGAAGTGTCTTGGCATGAGGCGCACTGAGGTCTCCATGGTCAACATGGTGACCATCGGCTTCATATCCTGCATGAGTACACTGTGCGTGGGGGCGCTGGCCTTCTCCCACTTTGAAGGATGGAGCTTCTTTCATGCTTTCTACTACTGCTTCATCACGCTCACCACCATTGGCTTCGGGGACTATGTAGCGCTGCAGAATGAGCATGCTCTGCAGACCAAGCCGGAGTACGTGGCCTTCAGCTTCATCTACATCCTGACGGGCCTGGCTGTGATCGGAGCCTTCCTCAACTTGGCGGTGCTGCGGTTCATGACCATGAACGCTGAGGACGAGAAGCGGGATGCTGAGCAGAGGGCTCTCCTCGCTCACAACGGTCAGGCGGGTGGACACATTCACTGTTCGGTAGACCCGGCTTCCTCCTCCTCCACGCCGTCTGGCTGCGGCGGAGGGAGCGCGGTCGGAGGTAATGGTGGAGGGTCGGCGAGCCGGGGTCTACGTAACGTTTACGCCGAGGTACTCCATTTCCAATCCATGTGCTCCTGCCTTTGGTACAAGAGTAGGGAGAAGCTGCAATACTCCATACCCATGATCATCCCACGTGACCTCTCCACCTCGGACACCTACATGGAGCAGGGGGAGGCTTTCTCCAACCCCCTGCACTCTAACGGCTGTGTGTGCAGCCTGCAGTGCCACTCGGGCATCAGCTCAGTTTCCACTGGTCTGCACAGCATTAACACCTACAGGAGACTCAATAAACGCAGAAGCTCCATTTAAACCAGCAGGACCTCACGTGTAAAGGCAAAGTCCTACTTGTCTGCATCATGTGGTGAGGGAGGGCCCTTCCACTCTTACACTAGATGAGCTGGTGACATCAGGGTTGACAAAACTCCAGTCCTAAAGAGGCGCAGTATTCCTGATGGTACTGAAGGAGCTGGTGCTGCAGCCTCCGGACTCCAGCTGTTAGCTAAGCACAAACATTTAGGACTAACATCATTACTGATGGACATGAGAATTGTTGCTAATGCTAAATCATTCATTATAACTATGAAACTGATAAGAGAAATATGTGCAGCTCACCCTGCATGTCTGAATTCTAATGTTAAATATCATAACATTTAATTCAGTATTTTCTTTGTTCATAAGGCAGAATTTCAAGTTTTAATATGAAAAGGGACAAAGTACACTGTGACTTATGTTTTTAAGAGGGACTGGGGTGTGATGTTGTATATAAAGCCCCGTCTAAGAGATATTTTATTGAATAGTCTTCTATCCACTTTTTTCCAAAAGGAATCTTTTGGTTGTAAGTATTAAACTCACTTCAGTGAAATTAAATCTGTATATATTTGGACACTGGTAGGAGTTCTAGAGGGAAAGCCTTTTTTTTCTTTTTTCGATGGACATTTTCATCTTCTCCTTTGTGTCTCCAGCCAAACGTTCTGATCTGTTTCATCTTTTTTTTTCCTTCCATGGGAGAACTCACACTGACTTTGAATTAAATGACTGATTGTTTGGATTGAGAATGATTGAACAGGTTTCATCTAAATGTCTTGTTTAAGGACGGGACACGGGGATCAGGTTTGTGACCACTGGGCCGACCCTTTCAGACCTCGCTATTGTATTTTGTAGAAATCACTCTGAATTTAATTTTCAACTTTCCTTCCTGTAGATCAAACTATTTTATTTACTTGTTGCTCATCATATGTTTTCATACAGCACAGCTATATTCTGATAGTTTAACTAAGAGCATGTGAACTCACTCTGTGCATAGAGTCATATCTTATTCACTGCTGCACCTTAGAAGACTGGTGTATTTGCTTTAGGACACTGGAATTCAGTGCACTTTTATTTTATTTTTTATTTAATGGAATCACCTTATGTTTTGTAAATGAATAATTCTTTCTTGTGTTATCAGTCTGAGATGTTTGACTTGTTATTAATGACTGAGACTAATATCAGTACACCTCACTAATAAATGGCCTCAGAATTTGCACCTCATGCACTTATAGGGGGTCTTTGCTCCATCCCCACCTAAACACACTTGATTTAGCCAACTGAGGTCTTTATGCAGTGTTTGCTCTTGTTTTAGACTAATGTAGGACTGTTCTTATGTTTATTTTATTTTTTTTAGCTTTATTTTACAACATTTCTCAACATTTTAGTCCTATAACATTCATTTCAGTTAGATTTTCATCTTCTTTTCTACTGGAACATTCTTATTAGCTGCCTGTTGACTTTGGGACTGCATTGGTTCTGTGTGTGGCTATACATTTACAGTATGTTTTTTCTTTAATCATAATAAAATATGATTTAATTTAAAACAGTCGTTTATTCATTTGAGTGTCAACTGGTCAAATATTTTTAATAGTTAAAAATATATGTATTATTTTTCATCCATTTAGTATTTGATATTTTTTTAGTGTAGGTGTCTTAAATCATTCAGTTTGTTGAGAAATCTATTGTAATGACTATTCAATTTGAGCATGATGAAAACCAAAATTCAGGGGACACAAAATATTTTCAAATTCTATCATTCAGGGGTTCACATAGGGGTTCAAATGGATAATCATTATGTCATCTTTTAGCTGATTTTTTTCTAAAAACTATTAATTTCTGATTGTTGTTCATCTTTATTCAGAGACATGCAAAGAAGACAGCACATATTTTCTCCAGTATTGTCTCATTTCTCTGCAACCTCAACTTGAATAATTGGATGTTAGAGGCTATAACCGCACAAACATTATAAACAAAAAGTTTTTTTTTAATCACACTGTGAAAAAAATCACATAAGGAGTTGAGTGGAGTTAACTTATCTTTTCTCATTAACTTAAAAATAAGAGTTTTAGTTATTTCAAATTTAAATTTGGGATTCGACTAAATTAAATTTAGGATTTCTAGTTTTTATTTTCACATGACTTTTGTTTATAACTTGAAATCTCTTTGAATAAGCTGGTGGAAAGTGAGCATTGTGGCTGAGATGTAGAGAAATGAAGACTCAACTGCACACAGATGATATATTACCAGATTACTCTCTAAACCAGGGTCCTCATCCTCATGTAAACTCTCTCACAGAGCGGAGCTTTGGAGAAAGCAGGTGTTCCATATTGTATAAACAGTTCTTCAGCTGCACGTGTCTGACTCTCCTCTGGCTTTAGCACTGGGGAGATTCATTCCCTTGTTTGCACGTACAGCCTTCAGTAATAGCATACAGTATTATGGACTGATGATTGTGGAGTACAGTATATATGAGAGATTGCAGGTTAAGTGAGCAATCTCAGCGCCATCATGGAATCGATATTGGCCAAATACACGCCTTCAAATATCTCATGCATTACAGAACTGATATTAAGAAAATTGGAGCTCTGGAATTCATAAAAACATCTCACCATCTCACATCATCATCATCACCAACCATCCACTCATTTTCTATACGTGTTTATCCTTGGAAGGGTTCAGCCAATACCAGCTGGCATCAGGCGAGAGGCGGAGCAAGCCCTGGACAAGTCAGCAGGTCATCACATTACGCTCACATTCACACTTATGGGTGATTTAGATTCACCTGTATTTCATATGTTTGGACAGTGGGAGGAAGCCGTAGTGCTAGATCTGGATCAGGTCTGGATTCAAACCCAGAACCTCCTTGCTGTTAGGCGACAGTGCTAACCACTGTGCCACCCTCTCACAGGAAAACTGTTATCTCTATGCAACATTGTAAAGGTGTGCAGAATTCCTTCATGCCTTTTGTGGACACGTTCCAACAAACCTGGGTGGATGTGGGATCATCTGAACAGCCAAACCTTTAAGAAAAAAAAAATCTGCTGCCTGGAAGTCGTCATTTAATTATTTTATAAGACATTCCCTTTTGTTTCTGCCAGATATGTTTCTGCTTTCTATTTTCACTCAATTTTTTTGACTTATGCGTCTATAAAACACAGGAAATTGTTTTCTCCTTTATAAAACCGTCTCCTATATATGAAGTAAAACATGCTCCTACTATATGACCTGGCCTGTTCAAGCAAATCTCTAGATTCATACTCAGCCGTGTCACTACGACTTTCATCATCATCAACTTTTCTGCGAGGTCCTGATGTCGCATTACCTAACCAAAAATTAGGATGGGGTGACTAAGTTTACTCACCCCTGTTATGGTATTTATTATATAACTGTCACAGTCGCACCTTCATAGCTGCAAACCATAAACCGCTCCGCTTTGCTTCCAAGGAGAAAGTTCCTCTGCGATCAGCAGAGATCATGATGATGTACATTACCTGTCATCATTCACCCCGCGAGGCCTGACATGTAGCAACTCACTGCACATCAGCAGCTCCACAGTGTTCCTCTATAGCTCATCTCTATCTTTACATCACCTGTCACTCTGACTTACAGGACAACCACATACATGAACACATATAAGCGTGGAGGAGTAACGATCTCCAGAGTTGGAGAGGGGATTTTTTTTTTTTTTTTTTATCTTTAAAAGGTCCAGTGTGAAGAATTTAGGGAGATTTAAGGGTATAAATTGAACATAATATTCATAATTATGTTTTCATTAGTGTATAATAACACAGAAAACTAAGAATCATTGTGTTTTTCTTACCTTAGAAGGAATATTTTATGAATTTAGTTGAGAAAATGACAAAGGGGTTTGTGCTATTTGTGTGATTATTACTTTGACTGAGGAGGTTACGTTTTCACCTATGTCTATTTGTTGGTTTGTTGGTTTGTCAACAGGATTATGCAAAAACTACTGAACAGATTTCCATGAAAACTGTAGATTTACCATTAAATTTTGTTGAGGATTTGGATAAAGGGCGGATCTGTTTGGCCTTGGCCAAATAAGCCCCATTTCCACTGCGTAGCACCGTCTCAAATCAACTCTCACCATTGTAATTTGACAGTAGCTAAACAATATGAAGCGCTCTCTACTGCTATAAATCAGACTATCATCAAGAAAGCAGCTGGGAAGGGGTATTCTTTACCTCATCGTGTTAAAATGGAATGCTGCCTAATCAGCATGCTGTCAAATCAAGGGACTGATTTTGAGACAGGAAGCAGCACAAGTGTTTGTAACTTAACAAGAAGGCTTTAAGGGGGCTGGCAGGAGAAGAAACGCGGCATCCCGTCATTAACGAGGCCATTTCTCAAAACATCTGAAGAGCCTGAGGTGCATGGAAAAGTGTGATTTTTTTATTTCCCTTTTTATTTATCTTTCTTGTGTGAACAGCCAACATTTGAAAACACACAATCACCCCTTTTTAAAAAAAAAATTCCTTCATGCATTTTCTATCACTCATCCGTCTCCTGAGATTAGCAGCGACTTGTCGTCATTCCAAGGAATAATTTCTAGATGAACTCTTTTCAGAGGGAGCAGAGCATATTCACAGGAATAAATGAAAGAGGGGGGGAAGACGGGTTGTTTAGTGGTTGATGGTTTTTTAAAAATATTTCCAGAGCTCCCACCTCTGAGTGTCCAGTGTTGGGTTCCTCTCACATCTCAGTACCTTTGGATTGCATTAAGCCAACTCATTTTTCACAGGAAAATGAAAATACGCCCGTCTGCCAGGACCTTTATCTCAGAAGCAGAGAATGCCGTTAATGGCCCCGCTCTTCTCTCTGGTGTTAATCACATGGAGAGGAAATGTCTTTTTATGTGTTGAAACCCATCTCTCCTGGGGAAAAAAAACAAGATGTTCTGCATCACAGAGTGACATGTCAAAGTCAAAATTACAAATAGCACGTCTTCCTGTCCTGTTTTATTCTCATCGGTCACCGTTTAGCATTCCATCTTTGAAGCAACCAGACACTTTATTTTGGTTTCTTCGAGTTGACAGCAAAAATCTAAACGCTTAAAATGTTCTTTGTCCTGTTCTTCTCTATAGCAACTCTTCCCAGCTCATCTTGGGGGATCCCAGGCCAGACGAGATCCTTCCAGTGAGTGCTGGGTCCACTAACTGGGAGTCTGATCTATGACACTCTCCATAGACCAGACCGTCTCATTTAACAGTGCTGAGTGAGGCCTTAGTGGATGAACCACGTCCTTCATTTCCAAATTGTTGAACTATTCCTGTAACATGATTATGGCCTCACTGTTTAGTATTTCCATTTTACTGTCTGACTGACTACGAGCTCAGACAGTTGACTCATGCTGGCCTTGCTACAACATTTTGATGATGTCCAGATGCTGATACAACACCAACTCTCATTAACACTAAAAGCCAGTATAAATAGAGCAAAAATCAAAATTAGGACAGTGTACATATTGATCAACAGTTGCTCCTTGTATCCTGTTGTGAAATCAGTTGAATGTCTTCTGTCCCTGATGTCGGTTCAGGACAGTTTCCAAAGCTGCTCCAATGTGATGCCAAAGCAAAAAAAAAAAGCTTCTTTTCTTAAGCTCATTTCCCTTTTTGTTTTGTCTTCACATTTCAGCTTCCTTTCAGTTCAGATCCCTTTACCAGTGGGAGCTAATAAAGGATCTGTGTTGCCAAAACATCCTTCCTTCCATCCATTTTCTTAAACCACCTACGCTTTGGTTGGAGCTTATCCCAGCTGACATTGGACAAGAGGCGGGGGGAACACCCTGGACCGGTCACCAGTTCACCGCAGGGACAACACATAGAGTCAAACATCTCTTCATGCTCACTAAGTCACATTGTAATGTCATGAGAGGTCAACAGGCAGGTTAGGGAGGGGCAGAGACCCCCGTTTAGAACAGAACCAGCATCAATGACAGCAAAGACCCTGATTAAGTCAGACATGACATGAAAAGGAGGAGCTGGGTTGGAAAACGGCTTGCAGAGGAAGCAGGAAGGGGAGACAGAGTTAAAGTACTTACCTGGTGGCAGCCACCCTCTCTGTGTCCCTTTGCTCTTTGCTCAGTGCTGCTGTAATTAGGTGCCTTAAGCACCTACACCTGTCAGTGTGGTGAAGCATTCTGGGGGATGTAGTGTTTGCCACAACATTCATTTTGGACAGGGATGCAGCATCCCTCTACTACCTGTCCCTTTGTGATGCCACAACATATCTTGCATTATTTCAGACTGTGGGAGGAAGTCGGACAACTCAGAAGGATCCCACGCAGACATGAGGAGAACATGAATACTTCACACAGAAAGGCCCAGATCTGGAATCTAGAACCTTCTTGCTGCGATGCGACAGTGCTAACCACTGCACTACTATGGCAAACAACTTTCTAAAACATGTTTTCAAGAACAAAACTCCCATTATTTGCTTGATTTATGGAGACACACAATTATTGATTCTCTTATTATAAGCACCATAATAGGATATAAAACATACTTGCAGGCCATGAACCACATCCGTTAAATCTAAAATCAATACATGACAGGATGTTTGAGAGGATGGAGACATTTTTACATAATAAGATCAAAACTGAGGGAACATTTGATGTATTCGTAGTGGAACAGGTTCTCATTTGGTGTCGTTTAAAGCCCCATTCAAACAGATTGACACTGCTTTTATTTTCTCCTCCTGACACCTGGGCCTTTTATCCATCTTTAGGAGATTCTGTGACACTTGTCATAATGGCAGGTATAGGGTAAGTAGAGTCTGACTTCCTCACTCTCGCTCCCTCTCTCTCAGCTAGAACTCACATTTCTTTCTCTTTTGTCAGCCACGACAGGGATGCACACACAGATGCTTTTCATGAGCTGCACAACAGCGTCTCCAAATCAATCAGAAACAGGCACTACGGGAGATGATGGATAGGATTTAATGGCACACTTTTCCATGAAAGTCGGAACACATTGACCCTATTCCATCGTCATTTTACACCTGAATCAACCGGACACGCTGGCTGTAATGTGATTATCTAAACTGACGTAAAGAGAAAATGGCACCCAGCAACAGGGATGCTGGGGAGGGTCTCGTCGTCTGTGATGGTCTGACATTTGTGCTGTTACATAACTGTGACCTCAGGCTGGCTCTGCTGCCTCCTAACCCCTCCCACCAACTCCCATTCCACCCCAACTCCCGTCTCCTCTATAATCATTCTGCTTGCATGGCTCCATGGCCAAACAAGCTGTCGGCACTTGCTGAGATGTTCCTCAGATCGGTTGAAGCCGTCAGCCGAGACGAGAACAAGCATGGAACACTAGCCAGAGGATGCGGTCCAGGAGCCATGTTGCTGATTTCACTTCGATCAATGATGCACAGCAGCCAAACTGTGAAGCTGCATGAACTATGACCTGTGATTATGTGAAGTCACTACCATTATGAGGAAGGGAATTTTATTCTGTAGGACTTGACGGCACAGAAATTGCTGGATGGTTCATTTCACTTGTGATTTTATTGGTATATTCTCTCATCAAATTTCGGGGGAGACAATTTCTCATCACTATATTTGATTTTTACATAGTAGAACATTATAGTTTGATGCATAGGGCCACTGAGAAAGCTGCTGTATTTATCAAGTGCTTTAACAACTCACTTAATTTGCAAGGATGCAAGGCACTGGTTGAGCCACAGGCATCACCAGAAGGTAAACTCTCACATTCACATTTTAACAAACTTTTGGCAAGCTTATCTGCACTGGAATAATTTTTTCTTAATTATTTCTATCGTGGAATGCAGAAGAATACAATTTTGCAATATTTCAACAACATTAATCGGGTTTTATTATCATGTCCATGTGCAGGATTTGACTTTTACATCATCTAAATATGTTGAGAATGTTGAAATAAATATTTTCAGGAAGATTGCTATCTCTTCATTTGTTACCAATAATTTAATAGTTTAAGCAGCAGCACTGCAGTATGGCAGTGGCATTAATAGTGGGCTATGCAAGGATAGCTTGTATTGTACATTTTATCACTTATTTCAAAGACGCAATAAGCTTTTAAGAAAAGAGAGAGATTTGAGTAATGGTGGCCAGAACCCAGTAGAGCTTTATGTCTAGCAACGCCCCTGGGCCCAGCCATTGGAAGCAATTTGGGGTTCTGGCTCCAGGACACGTGGAGAGGAGGAGTTGGGGACAGAACCAGGAAACTGTGAGAAATTGATGACCCATTAAACTTCCTGAGCCACAGCTGCCACTAATTAATCCCAAAAGTAAACCTAATAGAAGTGCAGTGTGTCAGTGTCAGTAGTGGTTTCCAACCTTGGAAGTGACACAAGATGAAGCACATAGGAAAGCAGGAAAAAACGTTTCTGCTCATATTTTCACTACTTCAACTAATTTGTGCTTTTTTTTTACTTGTGAATAACTGGATTCTTCTACCTCCACAAATTATTTGAACAACACAAGGAGGGAAAAAAAACATTTCTTAAGGGGTCACAGGCCAAAAGGTGGGGAACGACACTCCTACCCTCTCTACTAGTGATGCTTTCAGTGTCAACTAGGACATCTAACATCATTTATACAATCAACAATCGACTTACTTTAACAATATGCTGAAATATTTGGTGTGAAGAACAAAAAAATTAAATGGACATAAATAACTGGACAATGAGTTGCATGTTTCATTTTGTTAGAGTGAAAGAAATCTGTTAATGTGAGATGTGAAAAAAATATACATGTAAAATTGTTAAAAAATAAATCATGGAAAGTATTTCCATGTGATTAAATGACTTTTTTTCAGCATGAAGCACTTCTGAAGGGCCATCTTAATTTATCTGAGTTGGACTTGAGTCAACTTCATTTTACCAGAGCAATTTGTCTGCTATGAAATTAGTTGGACCCTATTAAACATTAAGTTGGTCCAAAAGAATTACTTAATACTGACAGAAAGTCATTCAATCGTGTGATTTAATTAATTATTATTATGATTTTTATGGGTGTAATTACATTTGTTAGTGCTGCAACTAAGCAGCAATTTCTTAAATGTATTCTACTTTTAAGACACAACAATAGGTTACATGCACTGGTATTAAAATGTATTTAAATGCATTTGAATTCTGTTTATATAGTATAGGTAAATTCATTTATAATAGGCTTTCTGCTACAGCAGAGAGACGATTGTGGAAAAACCACAAATCAATGCAACTACAAAAAGCTATAAATTTCTTAGTAGACTAAAAACATGAACACACCGGGGAACAAGCACTTTAGTAGTCAGTGCGTGTGCTGTTCCCTCCCCTGCTCTCTTGTCTCTGTGTTCAATAATCTTTTATTCATGTTTAAGTGTGTTGTTTCTCTGTCTGTAAATGTGCTGCTTCCATCTCGGCCAAGTGAGACATCCTTTGTCTCAACACTCCAAAGTTAATAAAGAAGAGCTGATAAAATAGTGGAAGAATATGCATGTAGGTCCCGGAGTCCCATGTGAGACTGATTGCTGATAACAGCATATGGTGATGGATCATCAGTGGCTCTGGGTGTAGTCAGAACCAGTACGTGTCTAATGAGGAAGTCCGCCAGGTTGATTTGATAGAGCGGGAGTGCAGAAAGAATCAAGAGCATCACATCAGAGAACATCTACCTCCTGCATTTACACTATATATATATATATATATATATATATATATATATATATATATATATATATATATATATATATATATATATATATATATATGTGTGTGTGTGTGTGTGTGTGTGTGTGTGTCACATTTCAATAACATGAATAATTTTCATATGTGCATACATACATACATCTTCTTACCTCATTGAATTGGAACACTGACATCAGTATTTAGGCAACATTACAGTCAATTTTCCACCGATCCTAACATTTCTATCACCAGCCGCCACAGCTGACGTTTCAGGAGATAAATAATGAATAAAGTTAAGCTTCTCTACCTCATACATACAGATAGTAGAGATGCACTGATTGTTTCTGCTCCTGCAGGTAATAGAATTAATATTTTCATCATTAATGATGTATTATTTCACCCACCAGCATCCCATTAATTTTGATGACATGGCCTATAATATCTGTGGAATGCAAATAGCACACAAGGATGCATCTCCTCCTCCTCCTACCTCAGTTAAATATCAGTACATTTGTTCACATGATAAACCGAGTTGATGGTAAATGGACTTAAACAACAGTGCACCAGCTGGTGCCCCTGCCTTTAAAATGAACACAGCCTAAAGGTGCTTTTCACCATGGAGTTTAGATACATTTAGATCATATAATAATGTGCTTTTTCCAGTGTTTATTAGTCATCTATTATAAGTAATTCATTTGTAATTACTCATCCTGTCTGTAATGCATTACACTCAAGTTATTTAATTTATCTGCATTGACTCAACATGATCAACAAAGTGTGAATTAAATCAGACTCTTTACATTCAACTTATGTAACAAAATTAAATAGTTTTTTTAATGTAATTGACATCCTTAAATTCAACATATGGGCATAATTATTTTTTGGTTGTTAATTTCATTCATATCCAGATTTCATATTTTTAATCTGCCTTACTGCGTATGTCACCGTGCATTGAGTTCAAAACTGACAAAGAAACACCCTATTCTATAAGCGTACACAGAGCTTCAGAGAGGCTCTGTTATACGTCAACCTTGGAACTTAAATCTGCTTTGACAGCCCCAAAAAAAATACTTCATTGTGTTTTTGTTTCTTTGTTTCATCCTTATTGTCACACATCTCGCTGTTATAGCGTGTATATGAATTTTAGATTTAGGAATAGATTTAAGAAAGGAAAACAGACTAAATGTGCATCTTGAGGATATATTAATAACTTATATTGTTAAAATAACATAAGAAAACCTTGTATCCAATGCAGCACATCCCAGATCAGCAAAAAAAAAGGGAAAAAAAAGCCTATGGACACAAGCTGCTGTGTGTCGTGGCAGCTTTCAAAGCTTGGTGATACTTTCCTTGGATGTGTACAGTCCACTCTTTTCACTCCTTACTCCCAGCCTAAGGTGTGTGTAAATGATTGAAATAGGTATCACATCACAGCCTGCATGGCACAATTTCAAACCGTGCCCTTTTATCTAGAAAGAACCGCTGAGAGCTTCAGAAATATTTCTGACTTCAGCATGGATTAACATCAAACCTGCAGCGCTGCCCCTGTGTCACTTACGATTAGGTGTCCTCCAAGAAGATCTGCTGGAAAATTTGCCAGGCCCTCTGTACTGTACCCACGCACACCCCAGCACCGTCGCAAAGCTCCTGGAAGGTTAGACAATCAGCACAGACATGACTGAAGTGATTGTTGTGAAATCCATACACAAAGCTTGTGTATAGGAGACACTGGACTCTGGATAGTGAGTTGTCGAGGGATTCAAGATGATATTAATACCACCAGTACTAATGTAAGAATGAATTATTTCTCAATCAGTGCTCAGCGCATGCATTTATGCAAAAAGTCAGACGAATTCCAATATGACTTTTCCTATTCATGTCACGAATCAGATATGCATCTAATCTAGGATCACATATGAAAGTAGTTCAAATCTGATGTGAAAAGATCTCATTTTTGTGTTCAAACAACCCTGAAAAAAACAAACAGATTTGTGTCACATTAAGGAAAAAAGAAATCTGGATTTAGCCCCTTCAGTCTGGTAATGTGAACGTACCCGAAGTAAACTATCCTCAAACTGTGCAAAACCAACTTTTACAAAATTGTAACTTGCCCTTAGTAAATGTTATATTGCTCATTTGTAGAGGTAAAAAGCGAAAATGGCAGCCAATAAAAAAAAACTCCCTCCTCGCGTCCCATAGTGGAGTTCACTGTCTCACTGTAGGCCTAGGTTAGGAAGCCCTGTAAAGAGGTACGACATGAAAACTATTGGGGTTTTGGCCCTCCACCTCCCGGTCACCCGCCCAACAACACTCCCATCAAGTTTCAAGAAAATCCATCAGGTAGTTTTTGTGTAATCCTGCTAATAGACAAACAAACAGTGAAATCATTATCTCCAATGTGGAGGGAATAACTAAAAGTTTGCAGCCACTCTCTATGCTGGGAACAAGAAGACACGTCACTACTAGTTCTTATTTTATGCTTTAGAGATTTCGATTTAATGTGTAAGAGGTAAACAAAGCATTAAGAGTTTTGGCTGTTAGAATAAAGGACCATAAAGTGAGTCATCTGAGGACTGAAAACGTGCAGAACAGGCAGAGAAAAAAGTCCAGATTTTTTTCAAACTATTTTGATTATTTGTTCAGAAGGGTGTATTAAATAATGAGTATGGAGAAAATGAAATACTCTCCCCCTAAAATGACCCCCTTATATATCACAGAGCTTTGTCCTGACAATCCAACATGCAGAAAACACTATGCACAGCTTTTGGCTCTCAAGCTGCTTTATAATAAGGCTGGTGTGTTCATGGCCTCTCCAGGCCACACAGACACTGAGAGAAGCACCGGTTCTGGCTACTAGCACACTGAGCACCATGGAGAGCGATTGCATAACCAATGACAGCCCTCAGCGGCTGATGCATAATCACGACAACTGTTCTGGTGTGCTGCTGATACAGTAGATAATAGTTAGAGAGGAGATGACTGGACAGGGAATACAGTGGGTCAGAGGTCAGTTCAGTCTGCATCAGACTTTTTCTCATATTTTAAAATGCAGCATCTTATTCACATTATGTAAAGACATCAGTAAAGTCGCTGTGTGAGATTAAAGCTAGTAATTAAGCAGGTTTTATGACTTTTAATTCATTTTCTTGCCACAAAGACTGATTGTTTTGCACATCCTTGCAGAATTTTATTTGTTTATTAAGACACTGACGTCAGTTCAAGGTTTGGTGTGAATATAAATTAAAGAAGCTGTTGTAAAGCTTGTCCATTTTTGTATTTCTAATCGGTACCCCAGAATCCGGCATACCATCATTTAGTAAATAAACATCTATACATAGAAACAAGGACCAAAGAAACAGCAAACCTAACTTAACTAAAAAGGCATGAGACATAACAATGTGTCTATGTTTGTCTATGGTCCTTAATACAATTTTTTCCCCATCACTTGATTTCCTATAGGGATCCTTTGGATTATTTTTTATATCAAATATTAGTTCTACATCCTTTTTAAAACCATCCTGGTACCCCTTCAGATTTGGAAAAGCTCATATATGTAAGCGGGGTCCTTGTTGGCCACGCCCCCTCCAACATAATCCAGAAGATTTTCAGTATTTAGTAATTATGAGTTAAATGTACCTGTTTGTGACCTTCCAGTAAAACTCTCTGCAATTTGGCCTTTTCAAGTAGACAGGCAGGTTTCATTCCATTCATTTTCAGTAATTATTGTGTTTTTAATATTAATATTGAGTTGGCTCTGTGTGAAAGATAGTTGAACAACAAATAAGGGAAATACAATCCCCAGGTAGTCATCAGAAGGTGGATTATTTTCTGTGTCAAGAATATTTTACATTTCAGTCCTGAAAGAAAAGAGAAAAAAAACAACAGAAATGTAAAAAATTATGTAAAATCTTAATTCATCATTTTTGTCATTTGTCACAAAATACAAAGCATTTAAACTTAATTTCATCCATGCAGAAACTTTATCACCACTTGACCATCTTTCATAAAATCAAGTTATTCAGTTTAATTCCAACCTTTTAGTGTCAGTCTTGATACAGGCCTATTCATTTCTGTATTTTTCATCACTCTCTGCATGCTGCTCATTTAGACGCCATGACAACTTGATGATACAGTAAATGCTGGAGGCCCTCTTTTTTCTCTCTTTTTCTCTTTTTTTTCCATTTAGCTCCAAGGAGTGACGCTTTCTTTTACTTGGACTTGAATCCTGATTTCCTTCAGCTCTGACATGTCTTCAATTAATGTGTTAAAAGTCTTTGTGCTCATCTAAAGCAAAGGTTTGAGTTCCATTCAATATCAAGGTTTTCATTAGTTGTTTTTAAAAAAATTATGTCTTTTACTCTTCTCACCCTTCATAGAAAAATTAACTGATCTTGATGCCAAATATGGATTGAGCTTCTGACTCTGCTTGTGTTGCTGCAAGCGTTCTTTTATTCCATGATGGTGTTTACAGCTCATGCAGTAAATTCAGTCCAGTAAAAACATCATCTAAACAAAGCCAGAGATGGTGCCGGTAAAGGTGACACTTTTTCCACACATTGGCCACATTGCAGTCATAGCATGTCACCCTATGAACATATGACACAAACCATACAACTGAAAACGTTTGATTCCCTCCTACAACTAGTCCTACTGCACTCCTAACCAGGTTGTGTGTGGAAATATCAGCTCAGTTAGAGGCTAAAAACGTGCACTTTGTACCTCCAAAGTCTGAATGGTGGTGACAAAGATCCAGACAGATTTTATTTATTTATTTATTTATGTATTTATCCCAAAAGGACCATTCATTTGTAGCTATACCCAGTCCATACATTCAACAATACATTCAATCTAAATGTCAGAGATGAGATAAACAGGCATGTGTCAGTATGGGGGACAAGTTACCATAAATAAAAGCAATAAATCAAAAGCCACTGTTGCAAATCTTATAAATAAGTTAATAAAATATAGAGTTAATGACTAAAAGAAATAAGAGTCATTTAAAATTAGTTCCGTCTATGTTTAACAGCTTAAGGTTAAGGGCGAGGTCGTCGCAGAAGAATTCTTCAGACAGAACATGATCTGATTGGCTGATCTTTTTTTTTTTTTTTAGCTTTTCTCAGACATTTGTTTCTCCCAAAGGGAGCATGAGTCCCTCTGCTGAACTCCAATAATCTTGGAGCAGACTTTGACAATGCTATTAAGGCAGTTCTTGTCCTTCACAGACAACCCATTATACCAGCAGATTAAAAAAAAAGGTTAAAAGATTTTCAATAAAAGATTGATAAAAAGTTATATAAAATTGTATTGCAGACATAAAAGGAATTAAGCTTTCACATTAAATGAATTCTTTGTTGACCCTGTTTGACGATCTTCATGGGTCATTTGGTGCGTCACAAATCTGCCTATAATCAAACGTTAAGATAAAGGAAGCTGTCATTACACCATTTAACAAAAGCAGGTGAGGCTTAATCATGATCAGAGTCTGAGCCCTGAAGAAGAACCAGCAGAACTCACAGGTAAATACCATTATTATTTACTGAAAGCAAAAACAAATGAGTCTCAACTGAAAGCCATCATCAGAGTCACAGTCTGGCCGACTGGATAATAGGTCAATTAACTTATTTGCTCTTAATCAATATGACTCCAGCTCTTCAGGTAATCTCATCCACAGCAGTGAGAAGAATAATCACATTACATAACCACGTCAGAATCAATTCAGCTCCAATTTGATGGAGAGACTGAATGTAAACCTTACAGTGATTGAGTGCCTTGGAGTGGTGGCATGTTCAGCAACAGCACAAATGCAAACAGGTTACATTTTCTTTTTGGAAATGGATTTTCAGAAAAATGTGTAAAGAAATAAAAGAAAAATGTTTAGAATATTATGACCAATATGATTGAAACAGATAAAAATGCACCAAACTTCTACAGCACTATAATTTACAGAATTTAACTATATATATACTAAAATTATAGTATATATATATATATATATATACTATAATTTTAGTCTGTTTCAATATAATAGCATAGGTTGTGTTGGGTTTTGCAGAGTTAATTGTAATGACAGTAAAAATCACTTTGAGTAGTATTCCTGTGGGAGTGTTCATGTTTAGGTGAGCAGTCAATAAAAGGCATTAGACCTCAAAGTTAATAAACAGCAGAATGCAATAGTATTGATTACAGAGGCACCAAAAATCATCAAACAGGCTTGACAAGATGAGTGGTAGCTTAGCAACAGAGATGATTAGGTTAAAGCCACCATTTCTTAAAGGGATAGTTTGCCCCAACAAAGATAGACCTACACAAACAGCACTGGAGGTCAAGCTATTGTATGCAACATTTACACATTTAGATGTCTAAAAAGGACAAATTCTTTGTTATATATTTTGTTGAGTACTTAGACTACGCTTGTGCTGAGCGCTGTCGTCATCGGCCAGCGCCGGCAATAGAGCAAAAAGAGAAAAAGAACAGAGGAGAGGAGAGAGGAGAGATGACAACAAAGAAGCAGATCAGCTGACCAAGTGTTTACCGTCCTCCAGATCAAAATGTCATGCATACATTCGCTACTACTGCGTACATTTCGGTTCGAATACTATGAGTTGTCTCACAAATATGACATTTTTTGTTGTTAGATATGCAGATGACTCGACCGAAAATGCATCAAAGCAAATTGGGGCTCAGGATCTTGCTCAAGGATACCACCTACTGTGGAGGAATGTGTGGTGCTTATGGTTTTGTTGTTGTTTCTGTTACTGATTAAATTAAGATAATGATTAAACATTAATAAGGAACAAAAAACAGGTTGTTAGTTTCATATGACACAAATTACCAAAGCAAATTAGCAGATAAACACATTAGCGCGTCTTTAAAATGATTGAGGATACAATCACATGTCTAGATGTTATTTATCTGCAATAAAATGTTATTTATCTGTTATCTTTTTTTTAAATAAATATGATTTTAGTTATATTCCTCATATTTGAAAGCTACTATGTCCACTATTGTCATATAGGCTACATGTAACATTTCTACAATAAAGACAAATGATCTAAACATTGTAGATTTCAAATCGTTCACGTCATCATCATTCCATTCAATCAAAGATAATCAGATCATGGCAGAGAGAGATAAACTTATCCAGGCCTGCGTTCTGCTGTGTACAGTGCAGTCAAACACGTTACATAAGAGCACAGAGTCACAGAGTTTAGCAGTGATGTATGTGCACAGCATGCACAGGTGAGCATGAATAATTCTCTGGTCAGTACAGTTTGGACAGTCGAGCTGGAGTGCAGAGAGGTAGACCGCTTCTTAACAAGCTGTGACCAGTCTTGCACAGCTGACCATGTGACTTCTCTCAGATGAGGTGCGTGCACATAAAGTGCTCCCCTGTCACATTTCCTCTCCCGCAGGTCCAGCCTCACACCACTGCAGGTTGTCAATCAAATGTTTCCAGGCCATTCAGCATGAAATGATAATGCACCTGGGCACTCATGTTTTTTTCATGGCTGGTACAGATGATGTGACTCTTCAGAAGGAAGATTTAAAGAAGTAAAGAATCCGTGTAGATGAGGTTTAGCAAATATATCTTGGAGAACATGCATTTACCTCCTCTAAGGAGGTTGTTTTCATCCGTGTCTGTTTGTCTCTCAGCAGGATTCATCAAAAACTACTTGATTTATTTTCAGGAAACTTGGTGGAATATTTTAATAATGTATACAATTTTTTTTTAAATATATATTTCCCTTCACTTCTGAGCAGTAAAAATGAGTAGATAACATGTTGGAGTAGAATGTATTGTGTTTAGACCCTGTCCAGTTCATTAAGATAAAATAAAGTCACATCCTTGACATGCACACTAAAGTGAACCTCCTGATTTTGAGTTATGTTTTTTCCCCCACTTCTGTTTTAGTAATGTAATATTTCAAACCTTTAAACATTTATAGCCTGGAACAAAGATTTAATCTCCGCTGGAGGATCCTGATCCATCAGCGAGGGCCCACCGACCTTACATGCTAAGCCTTGGACACCCAGGTGGAGGTGCCCTGCTGTATTTAATCTTCACAAGAGGTGTTAAGATTGCTGTTTCCCTTGGACATTTATTACAATGAATTATTAGTTCTATATTGTTATAAAATATAGATTTTTTAGATCCCTAATGCTTCTTTACCGAGTTCAGTGAGCCCCCAGAACCAACAGTGACACCTTTGGAAGTTAAACATGCTTTCTTTGCCCTTTCAGGAGAAGAAGAGGAGGAGGAGGTGAAAGAAGAAGTAGAAGAAGAAGAAGAAGAGAACTTCTGACCCAGCCCACCTAACTTCTCATCCTGAAAATATTTCCTCTGCAAATTCAGTTATTTTCTACATAAGTGAACAGAAAATAGTCACTTAAAAAAAAACCTATGAATGATGCAGTAGATGTGTCCAAACTTTTCACTGCTGCTGTAAATCTACATATTGATAAACACAATAATAAAAAACACCTGAATCATTTCTGTCTTTCCTCCTCATAACTGTTCACACAACATGAAAGGCAAAGAGACACAATGGGAGTGAAACAGGATCAGATTGCTAATAAAATATTTTAATTGGGACTGACAAGGGTGAACATGATAAAGAATTATCCAATTTATGTCTACAATGAGAATGATGAGTGAAGTGTCACCATCACCAATAACAGTGATGGATAAAAGTAAAGAAATGAAGTCCTAAACTTTTATACGGCTGGATTATGGTGTTACCTTGGCAGCAGAAACTGCCTCTACTGTCCTCCAGCCTCTGCATGACCCTCATCTCTCTCCCAGCAGGCCTGCTGAAGTTGATCCTTGACCTTCATCACTTGCCTCCTGGAGGCCTGCTGTTCCTCCTCAGTCTCCTGCTGCAGTTCTGCTGCTTCAGATGAGATACACCAAGAATTGAGGTGCAGGAAGGCAGAGAGGGGCAGGGGTCCTGGGTGCAGGTTAAACATGGGTGAGGCCAGACATCTATCTGTCCATGATTACTTTTCACACTTCCTGGTAGATATAAAAGTGGGTCATCGAGCCAGTTTCCTCTTGGTGTCGATCCCAAGTCAGGATAAATGGGGAGAGTTGCATCTGGAAAGGCATCCGGCCTAAAACCTGCAGTAGTTCAACAACATGGAGAGAAAAATCTACTGTGGTGACCTCTAATTGGGAACATCTGAAAAAGTAGAAGAAGAATACCATGAACAACAAAATTCATCAATATTTTTTTTATATTAATTCATAATAATTTCCAGTATGTATATATTTCCATCATGTTTCATGAAAATCCATCAAGTGGCTTTTGTGTAATCCTGCTAAGAGACAAACAAGCAAATAGAAGTCGGCGAAACTGAATAAAAAAGTAGTGATTTGACCTGGTTTGTGTTTCCATGGATGTCTTGGAATGTAGCTCAATGTAAAATGAATGAAAATGGAAAATATGGCGCATCAGAAAACAAGGGTTCAAAGGTTTGTATGGCAGTCTTTCTAACGTCTTGGCCTGAAGATGGTGCTAAAGGAGACGTCATTGAGGTAAGCCACTAATGAGATTTTGGGTTGTCTCATCTCAGAAGAATCACAATCTCAGTGGTTGAACCAAATCTATGAGGAAATTAGACTCATGAAAAGGGTAACATATTTCCTATTGGCCACAAAAACATGTTTTTGAAGTATGAGAATCAAAAATATCTCAAATGAAACTTCCCTCGAAAAGTTTGAATGTATCCAGATTGTCACCTACAGTAACGTGAGACAGACCCATGTTTGAGTCTCTGGTGTCAGTCAATCAAGGATTAATACTTTGAGTATCAACCCACCTTCCTCTAGTGCTGATTCTCATATGACTCATATGAATTAACCACATGGCTAACTTAACTTCAAATTAGGCTTTTTTTTCTTGCTCTTTTAATTTATAGTCTTTGTCTTTTAAAATTGATCATCATCTTCATGGAAAGTGGAATACATGTTCTAATTCTAAGCAATGTGAGGCCTAAGACATCCAAAATACTCTATGTGGTCTTTGACCCCCCCCTGCTGTTGGTGCACCATTCTTGTCATGCTGCCTTTAAGGACCCCTTTCAAGCTTGGGGGGGGGGGGGGGGGGGGGGGTTTCTGCAGAAATAAACACAACTTATTATTCAAGTGAATTAGGTTGGAATTAATGGGCAAAATAAACCATCTAACATCTGCTGCTGCAGTATGATGAGATAAGTATGACGATATAATTCTGTTTTCCATATCAGTAATAAAGATTACTGGAGCAACAGGTTTAGACTAAGATGGATTTATGCAGATTTATGTGGTTGTGTTCCAGGAAAAGATCTATGTAGAGTCTTAGACTTTAACCAGACAAAGTAAATGTGACCACTGACTCATTATAATTACATTTTCTGCATTTTAGCAGTAAATTATGGGCTAACAAACAAACAGAGGAACAAACACCCATGAAAGACTGACATAAAATTAAAATACAAAATAATTCCATAAACTAAAGAGCAGTCAGTGAAGCGCATCCCTCCAACAAGGCCCAACAGTACATTTTAATCAAGTTTTATCTTAATCCAAATTCCAATCATTATGCAAACCTCTTAAAGATATCCAAATGATAAGTGGCTGAGCGTAGCCGCTGTGTATTGAGTCTGTTCCTAAAATATCAGCCATGGAACAAAATGAATGGATGCAGAATAGAGCATATTTTACAATAAGGAAATAAAGTTTTAATTTTAAAGAAAGTGGAAAAAGGTCCTGCATCTGCCACTTTATCTGGATCCACTTCAAATTTTAACAGATTTTTCCCTGTCATATAACCAACCCTCCCACCTAGTTTCATGAAAATTGGTTAAGTGGTTTTTGTGTAATCCTGTTAAAAGTCAAACACACATCAACAAGCAAACAAACAGACGTCAGAAGAAGGATTGCAAAACTGCATCAAAAAGTGTTGACAGTCTATGTAACCTTATTTAAAGTTGATATAACATCAGAATGAATGAGTTTCTGTAAGATTTCTTTTTGTCTGGACATGACCTGAAGTGGCTGCCTGATGGGATTACCTGAAAAGAGTGGAGAACAGGGTGTGAAGGGTTTGCCTTTTCTTTCTACTGTGACTGTAGAGCAAGGGGCTGGAGCCCATCCCAGGTGACACTGTGCCAAAGGCAATGTGCACCTGGACAAGTTGCCAGTTCATCACAGGGCCGACACATAGAGAGACAACCATTCACAGTCAGTCCTATGGGCAATGTAGAGTCAATAATTCACCTTTATTGGCAGTTTTTGGACTGTGGGAGGAAGACATGAGGAGAACAAGCAAACTCCACACAGAAAGGCCTCGAGTCTGGATTTGAACCCAGAACCCTCTGACTATGAGGCGACCACTGCAGCACCGCGCCGCTCCTTGTTGCATGAAATGTGATAGGGAGGATGCTCTATTTTACAGAATGTATACTTTGTTTGTGGAAAGTAGTTATTAAAGTTATATCAATTTTAAAGTATTAATTTCATCTTCCTTCCTCTAAATAAATGTATCATGTCTCTCTTTTCATTTTTTCAAACTTTTTATTTAACTTTTATGTAACTTTTGATTGTCCATATACTGTAGCAAATATAACAATTACAACAGTAGGAAACAGAATACTACAATAAAAAAAATTACAAAGCACAATAAACAGAAGTCCAATTGTACAAAAGTTTGACAAGTTTGACAATCTAAATGAAAGCCTTAAAATCTAGTACAAGCACAATTTCCTTTTTTTTGGTCTTTTTTTTAATTAAGTGTATTGTTTGAGTTAATTACAAAAGGCAATAATACGTGGTTCCTTACCTGAATATTTTTAAATTTATGGATGGGAAATTTAACAATTTCAATAATAATAATATTAACTAGGTAGCCTACCTTAGATTGTTTTAGATATCAATCACAGAACCCACGATTTTCAATCATTTGTTATCTCTCCTTTCAGTTTCACCTATTGTTTGATTGATCATGTTAATTCCGACAGGACGGGAAGGCAGCATTGGTTTCGGTCGACTCAGCTGACTGAGCTGTCATGTGATGTTTAAGGCGGAGAGAAGGAGTCTGTAAATAAGAGTGTCTGGGTCTGTGGTGGTCGTCTGTTCTTGGTCTGCATCCCCTCCACACTTACAGTATGACTTGGACGAAATACCAGCTGTTCCTGGCGGGACTTATGCTCATAACTGGCTCCATCAACACATTAGCGGCAAAGTGAGTAACCCAGATTTAATGACCTTTTGTTTTTCTGCTTGTATTTTCTGTGTATGAGATTCACTGTGTGCTAAAAGAAATATGGGTCAGCTAAAGTTTTGCTTATTACCTAAATATTTAGTTAATTTATCGAGCTACGATAACACGTTTAAAATAAGTTTTTATTTAAATTATTGACATGTAACTACTAGTGCACGTCTAGTTAAAGCTACTGCATCTACTAGCTAGTAGCGTTAGCCAGCTGAATAACAAGCTAGTGGTTGTTAGCTTGTTAGCTTTCCAAGCGGCTAGCAGCCTTATCCAGCTGGTATGTGTGATGAAAAGCTACTTTCCCAGCTTATCACGAGGCTAATTTGATCACATTTCAATGCTATTTACAAGATAAGACTGCTGCCAGGAAATAACTTTCGAAGGGAAAGAATCTTTAAACAGGTTTATCTCAAGTACAATGTTTAAATTATCCACAATAAACTGACTCATGAACTGTGTAAATGCTAACAGGGTATCTTATCTAGGAAATTTGTATTGATGGGACTTTCTGTCAGAGGTTAAGTAATGGTCTGCTTTAGCCTTACTTGTAGGCTTAAAAGCAAAGGCATTGGCTGGCATGAACAATTAATCAATATATTTAAGGCTGCTTATCGTGTTGCCTTCAAAACATCAGAAAATAGGGAATAATTCCCATTACATCCTCAGAGGACACTAAGGGACATCCTCATAAGGCTTGTTTTGTCCAAAATCCAAAGATATTCAATGAACATTAATATATTATATATATATATATATATATATATATTATTAACTACTTTGGTCTTCTTTGATCTGAAAAGTTACCTTAAAATGCCTTTAAATTGCTTGTTTTGTCCAATAAATAGTCTAAAATCAAAAGATTTTATAAAACTATAAAGATCTTCACATTGGAGAAGCTGGAACCAGATAATATTTGATATTTGATTTTCTTTTCTTAATAATTGTTTCAGCACACTTCTATGTGCTGTAAGTGATCAATTATTGTCACAAGAGGAAGAGGTTTTAGAGTCAGCTTTTTTTTTTTTACTTCTCCAACAATCTGTGTTGTCAGCAGTCTGACACACTTCTCTATTTCGCTTTTTGTTAGCTAAGCATTGTGTAGCGCTGATATCTCTTGCCCCACAAGCTGTGTCATGTTGCTCACCGAAGAATACAGCAACTAACAGATAAAGTTTCACTGCAGCAATGCATCACAGGCTTAAAGCGCAACAGCTGGGATCAGTTACAGCAAGTAGGATGATGGTTTTGGTCCACTCAAAAAAAAAAAAGGTTAGGTTTGATTCAATCAACAGGCATAGCTTTCGTTTTCATCTTGTATTCATGAGCCCGTAAGGTAGAAAGTGCTGCGTCATCACCTTTAGTATGGCATTTCCTTGGCTTGCTTTTTTTAACACACTCACATGCTTGTCATGCTTCCCTGATGGTCTGATTAAATGTCAGTGCCTCCTGAAGTACCCATGAACTTCAAATATGCCTCATAAAATCAAATCACGTGGTTGTACCATATTTTACATGAGGCAGCACAGTGAGTCAGGTTCACCTTCAATGTGTTCAACAAGAGAAGCAAATACCCTCTTTGCCCCGTTTGCACACATTGAGAACATGAATCTAAAATATGAAGCAGGTCTAATGCATGACAAAACTCAGTTCTAGACCCACAAAGGTGATGAAATTACTGGAAAAAAATAGAGTTGATCTAAAGCCGAGTTGTGACATGTAGAGTTGCAATGTACAGTTATTTTTATTATCCAGTAATCCTCTGATTTATCCTCAATTAATAAGTTACTTGTTTTGTTAGTGCAATGTCAGAAAATAGTGGAAAATATTCCCACAGACCAAAGTGAAGCAATCAAACCACATAATAGTCAAATTAACTTGCAAAACATGTTCATTTTACTATTATATCAAAAAAGGTAGAGAATCCTCACTATTGATGAGGGTTTAACGATAAAAAAAAAAGTTACCAAAATAGTGATTGGATTATCAAAATAATTGCAGATTGATCGACTAATTGTTGCTGCTTTAGTTGTGTTGCAAACTGTCTCATTTTGGTGTTTATTATGTATATTGTTTGTTCAAAATGTCCATAATTAAATGCCAATAACATCTTATTGTCTGACAGGTGGGCTGACAAGTTATCTGCAAAGGGTTGCCATGATTCCAAGGAACGTCCATTCTCTCACCCGTTTGTACAGGTAAGGTATTAAACTGCTCGTGACATTATTGTGTAGCACTTGATGTATTGATCCTCAAATTATTTATTGGTAGTAACCAAAATGTGTCTGTAGCACAATGATTAGATATCATCAAGGACCAAAAACTGACTTCGTTCTGGTTTAAATGAAAAATTTTGCATATTTTAGCTCCAACATTTTTTTTTCTTCAGTTTTCTACCCAAATCCAACCCATATCTGTTCTCTCATCTGCTGTTTAGTCAATCCTAACCTGTTTCCCCTCTCTCTCTCTCTCTCTCTCTCTCTCTCTCTCTCTGTCCATCTCTGTGTGTTTCTCCCACACCACCCGTCCAGGCGGTGGGGATGTTTCTGGGTGAGTTGAGCTGTCTTGCAGCCTTCTACATCTTAGTGTGCCATGACAGACGAAGCCCAGAGCCAAAGATGAACCCGGGCCAGAGCTTTAACCCCCTCCTCTTCTTCCCACCCGCCATGTGTGACATGGCGGCCACCTCCCTCATGTATGTTGGTAAGTGACCTTTTAACCTTTATCCGCTTCAGAAAATAAGGCAGGTAGTAAACCTCGCTCACAAGCTGCTTGTGTTGTTTTTGTGGTGTTTGATAGATACGAGAGTTTAAAAGCTCTTTTAAAAGGTCACATGTAACGACTTAAGTCCTGTTAGTACAGCCAGGCAGAACAGATTATCTTCTGTTTAAAGAATGCAAGAGATAAAAAGGCAGTTTTTCGTTGCCACATGCTTGCTCATGGCGGATTGTTGGGTCTCTCCATAATGAAGAGTTGGTCTAGACCTGCTCTTTTTGTAAAGTGCCTTGATATAACTTTTGTTGTGATTTGGCGCTATATAAATAAATTGAATTGAATTGAATAAAGAGATGAAGATGCCTCTCAGCTTCACTGTGCAGTATGGTTTGTTTGAAGCGTATTAATGTAAAACATTGATTTCCATCTGTGTTTTCTAGCTCTCAATATGACCAGCGCCTCTAGTTTCCAGATGTTGCGTGGAGCCATCATCATCTTCACCGGTCTGCTCTCTGTGGCGTTTCTGGGGCGACGCCTGTTGGTCAGTCAGTGGATCGGCATCCTCGTCACCACCCTGGGCCTCGTAATTGTGGGCCTCGCCGACTTCTTCAACAAAAACAGCAGCGACAAGCACAGACTCAGTGACGTCATCACAGGTGAGGTGGATTTTTATTATGGGCTCTAGTTTCTGCAGTATTTTCTCTGTATTCAGTCTGTGGGGTTGCAGGAAAACAGGAAGAAGTTCAAATGATCCAAATAAAATGAATTAAAATAGTCTCTCCGTTGTCCTGTAGGAGACCTCCTGATCATCATGGCTCAGATCATCGGTTCAGTGCAGATGGTCCTGGAGGAAAAGTTTGTCTACAAACATGATGTCCATCCTCTTCGGGCTGTTGGTACTGAAGGTACAGCAGTTGTTCGTCTGCAGTAACATTAGGCATTTAGTTTGTTTTCCTGCAAGAACAACAGAAGGAAAATCTTGAAATTCTACCTGTATTGGCGTTGGACTTCTGAGGTTGGATTTGTAGCCTCTCAACCCACAAACACACAGATATATCAATGTTAAAAGAAGTTTTTAAGTAGGAAGGCAAAGGTTAAATATCGAACAGAAACATAGTTTATCATTGTTTTCCAACAGATACAGATATTTTATCTTAACGTCTATAATCTAGTAGTGTCTTTTCAGATACTAATAAAATGAATGAATTAATATCTTCTATGATTATCAGAGTCTAAAACATTTATTATAGCTGTTAACATGATTGTTAGCCATGGGTCATATTAAATTGTGTTCTCCATTTCCAGGTTTTTTCGGGTTCGTCGTTCTGTCTCTGCTCCTCATCCCGTTGTATTTCATCCACGTCGGCGACTTTAGTAACAACCCTCGCCACGTCCTGGAGGATGCACTGGATGCCTTCTGTCAGATGGGCAACCAGCCTCTCATCTTGCTGGCTCTACTGGGCACCGTCACCAGCATCGCCTTCTTCAACTTCGCCGGGATCAGCGTCACTAAAGAGATCAGCGCCACCACCCGCATGGTGCTGGACAGCCTGCGTACGCTGGTCATCTGGGTGGTGAGCCTGGCGCTGGGTTGGGAGCATTTTCAAGGCCTGCAGGTGCTGGGCTTCCTCGTCCTGCTGGCAGGCACGGCGCTCTACAATGGACTGCACCGCCCCCTGCTGGCCAGAATACCATGCTGCGCTGCAATGGTTAACGAAGAGGAGGAGCACAGCCCAGAGGAAAGAGAGAGACTGCTGGGTGACGGCAGGGTGCAGGCCGCTGACGAGAGCTAAAACCTGCTAACAGATGGTGTCCCAGTCACTGGACTGTCTGTCAGTGACACTGTTCATGTATGCTGTCTCTTTTTAAATATTCTTATTTCAGATTTGAACTGACCTCACACATCAGTGACAGACATGTGTTACGTTCTGTTAAAGGACTGGTTTGACATTTGGCTAAATGTACAGGCACAATCTAATCTTTGTGTAAGAAGTAAGTAATTCTTAAATTGTTAAACTATTCCTTAAAAGAAAAAGCTGGAAGGTGGGGGGGGATAAGATTTTATATTCCTGTTTGTTTTTAATGGATTATGTTGGGATAGTTTAGTTGTTTCCCTCTGAGAAAAAAAAACCCCTGACCCTTTTAATTTTTTTTTTTAATGATCAGAGGAGAATCACTAAAAAGCACAAGTTTATGAAAATTACTGTCATGCAAAATGAAAAATAATTAAGGCTTACATTTAAAAAAAAAAAAAGTTTTTATGCAGATTTTCTTAAATAGATGGATCTTTGTCACATTTTCTCCTCAAAAACTAATGGACAGAATTCAATGAAATTCCACACGTTGAAATTCCGTACATTTTTACGCACATTTGAACTGAGGTGATTTTTTAATGTCATTCTGCTATGGTGGAGGTTGTGGTCTTTCCACATCAGAGGTGTTTTTTGTTAATAATACTGGTGAAATGGTCGAGGGTTCAAAGTTCATCATCTGTTTTATGAATGTGATTTTACTTTGTGGAGTATGATTGTGCCAAACTGTTTTTAATGTATTCCGACAACACTTATTCCAGTAGTTTAACATGTCTAATCAAACTGCAGTATGTCAGTATAGCTGATTGCAGAATCTCATGAATGCTGAAAAGCAGTTTTAGAAGAGTTTATCTGTAAATTTGCTCTCTGATTCTTGCACAGATGGCTGCGTATGAAAGAAACGGCGCTCCGGCACCAAGTGATTTGCACTCTTTGTTGTATTGTTCTCTGTTTACTAGTTTAGGGTTTTGGCTGTAACATACATGAAGAAAAAAGGGAACTGTCATTAAATCACACTTGTTGAATGAATGGTGTAATGAAAGATTTACTCAGACCTGTGTTGACATGCAGAAAACTACATTTAATAGATGTGAGATTTTATACATAAAAGAAGATATTTGAAGGGGCAAATCATGAGCTCTCATAACTTGTGAAGGTAGTTTTTTATACTTTAATTGTTAGTTTTTTTTGTTTTACATTGTTTTAGATTCATTCAATTGATCCTACAACACTAACAGTCCTACAAATGTCTGTTCCACTCAATACAACAATAAAAGCAAAAAGCAATGTGGTCTGATATAAATTATTTGTCTTGATTCATGCTCCATCTTTCCTCCAAATTTTGTGTAAATGTCCACTGGTTTTTGTGTAATTCTAACAAACTAACCATCTAGAAAGGCACTCAGTAGAGCACATACCTCCGCTAAGGCCCAGCAGACCCTTTAAATGAAATGAAACCAAGGTAATTATCATCATTTTATATGTTTGCCGTAATCATACATAACTTGAAAATGTTCCTTGGAAGTTCAGAGAAATGGAGGCTCAGTGAAGTGATCAACCAGTAAAGGGTCCAGTGTCACCAGTCCCGACACCAGCAGCTGACACCTGCCCTCACTTCCTGATTAAACCTAACATCCTCCCTAAAGACCGGTCTCATGCTTTGCTGGGGGGTCAAAGGTTAAACGTAAGAGTCCCCTGAGATGTGAACACACGACCCCGTCCAGGAACAGGAGCAGGAGGAAGGAAACGTGTTAACGGAGAAAATGCACATTGATTCATGTCCATAAAACCACAGGGATACATTTATTAACAACTTAATATCTCTGCAGATGAACAAATGATAGATTATCTGTTCAGAAAGGAAAGAATTCTACAAAGTTCCAATTAATTTAACAAGCATTATATATGTAAAACATAACATAACCACTAGATGACAGTGTTCTAACATAAAATTAAACCCCTTCTTCTGTGAGTGTGGTTGGTGGTTTTGGCTGCTGCCTTGAGGAAACATCACATTATGTTGTCTGCAGTAACATTATGGGCATAAAGCAGTAAAATAAGTATATGTAATGGATATAAATATGTTACAGTCATGGAAACTTGTGAGACAGTATATTTAAAGGCTTTTTAAAAAATATTTGTAAAGGCTGCTTTACATTATTTTATAGGGAAAAACTGCAAGTCAGTGTAATAGATCATGATCTCTATAACTACATGTTTGGGCTGCACACCAGAACCATACAGATACTTTAACCAAAACTGGCAACATTTTCCCCCCTTTAGGGACAATCTGACAAACTAACTTTACAGATGAGACGCAAATTTAGTTTCAGAGAAATGATTATAGTGCAGCTGGGCTGTTGGATCAAGATCTGTAGCCTCTGACATGAAAAATGAAATAAAATCAGATAAAAATATGTCAAAGCGGAGCAGAAGACGCTCCTGGGAGCACGAGGGAAAACATGTCCAGTAGCAAAATATGTCCTAATGTGATATGTCATTCTCTGAGAACGAGAGAGAGATAGAGAGATAGATGATAGAAAAAAGTATTTTTAAATTCTGCAACCACACTCATTTTTTCAGAATAAAAGCATTTTTGCACCAGATATTTAATGTAAAATAAATGTTAAAATTGCCTTTTCTCTTAAAACAAGTAAAAATAATGATATTTTATTCTTTCCTAATTAGGTGGCTGCACACTCCTCTGTTTTCAGGGCCAAACTGGCTAACCTGACTTCTTGCTAGATGTTTCACTTAATTAAAAGAGACATTTCAAACAGAATTTACGTCTGGATCACTTTGTTTTGCAGTGCTTTATGCTCCTTATATGCCAACTCGCCGCCCTGCAGGAGGAGAAACAGCAGCAGGCCTAATGGTTTGTTATTATGACCTTTTGTGTTTCCATTAGTCTCTCCTCCTGCAGCATTTAGCTTACAGTATGTGATTTAACCGTGTACATTTGCACACTGGAGCTGCAGAGGGGCCCTGAACCTGCCTCACAAGAGGCGACTTTAATCTGTCGTAATGTAAACACGTGGTTTTGCTCACAGATAGCGAGTCACCATCATATTTAAAAGGTTCCATTAAAGCAGCTCCTTTAGGTTGTTTACAGCTGAGGGCAGGTCGGGGTGAGTGTGATTAGTCTGCCACTCCAATGTCCAGTTAATGACCACTTAATGTTTTAAACTCTCACTCTGCAGAGCAAAGAGTACAGACCACAAAAGGAAACACAGGGTTGAGATGGGATTCACTTTCCTCACTATATCCCTCATATGTCTGAGACCAGTGGAGTAGCTGCAATACTGGACCTCATTTCTTTTTTAAATTTTAGTCTCATCTTTAATCTTAAATACAAAACTTAATTTTGACTTCAATATGAAATATGAAGCATTGTTAGCTTAAAATGCAGACCTGTAGAGTGGCTCCATTACAACAGTAAAATACCACATACAGATATATGAGACAGATTCAGTATAATAGACAGTCATATGGGGCCTGGCCCTGCATAATGAGAACTGGAGCTTTTGTTAATTAAAGTATATCATATTGATAATCCTCTGCTTTTATTTAAGTACAGCTTTGATTGCAGAATTATCCAGAATCCTTAATGGCAGCAAATAAGAGATAATGTTTTTAATTTTATTCAGATTTTACTGCTCAAAGCCCGTCAGGTTTAATAAAATATTTAGAAATACAGATTCCAGGGCCAATCAGACTTAAAACTCCTGCATTAAACTCAGACCTCCAGCTCATAGAGAGAGCTCAGCATTTGAAATCTATTGTCTGGATTCAGGATCACATAAACAAGACAGTCTTGTTTTGAATTTACTTTACACATCATCCCTCAGTTCTTTCTCTCCCTCCCTCTCTCTCTCTCTTTTCTGTTGAAATGATGGCAGAGTGCCATACAGAAGGCTGTGTACAATGGCCCAGGTCCCATTAAATCTGCGAAAGTTCCTTCCTGAGGCAAACATTGCCAGAAATAGTAATCCTGGCCTGGAGCTGGAGACTTACCGAGGAGGTGGGGGACAATAATTCTCAGTGTAATAATGGAAATCGTTTGGTTCTGCAGCTTCTGATCCAGGAGGGCCTACGGTCCGAGGTGCTTGTTCACTTTTCCTCCGGTTGATAAGGCTTCCTGAAAAACACACAGCGAGCAATCAGACAACAACAGCAGTCGCCGTCAGACGCTTTAAACCTCAGGACGTCAGCGGTGCACAACAGCACGGCTCAGTTAGTACAATCTGTAAAGTAGAGCTGCCGCCTCCTCCGAGTTTATTATATCTAATCAGTCATTTTTATCATGTTTTAACAGGGAGGTACTGATGGAAAATAACAATCACATCTCATTCCCAACAGAAATGTTCACAAATATGACTTGGTTTTAATAAGTGTTTGATTTTATGAACATTACATCAGTGTAACATTACTCTGTAGCAGCTAAAAGTATTCATACATTCAAATGTACAGAGGTTTCATCAACAAAATATGCAGTACTGAAAGTAAAAGTATGAAGAAAAGGGTCATCTTTTACTAATACGTTATGACATTATAAGACACTGAAGCAGCATTTTACTATAGGTTGAGATACTTTTAACAGCTCTATATAATGTGGATAGTTTCATGCACTGAGGCCCCTCCAGGAGGTCAAAACATAAATCTTGGAACTCAGAGGAAAATTAAATGTGGTAGGAATAAAACAAAAAGTAAATTCTGTTCACAGGTTTCTTAATTTTTTTTTGCATTCTGCAAAACATTGGAAGATTTTTCCTTTGTCAGCCAAAATTAATTACTTATATAAAATTAAATTGTGATTAAATATTTTTCTTTTCAATGCAATTTATGCATGTATCATATTTTTATGTAAACTCTTAATCTGAAAAGTAATTACAGTCAGATAAATATATTTTCCACAACTGAATCATCGTGCATCATCTAATACTGGAAAAACAAGACTATGAGGTCATGAACAATGTCTTATGTCAAGGATAATATTCTGTTTCGAAGGAGAGAATCAGATTTTGGGAATTTTCCATTGTTGAAGACAGACACAAGTCTCAG
Source organism: Chaunax sp. Z400 (assembly GCA_037577475.1). Lineage (NCBI taxonomy): Eukaryota > Metazoa > Chordata > Actinopteri > Lophiiformes > Chaunacidae > Chaunax > Chaunax sp. Z400. The sequence goes on from CM075202.1 coordinate 4,051,336, forward strand.
GTCCGTTAACCAGAGACAGGAGCTGCCTGCCATCATTTATGCAGCTCCACAGACGACGGGCTTGGAAATGGGAAAATAGGTGAATATAGTATCCAGCATTGCTCTGGCTGAAAAAGCAATATATCATTTGTTACAGGTGATTTGTGATCGGACCAAGTTTCAGACCTGAACCTCTGCAGTCGGCATGGATGTCAAGTCAGAATCAAATTTGAGTTTTTTTCTCGTGTGCACTGGAAAACTGGACTTTCTGTTGCAGGATTTGATGCAATTAAATTTCCTTCTGCATAAAAATCAAGTGGATCGTGCATTAAACACACATTAAATATAAAAACAAGGAAATGTTCATTAATTCTAACAGTAAAATAACAACTGGATTTAATTTGCATGCAGGATCAGAGCATGGCTTCTGGTAAAAACTCTGCAGTCGGTGTTACAAATCACTGGCTGCATCCTCCGTTCTGCAGTCTGCAGTCCTCCCTGTGATTCTGCAGTGAACAAGAGATCAAGTGTCCAAACTGTAGAAGCTTTCAGCTCTTTCGTTTTGTTTTGAAACACTCCTGTGGACGTCCAGCGTCAGCTGCTGTAATTCTCGTTATTCCAATGCAGATTATATAGAGAAATAGGAAACAATCAAATGTTTGTTCCATTTTTGTCAGGATTAAGTCAGTGTCGTAATTATTTATTACTTGACCTAATAGCAAAGCACATATTGAACCTTTCTCCACCCTCATGAATAAACATTCGCCTCCATGTTTCATCTCCGTAACGGTATCTCAGATAATTTTTCAAATCTTTCTGCCAATAATCCAGATGTCATCAATGAGGAGTCCAAATCTGGTGGCCTGCACCTTTGACTCTATAGAGGAAGAATTTATGACGAGGATTATCAAGCAGCAACCCTCCTAAATATCATTTTAGAGCTGCGTCATTGGTGCAGACTACTGGTTTTCATGTTTGGCAGCCTGGAACACACTGACAGGCTGGTCGTCGTGGTGAAACGAGGGTTTCAACAACTTGGGTCGCCCAGAAGGAGGCTAAAAGACTTGCCTATTTATTGCTCTGTCTCAGCTGTTATTGGTAGTCATCAAATATGAGACGCTGTAACTTAAACCCCTGAGAATTGCTGTATGACTTTTAATGAAGTTCACCTATGACTATGATTTTGTGTACACACTTTATGCGTCTTCACTATTTGTGTCCTGGTATTGAGGACATGAATAACTTATCATATACAAGGCAATCTCAGGTGTTTGACAGAGACCTAGAATGAATTAAAAGTAAATTTTAAGGACCTTAAAAAACACTTTAAGAGCATGAGAGACAATTAAAAACAAACGATTAGAATAAAATAAAATTACAAATAAAAGAGAATAAAAATAAAATGCAGACATGAGTAAATAAATAGAGAATAATGTACAGGAAATAAATAAGAGTAGATAAAAAGCTCATTGTATTAAGACCTGATTTAATGAGCAGACAGTTTGAGAAAGGTGGTTTGTTCCACAGGTAAGGAGCACAGAAACCAAAAGCAGCATCAGCTTGCTTGGTTCTGGTTTTGGGAATCCTAGTAAACCCATTCCAGAGGACCTGAGGGGTCTGGATGCTCCAGAACATCCATTTAAAATCAGATGTATTTTTGGCCCAAGACCATTTAGTGCTTAAAAGACCAGTAGGATTTAAAAATGCTCTTTGGTAAAAGCCAGTTCAGTGATCCAAGGATCTGTGTAATGTGGTGTGATCGGTGTAAAATAATATAATATAATAATAACCATTATAACTAATACAATTATTTTAGTTTATTTATGATTGCAAACAATCATGGCTGAAATCCTAAAACCTCCAGACCATCCTCTCTCCTCCCTCTCCCTGAAGCTTGTCCCAGGCCTGTATTGAGGCTGTGCGTAAAGGCTGATCCGAGGCCTCTCCTTTTCTAATGCTTCCCACTGAAAAGCTCATCAGCACCTGAAATAACTCGAGGCGTGCTGCGTCTGCTACATCCTCTTCCCTGGATTGTTTTGACTGCATGATGGAGGGCAAACGTTAAAATCTCATTTCTAATTTTAACCCGGAAAAGTGTCACTCGAAAACAGCATGATAGGAGGCAGTCAGGGTCACGGGCCCATCCGCCCGCGAGGAGCGACACTCAATGAACGCGGGCTTCAGAAGCCATTGTTTCAACACATGCAGGAGAAAACTGCAGGTTTTTTTTCTTTTGTTTTGAAGAGGGAGGGGGTCCAATCAGTGTGAAGGCACGAGAGAGTTAGAAGAAATATATGAACTTACACGTACAGACACTTTTAGTAAAAAAAAGAAAACAACAAAAAAAACTATTATTGGAAATTTAAAAATATTATTTTTAGATTAATTAAGCCAAATTAATTCATGTTGCTGAAGTCAAAAACAAGTCAACAGTTTCTAAATTAAATCCTTTATTCTTAATTCTCCTTGGCCAGGACTGGGGCTCCTGGGGGGCCTCGCGGATGAAGTCTCTGAAGTTAATTGTGTTTTCGTTTTAGAGGGGAATACGTTTCCTCTGTTTATTATGAGCATGGGGACGGATTTGCGTCACCGTGCAACTTGCAGGTCGAGATAAAGTAGCACAAATATTGAAAAGGGGAAGTTCTAACAGTCATTATAAAATCCCCCCCTCTGCTCCGGAAGAAATAAGGATTTCTTCTGTATCCTAAAATACTAAAATAGGTTCTATTTTGGGGGTCGATCTAGGAGGAATATCCGCTCATTTAACGCGAATCGCAGCCCATCAAAAACAGGATGAGTTGGAGCTAATAGAGGCTCTCCCGGGCTTTGTGATTGCAAGTCGATTTTTTTTTTGCACGTTTAATCATCAAATATGTCATTCGTATTTTTTACAACCTGTCTTCCTGTTTGATTTGTTCATTTTCTTTAGAGAGCAGCAAACTGACAGATCAAAAACTTCCCTCGAGGTAGATGTAGTCCTGTGTGAGAGATTTAATTTATTTCTACAAAAAAAAAAAGTATCGAAATCAACGCGAGAGTTAGTGGATGTAATGTTTTTATGCGCGGTGATGGGCGGAGGTTCTCTTTAAGTGATCAATCCATCATCTCGGGCTCAAAATCGCTCCGAAGTGTCCCGGTCATGTGTTACACATCGTCCTCACTTACAAGGGCGTGATGTGAGCCAATGCGCAACAACCATTGGCTCAGAAGGCAACCAATCAGTGTTAGCGGAGGAACTTCAGAGTGGAACTGCAGGGTTTGGATTTCAGAGTTGGGAGAGAGATTTTGGCACTGGCGCGAGGAGGACGGTTCATCTATCCCCGCTAAACGCTCCGACTCTCGGTTTTTTTACATGCCTGTCCGTTTATATCCTCTTCTGACGTACAATAAGACGCATTCGAGGGTTCGGGATGTACACGGCCGGGCTCAACCCGTTTTACGCATCCAATTTTAGCCTCTGGTCCGCGTACTGCGCAGGGGGCTTCGCTGTGGATACAATGAAGAAACCCTCGTTTTGCATTGCAGACATTTTGCAAGCTGGAGATGCGGAGAACATCCAGGGGTCGTCGGCCCTCATGGTGCATATGGGACACCACCACCACCGCGCGCAGCAGGGACACTCCGGCACCTCGCCGCTGCGCCCTTCTCCTGTCGCGGCGGAACCCTCGGTGTACGGTGCGCGGGTGAGTCCGGCGTCCCCGTACCACAGGCACGGACTGCAGCTAACATCAGTCTCCAGAACTGCGTTTAACTCTCAACCAGCTCCCCCGCCTTCAAGCAAAGATCTCAAATTCGGAATTGATCGGATATTGTCGACAGATTTTGATCCAAAGGGCAGAGAAAAGTCGTCATTAAGAGGTGAGCATTAATATTTTATCATCCAAAAGATTTGTGACGCTTCTAGAGAAACATACTGGAAGAAATCAATAATCAGGGGTGTGTTTAATGGCCTTTGAGTTATTTTTAAATGATATAATTAAGTAATAATGTCCAAACTAGAAGCAACAAACTAGAAACACTTGACGTTTCTCCTGTAAAGTCACTTTATAACACTCACATATTATTCATAGAGCAGTGAGAGCGCAAATAGCCTCATAATGTGCATTTTAAGGAGTCCTGTGGGGACTCCTTAAAGGTTCTGCCCCCAAACCAGAGAGGTCAGAGGTCAGGATCAGATGGAGGACACTTTCCAGTCACACATGAACCCAGGCTGGCTGATCTCTCTAAATACCAGACCATTTATGTCCACCCACGATAACTCATCTCTCGCTCTGTAACAGATCTCACATCCATCGTTAGCTCGAACCGTCAGTCAGGGATCCATATCCCCGTTCAGCCTGTGGCCAGCCAGTACTTCTCCTCCATAGACCCCGGGATGAGCGACGTGCCCTCCATGATGAGTTCACTAGGCAGCAGCAGCAGCAGGCAATCAGGCCAGCATCAGTTTCAGGACACCTTCCCAGGTAGCCACCACATGTAGGACTGTAACAGACAGGAGGCTAGAGACACCTGCAGCAAACGTTGTCTCTGGTTTCTGTTCTCTGTTTTTTGGGTTCTAACCTCAGCTCTTCTTCGTGTCTTCCAGGCCCCTACGCCGTCCTCACTAAAGACACGATGCCACAGACGTACAAGAGGAAAAGGTCGTGGTCGAGGGCGGTGTTCTCAAACCTGCAGAGAAAAGGGCTGGAGAAGAGATTTGAGATCCAGAAATATGTCACCAAGCCGGACAGAAAGCAGCTGGCTGCCATGCTGGGGCTGACAGACGCTCAGGTAAGAGGCAACACCGGAGGAATTAAACACCCTCAGGTCTTATCTTACACGTGATTCAAGGTTTTGACATTATTTGTGGTGCATCTTAAATAAAAAATATTTCTCGAGAAGTTGAAGAGGCTATTCTTAAGGAGAGGCTTGTAAAACTGCTTTCCTTGAATTTCTTTGCAGTGTGAGCTATAAATGAACTAAGATTAAGTTATTATTGATTAAATTGTTATGTTTTAATGTATAGGTTTGATGTTATGATTATGTTTTATTTATATTTTCTGAAAGTGTTAACATTTCTTCATCATTTTCTTTGACTCTCACTAGAGCGCATACCACCACCAAGGCCCAACAGTCCCCTTTAATCCAGTCAAGCCTTATCCAAAATCAACTCATAGCCCTGTAACCATAATTTAAGGTTACTGAATTTGTAATATCCAAACATTTAACCCTGTTGGATCAGGATTTTTATTTGGATCCACACCAGATGTCACACAGAAACCAACCCCTTGATTTTTCATCAAGATCCATGCATTATTCCCTGAGTAATTTAAGGAAAAAACAGAGTGAAAAAAAAAATCCTGGATCCAACCCTTTATCTGGATTCACACCAAAGTTTATTTGGAACTATTCTGGATCAACACCCATCCTCCCACCAAGTTTCATAGAAATCCATTCAGTAGTTTCTGCAAAATCCTGCTGACAAATCAACAAACAGACACAAATATAACCTCCCTGGAGGCAGGAACTTTGGAAATACTGAGGTTATGAGTCGCCCCCCCCTTCTCCCCCAATTACCCAGACTCCATTAAAAAGGTTTAATTTTTCACTTTTTAAATTTTTTGAGAGTATGTGCAAAGATCTCCAAAATTTCCAGAAACAACATTTTAGTGGACAGTGATGACAGTAATCACTTAGTAATGACATGTGTGCCTCCATATTCAAGGGTCACATTATCACAAACAGGTTTAAAGGAACCATCCTAATTCTCATATACAAGAAACCCGCATGTTTACAGCCTGCCTTTCTTCCTCAGACTCTTCAAAGACAAAAGGTTCAAATTTAATTCTTAATAAATGGGTGTAGACCTTAATGAACCCGACAACAGCATCATGACTGTATGACTGTGTGGTGCAACCTGAGGCGTCCTAGTGAGTGACAAGTCTCCATATCTTGAGCAACACCTCTCTCCTCTTGATTGTATTTCATCACACTTAGCATTGCTTCAGCCAGCCTTTAAGAGTCAGCGCAAATGTCATCATTAATGAAAACTGACATATCTTATTCTAATATTATTATTATTTTTCTGTTATTTTCTTATTAAACTTTAAACGCTTTATTTACTCTTTTTATGCTGATGCTTTGCTCAGTTTGTGGCTTATACGATCCTTTAATGTCTATTTATCTTCATTACAAGGGAGAGGAAAGAGTAATAAAAAGCATTTTTGGGAGTTTTATATAATAAACATTTAAAAGAATGTGCTTCAGATCTAATACCAAATTTACTCTGTAAAATAATGGCTGTATTATTCATACAATCTAAGGAAAAGATGAGGGGATTAAATGCGCAAAAGGCTGCAACTGAAGCCTGAATTACGCACAGAAAAACCCTCTAATAAACAGTGTCTGCCTGTGTGTTTTCAGGTCAAAGTCTGGTTCCAGAACAGACGCATGAAGTGGAGACACTCCAAAGAGGCCCAGGCTCAGAAGGACAAGGAGAAGGAGCAGCCGGAGAAGAGTGCGTCAGAGTCCGGCAGCAGGGAGCCCAAAGAGCCGGCGGAGTCCGACTGTGAGAGCGAGGGCGGGAGCGAGTGTGAGTCCGACGAGGCCCCGGAGGAAAACTCTGACGTACAATTGGACGTTTCTGAGCTCAATAAAACCAGCGTGATCATGAGCGGCAGCGCGCCGGCGAGCAGCACGCAGGCGTCGGCCTCTGTCACAGACACGCCGCCCTCACAGATCCTAATATGAAGGCAGCTTGGAGATTTAGTGTATGAACTATAACAGCGACTTTTTATTATTTCGACAGAAGAACGACAGTGATTTTTAAACGCACCTGGAGTGGCAGCTTTTATTCAGTATGACGTGTGGCTGCAGCAGCCACATTCAGGCACCGTTTAATTCCTGGGAAGCTGTGGAGACACATTATATTACATTTTATTTTAGCCCGGACACAAGGAGTGTAGTTCCCACTTGATTTATGACTTTTATTAGATTTGTTTTCCTCATTTTATCATTTTAATGATTAAAAACAAATTTAAATTTTTTAAAAAACAGGACTTCCTGCCACCTCCAGTGTTTCCTTTGCTGTCGTTTTCCTCTCAAGAGCTTTGGCATGCATCATGTTCTCCTCACCTGAAGGAAATATGCGGTTGTGAATTTTAATTATAGGTTATGAACCACTCGTCTCACGTGTTCATGGATTGTTTTTGTGGATATATTGTGATATTTTGTTAATAATAATTTGCACTGAAAATATTGTAAATAAAATGTTTCTTACTTATCAGATCACTATTATTATTATTATTACCATTATTATTATTAATAATAATAAATAATTGTTTAAATTGCTGGCACATCAGGAGTCAGGTATTATTTTCAGTCATTTGAGTTTAATTTAGGTTTTAAAAATAATATTTGAAAATTCTATTTGATTTTGTTTTTTAATTGCTTTTGCATTTAAGGTAGGAAGAAATAAAAGTCTCAGCAGCAATAAAAATAATGGGGGACTCAAGAAGTTGCATGCATGTGCTCTAAAGATGCAACTAAAATAAATCAAAATAAATCAAAAACAGGAAAGTCAGAGTAGCTGTTTTCCAATATGGGTGGTTTAATGCACGAAAATAAATCAAACTATAAATATAATTAGTAATAATAATAAATAAAAAAATTTTCCCCCTATAGGATTCAAACCAACCAACAGAGTATTGCCTTGACTGTTTCTTCACCCAAAAATGTAAAATAAACCAATTTAATTAAAATTGAAAGGAGCACGAACTGAGCATCGTCTTTATTTGGCTCAACAGACAAACAGTTTAAATGGCTGAGTGGACCAGATCATACCTCCCTTATAAAGTTATACATCATCTCCTCCTACAAGCACATTAATGTAACTCAGTGAAGTAAATGTCTCGAGCACATCGAGGCTGTGGGAGCGCAGAGAGCGAGAGAGGAAGAGGGTAATTTATAGTTTGTATACATTTACTGACTCCAGATAGCAGCGACGACCCGGATGAGTATATTTTATGTGTCCAGACACAGATACCATCAACATCTCCTCCATTTATAGTGCTGCTCATAACCTCCCTCTGCAGTCCCCACCACCTCAGATCTGCTCTCCTTTATTATGACTGGAACATCGTGCCACTCGGAGACAAATAAGACGACGGTGTGGTGTTGAAATGTCATTTTGCAATCAGCCTTGTCATGATGGTTAACGGTGACGGCTCAAGATTTAAAAGATAGTAGAGATGCACATTATTCCTGCATCTAACTCCAACTGTGCAGCATCATAAAGCTGTTTAAGGATATTCACTGACATGATGTAATGACTCACTCCCTCCTTTTAAATGTCTATTAAGTCAGCCTGTGTCTGTCAGAGTAATTATATTATATAAGAGCCCTATAAATCTGGAACACTTTCTCCTCACGACCAAATTTCATGTTAATTCTTGCAACTATTCATCCATCTATAACCGCGGGGGGCTGGACACTATCCCAGCTGACACTGGGCTCAACAATCATTCACAATCACGCTCACACCTGTGGGCATTAGAGTCACCAATTCATCTATATAGGCTAACCTCTGCACCACCCCTTAAAACTATATGTTCATTCCTATGTAGTCATCACAACTATCAGACATGCTCTCTGGGTGACAGTAGGAACAATGGGATGGTTGTGACACCTTGAATTTACCCAATCAGAATCAAGTGAGAGTGATTACATTCATTCTGCACATGTTCAGTTAGATTCTTTCTTCAAGAGATCCACATTTGAAACTCCCAGAGAGAGAAATAGAGTGTTTGTAAGGTAAAAATTAAACTTTTCCAACAAGTTTTATTAGAATCAGTCATTTGTAGGCGCTAAATAAATGGTGCTGAGGTTATAACAGAAGGCCCAGAGTTCAAATCCAGACTCGGGGCCTTTGTGTGTGGAGTTATATTCTCCCTGTGTCTCCCTCCGGCTGCTCCAGCCTCCTCCCCCAGTCCAAAAACATGAAATATAGGTGAAATTGGTGACTCTAAGTTGACTGTAGGTGTGAATGTGAGTGTGAATGGTTGCTTGTCTCTTTATGTGTTGGCCCTGTGATGAACTGGAGACTTGTGCACAGTGAGCCTCTCGCCCAGTTTTAGCATGGGATCATAGGGTCCAGTCCCCCTGCTACCCTTTTAAAGGATAAGCGGCAACAGAAAGTGGATGGATGGATAGAAATGATGTTGGTGTACGGGTCAGGTGCGTTCACATGAGGTGAAAACATGGCTTTTCAATGTTTCACAACATTTCATGTTGTATTGAAGCTAAAAATATCTATAATTCAGGCCTAATTAAACCAGATTACATGCTAACTTGATGCTAAAAGTCCTGCTAATAGTCAGTGGAAACATCAGAAAGAGGAGGATAGACAGGGGAGTCCTTGGAGAGGCTTCACATAAAATAAAGGAAGGTAAATATTGTCTTGTTCTCAAACGCATCATTGTGTAACTTTTTAAGGACGTGTTTGACTCATTAAATTATTTTCTTGCTAAATTATTTCATGATTTCCCCATGATTTTTGTCATCTATTGTGAAAAACGGAAGCAAAGAATAGTCATAGAAACGTGACTGAAAATGTTTTTCATTTTTAATATCTGAATAATTTTTTAATGTGTATTTTAGACAAGCGACAGTAAAGTAACTGTATTTAAATCAGTTTTACAACCTGTACATACTTCATAAAACCACTCTATTACCATTATATTTATATATTACCACTATATTTTCTCAGTAGTTGAGTTTATAATAGAGCAAATTGATTATTTGTGTAAATGGTTTTTGCTTTATTGTGAAAATCACAAAAGTGTTAAAAAAAACAACAACCTTCTGGTCTCCTCTAGCAAAAGTAATTTTGATGCAAAAATGTGACGATTTATCCAGAAAATTTCTAGTCTTTTCCAAAAGTGGCTGCAGCCCAGTGTCGACTGGTTGTATAAGAAAATAGATTTGAGTCAGACTATTGTTTATTAATGTGCATATGTGCATACATGTAAGAGGAAAGGGAGAGCAATGAAGCAGAGGACAATATTTCCCTTAAAAAAATGGAAAAGTACTAGTTTCCACCACATTATTCAGCTAAATGTCATTTCTTTCTTTCCTATATTAGCTCATACTGTACACATAAAGCCTGATGTGATGCTGAATAAAGCCCTGCCATTATATCTTAGTCAGGAAGCTCAAAGCCCTCTGGTATCTGTAGTCATGTTAGCAGCAACATCATAGTGAGTGACCCAAAAACCCAGACCACCGCAAAGTCTCTCTACTATGGGGTCCGTTTTCCTCCTCTCCGGAAAGAGGACCGACCCCCAGAGAGCGGCAGTTTTTCCGTCTTAGCTTAGCATCTTGAATTTCACTTTTCATTTTCCCCTCTCCTGCCTGTACAGCATACCTGCTGCGTTTGGTTTCGTTTCCATATATACAGGAGACAAACTCCGGCGAAGGCTCGTGAAAATTAATGAAGTGGATGGCACTCGGCGTCTTAATCTTCACCTTTAATTCACGCTGGAAGAAAAGACGTCGGAGTTATGATAAAGCCAGTTTCCATGAAAGGCCGGGAAATCCCCCGGCACTTTATCAACCCAATATTAACTGTTAAATGCTCACATATTAAATGTCTGGGTGGGTTGAGTCTCAAATTATGCTGGACGAGCTATAAATTACATTAGTATTTGCAAATGTACAATAACAATAACAATCCAAATGCTTAGCATAATACTGAGGGGCCTTGATTTGTGAACTGTCCTAAGAACTTTTATGAGCAGGATAGGAGAAAGTCCATCTGGCCTGTATTTAATGTCAGCCTTTCCCCTTCCATTAAAAGCTGTCCTATACGTCCCTCTTGGCAACCCGGGACGAGGCAACACATAAAACAAACCAGCCTTTGCAGATTTCACCAATATTTTACGCTGTGAAAAAGTAACTGTGTAAAACAAATTACGTCTGCGAGAGAAGAGGCGGGGGTCTCCGTCTGCAGCGGCTGAGGGATTAATGTGACTAAAAGCTGTGACGTCTCTGGTGCTTTGAGGTATTATCTGTGAAGTTGTTTGATAGGCTGATGGAGATTTCTCCTCCGTTGTCGTAATGCATCAGAGGAGGCCTTAAAGTCTGCGGGCCTGCGAGAGGAAAAGGAGTGCACCGATGTTTGGCCATAACTCAACCAGCGCTTGGAAAACTGCAGCCGATGGATGCACCGCGCTTAAAAGTGAAGGTTTACTTTAGTAATTCTGCTCCCTCCTCATCGGAGAGACGATTATGACGCTGCCAGTAATTGTCATGATGGTAATGTGTCGTAGAGGAAGAAGTACTCAGATACTTTTAGGTAAAAGTAACAATACCACAGTGTAGAAAAACTCCATTAAATGTAAACATGCATAAAAGTATTTCTGCCTCTGTGGAATAGACATAAGAAATAGTATGAAATGGAAATACCACGATAAAATACTATTACCTCAAAGTTGTTCTTGAGTACATTACTTAAATATAAAATACGGCATTGTTAAAATTATGTTACCCATCCTTTGCAGTTTGATTGTCATATCCACTCTTCTGTCTTAATTTGTGACCGTTTTAAGACAATCTTGTGTTTAAAGGAACGTTGAATGTTAATGGAAAAGTTAGGTGTCTTTTATTAGTCTGACTAAACATTTCAGGAGCTTCACAGCAAATTGCAGCATTCTCTTAAACAACCGAAGAAAATGGGGACTTGTTTTAAAACGTTAAAAAAAAAAAAAAAAAAAAAATCTACAAGATCAATGAGCCAAACAGCTGAAGTTGATCTTGTCTAGCGGATTATCGATCTTGTGCACCCACATCAGATGTGGTGTTAGCTTTTAGCTTTAGTGGCTTCCATCAACATGGGGATAATTATCAAGTAGATAATGACTGAATTTTCATTTTCAGATGAACTGTTCCTTTAACGAGGTAAATAACCCAACAACTTAAATCTAACACCAACAATGGGCCAAAATAACCTCTTATCTTATCCACAAGTAACCCCGTCAATGTGTTGGTGCTATATTCACCCAGTAATTCTATTTATGTAGCTTATATGATGCTGCTGTAAATCAGATATCATGGCTTAAAAGGTGATCATATTTTTTTTTGTAAAATCGGGGAAAGCAAAGTAACTAAAGCTGCAAATAGTGGAGAAAAAAGTACAGTATTTCCCTCTTAAATGTAGAGGAGTATAAAAAAGAGAGGATGGAAATACTCCAGTGCTTCAAAATGGTATTAAAGTGTAGTATTTGAGTAAATGTCCAGTTATGTTGCCCAGTTTTCATGCATTTCTAAATTACACCCTGGCTATTCTAATATATCTGACATAAACGAATAGTTTACGGCGCCCACTTTAAACAGAGATGTCAACTTTTGGCCGATGTGCTTTACACCCCAAAGCGAAAGTGCGTGTTCGTCGTCAGTGGAGCATTTTATTCAGCTGCTGCAACTACGCAAGTGAGTGTTGATGCTCTGGAGGTGGCTCTGATTCCTTCAGAGGTATGTTTGTTCCATCAAACACTGATTTATGACATCGGCTGGATGCTTTTTTCCTAAATGAGCTCTGAATCATCTGCATGAGACGCGGCTTCCTCCTGAGACTAGAAAAATATTATTACACGGTAAAAACCTTTAATTTGATAGCAGGCCAAAATGTTTCCAGCCGCCCCCACCATCATAACCAGTATCAAATCTTTTATTTATGGACCTTTATTCCAAACACAGTTGGGCTGTTTCTCCCTGAAAGAAGAAAGTGTGAAGTCGATGTGGAGAAACTGCGAAATGCACATTAAACACCACAAGAGAGTTTGTGTTTGATGTATTGCATGTGAAACACTTCATATTAGTCTTCAGTAAATATGTCTTCAAGTGTTTTCTCTCAGCATTCGCACACAGAGGACTGTTCTGCAGCTGCACACGCACCAAACATGTTCACCGGCGCTGAAAGTTGAGCCCCTCGTACAGGAGCTGTCGCCACATTTCCAAAAAGCCACATTATTGAGTGCTTTTTTAACATGTTCGCAGTTTTCCAAGCATCTTGGCTTTGCTTTCAATACCAGGCCCTTGCCAGCAGTTGGGAGTGGAAGAGGCAAAAAAAAAAAAAAAAAAAAGAAGAAGAAAAAAAAAGACATCTCAAGTTAAATTTAAAGATGTGTTTCTCTTGGAAGCCAGGCTGTGCTGCCATAAACCAAGGGAGACATTTTCATGCTCCACATTCTTCATGGTTTCTCTCTGAGTTTCCTCCCTTCCTTTCTCACTCCACCTTGGCTCCAGAGATACCTACTGCTGCTCTGGCTGCGGCCCACAACCAGCGGGGTATTGTGGGGTGGTTAGTTCCTCCCTCTCAGCCTGAACAGAAGCCCTCATCTCACCCGTCTTCACCAAAAAAGCTCTCCTGGCTGTCCTTGGATGGCTCAGACAGTGGAGGATCCCTCAGAGAATCCACCTCCTGGGCATCACTGCTTAAGCTCTCTTTCACCACCCCTCTTAAATAATACGCTGGCCAACAGTAATCAGTTATAAGCTAAAAATCCTCTGACCTACCGCCCTGTTTTTAATGTGGCCATGAAGGAACCGTTTTATTGCAGACTGCAGACTGTTGTCTTGAGCCAAACCTGTGTGGTGTATGCTGTAATTTGTGAAGGGTGCAGAGGTTTGGTATTAATTAGGCCTGTGAAACGGCTTCGGTCCAACCGCCTGCCCCTTTCCATAGAGGCTGAATTCATTGAGTGATGTCCACACTGGGAGGGGGATTACAGCCAAGCTCTAGCTGCCCGCTGAGATGCAAACACAAAAGAGAGGATGTAAAACGCACTTGCATTTCAAATGACCTGTCATCAGCAGCAAATTTTCACTCTGCTCTCTGGAACCGGGGTGAACTGCCTGCGGCTTTCAGGCCAAACGTTCGGTCCAAGCATCAGATTGAGCCGAAATTACTGTATGTAGGCCTACGTGCAAATGAGAGAGCTGCTCTGATATATACAACCTCAGAGCTGGCTTTCAGGAGCATGAAATTATTATTCCTCCCTGTGATGAGAATATCATGTTATGTGGTCAGACTGTAGGTTTTATGTACAAATTTTAAAGTGGGGGATCAAATACTCAAAGTACATTATAAAACTGTTAAAGCTGGTTGAACTTAAATTTCCCTGCTGCACTAAAATGAACAAAAAACAAGATACTGAGTCAGTTCTTCATTTGCTGCTTTGTTCCAGAGGACAAAGACAACATGAGGCCACTATAGTACCTTCTCAGTAAACACACTCCATACGTGCTGGGAATTCTTCGAATTATGAGCTAATTATGCGTCATAAAAATGTAGAAAAACTCATAATTTTGAGTGGAACTTCCTGCACATTTTCCACTTGCGTTCACTTTACCATTACCCCCATATAGGCAAAGTTAACTATGGACAAACAGCAAGCAGTGGTGGCCTCAGGTGGTCTGAGGGGCAGGGATGAAAGAAGGTAAAAAGGGCACCAGTTGTATGTGATGGGGGCACGAAATCATGCCCTCTGGAAGGGCACCTTAAAGGGTATGAATTCATGTTATATCCACACGAAGGGCCTAGAGCTCAAAATCATGTCATGTCCTCTGGAGTCGCACCCAAGAAGGCGCCTTATTGTGTTCTGTCCACTGAAGGTGTAACTTAGACATCATGGATATGTTAAGTTTCTATGATTTATATGTATCATATCAACATTTCTACAATACATTTAATATTGCCTTCAGATTACGTATATGAGCCGACTTTCTTACAGAGATATAAATATAAACATAAATAACGTTAATAATTTTACTAGAATTATGAAAAGTCAAATAAAGTATAACATAAATAAATAATAATAATAAATAAAGTAAACACAAACTGTGTGACAGTCCAGCAGGATATATGATATAATATAATATATGATGAGACTCACCTGCCTGGCCTCTCTGTAGATACATTTAATGTCCGCTGAGTATCGTTTGAGGTTTCCTCATTTCCCCTTTCTGGTGCTTATCGTGGCTCAAAGACGCTGCTTTTACGGCCAACAGCTAAAACGAAACAGCACACAGTAAATAACAAGATGAACTACATGTCTGCTTATCATGAGATCGAATGAAACAACTATTTAAAGATGGTCTCCCTATCATTTCAGTTGTTAGCAATTACAGGGAAAAGATAACACACAATATACAACATTTCTGCACACATTGAGAATACAAACAAGCATGCTGACAGAAAACTATTCATTCAATCATTACAATACTTTGAATAAGCACGCTTGGTGTGAGAACAGCAGTAGACCACCCCAGGGACCAATCACAGTCAAGCATGTCACTCGGCTCATTGCTCATGCCCTTTTATCTGATAGTGCCCCTTATTATCTGACTGTGCTGCAGCATTAGACCTGCTCACACTCCATTGTATACATCCATGTGTGTTTGTGGTGTCAACACTCCACAGAACACACACTTTGGAGTGATACTGATGGATCATCAAGGAATTCTTCTTCATGACTCCGCTTGTTAAGGGGAGGAGAGGGCAAGAGCGGGAAAATAAATAAGACGTCGCTTCGGTTTATCTTGTTCTTGTTCCAAAATAAACAGAGCAATGGCGGAGAGGACTGCAGGGCCTTTCATGGCTGCTGAGTATTAATACAGAGCCTTTGATCAAAACAATTTGGATGGAGAAAGTGCCACACACTCGTCACCACGGCAACCGGAGAGTGAACAGGTGATTTATAGAAAGCGGTGACCGGTTTCACATCCTTCCCACTTCCCTTTTAACAGACAGATTTAGACACGGGTGAGGGATCATAATCACCGTCCTTCTTTGCATCAATGAGGTCACAGTAACACCGTTCCTGAGACTGTAACCTTAATGCACTTTAACACAGAATGTGATTTATGCTGTTTTAATAAGGGTCACATAGTCGAAGCTTTCATGCAAAGCCGAGTGCACACTGTGACTTTCTTGTTCTGGTGTGTGTGTGTGTGTGTGTGTGTGTGTGTGTGTGTGTGTGTGTGTGTGTGTGTGTATGCGTGTGTGTGTGTGTGTGTGTGTGTGTGTGTGTGTGTAATGTTTGCACGTATTTAAGTGCATGAACAAGAGCATGAGTGCAAGCCCTGTAACCCATATGTGCAAGGGGTGAGAGTTCAGTTCCTGCAGGGGTTTGTTTGGAATATATGACACTGCACAGCTGGCCTAATCATCTGTGCATATCTGACTATAAAACTTTACTGAGCGTCACCAGAGCCAGCTGCCTTTATCAGTGGACACGGAGTCATTCCCACTCGGGACGGACGGAGGCCTCAACCCCAGGCCTGCTGCTCGCTCTGTTTGAGGTGCATTTAGATACTCCTTGTGTGTGGAGACGTCACTGCAGTTAAACTGCACTCAGTCAAAGCAAGAGACTCACTTATGAGATGATTAATGTGAGTGGAAATAATCAGGATTTAAAGTTCAAGGCTGGACTGTTGCACCTTCACTGGGTCTCACAACGTTACAGAGGCCTAATGGAGGATCACTGATAGAGCGAACCTCGAGGTGGTAGGACAGGATGGGTTTTAGTTCAATCAGTTCCTGATTGGCTGTTATTTTGTCATTTATTTCCCCATGTTTTCTGTTTTAACTTATCACTCACCCCCCCACTTATTTCAGATTTCCTCCCTCCTGTGTGTTTTCCCTTCCTTGTGATTGTCTGCCCCGCCCTGATTGGTGTCACCTGGGTCTCGTTTTCCTTCCTTCACAGAGTGCATAATCATTGTGTTCCTTCCCTTCTGTGCCTCATGTTCCAGCCTTTCTTCTATGCCATGTCCCAAATTGCCAACAGTGCTTCCATACTCAACCTGGCTATGAGTGTAAAAGTGCGTTCACACTACCAAGTGTGCCAAAATGCAATATGCTATGAGTACCCGGATGGCACACTCAAAACAACCCAAAAGTTGAGTGTGGAACGATGGACACTTCTCACCCTCAATGGTCGCCATCTTGGCTACGTAGCAGGAAGGGGAGGGGCTTAGGAGACTTATCAAGCTGGTGAAAATTATAGCCGAGGAAGCGACGGTTACGGCAGAGAACAGCAGCAACATATAAATAAATAAAAAATTATTTTATCCATTTGTGTGTTTAGTTGTTTTAAATTGTAAGGTTTGAAGTAATGTTTATGTATTAGAAAGAGAAGCTGTTTTTACTGCCTGCTGCACAGACACTAATAAAGGTTTGATAATGGTTACACTTCTCTAGTTTATAGCAGATATGCCTCTTTAACATGTTTATGTGGATTTCCTGTGTTTAGATCAGCTGGTTAAAGAGGTCAAACAAACTTTCTGTGTTGCTTTATGTTTTGAATCCATCTTTAACACTAAACACTCCTATTAGAATAAAATGTTTGCTTTATCGCTGCAAAAAATTTAAAAAAAAGTCAGTTTATCTCTGGATTTAATTTTGGTCATATTTGGTTTACATGAGTTTTTAATCACTGTTAATAACCTCCTCTAAAGAAGTTATGTTTTCACCCATCTGTTTGCTTGTTTGTTTGTTGGTTGGCAGGACTACAGAAAAACCTCTGGACATATTTAAATCAATCTTGGCAGAGGGGGGGGACATGGGCCACACAAAAAGCAATGAACCGAATTCCACAAAACATAATGGAGCGCTGGATTAAAATAAATTGCATTTGTGTCTTTGTATCCAGAAAAGGCCACCAGACAAAGCCAGAGAACATGTCCTCTGATTCCTGATGGTGTCACATGAAATATTTTACTGACTAAAAGTTTCCTCCCAGTACAGTCGAATGAGAAATCCTGGCCATGCATCATTGCTCACCACTCTACATCCCTCTACACACCCTGTTTTCCTCTGACACACATTTGACCTCAGGCCCACAGCATCCATCAGGTGATCATTACAAGTTGGAGGTCACGACCCGCACACTCCAATCACCACACCTCTGCCTCTTCCTGCAGTAACCCTGTGCTGCATACATACCCCTCACTTCCCCTCATGCTGAAAAAAAGGTTTCATAATGTTTCCCCTGACACAAGGTTGTGGATCGAGGTATAAAGCGATCCTTCCTGACTGCAGGAAACAGTCACAGGAAATGGAGATGCACTGCGCCACTTTGAGTGCCACTCAAGTTTATTTATTTTGACAGATTTCTCTTTTTTTTCATGGGAATTCCCTTCCCTGCACGTCTCTTGGAATCAAAGAGTCGTCGTCTGGGAGTTGGAGGAACATCTACTTGTCGTGTAGCTTGTTGACGCTACAGAAGGGATCACCTCCCTTCCCTTTGCCGCATCGACACCCTCTTCCTCCTCATCCTCATCCTCCTCCAAACAAAACCTCATGTGGGTAATCCAATTAGTTAATCTCACTTTTGACACACTTGCGCTTGTTTGCAGTATAGCCATGCCACGGATCCTCGCATAAGAAGCTGTTTAAGAGGACGGAGAGGCAGAGAGAGTCTGAGTGAGGCTATTGATTATGAGCCTTAAACAGACAGGGAGACATCTGGCTTGCATTACTGCCTGTGATGGGATGCAGGGCTCCACGGCAGCCGGCACACACAGGCCACACGACGTACAGGCCCATGCTGTGCAGCCTGTAATTACTGCCAATGGGATGTTCTGGGGGAATAGGAGTATGTAGGAGTATGTCATCTAAAGCTAAAACAGGTTGGTTGTGGATTTTCCATCATTCAAAAGCTTGATGGTTCAATTTATCTTGACCTCTCCAACTAAAGAATGATTAATTTAGCCATTTTGAGACATGGTGCTGTGCTCTACATAGCAGGACTGCATCTAAAACTTATTCCCAACATCAATCAATCTGCTGTTTATTTAAATCAATTAAGTTTGGACTGTAAATGTTTACGAAAAAGCCTGTAAATTTTTACAGAATCTAAAGTGATGACTTCAAAATGCATCTGTTGTCTAACCAGTAATGTAAATCAAATTATATTCAATTTATCATAATAAAAGATAACTAAAACAAGTAATCGAGAAGCTAAAACCAGCATGAAAATGACCTAAACAATCTAAATTTCAGATCAATTTTCTGTCATTCAACTAATAAGAATACAGGCGACTCCACAACTGTCAGAAATGACTATATATATAAAAATGAGTTATGAATATTTTTGAAAAACTGATGACATAGTAAACAAATTGTATTAAAATGTAATTACAAGGTGGAAGTAAAAGATCAAATTCAA
The DNA here is from genome assembly GCA_037577475.1 of Chaunax sp. Z400. Lineage (NCBI taxonomy): Eukaryota > Metazoa > Chordata > Actinopteri > Lophiiformes > Chaunacidae > Chaunax > Chaunax sp. Z400. Next base: position 4,070,523 of record CM075202.1, read on the forward strand.
AAAGGAAACTTTCATAGAATTTCATGGATGACGACTGTGTTGAAACACTGAAATTAATTATAAAAAAATATCAAAAACATCTGTGAGAGAGCAGGTGGTGTGTTACAACTACAGCTGCAATTTAATGCTAGGTTAGGAATTTACTACCGTAAGTGTATGTAATAAATTAGTCTGGTGGCGAAGCTCAAGAAATTTACACAGTGATGTGTATTTGGCGAGTTGGCAAAGACTTCGCTTTGCTGCTTATGAACCATTATTGTCTTGTCTTGATGTGGAAGTAAACGCATTCTCCAAAGCCGTTTATTACGTTTCTCACAGTCCTGTCACCGTCTTGTAACATCTTTTGCAGACATCTCTGTTGCCACTTGGTAACGCTAACGTTGTCTTCTGCGACCAAAAAAAAAAACTGGACATTGTTCTTTTACTTTCGTGGCTTTCTCTCCCTCAGGGCCAATTCCTCAGGACACATGGTCCGACTGATGGTTTTGCAATAAGAAAGTCAAACTGCCACAGGGAAGCAATGGCAAACAGTCTCTCTGCAATATCAATTATCAGTGTGGCAAGATGGAGATTATTGACTTAACTGGTCTAAACATCAACAATGAGTGATTTAAGGCCTCCTCGCAGTGTCGGAGATTTGTGTATTTTTCTTAACCAGAGGTGGTAGAGAAGAAATATCTTTATTTATTCTTTCAAGGCGAAGATGCAGGCGGCGAGCTGCACAATCAGGCCGTGTCATCTTAGCAGAACAAGACGTAAAGCTGTTGTGACTCTAATGTGCTTGTTTGGGGTTGCGGGGGAGCGTTGATGAGGTGGGAGCGGGTCACGTCGTGGTGGTGAGTAACACTAACAGCACTAAATCACCTTTAAAGTTAAACTGATCCGACAGTCATACATTATGTCTGAAGATAACTTTGTCTGTGCAACAAGTGAAGCAGAGATTTGAGGCGATAGTCCTCAAACGGTGTGTGAATGTGGCTCATGTTAGCTTATAAAGTTTATTAACTTTGTTAATAATGAAAAACTTTTTTTTTAATCCATTCAGTAGTTTTAAATGTACAGAAACGCCATATTTAACAATGTCTAAGAAAGAGGGAAAAAAAATTGCTGGATCGATTCCTTTATCTGGGCCCAAATGAACCTTACATGGGTTCAATTCAATTCAATTCAAGATCAATATTTGAAATCTACACAGGTGATTTCTTCTCTAACAATGATCATAAGTGAATTTAAGTGATTACATTGAACAAGAAAACTATAAAACAAACTAGAGCGGTGCTTGAATTGTCACTAACGGACAGTCAGAAGAGACGCAATGCATTCTGGGGCACTTGAGTATGTGCGGTGAGTTCACGCCACAAATTCTTGCTAATCTAATATACATCTGGGCATTTCTAACACTCAAAATCCACATATTATGCAGCTGAAACACTGCATAGTCAATTTGATACTCAGAATGAATAATACATCAGTATGAGATTCTGAACACAGCCAAGGTTAGAATTTATTCCAGGGTCTTTATTGTAAATTGCATTATATTCTACATGTGTTGTTTTTATGTACTCTTGACTTACAGCTCTGCAGGGTTCGGCTGCACAGCTCCAGCATGCATCGGACTGCAGGTTCTACCGCAGCGTCTCATCTATCAGGTCTCCCATGACGTCTCAAGTATTTAAGTGCATGCACATACATGTGTGCTCACTTTTTATGCACCCTGTGACATGACAGACACTGAAGCTTAACCAAAAGGCAATAATTTACTAATGCACTCCTCAGCCCGGGCTCCCTGGGCCTGTCTGCGTCTCCTGATGGATGCTGACGGCTCCATAGATGGACTGCTGCTGATAGGGAGTGACCAGAGAGGAGCCTGATTAAAAGTAGTGGAGCACGGCGGAGGGTGATAACCCCAATCCAGCGGTGATGAATCCACTCTGGACAGGCCGCTGTCTCATTAGGGTCTAACCTCAGCCAGGCACTGCGTGTCCAAATAAACTTTGAAACAATCCTGCTTTTATCAGCAGGATTATGCTTGTTTTCCTTTCCACGGTTTTCCTTGTGTGGGCTCGTAGAGCCCATCCTCCCCCCCCTGTCTGCCTCTATAAACTCAAGGTGTGATTCACCAGCCCTGGCTCTGCTGTGTTTACACAATTCTGGGTCTATCTTCTTGAATTAATGAGCCCAACAGCACCATTAGACAACTATTTGTCCGACTAATCTGGAGCCAATATGAAATAGTGAGAAAAAGTTGGAATAATCTGCCCTTTATTTGTGATAACATAAACAGTGGAGTTGTTTAAAGGATGATAACATTAAATATTGGGCCTGGGGAGGGGGACAGAAAGAGGTAGTTTACATTCTCACTGGAGTAGTCTTGATAACAGGCCAGGGGGAATATGAGCCCCTTTAAATGTGTGCATTAGTGTAATTTATTGGGCTTCCCTCTCAGCCCTGCTGTTCCTCCAGCTCTTTTTTTTCCCAAACAAAAGACAGGCCAAGGCTCCAGAATGAATGGGAGTGAAAAATCATTCACAGTTGATAATCACATAAAACAATGCCATATTTGCTGCTTAATGAGCACAAAACGCTCAGCCTCCTCCCTCCTATCAGGATTAGGCGACTCCTCCAAGCGGATCCGTGATTTGATTTAGACCCGGTGATTTGGAAACGCTTCGGTTTTTTGGAGTGGTTATACGACGAGAGTCGGGGAGGGCGGGGTGAGGCCACAGATTTCATAATTCTTTGTGTATGTCTGGAAGTCATCCACGCGTTCCGATTTTTAACCAATTTATGTCCAAAAGGAATGACCCTGGGAATTAATGAGGTTCTGGCCATGAGTTCCAGGACTGCAAGGTCAAGTAAATCATGCTTTAGGGCTCCAGTCCTCCCCACGCTGCTCCCTCACTCTCCCGGACTCCATATCCTGTGATAACGGAAAGACAAGGGGCCTGAGAAATACCACCTCATCGACACTTGTGTCCATCCAGTAGAACATATTTTAGAGAGCAAGCACCAACCAGCTGTAAAGCCTGCTTTTAGTGGAGACTAGGAGCTGATGAATGGGAGTGGGGCATGAGTAGCGGGACAAGAGGTCACTTTCTTCATTTCACATTTCACGGCAGATTGTTGTTATTCACATTTCTCTCCCCCAGAGGTGACTGTTTTTTCTCTTCAGACCTGTTTTTTATTGGGACATTATAAAGATTTTATGCCTGATTTAGCTGCACCATTTCCCTTTGAATGAATATCTGGTGGAGCGCCTTCACATGAGGGAAAAGTTGACATCATGAGAAACGATACCTTGAAACCTTATAAAGTAACACCTCAGGAAGGAGCACTGCAAATCAATCAGATACTTTTATGCAGCAAAATAATTTGTGTTTTCATTTTACGGCAGTTAAAATGCAATAATTTTTACACGTGTGTTTAATGTTTCATATTTAAGAGGAAAAACTGTGAAAACATTGTCAAACAAGAGTGAAACTGGAGCACAGTTCACCCCTCATGGAACATTGTGGAGAAGAACTGCCAAGACCTGCTTGGCTTTGTGTCCTTTTATAACCAACACAGCGGCGTTTATCTCCTAAATTTATTCCCTCAGAACAAAAAGATTCTTTGAAATTCTTTTGAATCCAACCAAATGTTTCCATGTCTTAAAAGATTTTTTTCACATTTCTGTCTGATCAAAACTGGCATTAATAAGATATTGCTTTTCTGCATCTACATAATAAAATGTGTGTTTTGCAAACCGTGCGGCTCAGTCTGTAAATGCCGCCTATATGGTTGTAATCTGATCCACATGAATCCAACCATAAAGCAAAATAACCATAAATTCTGTCCATACTACTGTATATCAGTATGGATGGAACTGGATGGTTGCCAGTTTAAAGCTCTGGAGTGGCTCATGACGTCTGGAGGGGGAGAGTGAATGACTAATACTTTGTACTGTCTGCTTCAGGGTGCCCTTGAGCAAGGTACTTGACCTCCGAGCCCGGTAAAGCTGAACTCCAACCCTACATGCTCAACACATCCTCTCCTGAAAAACTGCATTATCCATCATTTCAATTTTTTCCCCCATTACTACATTTCTTTGAGATAGGACTCATGACATATGAGTTATTTAAACTTTGAAAATCCTGGAGACATTATGAAACTATTTTCTCAGGCTCCTTACAACAAGTTAACTGCACTTAATGAGTAAAATCAATGCTGTATCCATGTATCACTGATATTTCAGATTTAGCGCGCCCTTCATGACCATTTCACAACATAAGTTTATCCACACATTCCTTCCTCTGGCTAATACTTTACCTTTTAGTAGACTATCCTCCCAGTAACTGTTAACTTAATGTATGAATTAGACCTGGGTGACAACTCTGAATAAATCTGGCCCGTCTGCGATTATCTCCATTACATACTTCAGCCTCTGTTAAAACAAACGGTGCAGTGATGTCAGAAGTCCATGTCCAACCAGCTGAGGAGAAGCAGTCTCCACACTCTTGGCTGATGGCTCCAGACAAGTACCTTGATGGCTGTAATTACTGTCATGTTCCAAAAGAGATGAGAGATACCAGAGGCCCAAATAAAACCTAAAACGGTTTTGATATGATGGATTTCTTCAACTTTGTTTAAAAATTCCTCAAGCTATCTGTCTGGATTCTTGAGGAGATGATGATTTGAGCACCATCCGTTCACCTCGGCACAGAGAAGCTTTATAAATCAATACAGCCTGAAAGATTCGAGGTTTGCATGCAGCTACGATGGTTGTTTGCTCCACAGCTAAGTATGCAGACTGATTTCACTGAATGTCTGCTGTGGGTGTTTACATTCTACCTAATGCACTCAGATGACACTAAATCTAAACACATTCACACAGAGACTCTCCACTGCCCTGCTTTACTGGCGCATTCCAAGTAAGTCCATCTTTACGAGTCCAGCTGTCTTTAAGCTGAAGCTTCTCACTGGTTAGCATCTAAACATAAGCTGTCAGTCGCTAAGTCAACAAAGATCTGAGTTATGTTGAGCTTTAAAACAAAGAATTTTTATTGTTTGAGTATTTCACTGGTTTTAAAACATAAAAATACTGTTAATGTTATGTTTCAGCTCAAAAAAGGACCCAAATGTAAGCAGAGAGACAGGGAAATAAAGCCCAGTGGTTTAATAACACAAATTCAAACTCCAACAGGAAAACAGTGAAAAAGGTGATGATATAACTAAAAGTCTGGAAACAAGAAAACCAGAAAATCCAACAAGTAACAAAATAATCCAAACCAGAAACTCTGGGACAAATCTGAAATATAGACAAAGTTCAAAACCATGACAAATTCACATGGACATGACCGAACAAACCGGCAACAAAAGAGGGGAAAACACACAGACAGGTAAGGAGAGGAGATGGGGAACAGGTGGCACAGGGAGGAGGAGACAATCAGACACAAGAGGAGACAATCAGAGACAGGAGGAGACAATCAGAGACAAGAGGAGACAATCAGAGACAAGAGGAGACAATCAGAGACAAGAGGAGACAATCAGACACAAGAGGAGACAATCAGACACAAGAGGAGACAATCAGACACAAGAGGAGACAATCAGACACAAGAGGAGACAATCAGACACAAGAGGAGACAATCAGATACAGGAGGAGACAATCAGACAATCACACAGTGGAGGGAAAATGTTAAAGGGGAAAACACAAGGAGGACACAATGATAGACTAACATAAAACAGAGCAAACATAGACACAGAGGGAGACGGAATGAACGACAACTAAAAACATCAAACACTTGAAACAGAGGCAGGAGAACCAAGAGATCACAAGAAAACACAAGCAAAACAAAACAACAATAAAAAACACAGCATGGACAAAGGCTTTTAGAGAAATGGCTGCAATGCCTTTGTGCAACTATTCCTGAATGACCACTCCTATGAAAAGACACAAACATTGGGGACAAAATAACATCTGGAAGAATGCTACGGCTAACATGACTGGGATTGTGCCGTTAGCATGCTGGAGACAAGGCCGTCCTCCAGACAAGTTGCCAGACTGGTGCATCTACAACAGTGTTATGTAAGAACAACGACTGACCGCCTGCATCGTGGTCGACCGCGTGTTACGGCCTGGAATCAGGATCAACACATCCGCCTGCTGCACCTCAGAAACAGGTTCCGACTGTCCACCGCTAAGGAAGAAGTGACCATTGGCATCCATAATAAGTCTGTAGAAGCCAAAACAATAAGGAATCATCTGAGGCATGATGGACTTCAGAAACAACAACCTTTCACTACGACTGTGGGGAAGAGACGCTCTGTTTCTGGAGGAAAATGATGGCAGGGTCCGAGACCTTAATGATACTTTGGCTGCTAACCAACACTTTGTAAAATGCATCAATGTAAATCCTCAAATACAATTATAACTATGTTGTTTAAGTCTTTTCCACAAGTGGTGTTCAAACTGCTGTACTTTTGGATTTTCATCTTTCTGCACAACCCATTAGCCCTCTGTGACCCCTACGAGCTCTGTACTTATTATACCTCACAGTTTTGTTCTGATGGACTCCAGTTAAGTAAATGTGTCACAGTAGGAGCTGCCACATCCGAACACCGAGCATGCCAGAAACTTAAAAATGAATGACTCCAGCGATCACTTGAGTTTTCACGGGCCGTTTCTCCCTCCCTCTGTGCTGCCAGGACTTAACACACCGGGGAGATAAAAATCTAATTTTTTTCAAATGGGATTAAGGCACATACAATAACAAAAAGAGGAATGAATGGGCTTACTGTATTAAACAAAAGATGTACATGATAGTCCCTGTGTGGTTTCTGCTCAACATATTTCTATAAACGGTGGACAGTTTGGAGATGCCTTAAAGCAGATCCATTTAGCTCTAAAGGAGGATTCGTCTTTGTAAGACAAGCTACATGTTTAAAGCTGTGGGAATAAAAGTCTCCATTCGGTGCCCGCATTGAGGAAATACAGTTTGCGCTGGCAAACAACATGCATCATCTCTACATGTATTGTGTGGTTGGCTGCAGTGGTGAGATACAAAAGGACCATAATAATCCTCACGGCCTTGAAATCCCTCCAAGCTTCATGAATTCCAAAGGAATTAAAATAAGCAGAAATATCTTTTGTATTCTCTGCCAAAAAGGTCATGTTTTCACTGGCGTCATCTCTTTTTTCAGCATTTTTATCAATTATCTGTAAACTTCTTGACAGATTTTCAAGTTCCCACTACATGGTACCGGCTGGACTCGACTCAGCTTCGGTATCAGGTTCTTCTCTGGAGGACAGCACCGCCTCAGAGGCCGTTTTGGCCGTCTGTTTACACAACAGCTTTTTGGGGGGGCCTTGACTAGACCATGTACCAAACAAGGAACCATTGAATTTTTGAATATATCCGGATGAAGAAGTGAATCCATGGTTTTTCTGTTTTTAAAAAAAAATGTCTTTAACATTGTGTGCAAGAATTGCAATGGTGCACGTCTAGTTTAATTTAATAGGGTTGAACATAATTAAAAAGGACTGTTGGGTCTTTATTCACTTGCATTTGTCCTTTTCTCTGAAGAATAAAAGCAGGCTCAACCTTTAAGAACGTGAACAGAAAGCCGAACCTCACCATCCCTTTAACAGCCGCCCTGACCTTGCTGTTAAACGTCTGTGTTATATTGAGTTGAGAGGCATTTACTCCTCCATGTGCCTCTGCTGCTTAAGATGAAGGGCAAATGGTGTTAGGAGTTGCCAGTTCTCACCACAGTTTCCTCTCTTAAGTAGCTCTGATGCTGCAATAACACCAACGTGCCAAAAACAAGACGATGCTGAAGCGAGGGATAAAAGACAAAAAGACTTTCAGCTTGTCCACATCATTTTAAACATGCCTGAATCTCACCAGCCTTTCAGGACTATGTCAGGTGTGTGTGTGTTACATTGTAAGTGACAAGCTTAATCTCTTGGATCACGAGACAAACGATCGCATTAGAAAGACAGACGATGAGCAGACCAGCGTGAGTTAGAAAGAAAAGAGAGGAGAGATGCATCGCCCCTCCTAAACCACAGGTATGATTCACAGAGCCAGATTGGTCGCCTGCGTAAAATTAATAATAGGAAATGCAAGGGTAGTCCTGCGACTAGTCCAAGATATACTTTCCCTGGCTCTCCGAGACCCTGGAAAACCTGGGTGGCCTGAAAACGGGCTTCCTCTGGTTTCTGATGTTCATGCTTTTGTTGCTATGACAGGAGCTTCACCACAAACGTGGTTTGGGTCAGACAAAATGGACAAGCTGTGATAGCATTATACGGCTCCATAATTCAGACACACACAAAAAAAAAAAAAGACGAACTCCTCACTCTGCTGTTTATCAGGACATTCAGGTCCCACGGTGGAGTTTGTTCCCACAGACTGGGAAGGAATGAAGAGGAGGATGAATTTTTCAAATCCGATTGTTTTTAAGTACTTCACTTTTCCAGAAATCAGAAACCACACAGTGTATTATGGTTAGTAGATGTTTTGAATTACTTCAGCTACTTAATGGTTCCTCCTTACCCAGCCCACAGAACCGTTTCATGGCGGTTTTAGAACTTTGCTTAAGTCATTGAGTTGGATGTTGAGTAATCTGCTTTCTAAACCTAACCTTCACACCGATGTACGAAGGTTGTTCACTTTTTTTCTTTTTTTTTTAAGGCAGTGGTCTATTTAGTATGACGGAGAATTAAGGGCAAAGACGCCATATTTCCAAAATGTCAATTTTTGGTGAAATTGAAAAGAGAGCATCTTTAGCTTAGTGGAAATTAGGGGGGGGGTTTACCATTAAATTAATAGGAAAAATATTTTCTCTACCAAAAGGGGAGCATTTAAATTGAATTTTAATCAAATTTTGAAAAATGTCCTTACAAAAAGTGTCCATAAAGTGTGTCCTTATATATATATATATATATATATATATCTGGTATTGGTCCCTATCTTCTGATATAACAGAGGATCTATGGCCCATTACTCTATATACAGAGTATTGTGAAGAGGTAAGGGGGGGGGGGGGGGAACATTTTGTAAATCTTGTGTCACCAAAACCGCTGCTAGCAGGATGAATGCGTTTACTTCGCCAACAGGATATCCCTTCAGACTTACTCACTGCGTTGCTGATGAGGATAACAGAGGGGGCATTATTTTTGCTCAACAGCTCGGGAAGGTGATAAAGGGCTCCCTGAATCTCTCACAGGGGTGCAGCCGTACACACGCATCCATTCATGTTGACGCAACATTTCATCCCCTCGGCTACAAGGAGGCTCTCTGTATGCAACCCCTAAAAGAGGGCCATGGCCAACCTGACTGGGGTCAGGAGGAAAAGGTTTCTAAACAAACAGCCGCCGAGACACATCCCTTATAAAAATGTCTTCATCTAATAACGTTAGAGATGCAGCTGGAGAGTTTTGAAAAGCACTGAATATCCAATCTGTCTGAATTTTCCATTTGCACTGATGTGTTTGAGACATTCGGTGCAGCTGCGATGGTTGTGGGCTTTTCCTGAACAGTGCATGGACACAATTTGGTTTTCTAACACACGGATATGCTGTTTTATTTATACCTTACATCACCTTACATCTTTTTTAAATTACAACTTTATTAAATTCACATTTATTTCAACTTTTGTATTACTAATTGCCAACCTGAGAGCATCAACCTGCCAGGAGCAATAATTCATATTAATTTTTGGATTTGATTTCCATAAAACCATAATTTTATGGAATAAGTGTAGGATGTGATATTTTTATTTACTGAGAAGGCAGTAAGAATTAAAGTAAGCAGTTTTTTGCCAGCTCAGTATTTAGCATTGTCAAAACTACTACTACAAAAAAAGGTCCCACCTGATTCAGACAGATATTATTATTGGGTTGATCGTGAACAACTGAGGGTGACATTTATAGAGCCAGCAGGAGCAGGAAGTGAGTCTTTTTCTCTTGTGCCAGTTCGGCCTGTGAAAGTCTGAAACCGTCTCAAAACCAACGACAACAAGATGAACTCTATTGTCTCTTCTACTGGGTGATTAAAATGAATGATTCCTGTTATGACTAACAGTCTCGTTTTACTTCCCTTCCATCCACTAAAAAGTGTGAGTACTTTCAGTCTCGATCAGCGTTGGATGCCAGCAGATTTACCCGAGCTTCCCCATGTTTCTTTCTTTTCCTCTTTTCTTCTACATCATATAGAGGCCACTTAGAACAGTCTTTTAAAGGTTATCTATCTTTGCGGGTGCAGGATTATGTTGATTATTTGTTGGTGGTGTGAAGAGGAACATGTGAATCATGACATTTTGACAACAGTGTGGCGTAGGTAGATTTTTTGGGGGGGGGTTTTTGGGCCATGGGTTTTGGAGTATTAATCCAAACAGACATCATATGTTTGTCAAATTTAACAAGCTACTAAATTTGGTTCCTCTAAGTATACATTTTACATTTACTTGCTTTGTAGAGGGCCTACCGAAATTATTTTGCTGCCTCGGGTCAGGTTTAGGTGTCATGGTTCTGTGTTGAGTTTGTTATCTCTGCCAAGGGAAAGGCTTATGTGTTTGTTGTTGTCGTTATTGTTCAAATGGGAATATTGTCAACGTCATTATTGTTCAAATGGGAATGTTGTCGTCGTTATTGTTCAAAGGGGAATGTTGTCGTCTTTATTGTTCAAAGGGGAATGTTGTCGTCGATGTTATTGTTCAAACGGGAATGTTGTCTTCGTTATTGTTCAAACGGGAATGTTGTCGTCTTCGTTATTGTTCAAACAGGAATGTTGTCGTTGATGTTATTGTTCAAATGGGTATTTTGTCATCGTTGTTATTGTTCAAATGGGAATGTTGTCGTCGTCGTTATTGTTCAAACGGGAATGTTGTCGTCGTAGTTGTTCAAAGGGGAATGTTGTCGTCGTTGTTATTGTTCAAATGGGAATGTTGTCATCGATGTTATTGTTCAAACGGGAATTTTGTCGTCGTCGTTATTGTTCAAATGAGAATGTTGTCGTCTTCGTTATTGTTCAAACGGGAATGTTGTCGTCGATGTTATTGTTCAAATGGGTATTTTGTCATCGTTGTTATTGTTCAAATGGGAATGTTGTCGTCGATACGTCTCGATACGTCTCGTCCGTATCCGTAAGCTCCTCGAAAACGTGATTATGTACAGAATGAACGCAGAAGACGTTCGTAAGGCTCCATCCTTCTCGGTATCCGTCTTTAATGTAGAGCATAAATGGGCCTGAATTTGCTCCCTGGACATTGCGCAGTTCTGCCCACTGCTCCTCAGGGGTGGATCAAATGCAGGGAAAGAATTTCCCCATGGTGACAGTAAAGTACAGCTTATTTTAGCTTATCGTGTATCAGGTTCTACTTATACAATGGGAACAACAAAATCTAGATTCAATATGCCAAAGCTGTAGAATTCAGATTGAGGTTTATTCAACAATCAATCTGACTAAGATTGTTTGAATTGCCTCTATTGACTTTTAAGCTGAGGCTAATTGCTAATTGCTAATTACTAATTACCTGCGTAGGAATTTCACTTACCCAGGCACAGTTACTTGCACTAAGGTGAACGCTGAGACCGGTGAACTTTCTACATTTTCAAATGACTTAGCTGCAGAAACTGCAGCACTGCCGTACCAAAAGTTCAGTAATGAGGCCTCTCCGTCATTGCCATAAATCCCATGACTTGTTGAAGGGAGCTGCTCTCAATTATAGTGTAGGTGGTAGAACATAACGCTTCTTTTGTAGCTCTGGAATCATTTCACAGGCTCTGGCAGTGCTGGCATAATTTTAAAACACCCAAGTCTGAGGTAGCCCATTAAAAATACTCATAAACATTAATTTTGCCAAAGGGATGTGAGATTATGTTACCTCCTTGGCAGAAATGTGTATGAAATATGTGGTTTTGCATTGGATAAAATAGTTCCCAATGAGTGCTTGTTTCCTTTGAAAAGTCTATAATCTAGACTTGTGATGGTTTGTCAACTGGGTCTGGAGAAACTGGGCTCAACCCAGTCACCATGTGCCTCGTCATGATGGTGATGGTCAACATAAAACCCTGTAAATCTGAGGGAGGTTACCAAGCAGGAGGAATGTGCTGATTGATTAGTGGAACACACTTCATATAAAGCCAGACAAATAAAGCTCAATTGATGAGGGGCAGAAAGTTACTGAGACCTTTACATGACCAGGACCTGCTTGAATATGGTTTCAACCATTACTGTTTTACATTTGGCTTTTCAGAACTTTCCTACAAATGGAAATTTATAAAGAAAATATCCACTCTTTTCTCTTAATCCCAATAAAACTTAAGTTATCAATAACCAGACTGAAACGGAAACCAAGCACGGACAGACTGAACCATCAAAAGAGAAACTAACTGAACAAATAAATGTATCTTGGTTGAAGACATTAGAATTTCTTCTCATATCACAGATTTCAAGTCACGTAGCTCTGATGTTGAGCTCATTGACAGCTATTTCAGCCAGTTGGAGAAAGAATCAGAATAATCAGAGGTCTGAGGATTAAGAATAAACATGCACCTGGCCAAAATCATTGATTAAATCCATTTACAGAGATAACAACTCTCCAATTAAGCTCTAGTCAGAGCGACTATTCCTTTGCAGACTTAGGCCAGAGTTTATATTTCATCCTGTCATTCACACCTCTCACACATGCTCAGTTTTAGTTCCTGGGTCTGTGTATCTTTTAGGTAATTCGATTTTCATTTCAGAAATGGGTATCAAAAAACCAAAAAGGGTTTAGTGTCTCTGGGTTTATGGGTAATGCAGTCTTAATTGTGACAATGAGCAGCATTGGCAATATCTGTTTATTCTAATAACATATATCATAATTAATTTTTCAAAGAGAAATGTTGACATGTTTTCAGCATTTCACCACAATCCTAAAATACACTTCATGATTTCAATTTCAGGTGCTGTGGCCCTGTGGAGAGCGGATCGGGGTGATGCGAGGAGTCGGATATATGAGCAGGTCTGCGGTGGAAGGGGCTTGGCTTCCTGGCACACATTAGGTACACCCTGTTGATGCTTAGTCAGCAGCCGGGTTAAATTTATGGGTAGATATTTGTCTCTGCCACTTGGTGCGGCAGAAAGAATAACATTGTGCCTCTTCATTGGTTGTATTTTGAGCCTGGTGATGTTTCCCCTCAGAGGAACCAGCCTGGCTGCACATCAGAACCCTGCTGAGTGCAAACTGAAAATGTCAAAAACACTCCATCACTCTCCTCTTCAAAGTTAGCGTGTGGTCTATAGTCTCGTTTTTGTCATTGGGTTTGCAAGCTGTTTGGTTTCAACACCTGAATTTCGGTTGCGATGCCGACATCGTGCTCATCCCTCCGATCAAACCAGACGTTAGAAGTGATTTCCACATACGTCTTATATTTTTATAATTATTAATACATCAGGGAAGCAAAGTATTTAATTTACGTTCCTAAAATATACTTGATCTTTGGCAGCCTGTGATGATATAACAGGAAGCAGTAAAAATGTGTCAGAATGAGGAAGTAAAGATGCTGTGGTATCAATATGGTTTTCTGTAGAAATCATAAGTTAGTGACCAATAAATGACCTTAGGAATGATCCTGTTTTATTATCAATGCAGGAATGCACTATTTTAACATTTTAAAATACTGAGATGCGATTCCTAAACCCTCTTACCTCCACCGTTCACCTAGTTTTTATTTAGTTTGAAATTACACATACAGTAGTGTAAAAATGGGGAAGTACCATTTTTTATTTTCCTGTTACATGAACCTGGAACATGTTGCCTTCCAGCTGCTCCTGCAGCTCAAACCCCAAAAGTAGTTTCACTTCTCCACGGCTCAAGTTCTTCGTTGAAGTTGCAAAACACCTAGTGAGCTCGTTGATATGATGACTCTCTTCTAAACTAAGTGTTACCCTGGAACCATTTGGCACAATGGATCTGGCTGACTCGCTTGCAAAGACCTTCAGTGTTGCTGTACTTGAACTGAACTACTGTTTATTCTGGGTTGCACCATATAATTACAATTAGGTGTAATGCATAAAGTAGAAATCCCTTTTTTGCTAGGTGCTTAGCATCACTTCTGTTCCCAGAGACCTGCCAGGTGGAAGCACAGGCTCCAACACGTGAAGAGACGAGGTATTTAATATTGATATGGTCAACTGGAAGAAAAAAAACCACATAAAACGCTGAAACTTTTAATTTATTTTCTGCAAGGATGAGAGAGGATATGAGAGGACTGGAGAGCGAGCAATGACGCCTGAATGTAAATGAGCGTGATGTCATCAATAAAAGTGGTGTGTTTACAAATGAGAAGGACAGTTTTCCTTCTTATGATGACCTGGACAGAATTCTGGACAATCATCAAGTATAGGGAGACGACAGAACGAAGGCATGTCATGAAAAGTTCTGGACAATTGCAATGTGAAACCAAAACTAACCGGATCAAATGTATACAATGGAACAAAAACCCGAACCTTGGGTCAGACTTTCAGGTGTGAAAGCACCCTTAATCAAACTTTTATACCTTCCTCTTCTTGTCTATGACTTTCACATGTGTCCATTCAACCCCTTCATGCCTTAAGACCATCATTGACACAACAAGGGTGCAAAAGCTCTCTGACTCTGACTGCAATAGCTTCCATAGCTGTAAAATCCTTCTTCATAGTATTATTAACCTTGTTGGATTGTATTTCCAACACACCTTCACCAACACAACCGTGCTTTTTACCACCAGAAAAAAAAAGAAGTAGTTCCCATCCAATATGGGTCTGATATCTCAAAACCCAGTTCACACCGTGTGATAAAAAAAAGTGGTGCCCACACATGCAAAGGTAACCAAATATTCCTTTCACACTCTCACAGAACACTGCTGAGAACTGGTTTCAGCATGCATTTAAATCAGTCAACACACAAAGTGTCTGTTAATTCATATTTGGTCACTTGATGCATGACAGCTGTCTCTTAACGGTAGATATTGTGTTGCACGACGCTCTGTGTTTGTCCTCTGGCAGCGGACAGATAGATGATTAACTGGAGTGATTTCACACAAAACATCTAATAGACTGCTTCTTCTGCCAAGTGCATTGCTTTTAAGAGGTGTGTGTGTGTGTGTGTGTGTGTGTGTGTGTGTGTGTGTGTGTGTGTGTGTGTGTGTGTGTGTGTGTGTGTGTGTGTGTGTGTGTGTGTGTGTGTGTGTGTGTGTGTGTGTGTGTGTGGTGGTTAAGGTGTCTGTGCACCAAAGGTGGGCAGGAACAACAGAGATCTTGGGAACAGCCTGACTCCGAGCAGAACATTTGTCAATGTCACAGCGCGTACTAATTTGTAGTACAGCTGTTTCTCTCTATGATGTGTTGAAACACTCTATCAGAAAAGTCGGGCTGGACCGGCTTGTAATAATGCACCATTCACTGGGTGACCAGCCCATGGCAATGCTGGCCGGTGTGAAGTAGCAGTAAGCCTCAGCTGCTCTAATTTGTAAACTAGGCGAGAGAAAAGGGCGCAAAGAGTGTGTGTGGCACTGGATACGGTGGGGGGGCAGTAAGGGTAGAGGGCAGAAACACCATATGTTCCTGATTGACGATGATTGAATCAAGTGCAGTAGCAGAGAGAAATCTGTGTGCCTTTGACTGAGGGGCAGGAAGATCTCGCTGGAGCTTAAACAGGCAGGACAAATCGATTAGTGATGACCCATTACTCCAAAGAGTGTGTGGAAAGGCTCCTCCACTTCCAACTGCTCCACTGCTCTCTGGAAGATGCTCTAGCCTCGGAAATGCATAAATCTCACCGTGCATGACGTTGTCGAGTTTTATTCTGAAGGAAGTCATTTTTATATCAGTGTCATAAAAATATGACTTAAAAAAAACTGCTTCTGTGTTGCCTTTGAGCAGGGAACAAAATCTGATCTGTTCCTGAAAGTCGAGGCTAAATTTGGGTTAAAAAAAAACCCTCAAAGTTCCCCAAAAAAGCTGGCCTGTGACATGATGGCCTCTAGTGGTACAAAGGCGATTGACACGGACTGCTCAATCATTTCCTTATAGGCGTGTGCTGCCAGGTCCAGCTGGCTTTGACATTAGCACCAGGCTCTGACTGACAGAGGCCCTGGCCTTGGGCTGGGCTCCCGGGGCCTCCACAGTACATTCAACTCTCCTTTTAGCCTGTTGATTTACTGTCCCCGGTGGCCGCTCGTTGATCCACTTCCCCTCTCAGTTTGCTCACAGGGCACCCCGAAAACCTTCCTCCAGCAATATATTTGCTTTATGATTTCCTGAGGAGCCAATGAAGAAAAACAAGCCCCCGCTCACTGCACCTGTTCCAGTTAATGTGTAGCGGGCCGGTCGGCCTCCTCTGGTCTCGGCGACTGGGGAGCTCGCGGTGTCACAAGCTACATGTGGATCTTCCATTTCTCCCAACCTGGTCCCAGTCGGGACCGAGCAGCGTGGGGAACAGACGGGATAGACGGCCTATTATGTGTGTGTCAGTTTAACACGAGCAGGTCAAATGGGGCCCACATAGAGTCTTGCTGCGTGTGCATTATTAACATGTGTGTGGGTGTTTATGTAGCTCGGCGCACAACATGGAGCTGACATTAATAAGGGAAAGTGATGGGAACTTGCTTACATCACTTTGGACGACATGCAGATGTGAGGGAATGGAAGGTTTTAACCATCTTCCATTCCCTCAACCAACGAGGTATTTATGTATCCCAAAATACAAAGAAATAATCACCTGATTTATTTGCCTGGAAGTGAATTTTATAATAAAAACTACTGCCTTTTGATGCAAGTTGAAATGTGAAATCAGTGTTTCCCCTACCATTTCCCCCCCCCCCAAAGCGACCTTACGTCATTACATAAAGCGAATTTACATAATTCATATGTGCATTTTTTCATTTCAGCAGAGCATGAGCGGCTTTTATGCATTTCACTGTCCTGATCAATGACTCTGCTCTGCTCTGGTGTTCCTACCGAGGGCGTGGCTTAGCCATGCTTCAAGCACAGACAGACAGAGGGAAGTAGAGGAGACAGGTTGAGTGACAGAAACCCGAGTTGAGGACAAATTCGGTACCTTACATGAAATAAAACTTCCCCAAAACCAAAGATGGACAAACATCGACCCCAAAGTGAAAACCAGGCCAAAATATCAACGTTTTTCAAATCTGTCGCCCCTCCCACCGACCAGTCCGCCCCCCCCCCCCTAACTAATAAACCAAGAGGAAACACTGGAAATAATATGGATACACTTTTTTTTGTATTGTGATGACAAAGACAGCAACATCAGTGATTCAGAGGAAGCGTTTTACAGAGAAGAGCAGCCTCTTAGTCGACAACCAGTCCCCGATTTTCCAGCCATGCATGTTCCCTCAAGCTTTAATGGATACTTGAGCTATTTCATGACCCCTCTTTGACCTTTGCCACTGTCTAAACTCATAAGTTGACGTACACTGTGCTGCCAGTAATCCTAAGTAAAAACATGATATATCTAATACAGTGGGCAGAGCTTTTTATTCATTAGATCAACTTCTTAAGCGAAAGACCAGGCAGAAATCCCCCGGCCCAAAAATGTGATTCATTTATTTCACCGTCTGATATTTCCATTGATATCAATGCCTGGTATTTATTTTCTAAGGCAGAACAGAGTGAATGATAATGTCAGTAAATTGCCAGAAAATCCACTCTCATAATTCAGCCAAATTCCTTTTTTATTGTTAGAGGTCAGTTCTTATTTTGGGTCAACCCTTTTCCCCTTCACAACCATTATTAGCTGACAGCAAGAAAATTTGGTTTGACAATTATGAGACGCATGTCTGGGTAATTGCACTCTGCAGAGTGGGAACAGCCTCTGAACATGGTAGATATCACAGAGAGTCCATCTGAAAGCTGTCAACTGTCTCGCTGGCCCAGTTCTTCCTGTTTCCTTGGAAGTGGCCCAGTGGTAAAGTGGACCAGTGGCTTTTAGGTCAAGAAGAGAGGTGAACAGAATTATGGGAGGAAGCATGCATGTGGCAGTGTCTACTTTTCTCACTCATGTGTGTTTAAGTAGTAACCTGACAGAGTAAATGTATTCCATGGTGCTTTCCCCCCCATCTTAAGTCACGTTGTCATCCTGATGGCAGATGCATTGGAGCTCACCCTTGCGTGTAGTTGGTGAGTGTGTGTGAGTCCTTGCGCTTTTTTCCTTATGTTGTTTTTTCCCTCTGTTTTTTTCTCCTCCGGGCTCAAACAGTGTGTTAACCACCAGATCCCATCGCTATCAATCTTAATGGTGGTGGGTCAATGTAAACGCACACATGTGTCGGCTCTTTCTGCAAGCCACAGTTTAAGAATAATTCCCCCCCACCCCCTCCGCCCCAAAAACTGAGGGGGAAAATTTTCTGGCCCCATTAACAAAATAGGTGCTCAGAAAACACCCCAGCCGGCCCGGAGTGATAGCTACTTCCTCAGCTTTTCCACTTCATTGATGGTTATGCGAGTTAAAACAACGGGCTTAATGGAGACTCCGGACCCTCAGGGGACTAATCATAGCCACGTGACTTCCTCCGGGGCTTCCATGAAAATAACTCCATTACAATGGCCTGTGATATTAATATCGGCTTTGGGAAAGTCAGGCACGGGATCCGCTGGGAGGGCTCAGTATGAGCAAACAAAGAGGAATGCACGGCATTCGAGGGAGGGAAGGAGAGAAGGAGAAACAGAGCAAAAGATAGAGAGAAAGAAAATAGTGAGCCATTTGTGATGAGTGATAGCATATTGCACAGTCATGATGTTTGCTCTCTCTTCTCGTAACCTTCTGTACCAAGTTTTTCTGAGTTAAAATGATTCAGACTCTCGTGTCTCAGACAGACCAGCACTTCCTCACAACTGCTTCACACCAAAACAGCTTTGCAGCCTTCTCCTAAACTACAGACAGAAATGAAAACGGGTTGTCGGATCTGACAGAGCCACGTGTTGCTAAAACTTCAGCAGACCCCCTCAGGGTTTGATGCAAGTTACGAGTAGCAGGTAAACACTGATGCATGCAGCGATCGCGAGGTCTAGCGGTGGATGTAAAAAAAAAAAACTTCAAGCCTGTGCACCTTCCTCAGACAGGTTTGTGCTAAAGCTTTTAGCCTAGATGCTACAGTGAAGACATTACATTTTGGATCTCAGGGCTACTGGAAATTTGGATAACGCCATATGGAGTTGTTTTATGTTGGTTTTCGGTTCAAATTTTCTGAAACCGTTTTAAAACAAGTCCCCATCTTCTTGAGTTGTTTAGGAGAATCCTCTAAAGCTGTTTTGGTGTGAAGCCCCAGAAATGTTCAGTGTATTGAGAAGGTTGACCTGACTTCCCATCAACATGGGGGTGAGTAGATGACGACTGAATTTTTATTTTTGGGTGAACTGTTCCTTTAACTTAAAAGTAGTTTTGTCATTTTTATATAATGAAAAGATTCAGGTCAGCTGTCATACTTGCCATTTCAACTATGACCATCACACACACATATATGAAGTATGAGACAAGTAATGGGGACTTCTAAGAGTCAGAGACGCATCAGTTCGTTCCTGCAGATGATTTCTTTTTTTGGCCAGGCCTCTGTTTTACCATCGTCTCTTCTTCCCTGTAAACCTGCCACGTTGTCATTCTCCTGTCAGGCAGTAACTCGTCCCCCAGCTGCATTCAGAACAATTAAACCTCACTGACACAGAGTTCAATTCCCAGTGAAGCCTCCCAGGCCTTCCTTCCATTTAGACGGACACGTGCGTTACCACCTCCATCCAAACGGGACTCATCTTATGGAGCACCTGAACTCTTGTATAAGCCATCACTTGTAAAGTAAAGGTCACTGTGTCACAAGCCAGACACCTTTTTCTACAGTTCCTCCTGATGTGGGAGATTTATTGAATGAAAAAACACAGACTTCACTTTTTACCCTTACTTTTATGAATATTTATATTGTTTTAACAGTGCTTTTAAATTCCTCCCACACGCCTGTTAGGGTCACGGCTAGGCCTTCATCTCTTTGAGGATTCAACATGATAGAAGATTTCAGACATTATCATAAACTATTTGTCCTGGACAGACTGCTGCATTTTCTGCCGAAGTATGGAAATTATGTGGGCCGAGAAATACTGAGGAAAATGAAAGGTGTCAACTTGAATGTCTTTTGCTGATACTGTTCAGATTGTAAGTAAAAGGTCAAATCCCTCTTTTTGATGTAGGATTTAGATCCTTCCTCACCTTGAATGCAAATTAAATAGAGCTTAAATAAACATGTTAAATGCAATAGAGCTAAAACAATTAGTGGATCAATTAGTTTGACAAACTGAGGAAAATAATCAGCAGCTGCTCTGATAATTCTGAAAGCTCTGGAATCCTGGAAAAGAAATGGAAAATGGAACTGTTCATCACAAAACTGTACTAAAGGGTCAAGATAAGATATGACAAGACAAGACAAGACAAGATAAGATAAGAGTAAAAAAAAAAAAGTAAAAAGATGATCATATCCACATTAAAGGAACAGTTCACATAAATTTAATTTAAATTCAGTCATCTTTTTTTATTTGGAAGTTCTTTTAAGAACCTAGCTTTTTCAGTCTAGAATTAGAAGATACTATTTATTTTATAGAGCTTTTAAAATTACTGCTAATTAGAACAGTGAGTGGAGAACAAAGTTGCACAAAGATTTAAGAATTTCCAGCAGCGTACTTGGACCAAAAGTATGATACAGCTTTCACATCTTTCAAGTGAAATATTAGATGGCAGTAGCCAAGCCAAAGAAAAGGCCCTCCTCCAGGGTCCAAATAATTATAAGAGTGCCATAACAGATCAAACATTATTTCCTTGACCTTGTCTCCAGCTTGAGGAACAGCTCAGACTTTTGGCCGAAAGCTCAGGCAGCAAAAACCTCTCTGTCTCCAGGAGCTCTGGCTGCACGGACCTGACATTTACACAGGATTAGAGATTCATTCACCATTAAGTGAATGACCCTCTGCTGGCCAGGAGCAACACTTCTCTGGCTGTTTGGATTCTGTGGTGCAGAATTTACACAGGTCTTAGTTTGAAGCACACATCAGCTGCTTTAGTCAAAGGTATAAATAGTATGAGCCAAAGGATCACTTGCAGTTTATGTCATCTACTTGAGAAAATAACTTTGTTTCACTCCCAAGTTCTACAAAGTGTCAGCGATGTTGGTGGACTTGCTTTTCATCCACCTTTAGGATGCAGGATATTGCATATTTCATAAAACAATGTGTTTTCAGCTGCACCGAACACCACATCTGAGAAAACACAGATTGTTGCCTCACGTCCATTTTAATAGAATCTAAGGAAGTTAAAGCCAAGCTAACATCAAGATATTAGGTCATATTTTCCGGCCATGATGTAACACAGATTCAAAGCTGTAACAATGTCACTTTTATGTTGGAAAAATGGAGCGAAAATCAAACAAATCACTTAAAAATGATAATAAATATTAAATAGCCACACTTATTTTGTTGAGTCAGTTGCTTCAGGCTTTCCTGTCAGGTGTGACCTCATCAGCTCCATGTGTGATGACATCATTTCAGGAAGTGCAGTTTGATGAAGTCCAAAACTGTGTGCTTGAATTTTCCAAATTTGGCCTGCAGGCAATCACACAGTCTGCTGCTCAACAAAAAAAAGTCACAGCTGAATGAAACAGATTATTTGGATGCGTAGATTTATAAGTTCTTCTATATTTTTTGAGTATGCAATAGTGAAACATCAAACTAATTTCACCAGCAAATGATGGTGCAGTCTAATAGCTGGAGGCCATTTGAAAGCAGTCAGGCAGGAGACGGAGCAGACAAAATACAGGAATTAAATTTGCACTATTTTTAGTGTAAAATGCACCACTTGTGATCTGTAATAAAATCTAGTCAGCATGCAGAAACTGCTCTATGATCCGTTACCAGTATTGCTTGATATAAACTTACACCATGAGCCATTATAAAGCCATACAGAGTCATAATGTTCTGTTTTGCATATGGCTCCCACAACTCCATCATCACTTCAGCCACCTGTCAGCTGAGCACCATCAGCATCTGAACTTGGCTCACAAATAACCTCCTCGTTCACTGGGGATATGACAGATGCGTGCTTTAATGTTGATGCTGATGCATAGCTGTCCCATGCAAGCTCGCAGCCATTCGGTGTTCAATATTAACAGCCAAAACTCTGGGGGGAAGTCGGAGGAGGCGGTGGTGTTATGGTGAGTGATTTAGGTTGGAGCTATGGCTCGTTTTTTTTGTTTTTTTTCTCCTTCTTTTTTGAAATGAGAGCTTTTCTTTTGTGCCACCCTTTAGAGTTAAGGTTTAATTGTCAGGAAGGGGATAGATTTATTTCCTCATAAATTACACAAAAGTTTTCTGTAGTAGGACCAAGAGTATAATGTCATCTACACATGTGCACACATGTGAGGGTGGGTGATGTTGCTGCTCTTTTTCTCCACACACCATTCATCAGAATTAAGATGTGACTTTTGTTGTTGTTATTGTTGTTGTTGTTTACCTCTCCATTTATGCATTTGCTTTAATTTTACAGGGCGGCCAATGAAAAATCTTCATAATTGTGCAAAAAGTTGCTCTTAAACGATTACATTTTTCATCGATTGAAAAAATGTAGAATCTTTTTAATATTTAGATTTTGTACAGCTAAACATAAATTAAGTGCAATTAACCATAGCAAACAGTGTTTTTCTTGTCTAAAGGTGGACACGGATCTCATCAGTGAGTCACACTCCTTTGTTATCCCTCAATGTTTTCAACTCTCTATTCAGAGAATAAAATTCCCCAGTAATTACAGCAGAGAGAGAAACAGGCTTGATTGATGCGCCATATGATTAGTGAATTGTGAAGTTTCAGCCAGCGTTTTTTTTGGAATATCCTCTCTCCTTTTCTGCAGACTGGTTGGTTTTCCTCCCGGACCCTACACAGTCGACACTGCATTGTAAGAACGTTTCTGGAGGGAGACTTAACTGCTGCCAAAGGCCTTCTAAATCCTCGATCTGATGGCTTGAGGATTCGACAGGAGGATTCGAAAGGGAGAGAAGAAAATTGCACATTCTTAAGAAAACAAAGAGCATTTCCTTCCATGTGTCAGGATGAAAAAAGGGAGAAGGAAAAAATAGAAATACATACTAATTCATCATTGGCTTTTACTGCTCCTTGATGATTCATAACTCACTCCGATTCCCTCACTGTCGGATTCACGATCCACTACGCTGAGTTTTAATGACCTTATTGTAGGCAGTTCTACACTGTCCAATAAAAGGTTTACACTTTGAACCGTGGTCCATAGTATGACTAATGTATTTTACTATATTACATAAATTATGCAGGGATGGAATAAAAAACGGAGTGGATGAGGAAATCACACACAGCCTGAGTGATGAAATGACTTCAAATCCCAAAATGATGATTCTCAATTATTCTGTTCATCTTCTCCCGAATGCATGAAGGTTTTTTTTTTATCAAAGTAATGACAATTCAATGTAGCTGACAGACATGACACATGGGTTCATGCTGCAAACAGTTAAGCGCCACTGACATATGGCAACTCCATTTTGGAAGCGCTGCTTCAGTGGATTTGTCTGGTCCTGTCATTGCTCATCCTACAGACAGCAGAGTGTATCTTCCTAACTTCTATTCCTTGTGGACAGTATGGGGTTGACTGAGTGGACCAGCAGATAGATACAAAGATAGATATACAGGAATGCATGCACACGTCGCTGTATGTTCATGCTCTACCAATAGGCTTCGATATTTATACTCGAAAACTTCAGCTTAGATTGAGTCATAAATCAAAATGTGAAACAATGGTAGCATTTACAACCACTTTCATAGAGATGAACTTCACTGGCAGTATCCTTTGGAAACTGGCCCCATAAATTTTATTACTATTAAATGTTTCTAAAGGGAGTTGACAAATAGTTGAACGGAGCTGATTTTCCCCTCCTGCTCTTGGCAGGGCTGCAGGGAGGAAAATTCCCTGTCTTGAAAAGAAAAAAAATGAGCTCACATCAGCGCTGCCAATCCATTCGTCTTGATACTGTTTGAGTGTAATTTAAGCCTTTTTAAAATGCCTGCTGAAAATACAATGTGCTTAAAGGCAGTTGCGAGCATTTTATGAGCACAATAAAATTGTCACTGCATATGGATTAGATGAATGTTGATATATGGGTATGACGTTTTTCATGTGCGCGGGTGTTTACAGCTGAGTGTTAATATGTCTGCTGCTGAAGGAGTAACGGCTGAAATGACTCAGATTTAGCCCTCAATGGCATTAATCATATTCTCCGCTTTTAAAAAGCAGCAATAACCCGAACATATCTTTGGGGTTTAGCCTTTATTTGAAAATAAAAACGAGCACATAGACATACAGATAGCACATAGAATCCTCTGTTAGCTAGTTGCTAGCAAACATAACCAAGCAAAGCAGGTCTGTCAAGTGATATTTGGTCAAAACAGTCTTTTTAAAGAATTTAAATGCTTTTATTATCAAGGCATGATCGCGTTAGACCTAAAACACTCCCTGACAAAGGCTAGGATAATACAGAATGATGAATAATGTTTTTAAGAAGGTTGTGTATGTATACATACATGTATGGAAGTATTGTTAGTTTAATATCAGTGTATGGCAATAATCTCCTCAGTTTTTTAATCGTTACTGGAAGTCTTTTCACATGAAAATGGTCCTGTGGTCCACCAGAGTGGACATGCTATATAATAAAAAATTAAAATAAGATAAGTCTAAATTGTAAGATGTTTTTTTGTTTTTTTTTACCCCAAATAGGTAGGAAATCACAAAAGAAAATAAAGACACTATTTTTCCCTCCATTTCCAGGAGGTTAAATATTAGCTGCAAACATTAGCATGCAGCTTTCTGGCAACAGCAATAAGCGTAACATCCTAAATCAAACAACTAACCAGTGGTGGCGGGTGATAAAAAAAAATTTTGCCGTGCAAAATTCCAAAAACAACACAACACACTGTAAAGTTGTCTCAATACTGTAGGTACTTTTCCAATATCCCAGACAGAAAGGATAGAAGCCAGAGGACAGGAGGAAACAGGATTTATTTATTCAACCATGCACACAGACATCATGTCTCTACTTAGTTAGAGATACTGTCCTAAAAGGCTGACAGGTAGACTTTGTTTTTTTTGTCTACTTTAAGTTGTCATCAGAGAGAATTGATCAGCTAACTGAGATCTTGTTCATGTAATAGAAGAAATATTCCATTTATTTCCATTTCTACAGACTTTTATAAATTATTAAATGGTAATTATCTTTTGTGAAGGAAAATAGTGAGATCTAACATTTATTTACCCACAATCCATGGCTGCAACACTATAATGGCACTTTTTCTAATTTGTAATTTTACACTACAGGAAGTGCAAAATTACATCTAGCAGCCAAGTAAAGTAATCCAGGTGGCTATCAGGTGAATTCAGGTGGAGCTCGACAGCTGATTCAGCTTCAGCTAGCAGGAAACAGTTGTCATGCTGACGGTACTTCTGTGTAAACTAATGG
This sequence comes from Chaunax sp. Z400, assembly GCA_037577475.1. NCBI lineage: Eukaryota > Metazoa > Chordata > Actinopteri > Lophiiformes > Chaunacidae > Chaunax > Chaunax sp. Z400. The sequence continues at coordinate 4,096,054 of CM075202.1, forward strand.
TTTGCTCTTTTGTAGAAATGCACGATTACTTGTGAGGTCACTGAAAGGACAGGGTCTCATAATTCATACTAACCAAAACATTAAGAATCTGGGAATAGCCTTAACATCATCCTGCTGCCAGGCCTGCACTCATCCAACCACAAGATGATCCTGTGGACGGAGTTTTCCTACCATCATCTCTTCGGGTCAGCCTGATTTATTCGCATGTTTACTGATGTCTTTCAGATGGTCCGTCTGACTGGTTATTGTCTTCCTCTATTAGTTCCCAGATGAATCACCAGTGGACAAATTGGGGGGGAGTCTCTGTGGATTTGCAATATTTATTGAGGTCAGGCATCACTGTGGACCTCTCCATTGGCTTCCCAATGTAACGAGGGAAAAACAGATGGTCTGCAGTCACAGCGTGTTTGGACACTGAGACACTTGGGTTTCATGGTGCTCTTAATGCTTCTCTGCACATTTGCTTTACATCTTGATCGGACATTATAGTCCTCCTTTTGTCCTTCAGGATGTTAAATATATAATATAATATCCTGAACTTGTGTGAGATTCCTGGACTGGAACTGAGACCGCTGCATCGTGATCTATTGACCCCTGAGTAACATCCTCGTGAAAACATCATTGCTCTCTGGCCATGCACCGAGGTCGCTCGCCGTCAATTGTATTTGGGTAGGAATTCCTCATACCAAAGCAATTCACTAATTCTGAGTTTATACTGTAATTGCTCATTCTATTAGCCAGCTGGTAATACTCCAGCATGTTTATTGTAATAGGGTAAAAATAAATGAAATAAATGAACCGCAATGATTAAAGCAGATATGTAAATATTGTGTCGTGCAATTGGTGGAGCTGGGAGCCTCACTGATTACCTTTAAGTAAAGAATAATGAGCTCAGCTAAGAGATGACAATGAAACTATTCTATTAGTGCATCTGAGCCCACGTTGATCTCTTTAGAACTCACAGACTGTGCTGCGAGTTTCACTTTTTATTAGCATGAACGGCGCTGCAGTGACAAACGTTAACGGGAGCAAATACGTTTGCAGCGCTTCACGTTTTCGTTAAATTAAAATGAAGCTTTTTAAGGGCAACAGCTGAGACTGAGACTGAGGCCCGTTAAAAACCGCCTTTTAGATGAATACAGCTCGTCTGAGACGGTGTGTTTCCCAACTTCCATCTATTTATTACGCTGTAGTGGGATTCTAAGTAGATGACTCCATAAACCACTCACTGATGTTTTGGATACCATCTACACACCACTGCAGCAGAATTCGTCTTAGCATGACAAGCACTTGGAGCAGATGGTGGATGTTTTATCCCCCCGAACAGACACACCCTAGTGATTACTAACCTGCTGCATGACTGTCTTAGAAACACAATAACACGGAGCTGTGGAGAGAAAGCCCTCGACATCGATAAAAACGTATAATCTTCCGATGCATGGTCGTCAGAGAGAACATAAGGATTTATTTGACCTCCATTTTTTTAATCCATGCTTCTTTTTTTCCCTAAATGCATGTTTCTCTCCGTCCAGTTAATTCAGAGCAAGATGAAGTGGAAACAAATGTGGGGGGGGGGGGGAGGAAGAAAAAAAAACAACCTGGCCATCTTTAAATGGCGATACCGGAGTTCGGTTCAAATCTTGAAAACATATGGAAGCCCCTTTGAAGCGCGCTGGGAGCAGCTGAGGCGGCTGCAGGACTTCTCATTGTTTACCTTGCAACCCCCAACCTCCTTCCTTCAAATAAAAAGGTAAAATGTTTAACCTTACAGCGGCGCACATCAGCTCAGTTCATTACATCCGGCTAAGTGAAGACTTCCTAATTCACCTTCCACCGCAAACCGCGCCCCCAGAGTGTCCCCAGTGTGGTTTCAAATGTTCCCAGTTACTTTCTCCCAATTAAATGCTGCAAACCCACCTGACAGGGTTATCTAAAAACCAGCCAGCGGCCTATAACATGCAATGCAAGCGTTTAATAAAAGGGAATATGTTTTCAGAAGTGAGTAAGTGTTATTTCATCATTGTAACTTCCTCTCTGGCTAAATTTAAACCAAACGCCTGCACCATTACATGGTGCGGCTGGGAGATGACCCTCTGGAGAGAAACAGCACAGGCAAGAGGCCTGGATGTATTTATCTTCCAGTTTTTCACCTGTCTTCAGATACCGTTTCCTTTTTAAGTCGAGCAGTAGGGATTTACTGGGCTGCTTCCTTCCGGGACCCAGTGGAATACAACATTAAACTGCAGGGAGGAGAGAAAACCTGTAGCGCACTAAAATAAAGTTATGTCAAAACCATTCTGCTCTTCCTGCAGTCTTTCCTCAACCTTGCAAGTATCCTCCAAGGAGCTGAGAACATTACAAGCCATTCAGTTTATATGAATGGGCACTAACAGACTTTTTCGCCATTTTGATATGTCTAAATTTTGCAGGCATATCCTGTGGTCCATCAGGCACAGCCTTAGTTTGAATTTAGTGTCTCCCGGTGGACCCCTGTCTTCCTATTTAACGTGGAAATTGTATAGAGTTTTTATCCCTCTGCAGTTTCAGCTGCTTAAAAGCTGGGGATCACTTTTTTTCCCACCAGGGACATGTAGGAGCTAGTTTGGAGATGATTGGTGAATCATTCAAACAGCATGAAAAGGACTTGGAGCGGATGTCCTAACATTGTCTGTCAAAGAATAATACATGATGTATCATCGTTTGGTTGTAATTGAACAGAAGTCTGCGTACGTCTTTGAAAAAGGATGAGAAACACCTGCGTTTTTATTTCTGGTTCAGGCTTTCCTGATACTGCTCTATAAAGTTTGGTGACCGTAATCATTTCTGATGATCTTTAGAACAGCAGTGCCTTACTTCACTCAAACCTCACCCAAATGGGTTGTATCTGGAAGACGTGATGTCAATGAAAAGAATTTGTTTGATAGGGCAATTAGGGACAGTTATTTTATTTCATAGGAATTCTCGGCTGCGGGCCTTAAATATATCGAGCCTCAATTTACTTTGAAATGTGCTAACCATAAAAAACGCTTTAACCGCTTGTCTTTCCCAGGAGACACGTATCAGTGAACATTCAGATCTGTGAAAGCAGGAAGAGAAGAATCTGTAGCAACAAAAAGGGTTCAACACAGCCGCATCACACTGTGAACAGCTGTTTCTTCTGGTTCCACAGCTTTATTAGACAAAATCTATGTAGCTTTTTGTAAGGTAATAGTGAGAAGTTCTATCAGGCATTTTTATACAGACGACACAACGAAGACCTTTTTCTACACCAGGGGTTCCCAAAACTTCCACCCGCCAATCCCCAAAAAAACGCTGCCAGAGACTCGTGACTTTCTCTTCAGTGACATCACAGGAGGTTTTGACATCATATATTATATCGCAGATGTCATGCATGTCATTATGTCGACAAAAATATCTTCATGTTTCACTTCATCAGCGAGGAGGTGAGCAAATGAATCGAACATGAGTGACATCATACAGTCTAGGAGCAGATTCAAACTTTTTAATGACATATTATAGAAATAAAAATGTATATAAATGGGAAAAAAAAAGGTTTAGTTTAGTTTCAAGTTAATTTCCATCTGTGGTCCCAGGGCAGGAGAGTAATCTGGTAACATGAGATTAATTATCTTGTTTTACTGTTTTTTTTTTTATCTTAGCCTATTTATCTCTAGGCTGAACCAACTTATTTTAAGATTTCTAGCTGTAAGAACAGATCATTTCACTTCCATTTAGCCATTTTCTCCTCAAATTCACTGTTTATTTCTTGTATTTTAGCTGCTCCTTTTTGCACTAAGTGAACAGGAGCATGCAAATATTTCAAATAAACGATAAACGATAAGCGATAAACATTCGATCTTTAACACGTCGCTGCCTGTAAATATTTTGACCCGATCTAAGGCCGTAAATGCAGTGAGAATTAGCTCAAAACTCCAGGCCAGCCTCCTGTTTCCGCCCAGTTGTAGTAATTTTATCTGCCACAGCTGCCCCTTTATCGGAGATCTTGCGGACAAATAGATTCCTGGAAGTAAACAGTCCACTGTGACGGCTTTTGCTGAGTGACAGTTTGGTCACCCGTGGTATGAAGGAAATATAACATATGATGTCTACTCAATCAGAGATGATCTTTCTACATTATAACTTCAAAATTCTGACACAAAAACAACAAACATAATTTACTGGATCAGTATAAACCGTTTAGTTGAGATTAAACTGAGCTGCAACATTAAGTTGTGATGTGTGTGGCCTCATTGTACCGGTGGTGTCTTAATAACGCAGAACTACAAGCCACCAAAGACACACAGAATTAGTCCAACAGCTTTTAGAGATGACCTCACGTCATCTTACTTCATACCGTGTGTGTTTCCCTGCACATCTCATGTCAGATCCCTTTCAGCAATTAGCCTTGAACTAGGAAAGACGATCAGCTCCGGTTTCCCATCGCAGCGTCCCTCGTCATCTTGGAGTACTTTGAATCTTTCCCCCTGCGTCCTAATTAAGACCTTAATGCTACCTCCCATGGGGATCTGGATGCCCGGCTCCCACCCACCACATTCCCTCTGTAGCCATCAAAACTGTTATGATAATAGTCAGCTTTGCACAGGTGCAAATTGCTTACATTAGGTCTGCATTTGCTCTCAATCACTGGCCATCATCAAAGCTTAATCTCCCAGACAAGTGGCTAAAATAGTTATTTTCATGAATCTGACCACAGTATGTACGATCACCGTCCTTATTCACGCGTTTCAAGCAAACCTATGTTTTCTCTCAGAATTATCATCATGAACCTCATCAACTCTCTGCTATGATGGCGATTTATCCAGACCAGGTACAGCAATGAATTCACACACTGATTCCATTAAACCGCTCCTTGACCTTCCAACTATTGAGCTGGACTGGTGCCACGTAATGTGTATAAGCTACCCAGGGCAATTACAAAGACCTGGGATTGAAAGAGAGCTGTCATTAGGATGTGCTTTCACATACCAGCCTGCAGAGTCTGGCTGCAGGCCAGGCTGGCAAATGGGACCAGAGTCAGGGGGCCAGGCCAGAGGCCGTGGGGGATAATTAGACAGTTTTATCCCAGCTTGTTGATATAAATGTGGCCAGCTTAGCCCTGATGCCTTGCTTCGTGGTAATGATCATGTCTAACAGGTGGCAGGCAAACAGACGAGGGCATGAAATGGATATCTTGCTTCCTGGCCGTGTCTCCTTTTTTGTTTTGTTTTGTTTTCCGGTCCAATCAGAGCCGTTTTCTCCTCTACTGCGGCAGCGTTTTAGGATCGCCGTTGCGGGGGAGTGTTGGATATTTGTCACCATCTCATCACATTCTAGCTAATCTCAATGTCCCCCGGGAGCCTCGTACTGAGGGCTGGCCTCGCCGAGGGTGAAACTAAACACAACAATGTGTTTAACTTAAGTGGGTTTTAGAGTCTGAAGCAAAAGAAAGTTGACACTCCTCTTAAATGGAGACATAAAAAAGTTCTTCCTATTGTAGCCTTTGGAACAACCTGGTCTTGTTCTCTACTTTATGATTGACATGTGCATGAGAATACTCTTATCTAATAGAGAAAACATGTTTATGGAGACATGGAAACAAATTCCTACTGCTCCTTTCCTCCCGTTTCTCCTCCATTCAGGATTTTCAAGATGTTTTTTGGAGTTGCAAACTTCTGGATTGAGTCATCTCTGACATCGGGGGCTGAGCACAGCTCTGCACATACAAATCTCCTGTATCCTGCACAGGGGGGGGGGAGCTCTGCTATTGAGGTATGCATGTGAAGAGGCATGGGAGACTACTCAACTCCAGGCTCCTGATTCACTGTCATATAATGGATCATTTGGGGCAAAAAGAACCAGAAAAAAATGATGCATGCATTGAAATTTACTGCCTTCCCAGGAGTGTGTGGAACAGATCCGGGCCAACAGACAATGCTCATTTTCTCCGACAAATGCCTTTTTAATTTGGACGGCCTGTTCAGCAGAAATATGTGATTATCTGTGTGCAGAGTGGATTTGTTGATGGTCTATCCTGTGACCAAGGAGAGCATACAGTGAAACATCCACATGGCTCTTGGTGCCGTGGCTTGCGGTCGTTTGAGTCCAGTCAATTTGGAGGCGGGGCTCCAGATTTAGGAGCTTGATCCTTTCTGGCCCGGGCTGCAACCATGGATTTTATTCTAATCTTCACCTATAAGTTGTTTTTAAAGCTTACCCCAACCTTAAACCTAATCTTACATTCATCGGAGGCTTAGAGTCTAACCCTATCTTTAAATAGAGATGAAAAAACAAGCTTTATGATTGCAAATTTTCATAATATATAGCTTTTTTTTCTTCTTGTGGTTTGGCTCAGCGAAGTGAAAACCGATTTAGGGTGTTTTGTGGAGGAGTTGGGTTTTGACTGGGTTGCCCGACGTGACGTCCTCAGGTCTGTCGGTCACTCCCACGCCTGTTGGTGGTGAGGATTTGGTATTTTTATAAGAATTACCATGTGCTCAAATCTAGGGATTGAGTGATATATGGATGCAGGGACCTGGAGGAGGATAAGAACAGGGCAGCACAGCGGAGACAACAACTCCTGGCAGCTCTCACGGTTCATAATCCAACAATCTATATTGGTTTGATTGCCTGCCACAGCTGACAAGAGGTCATCTGCCTTTTTTGAGACGAGTTGCGACTGAAGCACTCATTAATAGCAGCGACTCTGTTCAGAATTTTTAGTGTCATGTTGAAGACGTTTACAGAACGTTTCTCGCACCTCGTTGCTTCTCCAAAAGAATTTTTTCCGTCTCGCTCATGCGTTCTCCTTCCTGAAAGGATCTTGGCTCATTTTGTCAGAGCCGGTTCACCGGCTTCAGGTCGTGGCGGCTGAAACAGAGCCGCTGTGAAGCTCCATTGAGCAGCACATGGAGCGTCCCATCTAACATTTGTGTTTTGAAGCATTGAGTTTAAGTGATGCACACAGACCCGAGGATCACAGTGAAGCAAATGAGTTACCAGTTATTTTTATATAATGCTATTTTTGTGGCAAACCCTTTAATACCCGTTTTAAGATTCTTTCAGAACAAGTTTAAAGGAACAGGTCACCGAAAAATTTAGAATTAAATTTAGATTGAGTCATTATCTAGCTACCGCCATGCTGACGGAAAGTTTGTTGGTCTAAAACGCATTTCTGGAGCTTCACAGCAAAGCAGGGTTGCAGCATCCTCCTAAACAACTGTAGAAGATGGGGACTGGTTTTAAAATGTAGAAAACGACCAGATAAAATATAAGATGGCACCATACAGCTCGCCTGGCATAATCCAAGTCTCCACAGGCCCTGAGATTACAAACTGATTTTATAAGATGTTATTTACACAGCTAGTTATGCTGCAATTTTCACCATAGCCACCAAGCTCACACTACAGTAGGTCACTATTTGTAACAACCTGCACGGGAACTACAAATGAAAATTAGATAATTAGCTAACTATGGCACATTTACATTCATGTGTAAACTAAAATGTTGATTAATGTGCACTGTCCCTGGTAAATAGTACATAATAGTAATATATAGTAATATAGTAATAAATAGTATATATAATAATAGACGAAGTTTGGCCCAGATTATCTGGTAATTTAAGATGTTTACAGATCCAGTCTTACATCTCCTGATCTGCTCTTGGACGATCTGTGCCGCCAAGATTAACGTGTTTGATATTTCAAATTTTAAATCTGGATGATCACATCAGGTTTTTCCAAATGAGGCCGCATTAGGCAATGAAAGAGATATCCTGCAGCAGCTGAAGACACTGCCAAAGGAAATGTATATATTGTAGCCCGTGCTAATGTTAGCTAACATACTGCTGTGGTCAGATATTAATCAGACAGTTAAAATCTCACCTCCAGTTCTCTTTGAAGGAGAGACAGCCCAAGATGAAAACATCTTCCAGCATGAAAATCTTAGTGTGTGATGCCCCATCATTTTCCAGTCTTCATAGTCTGTGCATGTTTGAGATTTAAAGAGCAGATAAGCTGTGAAGATTCTCCTTATGTGTGAGACAAAACTTCATTTCAAACTCAGTTAGGATTTTAAACTCCTCTAATGTGAACAGCGGCTTTAGTTTGTCCAACCAATCGCCCAAAAATATTTAATTTGTTATCATGTTTAACAAAACAACCAACAAATCTAATAGGCTATTATCAGATTATAAAAATAGTTGGATCAACTAATTTGTTAATCGACTAATCGATACAGCTCTAATCAAATAATGGAAAAGAACATTTTGCACACTTTGTTTACTTGTGGTCAAAAAAGGTAGAAAGATACAAAAACAATTAAATCTACTGAAGCTAATGAAATGTGTAAAATCTAAAAGTGTAAATGTCTTCACTTTTTTGACTAAAATATACTTTATAATGTAAACGTTAACTTACAGCAGAGCTGCTGATGAAGTGTCAACCTCAGCCCTCCACATAAAGCCGACCTCTGAAACCACATATTTTCCCACAAGCCCGCTGGAGTCTGAACCGGCCTTGCATTCTTTTTTATTTCTTTGTCATAGGTGAAACAAGCACTATTTCTCCATATGTGTGTGTGTCTCTGTTGACCAAAATATCGCTGACCCAAAGGTGACGAATATCATTCCCACTCAGGCGATCAACAAAAGGTCTAAATCTGTCTCTTTGTCTTTGAGTCTGAATCCCATCCAAAAGCTCTTCAACCTCCACAGAATATTGCCCTGTCATTGTCTGAAGCTGCTAGCAGGGTATTTATTTTTAGCAGACATCCCGCTCTATGTGCACGCAAACACATATGTAAGTACCTCTGTCTATATGAGGCGCCTCCAGTCACTATTAAATATCCACTAACCGACAAGTTTTCAAAATATTCTATTTCAACCTAAAGTAAGGTTTTAGTAGCTTTTAATGACACATTCACTTTGTCACACATTTCACTTACTTAATTTTATTTCACTTTATTTTACCTTACATTATGCACAGTCTTGGGGGGGTCATACCAGAAGAAGTATGTATGCCTTGAACCTTGAACCCTGAAAACCTTGAAAACCTTGAAACCTTGAATTTTTACTTCTTTCAGGTTCAAGGTTATGGTTAGGGGTAATATATGAATTCATTAAATTACATGTGGCTCTTGCCACTAAACCCAAATTCAGGGTCCCCCCACCTGCCAAATCCCACCTTAACCCCTGAGAAGCACCAACATTTTTCACATGTGGCCCTAATCCTCTTCCCTACATCACAGTACTCCAGATGTGACAAAGAGGCCTGAATAATCTGATTCAATCCTTAGATGTAAGTATGGAGGTTAAATGAGACCTACAGTGTACTTCTGGTTTCACATCGGTTGCCAATGGAACAATAAATGGTTGTAATTTGCTTGCCAGGTAGATCAGGGCCACAGGCCTCATCAATGCAGCTGTCTTTTTTTTCTTCTTTTCTTTTTTTTTCACAGCCACATTAATCAGAGATGTTTATTTAAATCTGTGTTGTGCAGTTGACTCACATGGGCTCAAAATATAGCCGCGCTCCCATTAGCATGTCTGTGGTGGGAAAGGTTCACACGGAGAGGCTCTATTATTACAGCCATTATTATACTTCATTAAAATCCAAAGGCCAAACTGGAGATGTTGTTTCATCCACTGGCTGCAGAGAGAATCGTCGAGCCTTCAGCCAGAAGGAGGTTAACAAAGACAGGAAGATTAAATAATACATTCATCACATTGAGAGAGGCCGGGGGCCAAGTTCATGTCAAATCCATAACAAGCAAAGTATCCTCGGACCAGCTCATTTCCCCACACGCACGTCACACTCTGCTGGATATCTACGTAGAGGATGTATTGATCTTACTGGTGCTTCCTTTCTCACAAGCGCACAAACAGAGCCGCCGTATCACAGGCAGCGCTGCAAAACAACCCCCCCACCTCCCCCACCACCTCCTCCCAGCCCCATAAAACAAAATAATAAACTCGCCGCTTGCCAAAATAATCCGAGCGCCTTTGTGTGTGCCAACGCTTTTGTGTGCGTGCAGCCTGTGATGATGCACTGTTATTTGCTTCCTTTCACTTAAGATGAAAATAGCTTGTGTGTGTGTGTGTGTGTGTGTGTGTGTGTGTGTGTGTGTGTGTGTGTGTGTGTGTGTGTGTGTGTGTGTGTGTGTGTGTGTGTGTGTATGTATGTGTGTGTGTGTGTGTGTGTGTGTGTGTGTTAGAGGTGATATGTCAGAAAATCAGGTGACAGGACATTTTCCCTTTTATTCTTAGTCGGGAACAAACAGATTATTTTCTCTTCATGCCAACTTGTTCCTGTTTTTTTCTTGTTGTTGTTTCCAACTTAAAGATCCACACAGATCATCATGTATGTTCCATTAGCAACTAGGTATTAAAATAGTGTTGTCCCTCTATGATTATTCCTATTGTATTTCTATGTTATTAATCTGTTAATTCAAAGGAAGTAGTCCGATTCTTTACCGACAGAAAAGTACAAATTCTCTAATGTAAAATACTCAAAAGCAGAGTTTTGCTACATTGTTGTTGATACATTGTATAACAATGTATCATATTTCATACACATAAATGTAATGTCAAAGAAATGAAGTTAAAAGTACATATAGGACTATAACTAGATTCATTTTGAGATTATTTTCTTAAGAATCTGTGGATGGTTCAGTTTATTAAAAGGTAATTTCTTTAAGCAGCAAATTCTCATTGTTGAGAAGCTGGAAGTGAGTAATGTTAAGTCAATTAATTATGAAAAAGGTGAATATTTCTGTCTGAAAGCTTTACGGTTCTTTAGAATCCTTTGAATATCGCATTATGTCTCACTGAATTCCTCAAATAAAGAAGCTGTGAGATGTGAGAATGATGTATCAGGACACAAACATCCAGCTGATTCATTTACACCTCAGTCGACACAGATGCACAAGGCCACCGGCACAGTGACACACATATGAGAAGGAGCACAGCTATCTTTAAAAAAGGAACTCTAAACTTCACAAATACGTGTAAAAGCTTAAAGCATAAAGTTTCTGTAGTTTTGAATGAGTCCCTCTGATGATCATGATTGTCCTCAAACAGGAACGGCATGCTGTTTACCGCTCTTGATTATCACGTTGCTTGTCCGGCCTCTAATTGCACATCTGATGTGGAGATTAATGATGATTAACTGACTGCGTTGTGGGATCATCAACAATGAGACACAGGAATTCATAACAGAGCTTTAAGTCATGTCGTCATCTGTAAACTCATCCTGAGATTTAGCCTTATTTAGGAGGAACCTTTACCGCACGAGTAAAACTGAATAATTCACCGTCTTTCTAACGAATCACCATCATCATCATCATCATAGAAGACATTAAAACATCACAAGGACATCTGTTAAACTGTTTACTGAAATGTGTGGTGGTGAATTTGATAAGAACATCTGACTCCTGGTGGATGTAGAAAGACACTGCATTTGTTGGAACGACACTTATTTAACTCTGATGCAAATGTTGTACATTTTTAATCCCCTACACTTATTTTACAACCTTTAAAATCCTAATTCTTTTCCAAAACATATTGATCTCATAAGGTGCTGTTTGTTGTTCTGGCCTGAAACACCAGATATTATGTAAACTAGTTAAATAACAGTTTCTGGACCAAGCCATAAAGTTAAATATTCATCAGACACACTTCATTACTTTATAACACAATTATAATACTGTTCATATAAAATAGAATTATTTACACAGAAACAACATATATTGGAAGACTGCCACGATTTGAAAGAACAGCTATTATAAACTTTCAATTCTCATCATATATACAAGTAAATACCTCTTGATATATTACTTTAAATAGCAAAAAATTATAAATATTTATCAACCAAATGTGTTTGATTTTTTTCATTGACACCTATATCGTATTTTTTCTTCATAAATTAATGAAAATATCAAAATAGACCCATCTCACAACAGGAAGAAAAACAAATTCTCTAGACCATCTAACCTGGCTTTAGACCCGTCCCTCCACAACATCTCAGTAACACCTGTCAATAATTTGGGGATAACTTGAACACAAACAGACAAACATGGATGATCGTATAGCCTCTACCTGACTCTGTTGGTGGATGTAAATATAGATGATAATTGAACATTATTAAAGACGACATTCTGCATATTGAGTACTTTTATATTTGATACTTCTACTGATAATATGTCCCTATTTTTACTGAATCAAACAGAATCATTTTACATCATGTATTACTACTTGTACCCATGTAAAGGATCCGAATACCATGTTCTCCACATGTATAAACACACAGTATGCAGCTTCGTCCCTCCTCTATGTCCTCATGTAGGAAAATAAAAACCTCGCCTAAGAAGTCTTGAAATAGTTGACATGTTGGAGGATGTGACAGATCGGTGAGCCGAGGTCGCATTTCTCTTACGGACACTTTATGCACAAACTGTCAAAGCAGCCAGGACGGCATTATTTTACAAATCTAAAAACACTTTTGATTACAATCGCAGAAGAGCTCCTGAAACATGAGTCCAGGAGCGACGGAGCAGAAAAGGGAGATTTAAAGGGTGAGTAAAAGTGTTTGCTGACTGGGTGACTTTTTGCTCTTCAGTGCCTCCAAACACCTGACTGCTGCGCTGCCTGGTGCCCTTTAAACTTTCCCTAAGGAAGATTTTGCAAGAATTTCAAGCGCTACCTTTTTTCTGCATTTTTAAAAAAAATAAAGCGTATTTCTGCAAGTGCTTTTATTTTCCAGCAGCATCACTTCGACAGTTTATCAGCAGCCAGCTGGGGCTCTGACTCAGCCTTTCCACCTCTTCTCTCTGAGATCCAAACACAGTCGTAGCCACGGCCAAGCCGAAGCAGAGGCAGCTGTGTGTGGCCCTCTGTCCGTGCTGGAGCTACCAACTGCTTAATGATCCTGCCACATGGGGCAGCAGGCAGGCAGGGGATTGTGGGAAGAGAGGAAGATTGTTTTAGTGACTGGTTGTAATTCAACACGGCTAGTTTTGATTCTGAATGCTGATTGGTCATGTTTCTGATGAGTTTTATTTTTATTACGGTTAATTGTAATTGTAATATAAGTGTCAGTTTGTGACGAGGAAGAAAAATGTGTGAAATAAAAATGATTATCTCTGGTTCTGCTGCATCGATTTTCATCCTTTCTCTTTGTACGTTGTGAGTCTGACTGTGTTATACTGTAGGAGAGCAACGGCAAAGTAACTTTAATGTTGTTAAAAACTAAAGCCGCTGTGGTTTACATTCGTTTTAGCCTGGTTTGGGGTTTTGTCGTACCTAACAACACCTCATAGCTATTCTAAATCACTGCAACCACAGCCACGAGTGGCTTATAGCTTAAATAAAATCGGAGCTGTGATTTATTTGCTGTCCTAATGAGCTCCAATTTTTTTTTTTTTTAAAGCAGGACCCATATAGCATGGATGACCACTTCTCTTATTCTCCTACACACACACACAGCATCTCACCTCATCTGCTACAGTAGAATCCCATTGGCTATCCAGTTACGGCCTGCCTGGCCAGGGGCTTGCATTAGTGGCGTAGGAGAGCTGTGAACAGGGAGTATCAGATGCTGTAATATGGAAATTCCTCTCTAATGCAGAGCCTGCGAGATTGTAGGATTACTTAATTCATTTACTAAATGTTACTGGTCTGCCAGTGCACAGAGGGGATTGATTGTATGTGTGTGTGTGTGTGTGTGTGTGTGTGTGTGTGTGTGGGAGTGCATCTGTCTTAGAGTGTGTTAACTTGTGTGTGAGCGTGTAATGGCATGCACGAGTGGTTGTGGGTGCATGTGCGTGGATGGTAGAACAAATGGGGCCTCAGTATCAACAGGTTGGATTTAAGGCTCCGGTTTCATGCATCCAGGGAACAAACCATTAAGAAAGAGCGCCGAGCCCACCAAGCCCACACTCCTCCTCCAGTACCCACATGACCTATCCCAGATGCTGATTTGTGGCTCCTGACACTTTAATTCATTGGAAAACACTCGTCAGGACCCAGGAGTTAAGTAAGTCCATTAACACTATGCAGAAGTAATGCGTTCCAGTGCAGTGCCAGCCCTGCCACCCAGTGTGATCAAGCATGTAGACCCAGTTATTTCACAGTGGGTGGAAATTTCCTGGAAGTTTAACACCGAGTTTTCTGACAACATGAAATAAAACCTTTCTGTTTTCAGTGCTGGGAGTATTAAAGCACATGCAGCTAAACAGGTACTTTAACTGCATTGTCTAGTAGCTTCCTGGTACTTCAGTTCAACTAAACTGCATAGTGATTCAAAAAGTAAATTACTTTTTCCCCATTTTTTGTGTTGGTAACTACAGAAACATTTTGGGGCATAAAATGAAGAGAAAATTTTAATATATTCGGTGTCAAGATTTCAAAAATATTGATTACTGTTATTTATTAACAAATGTTTAAAGAAGTTGTTGCATGACTTTTTAGAAGTAAACCCCACCTGGACAGGTGTCTGACTTATTGTATACAAAATCAAAGTTAGTTTCTTGCTCCCTTCCTTCCTTCTCCCTCCCTTCCTTCCCCCTTCCTTCCTTTTCCCTCCCTTCCTTCCCCCTTCCTTCCTTTTCCCTCTGTTCCTTCTCTCTCCCTTCCTTCCTTCTTACTCCCTTCCTTCCTTCCTTCCTTCTTTCTCCCTCCCTCCCTTCCTTCCTTCCTATATTATTGTGGTACCTTATTCCCAACATCATTAGATTTCTCTTTTGGTCACTATAATCAATGAATTACTGACCACGCCATGTATTTCCTATGCTATTTACCATGTTACACATAAACACAGAAGGATGAGCTGCAAGAAGAATTCAAATATGTAGATTTAAAAGTTAACTGTAATTTTATATAAATGTTTCTGTGAGTTTCTTATACAGTTATATAGTTATATAGTTTCTAGATACACGATTGTACACTGAATGGCTAATTGCACAATGCATTACCATTTCAATAAAGAGACTAAAAACAATTGCAATATGAAATTTAGTTGTGCTTTCATTTAAGATTGTAATCATAATAATTCAAACTAAATGGAGGATTGCATCACTGCTTTGAATATTGAATTGCCAATTGCAAAATGCATAAGTAACTGAACAAAAAGGTTGAAAATGTCAATAATTGGCACTAAAAAGGACACAGATGCTAAATAATGTAAATAGTATGACCAAAGTGACATATTTGTAATATATTAATACAAATGCATTTACATATAATTGTTCGTAAAGTACTGAATAAAAATAGAATTATGAATTTATTGAGTACAATGCAGCAGTGGCACTGTACATTAGAAATATGGGTAACGAGAATAAAATGCAGTAATGCAGGAATTTAACACTTTTTGCTATGATTACCCTAAACTGAGTAATGGAGTTGTGATCCTCCACTCCATTTAATCTCTGTCTGGATTTTCAACACGATATAAAGTCAAAGATGCGTTTTATCAGCTGTTGCATCCACCAAATCCATCATTTCCCCAAAGGCGACTCCAAGAAATGATTTCATTGTCCTCTAATCCATTATATGGAGCGCCGATGTCAGCTGAGCAGTAAATGACTCAAAACACAGCTGCTGGGGATGGAAAATAGGGAGCCAAACTCAACTCAAGCAAAATGGAAAAAAAAAAGGTGGAGTCAAAAAGCTGTAAAACTATGTGACAGATTTGATATGCTCTGCAATGTGGAACAGAATTATTAATTTGGGTACTGGGCCTGTTAAATCCATCATTCCATTATTCTAACTGGAATCCAAAGAGCATTTGCAGCCTCCAGTTCGGCGACCAGTAATCTCAGTCTGTTGTTTTAACAGTTAAAAGTTGGTTTATCTACCATTTAAAACCAGGAGGTCCGACCATATGATCAGCTGGAAACTGCAGTGGCATCCAGTGGACAATATGAGCCCTCTGCGCTGGATGAAGCTCATCAGGAAAGCATCTAATCTCTGCATCGCCATCATCACCATGACACCCATTCACACCGCACCACACTTATATTGCATTTATGTATATATTGCTTTGTTCACCATCATAACATGACCATCGGCTGCCGACATCTTCAGCTCCTACTGGAGCCCAATCCATCCTCAAAGACTCCGCCCACCCTGCACACCACCTGGTATAGGAGCTACGGATCCATCAAAACCCACACCTCCAGACTCAAGAACAGTTTATATATATACTATATTGTCATAAAATAAATCCCTGATTTTTATCATCATAATTTTATCAGCAGCAATATTCAGCACCATGTATATTCTGTATTTACCTGTCTTTATAGCTGTTTTCTTTGTTAGTGGCGTCCACCAAACGTACGACCTGCAGTACTAACCAGTAACCACTTATGTCTCCATATTAAACAGGACTGAAGGATCATAAATTCAGGTCTATTTACTTCTGACTTCCCCCTACGGCTGTATTGTCACCCTCTGAGTCTGGTTAAGAGCCTGAACCTGTTTAAGATCATAAAGATCTTAAGAGATCTGTTTATATTTAAAAAATCTTTCTAGGAAATATTGTGAACCGTGTCTCAAAAACCTTTACCAACAGCATTTAATAAAAAATTCAGGGATTTAAACTAAATTGAAATAGAATAAGCAATAAAGCTCATAAGAGTTTGGCTTTTCCAGAGCTTATGTCAAAGTTAAAAGCGTGACCCTGATGCTATTCGTTTCAATCCAGGCTTCTAAAAAACACTTAAACGTCTTGCCTGTGTGTTGCGGTTCAGGCTCAGAGGTTGTGGGGTCTCACGGCACTGCCAGCGGGGAATCGCAGGGGGCACAGGAGCCGTGGAGGTCCTGGTTTTACGGCGCAGCAGTTCACAACGTACACACGGCCCCCGCTCTGCCACGACTGGAGTTTGTCACTTGCAGATTTATATTCGTCTCTATTAAAGCTCCTTTACAGGCCCGCAGAGATTCCTGGAGATGTAGAGGGGGAGAGAGTGGGAAACGCATGAGGAGAGGCATGAAATGAGAGAATAAAGCAAGTGAGACACCAGAACAAAGTGCACTTTAATGACTGTGAGAGAGTTGGTGAAAGTGTGTGTCAGTGCCAGCTGGCCATATTTTGGAGTTGGAGCCTTACAGATGCATTTAATGACAGTCCAATCAGTGTGGAGCGAAATCTCTGATGTTTAATCTCAATCTACTCTATCTGTCAAAGTGAAGAACATTTTAAGACCTTGTGATTTTAGGATTTTTGAAGTATTTTTTGGAGAAAGTAATTAAATAAGAACATAAAATGAAGAAATATAGTAAGTAGGGCTGCACAGTAAATCATTATAGCACTGACTCTGTTAGGTGCATCCATGTAAAAGTCACATTGCAAGACATGCAATCTCAAGAAAGAGCTTCTTTTTTTTTTACTTTCAGAATATACATCGCAGAAAAGAAAATATGCAAATTCAGTTTTTTCCAATAATGTACAGCCCTAGTATGTAGTCTACAGAGCAGGTCAAACAGGGCTGATAGTCACTGCGGTTAAGCACCATACTTATACTTTTTAAGGGTGCTGACCACAGTACATTGGAGATAGACTCTGTCACCCCTGTAAGTGCAGTTACACTTTTTAAAAGTCAACATAATTATAGATTATACATGAAACATATCTAAAAGCTGAAACATATGTGTACTGCCCTTCCTCACGTGGAAATTGAGTCGAAGACTACGAGTAATCCTGTGAGCCATGAGTGATTTATTATTGTGTTTTCATTGCGATGTATTTTCCTCTGCAGCAGCACAAAAGATGTTTCCAGTTCATCATAGCAGGCAAAGGCTACACAATGTCACAGAGACTCCTAGTAGCCTAGCATAGGATATCCAGGATTCCGCTTTACATTTATTAGCTGTCCTCTTGCTATTCAGTGTGTAAAGTTTGCACACGTCATGATTTTTGATTGGTTGCACTGTGAGCTTTGCACACAGATAACAATTAAACACATTTAAGTTGTTGAGAGGTTATAATCTATATTGATTACATCATCTTGTGTCTAGTAATTGCTTTCATGGCTGTGTGATGATCTGTCTTTAAAACATGATGATGTCATGCAAAGTGCAAGTCAGAAATTGTTTAGAACAAGCAGGTAAAATGTGTCAAATCAGCAGTTGTAAATATAATCCTGCAGGTTTCAAAGCTCTGGATGCTTTCTTGGTGCCTTTTTTCCCCTCCTCCCTGTTCAGGATCAAATATAACAGCAATTCATTCACACTCAGTTAAGAGTCTCATCTCCTAAAATAAAAAATAAGCAGTTTTAATGGGGGTCGGATTTTCAGGACTTGCTGCATGTTAGCGTTGTGATATCCAAATGAAATTTAATTTATCGTCTTCTGTGGTATCCTGAACCCAGAAGAATCCACATCCTCATAAAATCACCCTGGGAGCTTTCACAATCCTGTTTTCCATCCTGTCCAATCATTTCTCAGCGGAACTATACGTCTCTGTCACTCCGGAGTGAAGAGGAGAAAAAGTTTTCTTTCTTCCACAGCAGAGCTGAAGGGAATGCTCTTGTTTGGTTTATTGGATTTGCTGCTTTGCTTCATTCAAAACTTTAAGAGAGACTTATTCTCTCTGCAATTACTGATATAAACAAACAAACAAAAAAGCAAACACTTAAGATTTAAAAGGCCTTTTTCATGATTAAATTTAGGGTTGTCTTTTTTTTTCTGTCCTCTGCTATTGAGTGAGCAAAGATTGCACATATACACACTTTACCTGAAATGATGTAGATGACACTGTTATTTAATATTTTCCTTGAAAATTTGATTATGCATCAAGTGGGGGACTTTAAGTAAAGTAAACTTTTTTCCAATTCTGGCACCACATAACCCAAAGGAACTACAGATCAGGGTTCTGTTGTGTCTGTGCAGTGTTTCATTTGTACACAAGAGGGTGCCGTGTCTCACTCTGGCTTTCTCTGTGCAGTATATCAATGAGATGCATTCACACTGCATCACTGTGGCCTATGTGAAGAGAGACAGAGGTGGACCCGAGCTGCATGCATATGGTGGAGAGGCACAGTGAGCATATGGAGGGGAGGCATCTCCACCATCTTCCTCCTCCACTCTGTTCTCTCCCTTGTTCCATCTGTCCTTCCATCCTCTTAAAGCCAGCCACCTGCATTATGACAAAAAACTGCATCCCTGTCCGAAGGGCTTCAGTGAGGTGTGTTTGCACCGTCATCTGTGTCACATCACTCACGTTTCCTCACATGCCTGCTGCCTCCATCCTGAGTCTGCATGCTGAATCACCACGTCTAAAGATAGATGCTCATTTGCTGCAACAGCATGGGTTAAGCAGCACGAGATAAAGGTGACTCAAAAGTCACGGCGCAGAGTTAAAAAGTTCAGCGGCCTGTTTTGCAAAGCAAAATAGACAGACTGCCTTGTCCTCCCACCTCAACCCTTTTGAGAAATGGTGTTTGTCAGAGCAATAAAGCTGTCCCATAACCCCATAACCTCTGTAATATTCATGATCCAAAGTTTGTGCCTCAGCAGACAGCTTGATGAGTGTTAGACCTGAGGCTGTTCCCAGGCTCCACCATAACAAGTGCATTGTCTACCTGGGTTACCATGGGACGAGCTAGTCCAGACTCCAGGCTTGTTAAAACACACTCCTCATTGGTTCGGCCCAGGCGCTGTCCTCCTCTGTTTACTGATGTCACAGGCGGGACGGAGCCCATAATAGGTAAAGGCTCATCTCAACATCTCTACCTGTTTATGAACATGGTGAAAAATGACACTTTTATTGCCTGACGCCATGTCCCTCTGTCCTGCCATGACCTGGCTTGTCTTACCTTGTTTTGTCATATCAGTGGAGCTCTTTTGGTGGAAAGTAAATCAACATGGAGAAGAGAGAGGAGCGTGTGCACTCAACAGAGAAAGAGAAGGATGGTGGGAAGCTATCTGGACAATGACAGCTTTAAGGCAGTAGGTTATAAACATGCATTCATCAGAGCAGAGGGCTGGTATAACTGCTGAGGCAATACAAATCATGTCGAGAGAGAGGAAGAGACGGAGACCGGTGGAGCGGGGATTCACACGTTGTGCTCTGGTCAAGTAGTGTTTTCTCTTCAGTCATGCAGTGTGGGTTTGACAACCAAGAGAACCACATACACAACAACAAGCAGCACCAGCGGCAGCTTTATCAGCAGTGACCAATTTATTCTTGAAGGAAGAAAATGTCTCATTTTAGTGAAACTTGCTGCATAAACTATTACGCCTCGCAGTTGCTCTTTGCAGCAGCAACCCCCTGAATATGCCTGATTTATTTCATCAAGATTCATGCATTATTCCTCAAGAAATTAAAGAAAATGTAAAAAAAAAATTTTTTAAAAAAGCTCTGACCCAAGACCCATCCTAGTAACAAAAAATACTTGGCACATTTATTTTCAGGCAGGTCCGTAGGCGAGGGACGAGTCGATAGGAACTTACAAAGTGATCCTGATCATGACATACAATGTGAGGCTTATTGGATTCATGCCCTTCAAACACTGGCTCCAAAACGACTAAATGTTGGATTACTTCTTATTATTTTTTTTGTTAAATATCACACTGGATACCTTTGACATATTTTCTGTGGATTGTTTACTATAAAGTATTTTTTGGACTAAATATTTAACTAGGGGTTGTCCTGTCAAACTCCATATGGTTCTTCATACATGTGTCTATGTACATATATTACAGGCTCTTTTTTTATGAGTTACTGCTGATTGTGTCTATTTACAAATGTACAAATAATACTGTGTGGACTGGTCGGCTGCTTGTTCTGTTTTTTGTTTCTTGTTGGTTGTTTTGTTGCGCTGTCTTGCACATAGTGCACTTTAAGCAGACCTGTGTTTTGCACATATTGTCTTTAACTATGCAGTTTATGTAGTCCTACATTCTGCACATATTGTCTTCAATTATGCACTTTATGTAGTCCTGTGTTTTGCACATATTGTCTTAAACTGTGCACTTTATGTAGTCCTGTGTTTTGCACATAGTCTTAAACTGTGCACTTTATGTAGTCCTGTGCTTTGCACATATTGTCTTAAACTGTGCACTTAATGTAGTCCTGTGTTTTGCACATATTGTCTTAAACTGTGCACTTAATGTAGTCCTGTGTTTTGCACATATTGTCTTAAACTGTGCACTTTATGTTGTCCTACGTTATTTTGTTGCAGCATGGTCCTGGAGAACTGTTGTTTCATCTCATGTTGTACTTGTACATGGTTGAAATGACAATAAAGCTCTCTTGACTTGACTTGCATGCATTGATGATGCTTGGATCCTTAGTGTCACAACTAGCATGAACTTTGTTTTGGTTAATAGATTCTTCAGTCCAGCAGAGTGCAGCATTCACTCATTCAGCTTCCCTCCTATAAAGTACGAGTGTGGCTGCAGGGAGCTGCAGGGAGCTTCAGCAGGCTCGCTGAGAAGCTCTGTTATGTTATCACAGGCTGAGCTATTTATAAAAGTCCTGAATCAGCTCCATTCTGAAAAGAAATGAGGAACTAAAGGAACAAAGAAGCACAAATTAACTCTTGGAGTAGATGCCAGATTAGATTATTTCTCAAAGAGTTGCTCCTACATATATTAATGATCATCATGAGGGGATCTGTCATTGTGGCTGCAGGAACGGCAGTTGGTGGTGATAAAAATACAAATTATATTTAAATGTCTGTATTTCAAGTATGTGTAATGTGCACTTTATATGTAGTTTGTGTTGTTTGGGGAGTTTTAGCTGTTCTCCTGCTGTGTGGGAGTCCCAGTGAGGTGAAAATGGTTCTGACTGTAACAAAGTCCTGGAGCAATATGCATTGTGTGTTGTGCATTTAATTTGAGTGTGTGAAGCACTATTACAAAATGAGCCAAAATAAATTTCAGGTAAATACGTGAACAGAATGTTTCAGCAAATGTTACTGATATGCAAAAAGAAAAAAAAACTCTCCTGCTACATCAACAGTACAGCTGTCATGATCATGAAACTTCAGCAGACAATTAATTGGTATAGAAATAATTGTGATAAAATATTTGAAAGAAAGAACCACCACCAAGCGTGCATTGACGATATTTCTCTTTATACAGTCGTTTTTTCTCCTGTACCAGCTGCACTGTTGTCCAAAAACATTGAGCCACTGCTGTATTGGGTGACATGTCTCTTCATTATTATGAATGTGGACACATGACATCTGGCTGCTTTAGATGCTCAGTAGCGCCTCACATTCATAGCTGAAATAATCCTGAATAAATACTGTCTTTACTCTTGTTTGAATAAAACTATAGTGTTCAGCTGTTTAAGAATGTGTTTATTTGTGATCCATTTCTGAAGATTGAGGCCTTCAGTGGGAATTAGTGGCCTTGGTGTTAAACTCAAGATGTGGGTGCAGTTGGAAACTATTCAGAGGTGGACTAAAACACATTGTTGGCTTTTGTCTTTTCTCCTAATTCGAACTCTTCACACTCCTCTTCATTTGGCATTAGTCATTCTAATCTTTGAAATGTCTGTAAGCGTTAACCAAAAAACCCTGAAACCACACACACACACACACACACACACACACACACACACACACACACACACACACACACACACACACACACACACACACACACACACACACACACACACACACACACACACACACACTTTTGATGTCAGAAACTGATAATCTCACCTACTTGACATAGAATTAGCAAGGTTTTCTCTTTTCTCTTTTTAAACACATCATTATGCTAGTTGCTAACAGTAGCATTACTAATTTGCTATCATCTCTGCTAGACCCTTAAATCAAGACCCAATGAAGTGGCTACCGACAGTGCAGATGATTTTCAATAATGGCCGATCCGGATCTATTTTCCGTATAGATATAACATCTTACCTTTCACAGAACCTACATCGTCTCAGTGACATATTGATGGCAATGTCATGTCTCTACCTCTCTCTGGTACCGTACTGTGACCCAATACATATTTTAATGTCCAGACCAGAATGCGAATCTAGGGCCAATCATGCATAATTGTGGAACATCATAGGTTGTCCATACCTGGGTATCTTTATTTTGATTGGCCAATTACTAATTTTGTGACAACATTGCATGAAAGGCCCGACCTTGCAATGTTGAACAAAGTGAAAAAGTGTCCAAGAATCCGCATTCAGATCCAGATCCAGCTCAGAACTATGAACTCTTTCAATTCCCAAAATCCAAAATTTCATTAAAATCCACTGACAACCTTTCGACACATCTCCTCCATGACCTCCGCCAACGGGATGTCATTAGTTGTGTATCAACGTAATCTCTAGGAGACAGGATTGCAGCCATCGTGGCTAAAATTAAACCCCTATCCTACTTATTACGACGGCAGCGTGTCGTGATGCCACGTGGCATTAGGTGTGTGCCATTTTGTAAACACGGGGGAAAACATCTCCTGAAATAACAACAGCTTTGAGAAGTACTGATATATTTTCCATCAGCATTTGTTTTCAGACTGAGGACACCGTGAGAACAGGAGGAGGCATCGTCCTGCTGATTTTCAGGCTTCATGATATTTTAGCCCCTGTGATTGAGTTGCATGGCTAATTTATTAAACTCTGCAGCTGTTGTTTGTGAGGGCACCAAGGAAACAGAGGTAATTGATGGACCTATTGAGTTACACTGGCTGCAAATGAAACCTCTGTCGCTGAAAAAGTCAAGGATACTGACACAAGCTCAACTTTGCACCTTCGCTCACGGTCGACACAGAACATCTAGTGACACGCTGAGTTACTGCGGGTAGTTATGGGTTGTTACATGTGTGCGTTCATATGCATGCGCCATGTCTACATGTACACATGTACTGCTGTGCATGCCTGACTGAAAGGTCAGACACTATTAATACTCAGATTGTTGATTTTACTGTCTTCAGTTGCTCCCTGAACAGTGGACCATTCACTGACTTGAAATGGTCTCATTGCAGTCAGTATAAAAGATTTGTGATGTGCACTAATGTAACTTTTAACACCAGTTGGCTGTGTTTAAAGCAGGGGCGTCGCTAGAAACATTTTCCTGGGGCACGTGGCCCAGTATAGTGGACAATTAACAAGCTCAGAGTTGACATTTTCTCCATTATCAAGGATTGGACTTACACTAACTAACTTACACTAAAGAGTAAAATTTAGGAAACCTCAGACTCTCAGTTTATTAGTTTCCCTGACAACCGTTTAAGCATCTTTGTGTGAAACCTCATTTGAAGACTGAATGCGAGACTCAATCATCCATCAGATTTCAACATTACACCATTGTGCTTCTTAAACTACTTGTGAGAGCACTTAACTGATAAGTGCTCCAGTAAAATGGGATGTAAATTATTGTTTGGGTTTGCCAGGCCCCCCACAGTGCAATATAATAGGTGGGTAGAATGTGTCATGAAGACTGTGGCGGGGGGTTTCCCAGGGTAAAAAGTGGATGGAAAGATGAGGAGGAAAGAGGAGGGGGCCGTTTTCTCTCCACCTATGGTAGGGAGAAAGGAGGGCAGCCGAGCAGCACCACGATACCTGCAGACAGTCAAGGTTCGAACTTCCATTGGGTTCGTTTAAGAGAAGCAGTGGCAAAAAGGGGAAGTTTGCTGGGTGCCTGAAGAGGACAAAAAGCTCTCTATAGTGAAATTAAGAGTGAATTTATCGTAAACTGAAAGAATAAACATTTTTGGTTTTTAAGTTGTTCATGTTGAGGTCATAAAATAGTGATATAATCTTGCAGAAATACCTTCAAAATACAAAATAAGTGTATTGAAATAGTAGCTGCTTCATCGTATTCCACGGCAAAGCATAAATATGGATCAGGAAATCCATGGTTGGGTGAATCAGATTTGGTTGTGACAACTTTCTAAAAATAAAGGTGTCTGGTTTCAGTATATTTAAATGTTCTTCTTGTCTGGTGAAGTGAGGCAACTCATAAACCTTCACAGATTTCCCCTCAGGCTGGTGTGAGCGGCATTCTTCATGTGCAGATTATGGGATACAGCAAAGCAAGGCGAGAAATCAGAAGATTTTTTTCTGGAGTAGAAGAAAGAGACTAGAAGCAGAATGGAAATAAGAGACAGCTCAGATTTATACCTCACCCAAATTCTACTGGTGTGGCTTCAAATTTTGAAACTCTGCTTTGTGCAGCGGCAACTGTGCTTCACAAGCAGTATCAATATTTCATAAGCCAAACAAACGTTTAATCTTAGAGGTTTCTCACATATAGGCCTATTGCTGTACTTTGTATACGACTACTTTTAAGGCAAATAAATAAAGTATTCTTTTTTTTTTTTTATTCATTAAGTTTTTTTTACATTAAATGTAAATGGTCCAATTTAATGCAATGCTTTATATCATGTGCTGTAAATGTTTAAAAAATGTAACGATTTAGTCTGATCAGATTAAATGTATGCAAATATATACACAGACCTTATGTGTTTATTCATTTATTACATACAGTATAAAGTTATGGGGGAACTTCTGCATAAACATAATGTGCTTATTTGAGTTTTGATTATTCATTATGCATGAAGTCGCTGCATCTCAGACCATTTCCATGTAAACTGCAGTGGCTAGTTTTTAAGTATAGAAACTAAAAGCATGAAGGGATCAAACTAGGACACCAAGAAACGCATTCATGAAGTCATTACTTTAACAATCATTGCATGCTGGCTCTGCTGGAATGACTCACTGGGAAACTTAATGGACCTGAGAACTTTAATATTAGTGATTTACCTGTGCCTTTTCTATACTGACGTCAGAATGTCTGCTGTAAAGAGAGACTACACTGTATGTAGACATGACAGACACCCATTAGGTCATCATGAACTCATGGTCACTTGGTGCTAACATTACTCATATGTCAATGCATTTGGGTTGTAATTAGATTTCACCTCTGTTGACTTTATGATACAAGTTTTCTCATGGGTAAGCTGTACTTTAAATTAAAATCTGCTGCCTCCAGTGGCCACGAATAGATAAACCATCACTGTGTATGAATCACGAGGCAAATTAGAGCCATTACTCTACTGTGAAAAATTAAAATGACACTCTTCACTAATATTAAAGTTGCTTTTTGCTTGAGGAGGAGCTTCGCCTCAATTTCCCACACAGAGATGGCACAACAGTGGCGGACTCAGGCTGCCTGAGGGGCAGGGGCGAAAAACAATAAATCAGGCACCAACTGGATGCAGAGGGGGATCGTCGCACAGCAAGTAATGATGTATTTTGGGTGATCTTACAACCACTACACCTACAGTATGTGATAAAAACACAGGTGACTATTTAATTATTTAAAGCAGCGATAGTCAACAGGCTGCTCGTGGGCCACATGCGGCCCACCAAAGCTTCCACACAGATTAATGAATTCAGATAATGCACACATCTAGTCTTACTTAATATCTAGTAGTGCAGTTCAGGGATTATGATATCAATAGTTAAACTTACAGGCAAGGGTCAAACCCGGAGAGCAGCCCTTCAGACGACAGCATCCACAAGGAGTTAGGAAAGGCAGAATCAACAGGGCAAGGAATGAAAAAGGTTCTGTATCCAAAACAGGAGGGGAAAGTCCAAAAATCAGGCAAATCCAGGCAAACAATAGAAAAAAACAAACTTACAGAAAAACATGAGAAACACTGGAAACACAAGGAAAAAATATTTTGGAATGTGTGACA
Organism: Chaunax sp. Z400; assembly: GCA_037577475.1. Lineage (NCBI taxonomy): Eukaryota > Metazoa > Chordata > Actinopteri > Lophiiformes > Chaunacidae > Chaunax > Chaunax sp. Z400. The sequence continues at coordinate 4,122,719 of CM075202.1, forward strand.
CGAATGATCCACAAAGGACTGGCACAGAAACACAGATTAGACACACAGGGAGGAGGAGATAACGAGACACAGGTGAAACTAATCAGGGCGGGGCAGACAATCACAGAGGAGGGGGGACCAATCGGAAGCCTTAAAGGGGAAGACAGGTGAGCGACAGCATAGAACAAGAACCAGGGAATTAACAGACCCAGAGAAGTGAAAACACAGAGGACTTAACAGGGACAGGAAATGACTCAAAACATAGAGAGAAACTTTCAAAATAAAACAGGAAACGATGGACTAAATGCAAAACCATGACAGGAAGAGGCCCAGTCAAGCTTGTCAACCACTGGCAGTGAGCTGAAAAAGGCTGTAAATCATACTTCAGCTCTTCTATAGAATCTGATTTTTCTCCAACTCTCCTCTCCACGGACCCACCATTAAAGCTCCCAGGTCGGCCTTCCTCTGGAGCTGACAGCAGCCCACGGGCCAGACTGCAGGCTGTAACCCCAGAGACGGAACAGAATCACTTGTCAATCAGACGGAAGAGGTGTCACTTTGGTGTAATTGTGTTGGCCAACTGATCAAACTAGTGTTTTTGTTTGCCCCCTGAGACCCCATTCATCAGTTGAGCTGTTGGTTTTCTAATTATTATGATGGATTTCTCTCTGTTTTTGTTTGCTTGTTTGTTTTTTGAGTCTGTTCACACTGACATAGCCTAATAAAAAGCATATTAGTTTTGTAAGAAAGTAAAAAATATTAAACAATAATAGCCTAACTGGGTAACCCTTTTTTTTTTTTTACATTTACACTGTCTGTTGCTCACATCTAAGTTGGAGACACAGCTAATATTGTAGCATGCTGGGCAGCTTAAGCACATGGCACTGCACCACACTTCTCCTGGAAGAGCATCTTAGAGTGACGTTCATAGCTTTTTCTCCATTTTAAGGGCACCCATTAGTGCACTTTACCACGTTTTGTCCACCCCAAAGAGAGCTTTGTCATGTTTTCTCCACTGGAAAGGCACCCCAGACAGCACTTCATCACATTCTGTCCTCAGGAAAGGAACCCTAGAGGGCACTTTAGCATGTTTTATATACCATAGGGGCATCCAAGTTGGCACTTTTGTGGCTTTTTTGCAAACATGGGGGCACCAGCATCCCCCCCGACTCCATATGGCTTGGCATTACAGCATGAGTCTGGGCCTGTCTCTCACGCTGTGGTCAGTGTGCGGCTAACATATAACAAGACATGACACTTCAAAAGTCCAGCATGTGCCACAAGCGATAACAAACCGCCGCTACAGTGCACTCACTCTGTGAGCTTGTGGACTCAGCAGCTACAGATGTTTTTTTAATCTCGCCTCTGTGCAGAGCCAACGTCGTCGTTTGATTTCATCTTCATCCTGCAGAATGCTTCGCTCCTCGTCCCCAGCTCATCTACAGCGGGCATATTTGCATCTGCTTATTAGCAGAGACATCAGCCCGGCGTCATTCCAGGGGACCTCCTGTAATCTCCTTGGAGCACTTTGTGAAATGGGCCATGACCCCTTCTCCTCTTTGTGTCTTCACTCCATCCCTCACTGCTCTGCTTGTTTCTGTCCTCCTGTCTCTTACTCAACAACTAAGAACTGAGTGCAGAGAATCACAGGTCACAACTGGTTTACAGGTTGGAAGCCACTAACCAAACACTGGAGGTAAACATTATTCTATCACATAATGAAATGACAGATACATTTACGACAAATCATAAATATACTGGAAGAAATGGCCGCACAAATCATAAATATCAGTGTGACTGCTTTGTCTCACACATTCCCATTTAGCACTCTTTAACCTAAATATGACTTGGCATATTTTGTCATAAAGTCTGCTTAATGAGAGGTCATGAGTCGTAACAATGTGCTGCTGTCGTGGCATTTAGTGAAAGCTTGGTGGGATGACGTGCGAGTGCGTCTTCCTGTGACAAAGGGAGCTGCTTTGACGGTAACCAGTGCAGCAGTCCTCAGGCTCAGAGAGTGTGTGTGTGTGTGTGTGTGTGTGTAAAAGGTAGGTCCTCCTCCTCTCCCGCTACTGCCTAATACGTCCATGCAAGGCTCGCTGGAGAGCGGCGTGCAGCAGCACAAAGATCAGGGCTATTCTGGTGCTGCCAGCCTGCCTAGTGCTGATAGGAAAGGATTAATGAGGCGGGGCACTCATCACTTGTAATTAGAAACAACGCTAAAAACTATTTTTGTGCATGTTCCTATGGAGAGATCTTGACCCCTAGGCCAACTCCCTCAAACCCCCCGCCCCCCACCCCACCCCACATACACACACACACACACATACATACACACACACACACACACACCCTTTCGCTTGCTAGGCATGAGGCGGTAGACGGCTGCAAAGTCGGAGTAAATATAGGCCCATAACTCCTGGAGCTATGTGACACATGGTTCAATGGAGGGGAGTGCAGAGAATTCACAACTCCGGCTGTGTACTTCACTGGATTCTCAAATGTCAAGAGGCTGCGAGAGGTTGTCTCTTAAAATGCTCACTGGCCGGTTTGTTTTGTTGTTATTGATCCCATTAATTAGGGCGTCTGTGAGCTCCTGTTGTTTCCTGGATTCGATTATATGACGAGGCTTCTCTTTCCCTCTTTATCCCTCAAACTGTTTTCTCTTCACTACCAGATTGGTTTCACACAAGTAATGTTTAAATGTACGTCTTCTGCACATCTCTCTCTGTACCTCTACAGTACGTCGCCATCAATACAACCGCAGGAGGGCAGTGAAGTGTCAAAAAAGTGAGTTTTTACACTTTATCACTTCACTTTTTTTCTTCTTCGTTGTTTCCGTACATATTTGTCGTGCCTTGCTTGAACTGTAGCTTCAGTACCCTCAACCCTTTACGGCGGTATTGCTCCATTTCGTCCATCTAGTCCGTATCTGTAAGTACGGAAATATGTACGAAATGAATGCAGAAGACGTATAGAAGATTTTGTCCGTGTCCGTCTTTAACGTAGATCATAAATGGGCCTTTATGGATAAGTGCACTGTCACAAACTGCAAACATTATACATAGTAATTTGATCAAACTAAACATTTGAATACAAAAACTTACTGAAACAAATGAGGAACATCTTTTTATATATTTTTTTTCTTCCCCATTTCCTCAGTGGCCAAAGAAACAGGCTCCTCCACAGAAAATAAACCTCCAGTACGCCGAGCCAAACTTGAAGCCTCCCTGTTTATTTCAAAGCTCACAAGTAGGGATTACAAAATTACAGTGCTTCAATTGCAACAGTTCAAGGAGTAGTGGGAGAAGAGTAAGAGAGACGACAGAGGAATTGTCAGCAAGTCATGCAAAAAGGTGTGGGAGAAGGCCTCCGTTATAATAGCACCCTTTGTGGAAAAAAATAAATCCATCTGTCCGTAGGTCAGTGCAAAAATAGTAATGAATATATGCATACAAAGAAAATAGATATATATTTATATACTGTATATATATCCAACTGTTGACTACAGACACAAAGAAAGATACAGAGACTTGTAGAGCGAAGTCTGTTTCCACCAGACCCTCTGAGCCCGAAGCAGACTCTTAAACAAGTCTGGTCGTAAAGAGTGCACATCAAACATGACAGCTTGATATTGTTCGAATACAGAACCATGTTTCCACATAAAAGGGAACAGATACCCAGATGCCTCTTGGAGCTGTCAGTCAGGCTATGACCTCTCCAGAAAGACCGGTGTGGGAAAGACAGACAGCACCATAATGACTGCGGGTGTCCCTCACAGACCAGGAGCACACAGCATGCTTTGTTTTCCAACCAGAGAGTAATGTACAGTATGACGGTTATTCAGTCAAATAGATCATTACATACAAAAGCCATGTGCCCCCAACAGGTGGGACGAAAAGGTACATTATTCTTATTTAACATTGGCTCAGATGTTAAGCACTCACTCTCTTTTTTTTTTTTTTTTTTTTTTTTTGTAAATGCACAAGCTACAAACGTGTGGTAAATTGTAATTATATACCTTTTTATCATATTCAAATATATTGTGGAGCACCAGTGGACACCAATGACAACAGCAACAAAAATAGGACATGTCGCCACACGAACATCTTAAACTTCTTTGTCACACAAATCTCACTTCAATCTGAGGCTGCAAACTGTTAATCATGCTCAAATTTCAAGTTTCGCAAAGACCTCAAAAAACAATTTTCATGACATTTGGGTAAAGACACAACTTTTACAAATTCATTTGCATAGCATGAATTTCCACATGATTTCTGAAGCTTATTGTTGTGAGTGTCGGTGTTGTAAAGCCTTAAAGAGTGCACTGTGTGTTTTTATTCGCTTTGCCTTGTAAAACTTTCGCGTTCTGCCTCGTCTTGCTGACAGAGGCGCATTTGATCATTCTCCAAACCGCCGGGTTCTGATGCACTTCTGACGAGTCGCAGAGGCTGTCTGGCGAAATAAATGTTGGTTGCTTTGACAATGATATTGTCAGCCCTGTGCTTCATTTTATGTCTTTATTTTCATGCAAACAATAGAGAGCTGAACACGAACCAGAACATGTGAAGAGAAACAGAACAGAAACCATAATTCATGAGGAAGCTGCTTCCATTCAGCTCGACAAGAACTACAGTACAAGACACCAGACGAAGACCTTGAACTCCTTGTTTTTTGGCTTGGATTTCGTGTTTAAACTTTCAGTGAAGGACTACATGCTACTTTATGTGTTGGAAACTCTGACAGCCCTTGAGTTAATCAAATTAAAAAATACCAATGAGCTCAAAGATGTGTCTTTTGGGTATTAAGCTTCTCTCTAGAATTTGGTTGAAATGCCAACTTTTTATGGTCATGCACAAGGACCTTTGTGCTGTGTGCTGTGCAGGTGGTGGAAAAGGTAAGTGAACTACACCTTAAAACACATGCATCCCACTTGGGTATTAAGAAGTTTGCCATTTAATAATTTCCACTAAAACTGTTAACAAGTGAGATGCAAAATTTGGATTCCGCTTAGCAACAACCTTGGATCAGAGTGCATGAAGAAGTAGCACTAGACAGCATTTTCAACTGTTTTCATCGTATCTGTCTGCATGTAATTGTTGCAATATGCATCAAATGTGAGTATATTCATGGGTGCATATACTCATTACGACACTGCAACTCAGTGCGGAGCTGATTTACAATTCAATTTCAATGTAACTTCATGAAATTCTGCATATGAATGAGAAACGGCAGGGAAAATCGTCACAAAGTTAGACCTGTATGTTATAAGAGACAACAAGGAGCTTTTGTCTGGGAGTTAAAATTCAACCTTATTTTCACATTTGTCTGCATGTGATGGTGCACCATGCACGGGTCCAGTGGTGACCCATGAATTAAGGCATCGATACAGGCACTAGAACAGCATGTGACAGCAGCGCTTGCCTATGCAAGGTAGAGGAGCTCGATGAAGTGTGGCGTAATGTCAGTGACGGGGGGGGTTTGCAAAAGATTGGACGAGGGTCACGCTGCTCTACTGTACCACCAGTGAAGAAGTGAGTGTTTGTTTCAAGTCTGTATTTCCACTCTGCTACCTTAAAATGGACGAAATCATAACTCAAAATTAAGGGCATGGACACACACGTAGCTACATGTGTATAGAGTGCACAGTGCACGACAACATGGATGAATGTGGGTAAAAAAGAACAGGAGACGACAGAAGCAGGCAGTGAAATTCCTCAGTTCTGTTACATTAAACATCAGCGGTAGCCCTGTTTCACAATTTCAAAGTTTTCTCTCCTCTGCCAGCAGCCATGCATAAAAAAAAAAAAGCTCTTATGGCTGTCTGGTAATATTTATATTGCTAAAATATATGCATTTATGGATGCAGGAATGGCAAAATGAAGAAGCAAAATATGAATTTGTGTTTCTGGGTATTTTGGAAAATACTCAGATGACTGGCATAATCCAACAAGCTGCACCCAAACAAGTAAAACCCCGTTTCTTCTGTCTCTTGTACATCTATCTGCGCCAAATATTACAGCATAACTGTATGCACCATATAGAACTGAACAACAGTTATTACATAAACATCAAAATGGCATTTCAGCAAAGAGCTGGAAATGTTTCGTCATCATTAGCGATATATACACATAAGATCAAGGTCTCATTTGCATTCCACTGTGAAATTATTGCACAGTAAGCCGCTGTGGGCTTGTCATGGTCACCCCATAAACCCCTGTATAAAAATAGAACAACATTAACACACCACACAAGTCTCTATCTTTTTTGTTGTTGTTTTTTTTGACAGGCACTGCCATGGCCAACCCTGCCTGAGCCTGCAAAACATAAACTGTGTGAGTTTTGAGTTTCTCCTCTCAGTAATGACTCCTAAGCACATAGAGTACCTTTTCCAAAAGGATTTTCTTTTCCCTCATGTTTGCTCCTCTGCGGTCGCAAATGGAAAGCCTCCCTGCTCAATCTGTCCATCTCTGTCACTCTAACTCGTCCGTCTTCTCCTCCGGGACTTCGGCCAAGTCCAAACAGCAGGGATTTTTGGCATTTCTTATGACCACTGACCCAGAGCTTTGGGACTCCAGAGAGTCCAAAATGAGCATGAGGAGATTCAAGAAGAAGGCAGCGGCTCTCACACCCCCAAAACCAGCTCACAGAGCAGCCGTTCTCTCTTGAAAAACAGCGAGAGCGAGCACAAGTGTGAGCGTCGAATCGAAGCGTCCGTTTAGACGACGGTTTCCACACCAATCAGCTTTGGTGTGAGGATTCGTGGCGTTATTCCATTGTTGAGGTCCTCCTCGAACTCCAACAGCTGACCCATGAAGTTGAGGTTCGGGGAGATGATGGGCCTCCTGGTTTTGACAAACTTGTAGGCGTCTGTCATGGTCATCCAGGTGTGCTTCATCAGGTAGGCGATGACGATGGTGGCAGAACGAGAGACGCCGGCCTGGCAGTGGATCAGAAGGCCCATACCTGCTTGATGTGCTTCCTCTGCAGAGGAGACAATCAGAACAACATAGTAAATCCTTTGTTCCTGAGGGGGACGTTCAGTCGTCACACAGGATGAGATATTAAAACTTCATCTGACCAGGAATGTATCAGGATCTGATTTTAGAGCCTCAGTATTTTTTTCCGACCAAGGGAAATGTATCTGGAGACAACTGGAAATGGTAAAAGCGATATAATGTCATGCCTGCTCAGATTGACAGTATTTTCTGCGATATTTCTTAATTAAAATAATTATTTTGTTTTTGGACAAAGGACTTTGGACCAAAAGGAAACCTATTAACATAATTGGCTAAATTAGTAGGGTAGCGTGGGCGCTGGTGTTTAAATCAAACATTTCTATTCAGTATCACAGCAACCATTAGCCAAAAGCATCTTTTTACAATCGAAATTCACCGTGTTGTGCATGTTTGTGTGTCAAACAAGCACAACTTTCCTGTGAAATAAGAGATAAATCCACTTAAGGTCTACAAAATGTATCCCCATGACACAATCTGAGATTTTCAACAAAACTCTGAGATTTAAAGCTTTAAAAAGACATTGTGTTAAAAGGTCACAAGACAAAAGTTTGCGAGTCACTGCAGCGAAAACTTTCTGAACCAAGTGAAAATGTTCATACCGATGAATTCAAACGCCTCCTCGAAGTACTGCCGCAGGTTCTGCTTGTTGCTGTCTGTGGCGGGGAGGCGCTTGTAGATGAACAGGCCCGTGTCGTAGTGGTAGAGCGGCAGGTGGGTGGTCACGTTCAGGATGTAGCCGATGTTGAAGCGTTGCAGCACGTTGATGTCCTGAGCGTCGTGCTCGTTCCCCAGGTAGAGGAAGGGCAGGATTGGTGTCAGCTCTGCATTCTCTATGTCCGGGGTGGAGGGCAGGGAGTGAGGTAGCGTCCCCGTCAGGCCAGCAGCTGCACCGGTGTCCAAGCCCTCGCGAAGGTGCAGCGAGTGCTCGCACAGGTTCTCGTAGCTCTGTCTGAAGCAGCCGAGGCCTCCTGCGAACACATGCAGAACGACTGTGACGTCAGATGTTTACAAGGAGAGCAGGAAGTCAAATTATTTCACTAGAAAAATTAAAAGCCCTGTTTCTACACCTGTTTGCACCTCACCATTCTATTATATTGCTGTTCTGCCTCTGAGCTGGCAGCAGAGGTAGTAACAGTGTCTGATCGATGTCTGTATAAATGGAGGGAGGCGGTAAGAAAGAACACAGGTGTGGCTATGTTACACATCAAGACTTTACTATCTAAAAAAAGGGTCTATGTTGCGGCGATATTGTGCGAAACCTGCGTAAAATCGGCTAATAAAACTGTCAGATTAACCTTTTTTTTCTTTCTTTTTTTACTTGAATTTCATTTTTCACATTCTAAATGTTTGTTTTATTCTCTATCCCGTCTCCTTGGATAGAGAATACAACTAATACTGCCAAGGTTAAAGGTTCAACTCCCACTGGGAGCCCTCCATGCTAAAAATACATGCTTCTGTCTGCCACATGGCACACATTATGACCGAGGAGGACAAGTAAAGCTTTGCAAACACATCTGATAAAAGCAACAACTTGTTCTACAGGGCACTAAAACAGAAATCCCTCAATCTTCACATACTAAATACATTTGGTTTCTAATTCAAATGTCTCATATTACATTAAAGTGAAAGGATTTGCAGAAACAACTGACAGTAAACTCCATTTTAAGAAGGAGAGAAACTACAAAAATAGCAACTGAAAGTTTCCACCAGTTACACAGGAATCCCCCTCGTTAATCTGCAGGTAAATAGACGTATTAAATGTTTAATATACTTCTCGCTAGACATCTGCGCTTCTCCAAATAACAGGTTTGCACCTGTTGCCAGTGATGCCATCAGCCAAAGTTTCCCTTCAGCACAATAGTTGTGACAAGGGGTGGGGTGGGAGGGGGGTTGGAACATTTCAGACACACACAGTATCAGTTGATGTATTGTTCACATTGCAAGAGTTGACATCATGCCATGTGAGGTCATCGCACAACTTCCCTATGGTGGCCGGGCAGGTGGGGGACTCCTGGCAACTGTTGAGACAGTGTTTTCACCATAAAACAGCTTGATTGTTAACCATATACAAAGGCAGTAATCTAATGTTATGACACAGCCCTCACTATAGTGAGGTATCATGGTAATAATTACACTATAGTAAATAAAAGAAAGGGAAGTCCTGACAAGCACAAATGTCAACAAGGCGTTCGGGGAATTTCCACTGATGTTGATTTTTTTTTTTACATTTCCAAAGATTCTGAACTAATAAGACAGAGCTGGGAAAATTATTATAAAACCATTTACCAGACTGGATTAAATGATTTATATTTTTAGAAGGAGAGGGGGGCTTTCTACAGAAGAGGATTATGGCCACATGAAAAAATGTCTTTAGAATTCTGAGAATAAAGTCAGAAGTCTAGAAATTAGTTTTGTGTTTGTTCTTAAAGTCATGAAAAAAAGCAAGAATTCTGACTTTATTCTCAGAATTCTTAATTTAAACTCAGAAGTCTAAAGAAATTTTTTTTTATTTGGCCCTAATCATCTTCCATAGTTTCAATCTGTGGAACAAGCTATAAGTTTACATATTTATTATCTTATAAATGTATTGTTGGGTTAACCCTTTGCAGCAGACACAGAGGAGCATTAACATTTCTTTCATTTCTGGCCACCTGAAGGACATAAATCCAATTTCACTCTCTTTAGAGCTCTGTTTTGGGCTCCACCAACCCTCTTGTCGCTAACTTTAGCCCGTTCTACACAGTGATCGTATATTAGCACCACAATTAAGACTTTAATTTACACTGAACAAGCCAACAGCAGCATTTCACCACTCCATTATATAACATATAATATATAACATATAACATGGCAGCATCCGCGTCTAGTGTGACATTTTACGTATTTGTTGAGGAGCGCTTTGTAAACAATGAAAAAACATGGCAACAACAATCATTTACCATCCCTGTTAAATGGCGGTTGATCTCGTCTTCTGACCGGACACTAAGGAGCTCCTGGACCTCGCGCTGTCTCCGCAGTGTGAAGACATTTTCATTTGATTTTCATCTTGTTTGAGTTAGCTGCTAACTGCTCGTAGCTGAGGTGTAATAAAGGCGCAAGTCCCGCCTTGAACAGGTTGTGTAAAAAGAGTTGTTGTGCATCGGACAGTGCTAATTTAGAGAATAAGAGCTTTTTATGAGACAATTAAGTTCTTGAGAACAGCGAGCAGCTTATAAACCAAAACAAGGAGCGAAATCAACCCTCCAACATTATATACAGTATATATATATATATATACATATACATACATATATATATACATATACATACACATATATACATACATACACATACATACATACATACATATATATACACTACCAGTCAAAAATTTGGACACGGTTTCCCATTCAAGTGGATGGGAAACTGTGTCCAAACTATTGACTGGTACTGTATATACATACACATACATATACATGTACACATATATATACATACATATACATATATGTATACATACACATACATATACATACACATACATATACATGTATATACATATACACATATATACATATACATACATATATATATACATATACATATATACATATATATACATATATATACACATATACATATATATACATATATATACACATATACATATACACATATACATACATATATATACATATACATATATATATACACATATACATATATATATACACATATACATATACATACATATACATTATATATACATATACATACACATACATTATATATACATATACATACACATACATTATATATACATATACATACACATACATTATATATATACATACATATACATTATATATATACATATATATACATATACATTATATATATATATACATATACATTATATATATACATATATATACATTATATATATACATATATATACATATACATTATATATATACATATATATACATATACATACATATATACATATATATACATATACATACATATATACATATATATACATATACATTATATATATACATATATATACATATACATTATATATATACATATATATACATATACATACATATATACATATATATACATATACATTATATATATACATATATATACATATACATTATATATATACATATATATACATATACATACATATACATTATATATATACATATATATATACATACATATATACATATATATACATATACATACATATACATTATATATATACATATATATATATACATACATATACATATACATACATATACATTATATATATACATATATATATATACATACATATATACATATATATACATATACATACATATATATACATATACATACATATATATACATATACATACATATACATATATATACACATATACATACATATACATATATATACATATAAATACATGTACATATATATACATATAAATACATGTACATTATATATACATATACATACATGTACATTATATATACATATACATACATATACATTATATATACATATACATACCTATACATTATATATATATACATACATATACATTATATATATATACATACATATACATTATATATATACACATACATATTTGGAAGCAAACATCCATTCACTGGCATCAATAAACAGCCAGGTGGCTCAGCTCAGAAAACATCTTCCTATTTTGGCTCAAACTGAACCAGAGTCTTTCTTTTCAGATCAGCTGATCAACACTTCTCATAGTAAGCCGAGAGTGACCCTCACAGAAGCAGCAAACATTGCTGTGAGATGAAATCTGTCGAGTGTGACCGTCTGTCATTATCTAAACTCTGAGAGGAAAACATGAAAAGTGTGTCTATCACTTTCATTACCGACTCGCCTCTCAGTTCCTCTTAGGGAACCGCTGCCTCTGCCTCCTAAGGCCTCTCACACCACAGACCTGCTGTTTCCACAGCTTACCCTAAACCTCTCCGACACCACTGACATGTTGTTTATGGCAATTCTGATGGTTTAAATTCAACACGCTGCTGATTTGAGCTGTAGCAGAGCAGGAACGGAAGATTTTGTGGTTCCAGTGGAGCGGAGAATCACACAACAACCACATGACAATAATTCATGACTAAGACATGCTCGTAATTGTGCAAATATGAATAACTTATTCAGCAGCATTCATACAAGCATGTTCCAAATATGTCACTAGTACTACTGTTTGTAATAATCACAATTCCGCCGGTGAGAAAACTCTCATGTGTGCTGCATATTTTAAAGAAGTAAGGAAAGAACTACTACTTTTAGGAAAGAAATAAAAAGTACATTAGAAGTATGAATTATAATGGAACCAAGACCCTTATAGCGTTTATGAATTTTGTGCTTAAGGCTGGGTTTTAATCATGTTTTGTTAACCATTAAATCATACAAAGTATTTTGATAAAGCAGGCAAGACTTAAACATGTCAACATAGGAGATGCTGGCGATTCCTGTCGTGAAAAAGGACTTGCAGATAAAAAGAAAAGAGGCTGAGCCATTTGATTCCCTCAGTAAAGAGGATGTCTTGCATTTTGCAAGGATTAAACCTGGGGGGGGAGAAGAAGACAGTCTGCCTGCTCATCCCGCCGAGGCGAGCTTCAGACACACACCGACAGAGGATGAGAGACTGGAGGGGAGCCTCGTCCATCAAAGCACACACAACAGGACGGAGGGAGAAGAAGAGATCAAGGTGCTGTGATCTTGCGGCTAGACTCGGATGAGTTCAGGAAATAGTCGCAGCCCAGCCCCCAGCACAACACGCCATGCTCCAGCTTCAAACATGCACACCAAAGATAGAAAACATGGCAGTGCTATCTCAGTAGGCTGCCTTATTTACTAACAGCCGCTTCTCACTCCCTGCAAAAAGCTTAATATTCATGTGACATATAGAAAGCTGCTGCAGAGCGCATGTGCATATGTTTGATGTAGACAGAGCATGCATGGGCTTGATTATATGTGCAAAAGCTGCTGCACAGGGTGCTGTAAGTGCTGACAGGATGCTAAAACTACAATCACTGTGTTTACAGGCAATATCAGCTGACCAGAACAATAAAGGGTAAAGTTTAACAGGCTTTGCACACACACACACACACTACACATTATTATGTAACCACACTAGCTTCATATCAGTTTATATTGCCTCTAAGCTTCTGCCACTGCTAAATCGAACACTACTCTCAGATGCCTGAACTGATTTACTTCCTCTAGAGTCAAAATAAAGCCCATGAAATTGTGGTTTCCATCCCTTTTGTGTGCATAAAAGCCTTTATTAGCTTCTTTCCCAAGCCTTGACAAACCCACTTTGCCTTTACCTTTGAGGATGATTGGGTCCTTGCCCTCCCTCCTCAGGGACTCCAGGACCACATGCAGTGGCTGGGAGAACGTCAGCCTGTTAGGGTCCGTGGTGCTCTCATCGTAAACCACAATCTCTTTGGAGAAGATGCCCTTATAAGAGTCCTTGCCCTCGCGGCAGGAGATGAGATCCAGCACAGTGATCTTGCCCTGCTGCAGCCGCCGCCGGCTGATCTTGTCAGAGCAGTTGATGTGCACGGCCCCCCGGATGTGGCTCTTGTTGTACTCCATGAAGGGTCGGCAGTCGATGATGACCGGCACTGGCCCCACAGGGTGGCCCATTGGGCAGCAGGTCATCCGTTTGGCCAGCTCATTAGGGTGGATGACCCTCACGGCCGACAGGGTCTTCGGGGTGCCCGGGGTGAGACTTGGGGTGCTTAATGCTTCATGGTTGCTGACCATAGGGGTGGGGGGGCCGGCATAGCTGAGGTTGGGGCTGCTGGCACTCACCTGGCTGTGGCTGAGGCTCTGGCTGTCCTTCTCATAGGTAGTCACAGAGCAGCAGCTGGCACTACTGCATCCACACGACAACGAGCGCGTGGAGCCCTTGGATGAGGGCATATACGTTACAAGATTGGCCGTCGCCCGGATCTTCACCACGGTGGTGCTGATGACTGTCTTACTGCTGCTGCTGGTGGCGGTGGAGTCCAGGTAGCTGGTGTCCAGGTGTAGTTGGAGTTCCTGAGGTCGGATCGGCCTTGGCAGAGCCACCACAATTCTGTCGTCAAGGGGAGATGGAGGCATGGGGAGGCTGAGGGCTGGACGTTTACGGAGAAGTCAACAAGCCACTCTGTGGGAACAGAAACATGAAGCAAGGAGGAAAATCATTCTTTTCTGCATCCAACGATTCAGACGGAGGCTGTCAGTGAACCAGCAGAGAGCAACAAAGGCTGACCTCCTGTCTGTTTGATCAACATGCAAACTAGAAAACGCCTGCTGGAGCCAAATATTAGGAGTGTCAACACCTGCAGGGCTACACCCAACTTAGTGGGAAAATATAGGCGTGACAGACCGGACACTAATAATAAACAGTGAAATCATCACAGTCTGATGTAATTGAATCATTAATACATCCAGATACTGTACATGTGTGTGTGGTGATGGATTCACCATCACAACTCTGGTCTGTCAGATCAAGGAGAGAGAAAAGATAAAATACTGCATCAACGCCGCAGTTGGGTCTCTACTACAAATGGTAAGTAGGGGTTTAAAAAAAAATAGGGATGGTAATTCCTTTTAATCACCAGCTTTTTTAGAAGCATGTCATCATGGCATGTTATGTAAAGACACCCGCCTGTCCTGGCTATGGTCAGTGTAGGTGCAGCCTCAGCAAAAGCAGAAATCATTCATGGCCAAATTCATTGAAGAAACCGGCATGAGAACGTGCCGAGAATGTGATATGGCTCTCAGGACGAGACGAGCTGATCAGATGAGGTGGAGGAAATTTAATTCCACAAAATAACAGAATAAAATGCATTTGAATGCATGGATTGGAACTTTGTCTCAACGGTTTAGGATAACAGCTGTAATAAAGCTGACTTATTGTCTTAGAATTAAGATAATAAACTATTATTCTAGCCTCGACGTGGTTGCAGCAATAAGATTTTCCTCTTCATTAATAATTAAATCGTGTGAAACCTCTATGACTGTGCATTTAAACAAGAACTTAAACACTAATTCCTCAACTTGCCTTGCATTCGCGCTTACCGGTGTGTGTCGCGGTACCCTGTAGACGGATTTATTATCTCCGCTCCCTGACAGCGTTGCCTCCATTCAGTCTGTCCCAGTGATGTGGAGCGGCAACATTTTTCAATACTTTTGCCCAGCTCTCCCCAGAAATAATACTGAAGGAAGTCTGCCAGCCTACAGAAGTTGCGCAGAGGGATTGACGCGCGTTTGAGCCAATGCGCGACTTCATTAATATTAAATTGCACGCTTCTTAACCGTGAGGTCCGGCCCCGTGATGGGAGGGATTTGGACGCTCTGTTATGGCGCCGCGTACGTGCAGGGATGATGTCACTGGCAGCCAATCAAAAGTCCGCCCTGGAGCCTCGAGGAGGAAGACGCGGTGCCTTCATGTGCCGTTGTAAACGTTTAACGTACAGTGAGGTGAGGTCGCCAGGAAAGAGAGGGGAGTAGCCAATCATGGATGTGCTGCAGTGGCAGCAGAAAGGCAAATAAAAGCAAGTTGGACATGTCAGTAGTGTTCAGTGATGTGTCAGCCAGTCAGATGTCATTTTGGTAAGGAAATTCATTTTCAGAATTTAATCACATTGGGAGAAACTAAGCAATGAATCCGGACTTCACTGTGTGATTCACTAGACTGAGAGTCATTGAACTGGGAGCGATAGCACAGTTTTTATAATAAGACAGGAAAAGTAGAAAAGAGTGCAATTATAAAACATCAGTACAGCTGCTTGTGTAAACCAGACAGCACTCAGGGAGCACAAACCTGAGCCAAGGCAGCTCAGGTTCCCCATTATGTCATTACACCTAAAGGCAACAGTCCCATGATGGTTTGACCCTCATAATATGACTCTTTGAACACGAAAACCTGCCCGTAGAATTTGTTTGATAATTATTATTCAAGAAAAACCTTCACAGATTCCACCAATGGTGGTTTTCTTCAGGATCTATCTCAGTAACTTTTGAAAATATGTCAAATTTGACACCAAACTGAATCGATCAGTTCAACTCTGTATCATTATTATTATTTATCTAACAGAAGTGAATTTAAACATTCTGGATCACCAGATCCAGATCAGACTTTGATGTGTGATAGATCTTATGGTGATCATTGTGCCATTTTTGTCCAGGCATTGCAGGCATTATCCATGACATTAGAGGCAAAAGTCTGGTAATTGCCCCTATCCCGCAATGGTAAAGATTTTCTGGATCCAGATGATGATCCGGATCACCACCAAAATCGCATGGTTTGTTCCTTGGGTCATATGTACTACCTCTCCAAAATAGAGTGACATCAAAAACCCAATGCTGGCAAAAGGATTACCTTCTTGGAGCACGCAAACCTCTAGCAAACATGAGTGAAGAACAGTAAAAGAAGAGATGAGAAGAGATGTGTGTCATCAGGCCATCCACAGGATTGAGTCTGTAGATTGAGCCTGTAGATCTGAGCCAATCAGAAAAGAGATTTTCCAGGGGCAAAGCAGACCAATAGGCCCCGGTAAAATGGGTCTAGCGACAACACTGGACCTCGAGACTTCTTAATGTGGAGAGTGAGCAGTAGAACAGTTTTTATGTAGGAAATTATATGAGAAATGAGAAGAAAAAAAATCAGTTCAGCTTCATGTGTAAAAATATCAATAAAAAGATCAGAATCCACAAAATAAAAATATACATTATGCCAGAAATATTAACAAGGTTAACAGTAAGGATCAACAGATATTGAGGGTGAGCTGCAGCGTTAATGACACTATCCCCAGTAAAATTATTAATGTCAGCTTGTACATAAACATAAATCACATGGCATGGGCAGACCACCATTACAACTTAATAGACCTTTTTATTGAAGACGTTTTGAGGTGTCACACAGGTGGAAATAATAAGATTAAAAGGGGCTCAATTCCATTTGGCTGCTTCAGTTTCAGGGTCCTGGCCTTGGCTCGCTCTCACAATGTCATGGCGTACCTGAACACAACAGGGCCATTGGTAATATTTTAAGTAATGGTGCTTTTATTATGGCAATTAATTATATATCAGAAGTTTAAATGAAATCACACCAGTGTTCTTTCATTTTTTCTTACAAGGAAGGCGATTTTGCCCACAAACCGCTAGCATTTTGCTAATGAATGCTGATTGGTCCATTAAAGATTTACAACCGATTGCGACCAGACACCCTTCCTCAAAGTCTCCCGGAGTCTACAGAGAGTTTTTGAAATGAAATCCAATGATCTGAATATCTAAAGGAGAACCAGGAGGACCTTCGTTTTTAACAGCCTAATGCTAATGTAATAGCAGAGATATTCCACTGACTATTAATGCCATAAAGTGGCTTGTGATGCTACCAGAGAGTGCTACCAATGCTACTACTTCAATAATGGAAGTATTTAGAGTGTTCGTAGAGTGGCAGATCTCTATAATAGAATATCTCTGATATAACTTCTTACCTTTCACAGATACATGAAATATCTCAGCTACACATTGGTGGCAGTGTCATGTCTCTATACCCATCTCCGTTAACGTACCCAATACATATTACCCCCCCCTCTAATATATATCTGTAATCTCCCAGATCTGAAGTATGATCTGGATCAACCATGTCTGCTTATTTGTATTTTGATTGACCTTTTATTTTTCATGATATTACCAAAATGTTAAAATAGCTCCTCTCTTGCAATGTTGAAGAGAGTGAAAAAGTGATCCAGAATCTGCATCCGTGTTCGGATCCACCTCAAAATTTAATCAACTCTCCCTATCTTGCAAACAAACAAACGAACAAACAAGCAACCACATGACCTGTTCCAACTCTCGATGGCAGAGGTAATAAACTGAAACCTTTGTTCCTCGGTCAGTGGCCTAATATCCGCCAAATTTAATTTAAATCACTCATGTTTTAGAGACATCCTGACAACTGACTGATAAAGAAACAGACAACTTGTGGCTTCCCGGGTAGAGATAATCAACAAAATGAAATTATATTATATCCTGTCTATAATATCTATGTGTGTCTTTATACTGAAATATCTCCATGTCCTGTATCTTCACATTTCCCTACTCATGTTTCTGCTGAGCTTTTTCCATGTCAATCATCTGAAGATCTGCTGAGCTAGCCAGATGATATCTGCTGTTTTAAGAACAAACAAACCACTTCTACATTTTTGAATCAGCTCCATATATACTGTATGTACTGTATGTTCTGGGTTTAGCGTGTATTAAATTATCCGAACACACGCCAGAGTATATATTACATGCATCTGTATGGGAAAGTTTTGTTCATAAAAATGTCCAGCTGTATGTTAATATTTCTCACCACAATTTGAGGCAGTATTACCAAAACTTGTATGATAAAACCATCACAATACCAGTTCCCATTATTATCCCCAATTTCCAGTGAAGCTAAATCCAGTTAAAATGTAAGTTAAAGGACATTAGACACTTAAGTACGGTAGCCCAGGAGTGCCAAACAAATTTACAAGTCAATATTGTTTGCAGACGTTAGTTGCTTTATTTGACATTCTTTATACAGCTTGAGGAAGGGCACAAAGTGAACAAACTATAACTGTCATAATAATGAAGATAGTGACTCGCTTGTGTAAGACAACAAGTGACCTGTCTGCGATGGCGAGGGAACATCATTGGTGGTAATAAGTAGGTGTCTTTGGCAGGAGGGCGATGAAACTAGAGCCAACTTGGCTGACTGCAGGGTTCCATATGATAAGACCCTTGTGGCGGTAAAAGGGTTCAAACCCCAAATATAATCTGTGCTCCATTTATCCTCATTGGCAACCTGAAACAATGCAGGACATCTATTACTGCTTCTATTATTAGCCCCCTGTACTGTTATTTATAAATGGACACAGCTGATTGGATTCCCAGCTTCTCTTGTTTCACTTGTGATAAAGGTGAATAACGTGAATAAGCACCCTCTGCCTTCAGAGGAGACTGAAGAGTTGGCCAAATTATTTAAAGTTGGAATTTTATTCATGTAAAATTCAAAACATAAATGTAAAGAAAAATAAAAGGCAAATCTTTGGAGGAATTTGTAATTTTGAACTATATAAATGAAAAAGTTACATTTTTCAGATAAATTGATTAAGTGTTCCTTTACACAGAGGTGGAGAGAAACTAAGTAGATTTACTCCTGCACTACAGTTGCTCCAATTTAAATGCACTTAAAAGGTCATTTATGTCACTTTTACTTCTTCTCAGCTACATGTCAGAGGTCATCCATAGGCTATGACAAGTTAGCATACCTTTCAAATTCAGATTTCACACACATGTGATCACTTTATAAAATAAAAGGAATTGTTAAAGATTAGGCCCAAAGAGCTAAAATAAAAAAGTATTTCACCAAAAAACTCAAAATGATAAGAAAAAAACTCAAATTAATATAGATTGCTTTATCAGATCTTTGTTTTTCATCCTTTATACAATGAAGATCTTGTGATTTATCTTTTGAGCCTGAAGAGGGGCCTAAACCCTAGATTGAGAAGCACTGGACAAACGCTGTATACTGTAAATACTCAAGTTCTGCTGAAACATCAGCATTAAGAATATAATAATGTAAAGTACAATAGTATATTTTGATAAAAATACTTCTTAAGTAGGCTTTTGAAAGCAGGACTCTCATTTTTAATGGTGTATTTTTAGGTTGCTGTATTGGTACTTTTTACTCGTGATGTATTTCTTCCACTATTGCATTTTAAGGCTTTAACAAATCATCCTTAAAATAAATTTTTAAAAATATTATATACATAAAAAAATTAATAAAATATTTTAAACCTATTGGATTTTCTGACAAATACATTATCATGAAGCTAAAAACAGTTAATTGTTTGAAAAAGTAATAACATATGGGCTATATAGACCTGCTTACAGTGATATTTACATTTTACATTGTTAATAATTGTTAAGATATTGTTACACAGTCATATGTGTATCTAAGATGTTGTTTTTCTGCTCTATGAAACATCTTGTAACCTTTTTAATAACAGTTATATGTCAATAAGGTTTGTTATTAATGTGATGGTAGAAATAAGAGGTGGTAGAGAGTCTAATAAAATGAACTGCAGATATTTGGAACAACTTCTAAAAGATCTGTTGGGAATGTAAATACTGGATGCAGCGTGATCGGACGAGTTATGTAAATTCAACCAGTTCTGCCAGTGTGTCTGGTTTCTTTAGGCCAAGTGTTTGTCAAACTGACACCAGTGTGTTCTTTCTGATCTGCAGTAACACGGGGCTCTTTTTTAACACGACATAAATGAACAGCTGTACCACAGAAGAAGAGACGGATTATTACATTTGCACCGTGAAAACTGTGAACATGATCTGATAAGATAATGTTTTTCTTTTTATCAGGAATTTATGGAAAAATGTTAGTGATGATGATCGCAGATGATAGCAGGTTACCTGGAAGTAGACACATCGTTTTCAGACAAATAAAATCCTGATGAGTCCAGAGGAAAAGTTTCCAAATCATCAGGATTCATCCTAATGATCTTCAATCCATCAAACTGTTGTTGAGACATTTCAGATGGAACCAAGTTGGTAGACCAGTAATCAACTGATTGAACTGATAGTTTAACAATACCATTGCTAGAAGGCTAAAAATGTAATTTAGTTGACGTTACGTTTCTCTCAATGTATTTCCTGCTGGAAATAAATGATATAAAAATGTGATTCCCAAAAGACAGGCTAAAGGCCCTAAAATGAACTAAATGCTTTAAAAAATATGGTTAAATATATTCTTTTATACTATTGTGTGATCATGTGATTATTTAGAACTATTTATAATGTTCAAAATATGTATATCAGTGAGGTAATGGAGTACATTTATCCTGTAATTTACCCTCAGACTTTGCACAAGAAGCTTTCAATAATTAAAAAAAAAAAAATCAAACATCAAATCATCAAAGGATGAAAATTACACCAATAATTCAGATGTGAAGAAAAGAAGAAGAAAAGGGTTTACATGTGTCTTATTATTTATTATTTATTTATTATTATAATTTTATTATATTTATTTTATTAGTCACTCAACAGGATGAGACGCCTTTTCTTTTTTTTTTACAACAAATTTCTCCCTTCTGACAGATCGTGAATTGGATTGAGGCGACTATCTCGCTTTCGAAATGTCAGCGCATGGAAAACATGACAGAGTGTGTGGTTTTGTATACCGTTTAGAGATCACACTCACGATATGAGACAATGTCAAACTATGATGTAAAACACAGTCGAGCGGTTAGCCTTCTTTAGTCCCTCGGTGTGGAAAACATGACTGATCATGGTGCCGCACTTTGCTGGCCCAGATGAAAGACACAAACCACTTCCTGTCTTCAGCGAGGTGCAAACTTGAAGATCTCAACCTCATGTAACCTTGGACACCAGCTGTCATACATATATTCATTTAGAAAAGACCCAGGAGACAGTTTGAATTACAAATTAGCCTATTTACTAATTGCTGTTTTTAGTCTTTAATATGCAAAAGACTGCACCCTCGCTTCCAATATTTCATCCCATCTGGCCATTAACTTCATTTCTCTTTCAGTGCTGAGTATTCAAGAGATGGGAAATTGTTGCTACTGATGGTTTCTAAGAATGAAGGGCACAGATGGGCCTACTGCAGGCTCAACAGCTTGAAAAGCAACATGTCCAGCGATGGCGAGGAGGGACACTGCCAAAGATTCAACAGCCTGTCGGCCTATATGCCGATTTACTTTTTGGACATTTATCAGCCTCCAGACTTTTAGGCTGTTTCACAACACACAGCTTCAAATGTGTCAAACATCCTGATGCTTGATGGGTTGATTTTCTCTCTGACTGTTATTTTAAATCTACACCATTAGCTTCTTTAGGCAATTTAATTGAATGAGCAACACCGAAGTTTGACCCAGCTCTCCATAATAACTGTTATTCAGGCTCAGGCTGTGTGACTATCATTGTACAAACTATCTGAGCTTTGAGAGTCCAGTCTGTTGATGTATTATGGTGCCTCTCTCTGAAATACTGTCACGCCATGACTGCATGTCTTTTTTTATTTTTTATTTATTGGATGGGAAGCGGATTTCCTGTCTCGAATTCTGCAAGCAACCATGCGACAAACACGAGTTTGACTTGTAGTTTAAATCTGATACGTCACATGGTAAGAAAAGTCACCAAAATATTCATCCTAAATGTAATGTAATATGTGATAAGATCAGCGACTCCACACAACATTTAAACTGGAAAGCATAGCATAGATTTCATCTCCAGACAGAAGCCATTTTTAGTCAGCATAACAACAATATAAGGAAATGTGACATTTCATGTGTCAGAAACCTAAAAATTAAAACTTGTTGGGTTCCATATGTGGGCACTGGAGTACAGAGTAATATTAAATGACATTTACAAGACGTTATAAAACAGATGAAGGTCTGAAAAAAATGTAAACCTTTATTTTAGAAGCAAAGCCTGACTGATAATAAAAAAATTGTAAGAGCAGGTAGCATAAAATATGCCACAAAATGAGAACTGAGATGACTGACACCATTGATCTGCTTTCAGTGGTTACACATCAGTTGACATTTGAAATGAAGGTCATTCATTAAGACTATTCTTTTGCACGCATAGGCCTGTGTGGGGGTTTTTCTGTCATTTGCTTCTCCCAGGCGTGCTCTCTCATAATTTCCAGCCGTCATCATCTGCGGCTGGCAATCAAAATATCAGCTGTTCTCATCAGCTGGTCACATCTATCCAATAGTATATCAACACACCTAAATGGTTAGCCAATCATCTAGCTGCTGTGTTTTTATGCACCCGCCAAAAGGAGACATGAAGGGTTACCCTTGTCAGTACGTACGTACGTATAAAACAGAGTATCGTCTATTGTCAGTTTGATTATTTTTAGGTATATTTGGACTTGAGGGATTTTCATGTCAGTTTGCTCACCTTTGCTCTGGGTTATGGTTTATCCACATTAGCACAAATTGTTTTTTTTCAGTAGACATCTGTGTCCTTGGACACAAAATTTCTAGTTGAATATGATTCTCTCTCTAGCCTCCACCTCCCCATCACCTCCCAGCTCCATTTAGAGACGCTGATGTTGCTGGACCTATGTGCTCTCTAAGTGCTTTCTACTTTTACCAATCTCTGCAGTGTCATCAGCCACCACCACCATGGACTCTTGCTGTTGTTTAGGTCAGATGATAGCAAAATCTCCCTGTAGAGTAGTGCCAAAGACGTCATGACTTAATCATCAAATATCATCTGATGTAATAACCACTTATCTTTACTAAGAAACAATCATCTTTACATCAAGCACAGTCTCATTTTTGACGCTTTCTCTCACCCTTGGGCTTCTTATCTGCATGCAGAAGCTACCATTGTGTATCTGAATGAGACAATCTGGGCTCTCTGTGTTGATGTAAGACAATCAGAGGAAATGCACAACATAATGAATTTTACAAGGCGAGAAAGGTAGAGGTGGAGGTTGGCAATGTGTGGCGGGTCACACGCATAACCTTCACCCAGAGTTTTCATACCCTGTAAAACCGATCTTTTCAAGAGCATCCTGGCCAAGGTAGGAAGTTGCACACGAAATACGACACACAATCAGAATTAAACAGAAACGGCAGAAACTGATATTTCCTCTGCTTAAATCGTCGACTTTTAAGCTTCTTTTTGTTTCTTACACTTTGACTGACATTTAAAAACCCTTTCAGGACTCTTTACATTTGAACGTCAACAAAATGCCTTCACCTCAGCTGATTTATCCAACTTTCACTTTTCATGCATATTAACACAACTGCTGTCACCGTTCACACTGTTTATCACCTTCGACTGACATTTTAACGGCTTGAATTTAAACTTAGGATATGTCTTTTATGTTCTTCAATTGAATAATATATTTATGTCATTCCCTTCAACTGACATTTAAACACAATAAAGAGCCATTTGTTCCAGAGCTCTGATAAAGCTTTGATGTCGAAACGCATCAGAGTTTGTTTAAGGGTCTAACGTGACCGTGCCATGATATTAAAGGTAATTTAACTGTTTAAAAAGAGACTGCCTTGGCTTTCTTGTGATTTTTATGTCTATATGTATCCTAATCTAAAGAGCACCTTAAATAAAAGTGCCTATCCAAAATATTTTTGACTTCCAAACCTTGTTTTTTAATTGATGTTCAATGTGAAAACCCAAATCCTGAAAGGTTTGAAGTGTCAGGAGTCTCCTATCTTTCAAAATAATTGAAAATGAAGAATAACGTCCCAAATGCCAATTAATGAAATCACGAGTTCTATAAACAAGCTAAATGACACCTTAAAACAAACCAAGAGCTGTCAAAAAAATTACAAATAAAATATCACTAGAATAAAATAGCAATGCATGTATAACACACGTCATATGTCTTTTTTGTGACGTGCACCTCCTCTGAAGCCGTCTCACAACCCTGAGCAGAGCTTCAGCTGAAGGCTGGGAGCGACTGAAATATGGCCTCATGATTGCAGGCGGTGAAAATGAAAGAATCTACTGTCATCTACTAGAATAGAAGAAAATCATCTGCTGGAAGGACAAATGCCTGTGCGATGAGGCCAGCGGCTGTGACAGATAACCTGCAGGAGAGGAGTTTACACTTAACAATAACAGCTACATCACTGAACTCATAACAACCCTATTCTCTCTGAGTTGGGCTCGTCTGCTCAGTATTATTCATTCAAGTTGGCATGTCCCTTTGCCTGAGGAGGGGTGACTCATCCTCACGGTCACTTAGCAACAACCAAATATTGTCTAGTTAGGATCAAAAAATTTAAACATCCACTCTCCCTCGCTCACATGTACACTTATGCTTATACCGCATAAAGTGGGCGATGAAATGTCACCAATCTACTGTAGTGGCTGTGTGTATACGTTTGAGATCCACCTCAAGCTTTGATGAAATCTGAGATAATGATCTCAAGAATAGCCAATACTGTCATTCTCCCTGCAGTGGGAGCACAATTTAATTCTGACCTTATCCCAGAATGGAAGCATATCATACACATGGATGGATTTACACGGCTGAGAGTATTAGATGATGTCTCCAGATATTTATACCCATCGCCCACAGTGAGTGTCTGTTTATTAGAGGGCTGTGTCTTCTTAGAGGCTATAAACCAAACTTCTTCGTGACCCCTGGAGCGGAGCAGCTCATCAGAAATGCTCGTTTACTGCCCTCGACCTCTGAAATAAACACAGGAATAACTCAATATAAATAACAATGGCTCTCTCTGCACCCGCTGCTAATCGTGTCTAAATAGCAACTGTTTCTAGGACAGGGGGTCACCTGCTGCATGGCTGTGTGGGAGCCAGAGCCTCTCAGCGCTGCATGGCTGTCCCAGGAGGGAGGGAGAGGTTTAACCTCTGTTGGCAGCTGTTCTGGACTAAAACTGCAAATAATGTAAATTAATGACAGGAAACGTAAAGCAAGTCAGGGGCTGCAGGGTCCTATCCTAATTTACAGTCAGCTGGCTTTGTTTGACTGTTAAAACTATGAGATTCAAGTGCAAGTTACAACTGGTGTTCTTTTTCTTATCTCTTCAGCTATAATGCTGTCAATGCTTGCTCCTCAGTCTCCCTGCTTTATTCCATATAAGCTGTGGAGGCTGTCAAAATGTAAAATGTCTCATCTCCTGAATGACAGCGGATGATTTTGGAAGGAAAAACTTACCAGACAGCAGGTGTACAGAATAACAAATGTAAAAATTATTTCAATTATTACCTATGCTGAGGAGGTATTGGTTTGTTTGTTTGTCTATTTATTTGTCTGTTAACAGGGTTACTCAACAACACAATTATATATTTAGAATTTTATATATATATATATATGTCTATATATATATAGACATATATATATATATATTAAACTTTATTCTTTATATATTAGCCTATAATTTTTTGGAGAATTTGACTTAATTTAAACTTAATGAACTAAAACCACCTGGCATTTTTATGAGTTCAGTAAGTTTTTTTTTTAAAAAGAAGCTTATTCCACTTTTATAAATAAAACAAGATGTAAATGCACACAATGAGAAATGTGTAATAAACTCTCCCAATAGGTGAAGTCATGCTTTTTAATATGAAAATTCATTTGCATGCAGTGGAATTTCCTCCTTCAGTCAACACTATGTAAAATAGATCATTATGATAACATCAGAGTGACAACGTTGCAGCTGTTTTACATATCCTGGACCAGTATGACGAGTAACAGCCCCAGTAACGATGGTGTGAAAATAAAGCAGTCGTACCAGATTATAACAGTTATGCTACTCTGTAGGTTGACCTTCACCTAAATTATATTCTGCTGTTAATTATGGAGTAAAATTCAATATTAAGCTCTGTCAATTACATAAAAGTGCTACAACCACTGTTATTTTGGAAGTAAATTAAATAAAGGTCCCCACACTAGCTTATTAAGTTAGTATTGACCTTTATTATCTGTTATTGGTATTCTCATTTACCAGTTCTATTGATCAGACTTTTATATCAAGAACTTTCATAATTAAAAATGTTACAATATTAATTCCAAAGCTGTCCTATGAAAGCCTTGCATCTCCAAAGCATCAGCTTCAGCTCTGTGACTATGCATATTTCAGATAATCTAATGGGATTTTAGTGGAAGAATTTTGTTAATCCTATAAAGGAGCAGTTAACTTGTCAGTTTTTTGGGTTGTTTTTTTTAAAATACAGAATCTGGAGGTACATGGCCTTTGCTTTTCATTAAAGATGTGTGAGCCTATAATCTGAATCCAAAGCTGAAAGTTTAAAATATCGTAAATGCTTTCATTTTTTCTGACAGAGAATCACCATATTGTTGTTATTCAGCGATCTCCAGCCAACATCAACGACTACAACCCAACAATCCCGCTCCTCAGAATGTCTCTCCATTTATCTGAGACTCCTTGGAAGTCTAATGATGTCCTTTCATGCTCTTCTCCTTCTTGTTCACAGACTGACAAAGTGGAAGGCAACAATGCAGGGAAGCTGATGAGTATGCAAATGGTTGGAGACAGAAAGACAAAAGGAGAGTAATGAAAGCACAGAGGCAGTAGCGAAGAGTGATATGTGTCATTTGGTGATGTCATGCATCCCAGTGTCCAGGGTGAGAGCAGCGGCCGTAACGGCCTGAGTCAGAGGATGACATCAGCGCTACAAGCTGTCAGACAGGTTGTGAAAGGGCTTAGTTCCACGCTCCCATTGTTCTCTGGTTAATGCTATCATTCAGCCCGCCACCGGCCTTACCATTTGTTAATCTGACTTAACACACAGTTTAACACAGGACAAAGACACACAAACAGCAAATTTAGAGGCCAGCATAGAGAAAGGCCAGCGGAGAAATGTCAGCCTGTAATACACCATCGCAGCTTTTTGGATACAAAAGCACAAAGTTTTGTGTAAGGTCAGGCAAGTCAAATTTACCAGCAGGCAGATTCAACAGTGGTTACAAAGCTTGGGTTGATTATCTCAGTGTTGGCCTCTAGATCATGTAAGCTATTGAATTTCAATGTGGAAAAAAAACAAATAAGATTCAAAATCAGCATGCTAGGCTCACTCTTTCAATCTCTAATCCATTAGACTGCTGTCAGTACACAGATCCATAGAGATACGTTACTTTATAAACCTTCTTTTAATTTTTATTTACTTATTTACTCTTTGATTTATTAGCCTATTTATCTACTCACATGTCCTTTCCCTCTTTTTTGAATGCAAAGGAAGAGACGGACTGACAGTAACCCGAGTTGAGGACAAAGTCAGATCTGGCAACCTGAACCTGGTACCAGTGGCGAGGATGCTGATAGCTCCTCCGCCGCTGGGGGGAAGGAAGACACAGCTGCACCCCTAGTCAGGCACAGGAAGACAGGCTTTGGCCCATCTTGGCTGTCAGAGAGGAACTAGTCCTCCTGGCTACAAGACGGATGTAGGTAAGGTTTGACGTAAACGTGAATAAAAATGTACAATTAATTACATCATACATCTGGAAGCACTCAGACCACAGAATTAAAGTCAAGTCAACGGCTACACCATGTGGCAAGGATGATAAAGAGAACTGCTGGAATATAATAAATGTACAATAGCCTACCTATTCATTGAAAATGCCCCCCTCCCCTCCAACCAATAAACCAAGGGGGAAAACAGTTCCCTAAAGCCAACGTGACAACAAATAATGGTTCCTATAAAAATCTAAATACCTCTGACTCTAGATGACTCAGACCTGATCAAACCTTTATTCCCACAGTTCGCTTATAATGGATAAAAAGCTTTTTCACAAATGCTTTCAATACCGTAACCAACAGACTAATTTTGACTGATGTCAGCATGACATAATATTGAAAAGTTCAGCCCGTTATCTCCACTAAGACTCATCCAGAGACATAGAGGCGGTAGGAGGTGGTGTTGATTGAGGGAGGGGTGAGTGTACACGTTAATGCAGAGACAGACAGAGAGGTCACGCCGTCCAGCTCCCACGTTCATTAAAAATGCACCAGGCTTTGTTGTATTTTTCCAACCGCACAGCCTTCCCCCTTGTATGGAGACAAAAAAAAGGCTTCTGTGGGGTCAGGTTGAGTTGTTTGTATCTGTACTCACAAAGAATCACACAGAAGCAGGGACATCATGAGTCACTGGACACATTCAAGGTTACATGAGTCAATGTGGTGACAGGTTGGTCTCAAGGAAACCATTACAAAGAACAGTCAGACCTACCTGGTATTGTATTAGAGGATTGAACTGAGTGTGACACCAGCCTCAGGTTGGATGAGAGTGTGTGTGTTGGTGGATGATAACACCATGATGACATCCCTTCTTAAAAAGTATAAATATCCATTATGTTTCCCTCATAGTTGAAAATCTATGATTACACGTTTACTGAAAGGAGTCATTATGCTCCTCTGTTTAGTCATAACAGTCACCAGTGGGACGAGAGAAGGGCACAAATTAAAAGATTACATCATGTAAATCCACACATAAAAAAAGACGCCCACATGTTGAATAGAAGCAGTTCTGATCCATTCACGCATTCAGGGTCTCCCATTCAGTTTAATGCATAACAAACCTGTTGAAGCTGAGATAAAGACGGCACTTTGAATGCATGCAGTGTGTTGCAGGTGGCTGGAGTGCCCCCTGCAGGAAAGGGCTATAATAACTTCATTGTGATGATGGCACCTCTCAAAACGAAGGAGAAGATACTGAATGTCAGGAACATCTTTTCTACACCTCCTACTATTAGTAAGACTTTTTGGGACAGAATACATGAACGGTTACTCACAAAGAATGTCGTACCACCTTTTGAATATTCTATTATTAAGTTTGTTTGTTAATTTTTATGCAAAACACAGAACTGGAATTTATTTGTAATAAAAATTTTGTAAATTTTACATACACAAATGTAGATTTTTTTAAACTCAAGTACTGCATGTCTCTTGCCTTTTTTTAAAACATGCACTTATAGATGCAATATTTCAGTCAAGAAACTGTCAAGCAAAACAAAACAAAACAAAAAGCCTCCAAAGGTATCATCTGTAGATTGTGTCACTGCTGTCTTGCCTGTTTCAATAATTGATGCCTGCCTGGAATTCTGTTGTGCTTCATGCTTCATATCATTCAGTGTTTTTTTTGGGGGGGGGGGTTCTACTTGTGCTCGTTGGCTGGCCTCGACAGAGCTTGAAGGAAAGTCACAACATTTGCATTGCCACTTATCACACTCAATAGCACGCAAAGAAATGAAACCTCCATAGCCTCAGGTGAACGCTCTGTTGGTCAGGGCGCTTCACATTTCAGAGTCATTACATCACTGCTCTCCTCAGCTTGATGATGGTTGTCCGTTCAGCTGCATTCATGAGAGATCGCATGTAGATAATGTAGATTTATTTTTATTCCATCCTGGATAAGAAGAGCAAGAGGGAGCAGTTTGTGTTCACCAGCCTCATCTGTTCTCACAGCAGAGAAAGCTCCCGGTGTTGGCAAACACACACACACACACACACACACACACAAACACACACAGAGCTCAGCATCGTTCCCCCACAATTCAGCTCGCGGTCTTTATTCTCCTAATACATTATTGAAAGCTATTTTTGCCGCTACACTCAAAGAACAAAGGTATTGCGGTTGTCACTTTCAACTTCAACAGACAGAGCTGGGAGGATATTTTGGGAACCTTCGTTTAATTTGTTGCTTTTTCCTCTCCCTGAAGTTCCCCATGACTTGACTCCCCTCAAGCAGTTTTCATAGCATCTGTCAGCATCATGGTTTTGTCAAAAGACATTTTTTAAAGATGATGTTCAAAAGAGACATCAAGTGTTAGGGATACACCCGTTACACGCTATAGTCATCTTGCACCAAAACAAAGGGAATGACTTTCATGACTTTCATTCTTCTTTCCCATCGGCTCCCTGTAAAATCCATAATAGAATTTAAGATATGTTGGTGCCTGACCGTTACGGGCTTTTGTATGTAAGGAGAGGGATTTTAAAGAGTAGCTTGTAGAACCCTAATACCCGTCTAGAATGACGCAGGGCCACTTGTGGTCCTTAGGGTCTCCAAAAGTAGAATAGGAGCCAGAGCCTTCAGTTATCAGGCTCCTCTCCTGTGGAACCATCTTCCAGCCTCGGTCCGGGAGGCAGACATCCTCTCTACATCTAAAAGGAGGCTTAAAACATTCCTTATTGATAAAGCTTATAATTAAGGCTGGTAATGCTAGTCCTTCGCTATGCTGCCATATAGACTTAGACTGCTAGGGGGACTTCCCATGATGCACTGAGCTCCTCTCTCTTCCTCCTCCTCTCCCTCTCCTTCTGCACATTCATGTCTCATTAATTCATGTTACTAACTTGACTTCTTCCCTGGAGTCTCTGTGTTTTCTCATCCCACAGGGTACCGTGGACTGTGATTGGATCTACTGCTGGGGTCCTGGTCGACACCCATTGACATCATCTCCAATGTGATTCCTTATAGCAATATTTTTTTTATCCTCTTTCTATTGGTATATTTCATACAGTATGCTGCTGAATTTGTTGTGCAGTTCTCTGCAGGGGTCAGCGGGGGGGTGGATATGTCATCTTCAGATGACTCTTGTTCATTTTGATCTTCAGTTCCAGCCTCGTGTTTTCCTGTTTTACTCCCTCTTGCTTGTAGCACTGAGAGCTGGCAAACACATCAGTATGTTAAGTCCAAATTGCACGGCTGAGTTATCACACTCTCTCTCTCTCTCTCTCTCTCTCCTTTCCCCTCACTCTCAGACCATACCGGACTTCAAATGTCTTGCAGAGTTACTGAGATGTTACACTGTCACTGTGCAAGTCTGGATTTTAGGTTACAAATCCCCAGAGCCCTGCAGGCCAACCAAGCGAGACCCTGAGTCACCAGGCTGCAGTGTGTGTGTGTGTGTGTGTGTGTCTGTGTGTGTGTGTGTGTGTGTTTTTGTGAGAGGAGGGAGACTGTAAGAGAATGGAAAACTCAATTAAAATCAACCTCACACAGCAAAAGCAACATCCACAGCCTTTCTACGTCAGGCATAAAATTATAACATCTCTCCCTACATGATTTGTTTGGGGGGTTTTTTTCTCCTTCTGCGACCTGCGCCCATGATTAACTACACAACAATTATTATGCCTGTCAGCTCACAGCTGGGTTACGCCAAAGACGTCCGAAAATTTCACAAAGGGCCTGTTAGAGTCGTCAGATGAGCCCACAGAGAGAGGATGCTTTTATTTTTGCATGATAGATTTTACAGTATGTCCCTGCAACCTTGGGGTACAGTCCCACATGAACATACATCATTGCTTTTCCTCTCAAGACTGTGGACACCGACCACGCTGGTGGAACCAGTGGAGCTGCGCTGGTTGCCAGTAGCATCAGTGGATGTACTCAGCAGGTTGTAAATGTGTCAGACCTGCCAGTCCTCCAGATTGTTACTGTTAAATTATATACAAAGAGAATCAATCATCTTTTTGAGGAACTAAAACGTGTTTATATGGTGTTTAACTGTCTGATACTGGATTTTTAAGGCCTGTATGCTTCCAATAAAAATCCACACAAAGGAGTTTAAAATGTACCACTCTTCTTCTTTATTTTAAAATTGGTCATTCATCTATATGTAGGGCAGGTTTTGGAATAATTCTCAAAATACAAGGTGTGATCAGACTTATTTTTGTGAGTATCATATTTTTATAGAGAAATACCCACAATGCCTTTACCCAACTGATCCCAAATGATCACTCCCTTGTTAAACTAACTGACCCCTATATAAACCGCTACCATCACTGTTACCATGAGGAGGATTACTGCTGTAATCAATACTGATGGGGAACAATCTAATCCCTGATTGTGTAAAAAGGTGTATCCTCCAGTTGTGTGTTTATGAATATTCTCAACTACACACTACATCGTCCCTTTGGATGAACACAAATTAACTACAATGTAAATCTACAGTATTTTTGTGTCTGTTATTTGCCAAATTCACAAACTGAATTCTTATTTAAATGTGTCTGAATCAAGTCAGATCAGTATTTTGTTCATATTTCTCTCTGCTGCTTCAGTGTCTCAGCCCAACACACATAAGTAAAAATGTCAAATTTAAGTAAAGAGTGAGGACACCCTGCCACAGACCCCTGCTGCCCCCCGGGAGGCAACAATCAGGGGATGATTAGGAACCCTTTCTGTTTGTGTGTCTCAATGATCCCTTACAGAGCTCAGACTTCAGTTTGCCTGGAGGGATGAATATCTCTTGCGATCTGGTGTGGGAAAGCAAAGTACAGCAGCACAAGAAGCTCCTTTGGCCAATGACCCCTGAGTGGGTGAGGGTACAAGAGAGCCTGAGCAGAGAGAGTCTCCACTAACAAAAGAAAATGTGTTCAACTAAAAACTAAGGTGCTCATAAGGAAGAAAATAAGCCGCTCCATGAATGAGGGAAGAGAGCCATGACCGCCTCGACTGTGAGCATCTTAAAAATTCAAAGCTTTGGGAAAAAAAAAAAAAAGCTTTAAAAGGTCAGAACCAGAACATAATCCAAAGCGGTGACCGGTGACCACTAACTCGATCCTCCTCACTGCTCCCTGAGTTTTGGATTTTCAAACGACATGTGTTGTGTATTCCCAGATCTCTTCTGCAGCTGCTCCTTCGGTGGGGCGAGTGCTCTGGGCTTTGGTTTATGTAATGACTGCAAAGCAACACGCACACAGTACAGCTGACTGAGTGGCTGCACGGCAAAACCAAACAGAATCATTACAAACACTCTCACTTATTAAACTGGCATGCTGCTGCATGGGAGACTTTTATTTGGTGGTTTGGTCTGAAGGAGAGTGAGCACGACGTTTGAAGGCCAGGATCCTGAAACGTTCTTACGACGAGAATGTTTCTTTTCTTTTTTTTATTACAGAAAATGAATAGATGATATCAAAGGCACACTGAAATGTCTGAACAATGTGGAAATCAAGGTTGGTAGTGATTGATTTAAACAAGCACATATACAAAACTGACCACAGATGTAGAAATACTGATGGCACCTCTCACAGAGAAAAATCACTACATTATACGAGAGAAAACATTTCAATATTCCAATGCTAATAGCAGCAACCACCTGACAACGGTCTGGCACATGATCTTGCTGGAAGGTCTGTGTTGGTTACTCTAATGTGACAATAGGTTTGACTGAGAGAAAATCCCTCAGGCTGTGTGATGTGCACACGCACTTGTGACCTAAATACCCCTCCGTGCAGCGGTCATAGACCCGCCAAGGGCAGAGCGAGACTCTGCTTCCATTAAAACGTTTCCAGAAACCATGACACCAACATCACCGCTGACATTCACGGCTACACTGTGATTAAATTAGGTGGCCATAACCTCCAGATACTCACTGCACAAAGTGCAGGGCAACAGCTCCACCTAGTGGAGAGAGTGGCCTAAACCTTTATAATAAAGCTTAAGGCAAAATTTGCCAAACATGGAGGGAGAATGTTTCAAAAAGAAACGAAAAATAAGGAGGTTTAACGAGGTTTTTGTTAGAGCAGACAATTGGTGAGAGGCCAGTTCATCACAGAGTCCTGCTCTTGAATTCTGAGGACACAATCTGACGTCCTCTTTGAGTTCTTCTCTCAAGTCTGCATTGTTCTGCTCTCCTGTTCAGCTGCGTACTTAAGATTTAGGTCTGTAAGAAGAAAGACACAGACTACGTTAACATCTACATGTTGGAAAAAAATAATTTAGAGAAGAACCACCAAGAGGATAGAATAATATGATAAAACTGCATAAAATTTCAGACTGTTGTATTTTGTAATTACATGCACCATTCATAATAGAGCAGTAGCACTTAATAATACCCCCAGTCATGATTTTATGCACCCCTACTTACCCGGGCAAAGGATTTTTGTCAGCGATGCCTTCACTTCCACGAGCTCCGGGTTCTCCTCAGAGTCTTTGCTGGCGTGGAAGCTTGTGAAGTGCAGCGCTGGCCACCAGTCTTTTCTATCAGCCATTCTCTCAGAGACAACGTCCTCCCAGTTTTTTCTGTATTAATACACGATGAAACAGAACACAAGGCGTCAACGTGCAAAGACAAGTCTCTGTAAAGTTTAAACAAAAAGTGTGTTTGTGATTTTCCAAAAACTTTAATACATAGGCCTACTTTAACTGTAGTTTTTGAATGATGGCTTGTAAACGCTTCCACACGTCCAGGTTACTCCTCCAGCAGGCAAAGTCCAGCATTTCCAGAACGACTGCGAAAGCTTGCTGGATGCCACTTTTCTTCCCTAAAAGGAAACCAAATCACATCAATAATTCATATTAAGGAAAAGAGAAACAAGTTCTAGAGTATTTGAATTAAAATATAGACAATTAAATCTATCTTTTCCAAAACCACATTAATTATATTAAAACAACAAGCTTGATGTTTGTTTTCACCAAATGCTAGATATTAATATAAGATAAATGTGCTTTTACCTGACTGAAGAAGGAGAGAGCTGTACTCCAACATCAACTCATGGCTCGGGACTAAGTCATGAAGGCGCTGCCGCATAAAGAATTTAAGTTTTAAAGACGCGTTTGTATTCACAGCTGTAAATATATAACAGGCAGGCAAACGTTCTGATTTCACAGAGTCAAAATAATATTTTAGACACGGTTTCACAGAATGTCACACAACAAAAAGTACCAAGTTATCACCTTATGAATAATTCAACACACTGCACCAGCATTAATTGATTGATACACAACATTTTTTATGCAGTTATACCTTCAATACTTGGATCAGTTTCGTCTCCGAAGCATCTTGCCGCTTCATGTACTGGTACAAATAAACATGTGCGTTGGGATTGGGTGGAAAGGTGTCGTCATAAGCGTAGTCACTGAGAACTTTTAAAACCTCTTCATGATCTCCATAGAACTCCAGCATCTGTCAAAATAAAACCACACTTTGCTTGAAATTGGTTGTAAATAAAAATAAATAATAAGTCAAGAAATGTGAAAATATGAGCGGCAAAAGGTTTATTCTTAAAACTAGAGCAGCCACTATTTTTATGATCAATTAATCTACCTAAACATGATCAAAACAATTATCGGATGATCAGGATTGTTGCAGATTCATTTCATGTCAGTCGACTAAGTGTTGCAGTGTAATCTGTTTCAATTTGTGATATTAAAATGGCATTTCTTTAATTAAATAAGGCAGCTGGGAAGGAGTGCTCACCTCAGTGTAACTCAGAATGAAAGTATCCCAAACACCGGGGTCTTTCAAAATCTCCTTTAGATTCACAGCGGCCTGTCTGAAGTAGTTATGCATGTCTTTGCTGACACCAGTGTCAGGATCATCTGAAAGCAGAGGGATTAGTTTACATGTCATTTAAAACAAATAATATATATTTTATGATTTAAAATCACACTAGAGGGCATTTAGTGGACTGGTTGTAGACACAAATAGGTTTCCTGCAAGCTAACCACCTCTTTAGCTGCTTTCTAAGTAGTTCCTAGGTCTGACCTGTAGGTGACAGTGTCATTTCACAAAAGTTCCTGTAATAGATACAACTAAATAATAAATGTTTTCAGCGTTAAGACGCGCATCACCTCACCAGAGTTAATGTGTGCAAGCCTTTTGTCACACCAGATGGTATAATCCAGTAAACTCCTGTAGGCCTGGATCAGTTTAGTCTTCTGATGCTGAGCTATTGACTCCTTCCCATGCCTCCAACTTTCAGCAACACACAGCTCATGCTTTGCATCCTCAATGTGGCCATGGAGCAGCATGTGAAACGAATGCTCCAAACAGATCTAGTGACACAAAGGAAAAGCAATGTAAAAAAAAAGAAAAAAGAAAAAAAAGAAAAAGTAAATCAACATGGAAACTGTGCTCTGTGTAGTCAGGTGTGCCAGCGAACATACCATCAGGTAATTTCTAAATCCTGAGTGTTTCATTCGTTCATAGATGTTGTTGTAGTCCTCCATCTTTGAGTTGTGGTGATGGTGAAGGATCTCAGTGCTGATTCTCCAAACAATCTGGATAGAGATTGCAAAAAGACTGTTAATATCATATTCATCTCGGATTTTAAGTTGTAGAATTGATGTTTCTTTCAACAAAACACAAAAACATACTCAGGCAGACAAAAACCAAATGCACCTCCTTAATCTGTTGAACTGTGCGATGGGTTGTGTCTTCTAACATTTGTGGGTAACACGCCATGTATTCTGCGGCCTCTTGCCATCTATGATGCAGCAGGGCTTCTCTGATCTGCTCCAGACAGATTCTCATACTCTGGTGAAACCCAGTTTCGTAGGGTGTCACTTAACAAAAGAAAAAACAAGACTGTCATTTTATAACATAGATATATTTGTCATGAACATTATTGATTATCAGGTGTCATATATATCTAAAATAAATTAATATTAGACGATATATGAGCCCATAACAAATCAGTCTATCTCTAAGAAGCTCTACCATGTAAACAGAACAATGTAAGTAGACACTGTACAACTCACCTTTACCCATGCGATTAACCAGAGGAAGGTTTGAGTTTGTCCTTCCTGTTGTAGCGTTGTCGTGTGAGGAATCATTGTCATCCTCTGTGTTTTTAGGAGGCTCTGGCTGTCTTTCCAAATCATCCATAATAAGTCATCCAGTGAGACACAGCTAAGTTGCCTTTTATCGCTCCCTCTAACGCTCAGTGTACCACATCCAGCTGCAGGGAGAGAAATAATCATGTCAGCAGGTAACTTTCTTATCAGAAATTACAACTGTCCCAAATCATGTCTGATCAATTATTTTACTTGTAGCAGTCTGACCACCAATCCAAATATGTGACTGTGATCTAAGGCTAACACACTACCGTTGGCTACTTTGCTTTATTAACGTAGATTTCTGTAAATGTCAGCACCCACAAACTACCCCGCTTACATTAACTAGGTGAAGGTGAAATCTGTTTATAGGAGAAAAGCTAATTCTGTAAAACAAATGTAACTCAGCTCAGATTGATACATGGTTTGATAGACGAGCCGATGCTAAATGAACAGCTAGCTCACCTGCATCGCGGAGATAAAGCTGTACTCCAACATACAGTTTCTATTTTAACTTTCAATCTAATGTTCTGTGGTGTCTTGTCGATAAAGTGATTTCGACGTGTTGTTATCCCCAACATAGAGCTAAAGAAAACATCCCACCATGCCTTCACAGTAGCTAAGGAAGTAGAGAGAAACGCTACACGGTTATTGGTTGCAGTGGCCGGAAAAGGAGGGGTAAAGAGTTTCTTCTTCGTCTTCTTCTTCTTCTTGTGTCAGAAACTTTTTTCTCTCCCGTTATTAAAAATTTTAGAATAACAAAAAGACATTCTTCTTTGTTAAACATTTAATAATAACTCCAAGCAGAAATAAGAAAAAATTATTAAAAATAAATAAATCAATAATACCTGAACATAAATTAAATTAACTCAGGGGGTTAATAAATATATAACATAAATGATTCAGACAGTCTAGGTTGTTCAAGGGTTGAAGAAAATTCTTAAATAATTTTTAAAGGCAACGAAACTTGGAGCAACTTTTTTTTTAAATCTACATTTGTGTATATAAAATTGAGTATTTGTATATACAAGTCATTGACAAGAGCTGAGAATATGAGAATACTGAATTGATAGTATGTTACTACAACTGCAGGCCCAAGGAGAGGGGTTACATGCAAGGCCAACATCCACATTGACCAAAAAGCAGCTAGTAACCCAGTGCTCCGACATCAGCTGAAGGAAGCTTATAGCACAACTGGAAATTGAGAAACTCCCACATAATGGGAGCACTAATGAGTAACATGGCAAGACTGAGCTGACACCAATAGATGAGAACAGTGTAAAAGATGATACCCCACCACCAGTCAGGACAGCTTCTTCCACTGCGTCGGGTAAGAAAATTGCAGTCAAGTCCTAAATGTGACTCCACCCAGCACACTGATAAATTCCCATCGGCATACAGTATATGGTGGTGGTTGACAAGCGGAGCAGAGGGGGGTTGTTGTGACAGATGTGGCAATCCCTGCCAAAAGCAACATCAGGAAGAAGGAGCATGAGAACACAGAGAAGTACCAGGAGTTAAAGGAACAGCTGGGGCAGATGTGGAAGGTGAAAGCCAAATGGTCCCAATGGTAATAGGGGCATGAGGGTCTGTGACCCACAAATTAGAAGAGTGGATCCAGCAGATTCCAGGTACAAGATCTGATGTCTCTGTCCAGAAGAGTGTTATTGGAACAGCTAAGATACTGAGCAGAACCTGCACATTCTCAGGACTCTGGCAGAGGACCCAAGCTTGAGAAAGACACACACCAATGACATGACAATATTTTTTGGACAGGGTTGCTTTTGATGAAACAAAATCATTTGTTGGCAGTAAGGCATTCCTTCATTATTTCTTGGATTGGCACCACATTGTAATTTTCTTTTTGATATTAGTTTTGATATTTTTTTCTGTTTGCAACAAGCCCATTCACAATTCTTAGAAATGTGTTTTTCTTTCATTCAATTTTTCTGGATATATGGCTCAACTATGTGGAGGGTTTAATGACATTGCACCAAATCAAATCTTTAAATTGAATGTTCAAATGTGCTAAACAACACCTGGTTTTGAGTCTGAAATACTTTGCAGTTGCTTTTTCTAGAGCTGCACACATTAATTGATGCTGTTTTCGTGCGCAGTTTCTCTTTCACTGCATCTACTTGACATTATTTCCCACAGTCATATAAAGCAGCCAAATCCAGCCCTTCCATCCTGTGTAAACCTATCCCTGCCTACACCCAGCCGGATCTGATGTGCTGACGTGTCGGCTCCTTCTGCCCACTGTTCATGCTCAAGCAGCAGAATAAAGCCAGTCAACAAAATTGCCAGCATGGCAGCAAAACACTTTTACCGACAAGGCTTTTTATTACTTTTATTTAATTTTATCTCAACTGCAGCCTTGGAAAAACGTTTCTCCGACTTTAAACGATGCGCCGATGAGGAGTGCAGCAGTAAGTTTGCTGGCTTGTTGTAAATGATAATGTTAGCTCATCGGGACTTCAAAGATGCATCTTCCCTCATCCCGGTACTACAGCTAGCCATAAACTGCGCCTTATCTCTAGACCTGTTGCCAATCGATATTTGCGACCGGGATGGTCTCCAGCATTTGTCCCGATGCTGTTTAGCTGTGCTGTACAGAATAAACAGGGGAAGCTAATGTTAAAGTTAGTCACTCACTAGCCTGGAAAGATTTAGCCACTATTGGACGACTGCCAGTATGTGCGGCCTGCCTTAATGTTAGTGGAAGCTAACGTTAGCAGCTAATTAGCCACCGGCCGGCTAGTACCTAAATAAACATGAGTAAACATTAGCTAACTAACGAGGTACACGCAGCGCTAACTTCAGTGTTAAGCAACATTAGCCTTTGTTAGTTCTCATCTTGTGGCTAATGCTACTTGACAAGCTTAACTATAAATTTGCTAAACCAGCAAACAAAATGTAACATTAGCTTCAGGTGACTTATGCATGATAAATATTAAGGTACTGTTAACCAAGTTTTGCATTTCAGTTTGCATAGCTAGATTTAAGACAACACAGATCAAGCCTGAGGGGTTCATCCACGTTCACACTGCAGGCAGAAGTGGCCCATATCTGATTTGTGTGTTTGTTTGTTTGTGTTTTTGCTCATATGTGACTCAGATGTGTTTTTCTTCCACACACAAATAACACGGAATCTGATCTTTTCGATCCTAATTTGGGCCACTTTCATATGTGGTCCTAAATCACATCTGATTCCTCCTGATTTGTCAGCGGTGTGAACAGTCTGATCAGGATTTACGTGGCTTTATCCCCACTATCACTATTTTGTGAATTTTGATAATGAACTGGCATACCAATGGCATTTTCTGTTGTTCCTCATCATGCTTTTTTGTGAATGCGCGGTCATGGTACAGATCAGTTCATATGAGGCAAAGATATGAGATAAAATCAGAATTGTGTCACCTTACACTGCACTGTGAATGTATTACAGCTGTAATACAGTACTGAAGGCTGGTGAAGGGGAAAAGAGATTGTTGTATTGGCAACATACCTGGGAAAGTTAGTTTTGAGTCATAAAACGGTAAAGATTACACTCATTACACTGTTATCTTCTCTAGTTACATCAGTTTCAGTCCCAATGTTTGTGGCATGTGTTGTAAAAAGGTCAATAATGCAGACCTGTGACAATTATTTGGTTGACAGAACATCACATACCTTTTTTATTCTCATGCTTTATATTTTGCTTTTACAGTGCTTCTGTGTCGGGGAAAAGCTGTGAAAGATTTCTCAGGACCAGACTGTCGGTTCTTGTCTGTCAAGAAATCAGAAACTATCTATGTATACTACAAATTGTCTGGCAGAAGGGGAGACTTATGGGCTGGAAGTGTGAGTATACTATGGTTAATATTTGATCTGTAGTGCAAACATGTAGGTTTGTCTATGTAATTATAATCCTCAACCCATTCTCTTGTATTTGCTAATAGTTTGGAAGTAACTTTGGATATTTCCCGAAGGACCTTCTTGCAGTTAACCACCATTACACTGAAAAAGAACTTGAAATTCCAGCAGAGGTATAAAAATGTTTTGCTGACTAACTGAATTTAATGAGTCAAAATTCAAACTCTAGCTTTCATGCCTTTTATTTGCAATTTAATTTTTCTGTCTTCTTTTCAGGAAACAGATTTTGTCTGTTTTGACACTGGATTTGATAAATTTGACAATTACGACATAGATTCACTGTTAGGCTCATTATCGGAGGAGAATGACGGTGAAAATAAGGGAGCGTCTGACCAAAGCCAAGTGGCAGAGGATACCCAGAAAGAAACACAGCCATCAGCCGACGAGGCAGCTGACAGTGAAAAACAATCTGAGCATCACGATGACACTGAGGATCTTGATGAAGACCCAGATGATCAAAGTGCCTCTTTTCCTGAACTTGAACCTGACGTGGCAACCGAATCATTTGCTACTAAAGAAGTAGAGTCTGAAACAGAAGCTATGCCTGATGCCTCTGAAATAGAAACAGAAGACACAGATGTGCAAAAAAATACAGCGGAGACTGTTGTTGAAAATATTATGCTGGAAAGAAGTGAAACCAAAGATGCTCTCACAAAATCCGAAGTGGAATCAGTGGACGAAGTTGACGTTGTTTCAGAAAGTGAATCAGTCTTGGTTTCAGAAGGAGTGCAAATCCCTGAGCTAAAAACTACCCTAGGAACAACTTTTGATGCTGTCACCACTGATGAAGAAATCACCACAAATGTT
Source organism: Chaunax sp. Z400 (assembly GCA_037577475.1). Classification (NCBI taxonomy): domain Eukaryota; kingdom Metazoa; phylum Chordata; class Actinopteri; order Lophiiformes; family Chaunacidae; genus Chaunax; species Chaunax sp. Z400. The sequence continues at coordinate 4,164,575 of CM075202.1, forward strand.
ACCCCGTATGAAGAGGAGGAAGAGGAATACGTGGAGAGTCCTCCCGACGACGACGTTGATGTTGAAGTAGAAACTCCATTGCTGTCTTTCTCTGGAGAACGTGTGAACACTCCAGCTTCTGATGACCTCAAACAGCATGAAAGTCCTCCAACAACAGATGAGTATAAAGCAGAGGCTGCAGAGGAGAAGAACATGTGGACTTCAATAGGACATGCAGTTTTTTCAGTTGTCACTGGGGGAGAGAGGACGGCGCACGATTTGAGTTCAGAGGAAGGAGAAGATGACGACAATGAGGAAGAAGAAGCTGCTTCAAAAACCTCTCAGAGCTTCGAGGAAGCAAAGAACGACGTAGAAGAACCAGCATCGAAAGAGCAAGAGAGGGTAGAGCCAGATCTTCAAGATCCTTATTCCAGCTCTGAACAAACAGAAAATGAAGAATCAAATAGCGACTTTAAGAAACTCTTGTATGAATATGATGATGAGAGTGATGGAGATGTTGTCAGACCTGAGGAAGCTTTGGAGGAAATATTAAAACCAACAGAAGCAAGTATACTATCAGTGGATCCAGCATCACAAGATGATACTTCTGCTGCTTCTGAGGCTCAAAAGTCAGATCTTACAGCAGATGAACCCATTGAGCACAAAGAGGATGACGTGTTAAAAGATTCGGAGGCCGATAATGATAATGCAGGTACTCAGGACAGTAGCATTGCAATGGAGCATAGTGAGGATTTAGCGAATGAACTGCTAGATAACAAAACTGTGACAGATCAAGAATTAGCCAATGTTGAAAGTGAATCTCATCAGGACCTGTCCACTGAGGAAATTCAGTCAGAGGATTCAGATGTGGAAGATGAAGAGAAAAGCGTTGACAGCGATGACAGTTTAATGACAGATTTAAATATTAACGACAGTCAGCCAGAATTTTCTCCAGAGGAACCAGAGATTCTTGAGGAACTTGTTCCAGTGGAATTGGAAGATGAGGAAGACAGAGAGATAGAGAAGGAGGAGGAGAGGGAGGAATTACTTGAAGATGAAAATGCACTTTCATCGTCACAGTCAAACAAAATAGACCTCGATGAACCTTTACCCGAAACGACGCTGCCCACAGAGTCGACACCAGAGCCTGAGTACAGCGACAGCGTGTTGAGACTGACTCTGCTTCGAGGCCACTTCACAGAGGAGAACATGGAGCGGGTCCAAAAGCTCCTGGGTCTCAAGAATCTCTTTAAAGTGGAGGCCATGTTCTTTGACCTGGACACAGAATTGCAGGCCACCCGTCGCACGCACACAGGTGCTGCACAAGACATTGAAACTGCACTCGAGGCCATCCTGGAAACATCTGAGAATGCTATCCTGGATGAGATTGAGAAGATGCTCGATAGCCACGTCAGAAAACACAGTTATGACCAGCACATGGACACAAGTACTTCGGATGAGGAGACTGAAATTCTGGATGACTTCCAGGAGCTGGCATTCAGCCTACGACAGAAGTATTCAACAGCAAGTGACAGCACACCTCTGGCAACAGAAAAAGAGTCGGATATTGACCAAGGTAGGTTTGTTTTTTATGCTGCTGTATAGAAACGTGTTGTAGGAGTGACTCCTCTATGATAGTCAGGGCTCAACATTACTTATTCTGTCATAACAACTGACATAGTTCTCTCTCAGACACCGTGTATTGCATCAACACCATAGATGCGGCAGATATGCAGCTCTGAATTGTCTTTGCAAGCGCTGTCATTGTTTCCAGCTCATATCCACTTTGTTGTTAAAAAGGGATTGCTCAAGGGAATAATAATAAACTTTATTTGTACACCTTTCATGCGGTAAATGCTTGCTTGTTCTCACAGCTAGAGAGGATGCTCGTACGGGGATTAGATATATCACCCTTATCATTTTTGGAAAACTTTCATCTTACTGTAACTTACACGACTCTCAGTTTGGAAGCTAGAATGTAGCTCCAGTTATTCGATCCAGCAGAAAGCTCTGTGCGCTCTGGCTGACCTCTCGCTTACATCAGCAGAGATGTGTTCAGGTACAGTTTACTAAATGTGAACAAGGCATTGAACTACCACTTCTATTGGTTAAACATTTGGATTCCATGTAGTGTACAGCCTAAATACAGCCCACATAAATGGACCACACTGCTGTCAGTAGTCATTAAAAATGTTTGATGGACACATGAGTACAAAAAATAAATAATTAAATATCATCTTTCTAACTTGAAACTTTTTGGAAATTAACCTACTCCACTGATCTCTAATTGCTCTATTTTGTTGTTTTTTTCTCTCCATGTTTCTGTGGTAGATGAACATGAATTAAATGTAAAAGACGATACGCCCCACATTGTTGAAGAAGACAATGTTGACAGCATCCCTGAGGAGGAGAGTGATGACAACTTCACAGTAACGGGTTATGTGGAAAGACCAGTAGAGACTAAAGAAGAGCGGGCAGTTTTGGATGAGGCACACACTGCACCAGACGTCAGTGTGGAGGAGGATGGCGGACACTTTAATAAAAACAAAGACAATCAGCCGAGCTTCAGTGCATCAGAAGAGATGCCTAAAGTCCCTCAAGCCACTCTGCAAAATCCACTAGACATGGGCCTTGGTGTCGAGGTTGAGCATTCGCCCTCAGGTGGGTAATATAAACAACATAATGAATCTTTTTTTTAAAATAAGATTAATAATTTCTGTCCTTAAAATGATAGTCTTTAACTTGGAAACAAGATTTGCTTAATTGTCTTCACCCGTTCATAACACACATTAATGGACTAACTTTTGTTCTGCCAGGGTCTTTGGAGTCCATGGAACCAGTGTCTGACATTCACGAAGAAGAAGTTGGATTATTCTCAGCTGGAATCATTTACGTGGGCTGCATCCTTTCAATGATCAAGAGTAAAATTGCAGAGTGGACCATTGTGGTAAGTCTAAGAATTATAAGCTACCACGTGTCTATGTCTGTAGAATATTGGCAACGTGAAAACAGTTCCCCTTCTAATAAAGATAAATGATTCCAAATTCTAGTGGTTAGGATTTAATTTTCAGGGAATCATATGATGAGGGTCAAGCTATCATGGGACTGTTGTCTTTAGGTGCAATGAAATTATGGGGAAGCTGAGCGTCCTTGGTGAAGGTTTGTGCTCTCTTAGTGCTGTCTATGTTCTGTTTTAATTCAATAATTACTTTACATAAACATTTGAAATGAATATCATTCACTCACAATTAATGAAAAAAAAAGTAATGTCACACATTACTGTCCAATTGCACTTGGAAATATTTTGAGCACTTGCTTCCTCCTGCACTAAAACATTTAGACAGCACACAAATTTCCGATTGTTCCTGAATGTCCCACGGCCCTCCCCCTGTCTTGTTGACTGTAGCGGTGTAGGAGGCTGAAGTTCAGCACAGCCGGCGTTAAACTGAATACTACCACGGCCGGCGGGCCTTGTTTTGGAATTTAAATGTACACATCTGTCCTAAAACACAGGCGTTAGACGAACTCTGTGCTGTTGAGTTTATTTAGACTCGTAATCGCGTTTTTTACCAAAGCTATTATCCATATTTGAACCTCCAGCTCAGCCACCGTCTACAGCTTATTGTAAATGGGATACGACAACTGTAATTTCATACACCTGTAATTTCCGTCAGCCAATTTGCCAAGTCAGTGTCACTTGCCACCTGTCTCTACTATCTAACGTTGTTGGTGTTTGTAACAGCATATTCTTTTATTTTTCCAAGCGCCGTAAAGTTATGCTTTCATGCTAACGGCTAACGCTACCTTAAGAGAACGGTTTAGTTTGATGTCAGCTAATGTTGACGTGTTAGCTTGCTAGCTAGCTAACTTGATATCTGTCAAACTAGCATACTTGGGATATTTCCGTTCTTTTTTGTGTCTGACATGGATAGTGATGCAATACCCCGACCAGCAATGGAAGCTGATCATGTTTACGTGTTTTTTCTAAACCAGCTGCAACATGTAAGTGAAAAAATTTAGTCATTCTGAGTCCAATGTCAAGTATTTATAATGCTATCCTGGCCTGCTGACGTGTAAATGAGCATATGGCTAATGAGCATATGGCTAATGCGCATATGGCTAATGCGCATCCACTTCATCAACAACTAGTCATGAGTTTACTCACCAAACTACCAGGTGCAGTTGATCGTGCCTCTTACAGGTAGACTTACGATGTTAAACGTACACATGTGTCTTTAACATCTAGTTTTCTTTGTATATTAGAGTTGGAATGCCATTAAACACAGCATGATTACACTCCTGCCTTTGCTGTGCGTTGCTGCAATGGAAATAAAGTAGAATTTTTAAATGCAACTGACTGAAAAGGCTGGAGAGAGAGAGTTAATCCCTCCATGCAATGTGGTGTGTTAATTTTAATTCCTGAATTTCATGAGAGTCATTGACTGTTCGGTTGTTCCTGTCTGATCTGCCTCATGCTTGGTTCAAAGGTTTCTTTGTGTTGGCGTAATCTGCAGAGTTCTTGGTATTGCTGGATGCTAATGTTGTGGGAAAATCATGGTCTATTTTTGGCTGTTGATAAAGTTCTCAAATCCTTCATCTGTTTGACAGCAAGTTCCCACTGTATGGTTATTGATTCAACTGTAAAATAAACCCCACCTGGGATGTATATGGTCACTGATTGAATTTGGAAGAAATGGGTCTCTGCTGTACTGACAGCAAACCTTTATTATAATCTCAATAATACCATACTTTCTTTCTTCTCAGTGATGTGAATAGAGTGATCAATTATATTTCTTTTGTTGTTCAACAGATATTGGTTCATGAAAATGCAGTATTTTAGGCTAGGGTTATGGTTAAATGTCAGAAGTAGCTTTGAGGTTTAACCTGCTGGAGCATCTTACGGTACTTTGACAAATATGGACTTCCTCTCTCTACTTTTATCCTTGTCATAATATTATTCATGTTTAATAATAGTAACAAGATAATTTTCCCCTCATTTATTGCACACGTTGAGACGTAGAATTCCTGTCTTCAAGAAATATGTTGAACCCTTTTTTCCGTGTTATTTAATTATTCCTGATTATGTCTAATTCCTCAATACTGCGTTTGTGTCTTCAGATGATTTCTCTACTCCCGGAAGAGTGGAAGCCAGGGGAAACTTTGTATGGTTGTCCTTGGCAAGCTGTTGTCGTCACTGCTTTGGTTGGACTGGTGACTCTCACCCTCTTCTTCTGGAGGACTGTGTTGGCAGTAAGTGTTGTACCACTGCTGCTCTTACCTCTGCTCAGTTATGTGTTGATTTTTCCAACAATGAAGGAAAAAAATTGCACATAAATGATTTGTATTTTTTTTCTTGTCTATCATGTTGGACACTGGTTTTAGATTATTCCTGACATGTTAATGCTAGATTACTATAACATAAGTATTGTGACCATCATGCTGTGACAATTATCTCAAAATGTGTCAATCAAACGTCAGACTGATCTTTACTTATTGCTCATAAACCTTTTTAGGTGAAGAAGAGAGAATACCTTGGTAGGTTTTTACTACTTTTATCATAGTACATTACAAAATGCAGTGATATCTCAATGAAGCATCTTACTGGTTTACTTTTTTTCCACTTTTGTGGACACAGTGGATGAAAAAAGGCTGACAGAGCAAATTCAGGCGCTGAAAAAAGAGAAGAATGATGCTCTCTCAAAAATGTCCAAACTGGAGAAACAGGTGAGCTACAAGTAAAATCTGAGAAAAGATTTACAAGCTGCTTTTTGAGGAAGTGTGCATTTTATTTCTGGAACTTTCCCCAAGCATTTTTTCTCTCCTTTTATTTTTCCAGACTGAACAACTGAAAGCAAATCAAAAACAGTCAAAGGAAAAAGTTAGTTGTACAATGAAAAGGATCCAAGACCTGGAGGTAAAATCTGAAGAATGAAGGATTCTTTTGGTCTGTGTATTTGATCATATTGTGAGATCTTATTTAAGAAAATGGATTTTTTAAGAAAGGGGGAAAGTGTACCTGTTGTGTGTCATCTAGGTGTGGGTCTGTGTTACTGTGTGTCTGTAAAATGCCTTCTCATTATGAACTGTCAGTGAAGTTTCTCTCACTGTATTACTTTTTCGCAGAGCACGGTTTTAGAAGCACAAACCGTGAATGATAACATGGCAGAGGAAAAGAATAACTATGCAAAACTACTTGAAGAAGAGAGGAAAAACGCTCTACAGAATGAAAAAAGGGTAATTGTTCAATATTTATTTTCCCTTCCTAATACACAGTAGCTTTAACTGTCATCCCAGTTTCATGATGCTTAATGGTTCTTTTGACAGATTGAGAAATTGGAGAAGTCAAACGAGAAGCTGCAGCTAAGCAGAAAAAAGATCCAGGAAGCTCTCGTCAAGGTGCTAGTCTTTGCATAATCTCCTGCACATTGCAAGATCATTTGAAGCTTGGTGGTTTCAACTTCTCCTCTGTCTGTATTTGCTGCAGACTACTGTCCTCCTGGACGAGGCCAAGATTCGGGAAGATGCCAGAAGGGTTCAGCACAAATGTCTTGAGAAAGATTATGCAGTGCGAAAAGAAGAAAATAAAACAGTAAGACAAACTGTAGACTTGTTTGGATAATTGTAAGCAGAGTTTTAAATTTAGGGTTATTGTAATCTGATATCTGGAAATTATTTAGCATTTTTTCAGATTATAGATTTAGATTTATACTGTTATGCTCTCCTTTTGTCTTTTTTTTCACAGCTTAAGATTACTATTAAGGACTGGGAGGACAAACACAAGGAGCTGAACGAGAAGATTAAAATCTATCAAAAGTCCCAGAAAGAGCTGGAGGACTCAGTGGTGCTCAAAGATCACAACGTGGAGGTATCTGTCACAATGATTCTACATTCTTCATTTCCTACATATTAGTCCTTAACTTATACAAAATCATGAACTCACCCCGAACAAATATGTCTCCTGGCAGGTGCTGTCTGAACTTCTGGCAGACCTAGATGCTTGTGATTCACAAAAAGGTGACAACAAAGTTTTGGCCAATGGTGAAGTTGCACCTGGTTAGTCCTGGTTTAGTAAAATAAATACTGCACATACACATAGATTCAGTAGATTTTTTCAGTAGAAGCGCCACCACATATTTGTTGTTTTCAGCATCATTTCATGTGGTTAAAAGACTTTCAGTGTCTTTTTCAGACAAGAAAACAGCCATAAAGAACAGGATCAAACAGATGATGGATGTTTCTCGGGTAAGATGTCAAAATAACAATTAAAGCTCACTGTAGTTACACCTTGAAGATTAATATCAATATTAATATTTGTGTTTCTTACTGTTTAAAATGTTCCAGGTGCAAACTACGCTCACTGTTGTTGAAGAAGAGCGTGATCGCTTCATGACCAAACTGTTTAATGAAGAAAAGGTTAGGAAGTCACTGGAAGGTACGTCGCTCGTGTTTCTAGTGATATTTAAGTTGTTGTTTTTTTTGCAAATTTGCTTAAAAGTTGAGCCTTTGAATTTGACTTTTTGTATTGTATTTTGCAACAGAACAACATCAGGAGCTGGAGCATGCAATCGCAAGCATCAAAAGCGAGAAGAGTCATGTTGAAAATCAGTTCAAGATCCTCCAGCAGAAAAATGAAATCATGGTTGAAATGTATCAGCAGAAGGAAAACGCCTTGCAGCAGTGAGTGAAGCCACTTTTTTTTTATTAGCTTCTTATTAGATTTTCACACCAAAGAAAACCATGAATATAAACAATCCATGCTGTTTTAGCACAATCCAGTCAAAACATTTCAGGAGTGAAAGCATGCCTTTGAAATGGAAAAGATGCAGGAACTCTATGATACTGTCATTTGAAGAAAGATGTTTCTGTGGCTCCACAGGAGATTAACCAAGGAAGAGTTGGAGCGACGCAGCAAAGAGACTCTGCTGTCTGAGGTGGGAGGAAAAGCTCTCGAGGCCGAGGAGCAGGTTAAAGTCTTAAGACAGCGCATTAATGAAATGGAGGAGCAGATGAAGAAAACTGAGGACGTCTATAAAGAGCAGGTAAGATATCCCTTTATTAGTCCCACAGTGGGGAAATTTACAAGGTAGACTCTCGTCGAGCTTTGTTCATTTTTAAATGAGCAAGTATAGAAAAAAAATCTTTCTAAAATCTGAATTTCTCTCCTTTTTTCTTTTTTTTAGATAAAAGAACAGGAAAACAAAACTCACTCAAACTGGGTATGTTGCACAGAGCTTCATAATCTAATCACACATATATCACCATGCTCTGAATGGATATTTAAGCCTGTTTACGATTAATAATAGGATGATTTATTAAGATTCCACCTGCCCACTAATCTGCTTTATGTCTCCAGGTAAATGCTCGTAATGCAGAGCGAGCTCTGAATCAAGAGAAGCTGGAATCATCGAAGCTCAGAGAAAAGTAAGTGTTGTTAGAAAAAGTTAGCCTACCTGTAACACCTCTTTAGATCTAACTGGTTTTCTCTTCCCCATTAACAGACTGGCTGTACTGACCTCCCAGCTTAATGAGCGCCGTGCTCCTCTCTTCATACCGAACCCTGGACAACCTGCAGGGCCTCGCCAAGGTAAGCAGGCCACACATATTGGTTGTCTTCTTTCCATAGTGACAGAGGGATAGATGACCTGGTTTTGTTTTGTTTTTGTTTTTGTGAGAGATGCCTTCACAAAACCTAAAACCTCAGTCGGAGATGAGTTTCACGACGGTGGTTATCAACTTTCCTGTAAAAGGGTGTTTGGAGCCTCTCCGTCTGCTCAAAATGGACTGATGGCACAGCCTGCTTAGTTTAATACCATGAAGCTGTAACGCTATGAAGAATGTATGACTTATCTAAATGAGAAGAAGGTTGTTTTTGTCGTACATTTCTCTTTTCAAAGTGTTGGACTTTCTCGGGGAGCCTGGAATGAGGAGCTCTACTCTCACAGACTGTAGTGTATTGTCCGTCGTTTGTCTTTCCTCTTTTGTAAATGGATGGTTTGATCATAACAGGTGATTCATACGGGCCCTCTCCTGTGAGTGGGGGTGCACCATCCCCTCCTCCAATGATAGAGGGTCCCAGACGCCCCCCGTCTGCCCCTGTGGGGCGAAGAATTGACCCGTATGGTGAGTCCCAGTGGATTACTTCACCTTCTGTGGTCGTCACCACAGTTGGACAACATCCCTCTGTCCCGACCGTGTGTCCAGTCTTTCTCCTCTTTTCCACATGACTTCCCTATTTTTTTTTCAGCTCTTTCACATTCTTGAGATCTTCTTTTTATTTCTAAGTGTGTATTTCATCCTGCATCTTCCTGCTTCCTCTGTTTTTAACTCCTCCTTTCCTGCTCTTGTTTTGACTCTTTTAGCTGAATCATTTGTCCTTTTTGTAGATTTTTTTTTTATATGTCGCTGTTGAAATTTAATCCACCTTTTATTCTCTGAAGGCCCTTTAAAATATGTTTTGCTTGTCATGATAAGAAGCAGTTTCCTGATGAAGCTGGATTATTAAGTGCTTTTAATAAACAATACAGAATGTTTGGATGATTTTCATTATGATCTTTGCATCTGTTGTCGTGAATTCAACAGAATTCAGTTTGAAACTAAATTTTAAAGGGCTTTTTAAGTCATCCTGAATAGTTTGTTCCTGTCAGATTGTCCTCATGGTGTAGAGATGACCAACATTTCCTCTCCCTCTTGTCTCGTCTTCCTGAAAAAAGCTCTGTAGTCTTGAAGGATTTCATTCTTCATGGTGTCTTGTTTTGTTCCCCTCAGGTCCACGACCTCCATCAGACCCACATGGCCGTTACCCTGAAAACAAACACATCTCTGGGATGGGTATGTCCTCTGCATTACCCGTTTTTCAGAGAGTTTTCACCTTTGCTTTTCTTCCAACACATTTCCTCCTCTTTCAGACATGATGGGCCCCCGTAGCTCCTCACCGGCCAACATGGACGGATCTGTAAGTGCTTCTCTTTTCAGATCCTACTTGTTTTTATACGTTACCTTCCCTCCTGCTACCCGAAGACCCAGAGCTCCTACCTATCACTGTACATGTCCATGATGTATATCCTTGCTCTAAAACAGACACAGGCAGTAGATCCACAGATAAAAGCAGAGACACAGGCTGAGGTCTCCACAGACAGTCCAGAGCCAGTGAGTATTGAGGCTGTCTAGTGAAGGTGTATGCTACTACCTGCTCTTAAGCTGGATTTGGGAAGAGATTCAAGGCATTTTGCTTCCCTGGGACTTACTGCACCTTTTGGGCTGAATGTGTGGTTTTAATCTGCTCTCACAGCATTGAACCAAGTTTAAACTTCAGCTAAATGTGTCCTTGAAAATATCTAATAGTCGCAAGTTTGTGTGTCAAAGTTGGAGTTTGTGCAAAGATGGTTTGATTTTTTTCATCCAAATAATCATGTGTTGTTGTTGGTCATGTGATTGAGCCCTGGCAGAAGGCACTTTTTGTTGGGAGTACACTGTGTGGTTTGTGGATGTCTTCACTGCATGACTGAATCACTTACAGGACCTACTAAGATTCTAAAACCTGCATTTGACAAAGCAGCACACAACTCTTGTCTTATTGTCTGCCATCATCTGTCCTCTTCAGGGCCCTGGATCCTTCCTAGCATCTCCAATCAGGGACTCACCAGGCCCCATGGTCGCAGGAGCTCCACCTGGCCCCGGACCCCACGACCAGCTCCCACCTCCAGGCCGTCTGCCACCTCCTGGACCTTACAGACCTCCACGACCCGGCATCTACAGCCTCCCACCAGGTCCTCATGGTCCTCCACACCCAGCCAATGGACACCTAGTTATGCCCCCGCCTGGACCAATGGGAGATTTTGGACCTCGACCCTCCAATGGGCATGCATTCCTTCCCAGGCCAGGCCCTGGACATGTCGGTGATCCTCGGGGTCCTCCACCGCCACAGTTCCGTCCCTTTCCGCCTCATCCCTTTGGCCCGATGCCTCCTCCACCTGGTACGCCCTTTGTTTTATTTTTGACACATCAGTTTCACTCTTAGGTTTGCGACACTGAGTGCAAATGTTTTTCAGCCTGTTTCACCATCAATGTTTCCCCTTTTCAATCTACTGTTAAGGAGTCCGTGGACCTATGGGACCACGCCCACCCATCCCTCCTGACATGCGCTTCCCTGGACCGCGTGACCACTCCAGCCTATCAATGAACCTGCCTCCAGGTGTCCCTCCACCTCCTGCACACGGCAATGTTTACGGTCAGGCTCCACCTCATGCCCTCCAGAACTCAACAGGAGATCACAGCGGCCCCGGGCAGGGCCTGCATGGGAAGCAGGGGCCACCTCAGGACTCAGTGAGGCCAGCGATGGCCAAGCCTTAAAAAAATGCCACCAGCTTTGGCAGAGGACTTGAACTTATACCAAACCTTCTCATTAACAACCAAGATACTGTCCAAACAAACATAGGTCATGATAATTTTCATATTTCAGTTATAAAATAAAAACTGCAAATTATCTTTATAAAAAAAAAAACATGTCCTAAAATTAAAGCATCATTAGTAATTGTGTCTGAATGAATATGAGTCGAGAGGTTTACCACTTTTCTTATTGTGCAATAATTATTCATTATAAGCCAGAGAATTCTCAGTTTTGTTGATCTTGAAGAAAAAATAGCAATGATTTTAAGGGGCAAATTTCTAATGTCATTTCCTGTGGAAATTTTTTTTTTTTTTAAAAAGGGAGGTTTCGTGTCTAGCATTTCAGGAATACCATCATTTTCCCAAAGCTGAGGCTTCAGAACTGACTGTAAAGCAAATGTGTACTCTGATGGCCAGATGTATAACTTATTTTACTATGTTGGTAGAACTTTTAATAATAAAGAAGGTAAAAGCTGTTGGTGTTATGTTATCAGCTGGGTACAGTGGATGTATTTTACACAGGCTCTACTTTTCAACATGTGTTTTCATGGACTTTGCTGTATTTGGCATAATAAAAATAAGGCATACATCTGTGCTGCTAATGAGAAACATTAACATTAAAGTCAATTGATAATGTTCATTTATACCAAACCTGCATGCAGCATATTTAGCTTCATATATGCAGGGACAGTCTTGTTCAAGACTTTTGTTTTTGTATAATATAAATGATGAATTTTGAGAACTGTCCCTGTGGTCCTAATGAGAAACTAAGGAGGACATTTCTTTGTTAGTGATGTCATCAAACCTGGGGCATTAGGGCAAATTGTCTCCGGACCAAATCTAATTCCATTCATCTCTAGAACGTTTGGGTGAAGGCAGCATCTCATAGAAGCTAATCAAGATTCAACTTAATCAATGCAGTCATTAGTGTTCTACAGTTAAAATACGAATAAACCAATACCAGTAGGATAAAGCCCATGAAATAAAACTATAGATAGAAATAAGATGATATACCACAATAAAAAGCTGTCAATAAAATACAGTTTTATGTTGATCTTATCTATGATTTTATTTTATGGTTATTTATGCTCTGTAAGCAGTGTTTGATTCAAACATGAGTGACTTAAAACTTGTTTGGAACTGGGAAACTGGACGTAGGTGAAGGTTTGAGTGAAGTAATCTTTTAATACAAGCTTTAAGAAGGTGAGATTTTGTGAGGAGATGATATTAAAACCAATGGAAATGCCGTTTAAAAACCATTTCAAGGAACAAGCCTTAAGAAATGGCTTAGCCTGGTAATGAAAATACATTTACTGAAAAATGAACACATCAGATTGATCTTAAAAAGTCTTTTGGGGTAGTAGCGATCCCCAGTCCTTTATATATATAACAAGTTAGTACGATTAGTTTTTGAATTAATGCAAACATACAAATAATTAAATCATCCATCAAAGTGCTTAATTTGTAGTTTATTAGAAATTAAAAGTATTGTAAATGTTTGATACAGTTACCCTCAGTCTACACTCCACAGTCCAACCACATCATAGTGCATCATACACACAGTTAATGTATATTCATCAGTTAGTGTATCTTACAGTTATTTTACATACCTGAATATTATGAAATTACAAAAATAAAATCTAAAATCAAATATTACAATGTAGATGTTTAAGTGAAGAATATCCACAAAGTCAGGATGGAGGAAAACAAAAGTTACATGCAAGTCCTTAAAAAAAGTTTTTTTAAAGCCCTTTATAACAGGGTGATGTGACATTTCAGAATAAAAGTAGTGGGATTTTCTAACTAAGAATGTAAGAGAAATGTGATTCTTTGTAAAGTAAAACTCAGTCCAACAGCTTAGTTCCTGTCCTTTGACTGCCAATAAAGATGCATCCTCTATACATAGTCCCATGTCAGTACTGGTTATATTTAACTGTATACCATATAAAACATCTGATCTGCAGTTAACACTGGATTAGAAACACTTGCGTTAAACATCCAGAGTGCAAAACAAATGCTCACAAAACAAGCTACACATTAACAGCATACAAACCATCCAGATTACTATTTATCCATTTACAAAACCATATTCAGACACTAAATCCAACACATACTGAGGCATGGTGGGACCTTTCATTTCTGCTGGGTTTTATTAATTATGGACTGAAACAAATAGGTGTTAAATACAGAAATCCGGCCTATAAATCAAACGTGAAATATTCTGACAGAGCCGATAAGAATTATTAAAACATAAAATTGCATCATTTAAAATTATAAGAGCCACTACTGAAATGAATACTGTCTGTAAATAAACACCAAACCATTATAGAGTCTGAGTGTGCCACTTTTTTAACATAGTGTTTAAGTGTTTAACATAATTATTGTTTTTTGCTTTTTTTTTATAGATGTAAATGAAAATAATCATTAAAGTTAATACCGTTAAAAACTACAGAAGCTAATTTGCAGGTAAACACAGTGATGTGTTTTTAAATCCTCTGGGTGTGTAATCAATTTACAGTTTCCACTTTATGATAAAATATCAACTCTTTTTAAAATATTTAAGCAATGTACTACCAAAAAGTTACAGCTGTCCAAACCACAGAACAACAGAAAGAGCTCTGATTGGCTGGACTCCTGCCGCTGGCCAATCAAAGTGCAGGCTGCTTTAAAATGAGTCAAAAGGCAAAATGTAATGCAAAAGGTGTAGCTCATAGGCTACTTTAGCATACCTCTGCATTATCTGAGCATTATGGAGAATTTAGCAGCTACAGAGACAGTTATTTCCCTCCGTCATAAAAAAATGAGTGTTAAATTGGATTTACATTAATCAGGTGGACACAAAGGAGACTCTGTCTCTGTTAGATGTGTTTACTATATCAAATTAAAGGTGATTGTGCTTACAGCGAGTATCCGCTGCTCCAAAGTGATGAAAAAAAAGGTTAAAGCAGGTTGATATTAAAGGAAAAGAGGAAACTTTAAATGTTTGCAATTGATTAACATAAAGGTTTATTTAGCAGCCTTTTTAAATGAATTGTGGCAACTTTACAAATCAGTTATTAATAGTTTGAGAAAACTGAATTATTATTTGATGAATTAGATCTTTTTATCACTATCTCACTATCTTTGCAAATATAATTTACCAGTTTATATTTCTTTTTTAATTAATTGATTTTCTTGGTAATAATTAAAACACTATAAAGTCTACAATTAAGGCAAACTCCAGGCTCCTTAAACGTCTGGACTATGACAGGATTTTGGGACTTTTGGTGGCTTGATGGAGCAAACAGTGTTTGTGTTTGCTTGTTATTTACTCAGAGAATGGCTTTGCAAACACGATTTCCCCAACAGTCCAAAGTCCAACTGCACAAACATCATAGCGAGTCACATTCTGTGAAGACTCAGTTTAAGCACCTGAAATAACTCTGTAGAAATGTACTGTAGTGTCTGCAGTTCTGCAACATCAGTGAGTGAGTGAGGAAGATCGTTTTAACATAAATCAATATACTCTAATAAGGCAAAACAAAAGTACACTCAAGGGATTTAAAAAATGCACCACTCATCTTTTAGGCCAATTTCAGAAAACTTTTCCTTTTTGAAAATTGGTTGTTCGTCTATATGTAGGGCAGGTTTTCTGATAATTCTCAGCAAAAAAAAGGTTTGATCACACTTGACTGTTTTTGCAAGCAGTCTGGAGTCTGAAAACAATTTTTAGAGAAATAGTCACAATGTCTTCATCCATCTTATCCCAAATAACCACTCCCTTGTTAAACTAACCCAACCGTATAAAAAGGAACCAAGAGAAGAGAGAAAACGACATCTGCAAGAGTCCCACGGCTGGTGCAACGTGACCGGGATCGGGTCATTGGCATGCTGGAGGCGGGGCAGTCCCTTGAGTGTATTTGAAGTGTTTCCTTCAACAGAACTTCACCATAAAATCTAAAATCTAAAATTAACGTGTCAGTCTGAGCCGATGTGACTTACGTTTGGCTCAGTTCTCTTGATTAAAACCTCGATTTAATATTGCTGGATGTGAAGGAGAGATAAAACGAGGAGGTGCAAAGTTCACCGTGTGCTCCGGCTTAGCTGTCCTTGTGTAACGTCTGATGAAGATGAAGATAGAGCTGTTTCTTTGTTAGAAGCTGCAGCTTCTTCCTCTTGAAGTCCGTGGGCTTCTTGTACCTGGATGTCATGGAGACAATGTTTATACGACATGTTTCAAAGGACACCGTTTTAAGACAAAGATAGTCAGTCAGTCGACTCACAGTTCGATCACGATGGGGCCCGGTTTGATCTCGTCCATTTCCATGAAGGCGAAACATTTTGTGCTGGTGAACCTCTTTTTAGGTTTGTAGTGCTTGAATTCGAAGAAGATAGCTGCTCCTAGAGGAGGATACAGCAGGTTTAATTTACAAAAGACTTAGTTGACGGCACAGAACTCATTAAAATTAGGTTATTTTTCCACTTTCTATAACATCTATCCTCTCAGCCAGGCAGTTTGTACCATCGTGCTTTTAATTTTGTGCCTTTTTGGTAATCTTCATCCAACGTCTTACTGTTTGTCTCTCTCTGTTCCCGTGGATCTGGTCATTTTGAAGGTGTCTCTGTAAGTTTGATTTGTCTTTTGCTGTTTGCCCCGTAGGGCCGTTTAAGTGTTGGGTGTAAAATCACAAAAATAAACTTGTCAAACATGGAGTGGAGAATGAGTTCAGGTGTCTCACAGCCTGAGGGAAGAAAAAAAAACTACTCCACAAAAACTACAACAGCAGTTAAACAGGCTGGGGTTGGGGTGGTTGTTGTCTTTGAGTATCACACTCTGGAAGCTTTGTTTAAAACCAGCCTGAAGCTAAATCAGCATTTAAGTGTCCCCACCAATGATGGCCTTGTACTTATTGTATTTATTATAGGCTGCTGGATCTATTTATTATTATACCATTATATTTCTATAGTATGTCCCCTGGATAAACTGTCAGGTGCTACCTTTTGGTAATTTCTCCACGTGTTTCTGGATCTCCACGTCCACACTGAAGTGAATGTAGGTGTCTTCCTTTCTGGTGGCTACAGGGGTGTCCTGCACTGGGTTCAAGTCCACGCCGTTCAAATCTGCAGGCAGAGGAGATACACAGAAGAATGCAGTAACAAGCTTTTTTAAAAATACTAGCATGTTGGCAGATTGTAAAGACTACAAAGTGATGCATATAGCAGTGTTTGCAGAACATTGGAGTTCACTTTAACGCCAACAAGACTCATTTTAAACGTGTATTATGGGATGGGATGATTACCTTTGACACTAATGGTCATGTAAGGATCGATGCATTGCCCGGCATCCTTCAACCCAATTTTTTCAATCTTTATTGTAAGTAGTGACATCCCAGGCTCTGAGGGTAACCGTGGCAACAGGGTACCTGTAGAAGACAAAGGTTATAGACATTAAAAGTTGCCATAGAGATAGACGGTGTCATTATGTGGGACCAAAGATTGGCCAATGAACCTGAAACATTTTTCTGCAGCAGGTTTTTTTTACCATCAGATGACAGGCCTAAGTTTAAGTAACCATTTAAACATTTAAAATGAAAAAAGATGTATGAACCTAATGTCACACCCTCTCCATGGTTGGCTTGTCTTCTGCTGGCTTTTAGTTCACTGTGTATTTTCTCACAGAGTGACTTTTTATTGGTCTTAATTAAAAGCTGAACATAATAATGGAGTTTTCTGACCACATATTAAAGGTGAATTCATTTTCTTTTTTTTGGGCCACTTACAACACAACATTGACGTGCAATCACTTCATGAAGTTGTCGAACCTGTTAGCAAACAGTTGCCTATGTAAACGCCCAGCAGACATGGAACATTAGCATTAATTAAGAGTTTTTATGTCCACCTTATATCCAATATTTGCTCTTCTTTAGGCTCTATTTTTGGTCTCCACCATCTCCTGACAAAAAAAAAGGCTGGTTCGTTAGCTGCTAAATGCTCCACAGTGTTGATGCTAGCTCCATTTGAAAATAATCATTCCAGAACTTTTTTGTGGTACAATAAATTGTTTGTTCTGACGGGATCTGCATCTACAGTCAAAAAGAAAAGCTTAACAATCTAAATGTTTATTTACATTGTTGACAATTCAGCAACAAGCTGTGTCTGTCATGCAGTGGAGACAAATGGAGACGCTGCTCGCTGATAAAGCCGTACCTTGCGAAGCTGCAAATGAAGCGGGCAGGAATGAGCGACGAAGCCATGCGCAGCACCGACAGAGAGAACAGAAAGACACACAATCAAACGGCCCCAAAGACATGATGACATAACACAACAAATCATACATCTCAACCAGCAGGCGTGTGATTGACTGTTATCGATGGGTGTACAGTACCAGGGGCACGTGGGGGAAAAGCTTCTGCAGAACCTGCTCCTGCTGCAGCATCCTCCTCCTCCTCCAGCTCTAGGTTCTCCTCTTCACCTGGAGCGAGGATTTTCCTGACAGAGAGAAACGACAAGTTTTATCATTCATCATCTGCAGATTAAAGCTTTGCTGTGAGCAAATCAAGCCATGACAGCAGAAGAGAGAGAGATTTTAGACCCGTGGTCTAAAAGTGCTTATGCAGGATATACTGTGAATATAAACCCATAACAGTAGTAACATGAGATATTTAATGATGCATATTTACCTCAAGGGCACTGGCTGGACATCAAATGGAAATACTTTGTTGTAGGTGAGAACATTTTGAATAACTGTTGACACAAAGATTCATTTGAGTTGTGAGTAGATCTGAAAACACAGGAGGATCATATTTAAGTAATGTAAATTCAGTGCACTTACTGGTTTCCAGTTTCTTCAGTTCTTCTAACTTGAACTCCTCCTTTGACTGTGTGCACTAAAGACAAATGACACATACAAACAGTCCCTTTTACTTAAATTAAGCCCTAATCCAAATTCCAGTTATTAACCTCACCAAATAAAGATATCCATAAGAGGCTGGGCAAAGAACTGAATTTTGCGATTCATGTTTAGAGAATAATCTATACTGAGAATTGCAATAAGTTATATCAAAATACAAAATACAAATACATACCTGCAAACTGGCACTTCTCATTTCCAGGCATGTTGCAATCTTTCCTAAAGTTTTCTATACAAAAAAAAAACACCTGTTACTTTAAGGAACTCTTTTCCGTTCAGAGGTTATATGTAATAATTACCTTCTGCTCCTCTGTGAAGTCTGGCGAATTTGTTGCCTGGACCTCTTTCTGCAGTTGTCTTGCTAGACTAAATAACAATACATAAGTGTATTAATGCTCTGCAGTAAAACTTATAAGGTAAGGTGGTTAAATTATTTGTCCATATGTTTGTGCCCCCTTGCAATCAAGAGAACAGGACATCGGGACAGGGGCGTGGCTAGACATAAAGCTAGCAAAGGTTTAAAAAAAAAAAGTGGCGATATTAATCTTTATGAAAATTTTTATTTCAACCGATATTATGAACAAACCCAATGTGTTTTTATGGCATAAATATTCGAGAGATTTTACTCAGACACAGGAGATAGTGGGGCATGTGCCCCATTAAAATGGGTCTAGCAACGCCCCTGCATCAGGATCTAGATTTTGTATTATTAGTGCAATTTCAGATAAAACATTGACTAGATGACAAAGCAGATCACATATTTAAGCAAAATACACTGGTATTGTTTGAATCAGGAAACATCCGTCACTGGAAATCCCATCCTTAACAATAAGAGGGTGTGGCTGACTATTTCTCAATACTCTGAGGAATATTGGCCGATTTCTGCACTGCATGACACATAATGAAACACACGCCACAGAGATGATTTCTCCATGACAGACTCTCCTTCAACTCAACACTGGTGGTGGATGAATCTAGGATGCAACCTGCACACTCTACTCCCTCTGCAACAACTGCCACATCACGTCATAGATGGATAGGGTTTGTTTACTGCAGACTGACAGCCCAGAGACTACAACTTCTTGTGAAGCATCATGCACCAAATGTCTCCTACATATGCTGCATAATTCAGAATAGATGGATTAAAAAGCAGAGGAAAAGAAGCATGCCGCCCCGCGCTGTGCTCCGGATCAAGCAGATGTACGGAGAGCATGTTGAACTTACATTTGGTACTCATCTATAGCCTCCACTAATTGTCCCCATGAGTCAAAGTCTGTGCCTTTCTTGAAACTAGCGTGCCATTTCTGTACAGTCTTATTGACATCAGACATTTTGGCAGGGTGGATACTCCCGGCGCTTTCAAGGCAGCATAGCCGTGGAGGAGATTCATCTACGAGGCTTCAGCAGCAGCAGCGGCGGCGACGTCAACCCGGTTATCCCTAACTAGAGGCGCACAGACAAACCAGTGACAAACCGACCAAGCCCTTTCTGTCCCTATTCCGCACCCTAACATCCGCAACAAAAAGGAAGTCCCGCCCTTGCTCGGGGTGCGCGCGTTTAGGTATGCGGAGTCGCACGAGTGGGCGGCAAGAGGATGTCTGCTTGTAAACGTGTCAATGTCAGTAAAACACCTCTGCGGAAATGAATATTCAAGTGCATTTAATTTAAAGGTGCAATCACAATTTCATTTATCAATGTTTACATGCTGTAAATAAGACAGGATGGTGGAAGAATTTTTATTGATAAAAATTTCTATATAAAAAATAAAAAAGTACATATATATATATATATATATATATATATATATATATATATATATATATACGCACACACATATTTTTTAAACTGTTGTGATTTACTTGATTTTTTATTGTATATTATTCTTGATTATCCCTATGTCTGTTTATTTTTTCTCTCCATTGTTGATGTTCTTACAAACGTTAATAAAAAAATAAAATAATAATAATGATAACAACAATAAAACAATTGTCATAAATAGCAGTAAATGATTAGTTCAACTCATCTAACACTTTTATTTTGAAAACAAGCCAATCCTTTTCCGGTTTTTCCCTGTCAATGACGTACTTGACAGAGAGCTAGCACGTTAGCTATGGAAGAAGGAAGCAACAACATAGCAATTGATATGTTTCAGGTGTAATTAGCCGCTGACGTAATGTTGTAAGATGGAAACTGCAACGACGGACTCGTCTGCGGCTGAAGAGGACGAATGTTCGGACTCAGAGGTTATATGTTTGATGAGAGTCGGAAGAAATTCAGACTGGCTGCGCTTGTTCGAAAATACCGAGGTGCAGTTTGCTAATGCTGGCTAACTAGCCAAATTTGCCTTAAACTTGCTCAAGTTCACCATAGAGTTAGCTCTTTCTTCTCTATAATCTATATAATTGTTTAAGTATTAGTTTTCTTCAGCTTTCCGTTCTTGGAGAGTATCCATATGTTCCAATGAACTGAAATAACTGGACATACAGTTAGCCAATTGTTGACATTTTCGTTTTCTGACTGTCCAGATCACCATCGGACGTGGTATGGATGTAACTTACCAGCTGCTATCTCCAAATTGTCCTCTGATGATCTCCAGACTGCACTGTACTTTCAAACAAAGGGAAAATGGACATTGGACAGTGACAGACAAGACGGTAGCCAGGTTTCTCATTTGTGAATTTCAACTTTAGGATTTATTGGTTCTATTGCTTTTGCTCAATAGATAAATGACATTATTGGAAAAGATTATATTTTCATGTTGAAAACACAAAGTATACAAAAGCCCTTTCAGTTCATTATCTGCTGTGTTTCTACACTCAAGGGAATTAACGCACCTCTGTTTGCCAGGTAATTTGCTTGGGTAGTTTGTGTCAGATGAAAACAACAACCCATATTATTCCTTATTAACTTTGAATAATTAATTAAATTTTATCAGTACGACACAAAAAACCTAAAACTTAAGCACCATAAATTTCTCCAGTGACACAACTGGATAGGCACTTTTCTTACTCAACCAACCCCATAACCTAAGCATTGCATGAGCATAGATTGAATGTTAATAACTGCGTCCATCAGTCCCTACCCAAATGATGAGAATGATGATTAAGTGTGTATGTGGTGATATTTCCTGTATTTTTTATATATATATATATCGCAGAAAAAAAAGATATGGCACTGTCAGTTTTTCGTATTGCCTCATCTGCATTATCTCTCAGCTTAACACTAAACATTTACGATGGCGTTCAATGGAGATAATTTAGTATCTTAGTATCAAACTGATTTTTAAAGCTGTTTTATTGGATTGCAATAAATGTTACAGATGTAGCTAATAAATTGGTCACTAAGTGTATGTTCTCATATATTATTTGTATATGAATATTATATTTAAGTGCACCTGAAAAGGATTCTTGTTTGGGTTTTTTTCTCAGAGTCTTAATGGTGTGTGGGTGAATGGTAAGCGCTTACCTGCTGAAAAAGCCCATCAGCTGAAGCTCGGAGACTCCATACAATTTGGGGTTCCTGTAGTTGGAAACAAAGTGGAGTTTGACTACATCCTCGTCCAACAACCCCTCAAAGACGTTAAAGTACACCTGACAAAAGGAAATAAAGAGGTTTCTAAAGCAGCTCATGTTCCCAAGAAGCCCAAGAGGAAGTTGACCATGGAAGAAGTTGAGCCGTCCACCTCAAAGCCCAAGCTGTACCGCTGCTCTTCTGCAGACAAGTCATTTGCAAAACCCTGCCCTCTGTCACCAGCAAAACCCCCGCAGAGACTCATTCACAGTCAGCCAGAGGAAACTGGAACCAGCAGGCAAGTTCAGGAAGTGGATCGGCCCTCAGATGGATCCAACAGTCAGTGTGACATGGACAACTTGCAGATGTAAGACTCAGTTTATACCTCTCACTGTTAACAATTTAATTGTGTTCTGCTCATTTGGTCCCACCATTATGGTATAAATCCAATCACTGTGTGATATTACAATTACACATTATGAAGAAGAAGAACCGTCTATTGGCACTGTCACATTATCTTGACTTGTCTGATAGCTTCAGTAACATAGCGAATTGTGTGGGATGGTTGATCTCTAGATGTTTTCTTAGTTTGTGGTATTAATGGGTCTGACCGCTGTGTTACGGTTGCAAATTCAACAAACTAAATGATCCATGTTGTTCATGTTAATGGATGATCATCGAAAAGTTAGACGCCATGAGAGAAAAACAGTTGATGGCACAAAAATCTAATGTAATTCTCCACTCATAGCAGAATATCAGCCAGATGACGTCATTAATGAGCTCCAGTCAAACATCAAACGGTGGAAAATACCGATGTAAAAATATGCATGCATTGCAGTCTTTCAAAAACCACAGGTTTGATTTACAACCCATGTAACAGATCTTAAGATATATTCAGATTTATGTTTATCTGCATTGCAAAGTATTCTTGGGCAGCAACTAACAATTATTTTCCCTATTGAATAATCTGTAGATTTTTAATAAGATATGAAATAGTTGTTTTTTTTTAAAGAAGAAATAGTTAAAAATGCTAATCACAGGTTCTAAAGTTTCTTTGTCTCACCAGCAATCAAAAACCCAAAAAATAACCCAGCAAATGAAGTTAGAACTAAAGCACTGAATGTTTGACTTATTTTGATTAATGACTTTAGTAAGTTTGAACAAAATAGGTGTCAATTATTTTATAATCTAATCCAAAAATGAATGCATTGCTTTAACAAAATGTTGTACACCACAAATAAAAACATAGTATTTAGAAAAAAATACATAATACTGAAAAATAACATTAATATACTGCAAAAGTAAATATGTCTGACTTTCTATGTTTTGTTGTTGTACAAGTAAATTTTTGTCTGAAATATGCTTTTTGTAAATGAGAAACAACAAACTATGCTTAAGGTGTAATTCTTTGTGTTACAGCAAGCGAGAAAAGAATTTGATCACCCTTTTTTTTCTCCATTTATTGGTGTTTGCAGGTACAGCCAGAACATTCTGATCCTGAGAGAGCAGGTGTTCACCACCCAGAGGCAGGTAGCCTCGCTGGAGGTAAAGCCTCAGAAGACTGACCCGCTCAGAGAGGAGCAGGTCAGGGAGCTGCAGGGTCAGCTGAAGGCACTCCGAGCCAAGATGCACCGAATGGAGACGTTGGAGAAGTCCTTCAGTGAAACTAAAAAGCAGCTAGAGGTGAGAGTTAATGTCAGTCGCTCCTCTCTTACATGGAATGTGTGCATCACTAACAGCTGTGTGCAATATGAAGAACTGAAAGTCGTGGCCTTCTGTGCATCATGGCTGTCTCTTAACTTTGCTTGTATATATCATTATGCAGTAAAAGTTGATTGCAGAATGTAATGGCTATAAAGTAATGGCACCATTGGCATTTAGATTGGTCCCCGTAAACCTCACTTTCACTATGATATCTTGTGTGCCACCACTCAAAGTCTCCTGGGAAATGAAGGCTGGCTGGTGATTCAGTCACACTGGCACCATTTCAATCTGCTTTTAAGTATCCATTACAGACTAAATGGATGAATAAACTCACACATTTGTCCTGTGTTATTGATTCAGTCACACTGGCACCATTTCTATCTGCTTTTATGAATACATTATAGACTAAATGGATGAATAAACTCACTTTTTTTGTCCTGTGTTGTTGGGTAGTTGCTACCCTGAGGAAATGCTACGTTATCTGACAGTCTTTGTTAGAGCAGTGCCACCAATAATACTACATTGAGACGCTAATGGTGATATAAGTTATTTAAAAATCCAATAGACTCAAGATTATATGATTGTCACAGTTTATTTGGAGACTTTGCAGAAATTACACAACAAATCACAAAATAGAAAAAGTCTAAATTAAATGAATATTGTTATGATTTAAAGGGTCAGTTTCAATCACAAACACTTATTTTTTTCACATATTGTGCTGTGCTAAATGAAACAGGGTGGTGAAAACCATTTTAGAGAGGTTGATATCTTGAAACTGTGGCACTTAAAAGTGAAAGTGAAATTTTTTTAGTTTTTTATGTGCTAATAATAACTAACCAAAGGTCTAAAGTTTCTTTCCTGTTTCTGGTGTCAAAATGTTAGAAAAAATGTTGCAGTAGTGTTTGTTAGATGTGGATGTATACATAATCCAACAGCTTCACAGAATTCTTAATGAACATCTATATTTCTCTGTATTTAGGCACAGAAAACACAGCAACAAGAGGAGCTTTTGAAAAAACAGTTGGAAGAAGCCTTGCAAGAGGTTTGTACCATAAAACCTAAGCTTTTATTTTTTTCCACACAGAATTTTGTGCCGAAATGTGACGTATGAACATTTAATTTTCATTTAATTTGCTTTCTGTGCCCTTAGCAAAAGAAAGTAATAGATGAGCTCGCCCTTTCTCGGCACACCTTTGAAGAGATTCTCTCTGCCAAAAACAAAGAGCTGGAGGTGACAAAGGTGTGACTTGACTTTACTTTTTGTACAGTCTGACCTGGGATTAGCAAAGTCTCATCCATTTTCTTTTCTTCTTTTTGCAGGAGGAGAAAGAAAAGGCGAGAGCCCAGAAAGAGGAAGTCGTTACACAGGTGACGGAAGTTCTGGAGAACGAGCTTCAGTGCATAATCTGTTCCGAGCTCTTCATTGAGGTGTGTTAAAGAGTCAAAGTAGCATTTGCTTTTTTTCCATCTGCTCTATTTTATTCCTATGTGCAAATCCTTAACTCTGATTGGACAGCAGTCACATAAAAAAAAGTACAACACGTAAAAACAAAAACGTTTGAAAACAGCAATTATGGCACCTAATAAAAAAAAATTACATTTGTCAGGGGGGAAAAAATCCATCATTTCTCACTTTTGTTTTATGTTTGAAGTGCTTCAGAAAATACACCTTATAAACTGCATTGATATCGTCCACAGGCAGTCATCCTGAACTGCGCTCACAGCTTCTGCTGTCACTGCATCAAGCTGTGGCGCAAAAAGAAAGACGAGTGTCCGATCTGCAGACAGCCCATCCAGTCCCAGACCCGCTGTCTGGCCCTGGACAACTGCATCAACAGCATGGTGGAAAACCTGAGCCTGGACATGAAGGCGAGGCGGGAGACACTCATAACTGAGAGGAAAGGTGAGAGGTGCGTCACCAATAGTGCTGCTAGAAGCCTACAGCCTTAAAGAGAAGCATGAACAGGACCTATAAAAAACAAACAAACACAGAAAATAAAATGTTAGACATAATGAGAACCAGTTTATTTACCTTCCCGATTTTTACAGAAAAAAGTGAAATGAAGAAAGAGTATAACAAACTGTAACAACATGATTCAGTTGATATATATTTCTTTATGTATTTTTGTTTTTAGCTAAAACGGTAAAAACAGAGAATTGAGTCCTGAGATTTGACCTGTTAAACACTCAGCAGAGCACCAGTGTTTGGGTTCCTCTGGTTCTGGTTCTTCTGGCTTTCATCCATCATGCCTCAGATGATTTCTTATTGGTTTGGCGTGTACAGGCCTATTATGGGTGCCTGTAGTGATGTCCAGTCAAAGCCTGTTTGTGAGGTTCAGCTGGCAGATATGTAGATGCTGATTCTGGGTTTTCACACATCATCGACCTGGGGGCGGGCAGTCTGTCAGTGTTCTTCTTTCTACAGAACACCAGTTTAGATGCACCAATGCCCTGGCGGCTTATCTGGTGGACTCCCCCTCCTTCAGCATTCCACTGGCATGATCCAGGTCATGTTGCCCCAGCTGTGGCATTCTTGCAGATATCATTGTCTCCCTCATTTTTGTGCCTTTTTTAAAAACCTGCCCTACATGTACTCTAAATGTACAACCAATTTTAAAATAAAGGTGGGGCCAAAAAACAAGTTGTGTGTTTATAAATCCCTTGAGTATACTTTAGTCCTTAAGGATCCCCAGATCGCATCTAGAGGATCACCCTGGTCATAATCTTTGGGCAGGGAAGTCAAAACAAGAAGAAAAATCTAGAATAATGTCAAAAGTTCTTTCTTCAAAGTCAAAAACGGAAACGCGGCTGAGAGGGAAGATGCTGCACTTTGAGATGTTCGTAAAGAGAAACTCTTGAGTCTTTTTGCTTTTTCTGTGTTTTTTTGCAGCCGCTGACTCAGCAGCACAGGTGATGGTGATCCATGATGACGACAGCAGCAGCAGCAGCAACAGCAGCAGCATTAGCAGTGACAGCGACAGCAGTATGGTGTCCATAGACAGTAGCCTCAGCTCTGTGGTCTCTGTGGACACAGACAGTAGCGTCCACTTGGACTCCAGTCCACACAGTTACGACAGTTTCTCTGAAAGCATTGATGACTATGAGGATTAGCGTGGGCTGTGATGTGACTCAGACTCTTGGTGTCGATAAGATAGTCCGCTGAAATCAGCAGGAATTTATGTGTTTCTTTTTGTAACATTACTGTTAAATTGTCTTTATTTTCTAAAGCAATAAAGTGTCTTCCTATGCATTTTCAGTCACTCCTGCCTGTATGATGTCATGCCCATGTTGATTTTTGTCCAAGCATTGAGTCAATATATTTTTTAAAGAAATTAAGCATCTTGTAATTCTTATGAAATCATATGTTTCATCTACAAATACTCAGAGTTCTTTAATGATGCCAAACTTCATGAGTTGTGACCAGGACCTTAAAAACAACAACAAAATCACACATATATCCTGCTGGTGCTGATTTGAGCAAAAAGCTAAGCTCTTATTTAAGTTATGTGTATCAATAATGATTGTGTAAGACAAAATTAAGTTCCATAAAATCGAATATTTTGAAGAAGATTCATAATTTGTGTCATCTGTCTGATGCTGTATTACCTCTAAATAGTATTCTGAAAGGCTGGCATTGACTTCATAATGTTTAAATCTGCATGCAAGCAGTGTTCTAGGAGTTTATGTAACAACTCCTTGGGTGAAGCAAATAGAAGCGTGTGTGATGGCAGCATATGCACCATATGGTTGTATATATAGATGGTGTTGAGGCTGTTTATCCACCAGAGAACTGAGGTTGTTAATTGCGCCATAAATAGAAACTGCATATTATTCAATGCTCCAATAGAAATTGTCTGTACTCACAAATATGTATCAGCCAATGTTCTGCTGCACTGTCAGATTATTGATCTTCTGGAAGGAGTATTCCTGGTGCCACAAACTTTTTTATTTCCTAATGAAGAAATTTGTGCACAAGAGATTTAGAAACACACTTATTGTAGATAAAACCTTTTCTCTGTTTTAAGACTGGTCATACTGTCAGTATGTTAGGGGCACTGTTGCCTCACAGCAAGAAGGTTCTGTTTGGAGTTTGCATGTTCTCCCCCGTGTCTCCGGGTTCATCATTGAACCTGTACAGTTGTTGTTTATTGCAGATTCAGGGACACCCCTCATCTGATACTAACTCTACCCAGAGAGCTCTGGAACAGCAGCTCACAGAGAGAGTTTGCCTCCTGCTCTGTAGACAGCTGATGTCACGCCAGTCCATTAAAGCCAGAGTACGTGGGGAGTAGATAGTCTGTCAGGCCATAATACATGAGGACGACAGTGATGGACCGCCTCGGGGCTGCAGTCGGAGCCTCCATCAGACTCTTGGAGAGAACTTCTGATGCCAGTAACGGCCGTATTTACTGTACTTTTGTCATGTTTTTTAATAGTCAAGCATTCTGTTGATGTGGTTTTGACTCATTTCTAACCACCTACATCACAGCCATGCACCTAATTTGTTTGCAATAAATATGGATTCACTCCAGTATGCTCTTATCCAAACGGCCCATATCCCTGGTCCATCTGCCAGGTTTGCAGAATCCAAATGTTCCTCACAGCATGATCAGGCTGAACACTGCAGCAGCTCCTGCACTCATCCTCCTGCAATGCTGATGTCACACAGGCCTAAAAACACTTATTCAGCATATCAGTGTCCTTATTTCTTTTCTTTTCTTTTTTTTTTTAACTCTAATGTAACAAGTCTTCCCCAGGCAGCTCTTTTATTCCTGGATTAAATGAATAATTGATGACACTGTCTTTAAAGCCTTTTGTAATGACCGGTTAATATA
This sequence comes from Chaunax sp. Z400, assembly GCA_037577475.1. Lineage (NCBI taxonomy): Eukaryota > Metazoa > Chordata > Actinopteri > Lophiiformes > Chaunacidae > Chaunax > Chaunax sp. Z400. The sequence continues at coordinate 4,192,877 of CM075202.1, forward strand.
ATTCATTGCTGTTTGAAAAATATGTCAAACCTCTTTTTACCTCTGCCAACAAGAGTTTGAGGAGGTTATGTGATTGCAAATCAATTAAGTAATGAATCAATTAATCTGCTGCACCACTTAAAGTCAGTTTTTCTTCAATTCTTGTTCAAAACTTATGATGCATTCAAAGACCGGAAAATCTGCATTTTGACAGTAAATTATACACAGAGATATAGTTTTAATCAAAATTCTATTAAGAACACGATTTCTTAGGTCTTGAAATTTTAAAAAAATCGCGTTATCCGTTACACTGTAAATCTAAAAGCATTAGTTAGTCATATCCTCGAAGTGCATCGGTCTTGTTATTTAGTGACGTAACGTTGAGGAGGAAGTGGTCAATTTCCGGGGTTTCAAAGTGAACCGGAGCGTTCTGTTACCAAGGAGACGGATGAACTCCAGACCAGCTCACTGCATGTGTAAGCTAACGCTTAGACATTGTGTCGTGTATGTAATTAATGTATTTAATATATATATATCTACTAAATATATGTCGGTTTATCACCGTGAGGATGTTTTTCAGTGATTAATTTGGTAGCCATGATACTAAGCTAAGCTAAGCTAACGGGAGGGAGGAAATGTTCTGCTACACTTAGCTAACTTTCTTTAGCAGGTTTGGCTAGCAACATAATGTGCATGGCAGCATTTCTTTTCCACATTTATACACAAAATAAAGTAGTTATTAAACGTATTTCGTGTTATATTTATTGAGCTATTTAAACTGCTCTTTTGCCTGATTTGGTTACTGCAAAAAGCTGATAAATAGTATATTTCACCAATAAATCAAATATACAATTGGGGTTGAATAATTTTGCTTGCAACTGCTGACTTTAATATAAACACACCAGGAAATAAGCACAATTCTGTCGACAATCACTAATATTTGAAACTTTTAGCATCAGTGTTTCTTCTTTTTAAACAGAGCATAAACTACAAATGTCCGGGTCCCCTTATCTTCCAGTAAGCAACCAAAACGTAGAAGAAGACTACAGAAAGATGAGGAGGAGAATCATTGCCGAACATCCAGACTGGCTGGTTGCTTTTCCCAGTTTATCAATCCTCTGTCTCCAAAGCATCGTGAGAAACTTTGAGGGTATGCCGTTGTTTCTAGCACCATTATCAAGCACACTTTTATTCGCTGAGTTATCATATAAATGGAACTTTATGCAAACATGTTACAGAAAAGCCCATATATGAAGAACTGACACCCATCCAGAAGGCCTTTGTGCAGGAGAGACTGTCTACTTCCCTGCCGCTGCATGTGACGGCCAACTTGATCTGCGACGGTGTCTACTGGAAGCGATGCTGTGAGCAACAGTGGGACCTTTGTGACGTCTCTCATTATGGCCACAGCTGGAAACGAATGTCCTGTGAGAGGCACATGGAGAACATTATTGAGCTTTTCATTCCAGATGTAACGGAGCCAAGTAAAGTTCTAGAGCTGGTACCTCTTTTTAAGGACTATGTCAAGAGGCTGGACATCTCCCAACTCCTGCCGCCAATCAAGGAGCCCCAGAAGAAGGAAGAGGAATGTGGCTCCGGGTTGGAAAGTGACGATGAGTACGACGGACCGTCTATGGACCACTTTGACTTTAACATCCTGCTTCACAAGCTGCCAAACCTGGAAGAGCTCCATTTGGTTTACAGGGTCAAACAATGTGGCATGAACTTCGAGTGGAACATGTTTGAGATGACTGACAGAGATTGTGAGTCACTGGGAAAGGCCCTGAAGTCCTGTGAGACTTTGAAGGTGAGGACTGAAGTCTCTCAAGTGGTTTATGGCATGCTGCCTTTTCTAGCTCTCATTATCTGGAGCATTTATGTTATAATTCAGCACCTCTGGCTGGCAGTCACAGAGCATTATTTACAGGCATTAAACAGTCCCAGATTCCATGAAACAGGAAAATTGTTGTTGGCACTTCAATTCATGCTCTGTTCACATGAAAGAAAAGACAGCAGAGCCTCTGCCTGCAACCTAAATTAGTCACTGTTTGACAGAACATTTTTGTCAAATTAATTTATTACTGCATGAGAACATGGCTTATATCTGGTATTGGTTTCTGTGCATATAGGAACTGCAAAAGTTTTTTTTTTTATATTAGGGATGCAGTTTGGTACTGATTAATCTGTGGATTATTGTTTCGATGAATGGTCTATTTAATTACAGTGATATAAAATAGAGAATGCATGTTGTGTAAAGCATAGTCCCTCACTTTCTGCGTTGCAGGCATTTAAATAGTATTTATGCAGAGCAGAGGAGTTATTTTCAAATCCTATGCTCTATAACAACTTATCTATACTATGTCACATACTACATAATCTGGCTAATCTTCACAATATCCTGTTTCTACAGCTTCTAAGGCTTCATCAAAGCCACATTGACGACAACAAATGCTGCGTGCTGGTGAAATACCTTTTGGACCACCCATCCCTGAGTGTCCTCGACTTTTCTCACAACCAGATCGGCGACAAAGGAGCCAGAGCCATCGGTAAACTGCTCACCAGGAGTAAACTGGAGACTCTGAACATCTTTGACAACAGCATTAGAGGCCCGGGAGCCAAAGCTATAGCTCACGCATTGTCCAAGAACTCCACCTTGTTGTCACTCAACCTGCGTCTCAACCGTCTGCGGGATGAGGAGGGTGTGGCGATCGGCAAGGCCTTGCTGAACAATAACACTTTACGTCACCTGCACCTGGGAGGCAATCAGGTGACGCAGCCCACTGCTTTTGCACTGTCTAAAGTTCTAGTTCAGAATAAAACCCTGAAGAGCATCAATCTGTCCTGCAACAACCTGGGTGTGGTAAGTAAATTAATATTCTTAATATTCTTATTCTTCCTCTTACCTGAGGGTGGTGCCAGAGAGAAGGCTATATTGCTACTTACTCTATGTTAAAAGGGTCCAAAGTCTGTACCGGTGCAGACTCATTCATTTGTAAAACATGCTTTTTCCTTATCCTCATCTGCACATGGGTTTACCTTCAGTTTAAGCTAAGTGCTAACGTTTAATCTGACAGGTCAAATGCACCTGACTGAAATCTGGTTGTAACTATCCCGTCATGGTCTCACGGGTTCTACAAGAAGGACGAGGAAAATTCAGTGATCACCAGAATATTGAATATTGTGTGTGGCAAATGTATTACCAATGCATCAAAATGCAGATTAATGGATTAGTTTTTAAATGGACCAATTAGCTGTTTAGATAATTATCAAAATACCACAAAATTCAGATTCCATTTTAGAAGATGAGAAGATTTGCTGGTTCCTCTGTCTGCTTATAGACATAGTACAATAAAAGTAACAGACAGAATAGCTTTAAAGTACAGGGATTGTCAATTATTCATAGGCATGTGTGGAAAACGTGCAATAATGGAAAGCCTAGTAAGTGTTGTTTCCCCGTGAGAGGTAGATCAGATTTTCCCCCCTCGTTATGCTGTCTCTGACTGGAATACACGGCAGAGGATCAAAAATCACCTACATAGCAGAAAAGCAACGTTCAGTTCTATGAATAACTGCAACCTTGGTCTGCTCTTCACAAAAATAGAAACGCCTATTTCAGACACGAGAATTAAAAACACTGGTGACACTCACAGTTCAGTTCACAGTTCAAAACATGCATGTGTTGCATGTCCTCTCTTCCTCTCACCTGTGTGTGCAGGATGGAGGTAAAGCGCTGGAGGAGGCGATGTCTCACAACACCAGCGTAACAGAATGTGATATCCGTCTGACGGAGGTCGATGAGCGAAGCGTTTCCTCCATTGATCAGGTCGTTTGGACCAACCGGAGTTTGGAGCAAAAGAGTGGTGCTGAAGAGAGTCAAACCCAGTAGACGTCAACGGCTCCTTTTTCAATACAAACCCAGCCAGCTCCGCATCGCAAATGAGATGAGCTGATATCACACAAAAAATGATATCACACAAAAAAATACAAAATAGTCCTTTTGTTCATAGTAAGTGGATCAGTACATTTTTACTTTATGTGTTTGTGCTAATTCTGATATTTGATGGTGTAGAATGTTCCTTATTTCTGCTTAACAACGTCACATTTTTTTGGATGTGGCAACAACTTGCATGAATAAAATTTTGACACATATTTTCGTGAGCATTTCAGTTTATTGAGGAGACTTTGTTCCATTTTGATACACAGATTTGGTGTTCAGTCCTAATGTAACGTCATCAAGGCAACATTGTGGCGGTGCTGGAATACATATTTGTGTTATGTTTAACCTACATCTACTGGCTAATAGTATACTAGTTACACCTTCGCTAGGCAGCAAGGAAGCATCTTTAGTGTAATTTATATCACATTTTCCTATTTGATTAATTTTGCAAAGTCACTAGTTGTTTGCTAGAGTTGTAGAAAAAGAGGCAAAGCTATTCTGTGTGTGGTTACTACATGAAGCAATCTACATATGATAGAATACTGATCAGGAATTAGTCCATCTACCTCTAAAGGATGTGTTTGCACTTGATCCTAAACCAGTCAAATTTTCAGTTAAATAAAGAAGTATCAAATATGATTAAAAAAATTGTAAAAACTTGTTTAAATGGAAACAAAAATGATTAAAAATATAAAACAAAAAGCAGCACCATTTATTGCCATTTAATATCTGCACATCGAAAATGTCTCTGCTTCATTTACTTCTAAGTGAGCGACACATTCAGCTAATGACAGAATCCACATCGACAGTCATTCTAACCTCTCTCCTCTCTACTTTATTTACAGTACAAATCCTTTCTGTCCTACAGTCTCGAAAATCTACAAAATCATTGAAATATAAAAAGACGAACCCACAGAGCATTCCTGTGTGAAAGTCCACATTATAACAAGCTAATCTACTTCATAGGGTTCTCGATAAAAGGGTTCAGTGCTTTGCATGGCTAAAGACTTCATGCTAACAGTCATCTATGGAGGAAAAATGTACTTATTAACGCTTTTTCTACGTATGAATATCACAGTGGACCCATCTGAGAGGCTCATTGGCTAACGATGAATGAGAGAATGAGATAAATACTTCAGTTTAAGACTAATATCAGATGCTTTTAAAATCCCTTGTGGAGTTTGCACACTTTTCTTTCTTTACACATCACCCACTGCACCTGCACATGAATCCTTGCCTTGTGAAAAATGCATGCTGGGATATGATCCAGTCCATCAGAATTAGAAATAATAGGTTAAAGAAAATCTGAATGTACTAATGAATATATTAGCTTCTCATTTGGTTTCCTGCTGGTTATAAAAAAAAATGTTGTTCATGTTCACACCACCCATAAACCATTAAAGACATTTAGGAAATACATTTAGCTTCACTTAGCGGTAGCTTCATGTTGTATACAGACATAAGGGTGGTATTGATCTCCTCTTCTAACTCTCTGCAAAAAGGCAAATAAATGTATTTCCTAAATGTCTGCATATGAACAGTTTCTTAAAAGAGAATACATAAGTGTCATGAACACCAGGACTGGGAGTCGGGCGCCCCAGCTGTTCCTAAATTCAAAGTTGGCTGTGGTTTTAATGCAAGTGTGAAGATTGTTGCACCACACAAACTAAAAAGTAGAGATTAAGAATAGAAATAAATCTTTCTGGAACTGAATAAACTTGTTAATTCATCTATTTATTTTGATATTGATATGGTCAACCTAAATGATCCGACACCTGATTGAAATGCTGTTTAAGAATCATAACATGTAGTTATATTTTGAATATAATTACATATATAATTAAAGAATAATGCAACAATGTTCATTTACAAACTGTTATGTCAATAACTAAATAACTAAATAAAGTTTAGGTTGTCTAATCCCAAAGCCAACCCTTGCTAACTCTAACACATGTAGCATGTATTTCTCCATTGATTCTGACACAAATCAATCATCCCACACATAGAAAAGATCATCAGTTCAATTTAATGATGTGGTTTGACTCCTAAAACTAACATTTGGAAGCTAATGTAAACCAGTTCCAACGATCTTTACTCGCTAAAACATTTCTTAAGTTCTAAAGGTGCAACACTATTTATTAAATCTCTAGTTTAAAACTAAGTGGCTGTTACTAATGAATCAGAGAGGAATTTACAAAACAAATAGCTGATGCAACCGAACTTCTGAAGAAGAACAGACACCCATCTGTTCTTTGTTATCTGGAATGGCATCATTCATAATTTGGTGTCAGTTTAGTCATCCTGCATTTGCAAACCCCTCGTTTAAAGATGGTCTGATTATTACGCAGCTGATTCTTGCTGCAGACTTTGGTAAATATGAGTAAATGTCCTGTAACTTCTTCCTAAACCTAAAGTTTGCAAAGAGGAATCTTCGCCCTGATCACTGCCCTGAGTTGTCTGGGCTTGCATAGATGACCTGCGAGTTGTGAAATGAGTCTAAACTGCTTTAAATGTTTGCTTTCCGAATTATATTTTGTTGAAGGAAATGCAAGATTTGATCTAATCCATGTTGTTAATCACGCCTCGCCTTGTTTGACTATTATCAGTGTCCCCCCTAAGATGGTCTTAACATCGCTCATGGAATGTAATGAGTATGGCTAATTGGTCCCAATTTACAGTACAGGCTCATTGTTGTGAAGACAGACAAAATGACAGACAACAGGCAAGTTGGTATTTACCATTCTTAGATGTTATAATGGAGGAGAATAATCTGTATAAATAAATAACAGCATGTTCTTGAATCAGATCTGTGCTGATTTTCATCCCTTCAGAGAAAGACTTATGAAGAAATAAAGCACCTGGGAGATTTAACAGTTAAAATCAGCTACGTCGTTACATCTTAGATGCTAATTCCTATATGTTTTTTTTTTTTTAAGTAGTTCTGACATGCTGGATTTTCATCTCTGTTTCCATTAAATCTTTATTTTGTGCATGACTTGGCTGCAAAATATAATTCATGGTGACTAAGATACTGCTCGTATTTTCTTTTCCGGTCTTTAAAGTAATCCTGTCATATTATTAAATCTGACACTATCTGTTGTGAATCCAGGCCTCTTCCTATTTCTGGCGTCTTTCATGGCCATGGCTCTCTGGCTGCCTCTCTGATATACAGCAGCAGCATCATCAGTCGGCTGAACGAGAGCTGTGTTCGGAGGAAAATCATCTGAAAAAACCATTCAGGGCCTGATTCTTCAAACCTCGTGTGTATTTTAAACAATAATGAAATCAGTTAAGACGCGTTTCTGCGTTGTGCTATTATGTGTTTTAAGGGGACGATGTTGAGATGAGATGATTTAGCTTATGTTTGTCGGTAAAACTTTATCACTAGGCACTTAAATAAAGAGGTAGGCTGAATAAGAGCCAAATATAAAATTAAATGGACCTTGAATGAGATTTTAAACAAACTAAATTGACACTGATCTATTAATAGTATGAGGTTTATTAGTATGTAGTTGCCCATTATGTAAACTGAACAGTTCACAGTAATTAACAAACAGTTTGAAGAAGTGTTGATGATTCAGTTTGACGTTCTTTAGCCCACCTGTGCTAAATTATTCATCAACTGCGTGGCTATATTTAGCAAGTCAGGAAAGTATAATGTCATTGCAACACAGCTGATTTCATCTTACTAGATACTTTATGGAAATATTTTCCCTTTTTAATGCATTTCCAGAGCATTGACAGATTTAAATCACCCTGTATCAAACATGTTTAGATTTTTAGATTTGACGCTTGGTTAACTTCATTTCTCACATCATGTGTGAGTCTCTGATTATTTCAATATTTATTCATTTCTCATTCAGGCCTTTTCTTCTTTCTTCAGCTACGACTGAGTCGGTGACTCAGATCTGCAGAGATGGTATTTCTCTGTCATTTACAGACAGTTCAGGTCATTTACTCCTTTTAAAGCTGCATTGTCTGTTTTTAATTTGATATTCACTCCTCTGTAAGGACTTTCCCAGATATACTTTGTTTTCTGTTTGTTTGAGGCTACAGTATCTGTAGAAACTTAAACTAATTATTTTTGTGGGGCAATTTGTCGCTGACTGAGTTATGTCTGAGAGGCAGAAATCAATGTTAGCCCAACCCTGGTGTAAAGAGGTTTCACTCTCTGTTCCTGAATCATTATAGTCTTCGCTCAGATAAGCCTGGCAGCTGTGGGTTATAGAGAAGTCTCGACACAGGAGCCGTTTCTGTGCAGGGAGCGGTGGTCGTGGTTGAGGCAGCCTTCGTTCCGATGCACAATGAGCACTGGGAAGTACAGAGCGTCCTGGTAGTCAGGAGGGTTCTCCTCGCAGGTCTGCTGCCCTGACAGACAGCGGGTGCTCTCTGTGGGGCAGGACTGCTCGTTCAGGCTCCCGCTGCTCCTCCACAGGCAGCTCCGCCTGGAGCCATACAACCGGCCCAGAGAAAAGCGGCTGGCGCTGAAGGGGATGCGGGGGCTCCCTGTGTTGCAGATGCTAAGGGCGCTACGAGAAAAGATGGAGGAGCTGCTGATGGCGCGGTGGCAGCGCTCGCAGTTCTGCCTGTAGCTGCCGTAGCCTCCACAGATGGAGTAGCTGTTACAGCTCCCTGAGAGCTGGGCCAGGTCCATGAGAACTGCCTCTGAATAACTGGGCACCAGCTGCTGGTTGGAGCGGATGTGCCACTCCAGCTCAGTGCTGTCGATTGTGTTGACTCGTGGGATGTGCCGGCAATATGGCCTCTCCTCAGATGGTGTGACTGGCACATAGTCAAAGCCAAACAGCTTCTCTACGTGGTAGTGCACACAGGCAGTGCGGTACTCCGTCAGCACCCGCAGAGGCCAGGACAGGGTGAAAGCAGCTGCCGCCCAAAATGTGGAGTTGGATACGTACCAGGGAAGGTGACTAGGGTCAGAAAAGGCAATCATATACTCCTTAAAGTCTACATTCTTCAGGTGCATCCCCTCACGGGCCTCCATGTAGTCATCCAGGCCCTCATTCTCTGTGAAGAACCTGGCCCGCTGGGTCAGGTAAGAGTTCTCTGATTCCACATTAGCAAAGCTAAAGCACTTGGTGAACCTCAACCTGGAGATGGGGAAGTCCTCCAGACTCACCAGCTGCTTCGAGATGTCCTTAACCCCACAGTTCCCGTAGTCAAACTCCGCCTCAGCCACATGGGTGTTGACTCGCTCATGGTAGACCTGCGTGGTGGTGTAGGCATCTCCGTTACGGTAGCGCGTCACCTGCCGCGTCCTCCTGACATAATGGTAGCTAATGGCCTTCCACCAGATGCAGGGCGTGGCCTGCTGCATTCGTTGGATGCGCTCCGCCACGCTGTCCACGTCCACCTTGTACTGCAGCTCGTTCCTGGTGTAGCAGTGCCAACACTCCACCAGGTAGACCACGTAGAGCATTACCAGGAAGGCCAAAGGGATGTAAATGTAGCCGTTGGAGCAGGGACTGTCGTGGTACATCATGGACTTTCCCTTGTAAGCGTTGTCGAAGGAGAGGCGAGTGACTTTGGTCACCTGGCACCAGGTCATCACTCCAAGGCAGCTGTACATCAGTAAGGACAGCAGCAGGCATTTCCAGTGAGTCTCCTGACACAAAGATTTAGTCAGGGACTGTTTCTGGGGCCGCTGCTACAAAGAAGACAGGAAATAAATTACCTACAATTAAACACTTATAAATCTGTAATTTCCCTGATAAGTATGGCCTAAATATCTGTTAAGTATAAAGTTAGAAACAGTTCAAAAGTAGTGGCTCGTGCCTATAAAATATTTAAAGAAATATTCCGTGTTCTAAGTGCTTTTGCATAGTTTATGCATGAGCTGTGAGCCAATTTCTCGTGTCTTGGTTTGTGCTTCAAATGACTCACCCACTCCTCTGATCCAATTCAATAAAAATGTCTCATTAATGCAAACGTGTAACATTAAGTACATTCCTTGTGGTCCGTCAGGAGCCCTGTGAGCTTCTGTTTGACGGGGGGGGGAAGTGTGCACACGGCCACAGTGTTCATATAAATGTAATATTTGTGAATAGAAAAGGAAACATTCTAAAGGGTATCTACATTTACTGTCAAGCTAGCCAGAAAAAAGAATCTACTATTTGACTGTGACAGCATAAAGCTGGTGCCATCCTTTTATCACCACAGGGCACCACAACCCCAGAGCCTGCATCAAGAGTTTGTCACGTCTCTTGGGATCGTTGCCACACAAACCTGGCAGGGATTCAAAAACCTGCAGGAAGGAAGAGTTATGAGAAAATTCATTTGAAGAAAATCCATAAGAGACGTCGCACCGGGGCAGAGCCATACTGTGTATAGACACAGAATTATACTGTAGCAGCACTGATTGGGCTGAAAAGCAAAGGTTATCCCCTTCATCTCACGCATAGGTCAGCCCCTGCATAGGAGCGACCAATGGCACCAGCAGCCAGCATCACTGCATTGATGTATTGAATTCAATATGTCGGCTCTGTGCTCTTCAAGTGACAAACAAGTGTAAATAATAGATGCTCTTTCTCCATAATTATCTTCACCACCTTGGTCACATGGTCCCCAAGTCTCTCACCAACCCAAGGCTGCACCCTGTGGGGTAAAAGGGAGATGAAGCCACTGCAGAAGGAGTATTTACTCACTGGCATCCTGCACACACTCAACAAACATTTAATCAATACAACATGACATAGTTTGTGACTCATGTTTCACATTACAGCTTCTGTTTAGGCAGCAGAAATAACGATGAACACTTCTGCAGAGGGGAGCAGCACTCTGCAAATGAAATCGTCCGTAATTTAGTTGTTTTTGCATTTTTATGGACAGCAAATCTAACTGTATGTGGCAGTCTTTGCACTTAAAAGAAGCAAATACATCAACGAATGCCTGGCTCACAAAATTCTAACTTAAAGAACGACTAGACATTCAAGGAACAGTGAGTTGGATTTTTTTAAACTGTAAGACACCACCAAGATTTTTATAGTTGTTTTAGCACAAAACAGATGACTGTTCATTAGACGCAAGGACAGCGGACTCACATGAACACAGTGGTGTTGACAGTTTTCATGCATTAGATGCATCTGATCTAGTTAAAGGGCAAGAATTTCTTATTGTGCATGCTCATAATGTGGGGAGACCCAAAGTCAATGTCAAATATTTTTGAGTTTCCATCAGGGATTTGAAACAGCACAAAAATATCAAGAAATAAATTCAAGGAAATGAAGTTTGTGGTTCCAAAATAAGTTTTCTTAAGGCTGTTGTACCAATAAATCATTGTTTTTAACACAATTATGGTACAAAACTTGGGGTAAGGATGCAAACTATTTGTATCCAGGCAAGAAAACATAAAATATAAAAAATAGGAAACATTCTCTATTATTGTTAGGATATTCAGCATATAAGTCTGCATATTTTTATCTAAATTCTACCTTTCTGATTTACACTAACGTCCGTAAACTTTCATAGGTTGCCACGATTGTGGTTTTGACTCAAACACTTTACATTGTTTGTCATGTGAGTGATGTAATATCACATTTCTCAAATAAAAGAGCCCTTGAATGGAATGTAGGTCATTAAAAATCTGTAAATCTGTATTTTATAAGGCAAACGTTTCAGTCAGAACCTTCAAGACTGGAGAAACTCTACAGTTCATGAGACCACAGAGCCTCTCACACTGATGGACACTTTCTCTTGACATAATAAGACCAGCGAGGTTATATAAAATCCCTCTTGTGTAATGGATATGTAACTTGTCCAACATGTGTGTTTATAGGGGAAGTCCACACAGTGAGAGGATAGGGAAAAGAAAGCCTATGAAACATAGTTGTTGGATTTAATCCCTATTACCCCATACAGGGGAAATTTTATGGTGTGTCTGATTTAGCGAGGTCAAATCAAGTCAAATGCTTCTCCACCAATGTTTTTGTTTGTTTTTCTGTTTGCAGGATTACTCAAAAAGTTATGAATGATGAATTTTGATGACATTTTAGGGGCAATTGGATATGGCCCAGGGAACAATCCATTAGGTTTTGGTGGTGATCCGGATCATCATCATCTGGATCCAGAATTTTTAAAGGAGTTGTTACCATTGCGGGATAGGGGCAATTACAACTTCATGAATAATGGCAACAATGCTTGGACAAAAATCACGCAACAACATCCCCATGAGATCAAGTATACACATCATCACCTATGGAATATAACCCAAGAAATATTCCAGATCAGGTGATCCAGAATGTCTCAATTTAAGGGCTCATAGAAAAAACACTACAGTGAGATAACAAATAATAATACTATATACAGACAATGTGATTCCAAATTCTAGGAGTATGTTTTCACGGTCAAGAAGTTGTATTATGAGGGTAAAACTATCATGGGACTAATGGGGAAACTGAGCTGGAGGTTTGTGCTGTCGAGATAAAACATTTAATGCATTTTCCTCACTTTCTGCAGCAATATTTCTTTTAACATAACAAACTATCATGGATTTTGTCACTTTTGGGAGTTTTCTTCTTACTTACTTACTTCAGTTTCATTTAGCCTAAATGAGGCGTTTGGTCACTTTCCAGGATCCACAAAAGGTCCCCGGACCTCGTTCAGGAAACCAAATACAAACGCTAACACATCCACGCACGTTCACAGTCTCGAGTGCGCGCTTGGACGCACAGGTTCTGCACTATACAATTCTCATCACCTATGAAATGCAGTTTAATTCCCAGACATGGCCCCAGTTCACCCCTAATCTGCAAAATCTGATTATAATAGTGAGATTAGTGTGGCATCAATGAAATATGTCTCACTAATTAAGAGCTGAATCTACCCCCTGTGCTTATGGATAATAAAACTGGCCTGCGCACTGACAACAATGAGCCCTCACCTCCTCCCGGGGGCTGTCCGACCCCTCTTCGGGTACGGTGGTGGTGCTGCTTTCACTGGCCGTTGCAGCCGATGCTGGGGACATGATGAGTACAGTGCAAAAAACGGCGCATGGGATCGGGGTTTTCCAAATCAGGGTGAAACATAAAGACACTGAGAACCTCTCTGCGCATCATCCAGAAGAAACTAGTCCGATCGGAGCCCAAATGGAAAAGCTCAGAAGATCCATCAACATCCCGGCTTCTCCCAGCAGGGCAGCCTATAAGGTGAGCCGGTCATTGTGCCTCGGTAAACGCTCGAAACCGACTCCTTCCGCGATGCAATGGCAAGGTGCTGATGAAGACTACAGCAGGGGATGCAATGTTTGGAGATGGCAAAGGCGGCAGTCACTTCCTCTCCCTGCAGGCAGTGCCCGCGGCAGCCAGTGAAGCTGTGAAGCAGGACAAAGACGACAGGCGGCGGCACGTGTGTGCAGACACCACGATGTAAATAACACACATATCCCTGTTCTAGTAGACCCCTACAGCACAGAGGCGGTGCTGCGGAGGAGAACCCACCCTCTGCATCTCATTAGATGCATGGCCATGTCTGGAAGGACCGATGATTACAATAATATCCAGTGAAACATTATTATAATAATAAAACAAATTAGATGCTGCGAAAATATACAGCAAAATTACCTGATGCTTGGCATCATTGCATGTATAAGAAAACATCAGTCTGCACAGTAAACTGACTGTCAAGCATCAATTATACGGGGGAAACAATGCATATAGAAGAATAGACCTGCAACCAGGGGTGCACCCTCAAGAGAGGCAAACCAGGGAAATGTTTTGGGTCCCCCAATTTGGGAAAGGGGCCCCCCAAATAGTTGTTGGTGAAACTATGGTGGGATTTGCATTTTTGTGTTGTTGTACTGAATGACATTAAGATATCACATTTTCCGTGAAACAGTGGAATGCAGAGAAAATGTTGGAGCGACTGTTTGGTTGACCTGAGCATAAACTGGAACCAAAACTTTCATCTAAATACTGGAGATGCGTTCAATGCACCACAGTTTGTGCCTCATGAAAACAACAACTGGTATTTTGTTCCTTATTAATTTCATATGATTATTATAATTTAATTAACAAAAATAAAGAGACAGAACAAAAATATAAGCACCATAAACTTCTCAGGTGACACAACTGGAGTGTACAACATTTCTTACAATCAGTAATTAGTGTGTACAAGAACACGTAATAAGAAGACTAATAATAAACATTAGAATATTCTACATTCCGGCAATTTCTGTTTCTCCTTTGTAAATAGAACTGTTCACACAGGAAGCCTTTAATTTACTATCCTGGCACACAAGCCCTTGTTTATCGCAGCCCCTGGACATTGGACTGGACTGCTGCCGGCATAAAATGGAATAAGTAAACACAAAAGTAGATTACATAAAATAGATGGTGGCTCTTGGCAGGCGTGGAGGTTTTTCTTTGACAGTTGTTTTTTTAGACTGTGTTTATGATGAATATGGTCCTCTCCGAGCAGCCAACTGTGGATGTGTAAGTTAGCCCTCTGACAGCCAAACCACAATAAGCATTTTCATGATGGTGAAGGAAACAAGAAAGGATGGCTGGGTTATTCTTGAACTTCCTGTAGGTCACAAAATGCAGCTCTGCTTACAGATACTTGATTAAAAGATACTATCGATTAAAAGCAACTCTTGTGGAGTGATCTAAGACTGCATGCCAAAGTGCAGGCTTATATTTCTGTTGATCAGAGGTGGGGTTAATTTAATTGATTAAATGATCTATTTAATAACATGTTTGTTAGCATATTGTCAACATATAGATTAGGTTTTAACAGGGGTGTTGCTAGACATAAAGCTCTAGTGGGGCACAGGCCCCCATTATTCTAATCACATTTTTTCTTGAATATAAGAGGTTGTTAAAACATGAATGTGAGATTTTACTGAGGTACGTCAGATCAATACTGGGACATGTGCCCAGTACAATAGGTCTGTCGACGCCCCTGGCTTTTCAGTTTTGGAATATTATCTAAAGCCCCAAAATTCCCCCTACAATTACAGAGGACATGAACTCAGTGTCCTCAATGGTAGGCCTTAAAGTTAGGAGGAAAGAGTCACATCCCTGCTCACTGATTTCCATTCTGTATAAAAAGGGAGAAAAATCAATGTCTCCCAAGAAGATTTTGCTAAATGGATTGTAAAATTTATGAGTCAAATTTTATAAAATATTCCAAAACACTTCTATATGCTTCTTAAACACAGATCTAAAAAATACCCCGCTTGAATTTTATTTTTTATTTTGAAAATGTGGTTTATTTTGAAAATATCGCTTCCGCTGCTACACTTGACTCCCTGACGTTCTTCCAGCTGAAGTGCGTGCTTGTTCACGCGCACTGGGGATTCCCCCGCGTGACCAAAACAGCTTCGCCTTTCATATGTCAGCGCTTCCCCTGATCGCTTTTCACTGCTCATATGCCCTCCGCCTGAAGCTCACGCTGTTACCGGATATGTAGACCGTTTTCGCCTCATTTCGCTTGTATATAACCCATTTCTAGAGCTCTGGAATGACTGTACATGTATTTTACAACTTTTAAAACGTCTATAATCGATTTTTAAAAGCAAATCGAGGAGGCTGTTGCTTTGAGGTTGTGTATCGTGGGTTAGTGGCATGAAACGCAGCGGCTCATTCCTCTGGTTTCACAAAGGAGCGGTGGTTTCCTCAGGTGTCGGTAGGCTATCCTCGGAGTACGGTCACATCACCGAGCACCGAGCGGCGACAGCACGCGCTGCGAGCCCGTAAACCCTCACGGATAGGCGGGAGGGGGAAACCCATCGAAACCACCACCTCCATGGCGAGCGGCTGTAGGAAAGATGACTTGCTGGAGGATAACCGCACAGACTCGGGCATTGACTCCTACAGCTCCATATTGAAATCAGAGGAGCCCCGGGAGCCAAGCACCGACTTCAGCGGGCCGAGGGACAAGTTTTCCACCGGGGAGGAGCGCCTAGACTCAGCCTACGGATCCTCGTCCATCACGGTGGAGAGTTTATCAGATATAGTCGAGGATTGTACTCTTTCCAGCGGCCAGGAGGAGCAGGAACGGACCTGTGAACTCTCTGAACAGGAGGAGAACTTGCTCACAACTATTACTGAAGATGGAGACACGTATGTTTTAGTTTATTCTCTCTAATGGTGAAGGAAATCCTTTCTCAGCTTCATGGGTCTTTGCTGGAAGGCCCACTGCTGAATCTGCAGAGAGCAGTTTAAACACGGTGCCTTGCATTTTAAATCACTCTGTTAACTTTTACAGACTTTTTCATTCTGTCTTGAAATAGTATAATATGTGAGATTTAATCACCTCACATGTGTTTTCCTTTAATACCAGTAGCTCTGATGGTTAGGGCTGCAACTAATAATAATCCTTATCATCAATTATTCTGTTTGGGTTCAGAAAATAATGAAAAATCCCCAACATAAGTTCCCTAAATCCAAAGATCTTGTTTAGTCTGTTACGATATTCAGTTTACAGTTGTATAAAACAGAGGAAAGCTGGAACCAGAGAATATTCAGCATTTTACCCGAAAAATGTCTCTAGATTATTGAACAATTAGCTTTTACTCTTTAATTATTAACATTTAGCTCTTCAGCTCTACCGGTGGTGGAAGCAGCGGATAAATTATGTTCTATTCCACTGGATTTCTTTTAAAAAAAATACATAAATGGCAGTTTATGAAGTCTAAAAATCACATTGATTCTGATTCTGATTCTTCCCATGGTGCCGAATGATGAAGGGGGATTTCATAGCAGTGTGATACTGCAGATTTTTTTTTTTTTTTAATGAACTTTGTCTTTTTCATGAATGTGGACGCGTCTCTCAGACAGAAAACAGAAGTGAAACAGATAGGCCTGGAGTTCCCCATGCAGCACAGACAAAGCACATGCTGTGAGGCAACAGTGTGGACAGCTTTTGATCCATAGAAACTTGTTGTTCAGGATGGGACAGTGTGTTTGCATGTTTTTATTGGTTAATAACTAGCTGCTTCCCCCCCTCACCACACTAGAAATCAAGGAATGTTATTTGCTCGTCACAGTAGCTGTTTGCTGCTTTTCATTTCTCAGTTTTACTCAATGAAACTGTTGTGTTGCATGCAATCCAAACACCCCCCCCTCCCAACACGGCCTAATCAGCCCATGTAGACCTTGTGTAACCTGCTCATCTTACGTTGCCACGTCTGTTCTGACATGAGAGCAGGCTGCAGCCACCAGTGTCACCCAGCATTGTTAGATTTGTTGCTGCGTCTCTGACCTCTTTTCATTTCCGCTTGCTGATTGTTGGGGCTACATGGTTTCATTTTCACCACCCAACTATAGATAACCTGGGGTGGGAAAAAACAAACACACACCTGAAATCACACTTGGGTGAGAGAGAGAGAGAGAGAGAGAGAGAGAGTCACCCAAACATTATTTTTCCCCTGTGGGATTTTTTTTTTTTTTTTTTAGTTCTTATTCATTCAAGTCTTACTCAAACCAGGAAGTCCCTTTCAAATTAAGATGTCTGCTTACTTGGTTGACTCCATGAATCCAGCCAGTGATTAGAATTTGCTGGGATATCATCCTCGTATATCGTTTTAGGGTTTTTTTGCATCTCAATTTATTTAGTTCAAACAACGTGGGACATGTTAATCATTATTGTTTATTCCCAGTTATTTTTGTATTGATTTGTGAAAAAGTGAATACGATGTAAGATAATACGAATAGATTTATTGATCAACCAGTTAAAAAGCACACGTAATAAATCACCCATTGCACTATAACAACAGACAGGTATGTGCAAAATCAATCTGACAGTACACTATTATTCATTTATTATTCTTTTGGCTATTGATCAGTTGATGATATAGTTTATTTTATGGCTTAAACTTGAATAATTAACCATTAAAGTCATTTTAGCCTTTGTGCACAGATGAAACTAATGTGCATATAATTTTAACTAGAGACTTGTCTTTGAGGTGGTTGAAGCAGGCAGCTGTGACACTGTAGGAAGGTTTGTTCCCACACTGTCTGTCTCTGAAGTTGTGGGACGTGTATTTCGAAATAAGACAAACTCGCCGCTGATCTTTAAGTAACTGCAGTGATAAACTTTGATAAGTTAAAGTCCTTCCACAGATGATGCCCTCTTTTTGTTGTGCCTCTTCAGTCTATATTAAGCACCAATGCTTTGCTCCATTTCCTGCTTTTTGCACACATTTGTTTGCTACAACTTCCCACTCAAGTTTTGAGGTTAGCGTGTTTTGTTTTTGTTTTGTCGTCTGCTTTAAGTGTTAACTAGAGTCTTTGAAGATGCACCAGGCTTTTTAAAACATTTTTTTTTACTTTAACAGCTTGCTCTCCTGTTTTTTTTCTAAACTTGTTTGTATTGCTTAATACCACAACTATTAAAGCTTGTCATTCTGTTCCATTTCGAGGAAGCTTCTAGAGATGAATACCCTGGAAAATTGTGATGCAACATTGTCTCTTGATGAAATGTAGTCTGTTTTCCTTTATTACTCAACTTCACAGCTTTTTTTTTTTTGGGGGGGGCGGGGCGGTGTTGAACAAACGATGTATGATAAGGTAAGCCTGCAAGCTTTTTGCAGCCAATGGATTAAGATGTTTATTTCTCTTTTCCCACCCCTTTCTGTAGAATCCTGCACTTAGCGATCATCCATGAAGATGAATTCATTGCTCAACACTTGATACAGATTTTCCCAAAAGAAGTCTTGGACATCCAAAACAACTTATACCAGGTAAGTCAACATGTTTCCTCCCACTGCACAAACACACCGCAGCTTCTTGTGGAATTTTTCAATCCAAAGTGACTTCCTCTTAATCAGTATCTCGTGGAAACAGTGGTATTATTTATATCTTTCTACTTCCATAGAACTTCTGTTCCTCTTTATTTGCAGTCTGTCCTCTCTCTGGGACATCACTGTGGGTGGTTCCAGTGTTAGCTCATGAGGGACGTTGAATGGAAACTCCCCTCCTCTTCTACCTCCTGTAGAAATAGAACCACAGGGAGTTGTGGAGTGAATCCTTGTATGGATGTGGGTGGAGGAATTGTTCCAGTCCTTCAATATGTCAGACCTGAGTCTTGCTAGTGCAGAAACCAAAGTGAGGACTGAGCAAACTGACAGAACTATCAAAAGGAAACATGTGAAGTTAAAACTCAGCACTTCACACGGTGACTCAATGAGGTCTGAGTCCATTTTAGTTGCCTTATTTCCTCTTCGTAGTCATTCTAAGACCTCACATTTTGAGATCTTTCCACTTCAGGTTTTTAAAAGAAGATCCAGCCTCACCCACATTTGCACATTGATCTTTAAAACATCCAATAATGACGCATTTTGTGACGTTTTTGCAGTTTCATTTTGTTTTGCAAACAGATGCAGTTCAGTCTCACTGCAAATTATCATGATAAATAAAACAAAAATAAAGCCGACACACAAAAGAGGCTGAGGCATCACATTTTACACACACAAAAGCCTTAGTAGTGCAACAACGTGACTTATTTGTTTGGGATGTAAGATGCAACTCATTGTCTCAGCTGGAAAAGCTCTCTGTTGGTGTCTTTGCTGTATAATAACTGCTGAATGCAAAGGCATTCTGGGAAATGCATGAAAACAGTGACGGCAGTAGAAGCAGCCGGGTTAAGAACGACAGCAACCGAGAAAACCTGATTAATTATTGCTGTAACAGACTTATTTTTTATTATAGAATGATGAATTTATTTGTT
Source organism: Chaunax sp. Z400 (assembly GCA_037577475.1). Taxonomy (NCBI): domain Eukaryota; kingdom Metazoa; phylum Chordata; class Actinopteri; order Lophiiformes; family Chaunacidae; genus Chaunax; species Chaunax sp. Z400. The sequence goes on from CM075202.1 coordinate 4,212,477, forward strand.
TGATTTATCAACTTGTTGCTAAAATGTGAAAATGTGTGTAAAATTTCTTCACATTGTTTGTTTTGTTCAACCATCAGTTGAAAATCCAAAGAAAAGAGCAGATCCTTGCATTTAAATGCTAAAACATATGAATGTTGATATTCGCTTGACAAATTACTTCATCAGCTGATTATCAAAAATGACCATTAATTGAATAATCATTAAAAAAAATCTTGCTTGCACTGGTTGTGATGATTAAATGGTATTTAAAGAGAGACATGCAGTTTTTAATGCATCATACATCCTTCTTCTTTGGTGATCCTCAGAGCCCTTTGCACCTAGCCACCTACCTGAACCTGACAGATGTGGTGAAGGGCCTGGTGGACAAAGGGGCTAGCCTGGGGCTGCAGGACCGAGACGGGAACACAGCTCTCCATGTGGCCTGTCAGTATGGGCAGATGGAGTGTGCCACCGAGATGACTAGAGAGGTTTCACCCAGCAAGCTAGTGCCGGTCCTCGAGACCCAGAACTGGAGAGGTGATGAAAAAGACTAACGGCTGCAGGGCCTCATCAGCCAGCAGTTAATTATTATTTAGTGGCAATTTGTGCATCATCTATCTATGTGATCATTTATCAGGTTTTAAAGCAAGATTTGTTTAGAACTTACAGCAGCTGTAAGGGTAACACAGATGTTTCACAAAGCTTTTCTATAGTTGATCTGTGTCCTCATGACCTCAGTTTGATTTTGTCAATGGAGAAACATAATTTTTCAATGCATTTTTCAATCCCTCTTAACCTCAGAATGAGCCCCATGTTCCACATTTCAAACAAGACGTTTACTTGCAGGCCTTACCTGTCTTCACCTGGCTGCACTGAACAAGCAACATCAAATCATGAAGCTCCTGACGAAAAAGGGAGCAGACCTGAATATCCAGGTTAGTCTAGGAAGTGACTCCTTATGTGGATCATTATGGTTTTTAACTGGACTGGTACCTCCACCAAGGCCAAATGAACAATCCTGCACATGTCCGTTTAGCTTCGCTAACTCATGCCCCCCCACTCCTCCACAACGTTTGTGGAAATCATGTCAGCAGTTTCTGCATAATTAGTGAAAAGGTTTTTAAAAAAAAAAAACACTCTATCTGGACCTGTACCAACTTTTTTTTTTCTTGGCCCATGCCCCATTCTTACAAATCCACCCAGTAGTTTTTCTGTAATCCTGCTAAAAAAACAAACCAACCAACCAACAAACAGGCAGAAACAAGTTGAAATTACCTGTTTGGCCGAGGAAATAACAAATCAGTATTCGAAGGGTGGAACCACAACGAATCCCTCATCTCAAAGTATCAAAAGGAGGTTTTTGTCCGTTTGTAATCCAGTGTGAAATTCCCTTTAAATAGGATTTAAACTGTTTCTGATGTCAAACAGAAAACTTCGACCTGCTGCCAGCTGTCTCTCACGTTTGGCAGAAAAACATTGAAGGGGAGGATGAGAAAACATTCCAGTTTGTCTGTAACCACGTTGAATTCATCCCTGAATAGGGTTGCCCTGCAGTAGCCTTCAGTTGATCCAGTAACGTTCCAGTATTAATAATCACACTTACCCTCTGTGTTTACTGCTCCTGGTTTTATGTTGTGTTCCTGACTATAAATCTGCTGCAATGCTGATAATGATATGAGCTGAGCTCAGGGCTTCTTGCAGGATTCCTGGAGACATAATTAGATTTGGGATATGATTAGGTCAGGCTGGCCAGCCACTCTTAAATTTCTATTGATGGAAGGGAACGTGGTCGTCAGTCCAGACATTCCTCTCAGGATAAATCACCGGCCAAACTTATCACTCTGCCTCAAACATGGTTGTTTCTTCTTCATTATTATTATTATTATTATCATTATGATGTGACTTAGTGCTTTATTTTCTTCCAAGGTGGCAAAATTAAAAGATAGAAATATAAAGATAGAAGTACAAAAATAAAAATATCAGACTCACAATTAAATGACCTTTACTTTATGGTCCTGTCACATTTCCGCCTGGAATTTCTCATTACTATTTTCCATCCACGCCCTTCGCAGGAAGGAACCAGTGGCAAAACTGCTCTTCATCTCGCCGTCGAGCTGCACGACATCACATCAGTGAAGCTGCTGCTCAGCAGGGGAGCCAATGTGGACGCTGCCATGTTTAACGGCTGCACGCCCCTGCATCTGGCTGTGGGGAGACAGGATGCCGCCATCGCCAACCTCCTCTCCCAGTCTGGCGCTGACACAATGCTGCGAAACATGGAGGACGAAACGGCGCTGGATCTGGCTGACGGCAATGATGATGTAAGTTGGGGATGGACCCCTATACATATCCCTGACATGATCCTTCATCACACTCATCATGGGCACTGTAGTTTATTTTGAGTCAGTCCTACAGACCCCGTCCTGCTTCCATAAATAATCGCATCAAATGCGTATTAATCCACAGGTGAAAATAGTCCCCAAGAAATGCACTATTTATTCCTGTTGGAATAATATTTGCTAAAAACAGCACCGAACAACTGTTTCAGGATTTCAGAGCCTTTTTTTTTTAGAAAATGTAACTATATACATTTTTCTATTGTTTTTACATATGTGTGGATTAATGAGAAGGAAAGGGGCTTGGAACTGAGTGACACAGACATGGTAGAGAAGTTAGATAGATGGAGTAACACATTGTTGGCTTAGCGTCACTTTTCATAATGTCAAACTATTGAACATTGCTTCATTTGGTGAGGACAGCATTTAGAGAATGCATAAGTAAAAGTTGACCTTTTCTTCTTATCCTTTCAGATTCTGGCTCTGTTTCCCTTTGATGACATCCAAATCTCCGGGAGGTCGCTGGTCGGTATGAAGTTCTGAGCTGGATCGTAGGCTGAACAGCGATTCTGAAATTGTCTTAGCTTAGGTTTTGTAGTAAATTCTGATTTAATCTGTATTTATCCATTATCTAGACAAGTAAGCGCACCGTTTAAATCCCACCTCCCTCTGATAAAGAGTGATTCTGCTTTACTGACCACTGATAAAAAGATCTTTTTATTGGCTCATTTACTTCTTTTCACAGCCTTTCTGGAGTTCTTGTAACAAAAGCCCAACTCACTGTGAGCACCTAACTTTATCACCACGCTCAACGTCCGTAAGAAATTCTACCTCTTTATCACATGAACCTAATTTTAATGGCTATAAATGGAACATTCAAACTGCTTTGTTTCCTAGTTTCTCTGTGATTGCATTTGTATTTTAACACGCTTATATCTCAAAATGTGGCCTTGCATTGTAGCCACAGAAAAACGTTTTGAGTGATGCAATTGGATGCAAAATTAATGCTTCATTTACTAAAAGACAAACTAATCACATCACCGCTGGTAGCCCACATAGTAATATATAACACAAAGAGTTGCTTCATCTTTTTGATTCTTTTCGGTTTGCTGCTTCATGCTGTGTGGAACAGGTTTCTGTGTTTGTCTCATCTTTAATCTGCAGTAAACTGTTAAACTTTGGTGTGTAATTACACTGCTCTGTCTAGTTAGTAGAGGCAGTTCATTTATTTTGTAATAAAATGAAAGAAAAATCACCTTATGTTGTCCTCATTTCTGTGTAAAGGGAATTTGGGGGATTTTTTACCCCGTGCTTATGTGCGTCAGTGACAATAAAATCGTCTGTTCTGTACAGGTAGTTCCAGGTTTGTCAAAGAGCTTCATACAAGATGATTCACACATACAAACAGAGACAGAAGGAGCAGTAAAATGAATACGGTAAACTGTTACAGGAAGACTTCATGGCAAAAAAAAATACCCCAATTATTTGCTTTGTTTCCTCTCAGCTGTTTTTGTAAGGTGTGATCTTTTGTTTTCCTGCAAGGGACTTCTTCCTGATGCTTCCCATAATACAATGGCTGTGGAGCGGCTGGAAATTCCACTCAGGTTTATGTGAAGACAGGTTGAATAATACGCTGTCAAAGTCCCCATTTCATGTTAGTGTAGGATAATAGCCAGAATAATTCAACACTTAATAAGAGGCAATCCTTTGTCTTTTGTCAGGTTTACAGTGTTGTAAGGGTTTGACAGGCAGATTCGTGCTCACAAAGAGAACTTATCATGATGACAACTGTGGTCAACAGCTAGAACAGTTATGAAACTATACCTACTTCCCTATTGACACTATAGGATGAAGCTTTTTATGTTATACATGGTGTAGGTCATGCTTGTGTTGCCATAGGTTGTGTAAAAAAACAGAAGTATGTCATGAAAAAGTTAGATAAGCCGTTTTCACCATTCATATGCACGTTTCCTTCTCTAAACAGCACCAAATAATGTGACATTTTTATCTTTTTTTTTTTTGTAAGACCCCTGCAGATTAAAAATGCTGCTTTTTAGTAAAATTGGAAATAATGATTTTATTCATGTAACGGTTTTCAAGCTTAAGCACAAATTGCTTTACAGACTAAAAAATATTTACAGAATCAAAAACACATGCAAAATGTGCAACATGAGATCACATGTATCAAAGCAGCACCGAGCCCAGATGTGTACTGATCGAAGTGCAAGTAAGTATAAAGTAAAACGTGCATAAAAAGCTCATATAAAGCTCATAAATAAACAAATGAGAGCCTTTGAGCCTTGGTGGAGTCATGCACTCTACTGAGTGCTATTCTAGTTTATTGATGCACTTTGAATTTTTATGAATTTTCTCTTTTTTTTGTGTGTGTGTGTATTAAATGCGCTCTCCAAGTAAATTTGCCGTGCAGTTACTCATCCACACCGACAGGGGGCGCCGCCGCCTGGTCAGCGCTGCTCTCTGTCTCCGGCATCCTCTGGTGTTGACTGAAGAGGAGGGTGTCTTCCTGTTCTAAAGTGAACACATCGGCTGTTGAGGCTTAAACTGAAGACAGGCAAACAACGGATTGCCCGAAAGAAGGCAGTCCGCAATTCTTGAAATATCGATACCTGCCGGATCCGTGCGGCTTCATGCTTTATTCCCAGCGGTGAAGTTTGAGTCTGTCGGCGGGTGTGCGGCGCCAGGTGTCCGGCCACGGAGTGTGGGGGGAAAATGCCATCTTCATGGAGGTAGTAGCGTTAGAGAGCAAAGAGTAGCTTGGTCAACTGAAAAATGTCACACAAAAGATCAGGTTTTAGGTGTGGAAAAGCTCGGCTACGTGTTCACAGCATACAATGATGATGATGATGAGTAAGAAAGGCCGTCAGTCTGTGTAGAAAGTATGCAAAGAATCTGCCTGCATAAGTAAACGTGTAAATGTTCTGTCCAGGAACTGTTTTAGAACAAATAGGATTTCAGGCAGCCTAAGTTAGCTTATTAATTACATAGCATACATACATAGCACTTCTGAATAAATCAGCTGTTAACCAACAATTGTGACCCTTTAATATTAAGAAAATACAAATATACACATAATTTGATAGCTGTGAAACTGAAGTGCTCAGGTCTATACAGCTCTGATTACTATGGTGTCACCAAATGTGTAATAATTGACAATTGCAGTGGCAATATGGCTGAAATTCTTATACAGGTTATAGAATAGGTTTCTCCATTTCCCCCCCCTCCAGACTCCACCTTTGTTTGTAGATTGTCTGCAAGAGATCTCAGAAAGTTGTCTATTGATTTTTTAAGAAATTCTGTCAAAGGGTGGATCTTGGGCCCAAGGAATTATTGAAAAGATTTCTAGTCACATCCGAGCACAAATGGGTATTCCTCATCAGTTTTTACACTTTCCTCAACATTGCAAGATGGAGCCTTTTTAAAAACAAACAAACATGTTGTCAATATGAGTAAAATAATAATAATAATAATAGAAAACTCCTGATGTTTCCACCACTATGTGCAGCTGGGTGATAAAAATCTTTATTTGGAGGGAGGCAACATGTATTGGGGTCACAATAACAGAGAGACATGACACTGCCACCAATATGTAGCTGAGATGATGCAGATTCAGAGTCAGTCAAATGGATTTCATGTATCTGAAAAGTAACAACTTCTATCTATATGAATGATTGATCCTGGAAAAAAAATGTTTGTGTGTGTTTATAACCCATAAACTCCTGATGATAAGCACCTGATTCCAAATGCAAGCAGCAGGTTTCCAGGGTCAGGGAAGTAGGTGTGTGTTTTTTTTTTAATCGCTGATGATTCACCGCTCATAAACTATTGTTAGGGGAATTTGTTTTGATGCAGCCTCAGAAATTATTTCCTGATTGTTCGGCTTGTGGTGCTGAGGCATTGGCGGAGGTATGCTGCGGCTGCTCTGTAGTTGTTTTCTAAGATTGGGCCAATCCTACTGTCAACAAGGAAATGCTGTTACTTATTTTTATTTTATTTTTTTCATTTTAAGTCCATATTAACTGCTGTCATACACTGACCCTAGACACAAAGCAATCACTCTCTCCTCAGGTACATGTTGGCAGTTCACCCTCTGTGTGCCTGTGCTGTAATAGCCCATAGATTGGCTGTCCAGCCAGTGCAGTGCATTCCTCCATGTAATAAGCTGCTTGTTCAGAGCCCAGGTCTCTCTCTGCTGTGGGCTGCTGGATGGACAGGCAGCAGCAGAGTCCCACACAAAGAGGCTCTGTATGACTCCGACTCTCAGGCCCCCCCCTGGGAGGAGGCCTTGGCTCACTTTGAATTGGATATATACCCTGTGCCACGACAGCAAGGCACTCACCTTTTCATTGGAAGCTCTTGGGTTTCACTCCAGGTGACATGAGTCACCGTTTGTTCTGTATGCTGCATGGGAGTGATGGGGCTCATTGAATTGCATCACAACTAGTTTAACAGGAAATGGTAGTTGGATGTGAATCCTTGTTGTTAGATGAGATTCCTGTGTTGTGCATGAAGATGGCTTTGCTCGTCATGGATACTACGACTTCAGCTTTTGGAAACCAAGCACCCAGGAACAGAACTGGGCTGTGAGGCAGTTTTTTTTTTGGGTGCAGTGGTCGTGTGATGCACACTGGCCAATCCAGTTCTCCTTAATCCATGCTGAAAAGTCTTGTGTACTCTATGGCTCAAGGGTGGGGTGTCTTTTTTTCCTTGTCATCATTGGGACTTGGAAGAATTTTTTAACAGGCGGCCAAACTGATGGAAGCTAGACAGACGTAGGCTTTTGTTTGGCAGGAAAAGTCTCGTGAAAGATGTTATTGAGTTGCGTCATGGGATATGTAGAACCTTTAAGCTTGATTAGGCGAAATTATTTGATATCTTGGCTTCTGCTGCATTGATCTGTATCTTGCAAGTTCCCCCAGCTTTTCTAATCGCTTTATAACAGCTTTAGAGTAACACAAAAATTGCTGCACTAAGCCCTGTCAGTATTGCCATCGTTATTCATCTCGTTGCAAAAAAAGTCTGCCCTCAAGACGATGACATGGTATTCCTCTGTTCAAGTGATGGATACCGGTCCAATCTGGAAAGAACTACTAACTTTAGGTTCCTTGTCAAGGTGCCTAAAAGTAGGAATGCATTGATTCTGCACAATGTTCTGATTCTAAGGGCTGCAGTGTGATTATATTCAATCAATGTGGTGAGGAAGGAAAATTAAATTTAAAACCTTTGGTTTGGTTACTTAGTTTGTGCTTGAAACAGACATGAAATGTATTCTCATTTTCATAGTGTCCCCAGTAATGTATCATCAATATTGTAATGATAGGTTATAATGTGTAATGTCCTGATGTATTGTAACTGTATCATAGAGTATTTTCCCTCCTACAACTGGAGATCGTTTTCGGGTTACAATCTTGCGTGTGTTGGTCTATCCCCTCACTTAAGCAGACACACAAATGTGTGTTACCGTAGTTTAGGGTGATATTTGTTTCGTTGTTGTGTCCTTCAAAGTATGACCTAAAATACCACACTGTACTACCCTGTAGGTTTTGGCCTCCCCTTGTGTTGCTTCTCTTGCCTTCCACTGTGGCTGCCCAAGAGTCGTCGCTACTGGGAGGCTGGCACGATGTCTGGTTCTTCCGCTTCCTCGTCAACATGCTGGGATACTCCACCATCATCATCCCGGGCTACCTCCTCATTAGCTACTTCAAGCGCATCAATTACTTAGAAACAGGTTTGGACTTGTGAGATACTGGCATCTAATATGAAAACCGATGTTAAAGATCACCTTCGTTATTTTTTATGGATGTTTTTGCCTCACTTTCAGGCAGTGGGACCTGCGCTCCAGTCATAAAGGCCTGCGTGTTTGGCGGCGAGTCCAAAACAAGCTCTCTGGACGACGGGCTGATTGCACCCCGGAACGAGGGTGATTCAGGCTCGGCAGTCAGACAGGTCATCAAATTGATCTTTTGTGCTGCCGGACTTCAGGTGGGTACAGTCACTGAATACAAAAAGGTCACGAGGTTTAATCCCTATGACACCATTACCGGCTGCAGAGAGGATTGTTTTATGTTGGTGTGATTCTGCTGACCTCTTATTGTTTTAAAGGTTGTTTCTATGATGTATGCATAAAGGGTGGGGTTGGTTAGAGACACTTGTGCAGGACAGTAACCTCACAGTCTACATTAGATAAATAGTACATGTAATGCTACCAAGCCTAGTTGGATGCGTAAATAGGACAATGTTTGCTAAATACTTAAATAACATGGCATCTACACATTGTAAGAAGTTTTCTACACGTAATCATTCGACATCTTCCTACTGGCCGTGAAGCGATCCCTTTCTAATGTGAATAAAATTCTGTGCAAAAACGTAATAAAGTTCAGCTGGGGCTTTGACCGTTAAACTAAATGAAGTGAGTATCTTCCTAATCTTTGTTTTCTTTGTACAAATTCCTTTTTTTGTATTTCCCTGTGCTGTGGCAAAGGGATGCTAGAGGTAGCAGTTATATGTCGATTTTTTTTTTTTTCCCCCCCAGGATGCAACACGCACAGTAAACCAACAAGCATTTAGGTTCAATTGACCATTTTGATTACATTATAGTTGCATTAGGAAGGGATCGCTTCACCGTCGGTATGGAGATGAGGATTGATGGACACCAGTAACTGCAGCTTATGAGTGTTGTGTTAGAACAGGATTAAGTGAATCTGCTAAAGCTGCTGTTTGCTTCAAGTACATGGTGATAAACAGAGAGAAAACAGAACAGTTTAAATCTGCATCACAAGGAATGTAAGATTAATATATATGATTATAGATGGAAAAAAATAAGCAAATCCTTTTTTTTCCCCAACCACAAATACTGATGTACTATGACACTATAAACAAATAGCAAACCTCTTGTTACACAGGAACCACAGACTATTATGTAACAAAATACTCTTAATAAGCTTCATTTTTTTGAACATTTCTACTGCTAAAAATGTAACATTCAAAAGCTTAAGTCAGTTTTCTTACTTAGGCGTCGTACCTGACATGGGGAGTCCTGCAGGAGAGGGTCATGACTCGTTCGTACGGAGCCACCGCAGAAGAGGAGGTGGGTGAGAAATTCACAGACTCTCAGTTCTTGGTCTTCATGAACCGTATCCTGGCTCTGACCGTGGCAGGCCTGTGGTGCATGCTGTTCAAGCAACCTCGTCACGGCGCGCCCATGTACAAGTACTCCTTCGCCTCGCTCTCCAACATCATGAGCAGCTGGTGCCAGTACGAGGCCCTCAAGTACATCAGCTTCCCCACTCAAGTCCTGGCCAAGGCCTCCAAAGTCATTCCTGTCATGCTCATGGGTAAAGTCATCTCCCACAAAAGCTACGAGTACTGGGAGTACTTGACGGCCCTGCTGATCTCATTGGGGGTGAGCATGTTCCTGCTGTCCAGCACTGCCGACACGCACCCGCCAACCGTCACCACCTTCAGTGGGATCATCATCCTCATGGGCTACATCGTCTTTGACAGCTTCACCTCCAACTGGCAGGACAACCTGTTCAAGTACAAGATGTCGTCGGTGCAGATGATGTTCGGCGTAAACATGTTCTCCTGCCTCTTCACCGTCGGCTCGCTGCTGGAGCAGGGCGCCTTCTTCGACTCGCTGGCCTTCATGGGGCGCCACTCCGAGTTCGCCTTCCACGCCGTGTTGCTGTCCGTGTGCTCGGCATGCGGCCAGCTCTTCATCTTCTACACCATCAACCAGTTCGGCGCTGCGGTCTTCACCATCATCATGACGCTGCGGCAGGCCATCGCTATTCTCCTCTCGTGTTTCCTCTACGGTCACGCCATCAGCATAGTAGGTGGCTTTGGCACTGCTGTAGTTTTCTTGGCACTTTTCCTTCGGGTTTACGCGCGTAGCCGCATGAAGTCAGGCAAGCGATCAATACCGCAGCCACGAGTAGAGAAGGTGTAACACTACGAAGAAGCAAACTGGGAACTGAGACCACATTTTCAGTGGTGCTTTTTGTCTATTTGTGTGTATCTGTTGGGTTTTTTTTTGTTGTTGTTTTTTTACTGTTCTTTTCCATTCATTTTTATTTCTGATACAGAAAAGGATTCTGCATTTTTGGCTTGTACACCAAGAGGCCCCTAAGGGGTCCATGGGATCGGTCAGGTCTGCAGTCACAGACGTTTTGAGTGCCTATATGATCGTCTTATACACGAGTTGATAAACTCCTCGCCTCTTTCTCAGTAACAGTATTCCTTTCCTTGAACCATTATACATGGCTTGTGCCAACACCGAGAGGTTGCTGTGACCTTGTAAAAACAAAAACAAAACGTACGCGAGCTTTATGACTGACCGAGCATTCATTTTCAAAGTTAATGACTTACTTGCTGAACTTTATCCAAACATTTCTACAAGCCAACACCTTCTGTAAAAACAGCTCCATCTTTCTGTTTTGAGGTATCTCTCAGTCACAATAGCCAAATACTGACGTCACAGTCCTCTACGTTGGAGATCAGGGGCCTTTTTATGTGTCTTAATGTGGGATTTTGTCTTTTTAAAGCTGTAAACATAGCCTGAACACATGAAGCATACATTGATATTTAATATAAAATATATTAACATGTTACAGAGGGTACTGTCTGTAATAGAGGGTGTAATAATAGAGTGCATTGCTTACAAATTGTACAATACAGTAACAAGCAAATGCTGATGTTGGTACTTTTTTCACTCTGTTATTTTTAAAGATTTTCTTTTTGTTGCTGTCTCAACATAGATTTTACTTTATGTTTTAAAATGAGGCTACAAATCTTGTAAATATTTCTCTTAGTCATTCTTTATTTCAAACACCTTGTGTGTTGTGTTCTTTTGTAAAGGGACTGGTTTGTGTAACATGTGAATGTTTGGGAGAATACTGAATGGGTGAGGATGTGAAATACTGTTGGCCCGGGGCGGGGGGGTTAGCAGAACAGAATGCATTCAAGGGAAATGCAGTGTTACTGGTACTTTTTTTTTTAAATCATTCTATTTCCTCTGATTACTGGATTAATAATAAAACAAATTAACGTAACATGATGTAGTGGAGAGGTTTGATTTCACTGTTTAACATTGCCTGTGCTTAAGGATGTGCCTCTTGGTCAGTATTGTTATATTATATATTAATAAATCTTATTTAGCACATTTCATTCAGAAAATGAAACTCGAGCGTGAAATGAAAGAGCAGACTATTTTATATCTGAAAAGAAGCAAATAGAAGAGCAATATAAATAAGTATACCGTATAATAAAAACTCAGGAAAAGTATTCCAAGGTTTTACAGAAATATGATATATAATATAAATATAAAAAAACACAAGGTTATAAGTATTCAGTCATCGCAGCTCTGGCTGGAAGGCTCATTGTTAAGAAAACCATTCCAGGTGCTGGCAGGTGGAGTTTCTACCTTTGGACTGAGCTGGGCTAGCTGTTTCCATCTGTTTCCAGTCTTTGTGCTAAGCTAGGCTAAGTAGGGGTTTCTGGCACAACTTCAGTTGCTTCCAAGGTGCATGGAGAAGGGAAAAAGGTCTAAAGAAGTATAAAAATAAAATAAAATAAAAACCTGCAGCAATCAGAAATAACTTTATTGTTGAGTTGTTTATTGCAAAGCTAAGCTAACTAGCTGCTGGTGGTAGCTTCATATAAATCACATGAGTTGCATTTGTTCAGCACTTTGATAAAGATGGTAGCATTATCAACCTTATAACACTATCAACACCCAAATAGCAGTATTTCCCCAAATGTCTAACTTTTACGTTATTTAAAAAACAACAACTAAATAAGCATTTTTCTGACTACAAAGCTGTTCTAACCTTTAAGTCACCACCATGCACTCATTTATAGTAAATATGAAACACAAGCAGCGTGACAGATGGTGTGTGACTATCCACTTTGACACCTGCTCATAAATGCTAACACACGGGTTGTTGCATTTTATACTTGATGATATAAAGTTTTATCACTCTTGCATAAGCCCTTTGGCTGCACGTCTTGCTTCCTTCCTTCTCGGTGTGGGAGGGAATGCGGTTCCTGTCTAGTATTTACCAACTTCTGTCTAATATGAGAAGTAACACCACGGTTGATGTGTGTAGCCAAATCGTTTCAGATCCTGAGCAGTAATTTTGTTCATTCTGGTAATTTGCAGTGTAAATGTCACGGAAACCTACTTTATGCCACTTTCCTAACAGACCGTCAGGATTGTGGAGTTACAGAAAAAAAAGTAAAACCATGCCACACCTGCTTATCTCGTGTTATCTGCAGATTCTGCAACGATAAGACTGCTGCACTTCCTAGTTGTGATCAGTTTTAACAAAAAATAAATGAACTTATTTATATTTATTCATTGAAGTTACCATAAATTATAGAGACATAAATATAAACAGACATTTTACACAGATTTTATGTATGTATGGTTTGTTCTGTATACTGACATTTTTCCTTAAAGTTACATTGATATTACATTACCTTGCTTACAGTATCATAATATATGAATGTAACCCCTGTATGGTGATACGCACACAGCCCTACTCAGTTTAGATGGTGATTCTGGACCAACTTGACAAAAAAAAACGTTCATGCAATCACATAATGAAAAAATACTTCACACCTTTATTTTCGGGCATGTGCGTAGGAAAGGGAAGAATGCAGAATCACATTTATTGCACCGTTTCTAGAAGGCGTAGTACCGAAACGTGAGATAAATGTGATTCTGCAAGGTAGACAGTGTGTTTCTGAGTGACACAGTTCCCACTATCACTCTGACTGGTGTGTGTGAGAGTGTGAGTTCAGGAGGGACAAACACCCACACCTCACAGTTTTTACTGATGACGGCAGAAAAGCTGCAGACGCCCCCTCAAAAAACACGACTTCAAGGAAAATTGCGTTTACGTTTCCCCTAAAGAGTTAGCTGATGATGCATCACACTTTTGGTAAACTTGCGTCTGCAGCTCATGAGTGTATTTCACTACGTAGTTCTGTCCACATGCTTTTGTGATGGCGTGTGATTAACAAGTTAGAAAAGAGCATCATTGAAGATGTTCGCTCCTCCTGGATGCATCTCAGCATTTCATGAATAACGTGACATTTGTGTAACAGGTTTGCACCACATTTCTAACGTCAGACATAATTCAGGTTCAACTGCATATCAAAGTCAGAGGGGCTGACCAATGGGGTTTCATCTAAGCAGAAACAATGCTGATCATCTGCTTCGTATAAGTCTACATATTAACATTGATACCAGGTTTCCAAAGGGATGCTCACCCATATTTATTAGTCACATATAATCCCAACATATGTGATCCATTTAAGGGTTGGATTTTTCTGTTTAATTCCCAAAACATCAGAAGAGCTTCAAAGGTTTGTCTGATGTCTCCCTCATCTGACGCCAAGTTCCAACAGTTGTTTTTTACCAATTTGGAGAGAAGTTAAATTCTTAGGATATCAAAAGGCACATCTTCAGTACATGTGTGAAAGATTTGAATGTTACTTTACATTTTCTGAGATATGCTCCAGAAACAAACCCAACCCTTATGTGAGACCAAGTTTATTATTAAAGAATTTTAAAAAAATTCCCAAATTATAAGTCACCTTTTCAGTACATAGGAGATACAAGTTTATATTTTACTGCACTGTATGGAAGAGTTTTTGAGTTATGCTTCAGAAACAAACCCCACCCTCATCTGAGACCATTTAATTGTCTAAATTTAAGAAAATCCTGATGCCCCTCTTATAAGTAAAACGTGCCTCCAGTGTGACCTTAGTACACCCTATAAAAAACAAAGCAGAGCAAAACAGGTGGCCCTTTATGATGGAAGGTTAGTCCCATTTGAGAAACAGCTGTGATGTTATACTATAAATCTGGGTGACCTTAAATGTTACCAGCATTTGGAACTTTAACCATAAATCCATCTAAACCTTCTGAGCACCCTGAACCTTCAGAATTTGAAATTGTGGCACTGAACATACTAGTTTGACCACTTTACTAGCTCCAAACTAATGTGGAGTATGCCTCCCCCTAGTGGTCACCTGGAATAATTCAGCACAAGCAAGCTTCAAGTAAAACCCTAAATATCATACATTTAAAAAAGGAAATGAATTACTGTAAACCTCAACATTATACAGACAGATTTTAAACAAATGTGACAAAAGCATACATAGAACCAAGACAAGCTTTAAGGTATTACAGCTTTATTTTTTTTGCAAAACAAGACTTGGAATACAGACAAGCCTGGACTCAGGCAAAGGAACCATACAGTCTTCTCTCCCCATGCAAGCGTGCAGTGTTGCACATGAGCAGAACGTCCCGAAACCCTCCAGAGCCGATCTGACAATGGAATGTACCATTCCCATGTTCACACATATACCGCCTTAATATTTTAAAACTCAGTGCAACAGGGTACTCGTTAAAACATATGTGCTGTCACCATGAACGCAAAAACCAAAACTGCTTTTCTTAAAAAGGTTTTGCAGAGTAACGCTCTAGACACAAGAGCAACACTGGTCCACCACACAACATGAATGACTATTTGTTTTGCAGTTACTGCAGCTTAAGGATGAACAATTGAAAAGTGAGACTTAAGTGTTAGAAATCTGAGGGAGGGGGGGGGTTCTCTTTTAATCAACTTCTTCCATGCGTGAGGCGTCATCGTCACCTTCGCCTTCTAGGGGAGGAATCTCATCTGGGACGGAAGCAGTGGTGGCCTCCTCTGTGGTCGCCTCGTCATCATCAATACCTTTGGACACAAGGATTATTTGTTAGATGTGCATTCAAGTGGCAGTTCCAAAACATGATGTTGGATCTGCGTTGTGTCCTTACCCAGTCCGAGTTTGATCATTCTGTAGATGCGGTTAGAGTGAGTCTGTGGGTCATCCAGGGAGAAGCCTGAGGACAGCAGGGCGGTTTCAAACAGCAGGATGACGAGGTCCTTCACAGCCTTGTCGTTCTTGTCAGCATCTGCCTTCTGCCTGAGAGTCTCCACGATGGGATGGTCAGGGTTGATCTCAAGGTGCTTCTTAGCCATCATGTAGCCCATGGTGGAGTTGTCCCTGAGTGCCTGGGCCTTCATGATCCTCTCCATGTTGGCCGTCCAGCCGTAAGTGCTCGTCACAATGCAGCAGGGCGAAGACACCAGCCTGTTGGACACGGTTACCTGGTGGAGACAGTCAAACAGGACATGTAGACTTAAAAACAAACATGCAAGTGTCTGAACAGCAGACTGACCCTGATTAAAAGTTAATAAATGCATGCAGAACAGTCATGTTAGAAATAAATGCTCAACACACCACCAATTCCATACCTTAAATATCTGGACATCTTTTTTTATAAATACACATGGCTAATAATTAGCCCAATCGGTTAAACTTCAAAACTTTAAGTTTCACATTCTGTTAAACCAAATGGTAAAATAAACAGGCATCTGTTAGATCACACTCAGTTGCATTTTCAAAAGGATCTGCACTTCACTTCTCATAATGGAACCAATCAGTGGTCAAAACACTGGTCATTTAAACTCATTCAGGGCACACAGGACTGAAAGGCCTCCATACAGCTGTACAAAACTCACCACAATACAACTTAGGACCAGTTAGGACACCTGTTACCAAACAAAACACTAGAGTTGTGAACTCAGTACATCCTAAATCTTGTATGAATGAAACTGAAGTCAACATTTATCTCATTGGATCACTGACCTTCTCCACTTTCTTGTCTAGAATCTCCTTCATGAGCTTGCAGAGGCTTTCAAACTTGGCCTTATCCTCCTCCATCTTTTTCTTCTCCTCCTCATCCTCTGGCAGCTCCAGACCCTCTTTGGTGACAGAGACCAGGCTCTTGCCATCAAACTCCTTCAACTGCTGGACACAGTACTCGTCGATGGGCTCTGTCATGTACAGGACCTCGAAGCCACGCTTGCGGACGCGCTCGACGAAAGCAGAGTTGGCCACCTGATCCTTGCTCTCACCTACAGTAATAAATGATGTTCAGCGTTAATGATTCAATAGTTTACCTACAAGTAAACCACTAAAACTATTACTTCTGCTCAAATCAAAGCCATCAGAAACGTAATTTTCTGGAAGATGAACCTACCAGTGATGTAGTAGATGGACTTCTGGTTTTCCTTCATGCGGGTCAGGTACTCTGTGAGGGAGGTCATCTCATCTCCAGACTGGGAGCTGTGGTAGCGCAGCAGCTCTGACAGCTTCTTGCGGTTTTGAGAGTCCTCATGGATGCCCAGCTATTAACAGATGATCATGGTTACATACTTGTTAAAAACAATCCCAAACCCAAGCAGACTAAATCACACAATTAATAAATTACCGGCCAAATTTTGATATCAAGTCGTTACCAACTCCATCTCTTCCTAGTGAATATGTTTATAGTGGGATGGGTAAACCCAAGATAACCATTTTCTTGATGCCATTTATCCAGGATAAATCATGAAGTGCACCCAAATAGTGTTGATCTTAATTAAACCTGCTTTGTGATACAGGTCCCACATGTACTCATTTTAAATGGGAAATAAGCCATCAGTGGTGCATTACTCAAGTGACTGATCTACTGCAATAAGCCACAAGTCTACACATACTGAATAGTGTGGTACACTAAACTAAGTCTAGACTAAGCACAACTGTATGGGATTATGAAAGTGGTTTAAATTAGACTTAAAATAGACAAAACTCCAACTACTCAGCTATGAAATGTCTGGCCAATAAAACCTATTACTACACTACCATACAAAGCTAAAAGGCATAGCAAGCACTAGATTAAAGAACGAATGTAAACCTTAAGAATCCATGGAGATACACTGAAGACATAAGAAGTGCAGTGTGAAGGAGGCACTGTGATTACAAACTGAAGGAAAAACCCTAAAGAATTAAATCAGTGCAGCATTTTATCCGTTTATTATTTTAGATACCTTGATGTTTTTGGAGAACCCTTCATAGAACTTCTTGTAATTGTCTTTGTCCTCAGCCAGTTCAGCAAACAGCTCCAGACACTTCTTGACGATGTTCTTGCGAATGACCTTCAGGATCTTGCTCTGCTGCAGCATCTCTCTGGAGATGTTGAGGGGCAGGTCCTCAGAGTCCACCACACCACGGACAAAGTCTGGAGGTTAACACAAAACATGACTGTGGAACCTATCCAAGTATTTCATAAGACCTTTGTGTCCATTCAGGCAGTTTCATGTAGGTAAACTCATCTGTGTTGTGATGTAGAACAAACTAGCCAAAATGAGAAAAAGCCAAATCAACTTACTCAGGTACTCTGGGATGAGCTCTTCACAGTTGTCCATGATGAAGACCCTCCTGACGTACAGCTTGATGTTATTCTTCTTTTTCTTGTTCTCAAACAGGTCAAAAGGTGCACGACGGGGAATAAAGAGCAGGGCCCGGAATTCGAGCTGGCCCTCCACTGAGAAGTGCTGAAAAAGGGGAGAATACAGTTTTAAGTCACAGTAATGGGTGAAGAAAAATTCAACAGCTGCTTTTGAATTGCACCATTTACCTTGACAGCAAGGTGATCCTCCCAGTCGTTGGTCAGACTCTTGTAGAACTCGCCATACTCCTCGTTTGTGATGTCATCAGGGTTCCTGGTCCAGATGGGTTTGGTCTTGTTCAGCTCCTCCTGGTCGATGTACTTCTCCTTGATCTTCTTTTTCTTCTTCTTGTCCTTGTCTTTGGAGTCCTCCTCATCATCTGAACCCACATCCTCGATCTTTGGCTTGTCCTCACCATCCTCTTTCTCCTCCTTCTCCTCCTTCTCAGCCTTTTCCTCCTCTGCCTCGTCGTCACTGATCTCCTTGTCACGCTCCTTCTCCACCTACATCAAATTGATGAGTTTACTTCACTGAGACTTTTGAGAATCCAAAGCTAAAGAGGCCAAATTCAGTACTTACAAACAGGGTGATGGGGTAGCCAATGAACTGAGAGTGCTTCTTGACAATTTCTTTGACCCTCTTCTCCTCAATGTACTCTGTCTGGTCCTCCTTCAGGTGCAGGATGATCTTTGTTCCACGGCCAATAGGCTCACCTGCAAACAGAATTGAACAGCAATGAGCACAATTTGTCTAACAGATGACAGCAAATAGCTGAATAATGCAAACAATGTGGAATGTGAGATTATGGCACTAGCATGTAGGGGTGCACCATTTCAGAATGAGTCTGCTCTATAAGCTAGTTCCTTTGAGTGAACAATGTAGAGGAATAGAATGATCTTGTAATGCAGTTAAATACGATTCAGAAAGTTTCCACATTTGTCATGCTGGTGGCCAAAGAAACAAAAAACAATCATAGGTCAAAACATTGCTAAATTTGGCTGCATGGTACTAAATGATGAGCCAAATCGGCCATTTATTATTATTGCTGATTCAAATGGTCTGGCCTAACAAAAACCCATAATTTATATCACAAGCATATCGTAATCCTATGCACATAACAATCAAATCAGAAACCGTTTAAGTAATAAAAAAAAAAAGTCAATTGCTGCCATCTTAAATGCACCGAGTCTGCAAAAAGGTGCAGGGGGACACGTACCACTGTCGATCTTGACTGTGAAGGAACCTCCAGCAGAGGACTCCCAGGCATACTGCTCATCATCATTATGTTTGGTGATGACAACCACCCGCTCAGCAACAAGGTAAGCAGAGTAGAAACCCACACCAAACTGACCAATCATGGAAATGTCAGCTCCAGCCTAGAGGGAACACAAGTAATTATGTGCAAAATTTGCAGTCAATCTTTGATAACTACTTTTAGGTATGATCTAGAGATGTCTCAGCTGATCCAGACATCTATACTGGAGATGATATGGGCATACTTTAATGGATCGGTGCAGACCGATAGAGTAAACATGCAAAAAACTATTCATTTTTTACTCAACTTTACCCATCTCGGCATGCTAATGTTGCAGTGCCACTTTGCCTTACAGCAGCTTGCCTCAACAGTGCATCATTAGTGTAACAAGTGTAAAAATTGGACTATGAATGTGCCATCTTGAATGCACCTGTAACCTGGCTTGCAAAACAAGCCAAGCTCTGACAATACATTTAGTTCTCTCATCAACACTGGACAAATCATTCAGGTGGAATCTGCTCATTGCCCTCAACAGTATAAATTAACAGCATAATGTACCATTTGCATTCATGTTCCACCTGCTGCAATCTAGAGAGCTACAGTGTTCCACATTAGTACCTGCAGGGCCTCCATGAAGGCCTTGGTGCCAGACTTGGCAATGGTACCCAGGTTGTTGATCAAGTCAGCTTTGGTCATGCCGATTCCAGTGTCGATGAGGGTCAGGGTGCGATCAGCTTTGTTGGGGATGATGTCAATTTTCAGTTCCTTGCCACTGTCCATCTTGGAGGGGTCAGTCAGGCTTTCATAACGAATTTTGTCCAAAGCCTGTTAACACAAATGAACATGTCACTGTAGGTACCTAAATTTAGTGTTAAAGCATTATGAAAAGTATTACTACTAGCAGTGCAATTAGATGCAATGTTGTTGACATGAAATTAAGCAAAATTCTCATGTACAACATTGACAAGCTCCTCCAGACTTACATCAGAGGCATTGGAGATCAACTCCCTAAGGAAGATTTCTTTGTTGGAATAGAAAGTGTTGATGATCAGGGACATCAGCTGAGCGATCTCCGCCTGGAAGGCAAAGGTCTCAGCTTCCTCCTCTTGGTGCATTTCTTCAGGCATCTACATGAAGGAAAATGTGAAATTATTTAGCACACTGCCTTAAAATTCGCATAAAAGATAAGAATTTTTAGGGGGTTAAAAATGACACAAGAAGCCTACTACAGGTTAAATCTGCCATTTTATATTGAGGCTCATTTCACGTTTCTTCCGTTGTCATACAGCTAATGTTTTTTGATTGAGTAAAATCAATTTCATTAAATCGGACAGCTGCCATCGTGATACCAAAATCGGCGGAAGTAGTTGTTAACCAACATGGCGTCGGCTGATAGACAATGGACTCCGCAAACACGTGCTAATGATCGGCTACAGACGGGTTGACGCTAACTCTTTGAAATACAGCACTAAGTGTACCGTCAACCTCTGATTAAAATCTTATTGAGTGTAACGTTAAAATCCACTCGATGACGGAGACACCGATGCTATGAAGCGGACTTTTTTTTTTCTTCAATAGGTGGAAAAGCATCAGCAATAACTTGACCGCGTGACGTTACAGCGTAAATCAGAAGCCACACTTCTTAGCTAAATCGCGTTTGTGTATCATATTTACATACACCCTATGTGACTAGCGTTAAAACAGCTAACATTGGACTAATGTATATATCAAATAAATAAATAAATATATATATATATATATATATATCCACGTCAAGTTGCCTGAATGACCTCGGTCTTAACATTCAGTTTTTCAGTCAAAGGGTTTGGTTTTGAAATGGAGGTCCAGTTATTTTCGAATGTGCCTTAATAATACCCCGTTATATAAACCGAGTCCGCGTTGTCATCTTCACCACACCTGCCTTGGTGCAACCAGAACCTGGCCTTAACGGTGCCGCACAGTGTCGCAATCACACCGCTCTGCATATCATATTATCGAAAGGTACATGGAAATTTCACCATATACGCATTAAACATTCTATAAACACTAATACAAACAGTGACAATAATAATAAGCTAGCTATCGCCCACAAGACAGCAATAATGCTAAGGTTATCATCGTGACTCATGAGCTCTGATCTTTGTTACATCCTAACATTTGCCATTGAAGCGTAAGCAAAACTCAAATTTAAAAGAGAACAACGTGTCCGCTGTGAATGAAAAATATTTGTGTACATACCTTCTTTATTTCGTTGACTTATCTTGAATAAAATGCAACCAAAATAATGTCCCTTCTGCTCTCTGACGCAGGGAAATGGAAAGGGACTTCCTTTTAAAAGACCGGAATTTTTATACAGTCGATTCAGCGTGCGAGCGTATCCCTCCGCGGTGCACCATCTACCGCTTAACCAGTCTGTTAGTAGAAGACAATTAGTAAATACCAATTTTATTTAACAAAATGAATGTTGCCTCATGATCTAACTCAAACAGAGTGTTGACATGAACGGATAAAGGCAAAGTGAAGAAACATGATTACTGACATACTCAGGTAATTGAATAAGATTGAAAGACTTCTATAAATAATTAATGCAAGATATTAAATGATGGTTGAAAGTCCCTTCGAGCAAGGGGATAAAGCGATTGGAAACGATAGGAAATGCAATGTAAAATGGTTGTATTATCCTTTTTAAGACAGAGCGCAGTGCATCTAAAGGCACGTTATGAAAGGCTACCTTGTACCTTGAGAAATACTGCGAAAGGCTGAATATAAAGTCAATCCTTGTACTCAGTGTGTCATTGATGCCACCTTGTGGTAGTTTATACAAAAGGATAGTACTAGATGGATATTCAGACATTTTTTGGTGATTATAGCCTCCGTTGCTGTCGCCATATTATACTGAATTAAAAATATCGGCATCATTCAGAGAAATCAATTCAATCGAAATGACAGGTACATCGTTTAATTCAAAGCAAATAGTGGGGATCTTTTTAATATAATGGAGGAATACCTAAAACCAAGATGGCGTGCTTCGTTTCTTCTAGCACTTTCCATGAAAAACCCGCCTAAATTGACGTCACGGCTTGTCAGATACAGCCCTCGCGGAACAGCTGTCACACACAGTTCTGCTGCTGATACCTTCAACAAAACATGATGGAACCTGACCACTTCACTATTCTGTACCATAATAATACAGTTAACATGTGGTATATAGTCCTACATTCAAATTAAACCTCCTCATAGATATAGTAGAATTGTAGTGCCCAGTATATGGAGATTATTAAAACAGGAGATCAGAGGAGACTTACTTCCAAAAAGAGAGATACACTGAGCTATTTGCTCAGTTAAAGTATTTAATTAATTGGTTATCAATAAGTACTAATACAACTGAGTAGTTAGCCAGTACATTTGGTGCTCCTGAGTTATGTTTTGTGTTCCTGATGCCTCTACATACTTTTAATGATCTTAAAGTAAAAGGTTGAAATTGCGGCAATATAGAGGGACTAACAATTGTAAATTGCTAGTTATCTGTTGGTGTTGTCATTTTTATAAGTAAAATACAACTACGTTGACGACTAGTAATACTATTTGTAGTTATAGTAGTACTGCGACGAGTAATAATAATAGCACTTACTGGAACCAGTAGTATTTACCCCCTTAATATTGTCCTCCGTCCAGCGGCCTCGTCCGGACATACAAAACAAGCGCTCTTTTAGTCTAAAACGTAACGCGCTTGCGTCGATGTTTCAGAAGGCCCTTGAATAGCCAACGTGCTAATCCAGCACTCAGAACGCTACAAAGACTTACATAATTAATAACCTTTTCATAGCACTTTTTGTCCTTTTGTACGCCATCTAACTTGGGGTATGTATGTATAGGCATTTTTACGTTGATTCTGAAATAATATTTAACTCACTAAAGTGAGTTTAGCTTGTTGATTATAATGTTAGCACGCTATAGCTAATTTTATTGCAGCTTAATTTACGTGTGCCGGGTACAGCACCGAGTGTAATGCTAGCTTTAGCTATTCGAGCTACTACTTAATTTCTTACTTTAATTGGGGGCGCGTTATTCAGCTACATCGCAATGTACCGAGATAAAACAAGGTAGTAGTGTTTTAACCATGGGGTGTACTGATAAGAAGTTAGCTAACGTTAGCATACTAAGTTATGACACGCTAAGCTAACTTTAAGTAACGTCAGCGTTACGAGTCATTTATTTACATTTGTTTGCCCAACTCCTCTGTGTCCTTTTAATGAAATGTTAGCTGTTCGATTGGTTTGATAAATCTTTCTGCTGTTGAATTCCCATTATTTGTAGAACTTTATCCAAATGTGAGCTAATGACATGTATGATAGATTACTTATGAGTGCCACTGTTCGTTCACCAGGTCGGTCCAATTCGCAGCCAGAATGTCCTTCCCCCCTCATTTAAACCGGCCGCTGTTGCCCCCTCCTGGGATCCCCCCTCAGTTTGCTGGCTTCCCCACAGGTAAGCAGCCACGTGTCCCAAAATAAATGTTCATGACACCCCTCTCGCCTAATTTATGTACTTAAATTGTCGATTGAATGCAGTGTTAAATAAAGTAGTTTTAGAAGGGACTCTGACAGTCTGGGTGGGTTGTTAATCATACTGGCAAATTTACACCTTCAGTGTTAGAAGTTACAATAATATACAAATGTGAAAAAACTAATTTCAAGCACAATATTTGATATCGGACTGCTTTTTCTCAAGTTGATTTTCTTTGGTTGGAGCAGGAACTCCAATGATCCCAGTTCATGTGGGCATCATGACCTCCACCCCTACAGTAATGGTGCCTCCCATGCCTGTGGTCAGCAAACCTGCAGTTCCCAAAAAGGATATTGCTGCTCTGCGAGTCAAAGACAGTGATGAGAGTGGCCCCACCACCACAGTGTTTGTGGGGAACATTTCAGAAAAAGCCTCAGACATGCTGATTAGACAGCTGCTGGCGGTAAGGGACAGAGAAGCATGTTCAAATATTGCATGTATTCATCAAGTCACTGAGTTATGTAATAAAAGTGTCATCTGTATATCCAAGATTTCTCTGAAATTACAGATTGTATTCTGTGTTTTCAAGTAGTCAAATCTACCACCTTCTTGGTTAGTTTCTCATAGACAAAGTTGTCATTTAGATCTCAGCAACAACACTAGTTCAATAACAATTGTACTGTCTGCAAACATTGACGCCACATTTATTAACAATACAGGATTGTGTTGCCAAATTGTTTGGGAACCTTGTTGAAACTTTGAATCATATGCTGCAGCATTAAGAAAATAAATCTATCCGAGGCCTGAATTCTTCCCTTTATGTTAATGTTATAGAAATGTGGAATTGTTCTGAGCTGGAAAAGAGTCCAAGGAGCCTCTGGCAAGCTTCAAGGTAATGTATTAGTACACACACCAGGCATCACTAGGTCAGGAAATGCTTTCATCTATGGCTAACGTGGGTAATCATCTCTAAATTCACATGATTATTTCACTTAAAACCCAGCACACAATGATTCAGTAATTGTTTTTAGTGTGTTATCCTATAAAGCCATACATTGTTATATATGGACCTGCCTTTAAATATCTATTTCCCTGTCAATATTTGTTTCAGCATTTGGATTTTGTGAGTACAAGGAGCCAGAATCCACGCTGCGATCACTGCGCCTGCTTCATGATCTGCAGATTGGAGACAAAAATCTGTTGGTGAAGGTGGACGCGAAGACTAAAGCTCAGCTGGATGAGTGGAAGGCCAAGAAGAAGACTGCAAATGGGGTAAAGTTTCTGTGTAATTAGTGGTTACAAGTTTTAATCAGTGTGACTATATCCATTGCCCCAGGAATCAATCATGTCCTGATTGATTTCTCCCTCTGAATCACCCAATCTAAAGTTTGTTAAACAAAGAAAATTAGTGACTCAATTAGACAACTTTCTCATTGTAAAGTTACTTGCTATTTGTAATATAGGTGATCATGTGTTTATCAATATAATCTAATGTAAAGTTACCGAAAAGCTAATCTGCTCATTAAACAAAATTAGACAACCTACTCATTGCGAAACTATGATTTTTTTTTCTTTCTGTACTGACAGGATAAGAAGGCTGAAGATGGAGGAGATGATGACGAAGAGGTTCTCGATGAGGAGACGAAGAAGAAGGATCAGATCATCAAAGGTGCTATTGATGGATTGATGCGGGAATATGCTGCCGAACTCAACGCCCCTTCACAGGATGAGGACGCCCAGCGACGAAAGAGAAAAAAGGAGAAAAAAGAAGAGGTATGCCGACGTTTGTTTACTCCTCCCTTACTTACTCACTTGTTTTCTTGCAATGTTAAATGCCAACGTTTATTTTGCTTTCTCCTTTTTTTTTATAGGACGACATTAATACCATTGATATGGAGGAGGACAAGAGAGACCTGATCTCCAGAGAGATTAGTAAATTTCGCGACACTCACAAGGTAAAGTGTCTCATTTGATTTTTAGTTGACATTACAGGTTTTGGACAGCAGCCGCTCACATAGTTTACTCTTAGAGCTTGCACATTTAGTATATTTACAAAGCTTTTCTTGATCTCAGTAACATGCATACTATGCTACAATTTGGCAGTCCTTAAAATTTGCACAACCAAACACCTTACTTTGCCCCATATTATGAAATGCTTTTATTATATTAAATAATGTAATAACATTTATAAAATAAATGTTATTATATTCAGTGTTCAACACCTCAAGTCGGAGCGCTAGTATTTTTTCTCAGCATTTCTCAGGCCTGACTTGACACCTGTAACAACCATAGTAAAACTCTGTAGGTGTGACCATTCATAGAGCCATTCTTAATTCATCACACACAAATGCATGGAGACAATGTAAAGTTACCTAAAAGCTAATCTATTCATTAAACCCCACCATTATGATAGTGATCATATGGTGACTAAAGCGAGATGAATCTCAGAGCTTTGGAAAAAGTAACGAGGATAGGATGTAAGTATCAGCCTTCATTTACTATATACATATATTGGGCGTCCCCCTCTTGAGGACTTGCATAGGGGCAACTGTACTTGCACTTTTGTGTGTGTTGGTCAGGGCTAATGCTCTTTCTTCAGCCAACCATTTGACCATACATAAGCACCTCCCAACCTTTTAATCTTAATTGTGTTTTCCACCCGAAGCTTGAAAGTCAGTGAACCTGTGCCAGTCCTCTTTAAATTCTGATCTGTCTTAATGGTGTTCACATCGAAGCACAAGGACTCTTGTCAGTAACCATTGCAGTGACTTTGGCTGTAGCTTTTTACTATGCAAGTAAGGGGGGGCGCCCTCTCCACAGCAGCATGCTGATCTGAAGACTGGCAAGGTACGTGCTCTCTGTTTGTTGTTGTGTGACTCTCCATTTTCCTGCTCTCCATCAGTGTCTTTACTCTTTCTTCCATGTTTTTCTTTTCTTGAGGATAGCTCAGAGAGTTCATGTATTTGGTGCTTTTATCTTAAAAACACGTTGAAACTATGCCAAAACCAAGTCCTGCGGCCAGACCAAAACCTGAAACCACAAATAAGAGCAAGACTGAAAAAGATATATTCAGGAGTGAAAACCAGCACTTTCTCTTTTTTCCCCCTTTCCAGCTTTTAGTAAGTAAAACTTAACTTATATAGAATGTTTTAAAAGACAGGTTACAAAGTGTTTTACATAAGTGAGAAAAATAAATCACATCACAAGCAAAGTTCACTTCCACAACACATTATCAAAATACATAGAAAAATTGCATTATGCACACAAAGCACTCAGTACACTAGTAATCAGAGTATTTTACTCCTTTGAATATGTAGTTTTTCTGAAACAGAACAAAAAACAGACAATGAATGAATGAATGAATTCCCGCATGAATTTCCTCAAAGATGTTAAAATAATTTTGCGCTGAGAACCGTGTAGTTTGTCAAGTATTTATTAACAGCCCTGGTAGACACGACACAGGTAAGTGAAAAGACAGCAAAATAGGCGTTAAGTTAAACACCTGACAGGATTTGTCCTTGAATCAAAACAACCCTGATTCCAAAAAGTTGGGTGGCTGAGTAAAAACATGGCAAAAAAGAAGAAGAGAGAAACGGTACAAAGACAATATATTCAATGTTTTTTTTCCTCATCTTTATTTAATGTTTTGTAAATATATGCTTCTACTGAATTTAATGTCAGCAACGCGTTGCAAACAGGAGCAACAAAAGCCTTAAAAAGTTGTGAAATTCTCAAATATCTGTTTGGAACATCTCTCAGGTAAACAGACTAAATGCTAAGAGGTGATTGTCAGGATGATCCTCTGAAGGCTCAGTCTTTAAGAAGTAAGGATGGGTTGATGTTCACCACTTTGTGAAACACGTTTGTATAAAGGATATTACTGCATGGTTCTCAGGAAATACTTCGTAAAACTGTCGTCGGTAAAAAGTTTGTTTGCAGATGATTGCATTCTGTTTTTATTCATGTTTTACACACCATCCCAAACTTCTTTAGAATCACAGTGACAAGTAATGAAGGTTAGGTTGAGCCATTTAAGTCTTACCATCCTCTCTCATGTCATAAGTTTCCTTCTCTTGTTTTGCATTACACCAAAGGCTTAATAGTTCGGTCTGTTCCTGTCTCAGGACCGGCTGACAGTGTGTGGCTGCATATGATGCCTCAATTCATAAGCATCTATAGTAATACTTGTAAAACGGTTCACCGCAAAACAGTGTTTATTCAACTGTTGGACTTTGTGTACATTATCCTGTACACACAAGTGTCTTAAAAGTAATGGAAATACAGTACTCACAGCTTACTGTTTTCTTTGTATTGTCAGATTCTGATTTAACTATAAATGTTGAATGTTAAATAACAGACTCAAAGCCTTGTGTGTAATGCTGAAAAGGCGGATTTGTGATGTGTGTGCGTGTGTGTGTCCTAATACTGAGTCATGAAGAGCTACTGAAGACTTCTGCAGGGGTAAGACCGTTTCTACAATTTCATTTATCTGTACAGAAACTGTTTCTGATTGTGTTCATTTCTTGTTTTAGCACTTAACCAAATGTCTTATTACCCGTTGAAGCAAAGGTTGTTTCTTTGATGATGATGATGATGATGATGATGATGATGATGAAGCAAGACAGAATCCCATAATGTTTTTCCCTTGTATACCGTGTGACCTGCTTTCCTCCCAGGCCTAACTTAAAAGGCTTGTAGGGGCAGCGAAGGGCTGAGTCCGTAGTTCAACACCTGTAAGTCTGAAACAACTAGTTCACCAAAAGACTGACGCCTGTTGTCTGTTTTTTCCTTGTTCTGAGAGGAGGACTCTTAAGGAGAGAAAATGCACCATTTTCTCGTTATGAATGCCTCAAGTTGAACATGTTCCACACATCTTTTTGACCATTAAAGTGGTTTCCAGTTACTCTCTTGCTAAAGTGTAGGTTATACTTGCATATTAGTTTATGATGATTGAGGAAACTCTGTATGGGAGAATCTTTTCATGCTTCCAGGTTTCCCAGTTAGGATTCCAAACTTTGGAATGATTAGTGGGGGGGCATGTTCCTGTGTAAAACTCCTTTTTAAGATCTGGAAACCACTTGATCTGTGCACAGTAGAAAATTGACTGCAGTGATTCACCGGATCTTGTGTGGCATCGGCTGAACCTGTCTGTGTCTTGCTCTGCAGAAACTAGAAGAAGAGAAGGACAAGAGGGAGAAGGAGCGGCTGGAGTTTGAGAGGGAACGCAGGGAGCGGGAAAAAGAGCGAGAGCGGGAGAGAGAGCGGCGGGACCGGGAGAGGGAGAAGGAACGAGAGAGGGAACGGGAGAGGGAAAGAGAGCGAGAACGGGAGAGAGACAAAGACCGCGACCGCCGGACCAGAGACAGGGAGCGTGACCGGGACTGGGAGAGGGACCGAAGCCGTGACAGGAGCCCTGAGCGCAGTCGATCCAGGTGAAAAAAAGCCACACCGATCACATCTGAGCTGGGATATAAAGTGAAAATGTTTAGACAACAAAAGAGTTTTAAATTAAATTGAAAGTAACTGAAAGCAATGAGATGTAGGAAGTCAGAAAAACTATGTTCAGAGTCTTCAGCCTGCCTGACTTAGTCTAAAGGTATATAAACTGAGATCACATAGAGATCCTCTCAGGACCATGTCAGCATGCATAGACTGAACCCGATTGAAATCTTTCTTTCTCCCGTTTGTGTTCATGCATTGAGTTAACACTTATGGTGATTGGTTCCAATTTAGATACAAGTTTGTTTGTTTTTCTAGAGAGGTGAGTCGAGACCGAGACAGAGAAAAAAAACGAGACCAAGAGGACGAAGAGGAGGCTTATGAACGCAGGAAGTTGGAGAGGAAACTCCGAGACAAGGAGGCAGCCTATCAGGAGGTACGGAAGGCTGGGAGGATACCTGGGCTGGATCTAAGATAACTCCTTATCAGTGCATCAAATACATTTGAGTCTGAATTCTGAGTTGAATGCTTAAACACAACGTAGTGCTCCAAAAGATTCTCATGGAATTGAACACCTATAACAATATTACCCAGTTGGGTGTTTTTGGTTTACCTGGTCCTGTTGTGATTACAGCGTCTAAAAAACTGGGAGCTCAGGGAGAGGAAGAAGGGACGGGATTACGCCAAGGAGACGGAAAGGGAAGATGAGCGCCGACGGGAAATGGTGAGAGCACATTGAAAGAGCACTGATGTTCATGAAGGTGGCATACTTTACACGGTGTACAAAATGTTTTTTTTTTTTAGTAACTGTTGATGTTTTATCCTGTTGTATCCTAAATTTAATCACCTGCAAATATGTTCTATCTATGTAGCAAGGAGAGGACTGCAAACTTTGATTTTGTAAATTAACGACAAATAAATGACATTGACTTCTTTAATTTAAGAAGCCAGAACATTCTGATTTCATCTGTAAAAGTTAATTCATAATTCCATTAAATAATGAAAATGTATTGTGTTTCAAAGATGGAGCATTCATGTGTTTTTGTATTTATGTAATGATCATGTGAAGTTTGATACTAAAATGTATATCTAGAAATAGATTTATTATCCTGAAGGCCTTTCGTCATGGTTTTGTGTGTTTTCAGATGAAAGAGGGCAAACGGCTGAAAGAGTTCCTTGAGGACTATGACGATGACAGAGATGACCCCAAGTACTACAGGTGAATAACATATGGAAAATATGCTGCAGTGGTCTTCAATCAGGCCAAATGGATAATATAAATATGATGAAATAAATGCACACACCTGCCTCTTATGGGATTTGCATCTGAGCCCCTTCTGTAGCTTGAAATGAATAAGCAGATATGTGATGATTATGACGGGACACATCTGACGGCCTGTTGTGAATTTTAGACAAACATGTGACCAATCAGAGCCATGTTGTGCCTAAACACACAAAAAAACGCTGTGTGACCCAGATCTGACTCGTAGCAGATGCAGTGCTGCTGCTCCAGCTTTTGTTCTGAACGCTGTTATTTTTGGCTGGACCACTAGGGGCAGTGCGCTGCAGAAGCGTCTCAGAGACCGCGAGAAGGAGATGGAGGCAGACGAGCGTGACAGGAAGAGAGAGAAGGAGGAGCTGGAGGAGATCAGACAGAGGCTGTTAGACGAGGGACATCCAAACCCAGACGCAGAGCTACGCAGGGTATGCTTCTCTCCTCTAATGTGTGTGCGTTTGCTTTGTGTGTCTGTACTGAGGATGCATTGCTGTCTGTTGTCTTTGTGAAGGTCACTTTATCATCCAAGCCTCTTTGCATCTCTGCACATTTGTGGTGTCCAGCTTTCATTGTCTGTTGACCTTCTTTTCTTTTGCCTCTTATTGGTCCAGATGGAGGAGGAAGAGGAGGAGCGTCTGAGACAACCTCCTATCATCCAAGAGCCGGAGCCCGAGGAGGAGCGGGAACGCCACAGGGGCTCACGAGATCACCGGGACCGCCGACAGGACCAGGAGAGAGCAGAAGCTCGCTCACGGCCGGCCCACTCAGACAACGACGTGGAGGAGGGTGAAGAGGATGATTACGACAATGACGAAGATAACCCCGATGTGAAACCGTGCTTGAAGCCCACAATGCGTCCAATCACAGCGGCGCCCTCGGTATCGTCAGCCAGTGGCAATGTGTCCCCCAACACCCCCGGGGACGAGTCACCTTGCGGCATCATCATCCCCCACGAAAACTCACCCCCTGACGCCCTGCCGCAAGAGGAACACCGACCAAAGTTTGGCCTCAGCCTCAAACTAGGTGAGTCTAAAGGAAACTGTCACTGTAACGAGGACAGGTGTGGAGCGACAATCAAGAGAGGGGATGGAAAATATAATCAGCAGAAATCTGATCATCAAATGAAAAGTAAAGCAGATGTAGTGAAAGTGGCTGAACATGAAAAATAAATTCTGTTTCATGAGATGTAACTAACATATCAGATTTAATAATTCTTCTTTTACCTCCATTAATATTTTTTGAGTCATTAAAGAACAGCTGCATGAATTTAAAGTGAACCTTACAGCTGTATTCATTAAGCTCTTCTTCCCACAGGTGCCACAGGAAGCCCCAGTCAACCCAACGCTGGTAAGAGGAAGAAGCTGCCCGTCGACAGCGTCTTTGACAAGTTTGACGATGAGGAGGCCGACGAACAGCCTCGCAAGAGGAAGCTGGTGCCCCTGGATTATGACGACGACAAGAGCCTCGGGGTGGACGGCGCCGGGCTCTCCAGCATAAAGGGGGGCAACACCGAGGAGAAACGCAAACACATCAAGAGTTTGATAGAAAAGATTCCCACAGCGAAGCCTGAGCTGTTCTCCTACCCGCTGGACTGGTCTATGGTTGACACGGTGAGGAGAGAACAACAAATGTGCTGCAGTTTCACAAAACTGGCTGCTGGAGACATGATTTATCAAAGGATCTTACTGAAATCTGAGCTGTTAGATTTCTTACAAAATCTGTCAATAGTGATATATGCTGCTTAAGTTTTGTTATTTACATGAAGATGTTGATGCCACTACTAAAACAAAGCCTGTGTCTGCATTTCTCATGGTTTTTAGACGTTAATGGAACGCCGTGTTCGGCCCTGGATCAATAAAAAGATTATCGAGTACATCGGAGAAGAGGAGGCAACCTTAGTGGACTTTGTCTGCTCCAAGGTATTCGTGATGTGATGGTCTGTGCATCCAGTGTCATTCAGCTCTAAATGAGATAAAATGATGTGTGACGTTTTTGTCTCCCTCAGGTGATGGCTCACAGTATGCCACAGAGTATCTTGGATGATGTTGCCATGGTGAGTGATGTAACCAATAAAGAAGCCCCTCTCACTCACCTTTATGTTTGTTGAGTATGTGAGAAATGGCAAGGACTGAATCCAGAAGTCATTTACTGTACTGTGTGTGTAAACATTAGCAGAGCAATGGATTCCATTAACTCAGGGTTTGGATCGCATCTCTGTTGAGTCACAGATTAGATCAGGTGTCGATCCAACAGGTCACAGATAAACATAAAATGTAATGCAGAGCTGAAATGTTTGCTGCTTAATCAATTAGTCATTTGACAGAAAAAAAATCAGCAACTGTTTTGATGATTTATAGTTTGTCATTTCAAACCAAAATGGAGCCATATGAGCAAAGTGTTTGAGCACCTTCAAAGTGAAGGTTGGTGGATATTTTCTAAAATAAGCTCAAACCCTCACAGATTTGCTGATGTTTGTATTCTGGGGCATTTTGTAACAATTTTTTTTAGACAGAGATAATGAGGAGATGAAGAGAAATGGGATGTTGCAGTTGTGGCTGAGGACGGCGTCTTCTCTCTCACCTGACATCTAACTCTGTACATTTCCTTTTGCTCCTGCTTTAGGTTCTTGATGAAGAAGCTGAAGTCTTCATAGTGAAGATGTGGAGGTTACTCATTTATGAAACTGAAGCCAAGAAGATCGGACTGGTGAAATAAGGCAAACAAACCAACCGCTCAATGAAGATGAACTTCCCCCCCCACCCTCGTACATCATGTAATAGTGTAGAGCAAATAGCCCAAACAAAGCAACTTGTCCACACCAGCACAGTCAGAAACTGCAGATTCTGCTCATTTTCACATTTGCACCAGTTGTTCAGGGCAGGTCGGGTGTCTCCCCCCCCCCTCAGGCTACATTTGCCTCCCCCCTCTCTGTTTGCAGGTGCTGACTGTTTTGGTGTGCTTTTTTTTGTATATAGTATGTCATTATGTGACTAAGGTGAAATAATTCTGAGAGGAAGATGCTGAGATACATCCAGGACCGTTGTGGTCCCAGATGAGGCCTCTTAGTCCTTCATTTTTCCGTTTCATGCCAACACACACTCTCATTGAGAGGAATTGTCTACAGGATTTCAACAAGCAGACTGATGACCGGTATTATTCACTTCTCTTTTAAGTCTCTAAAGGTGTCAGATTTAGCTTGCAGTTAAATGTGAGGTAAGTGGACACACTTTGAATACGCATACTGGTAAGGACAAGGATGTGATTAGTTTTTTTTTTACAGGGTTATTTATTCAGGATTCGCGACACCTCAATTTGTCATGTTACCACATTTCCATGTATTTTTCACATTCCAGACGAACGTGTCGTCTTGCTCTCATCCTCAGACCTAGCTGTCATTTGAAATGTCGACCACAGATGATTCTGCTGCTGTAAGCACACGTCATAACCACTATATGAAAACGAGCTGAGAATGGGGGGGGGAAATGATTTGAAGTTGTGAAGATGCTCCCCATTTTTCTTTTTGTATCGGTGAACATTTGAATAAAGTTGATTTTTTTTAATAACCGTTTGTCTGCCGGTGATTCATCTTCACACAAAAGACTGGCTTTTTACCAGCCACTTAAAATGTCATTACAACACTTGAGATTTTGAATAAATGTAATGTTATTTTAAAAGGAAAATGACTAGATAAATAGAACCACTGCACTTAATTTGTAACCTTTCATCCCTGCAAGTGATAAAATTACTGCAGCAAAATTGACTACACATTTTACTAGACTTGCACTCAGAGGGCATAATACCTCTGCCAACACTGTAAAATATTGTAATGTTATAAAACTTAAAGAAAAAAAATCTGCTCATCAATCCAGATCTCCACCAAAATGCAATGAATCCTTTGATCATATTTCTGGTTAAATTCTCAGGGTGACATGATTTATCTGGAAGTGATGGTCTTATATAGAGATGATACAAAAGCTTACTTTTATGAAGATTAATTTTTAAACTTGACGACCAATTTATAAGTTCAATATGCTTCATACAAACTTGTACATACATTTGATATGTAAACAAAGCTAAACGTGACTTTATGAAATCCGACTTGTTCGCCTTTGAGTTACGTTGTGGGCCAACCTTGTCTGGTGCTGGATAAAGTTACACAGGTCAACAGTCCTGGGACTAAATGTGAGGTCATAGCAGCTGACAAAGACGCAGTGAGATCAAAACTTCCAGAACTTTATTGGAGCCATGTGAACAGATCTTGCCAGTAAAAACCCTTTGACTGGAAGAGAAAACAGCACACGAAGCCACTGCTGGCTGGTGTTGAGACAGTTTCCTCTTTAATAAATCCCTTCCTGTGAGCTGCAGACATGAAGCACTATGGATACTGGTAACACTGGGCTCTTATAGCAAGGATTAAGTGAAGGCCACTGCTTGCAAACTCTTGTTTTAAAGTCGTTTATCCAAATCTGTGCACTTAAAAATAGAAACTATATTGATGTTAATTTGTATTTCATCTTTCCCTGTGTCCATGTCTGGGTAAGAAGACGGCTCTTTGTGTTACCGTCTTCTTAAACTGGGACTTATGCCAATGAACCATTAATGCCAGTTAATGTTTACAATGTGGAAGCTTACATCTGTTGGACTGAGTGACTGCAGCCAGATCAGTCCACATTTCTTCTGATGTCCCCCCCCCCCGCCCAGCTAGCCTTCATCAGAGGACAGTCTCTAGTCCTCCGCTTTGGCCTCCATCTCCTCGTCATCGTCGTCTCCGTCCACCTCGGCGTTCTCCCGTTCTAACCTCTCCAGCTGTCGAGCGAGCTCCGTTTCATCTGTGTCTGTCACCACCTTCGGCTGAAGGGACAGTTCAGTGTTTAGTGATTTGTACCAATGCAGTAAATAATTAAACAATTCATCTTTCTCTGAATAGTAAATTGTATTCTCAATATCGGATTTCCCTGGTTTTTAATTATTATTATATGTCTTAGATCAATATTGCTGCTGCGTGAATGTGGTATTTTGGTATTTTATGGCTGTAGATATTTATGGTTGAACAGATTTTTAAAACTTTTATATTTTTTCAAAACAAAAACACTTCATACATCAGCTCATCAGACCAAAAAAAAAATGTAAAAAGTAAAATTCCAAAGTTTCAGGTTACTTGGTTCTCACTGGACAGGGGGTGAATATATGAAAAGTAACTAGTTACTTTTCAGTCAGGCAAATGTAGCAGAATACAATTGCATAAAAACGGAAAAAGTAAAGTGCAAATACCTGGACTTTGTATTTAAGAAGAGTACAGTACTTGAGTAAATGTTAAAGTTACTCTACTTACTCACTGTGCACCTTTATAAAAACACAGAGTGGCTTTGACTACAGTATTTTTGCACAAACAAAATGAAGTCACTCACCTCCATCTGGATGTTAAAGACGCCTCTCTTCTCCTCAATCCTCTCCTTGATGGCAGCCATGGCCTGTTTGAGGACAGACAGGCCCTCTGTGCGCTCCAGAGTGGTCGTTGTCATCACATAGCGAGGGGGAGCAATCAGGTTAATCTGCCACGAAAAAAAAAATAACATGTCGGTCTTATTGGTGTGGCATCTAACCCACAAAAAAACACAATTAAAGCAGGAACAAGTAATTCCTTCTAGTCTGAACAGCGGTCCATGACTGAAGACAGGACAACACTTCATCATTCAGGATCAGTGGACAAACAAGTGGCTAAGAGAGGGTGACGCGGTGCAGTTACCTTGATGGGCATGGCCTCTGTGGAGCAGTTAAGGCCGGCCCTCAGGGCGTCCTTCACCGCATCAATGCCTTCATACCCGTAGCACGCCACTTCAATGTCTGCAGGGGGGAGAGGAAGAAGATCAACAGGAATTATGGTTGTACATCACATCAAGTCCTACCGAGAAGATATGCTTCAGTTAGAAAACATAGAGGTCAAAGGTTACACTTAGGCCACATGTCCAACAAAGTGCTTTCGATACAATACCCTCAGAAACTGTACATTGGTTAGAGCGCGCTCCCCATGTACCGAGGCTATAGCCCTCTAGCATTCCGACCTGTGGCCATTTGCTGCATGTCTCTCCCCCCCCCTCTTCAGGCTGTCCTGTCCTGGAAAAAGGCTTTAGAGTATATCGTTATATTGTTACCTGCTCTGATTTTGACCGCCTGTGGAGTGAGTCGCCTGTTGATGTTATCAATCAGGACGTTCCTCTCCTCCTCTGTTAGGTCCAGACAATCCAGAATGGCAGGATCCCTGGTGGAGAAAAGATATTTCAAATAAAACATCATTTAGATGCATACATTTGTGTCTAAAGACATTTTATGTGACAAACCGCTCAAAATAACCACTTACGATACAGCCTGTTTGAAGACATCATAAGCTCCGTATCCTGGCCGCTTGTATTTCTCATCGAAGACCCAGGCGGTGCGCTGGTACAAGCTCTCTAGCTGCTCGTCCTTACTGTATTCCAGCACTTCTGCCACGTGTCGCAGGATACTGTACACCTGCAAACACAACCCATGTCGGCTCACAGCAAAAACATCAAATATATCAGAACGTTCATAAAAGAGCATTTGGGTACAATTTGACTTACAGTTTTAGATTTGGTGAATTTATCTTCACACTTGATGGCCTCCTCTGGTGAAACTCTTCTTTTTGATAAATCAATGTAACCTAAAGACAAAGCAGAGAAAAGATGCTGTGATGTTTTTCTTATATTCTCAGAGGACAGAATCTGAAGAGATGTTCGGTGTGTCACAATGTTGATATGGTTAATTTATCTATTAGCAAAATGAAAAAAATAATTGCAAATTTAATCTTAAACATGTTCTAGTTTCTTTGTAGGCATCACAAGTTGCTGGTTTTTAATTACTTGCTGTTCTTAATTACTCTATTATTACAAATCAAATTCTCGGATTTTGAGCTCTGGAACTTCACAGATTTGTTTTTCAGCCTGTAAATACTCGACAGACCTTTTGGTTTATAATATTATTACTGGTATGATTTTTCACCTCCCCATCATCCTCTACAGAACAACTATATCCAGGTTTCCAGGTAGCACAGATATTAATTGAATTTCGAGAAAAATCAGCCAAAGAAAATGAGAATTAATGGACATTTCCATCCACTACCATTTGCATTCTTAAATCAATCAATCATCCCATGTACATAATGATTTATTCTCCAAGTTTGTTTCCATTGAACTTCATCGCATTTTGCACTGGAAAGTCAACTAATGTATCAAGACACATCCCATCAGTACTACTACTCTATACTGTACTACTATACTGTTACTCTCCAAGATAAAGACTTTCACAGACCACAAGGAAAAGACTGCATCTCTCTTTCTTGTCATTCTTTCCATTAAAGTTCACTGACGTATGTTCGCCATAGTTTGCACATTATTTCTACTCCAGCTGCTACTATGGTACTGTCAGACAAATTTTCCTGCCCTTTGTGCACCTTTCAGCTCTAGAGGTTAGTATCCTCTGGCCTATACTCACCTTTCTCTTTGTCTACTCGGATGACGACCACACACTCATTGCGGCCTATGCGGATGAGCTTGTTAATAGAGCGGATACGTCGACGCGACAGCTCGCTGAGGAGGATCATGCCCTCAATGTTGTTGTACTCCAAAAGGCTGACATAGGCCCCCATCTCGGCGATGGACCTCACGTTCACCATCACAACATCCTCCACCTCTGGGAACCGGTGCTGGTAAAATCGACAGCTGAGCCCCGGCATTGCTGCAAGAGACAAACAGAGGCAAGGGTAAAATATTTGAAACAGACAAATGCTTCTAAATGGGACATGCCACCAGTTTTATGCATCCCGATCGGGTTGGATGTATTGAAAAGTATTACTCAACCTAGAAAAGCAGTAGTTTTAAGTAGCAACTATTTAACAGAAAACCTGTTTAACAGAGTGTGTGAGCAGAGTTTAAAATATGTGGGAATACACCCAGAAGGCAAGATCTGACAAAAAAAAGTATAATGCTGGTAAATAATTTTGCATCAATAGATGTTTCTAATATTTCTCAAAGATATACATTATTTGGGCAATATATCACAAAATTCCTCAAACATCAAGTGAACAGTCCAAATCAATTTGAATGAAACGTTTTTAAATCAGTTTCTGGGTGGTGTCTCATTTCACCAGCTCTACTGAGTTTAACCTGACAAGTATTCCAAATACAAACTCCATGGAGAAGCGGTAGCAGGAAAGCTGATGGCGTAGATACTAGTAGTTTCATTTCACATTTAGCTGTGGATGGGATGATGCAATGCAGACAAATGAGAACCCCCTGACTGTTTCATTTAGGAGTGAAAACTGGCTCTAACGAAAATAGGAAATGATCGTAGCTCAATAACAGTGTCAATACCTAGCAGTAAAGTCAAATACAACAATACAATAATTAATTGATAATTAATTAAAGTCCGTTAGCTTCCTAGCTATTAACCCGGTATCTAACTAACATGCGGTGCATGCACTAGTGTAGAGCTAGCAGCTAATGTAGCTAACCAGCTAGCAGCCCAGTGTCTTCGCTACTCCCGATAAAACCTCTGCTTTATCATTAAAACTCACCTGTGTCATAGGTTTCCGGAAAGATACACTGGAAATTTATCTATTATAAGTATTTGGATGTCCAATTATATTAGCTTCGGGTATTTTTTTAATGAAAAACCCGGGCCCACTAGCTCACATTCGTGGGTTGCTAATTTCTCGACCCGGAAAAGATCGTCACAATTTTTCGATACGCGCATGTGCAGAGCGTCTTCGTTGCAGTCACATGACCCGAGGCCAGCTGATCATCACGGTGGGTCGGACAAGATCGCGAACATTAGCGTTCCCTGTGTAGCTCATTCTGCACGAAAAACAACGATTTTATGTACTGCAAACATATGTTGATAGAGTAGAATAAAAGCTAACGCTTCGGTATTAACTTTAAGAAACGGAATTAAATAGAAGACCGCAATAATCGACCAAAGGACGACAAGATGTCTGGAAAAGACAGGATCGACATATTCCCCTCTAGAATGTAAGCAGCTTGTTTGCTAGCTAGTTGCTAACAGATTTAGCTTCTTTGCCAGCTGTGGTTATGCTGTTTTCTTGACTTTCCAATCCCTCATATTGACATTTTCCAGCTCTTATCTTCTGGAAAGTTCGTTTAATCTCACATTAAGGGATCACGTTCTTTTTCTGCAGAGTGAATTAATCCTAAACGTAGTTATATCAGTGACAGGTTACTGTGTAAAAGAGGAAGAGTTCTTCGTTTGTCATGTGATGTTATGTGACCTTAGTGTCAGCTGTCAGTCTGAAATTGTGTCTGAAGCATGCTGACCTCCAAACAGCAAAAGTCCTGATTTTAACTTCAAATAACCTTAGTATCTGCTGAGCTGGAATTGCCTTTGTTGTCTGTAAATTACATTATTGATTCATCATGTCATAAAGTTTGATGACATGCAAACTTTTTGAATCATTTGTATATGATAATGACATTTTTATAAATATGAAATAAAGAAAGATGCTTGTTTTCTTTGGTTAACTTAGTAAATATTTGAATCCTTTATACTGTCCTACAGAATGTGTTTGTTTTGGCTTGCAGGGCTCAGACCATCATGAAGGCTCGCCTGAAAGGAGCTCAGACTGGCCGTAACCTGCTCAAGAAGAAAGCTGATGCCCTTTGCATGCGCTTCCGTCAGATCCTCCGCAAAATTATCGAAGTCGGTTGAAAATGACTGATAACTAACCTTGTTGTCCATGCATTTCTTTCTTTAATAATGTCTTTCTGATTACAGGCTTTATCTTCTTATCTCTTTTCTTAGACTAAGACAAAGATGGGTGAAGTGATGAGAGAGGCGGCGTTCTCTTTGGCTGAAGCCAAATTTACAGCTGGAGACTTTAGGTAAGAATCAGACAAAGATCCTGTGATGTGTTTTGTACGGATGCGTCTGTAACTCCCATCTGTAATTCTGCCCACAGCACAACTGTAATCCAGAATGTCAACAAAGCCCAAGTGAAGGTTAGAGCCAAGAAAGACAATGTGGCAGGTTAGCATAAAAATGTGACCTATTTACTTTTTTACAATCACAGTTGAGAAGATAAATTCTTGTGTGTATTTTTCTTTATTTAAGGTGTCACCCTTCCTGTTTTTGAGCACTACCAAGAAGGCGGGGACAGTAAGTCATATTTATAGAAAATGAGTTTTTGTGACTGGTGAATGACAGCGGTCAGTTCTCACCCTTGCTTTCTTTCAGGTTACGAGCTGACTGGTCTGGCCAGAGGAGGAGAGCAGCTCTCCAGGTTGAAGAGGAACTATGCCAGAGCTGTGGAGCTGCTGGTGGAGTTGGCCTCCTTGCAGGTAGGGGGCGCTGTTGCAAATATACCTGTGTTTAATCAGCAGTTTCTGAAAAGGGCTATTGTGCATTATGACTACTTTTTTTTTTTATATTTGTTTTATCACTGCATCTAGATGTATTTTTTTATTACTTTTAAGCAAATACTAGTCCAAAAAATGATGTGATGATGTGAGAAATTATGAAACATTTTACAATCTTTCTGTCTTTAGACATCCTTTGTTACTCTGGATGAAGCCATTAAGATTACCAACCGCCGTGTGAATGCTATTGAGCATGGTAAATTCACACCTTTTGACCAAAGTCTTTTTCCCAAATAATTAAGGACAAAGACCTTTAATGGTGCTCATTTTTATCCCACTTGCAGTGATTATTCCCCGGATTGATCGCACCCTGACCTACATTATCACAGAACTGGATGAGAGAGAACGAGAGGAGTTCTACAGGTCACGCTTTTTACCTTTTTGATTAAAAGATTATTTCGAGCTGATGCATGGTTGACTATTTCTTTCCTGACCACCTTCCAACTTCTTTAAATATACTCTACCTCAACTTTTTAGTTTTGCTCTAACGCTGAAAATATTTCCTCCTTTGCCAGGTTGAAGAAGATCCAAGAGAAGAAGAAGCAGCTCAGGGAAAGGACAGAACTGGAGATTGCCGCCCGCCTGGCTAAGCTGGGTCCAATCGCAGAGCCGGCCAACATGCTGACAGAGGAGACTGATGAGGACCTGCTGTTCGAGTGAAAGGACAGTCACCTACTTCACCCATCACCCTATTTATTCTGTGCCTCTCAGGCCATGTCTATGTCCTCTCCTACAAGTGATGAAAGTTTTCTGCGTACTTGTTTGTGATTTGTTTTGTTGTTTCAGTGCTGAAAGGTGCTGTGTTTGGAGATCTGTCACTGTAAAGAGCCAAAATGTTGTCGCACTTGGTCGTTGCCCCCAAGGGAGTCATTTCACTATGATAAAACAATCTAAATAATAATAAGTACGTTTACACGTGGTTTGTGATTGAAATTAAAGAAGCATTCCATGCGAGGATCGGCTTGTAGATATTTCAGTTTCCTCACAACATTTAGAGCCATTGCATGCTGTACAGCTTAAGGTGATTGTAGATGTCAGAGACAGTGTGTCTGTGTCGTGGAGGCCCCGTCCTGCGGCTGACCTCATATCATTGGGTTGTTATTACCTCATTGTACCAGAAACCCCTAAGTAAACCTTGCTGTAAAACTTGGTGTGCAAGTCAACAAAGGCCTACACTTGATCCAAATAAATATCTCAATACCCACCCATTGCCTGGATTTCTTACTAGGATTAGCGCCTTTACATGTCGCAACAGTTTTAGAATCAATCACATGGGCTTTTGCGCTAATATTTAAGCTTTTTAGTTCAATATACAAAAAAAAAGGGGGGGGGACTAAACCAGCTAGGTGAGGAATGGCAGCCATCTTTCACCACAATGTTACATTCAACACATTTTTTTGTTACTGCAGGTCTTGGCAACAACGGGATTAGTGCACGTTTGTGATGCAACACCAGTTCTCCAACAAAAGACTACAGGGTGAAATCAATACATTTAGCATGTTCACATTATGTGTCTGATTTTATTGAGACTTTTCAACAATTGTGCTTATGATTTATTAAGTATCCTGCAAAGAAGCAATACTATTTGATGGGGTTCCAATAGGATATATGGTCCTACAATACTGTAAACAAACATTCTAAGCAGTACTTTTCAGGATGATATGCTGATAGTAATGATAACCAGTCAGTACCTTAGAGTTGAGGTCTGTTAACAGTGTTCTTGTAAATGAGACTACACAAAATAATACTGACACTCCTGTAGAGGAAGTATTCAAAAACCCATGTAGGATACAGCCGTCTTAGAAGACGTTCCACTGCAGTCACTGCTTCTCTTCTGTTTGGTACCCGCTTGATCAGGAAGACATTTTATATTTGTGACATTAACACTCTGCCAGTCGAGTGAACCGTATACATATATGTATCAAACACAAACACACAGAAATGTAAGAATAAAATAACCTTTTGTCTAGAAAATATATATTTACAATTATAAATTACTATGAAGAATAGGATTGGAGTATCTCTATTGGTTTGATAAATGACTTTGCATAAAACTGAGCCTTCTTTAAACAACAGGAAAAGAATCACCCACAAAGACACGCGCACACACACACACACACACACACACACAGACACACACACAGACACACACACCGACAAAAAGAAATGTAAGACGCTTGAGTCCATCCCTGCAACATGTGGTAAAGATCACCTCTATGAGCGAGGAGAATGTGCAAGTGAAAATCCAGTGACAATCGGCACTGTCCACCTCAGTCTCCGGGAACATTCATATGTTCTCCTGCTCTACCTCCTTCCACCCAGAGGCCCCCCCCCCCGCAGTGAGACCCTGCGACCTCTAGCACAGCCAGGAGGTGGGCACCCACTGTGGCTCAGTGTCCAGCTTGTCTATCAGTCTGCGCAGCTCAAGGAAAGCCTGGTCTGGATCCATGTTCACAATGGTC
This sequence comes from Chaunax sp. Z400, assembly GCA_037577475.1. Classification (NCBI taxonomy): domain Eukaryota; kingdom Metazoa; phylum Chordata; class Actinopteri; order Lophiiformes; family Chaunacidae; genus Chaunax; species Chaunax sp. Z400. The sequence goes on from CM075202.1 coordinate 4,255,522, forward strand.
GCGTCAAAGAAGTGGCCAAAGTTGTGCTCCATCTCGCGGGCCTTTTCAATAACCGTCTTCAGTTCGTCAGGCTGTGCACAGAAAACAAGACGTGTTTTTAGATGGTGACTCCAAAAAGACCTGAATCTTAAATCCTTTTTAAAAAACAATCATATCAATATTTATAGAACTCTGTTGTCTGTATCTGTAGGTTATCTCATGGTACAATATTGTTCACTTCCAGTATATTGTGTGTTTAGAGTACCAGAAATACTAAAATCTTGAGTACAAAACTTTTACATGTAAATTAATGTCCCTTACAGTCAAACACTTGCCAAATTAGTTCACACAATGCTGATTAAGCCTCTCAAGGCCAGGTAAATCTCTGGTGTCTGAGGTAACTTTCCTGTTGTTGCACACCAGTTGTACTCTGGTTGTCAAACACTGGTTTACTGGAGTAAATGGGGGAGAAAACGGAGGGACAGAGTAAGAGACTTCAAGAAATCGGAGCACGGTGGAGTCTGTAAGCACGTCGACAGTTTTGTGTAATTACTCCACTGCCAGAATGGTAAATAAAAGCTCCGCTCTGCAGGTTTAATTATCTTAAGTAAGTAATAGTAATCTTAAAAGGGGTGGTTCAGGTTTTTCAAAGAGGGATTGTGTGCAGCAAAGTTCAGCGAGGTAAAATGACTGTTCCTGTCAAAGGAGTCTTCTTTAGGTGGCTAAAATACGTTTTGCTCCTGCCTGCATGAATAGTCCATCGTCCAAACTACTATGTTTACAATGTCAGTATCTTATTTGCTGCTAAATGTAGCACTTGGAGGATTGTGAAGCAGTTCAGCTTATTTGATAAAGCTGATGGTCTTGCATGATTCTTGCAATTTGTTGTTGTTTTTACATGGTTGAATGCAATTATTGGTAGTCACTTTAGATTAAATTATCAAACAAATGAATGTAATGTAACGTGCATATTAACTTAAAACACTGAAATGCAGTTTTGCAACACTGTAGTGGGCACCTTTGGTGTTTTCCCCTCTGAGGCCAGCAGGGTGCGTAGTCGTTCCTGAGAAGGAGGAGCGATGAAGATGACATAGGGCTTGAGGTTGGAGGACCTCAATACCTGCAGTGACTGAGGAAGAACAAGGAGATATAATATGAATATATGAAATGGAAGGAAAGATGAACAAAAAAAAGAGGCTACAAATATGCACTACTATGGCGTCTTCTCTACTAGCTGTAGTTTATCAGCCAAAAATAATTTCAGATTTATGTTATACACAGGAGGAATTATGTTTTGGTCAAGCCAGAGGGATGAAATGGGCTTTGTAATGAAAACATTAGACAGAAGCAGTGTTGAGAATCATCCAGTCACAAGTGCTCCTACCCTGGTGTGGAGGCAGAGCAGACAGATGCGTCCAGAGTTGATGACGTGTCGAACCGAGTCTGTGCTGGTTCCGTACAAGTTCTTCTCAAATTCCCCAAACTCGATGAACTTCCCGCTCGTTACATCGCTTTCAAAGGCAGGCCGACTCACAAAATGGTACTCGCGCCCATTGCGCTCGTGCATCCTTGAGTTTCTGGTTGTGTCTGAGATGTGAAAAAGGACAATCAGCTTGGCAATCATTGCAAACAATCCTCACATTGGCACAGTCAAGAATACACAGTCAGTCCTTTTCATGTTTCCAGTTTTGTGCATGCACAGTTGAAGGAAGGTGATGTTAAGCGTCAAATGATTTGAATAGTAATGTTCCTCATCTTATTATATATTGTTGATGACACGATGCTGCCGTGTCTTTGTGCTTTAACAATGCGTGGACTTACGTGGAATAGCGACGGCAAACTTTTCCGGCTCAATGGACAGGAGCCTCCGACGCAGCTCATCGTGACCGCTGTTTGTCGGACCAATCAGAGCGACGGGCCGTTTCCGACTGGCAGGCTGGTGATAAAGCGACATCTCCTCATAGGTCAGGATGTCATCGTAATCTGAAGAGACGGTCGGGAGGGGTTAATTAAAAGCGTCTCTGCCCAACATACAAAAATCCCAGCTCTGGGGCTGTTGGTCTGTAACTAGCTCTAACCTCTGACCTCTCGTTGGAGGCGAGAAATGGGGGAGGGGGATGGGGGAGATTCATAACATACCACGCTATTACATTACTGCTCCTCTTCAAGTCTGACCCTCTTAACCACACAGAACATCTGTCTGCTTCGACAGTATTTATGTGTTTCTATGTGTGAACCAGTAACACCAAGCCTTCAAGCCATTTAGGCACCTGCTGGGCACCTGTTGATGCCTCCACTGATCCCGTCTGTGAAGACGCAACTAATCTGACTTGTGACACGCCGAGTCTGGACAAGACGTGTCAACTCCAGCTAAGGTGTGGAGTTAATACTGCCAATGCGTGGACAAGTGGAAGGTGGCAAAGGACAGAAGAACTCTTTTACCGATGGTAAATCGGAAGTGACAATTGGAGTTTTGTGGGTTAAAGCTGTAGCTTAACAGTGCTTGTTGAGAAAGAGTGAGCACGTTCTCAAACATGCAACCCACTTCTCAAACCGTTAAGCCTCTAAACAGACACAGCGAGACAGAGAAAGGGAAAAAAAAGGAAAAGTAAAGACTTACCGGTATTTTTGCTCAAGTTAGATGTGCTCTTCTTCCTCTGTTTCTTGCTTTTCTTTGCATACCAAAGCTTCCCTGGAGAAACGACATGCCAAACAGTGTTTACTCTATCATTTCACTTTGTTACAACCAACTAGACAGACACATATTTTTAAATGAGTCCCACTGGATGCAAAATGTTTGAGCTCACAAATTACATGCTACCTTACCTTGGTGCTCTCGACTCCTGTCTGTTACAGATTTTTTCAAGGTCTCTCTCTGCTGCTGGAAGCTTTTCCCTGAAAAGGAGGAAAGCAAATAGAAGTAGATACAGTGAGGTACCAACACTGAAGACATAGATAGACAAATGTAGTGTATTTCCCATTTCAAAGGTCCGTATTTATTTAAAAATGTCAGTTTTAATGGACTGGAACACTTTGGTTGATGTTCCACCATACGTCTCTATAGATCTTGACTTTCCAGACTTGCAGAGGAACAGCCAAAAAGATGGCTTGCTTTCCAATTCCAGTACTTAACCTCAGTTTCTTACAGCCACAACAGACTGAGGTCAGAGAGTAATCACAAATAATTCTTAGGAGTTTGTTTTAATCTGCTTGGCGTGCCAGATGGGGGGTGTTTCCTGCCAGGATAGTAGTGCCAGTTGAGTAATTTATTCACTTTCAAGTACTACAGTACTTTCCTCTGTCTGCATTCCCATGTACTACAAGGGATGGAATTAATAATCAACTTGGCAACATATCATGGGATGTCCTGTGTGGTTTATTAAATATGCTGGTATCATGATCACTGTTTACCAACCAATATCTTTTTAAAACATAAATCATTTAGATTTTTTAGTTCAATGAAATTAAAACAGGTTTAAAAGATGTGAATTACTATGATGCACATGTGGATCCTTCATGTACATCAGACTGTTCACTTTGCAATAGTTGTTTTAACTCATATATTCTGGAAGGATTGCTTTTAGAGTTTTAATGTTGATGTAATTAAGTACATTGATTGCACAATTTCTATCTCATCTCATTTATTCGGACATTTCCATTTCACATGTCGTTTGTTCTTGCTCACGGAGGAACTGCTTTATCAACCAAGTGACCTTTGTAATAAAAACAGAACCGTTCCTCTGACATTTATTCTCGTCAAAGAACCTCGTCTGCATGTAACTCCAAACTTGTTACTCCTCTTACTCAAATATCTGAGTCATGTGCTTTGCACAGGTTGCAGGTTGTACTGTGTATTTCAGTTCAGTTGTCCATATGATATGTATATAGTATGATGTGTCACCTCAAAATAAAAATAAAGACTGTGATGCTACAAAACACAACACATACCACATAGTTATGCTATTCTTATACTGGTAGTAATTTCTCCTTGCAGTTTTCTGCCCTCCTGAAACATTAAACTACATATTGATATTCAGCCCTGGTCTGATCCCCACCTGGAATGAGTCCAGCCAGAGGCTGGTTGTCCTCATCTCCGTCCCTGTAGGCCTGCCACCAGCTGGGGTCATCCTGGCTGATGACATGGAGGATGTCCCCCTTCTGGAAGGACAGGCCCAGCTCCCGACACGGCAGGAAGGGGTCATCAGAGGGGTCGTAGTCAAAGTAAGCTCGTACGTGCATCTGAGGATAGGGTTTACACTGTCAAGGTTGGCGTTGCATGCATCCAGACAGACATTCTCACGCACACCCCCCACATCATTAGAGACTTACCACGGTCTGTCTGTGTGGGGCAGGTTTAATCTGAGCGCTCGGGATGAGGAGGAAGGTCAGAGTGCCGTGCATTTGTTGCTGATGGAATAGATAGAATTCAATGAATTATACATGGCAGGCATCACATTTCCATAAAACAATATCTCTTAGTGACTATATTTACCCAGGGCCTCAGATGTTTAGCAATGTTTCATTGCTATGCAATTTAAGTAGGAACTATTTTTGTAAATTGGCACAGGAAAAAGAAAATACTTTTTGCCCCCTGGAAATAAATGCAGGCAGCATTAATGTTGGTTATTCTGTTAAGATAACAATGGTCTCTTTAAAATGGATGAATATAATTATGTGTCCACAACTTCAGATTTAATTTGGGAGGATTTTGTTGTTGAGAATGTCTACAGTGTAAAAAAAAAAAAATCTAAAGGCTATACATATTGTCAAATTAATTTTGCAAGTCTTTTATGGCATTAATTTACATATTTGTAGTATTCAAGCCATTTTAAGCGCCTGCATGAACTGTATGCTATATCAAAACTCATTTCTCATGAATGCAAACAATCAAAAGACCACTGGTTCCCCCCCGGTCCTCACCAGTAAGTCATGGACTTCATTGATGTGTTTCCCACGTATAGAGATTCCATTGATCTCCAGGATCTCATCTCCCTCACTCAGAAGTCCGCTGCTCTCTGCTGCTCCGCCTTTCACCACCCGACTCACCACCACACTGTCCACGTCGTTACGTACTGTCGCACCCTGACAGCCACACACACAGGTTAACAGACTCACACAGAGTTCATACACTGCTGGTGACGAGAGATGATTTCACAAGCGGCGCGGTGGATTAACAATATGTAAACCAAACACTTCAAACGCATAATACTCCCTAAAATGACTGAGGAGAGAGATGCAGGTCTGAAAGCAGGAGAAGAGGCCACCTGAACATCATTGTGTCATCTTTGTGTGACCCTGAAGCTCACACGGACAGGTGTTTTGCTGCTCTGTTGGTTCTTAGGTACACTGACACTGACACACCCACATGATAAATGGGACTGGTGGAACACAGTGAGGGCAGAGAGAAGAGGCCATCTTTTACTGAACATTTTGGATGTATACAAATATTTTTTGTTTCCCTTTTTCTCATTGCGGGTTATCACAAGACCTGTAATGACGAAGTGCAACATTCACAAGTCAATCATGAAGCTCGAAGCAATTAACACAAGATATTTAATGATAAAGTGCCAAGTTGGCTGCTCACCAGTGGAGTGTCGCGAGCCTTCTCCAGCCGCACAAGTTTAACTGTCTCTCCGAGGTACTGGGTCACATTTTCCTCTGTCATTTCCTGCACTGCCACATGGTCATGGGCCTGCATCAGCGCCTGCCACATTAAAACGCACACAGAGACACACATTGAGATGCACATGCAAATTTTTACAAACACAATAGACACAAACAGACAGAAAAACACTGGAGGAGGAGGAGGAGGAGGCGGAGTGAGGCTTCTGATTGCTGTCCTTCATAACAACTATGGTTGGCATGGAAATAAAATAATCCTAAATCTTATAGGATTGTTTGCAACATTAAAACTGATTTCACAAGAAGCCTACCTGACCCACCATCTTTTTTTTTTTTTTAACAAGACCAGTCAGCAAAACCACCTCTGAGCCAGAAATGAAACAGAGATCGGTCCATTTCATTTAACGAGACAAGTGCTCCGTACCCCGCAATTAATAACCGTCAGTCCACATTAGTCTCTCTATCCTGCAGCAGAGGGGACCTGAGAGAGCAGAGGCAAGGCTAAGCTTCGGCGTATGAACAATTTGTCTTAATCTCGCCCTGCATTTAGGAGTCAGGATCCACCGCCAAAAATCATCAAACACCTCTGGCTTCCCCGCTCACGAGGAAACGCTGCCCTAGAAAACGATCAAAGGGATGCAAGAGGTCTTGAGGGGGCCCTAATTCCTCCCACACAAGCACCTGTCTTCATTAGTATGGGGTATGAGGTCGGTTTACCTGCACAGACTACAGGGGGATTCATGTGATCCTCTGCTCCCCGCAGAGAAGCCAACATAATCTGTTCCACTTTCTGTGCCACGAGGCAGACTCGCATCACATCATCCTGCTCCTCGCTGGCTACATGGATCCGGCTCAGTGGAGGGGTTAATGGGGCATTGGGAGAATTGGTAGTTCATACGGTCACATGGGTCAAACATTAGACCTCTGGCGCTCCCCTGTCAGGACCCTCAACCATAAAATCACCGTGGAGTCTTCCACCTGAGGTCTCTTCTCACCTTGCTGCCTCTCTAATGGATGATAACAGTCTGATAATGTGGTTATATATATATATATATATATTTTTTTTTTTCTACAGAGGAGTCACTGAAGCTTAAACTGACAAATGCAGAGCATCGCCGGTTCGAGACAATTCAAAGCAATGAATATCTGTTTGATTCTTTCGTGTTGACATATCAAACGCACAGCAGATGTCCCACTGAATACATGCACAGGGAACCAAAATCAAACGTGCAAGGCTTTTTATAACGACACTCCTTTACACAGCGGCGGAGGTGGCCTGTCAGTACCTGTGATGTCTGATCCTTTCCTTATACATGGAGCATGAGCCAAAGGGGAGCATCTCTATCATCCAGTTAGTCTGCTGTGCCAACAACAGCAGCCCTCGCCAATGTGCCTTATGATCTTTAATAAAACAGGTTACCACCAAATTACATTGAGGAACTGCTCTTGACTTTTTTTTTAAGCAACGTCACAGGAGAGTGTGTGTTTTTATCGTTCTTAATGGCACGGCAGTGATGCCAGCCAACTTATCAGAGACTAATGGACGACACAGAAGCCAGAGAATAGAGGTTAAAAAGGCAGTATCCCACTTATACCATGATCGCTTATCAAATAAAAAAGAAAATCGTGTGTTTTGCAATCAAAATTGAAAGTTTTTCACATAACACACGTTTTCCTGTTAATATCTGAGGGATTGACTAATACCTGGAACAATCATTACCATCCAGCAACATTCCTATGCAATGGGAACATTATTCCCTATTCCACTGAACAGGACGGACTTAACATACAACTTGGCGACTGGAGATATTTCTAATCCACTCAGCTCATAGAAGCCATGAAATGCTAACGTTATGCTAGCAAGATTCAAAGACAATAACACTGCATTCAGATGACAGAAACTAAATATCATCTGACGGTGTTTTTAACAAGACTATCTACCTATCCGGCCACGTCATTGTCCAAAAAATCAGTATCAAGATGTTCACCAACAAATGACAGGCCACATGTAGTGTCAGCTGCAGTCTGAAGGAGTGAGCTCAGGAGTGAATGGGATCAGAGATGATTCCTTATATATAACCTACAAAGCTTATGATTGCAGCTTGAGTATTCCAGTCTTCATCCTGTGGTGAGGATGAGGTGACAGGTAGACAGGAAGACATGAAATAAATGAGTAAGATCTTCTACGTTTCTTTTTTTTCCTTGAATTAATGTCAAAGACATTGACAAGCACTGCGTGTTGCACAATGCACCAATCATGCATTTTCATTACAAATGGAGCTCATCCACGCTACAGACTAATTCATATAATGGCCCTCTTGAGATCCACGAGATTCATCTTTGGCAGAAAACACAGACTGGTTGACATTGAAAAAGAAAATTCACACCTCAAAATAGCAAAATATAATAATAATGTGCAATAAAAGATTGAATCCATAAAGCCAGCATCTGCCCTGCCCAAAAGCCCTGAAGAGAAACACGCCATGACCTCCTGACTTCCTTCATAAAGTTCCTGACTGTATATTTCTCATTCTTCTCTGTTGCATGATACACTGTATAAAGATGGAGCAATCTGTCAACTTGGTCTGCTTTAAACCCACTGCACTATACTGTATATGATGGCACATGGTGGCAAAGTGAAGCTGTCCTTCAACTGCCTTTGAACCGGTAAGCATTTAAGTCCCATTTTTCCTCCAATAATCTATGGTCTATTCTATATTTAACCCTGTACCTCTGACCTCCCAGTGGAAGGCTATAGAGAAATAATTACCCTATTTGAATCAGCATAACACTAATTATATGTCCAGTATTCCAATAATCTGCTTAATAACTAAATAAATGTGCAGGTCTAGAAGGCTCAGCTGGCCTGTTGGAGCCTCGCTGGTGTTGCCTTGTAATAATATTGTAGGTCAAGGGGAGATATGATAAGTCAGAGCTCTCCAGCTGACCTGCACATGAGGATTGGTGAGCAGAGCCCTGAGCTCCAAACCCTCCTTCTGCTGGCTGGACTGGAGAATCTTCTGTACCTGAACCGAGACACAGAACTATGGTGAAGATAAACTGATGGAATTGTTAAATACAATCACAACTATAAACAAAATCTCTAAAAATGACAGAATGACACTGTGATCCATTTTTAATTCCTTTCTTTATTTCTTTGATACGTTCTATTCTAATCATGTGGCTCTTGTGTTGTCATTTCCAGGGACGATGCCATTGTTTGTGGCTTTGACTGTGTACTAAATTTTGGTGTTCTGTTACTGCTCCATTTCCTGTTTGGAGCTTAGTCCAACCATCGCACTAATCAAAGCTCTCGCTAACAAGGTGACGCATTTTCCCCTCCCCCCCCTCCCCTCCAAGCAGCACTGCACCTCGGCCCACGCTGCTGTAAGCTGCTGGAGTTTCTTTTTCTGGCTGCCCAGATCCCAGCGTCCTTCCTGCGGGGTGTGCTGCATGAGGGGCCGCTGGGAGATTAGTTGACCGGACAGCCAATCGGAGTGTCACACAGCAACGGCACAGTCCGTTTAGAAACACTGAAGCTCAAACTATTATGCCGTGTTTAAGCGTTTCGGGAGCTGTGCCCAGCACACTTATTCACTGTAAGACAGGAGGACGTCATGTTGTGTGTGTGTGTGTGTGTGTGTGTGTGAGGAAAAATCAAAAATCTTCAAACCATTTCTGTAAAGACAGGAATAGCCACAGGCAGAGTTAATGTCACAAAGTGTCAATTTAACTCCATGGTTGGTTAATTCCTATGGAATAGTCTTGAGTGCAAAGAGAAGCACCTTAGCATTGCTTTTTGATAAATGTGGGCTTGGTCTACCAGACCCAGAACTATATTTCTGGGTTGCCTAGATTGGGTCCCAATGTTACATGTTAAATAGGGAGCACTGTTCCACATGGACACAAACATATGGAGGAGACAGGCTGACTGACAGAAACCCAAGTTGAAGAGGAAGTCGGTGCGTTACATGCAATAAAAACTTCCCCAAAACCAAAGATGGACAAATGTTGACCCCAAGGTGCAAAACCAGGCCAAAATGTGTGCGTTTTTCAAATAACCAGTCCCAACCAATAAACCTAGGGGAAACACTGGGATCTATACATTGCTTAAACCTGATCCCCTCTCTGGTCCTGCTGTAAACTGAAGACTGGTATGTTCATAAAGACAGTGTGGAGGGGGGGGGGTGATGTGGTGTGTACATATATATATGTTAAATGACAGATATGTCATGTTTGTTTTTCTGTGAGTATGGAAAAGGAATAAGCAGAACTCTACCCAAAAAAACCCACCTCCCCTCTTCTGTAGCAGTGCTGCTTGCTGTCCTTTGAGTGAACTCCACACGGCTGTTTCATCAAAATGAAGTCGACGCTTACACATATAGCCATCAGCTAAAAATAAAATAAAATCACACGACACCAGTCTGACTGCGCTGTGACGCCTGCATTGTATTCATTCATGTCTCACCTATCAAAGGTTGACAGTAATCCTAATGAAACGCCTATTGTAGGTGTAGCCTGTCATTGCTGTATGGAGCTTCTACACCTTATGCATAGCGAACCCCATCACAATTTGTCTTCTCACGGCGACCGGGCTTTGTGCGACAGGCTGCATTTGAACACTCATTGTGCGGGAGGCTTGTGTATGCAGGACACGAGTCGATTACTGTCGCCTAGCTTCAGTAAAGACCAACCGGCTTGTGCTTTGTAATGTTAAGACGTCAGATGTGGCACTGTCCCATGTACTCAAACCTAGATGGCTTCTTACTTTCCTTCGCTCTGGGCTGGAGGAAACAGTAATTGGTGAACATGGAAATAAAAAAAAAAACTGTTATACACCACATATTTACATGTTGGTTCATGCCGTCCTCCTTTTCCCTCTTGTATCTCCTTGTCATCTTATCCTCCTCTCATCCTAATTCTCCAATCAAAAATGTTCTACCTCCAGCCTTTATTTTACAACTCACTCAACTTTCATGCACGGCTGGTTCCATCAAATCCTCATTCATTTTGTTTTCATGTACCTTGTTAGCTACAAAACAATTTACATTTCATAATAATTCAGAACGGCGCAGCTGTTTTTTTTTTTTTTTGGACAGCTTCGTTGAATTAATCAGCACCTCAAGCAGCGATTCTTCGTGCTTCACTGAGATTGTTCAGATGTTTCTTTCACAGAGGTGCTTGCCTCTAAGCAGGTCCAAAATAATGCAAGTGCCGACACGCCTAATGCACAAACTGCCTCGTCTGTGGAGACTAACGCTTGAGTTACACAATTGGTTTTGTGGCATGTCTGAAATTATCAAAAAATTACAGGGTACAAGTCAGTCTGTCTTGCAGATTTTGGAACCTACATTTACACACCTATAAAGATCCAGCAGCATAAACTACATTAACAAGTACTGGATCAATACTAATAGCAAGGTTACCACTGAGCACTATGCAGATTTCCATTTCTCTTCCATACAGAAGCTCCTTCAAAACCACCACCATGTGTACCTCCTGACAGAGATCCTCTGCTTGCACTGTGAGGGGTGAGTTGGGACTGACTCGCATTCTCTGCTGGGACACAGCGGCGTAGACGCCGTAGGCATTCCTGAAGTCCTCATTGGCGAGGAGCTGCATGATCAGCTCCACATCCTGCTGGCTCTGCGCGTCAGTCAGGCAAAACTGCACCCACTTCAGAGCCTGCTGCAACTCCTCCAGTTCTGAGAAGGAGGCAGAGACAGTGAGGTGGACAGTAGAGAGGGGGGGGGGGGAACAAAACGGAGAAACACTGAGGCTGCATGATGGAAGTCAGGATAATTCTACTGCTTTAAGATGTGAATGTTTGCTTTTGTTTGTCTAACAGGTTTATTTTGTAGGGCCGAAGTTTCCAGCAGCGAATCCCACAATAAGTGTGAGCGGCTATATGCTATAAATGCAAAGAGTTATGGGTAAGTTATGTTATTTCTGAGAAAATAAGTAGAGAAATAAAAAATATCTATGCATGCCTGTGTATCTGACATTCCCAGTGTGGTGCACTTTATTCTCCCCCAGAGATATGAAGAAGCTAAACTGTGGATTGTTGCTGAGCAGGCAAAACATTTTCCTCCGGAGCTACCTGTGCATCTGTGGGCCTTAATTTCTTTTCAAGAGGTTTTGACTGAAGTAATCCAGGACCAAGTAGTATCAAAACTTCTCCAATCAAACAATACGTGTATTTGATCCTTTTTGGACCCACATCTACTACAAATGACTATTGGTATGATTTTTGCTCACAGCCAATCACCGTAATGGCTTGTGGCTGCGGTTTGTGTTTGGCCCGCTACCACAGCAGCTGAAGCCCGTAGACTGTCTGCGGTGTGATGAAGATGAGCCCGGTGTACTTTGTATGCAGCTGAATGCTTCCATTCGGGTGATGGGTATGGAATGAGGTAGAAGAAAATGTATCAAATGAAGCACTTTACTGTTATTGGTATCGCTTTAAGGGTATTGGTTTTTGGTTCTGGTAAACCATTTTGTTTTCCTAGGATTGGAAAAAGAAGGCTTTGTTTGGTCAGGTTTTGTCATGGGGACTGATAAGTGATTTGAGTTTTGTTAATTAAAGAAAATAAAGTGGCAGAGTGTGGCGGAACGCTCCTTTTCCAAGTCACTGACATCACTTTGAAACAGAAGTCATTACAGAATGAGCTTAACGAGGATGTCGTTCTTTATGTTCTGTGACAGTTCAAACAATATTTGTGCTATCAAACTAACCACAATGTTGGACTGCTGTACATGCAATACCCTTCAGTGTAATCAATATATTTAATCAGAAAATGATTTTATCTTTCCAGTGGCAACTGAGGGGATCTATATGCTCCTCAGCCCAGTTAGGACCAAGACATTAACCAACGGTGGACGGCCCTTAAAACACATCACCCTCCTCCACTTCCACTGTCCTCTGCTCTGCCCCCTCAATAGTCATTGTTTTCACTCCTTTGTAACCCCCTTTCCTCCTTCCGCCCTCTATTTGATGCAAATAAAGACCCTGTAACCCCTTCTGTCCTCCTCCTCCTCCTCCTCCTCTCCACTCACCAGCTACAGGATCCTGGGAGTCTTCGGTGTCCTTTTCCTTCTCCTCGAAGGTGGGATTGTCGATGCCCACCTTGGGGTTCTGCGACAGCTTCTTGAGCCTCAGGGAAGCGTTGGGGTCGATGTCGAGCTTCCCCCCCCTGCTGTCGTCCTCTCTCCTCTTCCTCAGCTCCTCCTGGTAATGCTGGATCCTCTCCATGTGGGCACTGTTGTGTGGAGATTTGACAAGGCTACTTTCCTCCCCCGGGCAGTCCACTGCCCTCTCCCTGTGGCACTTGGCCTGACCAGAGGCCTCTTGCACGTAACCGTTCAGATGGGACATGATCATGCCTCGTGCAGCAGAGTGTAGCTCCAACCACCCCAGTGTCTTCTGAGGGTCTGCTTCAGTGTTACGAGGCACTGCTCGAGTCAGAAGCCATAGCACACCAGCTGAGGATGTAGTCCTTTACGTTCTTCTGTGATCGGTCATCCTGAAATGCACAGTGGAAATAGATTTTGCCTGTTATTTTTAACTTACCTTGAATAAAAAGTTACTGAACATGATACACAAAGTCAAGTTCTTTTAAAATGGTCTGTGTTTTCTTAAGAATATACAGGAAAAAAAAGAATTTTAGAAGAGATTCAAAAAGGATTTACCTTTTTTTCCCCTCCCTATTATCTTATTGTTAAGAAACCATAAACATAGCTTGAAGGGTTTCATTGTCCGATAAAATATGCACAAGTCTGGCCACCAGTCTGACAGTTTGACAGCGATTGATAGCACACCTGTCAATATTAAAGACACTGGAGAAGCCTTGGAGAGGCTCAGCTGCCAGCACATTCCTTTTTTAAATTTTTTTATTATACTTGAGGCAGAGAAGGATGAATCTGGGGTTATTTAATTCTCAAAAAAAAAGTACTTTATCTGTTGTTTGTATCTACAAAAGGCTATTGGAGAAAATTATCATCACTATTACACCTCCAGACTCTGACAACATCGTCTATTCAGATGTTGACACAATTCTGCCACAATATGAAGTCCTGACACAACTCCTACAATAAGTGTATAAAGGCATTACAATGTATTATAGCTTTTATTTAAATCTATATATTCATTTATAGGTTCATAGCCTTTTTCCTCATGTATGACTGTAACATGAATTTACCTCCACTAGATCAATAAATCCTCATTATAGTTTCAGCAAAAAGTGCTTTGTTTGCACTTTATCCTCACTGACTCTGTCAAGGTAAGTTTAACTGATTGGTTCAATGGTGTTAACAGACTAACATCTGCTTTATTAACCTCTCACTCGATCTGTGCTCTTTCAGCAGCCTTAAAATGACACGATTCCTCAACATGTTTAAGTTCTTTAAATGTTCAACAGATTTATTTATTTACAGATAAATGTTAATAAATGTTTTCTTCCCTCCTCCTCCTCCATACCAGCAGGTCAGGGCCAACATCTGCTCCAACCTCGTCTCATCTATCAAACGACTAATCCATCTCGTTACATGGAAAGCTCTCTGTCCTCCGTCACCTGAAATCCCTTCAGTTCAGCCTCATCCAGCCATTTGCTTGGGCACACCTGTCCCCAATGATCCTGTCCTCATGAGCAGCTTAATTAAAACATCGAATCTGCAGCCTATGTATGGATGCCTAAACATTTTGCATTTAAATCTGATGCTTGTTGTGAATGACGTGGGAAAATAATCTAGTTTAAAAGATGATTCCAAGAAAGAGCCAATTGAGTGAGGAGTGAAAGTGCAAAAAAAAAAAATGATGAGGTCTAGAAAGACTCAAGCATGTCTTCATCTTACACACAATGACATCAGCTTTTGCTTAAATACCATGCAGTGGCACAGGTAGGGCTCTCTTTCTCCCATCATGGTATGAACTAAACAAACTGCCAGCATTACATACGTATATCTCTATGCATATTTCCTGGACCCAAAATTGTGAATAAGACTTAAAAGCTAAACTGCCCTCATTACCATTCATTTGAACATAGAGGAAAACCCTCACGTTCCAAAAGGATAAACATGATATGATATTATGATGACATATAGTCACACCTCATGACAGCCCTCCCACTCATCTACCTACTTCCCCACAGCTAATAACGTCTGACAGGTCTACCCCCACCCCCCCAGCTCTTGGCCCAAGCTACCAAACCCCTCCCCTGTTGAAGCATTTAGCTGCATTTAGAATGGCGGTGTATGGCTGACAAACAGCGCAGACTTCCAAACGGGCCATCTGTTCCTGTGGGCTTAATTAAGCCTGAGATCTCATGCCCTTCTCTAGCTCAGCGGCCACAACAGCACCTGGGAGGAATGCAGGGGCCAAGAGGGGCCTGGGTAGAAAAACAGGAGTGAATTGGAAGTGTACATGCACACCTTTACATAAACAGAGGGAAGGAACAGATTTAGGGCCACACTGTAGGTTTACGGAGAAACATCCCTGTAATGTTAAATAATAGCTAATCGTGTCATGTTATATCAAATTTGACAGTGATCTGTGATAATCAAGCTCATATCAGCAAGCCTACGATCTGAGGGTGAGGTGACACTGGAAGGGCAAAAATACAAAAAAACTAGAAATGACTAGGAGAGCACAAGCCTCTGCCAAGGAAGCTCAATTTCCCCATTATGTCTCTGCACCTAAAAGCAACAGTCCCATGATAGTTTGACCCTAATGACATGACTCTTTAACCACGAAAACATACCCCTAGTATTCAATAAAAACACCAATGGTGGTTTTCTTTAGGGATCTAGCTCAGTAACCTTCGAGGATAATCTTACGTTGAATCCAGATCAGACTCTGATTTGTGGTAGATCTTACAGGGAAGTCATTGTGGAATATTTTGTCTAAGCATTGCAGGCATTATCCCACAATGGTAAAGAATCCTTCTGAAAAATTCTGGATCCAGATGATGATCTGGATCACCACCAAAATACATAGAATTGCTCCTTGGACCATAAACCAGCTTTTCAAAACAAATGTTATGTTGTTATCATAAAAGTAAAGTAAAGTAAAGTGAGTGAAATTCACCTGAGTGATGAGTAACAAATCTATGGATATATTTAGCTAAATGAATCAGTATAATGTTGGCGTTTTAGAGTGTGAAAATTAAAAATATTCTCATACATAATTTGTATTTATGTGCTTTAAGAACTAGCATCTTTTGGCTTGGCTTTAAGTAAAGTTAAGGTGAAGTAAACTTAGCATTTTCTCTTTAAGTCAGGAACTGCTATTTTTTTAAATAATTATCCAATTTGAGCAACTTTACGAAAGAGTAAGGCTGTGTTCAGACTTTGTACGCATTTATTAATACACTCTTTTTATTTTTACTGATCAAATTTGGACTCGTATTAACGCTAAGGCTAACAATAGCAAAGCATTTAGCTTGGTAGCCTGCTACCGCTAACTGCGTAGCTAAACGGTAGCTGTCCCGTTACAGACTGCGTGTACTCACCACTTTAAAGATGAATGGGTTTATGTAAGAAGCGGTTATTCCTTTGTAATCCAGCGCTCGAAAATGTGTGTTTTATTCACACATGGACCGTCAGAATTACCGCAGCGTCTCTCGCGGTCTTCTCAGGACCGCGTTCAGTGGCTGGAGTGAGTTTTGTCCAGGCACCAGTCGGGACACTTGTGGCCATTGCTGTAGAACTGCGCCTGGTGTTTTGAGCCGTCTCCATGGCAACACTGCGGCTCTACAGCCCCCCCCTTCTGCCAGGCATGTAATGACCAAATCTCCCATAAATCCAATAATATAATAAAAGTTACTCTTGACATTTATTTTAACAGCAAGAATTAACCCCAAAAATATTTTTGTTTAAGTGCAAACTAAATTTAAAAAAAAATTCTCACTGTATTCCTCTTTCTATATTGGCCTACTTAGTCTCACAGGCACACACAAAAGAAAAAACTAACATTCCACATCTGCATGTTGCTAAAACACACTGAAAGTGAAGCATGAAAAAAGTTATTGATTTTTTTCATTCATATTTTTACACTTTAACATACTAATATTTGGGGGACAATCAGACTCTAAATTTTGAAACTAATATAATGGTATTCAGTAGAGCAAATACCTCTGCAAGATGAAAACCACCACTGTGAACTCTCTGAAAAACCACTTCATCTCTTCTCTTTTTGTCTGTTTTCATCTCTCTATTTTGCCTCCACCTCTCCCCATAAGTGGAGACGGGTAATACATGTATTTGAAGATGTGGTTGGAGGGAGGGACAGAGAGGCCAAGTGTAACAGGCAGAACTATTCCAGCCTACTAATCATCCTGCTGTCTACTTCTTCATCTCAGTGGCCCCAACAAGTTAAAATATGTCTTGGAAAATTGGAAAGTCAGGAGGAGCTCAGAGATAAAATGCTTGGTTACTCTGTCACTGTATCTTCCAATAAATTACACACACTTCTTGCACCTGAGGGTGTGAAGAGTTTGCCATTATTTTTCACAATCATCTTCAAACTGATCCCCTTACCTTCCACACATTTTATGCACTTTCACAAAGACAGCTTTAACCAAGTTCTTGTCACAGCATTATTAATCATCACCAACTAATGGGATCTACAGTCATTTCACCTCGCAGAGCAGAACAGAAGCTGTCTAAAAGCTTGCAGCCTCAGGAATATCTACACCAAAGCCTGAAGCTGCTTCTTTCTACTGTATTTTATATTAAGTTAATCCTTTCTGACACCTCTGTGCTTAACCTCTTTTCCTCATTAGACTCTCTCTGCCAGTTCTAGATTCTTAAATACTTGCCTTCCTGGAAAGAGACATTTGCGTTGCAGTAATTCATTCCAATGCAGCTGGTTTATCTTTGTACATTTAAGTAGTGGTGGTGGATGAAGGATTCTATTATTGGTATAATCAGACTTTTAATACTGATGCAGTAGAATTGTTGTTTGTTGATGGTCCCTTCCAAATAAGAGTAAGATAAGCTGGTATCATGAGATGATTAATGGAATAAACACGCAAAAACAAAAGTTCTGCTATAAAAAATGTACATTTTTTGTTGGATGGTTTGCATATACATGCTTTTTGAGTTAAATATTGCCTCAAGCAAGCATTTAAATAAAAACCATGTGAGTAGTTAAGAGGAGAAAAGAAAAACTCATAAACAGACTAGCCTGAAATGTGACAAAGGGGCCCAAACTAGAAAGAGATCACAAGCTAAAAAGGTTGGAGACCACTTCAAATACTCTTTGTGTAAAACCTTAATCTGAAAAGTAAATGAAACTGTTAATAAATAAATGTGGTTGAGAAAAAAAAATCAATATTTCCCTCTGAAATGAAGATAACAAAAAGTATAAAGTAGTATTAAATTGCAGTGTGTAGATGCTTTCTCCTGAAAACCCTCATATAAATGCAGTTAACACATCCACATAAGTACATTCAGCCATTTAATCAAACTTCACCTACAGCAAACTTTTAGTACCAAAGAAGAAAAATCACTATTTTTTTCTTTAGATATATTTTATTAAAAAAGGAAACCCAACAAGAACTTTTTTTTTTACATAATGATCAAGGATTTTTATTATCTTAGTCTCTTTCATCAGTTTCATATCATTACAGAAAATGTTATAGTACAGCGTTGTTCAATGTCTCCTCATTGCTTAATAATTTCCTTAGGAGTGCTGGTCACATATATCTGTACAATATGGTTCTTTTTTTTCTGTACATTTTTTGTGAAGTTGGTTAAAAAGGCTGTCAGCACTTAAAGAAGCTGTTTCTTTTCTCTTTTTTCTCAAATAGTTGATCAAATAAAAGACTATTTTCCCCAGGTTCAGCTCACCCCTCGAGGGGGTTTGGGGCAAGTTTACACCTGGTCACCGTGAATATAAGGAAGCTTCAGGGTCTGGGCAGACTGGGGTGTGCCCCCCTCCACCTCCCCATCCCAACATCATCTCTTCCCTGCCCAGGCATTTGGCACTGCGCACATAAACAAGACTCACAAGATAAACAACAAGCAAAGCTCTTTGTGAAGCCATTATGATGCATACTAATGAGAGAAAAACAGAAGTGTCACCTTGATGGGCGCTCTAAAGAGGAAGGGGTCTTGATGTGCCCCCTCTTCCTCTTAGCTGAGCACCATGGGGAATCTGGAGTCTTCCTCAATGTTTTCATCATTTTCAAAAAACAGAGTATTTTTTTCCACTAAGGATGAGAAAATAATAATTTTCTTTTTTTGTCCTGGCAGGCACCTACAGCTGTCTATTAAAATGCTACTGCTATAGATAAGGTCTAGCATTGAACACACAAAGCAATTGCAATGAAAGGAACAAAGTTGCCTTAATATAATAATGATAATAAGAAGAATAATGATAATAATAATAAGAATAATCATAATAATATATTACAGAATAAATCTCTTTTTATAATTAGATTTTTTCATTAAAATTTATATTTTCTTTGTTTGAAATACTATAATCTTTTTAAATTAATTTTTTTTCATATGTACCTAGGTTGTGATCAAGATGTTGACTATACCTCAACGTTATCCAAATCAATAAAAACTAGCTGTGCCGTTGCATATTACAGAATAGTCAATGATATGTGGACATGCACCGTGAACCACCCATTCCAACCCTCGCTATATGACGCCAACGCTCCGTCCCCGTGTGATGACATCATAGCCGGCCAATGACCATGACGTCGACGACCTCGCCCTTGTGCAGCTCCACGTATTGCTCTGTTTTCGGAGGTAGCATCAGGAGCCCGTTAGCACTGCGCATGCTCATCAGCCTGCTGCTCACCTGGTTCCCTGCAGCGGACAATACGGGAGGACAGAGGGGACAAAATACTTTAAAATCAGAGCCCAACCTATGAAAGGAATTACAGATTTTCTTTGTTATTCATCTCATCATAATGAAACTTTATGATTAAAATGGTCACAAATTCTTAGTTAGTTATCTTTTCTTTTTTTTTATAAGAACTGCAGTTCACTGAGTGTGTTTATGGATTTATAACTGTATAAAAATGACAACTTTAAAATTATTCAAACTATCTAATTCTCTTTTTCTTATCATGCATTCCTTGCTTGATAAATTAACATTTCATGCTCATCCTCGGTGAAGAGCTGGAGCCTGTCTTTGACTTCGGTACCTGTGCTCTGTGCCCACGGCAGAGGCTCCTGGTGATGCCATGTCAGAATGCAGCGGTGGTATTCAGGACGAGGGTCTAACTTCACATCACAAGACAACTAGAGAGAAAACAGAAACAGCGTAAAATTACAAAGATATACGGTTACTTTAAAGTCGTCTTCATCACCACTGATATTTGTCATTCCTGGAGATCGTTTCTAACTCGCAATACAAGTTGGATTTGCTTTACAACACGGAGAAATTCCATATAGTGTAGAAACATTTATTAAATAGGCTTTCATTTGATTTCAGATAATCTTGGGACTCATTTTATTGTCTGATGAAGGAAACCTCACTATACTGGCAGCTATGAAAGCTTAGGTAACAATAAGTTTCTTAGACTGGTGAAAGTCTGGACTCATGAACCTGATGAAAACGTGTTTGTTTCACATCAAAGCTGCTGTTTATGCCAGTAATTTTACTGGAGTTTTGACATCTTCAGTGCGAACGTAACTGAAGTTGCCAAAAACATCCTTACAATCCTGGATATCAAGACAATGATTCCAGCTAAAAGAAACTTCTAATCTAAAAACTAAAATCTAAAATCCAAAATCCAAGATCTGGACAATTACCAAAATATAATTAACTTCAACAGTAGGCTATGTGCACACCCAAAGTCTGCCAAATATTAAAAAAACTTTATATATTTTCTAATAGGCTAATTGAAAAGCAGTTGGAACCCTCCCAACTTTATTGGCAAAGCTTTAAGTTTTTCCATGCTACTATTTGACCTGGGTCTGATGCCATCTGCTGAGGGATATTATCTGGCTAAATCTGTGCTTTCAGGCGATCAGTCGCACCACTAAGTGGCAATAATGCATTCAAAGTGATTTCTAACTGCTTTATAAGAGCAAATGATGCAGGATAACACTCTGTATAGCACCCATGATGGCAGGGGAGTCAACCTCTTACTGGATGATGCTAGCAGGGGACACAAGCTATGGATGTTCTGTGTGTATGATATCATTAAGACTTTTCTTGCTCTATGATTTTGAATATTCATGACCAGCAGGCCTTCGGGTCAGTGTGGGCCACGACTGATTTCGCTCCCAACTCGTGAAAGCAAAATATAGTCCTTATAAATATGTATCAGGCAAGATGATGAAAATAGTATTAAATATAAGATGCAATGTATTGCAATAATACACCCTGGGAACTTAAGCATAAGCATAATCATAAAAATTCTCATGCTTTCTATTTCCTCTCTGCAGCAGTTTGTTGCATCTTCACTCAAATTTCCACGAAAGGGAAGAGAAACGGTTTTGTTTTTTTCAAGTCTGGACTGGTCTTACTACCTTTTTGACTTGAGAGAGAAAAGAAAAAACCTCTTTGTTAAAAAAAAAACAACCCTTTTTGTGACCACCAGCTGATCTTGTGTGTCGTGGCCATAGAGTCAGGCTTCCTGGTTGCCCTGTGCATCCTACCCTCGCTTTAATGATGGTGGGCCTTGGGTCCAAAATGCCCTGCATCTTCCTCAAGGCGGGGATGACAAAAAGATTACAGGTGACAACAGCGGACACAGGGTTTCCTAGGACAGACGGACGGACAGGGAGAGGAGAGCGAGAAGGGAGAAAAATATATGAGTAACATCTCTTCAGAGCCAGCGGAGTGAATCACTCTTTCTCTCAACTTCACACACTACCTGGGAGGGCAAAGATTAGTTTGCGAGCACCGTCCACGTCCAAGGTGGCAAATGTTGTTGGGAGACTGAAAAAGAAGAACAGCATGTGCTGATTTTGATTTTGGCTATCAAGAAATCCAGTCCTCTGTGTCTTAACCCTCATGTAACTTATTCATAGAACGGTGTTGCAGGAGAATAAAGTAACGCATTTTCTTACCCTGGTTTCATGAAAACACGACCGAAATGGATCTGAGCATGAAGATCGATATCCAGCACCTGCTTAAGGTAGTCCTAAAAAAACATAACAAACTTTAAAGACAAAGACCTTCATTAAAGAGTCATTTTAAACTATTTTTTTATTTGTATGGATACAGGAGATGAACAATTATTTAGATTAAAATCCTTTGTGATTAAAGATTGTGGTACTGTATTATTAATACAACATTAATTGGATGAATAAGTGACCTCAGACCACCCACAACACTGTATCTGTGACTTTTGGTACTTTTCCATCATAGAGTTGGACGCAAAATTAGTCAACCCCCATTGGATATTGGGTTTTTTGGCAAAATATACTATTTATCAGCTGTTTGCAATAATTAAATCAAATAAGATCACTTCAAATAGATCAAAACAACAGATTTTACAACAAAATGTAACACAAAATGCTACTTTTACTGACTGCTGCAGTTTCTAAATGATTCAACCCTTAATGGCAAGTGTCTCTAGTACTTTATAGAGACTAGCTGCTATGATTTTGTGTTGAATGTAACAAAAAACTACTTAAAATTTGTTGGTTGATCTATCTAAACTGTTGTTGTGTGATCTGCTGATTACAAACAGCTGATAAATAGCACATTTATGCCCATAAACCTAATAAATACACAAAGGGAGTTGAAAAATTTGGCTTCCAACTTTGAGAATAAAAGCTGCCATTCCCTCTTCTACCACAAGGTGTCAGTGAAACCCAATGCAAAGACTGCATGTGTTCACTTCCTCCAGGTGTCATACCTTCTCTCCCATAGATACTCCTCCTGAGGTAATGATGACATCAGCACGGCTGATGCCTTCATTCAGAGCGTTGAGAAGGTCATCGGGGCTGTGGGACACAAAGAAACAGACACACACACACTCAAGAAAAGAAAAACACAGAGCTAATCTAATTCTGGAGGAACTAGAGTAAAATGATGAAGATTATATTGGAGGTGTGACAAGTATGGAAACGCTCAGAGGATGAACGTGAAGGCGTACTTGTCGCCCACGATGCCCAGATTGATGGTGGGGTAACCGTGCTCCTGGATAGTGGCTAGCAGGGTGGAGCGATTGCTGTCCCTGATCTTACCAGGATGGAGGTCGTCTTCTGGGTTCAGCAGCTACAGGACAGATGTGGAGAAATGAAAGATTAGAAACACTCTTTATACATTCAAGAGCCATCCTATTTCAAGTCAGTGTAAGTGGCTTAAACTTTATTCATACAATATTCTTGGCTTCACGTTGGATAGCAGGAAATCTAGAGGGTAAAGAAATAATTGCTTTGCTGGAAGGGGAGGGGCTTAAGAGTGTTGTTATCCGTCATATTATTACTATATTCCTCCTGCTGGTTTTTAATTTGTTTGAAAATGCTATTACATATTTTATAGCAACCGAGTAACGTAAAGAAGTGAAATTAACGTGACTCTAATGTAGCAGGATCATTGTGGTCTTGTGAGCAGACATGCTGCATAATGTAAGATGTAAACATGTAAACATCAGCTCGGATACACAGATAATTCGATTTTCTTCATTTGGTTTGCAGAGACAGAAAATGCAGCATTAGTATAGAGAATGCATAAAAAAAGAGACTGATGTGATGCTCTTTTCATTTTGACTGGACCAAAGGAGGAGAGATGAGGACAATACACTAAGTTTGGTATGTGGTCATGAAGTAGGTGACTGAAAGCTGGTTTATAACTCAGATGTACTGTATGTGTGCAGCACTCAGGAAAGTTACACACCCCATGAAATTGAAACGGTGCATCAGTCACACAGAAAATGCTCCGTGGTCACAGTTAGACACATTCCACACAACTGGAAGCACACATGAAGCGGCTGAGTGCACATTCAGCTCTGATTGTTGTTCTGGTGTCCACAGTCAAAGCAAACAGAGGTGATTGTGCATAAACATGAACGACATACACTGTCAGACAAAGATGGCACATTGTTGTTACCTTCAAGCCAAGGTCACAGAAACAATGGTGCACCTTTATCTGACAGTGCAGGGTATCATTTCCCAAATGAAAATAATAATGATGAAAAAAAATGCCCGTTTTTCTTAACCCCTTACCTCATTCCCTGTGGACATGACGGCTACCACAGGGAATTTTTGGACCTCCACCTCTGTGACTCCCACAGTGGCCAGGAGACCGATCTCAGACGGGCCCATGTGGGTTCCCTTTGCAAGCACGCACTCCCCACGCTTAATGTCATGACCGATGGGCCTATGGGAGGAGAGTAGAGAGGATTGTCAGAGGGAGAAAGGGAGAAAGGGAAAAATGCAAAATGCAAATGTGTACATTCCCTATTGGGGAACAATAGTAACAATACAATAGTATTACAATAGTAACTTTACAAAGACCCAAAAATGAAGCACAAATTAACACTCTGGTGAAAACATTCAGTGTATTTAAGCGTTTGTTTTCCCTCCCGCCAAACCCAATAATATAGAGGTGAATAAAATGCTAAGTATGGTCATTTAAAATCATTAAAAAAATCATTTAAACTATAATATATATGCTAAAGAGGTGGGCTAATGAACAAAAAGATAAAAATGCAGACACCGATTTTAATAGCAACCGACACAATAATGCACTAACCTGATGTCTTGCCCTGGACGAGCCTGAACTAGGATTCGTACCTCCAGCTCCTCTGTTCCCTGAAAGACAAACCACCAGTCAGGTCATGGGCGGATCCAGGGTGTTGATGACAACGACCCTGATTCTGGTGAATTCCTGCCTGTTCGTTGGGTAAAAGCCAGGCTTACGTCTTCAGACTCGCGGAGCAGCTCTGTGTCTTCCACCTGGACCACAGCGTCGGCCCCACAAGGAATAGGGGCACCTGTCGTCACCCTCATCACCTGGCCGGGCATCACCGTGTGGGTGGGCTGCACAGAGACACAGACATAACAAAACATATACACTTATGAAGGAGGATAAACCACATGTGAAGTAGCTTAGAGACTCTTTTCCTAAAGTCTTCCTCACCAACTGAAGACAGCTTTGAGGAAACGATCAAATTAAAACACAATAAAAGTGCATGTGAGGGAATTTGCATGCTTAGAAAAGGATATGGAGGCATGCATAGCGAACATGTTTGCATGTGTGCTGATTTGGTTCATGACGACACGTCAACGTAGTCAATAAATCTCTGCATCCTGCTCTTCTCAGAGATCTAATCTGTTTTATAGTTTGGCAGCACTTTGACTTTCAAGCACTGCTTTGGGACAAAGGGAATTTCATCACCTGCTGAGGGAACACAGGTGTGCAATTACAGCTGAGACGAAGGACAAGAGTGAAGCACTTTATTTCCATATATAGTTTGTGTGGGTGTTTGTGTGGGTGTTTGTGTGTGTGTGTGTGTGTGTGTTGTGTGTGTGTGTGTGTGTGTGTGGGGGGGGGGGGGGTGTGTGTCTTTTTTTGTGAGCTAGAGAAAGTGTGTGTCAGTGTGGGCGCCGACCTGTTCTCCAGCTTGGGACTCTCCGATGATGAAGCGGTCGCCTGGGCCGTCAGCCGCTAAAATAAAAGAAAGAAGGTTTAATAGCATTACACATGTGAGCAGCTGAGAAGGTGTGTGTGTGTGTGTGTGTGTGTGTGTGTAGGAGTGTGTCATTTGGTCATTTTATTTTAGTGGGCTACAGAATGAAGAGGAAGAGGAGAGAATTTCTCAGAAACACACTTTTCAGTGCCTGAACATTTTGATATGATTTGTAAATTTTCTTAGGCAATGTAGTTGTATTTGTACAGCTGTTTGTTGTACTACTTGTTTGTGCTGCTGCCTGTCTTGGCCAGAATGCTCTTAAATCTCAATGAGACTTTTTCCTGATTAAATAAAATAAAAAATAAAAAAACTCCCTTTTTCTGTTATTTACATTCACGCAGGCCACACACATTATTTTAAATCATACCCTCCACCTTGAGGTGTATCAGCGGAATTGTTGCAACAAAAAAAAAAAAGAAAAGAAAAAAGAAAAGAAAAGAAATCAAATGATCTGTGGAAAGTATATATTTCAGCTCACCTGCCATGATGATGGGTACTCACCTCTCACAGCATAACCATCCTTAACAGAGGCAGGAAAGGGAGGCAGGTTGTCTTTGGCATAAACGTCCTGAGCCAGGACTCGACCCATTCCATCTGTGGTAGAAGAGGAAGAACATGGGTATGAGGAGAGGTGGAGAAGCTGGGCGAAGGGTGGCGGAGGGAGAGAGCGACAGCTGGAGAGAGAACGAGAGACAGAGGCAGGGAGGGTGAGGGAGACAGTGCGGCTGATTCGGGGGGGGGGGGGGGGGAGGCTTGCAAATGCCCCCATTCGGGTTTCTTGACCACTTCCACCAGCCAGACAACTTAAAAACACTCAGGAAACATGGAAACATTTGTGTGGGAAGAACAGAGACTCCGCACAGAGACAATAGATCAGAGAGCGCAAGGGAAGGAAAGAAAGAGAGAGAAATATAGAAAGAGAGTGGGTGGAGGAGAAAAATCCTGCCACTAAAATATCTTAAGCTGCTGTGTGGCTATATATAACGTTTCTCAGAGCCTTTATGCTGTGATTACGTGGGCATTAATATGAAGATCTGAGCTTTGATATCAGCGAGTTGAAGGCGAAAAGAATATACATGAACACATACAGACACCCACACGCATGCATGCAACACGTCGGCTTACAGGATGACAGTCGTAACGAGCCTCTGTAAATAATGCATCTCAAGAAGAAGAAGAAGAAGAGGAAGAGGAAGAAGAAGAGGAAGACACCTGCTTGTTGTCCAACATCCTTCCATCTTTTTTTTTTCAGTCGGCAGCATTTTTTCCTGAATGTTCTGCTGTGTTTTCACAACTGCTACTCGAATCTGTCATTTAAACAGCTTTTTTAAACCGTGTGCTGAGGCCGAGTTGTAAATAAAAATAGAACACAGGCGATGTCTTGTTGCAGGAGAAAAATACATATTTTATCAGGTGCTTTGAAAACATGGCTTACAGCAGGTCCAGGTGGTGTAGTGGGTAGTGCTGTTGCCTCCCAGCAAGAAGGTCCTGGGTTCAAATCCACCTGAAGACCTCAGACTTTTCTGTGTGGATTTTGCATGTTCTCCCCCGTGTCTGCGTGGGTTCCCTCCGGGTTCTCCGGCTTCCTCCCACCACCAAAAACATGCAATATAGGTGACTCTAAATTGACCGTAGGTGTGAATATGAGTGTGAATGGTGAATTCGGATCGGACTGTTCACACTGCAGCAATCAGATCAGATTTAGGACCACTTGGTCCAAAGAAGAAATGAAAATATCAGATTCCATGAGATTTGAGTTGTTCATACTCTCTAGGAAATACAAACTGGTGTCATATATGAGCAAAAAACCCCAAACAAATCAGATTTAGGTCACCTTTTGCAACACATGATCACCTCCACAGCCACAGACAGTCCTGCCCAGTCACCAGTATTATATGTAGACGTGGAGGCTACAAGCAGAGGACAATGACATAATGGGGGAAAACTGAGCTGAGTGATGTCTAGTTCTCTGAGTCTGTAAAGATTTTTGTAATTCTTTCAAATGCAGTCAATAAAATAAATAATAAAATACTATATATTATATACATATTATTTCTACATATACATAATATAACAAAACAAATTGGTGTCCTATGACACAGATGTCCTACTGGAAAAACTCATTTGTGCTCATGTGTATTGACAATATTCCCTGGATGTGAAAAAACTGACATGAAAGTTCAAATGTGCCTAAAAATGTAAAAATAAGCAAATTGAAGAAACCAATTATGAGATGCACACCTTTATTTCATTTAATTCTGTCTGTGGATAGATCATACCGTGTTGTGTATACGTGAACGGACACCCTTTATAACCCTTTATACTGCCTTTTGTGGGGACGTAAAAATATTAATGTAAATATATTATATATTTTTTGAATAAAAACAATCTTCTAGAAATTATTTAATGAAAATTATGCATCATCTCTCTTCTTCCATCTCTCTTTCTGTCAGTTTGTGATGAAAATTGAAAAAAATTTAACTGTAAAAGCCAAAATACAAACCAATAAAAAAATAAAACCTGTAATAACCTCAGTGCGGACATAATAGCATTTAGTTAAACTTAAAAAACAGAGAGAGAGAATTAACGTGAGACGTGTGCTGCATCGACTGTTTTCTCTGCAACACTCTGCTGCGATTGTGTGGTTAAGGATTAGAGTCACATGTCATCACTTTGTGTACGAGGTTGAAGGAGATTACAAGGAAATTATAAGCAGGACTCCCACTCTGTTCCATAAATGTTTCTCAGCATTGAAACATGATGAAGAGGTAAGATGAAGGCCTTGTGTTGCCCTGCAGTAAATATAAATGACATGCAGTATGGGAATAATAATAATAATGGGAAGGTAAACCGATGATGTCACAGGGTGAGATGGACTAAGTTAGGACGTTTAAATGGATGTGAAGATGATTAGCTGGGTGTTTCAGGAGTAAAAGGAACCAAACATCCTTCTTACCTCTGTAGTTGATGATCTCAGTGCCCAGGACGGCGGTCATCTCCAGCACAGTGATGAAGGCCTTGTCCATGGAGGTGAGGGGAAAGGGGGACATGCGGTGTCTCCGGGCCACCTTGGTGATGTCGACTGCGCTGTGACCTGGGAGGACATGTGAATGTAGAAAGCCTGTCACAAAATCAAACCATATCACAAAATGCTCTGACTGTCTCCTGATTTTAAATTTTTTTAAACAAGAAAAAAAAACATTTTTTATTTGAATCGTCTTGACCAGGATTGCTTCTAAGTTTCTATATATATATATAAGATAAAAAAACCCCCCACATGTAATCTAATTTGTCTCCACATCACTGTCACCAAGATGACTGTATTAAAATGATTTATTTTTGCAGGGCATGTATGTTTACATGTGCATTAGCACAAATTAAAAACCACGAGGAAGGACTGGCTAGAAATAGTCCCATCTGTTTCCTGACGCTGTCGAAACCAGCTGCATGATACAAGTGTTCGACAGCAGCCACGTCGGTCTAATAATACCTCTCTAATAATTCCAAAGCTAAAAAGGAACAAAGCAACGTGTAACTAACATGTAATCTGCTCTCGCTCTCTTTCACTCTTTATCTCCATCTGCCTGCCTCACAGCAAAAACAATAGGTGTGCTTTAATTTGCCTTGACCCAATTTCTCTCCTTTTAACATACACTTCCACTTCCACAGCATATCCTCATGCTTAACATGAGGCTTAACAACCTCTGGCAAAACATCACAACGCAACACGGCCGCCCCACACACACACAGCCAAACACACACACCGTGCTTGCATTGTCACATCAAAAGTCTACTTATGCATGTTGGAGAGCACGGAGACGAGACAGAGGGCTCTTGAAATGGAAACTTTACTCACTTGATCTTAGGATATTTTCTTTGCTGCTGCATCGTGACTGCACCTAAAGATGGAGAGAGCGATTGGGGGGAGAGAGAGATGAAGGGCGAGAGGAGAGAGAGAGAGAGAGAGAGAGAGAGAGAGAGAGGAGAAGCGGTGGTAATTTGAGATAAACCGAGCTGCTCTTTTGACATGCTTGAGATGAGAAGCTGTTTATACAACAGTCAGAAGCATTAGCAAGAGCCGTGTCACACTACACTGTGCACTTTGTCCTGCTGTTGGGAGATGGCTGCATCTCCTTCAATGCCATTATCATCACTTAATGTACACTACACCATGCCACAGGTGGTGCTGACACTGATAAATACACTGACATGTCACATCACTGGCATATTAGAGCACTAAAAAGAATATATGGACAAAGGCAACAACATACAGAGTGACAATATTGTATCACAAGGTCATAACAGGATGTTTTAACTGTGCTACAGTGTGACATCAAATGTAGTGGAGATGTGCAGTATAGATATAGAGTGGCTGTTCAGATGTGGTGCAGATTTTTTTCTGGGAATCTCTGAGTGCTTAGAAAACTTGTGGGGAGGAGAGCAGAGTGGGTTCAATGTGGGCTGAGCTTCCCAAAACTGTGGAGGAATTTTCCTTCATTAGATTGATGGTAATATGACACAGTCTGGCTGTTAATAAGGCTGGCTTGGGGAGGGCAAGGTTGAAGATACGCTGTCCTCTCCTGCAGACTCAACAGAAGAATAAATACGAGCAGAGAGGAGAAAATGCAATGTTTGATTTAACTACCACATAGAATAAGGTTTTATTCATAATGCATGAACTTGGGCCTTATATACGCCCTCATCAGGAGGACAGGTCAGACTTGTGGATGCCACTACTACTGTTCACTTGATGACAAACGTAACTGACCCCTGCAATACATACTTGTGCTTAAGACATCATCCGTCTCCCTAGAACCCCTCGCTTTGGCTCACTAGATTTCCACCAGCTAAACGACTACAGCTAAATGTTGCTAATGGTGATTAAATTGAGAAAAAACAAATTGAATTAATTCTTTTTAATCTATTTCTCAACAATGAACTTCCTGATGCAGTTTCACGATCATCCGCAATTTTTAAATTTTTGTCTTCCTCCTATAATATATATATATATATATTTATATATATATATATATTATATATTATATATTATATATATATATTATATATTATATATTATATATAATATAATCAAGCAGATTTTGTCAAGAAATTTTACATACTTACAATTTGCTCAAGACGATTAAATCCCAGCTAAGATTGGAGAGCAGCACCCCCATCCTGTTATATATTATTATATAATATATTTTAATATTTTTTAATATTTCCCAGCAATATGCATTTTAATTTAAACCGCAGTGCTAATGATACAGTGGGTAAAGTGGTACATGGACATACCAGTGGTCCTGCTTTCATCTCACCGCTGCTGTTATAGGAGCCGCCAACCTCCTGGTGATCATCCTGTTTGTTCACGGTATTTTTAGAAAACCGACATCTCACGAATGCAACACGGTGCTTTAAAGACTCTTCGTGGAGAAGACGCTGTGCTACAGTAGGAGCATGCATTTGGGAAGCTCAGCCTCAGGGAACGACTCGATAAGGGACGTTGAAACTTATCATGACTGGCACAGAATAGGAGCAATACTCTGTTAAACAACTACACCGTTATAGTTTTGGGTGCAGGGAAAGCATAATCTATAGCCATGTCTGTGTGTTTTAAAAACGGTATTTCAAGCCAATGGTAAGTTTGATTTGGACTTTGGGGAATTTTGAGCTCTCCAGTAATCTTTCTGCCTGTTTGCTGGTATGATCTACCTTTATTCAGATGTGTTGACTGACATAACTAATCTCCTGGATGTCTGTCAGTCATGTTCCGTCTACCCTATGGGCTACTTTCCTTTCCTGCAATGGCTGCACCTCAATAAGACCTGGCATTGTAATCTTAGATGGGCGTGGGCAGTGCGTGGTGTTTGGAGAACCAGTACACCCATGGTGAAAGTGAAGGTCTCCCTGTCTACACACCCACCCACCCAACCCTTTCTCCGTCCTCCCCTCCCTCAACGCCATCATAACTGGGCTAATACTGTGACACCACAGGGCACCAAACAGCCAAGGTGAGAGGGTGCGAGATGGGGGGGTGGGTGGGGCAAGGTGGGTGGGATGGTGGAGGAAAAGTGATGGAGAGAGAAAAAGAAGAAGACAGGTAGGCAGACAGAGAGGGGGAAGAATGGTGGATCAGCATGACGTGGTCCCACAGCCCGGACAGAAAGGAAACAAACAAAAACAGGAAGCACGGACTCGACAGACTTCACTAAACTACAGAGCTGAGACACAGCAGAGGAGGGGTGAGAAAAGAGGAAAAACAATAAAGACCACTAGAACGGCCTGATGGCGTCTACTCAACAGACATCCAGCACACCAGACATAGCTACTGAAAGCGGAGCATGTTAACCGGAGAAGACAGAAACAGGGAGAAGACAAACGGATGGAGGAAGAAGGAAGAGGAGAAGAAGAGGAGAGCATGGGAGATGCGAGAAAGGAAGAATCTTAACAGACAGGACAGAGAGACGGTGAGACGTAGCGAAAGAGAGAGTGAACGACAGACACATTTAGAACGAGGAGGACCAGTGGCAACAGACAGATAGAGAGACAGAGAAAGAGAGTGAGCGAGAGCTTGAGAGATAGCTAGGCAAGCAAGGAGGGAGAGAGGGGACACAGAGCGGGGCATTTGTTTTGCGCGCTCCTCGGTGGAGGGTGAGGGAAAGGCAAAGGGAGGGGAAAGGGGGGGCGGGATAGTTACTCGAGAGCTGAAGGTCCTCCTGCGATCATCTTTAAGCCCCTCCAACCTACACTGGAGCTAGTGGAGATAAAGCATCGAATCACATCAGCATCAGTGCATCTGTCCCGGCAACCACAACACTACAGACAGACAGACAAGACAGACCAAAGGACAGACAGACAGACAGACAGACAGACAGGCATCCACCACGACAAGCAACTCTAGCAGGAGGAGGGAGAGGAGCGGTGAGGAGAGGTGGAAAGAAGAAAGCATCATGGGCTTTAAAGTGGCTTAATACACCTTGTGGCAGCCATACTGGAGGCCCTTTCATCTCCGAAGCAACACGACATTTTGAATTATATAATGTAACTTTCTCATAAATAAAGAAATATGTTTTTGACATAGAATTAATCATTCGGCCAACGATAGGTGTCATTTTGCATTTTGGACTGAGACAGTTGTTGCTTTTAAACAACACTGCCGGTGATATTCTATATTTTTCAATCTTTATTGTAGATACAGCTTGAAGAGGTGACAGTGACAATAATACAAAGATAGTGGATTAATGCCACACTGTAAAAAAAAACAAATCCTAATTTTATGGAAGATAACTACATTTTTACAGTAATTTTCTGTTTAATTTCATACAAAAATCTGCAAAATCTTTACTGAAAAGCTTTTGTAAATTGATTGTTTTTGCACAATTTGAATTTGGATATTTTGCTTTAATTTTACGGTTTCTGACAGTCATTTACCATTTAAATTTTTTTTTATTTCTATTTTTTATTTACAGTGCAGTCTCACTGTTTTACTCCAGATTTGACAATATTTTTTAAAATTTGTTTACACGGATGCTGATGATGCCTCCTCCATGTTATTATACCTAAGTATTAGGTATGAGCTCACTCTCCTCAAGCCACAACTCCTTCCATTTGAGCAGAGATCCAGAGAGACGAGAGCTGAAGAGGTATGTATCTATTTTAAAATCTGAAATCTGTTTTTGTAACTTGTTATATTTTTGAAAGATATATATTGTTGTTTAGGGCCTATTTACCGGTGGACCTCCCTGATGGTGCCAGGAGATTGCTAGGAGATTTGTGCCACAACACAGCCCTTATATAGAGAGAGAGGTGATGGGAAAAAGACAAAGGAGGGGACTAGGGGAGCTAAATACAGCTACAGACATAGATCAAACTTGCAGACATTGAAAAGCACATATGAAAACTAAAAATCGACAACTAGGACATTTTTTTTAATGCACAACAATGACATCAGAATCTCACTACCTATAGCTAGTCTCTATAAACACACAGACGCTCCACAAGAAGTTTTCTAATCCAGTGTCACATAATAGAAATGTATCACTACTCTGTCCTGGTATTAATGGAGTAGATATACAGTCACCGTTAACTGAGAAACAGCTAAAAACCTGGATGCAGTGTGGAGTGATGACACTAGGACTGAAACAGGTGGAAACCTCAGTGTGGCAAAAATAGCCAAGTAGAAAAGATCATACCATCAGAGAGCCATGGGAGGGGGGGAGGACACCTTGCATATGGAGGTGAACACAATGGAAAAGCTAGGGGGGGGGCGTATGGAGGTGAGGAGAATATGTGGAGGGTGGGTGCGGAGGCAGAATGGGGGACGAATTGGGGATGGGAGGGTGGGGGGCAAAAAAGCAGACAGTCAAACAGTCTCACCCTCATTTCTAAACTACCCTCCGCTGCAATTCCCCCCGTTACTGGTGACCAAGTGAGAGAAAAGAATGAGCCCATATGAGGGATGCAAATGTTGGCACGCACACCTCATACACACAAACAGTTTGGAAGCTCCCGCTGTAAGCAAACGTCACTGAAAGCTGCTGTTGACGTGCAGATTTGGGTCTGACACCTTCACTCGACTTAACGGCTCATTGCAGCTGCAGACAAACACACACCTCCATGCCAGAAAAAATAATCAGGGAGATCAATGGGCTGGCGAATAGGTGGTGGTGTCTACGGACACAGAGGAGTGAGCGTTGCCAGGTCAGCGAGACACTTGGCTCAGGGGGGCTGCGAGCCACCCAGGGGGAGATCGATGGGGCCAATAACCAGCCGGCTGAAGAGAAGCACCAGGAAATGATGGGATGCAACTGCAGCCGTGCTGAGCTCAGCACAAAACAAAGGAGCTGTCAGACAAATTATGCAAAAAGGTGAAGATTTATCCGTCCGCTGCGAGGAGGAGAGAGCTGTGACAGGGCAGGGAGGCTCGTTTCATCCGGCTTCAACCACCTCGCCCCACGGGACGGGGCAGAGGAGAGGAGAGGGATGGAGCAGAGGACAAAACGCTGGAGTGATAGCGACAGAGTGATAGAGGGCAGGACAAAATGCTACTCTGGCAATCCAGAGGCTGCTCCTCCTCCCTGGAGAGTGGAGGCAAGAGCCTGAGGGGGGCGACGACGGCGGGGAAAAGGAGGAGTGACACGGCTGGGAGGAAGTGAAGGCCTCTGCTCTGAGCTGACTGCGGAAAATTCACGGCTTCTTTTTGGGCTTCCCAACTGCTGCCTCATGGATCATCTGTTGACCCAGACACACACTCATACTCAGGTACGCACACACAGATACACTCACACTGCAAAGTCACCAGCCACCGACACGCACATCACATCAACAGACCGGATGGGTGATGAATGGGTGCTGGTGGAGATCTCCAGATAGAGGGAGAGAGGCAATGGGGAGGAATGTGAGCACTAAAGGTGGTGAGACACAGGGCAACTTCTAGAGCAACTTTTAGGGGCAACAGTGTCCCTCTCAATTGTTTTATTTTGACTTCTAATCATGTTTAATTTTGTTTTTTCCCCCCACTTTGTTGCCATATGTATCATCACACTAACACAAAAACCTGCATCTGAATGATTCAACACACCTTCCGCTGTAGATATCTGTTATATGGGAAGTGTCAAATGTGTGTTTGTGTTTGCAAAATCAACACTAAGACCCCATTTACACTTGGTATTAAGATGCATTTTGTACTGGATGTGGCATCTGCACAATAATATCATCTCACTGGCTCACATGGATCACCTGGTTTCAATAGGCGTTCTTCTTATTTCTTATTTCCCCACATTATGACTGGACCTCAATATGCAAATAATAGGGATAAGTAAAAGGGAGGAGGTCATGTTAAGTGAAATTTCATGTTGTTGGGCCCATTTCCTTTTTTAAAGCCTCTAAAATGTTCAAATGATTAACTTCAGTTAGTTAAAAAAAAGGTATTATTACCCTGTGTAGGTCACGTTTTCACTGGTGTCTGTTTGTTTGTCTGGACTACACAAAAACTACTTGCCGGATTTTCATGAAACTTGGTAGGATGGTTGGGCATATGGCAAGGAAAAAGCCAATAAAGTCTGAAGTGGATCCAGATAAAGGGGCAGATTCAGGAATTTCTTTTCACTTCCCTCAACATTACAAGTTTGTTGAATGGTTTTATCACCATTTCCACCTATTATGCATAAACTACCTGGTGGATTTTGATTAAACTTGGTAGAGGGGTTGGGCATGCAAAGAGGCAGAATGCATTAAATTTTGTGATGGATCTGAGAAAAGTGGTGGAATTTTGAATTTTTTCCACTGCTTTTTAAAAAAAACGTTTTTACTTACTTGTTAGGTTAGGTTCATAATGGGAATTTGGATTAGGTTTTAATTGAATTAAAAAGGGCTGTTGGGCCTCTTCTGACTGCCCTTCAAGTTTATTAGGAGATTAAACCTTAAAACTTCACTGCTGGCTACATATATGAGGTAAAATAATTCCACAGCTGACGTCAGATTTCGATCGAAAGTTTGCTAAATCTTTATGGCTGCATGGAAGCACCTAAAGAGCACTGGAAATAAAGCACAGATAGAAATTTGTATTGCAAAATAAATAATTGAAACTGCGTTGAAATGTGCAGAAGAAGAATGCATGTGCACGTATGACCCCCTCATCACAGTAAGAAGCTGATTAAGATAACAAATCTTTGAGCCACTTCAGCAACGCCTGGATATCCAGACACAGATCATGTTACTACCATGTGTAAATGGAGTCGATGGGATCTTCTCTATCAATATCACCTTGCCCCAATCTTTTACACTATGACATCTCAATTCTTCTGTATTTTAACTTTATTTTTCTTTATTTCTCCCACTACAGCTCATTACAAGTCACCATTTACTGTGTATTTTTTTAATTAATTGTTCTTGGACTATCAGCAAAGGCAATTTGCTGATGTGTTCCAGTTCTACAGGGGTTGCCCAGTGTGATCTTGTCTAAAATGTTAAGCACCTCTCTTCCTCAGCCTTCCTCACCCTGCCTGTGCACATGTGTATCGGTGTGTGTCGCTAATGTGGTGAGGTTCTATACGTGGGATGCCAGTGGCCTGCATGCCGGTAGATAAGAGGTTGGTAGAAGGTTAGCGGGTTTACCTGGTCCAAGGTAGAGTACCTTGACTTGAGCGTGATGACCTCATCCAGGTGAGCCCTGAATTCTCTCCGTGAGGCCTGGGGGAAGCCACAGGACAGTCACTCGCCGTCGTTTCACGCACGCCCTCTCACACAGGTGCAAGCAAACACGCATGCACACACACTCTTATAAACACAACGAATCAGTTAGTGGCACAGTTGTTCACACGGTCTCCTCAGTTTGCACACAAATGAAACAAAAGCACACATGCCAGAACTGAGCCAGTAGTAACCTGACACACATTCTGCAAAACGATTAAAGGAAGCTTGAAATTAAAACTATGTGGCAAACAGCTCACTAGAAAACACTGATCACCAGTAACACAACCAAAGATGTATGAAGTTCCTGTGGAGTGCTGCTACACACCCTTCTGTTAGTGAACGCTTGATCCCTGGCCTTTATTGTGGAAATACCAATATGTGTGTGAAAAGATAAAATATTGGCCTGGCAGACGGATGAAACTGCATCCAGCTCTAAATCATTTTACAAGAAATATGACTACACTAATCAATAACACTAATCTGTTACAGTAATTACATTAATTTTGCTCAAAGAGATTTTTTACATGATTTATATTTAGAAGGTAGATAAATTCTCAATCCACATGTGATAGAATTGAAATTAGACTGAACATAATTAATGTAATTGAGATAAATGTTCTTCAGTCCGCTTCCAGATTTCATTAACGCACAATTACAGGTAATCAATGGATTCCGATATCACATTGGACAGGTGTCAGTGCTCTTCCACGCCCTGCACTGAGGCCGTGTCTTTATCACATACAGATCAGAGTCATTGGGCCCTGACCAGAGTAACAAGCACCTGAGAGCAGGAAAGGCTCACAGTTTTTCTAAAAGCTGCTGTGTGCATGAGTGTTAAAGGTTTGAGGTGTGTACACAGAGGGAGAGAAACAGACTTGGTTTGAGCAAGCAATATCACTTTCATCCAAATACATAATTCAAGCATCTTTCAACGTCAGTTCTGAGGTTGAAACACAGTTGAGGAATATGCCAAGTGATGGAAGTTTTTTTTTAAATTTTATTTTGCAGGGTGTGTGAGAGTGGAAGCAAGGCAAGGGTTAGACACAGTGTTCATACCAGAATGAGGGCAACAGGACATTATACTACAAGACAAAATCAGAGATAAAACACAAGACAACATCTACACAAAAACAGAACGGAGAGGTGGAACAGAAAGAGGCAGCAGGAGGGCAGCAGGCAGGACAAGGGGAGGGATAGGACATCTAAAGGGTGAAGCAATCATGTCACACATTAGAGTAAGAATGCAGTTGGAGAGGGAGGGAGTAGAAACCGATGCCACGATGACAGCCGTAACGATGCATTAGAACCCATGCAGGAGTACCTCAGCAATGCTTAGGGTGGATGAACAGGAGGGGAGCCGCGCCTGGTGCCAGGAGAGAGAGAGGAGGGGAGAAGAGAAGAGGGTTAACAGAGCCAAAGCAGGGGTTGAGCGGGGGACAGAGGCACACAGAGACTGACGGGTGAAGCAGACGTCGCCCTCTGTCTTTCGGGAGGACATCTGCGTGACAGGTCTCTGTGTGACTGTCTCGGATGGGCCAAGGCAGCCAAGGGCATGACTGACAGGACAGGACAGGACAGGACAGAACAGGACAGGACTGAACAGGACTGAACAGGACTGAACAGGACAGGACAGGACTGAACAGGACTGAACAGGACAGGACAGGACTGAACAGGAGTGAACAGGACAGGATAGGACTGGACAGGACAGGACAGGACTGAACAGGACAGGACAGGGCAGGACAGGGCAGGACTGAATAGGACTGAACAGGACAGCAGGTAGGAGTTGCACGAGGATTCGCTCCCTGTCAGAACAATATAGGAGAATAGGTTTCACAGGAATCATCACACATTTTGAACTGGTGCTTATATGAGACTGTATTCGCTTGTAATGGGAGGAGGATCTTCCTGCTTCCTTTCACAGAGATCTGAACGACTGGTTGCAATGCTGCTACACTATCCCATTCTTACATGTACTCATCCTAATCCAGGACAAAAGCGCCCCTTGTAAGCTCTAACATCTGAAATCTTGCAAGACAGATGCACCATGTGTGAGATGCTCTGTTGGTTGCACACAGTGTAACAATAAAATGAAGATATAAACAGACTCCTACATGTTTGAAAAAAGACAACACAGAGCTAATCTTTGCTTCAAGTCCTGATCTCATGCATTAACGGTTATCTTCCGACATGACGCGTCTTCAAATAACACCTCTGGAAACAAGCGCAATAATAGGATCATAAGTTGAACGGAAAGAAAAAATTTAATGATTAAAGAAGGATGCAAACCTCACTACAACACAGTGCAGTATGTAACCCCAAGCGTCAGTCATGTTGCACAGAGCAGACTTCTTACACAGCATGCAAACCTGAAATCTCATGGGAAGTAAAATGAGGCAGGAAATTGCAATGCAATTTATTTCTAGCACCCAAAAGCATCACCTATTACTGCTCTCCTGGGGTCTACTAGCTGCAGCATTTCCAATAATGCAGTGGTGAACGCTTTTAGTAACTCCAGCAAAAGGTTCATGATGACTTTATTACATAAACTAATGAAGGTGGAAAGAGGTTCTGCCTCTTTTAACAGGACATTTCAGGAAGTTGCCCACACATTTCCCTAAATTCAGATGGACATATATCAGATTTTAGAGGCGATCAAGATTTAAAGTCACTATGCTGTTCATTTACTGGTGGGAGAGTCATTCATTATGTTCAATACAGCAACTATACAGCATTTCATTCATGTTTGTCTTTGTTAAAATGTCCACAAAAAAAAAAATCACAACATAAACATGGCCATCTGTGCTGCCAGAGAATTTGCGTGTTTCCAGCACAAATATGACGCATCACATTTAAAAATATCACATCTATTCCTAGCAAAATAACGTCCGGCACGAAAGCCAAGCTCACTGTGAATTATTACCGAAGTAATTCGATAATTTGCGACCTTTCTACATGAAACAGTAGCATTTTAGATTACATAATAAATTGCCTTTTTATAGACTGGTTGTCAGGGAAATGAGCATCTCATCCCTTCTAATTGAAATGCTGTAGATTCACAGTAGTCGCCCTCATCAAACTCACTGCTCAGATAATGGACACTGGCTGGAAACCACAGGAGGGTACAAACTGAAGCTCGGGAGTGAACTGCACAAAGACCTGCTAAATACTGTAGCACTGTAGCATTGAATTCTGCACTAGGCTGCATAGAAAAAACATTACAGTATATGAATATTTAATATTCCTTCCCTCATGACATAAACTCAGCATCACAATAATCACTATAGCATATAATTACTATAATAATAATAATAATAATAATAATAATAATAATAATAAATGAAGGTGAGCCTCCACAGAGTGAAAAGCCAAACGACTGGTAATCACGGCTGACCTGACCAGAAGCACGTGCTACGTGATCTTCCAGCCCTGCTAATTCATTCATCACTGCCCTCCCTTGACCTCCTCCTTGTCTGCTCGTATTAGAAATTAATGAACTATTGAGTGACTTGGCAGCGTGTTGGACAGTGAGCGCTAACACAGCTGATTTGACAGGCTCGTGTTATGCTGCTTGTCAGTTTCCAACTCTGCTTCTTCTCATCAGCAACCCACATGGTGAATGAGCACGCTCAGTACAGCCGGTCAGACAGTCTCGTCCATTCCTTCTTACTGCCTTTCATTTCCTGTCTATCTCCTCCTCCTCTGCTCTGTTGGTCTGGCTGTTCATCTCTCTCTCTCCCTCTCTCTCTCTCTCTCTCTCTCTGTCTGTCTCGCTGCTCAAAGCTCTCTTGTACTCTTTCTATTCGCTCTCCATCGCCCTCGAGGCAAACTCTCAGAGTTAGTGGGCGCGAGTAACTTGAGACAAATATAACATCGTGTACAATGCATGCAAACTTCACACGTACAGATGCATATTCGTTGAAGGAAACACAAGTTTAATTACTTGCTTATCTCGTTATACCAACAAAAAAATAAAAATCCAATTTGGCACACAAACTCTGTGCATGCATGAGGGAGCACAGTGGTCTCGGCTCGAGTGATTTTGACTTCCAGCCTTAAGCAATTTGACCCAAATGTTGGATGGATGCTATGAGCCAAACTCAAAAGGGATGGGGCTGAATGTGTGTACATTAATCAGAGACAAAAGAGCACTTTCCTTCTGGCCCTGGCTACTTTAATCTGGTCTCTGCAACCATATATCACACATATTATAATATATCCTGAGTACTGCAAGACCCAACTGTCCTCTGCACCTGACATTTAGCAGGGTAGGATCATTCCTCACTTCTATATTAATATTAAACTGCCTTTTCCATCCATGTCTCTCTTGCTTGCAGAGAGAGTACGCTCCAGCTTCACATGCATATTTCTGTGTTGCCCGAGGCCATGCAAACCTTTAAATGATCAGATTTTCAAAAAGTGTGATGCAAGAATGTCCTTACGAAGCCATTCTGGGTTGACACTTGCAGTGAATGAGCAATAAGAGTGTCGCAGATGCCCGTCAGTTTGTTTCATATATTTACTAAAATCGCTTTCATTAATTTGAGTGTAGCTGACTTTGTCAGACTTTCCACTATCATGTCTTTATGGCAAACGTGAAGCTACTACAAGCAGCCAGTTGGATTTACTTAGCATAAAGTCTTGCACCTCTAAAGGTCACAAATTCATATTATCATTAACTCATTATGTTATCGTCTAAATTATTTAATTTGTGCCTCAAACAAAGAGGGAAATGACAGCTGGTGGTTTTACCGAGGCGCTGGGGGAATGTCGTTGTCTCCAGGAAGGCTCTGCATGCAGCCAAGAATAGTACAGAATTAACAAACAAGCTTTAAAAGATGCTGGTTGATGCATTTTGTTACCGTTGACAGAGCCAGGCTAACTGTTTCCTACTGTTTTCAATCTTTGTGCTAAGCTAAAATAATCAGCGGCTGGCGACAGCTTTATATTTACCATACAGACATGAGAGTAGTATTGATATAAATATACGTACATATTTACCAAAATTTTGCATTATTCCATGAAGAAAATTTCCAGTTTATAATTTACTTGAACATTAATATTTTCCAGTACTCTGATCACATCTTTATGGTCTTTTAGATGTTTGGCAAATGCAAATATTATCTATACTTTACAATTTACGTTTTTGATGTCCGTGTAAA
This sequence comes from Chaunax sp. Z400, assembly GCA_037577475.1. Lineage (NCBI taxonomy): Eukaryota > Metazoa > Chordata > Actinopteri > Lophiiformes > Chaunacidae > Chaunax > Chaunax sp. Z400. Next base: position 4,297,082 of record CM075202.1, read on the forward strand.
ACAGCAGTAATGAACAACTTTATGGTGAAAGTAGGAATGAAAGGTAGTAACTAGCCCAGCAGGGATCTATTCCTCATGCACCGTGGGAATGTTTGTGTAACGTAGCGCCGATAAACCTGCAAATATATTGCTGCACCCGACAAATCGGTGGTCTCCACAGCTACGTCGATATCCCGCTGCTTCTCCTTGTCAGCTGTTTAAAGCTGTCATAGATTCTGAAGGCGCTGCTTTCACACTTCCTCTTCCATATTACCCTCATTACCATTTACAGTAGCGATCCAGCTTAGCTGCTATGTTGGTGGACTCCAGGGAGATTGCACATTGTCTTGCTTGCTCATCCCCCTTTCTCTTTCAAATTTTATCTGCGTGTAATGTCCAACATGCACCATCAAACACTGGAGAAACACCACAGCCACAATATCAGGCACACTTCATCCCTTCTTCCTCTTCTTGTCCTGCAGCCCCCCTGCAGATTTAAGCGAGTCAACAGTCCCATCGTTACATTGGTCGCCCCTCTACCCCCTTAACTCATCCATGGCCTGACAGCCTTCAGGCAACATCATCCTCATCATCAGCAGCAGCACATGCACAAATATGTACACAAGAACACTAATGTTATTTAACATACAGTGCACACTGTACACACAATGCATCCTGCCCCATTTCAACTCAGCTAATAATACAAAACCTTATTAAACAGGTACACAAATTACTTCTGCAAACACACACACACACACACATACACAACACTGAAAACCTGTAAACATTCTCTCAGATATGCAGGAGGAAGGACATTACTTACCATCTTCTGCCTGGAGTCGGAACAGAATGAGCTCCCCGGCACATGCAAACAAGAACACACACACACACACACACACACACACACACACACACACTTTCACACTAACTGGGAGAGGGTGAGTGAGGAGGGGTGAGCGAGAGAGTGAGAGGGAAAGAGAGAGACCAGAAAAGGAAGGCTGGAGTGAGAAGGGTGCAGAAGAGAGCGAAAGAGCGGCGAGGAAACGCAACAGCTAACGAGACAATAGGAAGAGGAGGAAGAGGAGGAGGATGAGGAGGGTACGTAGCTGCACATAGGGTGCTGCGCTAAATCACGCACGCATCACTGAGGACTGTGCGCGCGCCTGTGAGCGTTTCCCATGAGCCTCTGGCTTCTGTCGAGAGAAATGACGGATGTGACTTTTCTCCCTCACTCTTTCTCACGTCTCCTCCTCATCACTCCGCCTCCTCTTTGTGAAATTTTCATACTGATTTGATAGGATGGAGTCAGATGGGAGGAGGAGGAGGGGGGGGGACTCACCCTCGGGGATGGACGGATGGATACAGATAGACAAACAAACAGCAGCACAGGCCCAAACGAGCCAAACCATCCTCCGTTTCCTGTGTGTTTTTGTCCCCCAATTTTTTGTTTATATCCATCTCCCCTTCCCCACCTCCCACTCCCTCTTAGTTCCTGAGTCCCCTCTAACTCATTAGCTCTGCGTCCCTTCCTCTCTCTCTCTCTCTCTCTTGTTCGCACCCTCCCACTCCCCTGTTCCTTCTCTTCTTCTCTCTCACTGTTCTTTCTCACTCACTCCATGATAATAAATCCTCCACACCTCCGGCAGGCCGGGAGATGAGGAGTCACTTTTATGGGCCTTACTGCACCGAAGGAGGACAATAACTAGTGGTCAAACACGCACGCACACGGCAACAGACACGGGCGGTCAATACTGTCAGGTAAAACCAAACGTGAGTAATTTCAGCCGACGACAAAGGCATATAACGAGTCCGATGTATCGTTTCCACGGGGGGAATAAACCTGTAAGGAATGACGACACAGGCTGTAAAACAGAATCGGAGCATCGCACTGCGCCAGGCCTCAGTGTCCTCCTCTCAGCAGACCGACAAAACCATCCAGTCACACACGCATTCAAAAAAACAGTCCAACGGCACTGAAATACCAAAAAAACTCAGTGATAGTGTCTCAGACTCTGCGGCTTCCAGACAACTTTTAAAAAACCAACAACATCTTTGGATTTCGTCTCTGCCATCCCCTCTTTTTGGACACTGTTGCCTCTGTGGACTGCTTTATGGATTTGACCCCTGATAAATCCTGAGCTGCACCTTTAGTGTCTTTTGCCTCGTGAGAAATTCCCCCTAATTTGTCAGGAAATAATCCAATAATAATCCAGATTTGTATTTGTAGGGAGTGATATTCATTATATGCTATATACAGGCATGTGTAGGATTGTTACTACAGAGTGCCATTTGGTTTATTCCTTTAACTGGTCACACATTTAATATTGATAAGATAATATTGATAGGATGTGTCCATCAACAGACTGGTGAGTAGCGTGACATAAATTTCCCAAATGAAAATAGACATGCACACACAACATGCACACACAACATGCACACAAAACTGCTGCTAAATCCCCAGCAGAGATCTTTGACACCGCAGGCGAACAGAGCCATGAACCCAGCGGACATCATCACTGCCACCTCCAGCAGAACATATAACCTGCTTCATCCTCGCGGCTCCAAACGGAGCCGTAAGGGGAGACACACACACAAACACACTTTCATACAAACATATAATGAAGGTTATGGACTGTACATACTGTTCAGGTTATTGATCCGTCACACTAGTCAGCTGTTTTGACATTGGGACGGTGTTTAAGCGAACAGCCAGGGCATGAATCATTCATATCCCTCCGTCTGCTGATCACTTCAATCTGCACATGATCCTCTGTCACTACTCATCTGCATTTAATGATTCTGTGATCTATACACAGATCAGGCCTAAGCCAAACCGCAAGTACATTTTTTGTTTTGCTTGACCATCACATTTGTTGTTAGTGTTCCTGCACGGAACAGATCACCAATCAATAACAAGCTTGACTTAGATCATACATAGTGAATCTTGTTTAAAGAAGTGAGATTAGAGCAGAAATTAATACAGAAAATTAATTAGAAAATTATCTATTGATTTTTTAAGTCGTTCATTAAACTAAACATTTGCTTGTTTCAGCATCTTGAATGTGAGGTTTTTGTTGCTCTTCTCTATAACAGACATCTCTGAAAAAGTGAGGAATTTTTTTAATCTCCATTTTATGACATTTTATAAACTACGCAATTGATAAGTTAAAAGAAATACCAGTCAGATTACTTTGCTAATGTATAAAATAATTAGTTGAGGGCCAAGTTCAGATACCTCCATTATCATGTATGTCATTCTGAATCTGGGCTGGACAAGTCAAGAGAGAACAGGTGGACCAAAAACAAGTGTAAATAAAATTAATAAACAGCAATAAAGTTGCAGCAGATATTGGTTGGGTTAATTTGTCTTAACACACTTTGTCCACAGCCACAGAATATTCACAACAGGTTCAAAATGCTCTAATTTTCCAGAAGTATAGCTTGCATGTATAAATTACAGTAACATATAGTCTTGACTTACAGGCACACAGGTGCATATTAACATGTTCTTGTTCTGGTTTTGGCAGTGACCAGAATGACAATATGTTCACGGTGAAGGTCATCAGGAAGTGGCTTGGCATTGCACTACAGCACTGTGACTCATTTCTCACACTCCAGAAGAAAGATGAGGTGATTTCCATAAGCCTTGGCCTCGACTCTCCAAAGCCGTACATCAAGCCATTGATTAAAATAAAGCAAAGAAAAAAACAAACAACCACCCCACAGCCAGCACCTAAAGAAATTGTGTAAAAGCGCCACAAGGGAGTGAATCAACTTGATGGGATGTTTGGAACAATATACAATAAAACACAGAGCATGAATGATGGCGTTTACAGATTTGTCAAGGTGAACGATCTGATGGAAAGAGGAGAGGAGATGAGGATGAAGAGACATTTTTACAGCCTCGACTTTTAATCAGCTCTTCCTTGGCTTTTGATCAACACCTACAAAACAATTTCATCAAAATCTGTGGACAACTTTTCAAGATATCTTGCGGACAAACATGCAAACAAACATGAGAAACCACATTTTTACAGGCTTTGAGGCTTGAGGAAATTAAAGTATCATAGGAAAGTCAGATAAAAATAAACACAGAGTTGTGTTCTTTATACTATGACACCTCGTCTCCCGTCATAATTACTACAGAGCTCCTAAAAATAAACTCAAGTTTGGGTTGTAATAAGCTGCTTGCACAGACGACCCATACAGTGAGGTGCAGACAGGCTGGTATGAGTAGTTGTGGTTGTGTCTCAGTGAACCAGTGCACATAAAAATTCTAAACAACATCACTCCAGTGAAAATAACGACCGGAGACACAACCCAAAAACACACGCATGTGCACATGCACACGCACAAACACTGTCAACCATCCTCTGAGTCAAAGCCTCATCCTCCATATGCTTCATTAATTCAGACTCATCATTACATAACTGCACTAAATGCTCACAAGAGTGGAAGAGAACAGCTACCCTCCCTGCATCTTGTGTGCGTGTGTGTGTGTGTGTGTCTGTCCGTGTGTGTGCTTTTGCTTTTGAGGGGCTGTGGACTGTGTGGTGTGTATGAGAGGGAGACATGTGTGTCAAAATGTGTGCATATGTGTGTGTGTGTGTGTATTCCTAGTTGTTGCTCTGCACTTCCACTGCAAAACATTTCACTGTACATTTACAGTAATTAACTGGCAGCAGCTGTTTTAGAAAGTTTCTTACAGTATTTTAGAATTAGAGCATATTACTCGACATAAACATGCAATTTCTCACTGTCTGTTTGTTCACGCCGAACAATGCAAGGGTAGAGTTGAGCTGGTACCATGCAGTGGAAATGGGGCTTAAGTCTTATGGTTTGGGCTGCATGCATAGTACAGTGTCAAAACACAGATGTGCGATTTGGCGCTGTTACTACCTCTGCTGCCGTCACAGAGGTGGAACAAACACACACCCCATCAAGCCTTCATTGCGTTCATACAGAACGTCGGGGCGGAGTAAAGGCGAACCGGTCCCGCTTTGAAAACGCTGTGTGAATGAGGCTTTAAAGTGTATTATTTCTCCCAGATTGCATTGCAGTTTACAGCATGTTATTGCATGACATTTACACAGCAGAACACCGCTCAGATTTCACTGTAAAGCTCTACAGTGTTGACAGGTTTGCACACTAGTTGGGAGTCTGTGCTATACACACACACGAACGTTCACAAACAACACTTTGCATATGTTCAAAATGCAGAGTCCCAGGCTTTGTGCACATTCAGCTGCATCTCCTGCTAACACACACATGCCCTGAGCCTGTAAACACACAGTCCTGTAACGTGACAAAGGCTGCTTCAAGTGCTGATACACGACCTGTGAGGGTATTTCTCTACAGTCTTTGGCAGAGAGTTGTTTCCTTGCTTGCACTTTGCTCTGTGAGCCATGGCCCACTTGTATGGGGAACGACGGCAGCAGCTCTGGCGGTGAGGAGATTAAGACCTACTCTATACCTTCTCCTCTCGGTGCAGCGCTGCCAACAAGACCCAGCTCACAACCTGAAACAGCCCCACCGTGGCACATGAAATGCATCAATGAACACAGCCATTCTGGCTCTGGCTCCGGGGACATTGTGTACATACTGTCGGCAGCCGCTTCCAACGTGGGAATTTCAAACAACATATGGCAGCCTGTCGCTGGGAAACAGCCTGTCAAAATCTAAACAAGCTAAGAGCTATACCAAAAGAAGCCATTAACTGTCTGCTATCTGCAACGCGCGCACACACACACACACACACACACACAACCACTGACTAATGTCGTTGGCATGTGATTGTGACAGGCTAGCGATGCTCAAATTGGGTCTTTGAAAAAGAAAGGCTTCAGCGGAGAGACAGAGTGTGTATTTGTGTGTCAGGGAAGGAGACGGGGGCTGATGGGAGAGGACAACCTCATTGCATCAGTGGAGCCAGGAGCAGCACTGGGACAACAGCAGCACCATTAAAGGTCCCCACTGTCCAATTACGTACAGCTCCACACTCTGTTGCTCAGCTCAGGTCAAAAACACCTTGGCTAAGTCTGAGGCTCTCTAACCACGACCAGTAACACAAGTTGTGATCACCGCAAGGTGGGGCACTGAGCTCGGCGTCGAGGAAGGAAGTGGTCCGAGTCAGGTAGGGATATAAAAACATGGCCACTTATTCTCTTTAAGCATAAAGGAACCCACTGCAGAAGAAAACACTCCAAAGAAGCAAATTTCTTTTTTCACAAACCACTTTCAAGTTACATTATAGACAGCTGTCATTTCATTGGATGCTCACTAACAAACAACGTCAAAGATTTAACAGAACGTTTCAGCATAAAATCGAAGTAGCGCGTTGCTCTGAAGTATGTCAGCTGGGTTCAAACAAGGACAAAACAACTCAAAACAAGCACTGCTCATGTGCAAGTCAAGTAAAAAGCAAAATCAACTTGAGTGAATTAGCATGAATAGAAGCTCTTTCAGTTCAGCAGTCAGACAAAAATAAAATAGTAAAAATATCTAAATAGCAAAAGACACCACTACAGCATGTGGTTGATGTGTTTTCCCCATACTTTTAAAGTTATGCTCAGTCCTCACTCAAAATAGCCAAAGTTGAATATTTTTGCATAAAACAAGAACAATTAAAATGTTTAAAATCCAAAAATACCCAAAAGCACCACTGTTGCATACAAACAGACAGAGCCATAGAAATGAAAAATAGAAAAATGAATAGAAAGTGATAAAAAAATCTCTGAGTTCTGCCGACCTTACTGATGTTTCACTTAGTCAGGTCCTTTTAGGCGGCAAATCCTGAACTCTTTTGGGTTCAGACCAAGAAGGGAAACAGTACCAGTTTTTATTTGGAGCTGAGAGGAAGAACTTAAACTTCTCCTAATATGCTAATTTTGTGCAATACAACAGAAAGGAGCTGTGGTTAGCATAGAGACAAAATAATGAAAATCAGCTGAAAAAAACAGTGTATATCATTTGAATGACATCTCAGCAGGTTTAGGCCTCATGACATCTTCCTCTTCAGCCTGCGAATTCATTACTTGCTCTTCCTCTCTCCACATCTGTACAAATCCTTCACACATATGGCTGAACTGCGTATTTAAATATTTAGATTTCTACCAGACTTGTAAAAAATGTGTTGCTGAGGAAAAAGCCCGCTGACCTCCCATGGCTCTCTGAACAATAATGATCTCTGGCTGCTTCCTCCGTCTCATGACCCGCCTATGCACCTGTCCTCCCTCCTCCACTGACATTCCATCCCTCTGTTCCCATGGCAACCCTCTCATATATTCCCACAGCACCTGCCTGCTGTCCAGGAGACACATGAAGACGTGACACTGACAGATGAGGTGAAAGAGAGAGAGAAACAGGAGACAGAGAGGCAGATTGACGGCAATCGGCATATTAAGAACCTGCAGGAGAGATCGGTGAAAATAAAAGGATACTTTGTGGATATGTTTCACAGGTAATTCAGTAAAAACGTTTCATTATGCGCCGCATCCTGATCAAGTGTTATAAGTGTTATTGTTTAAAAAAAAATCAATGCATTGCTTTAATCCTGCTGTCTCCAAAAACACATAAAACACACACAACAGGGGTTTCACATGTAAAACACATCGAAACAAACACAAAACATACACTTTGCGGAGTTGTTGTGTAAGTATGTATGTAGGAATGTACTGTTTAAATAGTTTTAGATGACCTCAAGACATAAATACAAATAAAAAACACATTCCAGAGACAATAAAACGTAAAATAAATAAAAGGAAAAAGAAAAATTTGAAATATTAAGAGGAAATAAGAAGTAAAACCTTTCCCTCGCCAAAATAACAGAAATAAAATAATGAATAACAACCAGAAATGTTTGTATTTTGATTATAAAAGTGATAAAATAAAACGATGTCCACACCATGGTCTGTGAAGGTAAATACAGATAGGACGACGGGCTAAGGCGGACTCTGCATACAAGTACAACCTCGATAAATGTGTTTACAGCATGTGTACTCACTTTGGGTGTGGGACAGGATGCGGTAGAGAGGCGGGACGTGGCCTGGGCGCGGGGTGACTCCGAGGGCGTGGTGCTGAGAGAGGCTGTATCCCTGGGCAACACCTGCACACCCCGCGAGATAATGGAGTCTGGGATCTGAGATCATACACACACACACACAGACACACACACACACACACACACAGACACACACACACACAGACACACACACACACACACACACACACACACACACACGCAGGTGAGATGTAAAAAACACACGCAAGAAACCTGTGGACATCACTTCAATATCGCCAATATTCAAAATCTAAAAATAAATACACACACACAGTACCAGTCTAGTACTGGTACTGTATATATGAAGTATCCAGACACTATAAGTCAGAGTCACACGTCAAACGACTATAACCACTCTGATGGCTGATGCAGGTGAATGGCTTCAAAATGTGACATGATGATGACAAATGATGAGATATTTGGGGGTGGAGTCTTACCAACATGCATCTGTGATTGGACAATGGGGTGGGATGTTAAAGCAGGGTCCTGGCTGCAGACAGGGGCAGGAGAGGAGAGGATGATGGGAATGGAAAGATGCTTGATGTCACATGTGACTGCACAGAGTAGACACACACACACACACACGGTCATGGTATATGATGCATGAGATACATGACAAAGTCGTCCATTTAAGAACAAAGTCCTGGTGGTAAATCTTAAAACATATGACTTAAGAAGTGGTTGAGAGGCACCCAAATGCACCACTTGTTTTGTCTTATTTGGTGAAAAGGCACCGGATGATGGCTCCAGAATCAAGCCACTTAAATGCGTCATGGAAGTAGAAATGTTTGACTGTGCACTTCCTTTTTTGAAGAGGAGATGAATCAGAGATTTTGAAGGTGTAAATGATTACCCAGCTGGACCACATTTAAGCCCAGCAGGAAGTAGCAGCAGCGGAGGCATTTTCTGAAGGTATGGGTTGAAAAACAGTAAATCTATCAATATCAAGGTGCTACTTGTAGCATTTTAAACATCGATGTATCATGTTTAGAGTGATTTTGTACCTTTGGTATAATAAGATCACGACAGCCTGGATTAACAGCTTGGATCAGCATTAATTGTGCTCAAATGCAGGAAAATATGACTTTGAACATCTTCAAAGATTGATTGCATATCTAAGACAAGTAATTCACACTTTTATACTGCTTCTGATTTCAGTATTATCAAGCATCCCACAGCCAGAGCAGCATCTGTCGTGAGTTAAAACAACAATGGCTGTAACGCACCTTCAAACTGCACACAATCCATCCTTCAGATTGGCCAGATTGGCTGCTGTTGGCTGTCCCATTGTTTCCTTTACTGAAGCCATTACACACAATGGAAATCAGTTTCATTCATTCATTTTTCCTTCCTCACTCATTTCCCAACGCCAGACATTGTGAGTTTGTGGTTGCTTATAAATTATTTTAAATTATTCTCATGCTAAAATGCTACATAAAGCATGCGTGCTGATGTATAGATGAATATTTGAAATGGGTGAAGTCAAATCCTCCCCTCTCCTCTCCCGCATCCTGGTACCTTGGCAGCTATGGATGCGGCGGTGATGTGGGAGGAAGAGCTGTCCTCGGTGGACGCCACGCCGCTGTCCTTCTTCTCCTCATCCTCTTCCTCGCACTGTACGCCCTTGTCCTCCGTCTGTCGGCGCGGCGAACTGTTGGGCGGCGGCGAGAGGGGAGGCGGTGGCGATGGCAGGTCCTCCAGTTCGTCCGCCGCCTCCTTTACCTTCACCACAGCATCCCGCAGAAGGTCAATGGCGTGCGGCAATGCCGGCAGGATGAACTGGAAGCATTCCTGGAAGAGGAGAAGGAGTGGAAAGTGGGAGAGATGATACGGACAGTCTTCCGATGCTACTTTAAATTAGCTTCCAGCAGGAACAAAGTAAAAGCGAGCATTGAATAAAGAGGTTACCTTACTTTAAAGACACGTTCTCAAGAAATGTATGCTTTATTCACATTATTCTCTCAGACATATTGACTTGATCAGCTCATACTAGATGGGTTAAGACACTGAATAAAGGTTACATGTGCATTTTCACCTCCACCAAGAAGGTTAAGTGATCAATTCTGTTTGTTTGTAAGAAGGATTTGCACAAAAACTACTTGACAGATTTTGATGAAACATGGTAGAAGGGTTGTGCATGTAATGAAGAAGAGCATGGAAGAGGTGGAAATTGATAATTGATCCGGATAAAGGGGTGGATCCATTATTTTCTTTCAACTTTCTTTAACATCGCGAGAAACCGGAGGGAAGCCAAGACACAGATAGAGCAACAGACAGTCGAGTATGATTTTACTACTGATGGATTTCATGCTTTGCATTTGTAGATCATCCTGAATTTATTGAGGTGACAGGTGGAAACGGAGGAAGTGTGGCTTTTACATTAACCAGAAACAACGTTTAACAACGTTTACAGCAAAATAAAATGGGTGACATTCTGAAAACATGGACACATCTCACAAAAATATGATAAGATCTATTTTAATACAGGGAGAATTTGAAATAAAGGCCTGCCTCTACAATACAATAAGAGTCAGTCCCAAATAGAGGCCTGGCTCCCTTTGCAGTGTTTAATAATTTAAAGTAAACTACTATATCCAGGGATATTATTATCTGCTCATTTCTCTGTTAAAAATTGTTTTTGAGTCAGTAGAATAAAAACAGGTTTCCTCCTCGACCTCAGCAGGTCACAGCGCCTCCTTCTAGCCACATTTACACGAGCTTGTGCTCTTTTCTTCCTCCCTCCATGCCTGTTTCCCTCTCCAGCGTCTCTCTCTCTGTGTCAGTGTGCCTGTGGGCTCCTCAGCTATGCTAAATGCTCCATTCTCCTCATTCCCAAGACAAGAGCTAATCTGTGAAATTATTTATCTTCCTGTGTATTTTAAGCATTGAGAGGATACATTATTAATCGCCTCCACACTTTACAGTGTCTGCTGGCTGCAAATGGGCTTTTTTGGAGCAACTTTTCCACTTCCGTGTTTTTTATATAACAGGCCGGATCAAATATGACAATGTTAATCCTGATTTGACTGGATTAAAATCACACACATCCACTCTAGGATGCATGCATGACTGGAATAACATCCTCCAGCACTGTGCAAGGGAAATATGAAAAGGAGAGAAGATGTACGCCTCAGACCAGGTGATGAATGAAACTGAATAGGTTAGTCTCAGTAGGTGACCGATGGCTCATCAGCTCAGCTGTGCAGCTGTGTTAAACTTTAGAGCCAGTAACTCTGAACCATACTATCACCTCTACACACACATATAAACACCCCAAAACAGCACCTAGTATTCTGCTTAAGCTTCTTGTTGGTGTGTTTGAAGGCCACGTCTGAGGATGGTGTCAAGACCCCTGGAGACATTTCCCATTCCCATTTTGTGCTTTCATTGCGTACAGGGAATTTTTTTTTAGGTACGTCAGGAGTGGTTTTTTGGTTGTTTTTTTTCCTTGTCTTCTCTGTTTTGTCCTGGAGGAGAGTAACTGTCAAGAACACTAAAGAGCGAAATCCCTGGATATACTGTCAGCAGAAGCAAGAGGCAAGGATGGAGGATGAAGGGAACGCTGTTCTGGGGGGGGGGGGGGTTAGCCTTGGTACATGGGGCGCGCACTCAAACCACTGCGCTATCTGCACCCCTGTTGTTGTGTTTTTTAATTTGTGAGTATGTTTTGTCATTGTGATTTGCACTTAAGGGCCACCGTAGAGATCATATCACAATATGGAGAAAATGTAAAAAACTAAGACATATAATAAATGTACGTAAAGCTGTGATTGTATTGTTCACTATCTGAAACGTATATGCATGCAGATACTGTGAATTATAGAGTGTGCTGACTTATTCTATCTGCAGTGTAAATGAGGCCAAACAAAAAAAAATTAAAAGACAGCCAACGCTGACATAAAGGCCTTCCTCTGGCTGTCTCATTTGGACTTCCCCGTTATCTTTATGACAGGAGATCATCGTAATAAAAGCCTGAAATGGGCGGCTTGTGCCGTTAACTTTAACAGGGGTTTGATGAGAGAGACACTAATATGGCAGCAGATGGGGTAGTGGTGGCGTAATTGATTAAAAGAAATACTAAAATCGATCAGGAGAGGCGGGCGTGTAACGAGACAGAGACAGATGTGCAGGTCAGCATAGCAGAGAGAGAGAGAGAGAGAGAGAGAGGAGAGAGGAGAGAGACAGATGGAGGGGAGACGAAGAGACCAGTGAGTGAACACAGCAGCAACATGCAGCATCAGGGCAGAGTCATCCAGAGCGGATTACAATCATTCACACATACACTCTCTGAAGGCAGCAACCAGCCACTGTCACCAAAACCTGAACAAGAGCTACGTGATCCGATGATCTGCAGTATCTCAGCTGCATATTGGCAGCAGTGTCACGTCCCTGCCCCTCTCTGGTACTGTACTATAACCCCATACATATTGCTTCACTCCATATTTTAATCTGCCAAATCCAGATTGTGGTCCAGATCCAGATCCGATCGTGCATAGTGGTGGAACATTGTGTGTTTAAAGTAACCTTACATCTGTCAACATGGCCATTATTATTATTTTTCATGATAATGGCAAAATGTTAAAAGATGTCCGCAATGTTGAAGAAAGTGAAAAAGCGAGCCAGGATCCACATCCGAATCTGGATCCACCTCCAGATGTAACGGTCTTCTTTTAGATCAAGATCCACCCCGACTCTGTTGACGACTTTTCGAGATGTATTGTGGACAGACAAACAAACAAACATGGGAGCTCTTGTTGGTGGAGGTAACAAAGCACGTCACTGGTCTAAACAGCAGGATCAAGAAAGTGTTTAGTGTCTTCCTCAAGGAGGAAGGGATTTATGGTGCGTTCCATTTACCCCGGAAGTCAGAAGTCGGACCTGGGAATGATGTCACATCCGAGTTGACCGTGTTCCGGTTAAATAAATCGGAAAACAAGACGGACGCCTCCAAGAAAACACTGGTTGTGGGTTTACCTTTTCGGAATATAAATAACTAGTAGCCCATACAAACACACAAATTCCAACTTCCCAGCACAACTGGAACACACCATTAACCCAAACCTCGCTAAACCATCACACCTGCTGTTCAGGTGAATCAGTTTCTTTTAACACCTAACATCTCCAGAGGAGGAGACGATTCCTTTACAGCTTTTTTTTGTTGTTGTTTTTTTGTTTGTTTTTTTGGCAGCGTTTCCTACCTGGGAGCCTTTCTTGCTTCCTGGTAAGTTAATGATGAGCGTCTTCCCTCGGATACCACACACAGGTCTGAAACAGGGAAAACAACGGGAGAGACTTCACATGAATGCAGAAGAAGAAAAAGCACATTAGTGTGACAAATGTGCTTGATTATGGTGATGTATGCCTCTCGCTCCACCCTGAAGCCTTGATTCAGTGTTTGGTGGCGTACCTCACTTTATCACCGGTGATGAATTAACTCACTCAACATTTTGTCTTACATGGACAGGTGGGATGTTCCTCTTTCAGGAAGAGGAGGGAGCCACAGTGTACATTATTGATCTGGAAGGCTCTGCTGGAATAACTACTGAACTGCCTCTGATCACGTCTAAACACAGTAATTATAACGTCAGGCCACGGGAAATTTGAACTCCAGCACTGCAGACTGAGCTTGTTAAAACTGGTTAAAACTCCTGTGTTTGTCTTCTCCTCTTCTTCTCCTCCTCCTTCTTCTTCTTCTTTTGGCTTTTCCCATCAGGGGTCAACCACAGCAGATCATCCATCTCCATCTCACCCTGTCCCCCACATCTTCCTCTGTCACACCAACCACCTGCATGTCCTCCCTCAACACATCCATCTACTACTACTACTACTCCATCGTCCTCATCCCTTCCCTGCACATGCCCAAACCATCTCAATCTTGAAGCGTGTTTGGTTGTTGTGTTGTATGTGAGAGTGTGTCTAACCTGGAGAGCATGCCGAGGGGTGTGACGTTGAGGGATCCCATCAGCATCGCGAGAGACATCCCTGGAGCCTCGCGCTCTATCACCTCCTTAGTGGCCTGGAGACGGGAGAGATGAAGAGGAGGGTGAGATCAGTGAGATCGCAGTCTAACGAAGAAGCATCTATAAAAACGAGTTTTTTGATTCAAATGTCGTAGAGCTTAGTCCTGCGGATAAGTTTCAGGCAGACATTTGAAATAAAAAATATTGGCAGGAAGGTGTTTAAAATTTTCTTTGGTTAAAAATTCAATTTTACTTGCCATAAAAGAAACTTTCTCGCCTATTTATAACAAAACATGGAGCAGATGGGAGCAAATGAAAGTCAAATAGGGCGTCTGTGATTACAGAGAGCTATATTCAAATTTAGTTGGATGTTTTTAAGTATTTCAGTTATGCTGCTAGAATTAAAAGAGAATTAAAAGATTAAAAATAAAAGAAAAGTATGATTTGACTTTTTGTGTTAAAATGTTAATATAAAAAAAAGAGAGCAGGATTATCACTTTCCAATGTGTCTTTTTCTTTAAATTTTCTTTGGATTCAACATTTAAGACATTAAACAAACACAATTTAATTAAAAACATGTTCAACCTAACTTGGATTTTTCCCCTCGTTACGTGTCAAAAAGACTTATTGTGGCTGAAACAGTAGAGAACAAAACGATGGAGCGTCTAAGTTCTCGACTAAAAACATTACAGGAACATTATGCCAGAGAATAACGCCTCATTACAAAAAAAAAAAAAATCTCGTCTCGGTAAAGAGGTGAAGCCGTAACAGTCAAGCAGACGACCAGGAAATACTGATAATCGGCCCCCACTTTTACAACAACCTACTGAACTCCAAAGATCTGGACTGCCCTTCAAGTATTGATTTACAATCCTTCTTGCACAATCTATGTCTCAACTGTCTGACGGCAGAAAAATCCTTATCTGACCTGTCTAACTCCCCATATACAGTAGGGCTCCCATTAGCAGTCAGGATAGATTCAATCTCTGAAATCAATACAGGAATATATCTTTTTTCTCTTGGTCAGTCTGTGCAATTAAACAGTTTAATATTGACTAGGTTTATCATGCAGGCTGGGATTTAATGTAAAAATGGTCCTATTTTGTACACAATGTGTGTGTGTGTGTGTGTGTGTGTGTGTGTGTGTGTGTGTGATTTTATTTCATTATAACCGGCAGAGATACATGTGGTTTCCAGAGGTGGTGCTTTAGCCAATTTCACCATCTTCCCAACGACGTAACACACCTTTTGTTGGTGTGTGATTGTGTACAGTGGGACCGTATGTTGGCACATTCTTGACAGATAGCGGAGAAGACGGGGGCCTTCTCCTCCCGCTGTGTGTGTTGGGCGCCCTTGAGTTGAGTGACACATCAAACGCACCATTAGCAAAGGGAAAGTAAGGACTTCAAAGGGAGAAGAGCCGCCGATGAGCATTGTGGGCTTGGACCCAGGAGAGGAGAAGAGATGGAGGGAGGTGGGCGAGAGGCGGGGAGGAGGTAAAGTTTGTGGGCGGGACTGAGGCGGGGTGAGATTGAAAAAGGAAGGGAGAGGAAGAGAGGGCTGAGGCTGGATTTATGCCTCATTATACAGCTGAGTGGAAGAAGAGGGAGCTGTGTTTGATTCAACAGGCATTCAGAGGAAGCGTAAAAGACGCTGTTGAAAATTCATACCTGTATGAAGGGGGATGACTTTTAATTACATCTGTATTTATGTACTTGATAATTAAGTTTCCATTCACCACCAGTGCACTGGACCCAGTGTTTGCATGGGAAATTCTAGTTTTAAGGAGCGTTTAGTCCTGGTAAATATTGCAGCAGACATTTCCGATCCTCCTCATATGTGTTGTCTGCTATGGGCTAATCTCCAGAAATCAATATACTTGCATGTGGAAAGCAATTCATCAAGAATACATCTGCTGGGTGGCGACGACCAGGAGGAGATAAAGCTCCTCACGGTTCATATGAGGTGCAGCTTTATTGTCTAATCAAAACAAACTATGTAAAAATCTGTATGAAACTTTTAGAAAATTCTTCCGACCTGACATGAGGAAGATTTACCAAACAGTGCAGTTATGAACAAGTATTGACATATCATCTTCCTATTTGACACAACGGTCATAATGTGTTCTCTATTATACCATCTAATTTACACCAAAACATCTGCGGCAAAATACAGAATAATACAAAAGAAAGAAAGCACAATTTTGAGGTACTATAGTGCTTGTGTATTTGTAATTGAGTACTTTCTGCTTCTTTATACTTCTAGCAAATTATTCTACATGGCATGTAATTTTTACTGCACCACATTCATTTTATTAAATAATTACTTTTTTAGCTACTAGTTACTTTCCAGATTCAGATTAATAATATAAAATACAGCCAATAAATACATTATGATATAATTACATCAATAAAACATTCCCAGGGGGGAATTAAAAAACTACTAGTATAAGTAATATACATCTAAAACACCTATAAATTAAGATTGGCCTCACATTTAACAGCTACAATATTAAAGTGACATATACACATGAACACACCACTGATCATAATATGCTGTAAAAAAGGAAGTGCTGTACTTCTTGGGTAGGAATTGAACACGTTGTTGCTACAGTAGTTACTGCTAGAAGTATTTACTATAGCATTGTAACAGGACAACAAACAGGCTTCTGTAAACCTTTCAGATGTTGATAAAAGACAATTCAGTGACATTTAAGCTGGTTATGTCCCTGCAAAGAGACCCAAAACTGGTCTGACTGGGATTCTTCTGCTGCCAGACATGCTGAGACATGGTTTATCAAATTTGTTAATAGATGGCATGTAAAACACAGCAACACGCAGCAGGCAATTAAAGCTTGATGGGTACGAAATGTAATCTGTTGTTTGTGTCGAGCTTTCACCTCAAACCCAATCCACTCGTATGGGTCTTGTACGGCCTTTAAACCCAGTGAGACAGACAGAGATATCCCTGCCTCCAGCATACAGGGTGGGATCAGATAGCAGGTATTATCAGCGACTACAGTGTCTACGTGTCTTCCCTCTTCCAGGAAGGATGCTGTCCACCATGATTGATGAGGACCAATGATACTGCTGAGTACAACAGCTCAACCCCCCCCCTTGCCAAATTGCTTGTGTGTGTCTGTGTGTGTATGTGTGTGAGAGTGAGGTTAGCTGAACACATTTAATAGAAGAATAGCAGTGTAAATCCCCAAACATGGTCCTTTTCTAAATGGTTAAAAGCGGTTTGTGATGAGATTGATGACCTAATGTAGATTTTTGCATGTATTCATAATATTATACTCTCTTTGAATTATAATAGAGAGAACGAACAACTCAAACTACATTCAAACTCTAATTTTGAATGCGAATTTAGCTTTTTTCCCCCCATTACATCTACCATAATGCATATTCAGCATGATGGTGTAAGTTGCTTTACAGCAACAAGTTTGTGGGTTCGAATCCAGCTGGGACACACTGTAGGTACGATTTATGATTAAATGTTGTTTTAAGTTTTTTCTCTGCAAAACCTTTACTGAAAAAAATAAGATAAGATAAGATAAGATAAGATATCCCTTTATTAGTCCCACAGTGGGGAAATTTACAAATTTACAGATCTGTAAATTAAAATTTTTTCGCACTTGATTTGAGTTAGGATATTTTACTTTAAGTCATGCTTGTTTTTGTTTGGCAGCTGCCAGTCATTTACCGCTTTTTTACGATTCATTTGGTCTATTATTGGTGGTAGAAACACTCAACACTGCTATACTTAGACCTGCCATCCATTATCTCTGAATTGCTTGCTACACAATCCCATTTTTTTTTGCAACAGAAGTGAGTCAATAAGGACCTAACTTTTGCTTCTTTATTTCCCATGTGACTGCGAGGCTAATTACACTGTGTATTAATCAGTGCTTGCAACACATACTGTATGCACCATCAGCAAAAACGGGCCGAGGCTGTCAGAATACAGCAGCAACAGGAGAGATCCGTCTTTCACCAGCCTTTTGTTTAAACACATTCATGAAACGCAAAACAAGGAAACATGACTTTAGACATTGTTTGTTGCAATTTAAAACCAAAAAAAAAAACAAAAACCATGTATGGAGAGCGTCGTTATCGACAACCCACCTCTGGTGTGACGTCTCTCGGGGCGAAGCCGGTGCCTCCAGTGGTTAGGATAAGGTTCAGTTCCTTTTCATCGCACCAGTCCACCAGAGTCTCCTGTTGGTTCACATGCACACAAACACACACTTGCTCGTAAAGATCACCACGGATACTGTGCACGGATATGAAGACAGATTCATAGATTACATACCTTAATTTCGTCTACCTCATCTGGCACTATCTTGTAGGCCGAGATCATACCGCCCAATCTGACAAAGGAAGAGAGTCATTAGATTACAGATGCAATTATTAATACATTCATTTCCAGACAAGATACTTAATCGATGGATGCAAGAAAATCCTCTTTTCTCTTGCTACCCTTCTGCAGGGAGGTCAAAAAGGTTAGCTAACAAACTGAGGACTTTGTAAGAAGTTGTCTTTGAGAGCCCTTTAGCAGAAGCAGAGAGCTTCCTCCACCTGACTATATATACACCACCCTGCTGCCTCGAGTGGAAGGTCCAAGCAGATCAGCAGGTTAAGTAACAGACCTGGGGTATTGTGGGCTCACCCGTATCTTTCTCGGAGCAATAAAGCAGAAAATACCCTGCTAAAAAAAAAAAAAGTCCCAGATCCCAGACATGCACCCCGGAGTTTGTAAAAGCCTGTTCTTCAGCAAACAAGACTTTTAAACCAAAACTACACCTGTCATTCAGGAAAACACGAGAAATCTTAGAGGAGGAGTGGAATGAAAAGCTTAAAAGGAGGAGAAGAAATACAGATGGGGGAAGAGAGAGGTAACAGCGAGTAAGGAGGAGAGAGAGAATGCCCTTGAACATCACCTCTTGGAGGGATTTTCCAGCATGGCCCACAGAAGAGAGTTCTGACAAACGCAGAGCTGCTGCTGCTGCTGCTGCTGATGCTAAACAGCGATGTATGGCGACCTCTTGTGGCTAAGCCAGGTATGGCAAAGAAAAAACAACAACCCCAGGCTCAAGGTGAAGGCACAGACACCCCTTATGTAACCCTATGCTTTTTTTTTTTTTTTTTTTGGAGAAGCACTATTTTTGGGAGACTACTGCATCATGCTTCCCAACACCGCGTCAGCTGCTTAAATGTCATGATACTCTCCCTCAGACAAATACCCATGAACTCCACATCGAAACCCTCACCCTCCACTGCTATACAAAGAAGGAATTTTGCGTGCTGGAAACGCCGTTCACCGAATCCATTACCTCTGCTTGTTTTTTTTAAAAAACTGTGCAACAGAGCAGCAGAGAGACACACGCCGAGCAGGACGACACCAGAATACCGCAGCGAAGCATGCATGGAGCTGAGGCATGAAACTCAGAGAGAAGCTTGTCTGGCTCTGACAAAAGAGGAGTCAGAAACAATCATTTAAGAATGACTTTTTCATGAAACGCTGCACATGCAGAGCCAATCGTAACACGAACTTGTGCATCCACACACACACACACACACACACACACACTCCTCTGCTGACATGATGGCACGAGGGATTTACTTCTCTTGATGTGTGTGTGTGTGTGTTGTGTTCATGCATGTGCATCCTTCCATTTAAGTGTGTGTGTGTGTGTGGGTGTCTGTGTTACACCTCGGGAGAGCGCAGGAGCTGTCAGGTCAAATCACCTCTCTCCCTCTCCTGGGGTTTTTATGGCTCTCTGTTTCAGCCCAAATGAAAATATGCTCAACACAAATAACTAGGGTTCCTTTCCCACCGTTTCCTAGGCAACCCCTCCTGCCTGAAGCCTCTCGTTGCCGTGTTTGTTTATCGTGAGAGATTGTGTGAGAGTTTTCTCTAACTATCGGGGATGCCATATTTGTGCGAAGGCAGCAATATGTTGTTGACTGGGCATTTTGAGTGTGTGGAGGTGGCTGCACGTTGCATGGAATACCTGTAAGGTATTCATGAATACGTGTGTGTGCGCGTGTGCTCATGACACAAAATGCATCCGTGTTTACAGTCATGCATGTGTGTGCACGCTGTACAATATCTACTGTATTCATGTTTGAATGAATACTTGCATGTTTATGGAAACGTACAGTAAGTTTAAGGATATATTAAAATACAATATGTGTTGTGTTAAAAACAACATGTGCACACATTAATACACAGCCAAATGTAGTGTGTATCACTACAGATAGCTGTAGAATGTGTTGTTTGCAGAAATCAAATCACATAAGCATGTGGATGCATGTGTGTTTCAGCAAGACTGTGGTCTTTGCAGCAGAGCGCTCGGCTGTATTTTGGAGGGTGTATACTCTGAATTGAGGGAAGCCTATTAGAGGGGAAAGGGCCTGCAACATTTTAATCTCTAACACTCATCTATGTCTCTTTCTACCGCAGGGGGTTACGACATATAAAGCTCTTCTTCAAACCGCAGCCCAGAGGTAGTCAGGCCGGAATAAAGGCTTTTTGCTTGAGGTGTGGTGAAATTCCGATGCAGGCGCAGGAAGGAATGGAAGAAGGAAGAGTGGGGCAGGCGGAGAGAGATGGATAGGGTGTGTGTGTGTATGTGTGTGTGCGTGTGGTGGGGGTGACAGAAGTTTTTTGACCTGAAAGCCTGGATGCCTCTGCCAAATCTGTCTATGAATAAAAGACGAGCACAGAGAGGAGGATAAAGAGAGAAAGATAGGATAAGAGAGAGAGAGAGAGAGAGAGAGAGAGAGAGAGAGAGGCATGGAGTGAAAAGAGCAAGAAAAGGGAGCGATAGACTGTCAGGGGCACACTTAACAAGAGAGAGGGAAAGCATGTGTGTGTGTGTGTGTGTGTGTGTGTGTGTGTGTGTGTGTGTGTGTGTGTGTGTGTGTGTGTGTGTGTGAGCCAGCTGCAAATCTTGGTGGTAGTGGGACACTTCCAAGATAAGACCCATCTGCCGGGGTGATTTCATTAATAATACAGGCTCGTTGTACAAGGCACTCAATCTCACTCTCTCATTCTTTCTCCTGCTTTCCTACTATCACTCCGTCCTGGGAGGAGACGGGAGCCTTGGCCATTTCCAGTCGCTCCCAGTTGTAGCGTGGAGTCGAGCCCATTACAGCCGAGTTGTTTGGTCGTCCGTATGTGGGAAACCTCTCAAGGGGTCACCTCTCAACACGTTAGCTGATAGAGCGATGATGATGGAGGGATGGAGGTGGAGGAGGAGTAGGAGGAGGAGGAGGAGGAGGAGTGGACGAGCCCAACTCTTCAAAACCCTACCGTGATGAGAGCTCTGAGTGCTCAGCGAGGGGTTCCACTCTTATGATTCCACTCACAGCCACTAAACAACAAGCACGACGCCAAAGAAACCAACACACACACACACACTATAAAACATTCTGCAGACCACTCCTCCCCACAAGCGTTCTATTTACTTACAGAATAAATGTCATCCTGGTTAAGATCTGCCACTGCTGAGCGTCCCCCTCTCTTATTTTCTTTTCTCTCCCTAAACCATTGCAGCCACACCACGAATCAAACAGACTTCATACAATTAAACAGCAAAAGTTATATGTGTGTTTCAACAGAAACTACATCTTTGCTCTCGGCTGCAGGTAGAACATCTCAATCACTGAGCCTTTACTCTCACACAGCTGACTCACGCATCATGAAAAGGTGAATTTTAGCACAAATAAATGCAAACTTGCTGACTTGCATTTGGACAGTGATGCTACTTAACTTAGCGCTACACACTGTATAATGGTTTTTCTAGAAAAATTAAGTCTGAGGCTGCAAAGGAGCGAAGCGAGCAGGTGGATGCTGTAAAGATTTTGAAAATTTCAGGTGAAAATGACACATTCTGAAGCTTCCTGATGGGGAAAATTATTGTTTCTTCTTGAATTCTTGCTAAAAAGTGAGACATCAAGTTTAAATATTCAACAACACAACATCCTAAGGTATATGTATGAAATAATCTATAACCTTCCTTGGAAAAAAACTGTACTCCAATAGATGTCTGCAGATCAGGTTTTCCTAGTACCTCGCTACATTTACACGAGGTCGCAAGAACGCGAGAATCTCGTTCTAAGTCAGTTAATCCTTTACATAAACTTAACGAAATCTTGCGAGAACATGTGGCACGTGAAATCAAAGCTTTTGATTTGCCACAATTCTGATACACTGTTTACCGCCATTACTTTGATAGTTTTTTACAGAAAAAAATCGTCGAAGACTACATGTTGCATAATAGCATAATAAGGCATTTAAGGCTAAATCGGCATTTTGGTGAGAGGGTGCATGCCGAAAGTAACAGGGCACGGCACCCCGGTTACCTGGTTTAGAAAGACCCTTGCTGTATGAATATTTTCATAAGTCAAACAAAGCCCTGAAGCTGTTATGATGCTTACTGCTGCTGCATCTCTACTTACTGCGTGTCCTTGTCCCCTGACTGTCCCCTGACTGTGAAATTGGGCTTACTGTCACCCATCTGATTGACTTCTGGCTATTCTTAGCCATGACAATTTGTAAAATAGACAAAGGTTGTTGCAACACAAGTTGCTGGAGGGCAGAGATGCAGAGTTGGCTCAACAGCCCTGGAGGGGAGGCTCACATAAACACCCACAGACACGTAAAAACAGGCAAAAATATATGCATGCAAACAAAAGTATTCACTCAAACTGGAAAGGTAAGGAAAGATGCATACAAAACACTAATACAAACATACACAAGGACACCCAGACGCACACACACACACACACACATCTACCCTGGCCTCATCTACGTGTCCTTGAGTCTGGGTATCATTTATTTGACCGCCCATCTGTTTTTCTGTTTTTTTCCCCCCACGTATCATTTTTCTCTCCACCTGACACACCTCTGGATGCTCCTGAATGCCAAACTGGGCAGAGTGACTGATTGCATATGCCAATGTGTGTGTATGTGTTTGTGTACCTGTGATTTTAGTTTATGCTATGTGTCCTGCTGTGGCCCCACACTCCCTCCCTCCCTCATCTTTCTCTCTTTCCGTCTCTGTCCCAGCAGTAGTGGCACATTGAGGGCACAGCATTCCAGCTGGTCATCCTGATGGAGCGGCTGACTCGTGGCGTGACGTGGATTAACATGGCATGGAGGATCTCAGGCCGGACCAGGTCAGCCAGAGCTATACAGTCATCGCAACACAGCAGATGCATTCAGCAGCACCCTGTTTAAACCAAGATCAACCCTCTCGGTTAACTGGAACACAACACCTTCATTCAAAGAGCTGCTTTAGAGGCACTTTGTTTGTGTGTTTGTTTGAATGTTGTTGTTGTTGTTGAATTTTTAACAATTCTTTTCTTTTTCTTTTTGCCACTTTGTGTTTACTAGGTACATTATCACAACCATCTCTGGCCGTCGATGGTTAATTATATTTAATACTTTAATACACAAATCACTACCTGGATTATTACACTCTTATACTGCAGTGGAGTCAAAGGATGAGGTGGTTGAAGAGCGTCGAAGACTTGCAAGACTTCTACACCTTTGGGTCTAAGTCAGGTTGGGGGATAATCCCTGACGGAAAATATTAACAAAAGTAAACCCATCCTGTCTACTAATTTTTCCAAACTCTTCAGGAGCACACCTACATCATCCATCCCCTTTCTGTAACTGCTTAAACTGTGCAGGGTTGCAAGGGCTGGAGCCTATCCCAGCTGGCATTGGGCGAGAGGCGGGGTACACTCTGGACCAGTTGCCAGTTCATCACAGTGCCAACACATAGAGACAAATATTCACACTCACATTCACACCTAGGGGCCATTTAGGGTCACCAATTCAATTACTGCATGTTTTTTCGACTGTGGGAGGAAGCCGGAGTAACCCGGAGGGAACCCATGCAGAACCCACGCAGACACGGGGAGAACATGCAAAACCCACACAGAAAGGCTTGCTGTGAGGCAACGGTGCTAACCACTGAGCCACAACATGGATGGATTGTGTCACACATAAGCGCGGATTAAAGCACGACCATGTGTGCACTGACAGATGCACCACCAAAACAACTCTCATTTTTTTGTTCCTGGTATGCAGACTGTGCAAATAAGCATGCGATGATCCCTAATCACTGGCTGGTCTGCTGTCTAGCATGACGCACAGGACATGGCACAAACCCCCTCACTTCCCCGCTCTGTGTCACTCAGACTCGACACATACATTACACATCAGCCTCGAAATAAACATACCGTAAAGGAGATGACAAGCATGGATGAGTCCAGGGTCCCACAGTGGGGGTCTGGTGACACTCCAGTGATATTGACTGGTGTGATATTGTGACAGAGGAGCAGGGTAGCATCAGCATATCAATGGCAGTGTGGAGAATGACTTGGATGTCTAGAGGAGCGTGTCTGAGGCTGCATGTTGGGTCACAGTTTGTGGTGTTTCAAGTCTCTGGCTGAGGCAGCATTTCCAAAGGCAACATGTATTGATCAGTGACATCAGTGACATCAATTCTGACATGAAACACAACCTCTTCTTTGCTAGAGTTAAAATATTCAGCATACACTGTGTGACCAAAAGTATGTGGACACGGGTGTTTTGTACCTTTGCAGCTGGCTTTTATGGGCTGGACTAGGTCCCTTGGGCCTGTTTGAGGAAACATTTTAGACATTAGTGCGATTCCATAAGTTTGGGATGGTCTTTGTCTTTCCTGTTTCAACACTTTACCACAAAGCAAGGTCCATAAATTGGTGGTGAGGATGAATCTGAATGGCCTGCACAGAGCCCTGACCTCATCCGTATCAAAATCCTACCTTCAGGATGAACTAGAATCATGAGGCAGACCTTAATGCCCGACATCAGTACCCAACCTCACTAATGCTCTTGTGACTGAGTGGAAGCACAATCTCGTCAGCCCTCAGACGAACGGAGATGAATTTTATAACAGCCTATTCATAACTGAGATGTAATGTAACGTCTGCATGTCCTAATACTGTAGGCCATTAATTATCTCTTATTAGATAGGTGAATGGTTGCTTTTATGTGATAAATCTTTGTTTGTTTGGACATACATTTAGTTCACAAGAAGCATGCAAAGGTACACAAGTTCAGTTGTGATGTAAATGATTGTTTTCCTGTGTATTTCAAGCCCTTTTAAGGGAAACAATTGTTGATTTAACCTCCTTTTGCTTCTTTAAGCAAATAAAGACTTTTTGCAGCTGCTAAGTGTCATCTTTAAGCAGGAGAGTGCTGCAGCTCTTTTGTTGTCGCCATGCATGCTGGGAATTCCCCTCCATAGGGCGACACTGAGCCCCGACATGTTGCGCTGAGAGACATTCTTAGTTTCTTAGTTAAATTCTTGTACAAAACGAGAAAGTCTTCCACACACAAGCGGAGAGCCTGTGCATGTTTCATAGAGCTGTGGACTTCAGGTTAGTTAAAGCACTCGTGTTGGCATGAATGACTGTGTGCATGAAGGTGCTGTCTGACGTTTTGTCACATCATGGTAGGTTGAATTTGTCACGAGGAAGCAAATACTCACAAGGAGGGATCATGGACGAGATCTTTGAGGTTGACACCGCTGCGGTCCTCTGCGAGGTTTCGAAAACAGCTGTCACTCACTGGATTGAAAGAGACAGAAGAAAATTCAATTAGCACACAAGTTGATAAGCAATCTAAAATTAAATGCATGGGTGGCACAATTTACCAGCGTTATAGCAGCGGCATCGTCCAAACGGTAAATGATCCTTTCTAAAAAATGTGAGTTATTACAAGCGCAAAGGTATTATAATATAAGAAAATGAAATATCGTTCTCCCCATTGTAATACGGTAAATACACCTGCATATAAAAAGTTATGTCTGGTGTAACTGCTATGTTGTCTTCTGCATCATATCCTCACAAATTATGTTGCAAATCAAACATGGCCACCAATTAAATAAAGTATGACTACGACATCACACCCACTGCCATCACCCTGTATACTTTTGATCACATTGAGAGGATGCATGTGAAGCCACACCTCCACTGTCTCCAAACCCCTCCTTATGAAACCACGGCTGCCCCTCGACCGAAGAGCAGGTGCGAGCCACATAAGTCATCACGGTGATCACAGATGAATGGAGTGACGGATAGAGTGAGACAGGGAGAAAGACGAAATCATGGGTAGAGGAAAATTGAAAAATAACAACAAAACAAGAGGAGACAGGAAGAGACAGACCAGGAGGAGAGGGACAAGGTGTTTGGTGATCTCAGGGGGGCCAGATGTGAACGGACAAGCCTGTGTCTTAAAAGAGATGCAAACAGAACCGCCGCCGGTGGTGGTGCAGTGGAATTAATCCAAAAAACTCGATACACTAGTTGTAGACAAGACTGGAAATGTCATGATGTTACTCCAATAAAGTGCCATGATCCATGAACGAGAGGAGGGGTGGGGGGGAATATCGTGAGTGGATTGAGTGAAGCAAGAATGGTGTAAAAAATGAAAGTGGGATGTCAAAAAAAGGGGGGGGGGCAGGAGGTGTGAAGGAAAGAAATGTTACAGAGCTGGGAAGGGGATGCTGGTGAGGAAAATGGGGGACTGAGGTGGGGAAGAGGGGATGAAAAAGATGTAGGATGCAGGGATTTTATGAAGAGAGAGAAAAGAGGGGGAAGGGTGATGAGGAGAAAAGCAGTGCGGATGGGGCAGCGCTGTGGAGACAGAGGTAAACAGAGGGTGCAGGACGTTGCTCTGGGCTCTGGCAAATAAATAGGAGAGTGCTGACATTTGCACACTGAGCCTACTCAGAGGGAGAGAGAAAAAGAAAAAAGAGAGGGACGAATGTGAGATACAGAGAGACTGCGGGGGATACAGCGAGAAGAAAAAAAAGGTTGAGAGAGGAGAGAAAAGGGGAGCAAACCCATGGAATACACACCACTGTGGCTTTAGAGGGGCACTGCTGCATTAAGAGTATGTGTGTGTGTGTGTGTGTGTGTGCGTTTGTGTGCATACGTGTATGATGCGGGGACTTCCTTCAAGACTGCAGTATTCCTTACATTTACACATGCACACACACACACACACACACACACACACACACACACACACACACACACACACACACACACACACACACACACACACACACACACAGAGCCCTCCTCAGTCTTTCTCTCCCAGCTACCCCTTGATCTAAAAATAGCCGTTCCACTCTCCTACAAGAGGCAGCAACCATTCTGAACCAATCAACATGCTCTGTCAAAGGCATCGGTACCCACCACCCCTTTATGTGTGTGTCTGCACTCGCACATGTGTGTGGATGTGCATGTGTGCAACAAGGGGAACTCCTGACTGAAGGTAATGAAAGTGCCCCTCCCTGATGCACCGGCGAGTAGAAATGGTGGGAGAGCGATACCCTCGACAAAACAATGGCATGAAGTAGAATCAGGAAGCAAGAGGGAGAAAAAAAAAGGGGGGGGGGGGGACAAAAAGAGGGAAAGAAGGTGTGATGGGGGGGGAAGAGAGGGAGAGGGAGATCTGGCTGCAGTTGAAACAGGCTTCAAAGGAATATTAATGTGATCCTGTGCAAGAGCTGAAGACAGGGGAAGAGAAAGGGGGAAGAGGGAGGGAGGATGGAGGAAGATGAGTGAGAGGTAAGGGGGGGGGGGGGCGGATAGGTGCAAAGGAATTCCTGACGTCACACCCTCCCACTCATTAGCTCCTCCCATGCACTCCAGGTAAATCTAGAGCTTTGCTTTCATTTGCTGTGTCCCAATTCAGGGGCCGCATCCTTCGAAAGCTGCATCTGAAGACCGAATGCGTCACAGCGGTGCAACAAGTCCCGTCCCATTTCGAAGACTCCTTCAAATGTGGCCCACAAATGTGGCCTTCTTTTCTCAGGCCCACCCTATCCCAAGATTCACTGTGCACTGGTGATGTTTAGATTTCTATTTGCACAGTGTGCACTAGCATAATGTCTGCCCCTAAAACATCGCTGTGCACCATCTTTTCCTATGAGTGCAACTACAGAAGGCAGTATTTTGCTTCAACATGACTCATTTTATTCTTGGGAGAGTTCATTTCTGTTTTTGTCTAATTTTGCATTTAACCATAAGCTTATATTCGTGTTGTGCTAAATAATATTGACAACATGTGGTTGAAACCTCTGGATAATTTCAGTGAGTGGATCTAGAGGTAAGTTTCCTCGTTTAAACTTCTGTTTTCAAGGTAAGATTGGACACGCTTGAAATAATAATAATCATTTATATTATTATTTTTTTTATTCTTAAACATTAAAATGATTTACAGTTGTGAAAGAAACATTAAACCAACAGTAAGTGTAATTATTTTCAAAAAGTGAAAAGAAAATGGGATTTTGAGGACTAACTTAATGAAGTTCCGCTGCATTATCTTTTCTCATATGATTTCTGAAACCACACTGTATTCATCCATACGCGCATGTCTGCAGTTATAATACTTTTTAAATATTGCCTACACCTGTATTGACTCCTTTCCTCTCATATTTGCCTCAACCTGTGAGAACATGCGAGTGTTATAGCCTCAATGTCCCCAGGCTACTGCAGTGGGAGGAAATCAGGACGTTTGAACCTCAGTAGAATTATGCAGGCAGCACCACACACACACACACACACACACACACACACACACACACACACACACACACACACACACACACACACACACACACACACACACACACACACACACACACACACACACACACACACACACACACACACACACACACACACACGGGCCCTAGACACCCAAACACAAACACTCATGCATGCTCTTAAGGGGTTAATCAGTAAGCCTTAGCAGGGCAGGAGAGATCAGGACCCAGGGGACGACATCAAGAGACCGAAGAGACGAGAGCTGATCAGGGAGGAAAAAATGTCAATATAGGGCGAAAATGGATGGAAAACACACAGAAATATTGCTTAATGTGGAAAAAAACAGGAAGTATATAGAATAAGTATAAGTACGGAGATCTGTTTTCCTGCTGTGGCTCTTCTGGTGGTAATAATACAGTGTAAAACAAATGGCCATGTCTGCAATATACAACCAGTAACATAGTGTTATGGCCATCCTTTGTCCTTCCACAGAGATGATACTAGAGGTACTTGAATTGCGGCCCCTTGGTTGTGTGCCTTTGTGCACCCGTCAAGTTGCAGTTTGCATCCAAGTCTGTTCAGGCTCACGTAATAAATGTAGTGACTGACAGAGAGGTAAATGACAATCATATATATATTAAATATATATATATATAGGTCTAGGGTTGGTCGAAAGATAAAGTTAGCATTCAAGCTAAGTGCTGTCCATCTGTAATACAGTAAGTAGTTAGGCAGCAGGCTATGTGCTGTCAGTCTGTTAGCCACCGGCAGAGAGGATTCATAAACTCCTACTATGTTGCACTCAATCATTTCCAGGACATAAAGCAGTCAGCACTCATTATCTCCCTGGGATCCCACACTAATGGGGTTTTCCCTTATAGCAGGTCCTCACACACACACACACACACACACACACACACACACACACACACACACACACACACACACACACACACACACACACACACACACACACATGCACTCTGCACATGCATACTGTGGACAAACGGCACACAACAAACACATTCACAGCCTTCGACACCTTGCCATGGATGAGAAGTTTTACACGACTCGTGCTACAAATCCCAAGACAGAGCGCCTGGAGTTGCTTGTGCCAAAGTCTGCTTTCATTTCTGACAGTCCTTATCATAATGAAACTATACCCTCCTGCTCTTAAAAGACAAATACAGAAATCTATAAGTCGATGTGAAGTTAGAGTGTGAATTTCACTAAAATTGTCAACTAAGCATCTACATTTAAAATGCAGATCTCCCCGACAACAGTGCTGAATTTGTTTTGTCTAAAATAAAATAGTTGAATACATCTGTACATGTGCAGGAAAATGTGCAAATCCACCAGCGGAAGGATAGCAGAGCGTTGCCATCTGCATCTGAGCAGCCCACTTGGCATCTCTATTGTTTCCTGTTCTTTATCACCTTACAGCAGTGCCAATGGTCCGCCAGCCCTGGAGAAGCCACTATGGAGGTTAAACACTGGATTGGGCTGACATCTGCTGGTGGGAGGGACAACACCTCTGCACACCAATAAGCCACAACCAAAGTGATATCACCGCCTGCTGTCTCCTCTTTTACTGGCTTGTTCTGTGTCAACGAAACACTGGGCCCCAGGCCTGGGATTAAATGGTCTTAATGGTGACTATAGGTATGAACCCGCCTCCAGATTGTAATGGGGTGGGGTAAACATCTGACTAGGGGGGTTTTACAGCACTACAACCCCCTCCTAGCCAGATGAGTAGAGCAGAGAGGCGGTGGTGCACAAATACCAGCATCTTCATTCCATGGCAGGGTAAATTTCCAAATTAATAAAGGCTTCACGGTGCTGGGTAAAATATAGTAACAGCAATAACAGCAACAATAATCTAATATAAGCCCACTGTATCTTAGCAACCTTGTTAATTCTGCGAGGAGCAGTGGGGTAAGCAGCAGAAGCACAGCATCCATCATCAGAGACACACCCAGCAGCAACACGCACACATGCACTCACCAATTACTCACAAACTCTCAAAGCCACGACACCACGCACATGCAAATGGTATCTTACCATTAGCCACTATCTCTCTCACACTGTGATGCAGATGAACGCATACACATGTGCAGGGCTTCGCACTCAGGCACACATACACACAACAGATCCTCAGGCTTACTGTAAGCAGCCGGGAGAATGGAGGGGGTGTGGAGTGGAACAATGGGATCCTAATCGTCGGGCTGCATTTCAAAGCCTCTCCCCTCTACAACACTGTTTCTAGATAAGATTTGAAAATGCTATTTATATCCGCGGGGAAAGGAGCCAACCAGCAGCTTCGTTTTCATTTATTTGAAGTCAGATCTAAATTGGGATGGAGTTACATAATGCAAGGAGTGTGACACTCCACCTGCTACTGCCGAGCCAGCCACTGAAGAACACCGTGGAGGGAAACGGCCCTAAAATGCACTTAAAATCCATGCTAATGCTGCAGCTAATAATCACTCTGGCTTAATAATCATCCTTTACTACCCCAAAGAAGCCCGGTTCATACAGCAGTGGGTGGATCCGCATCTCAAATCCAAACCTACTCCAGCCAGGCCAGAATCTGGCAACCATGCTTAGCCAATCAGAAACCATGCTAAGCCAAGGACAAAACAACACAACATGGCTCAGTCCCCCCCGCACACCAGATGTGCAGAGACAGAAAGACAGAGAGGGAGAGACAGCTCTGTTCTTCACAGCTGTGTCTCCAACAGGGCCTATCCCCGGCTCCGGCCCCTGGCTCCACCAACTCTCCCCCTTCCTGTCCCGTCTTCCCTGGCGATGAGAGGCAGCTCCATCCCAGGCCGAGTAAAAGGAGGAGGAGGAGGAGGTAGGATGGACATGTGGAGCTGAGGGAGGGTGAGCTGGAGCCTAAACCCTGACAGGATTAAGAGAGCAATTCACAGATGAGAGGAAAGGGGAACAGAGAGAAGAAGAGAGAGGGGAGCAGCGGTGGGAATACTCCGAGAGCCAAGAGGGAGGGCAGGGAGAGAGAGCGGGAGAGGAGAGAGAGTGCGGGAAGGTAAAATGGGAAGACGAGGAAGTGACTGGCAGGGAGACGCTTTGAGAGGAAAGGGGGGATGAATGAAACACATGCAGGCAGGAGAGAGAGTGAACGAATGAGAGAAAAAGAAGAGGGAAGACTTGGCAGATAGGGAAGGATGGAAGCAACCAGGCAGGACAGAGAGAGTTCATCTGAGTGCTGAGCCCCTCCCTCTTCATTGCCGTACAGATATATTTTCACCATCTAGGAGTTTTTTGCTGTTCACAGAGTAAAAGTTGGAGTTCATCATCTGAAAGCACATTAAAAGGGTCACAGATGAACTTATTGATGTGAAAAATATAAGACAGAAAGGTTACAACCTCATTTGCATGTGACGTTAATGTGCAATCTGTCTGTTGATATATTATCTGGGTAATGGTGTCTGATCATAGGCCTTTGCATTTATACCTGGTATCAATACTGTTATCTCAATTCTGCCCACACTGCGATCAATTATGCAGGTGGGGCTGAAAGACCCATCAATAACAATGGTAGCTGAAGCTGTGCAGACTGCATTTGCTGACTGCATGTTGTTACTATAGGTGCACACTGGCCTGAGGACGCACAAACACACAATATTATTAGGCTTAATAGGCCTTTGGATTGAGTTTGGGGAAAATGTATGTTCACCACTGTGTGCATGCGAGTGGTGCCAAAATGATGAGTTGATTAATCAGTCAGTCGATTGATTGAAAGGTAATTGACAACAATGTACCATAATTGATTTTTCATTTAAAGTCAATTAACAAGAAACATTTATGGTTTCATGCTTCACTGAGCGCCATGCTATCTTTTTCAGGACAATTTCACACCCGATGCCCATTTCATCCACCTTCTGGTCTTTTGACCTCTGTGCCTTGCTCAAGGGCCCCTCAGTGGTGATAATGAGACACAGATTTCTCCTCTGTTTTATATCACTGTATCAAATATCTCTGGATTTTGGCGAGTTGATCAGATCGGACAAGTCATTTAAGCCTTCATCTTGAGTTCTAGAAACTAGTTTTGGCTTCTTTTTTTTTTTTTATATAGACCAGCGATTCATTGATTAGTCAGAAAACCAGTTGATAGAAGAATTGATCATGAATTCAATCAATAATTGCAGTCTCATATATGTCCTATAAGTCATACGATAGAATCTCCAGGGAGAAGGATTGTGCTGAGTGTTCACCCCAGCTCCCATACCGTCATTTTCCGCTGGTATAAATAAAACATGAGTGGCCAAACCAACGTACTTAGTCAGCAACCACACACCACCAACACACCCACCCACAATCAACACTGGAATTACCAGCAATCACAGCAGAAAATAGTGTTTTCACCACATAACTTACCGCATGTCCAAAATCTTGACAAATGTCTGCTTTTTTAAATTTTAAAAAAGAAATTTCCCCCACTCAGCCCACTCTCACTCACTTCTGCCACTCTACACAGCACTCACCTGAACCTCTCCTTATCATCGTAACATCAGTGAGAAGCCCGAGACTGCAGCGCCCAACAGCCTGCAGCTCTCCACACAAAAGCCTCTCGTATTGATGTTTTATTAACACGGCCATAAATATTGAAAAGACACTTACTAATGAAGGCACAGAGAAAAGTACAAGAGACAATTTGCAGCACCAGGGAAAGCAGGGACCATGAATATGGCATCCTATACACCCCTCTTTCTTCTTTCCTACTCCCTTCATCTCTTTTCCCACGCCATGGCCGGGATGCCCCTAACAGCTTCAACATCATCCCCCAACCACACACACATATTTCCCCTTTCAAACGTGCTCATACTCTTCCCCTTATCTTTATCCTTGTTCAGTGCAATCATTGGATTGGAGGGGCTTGAGATACACCACACCCTTCGCAAATATTAATCATGAATCGAGGGCTCGGAGTGTAATGAGGCTTGTTTCTAATGACAACAGGCGTGATGAATGTGTCTGTGGCTCGGAGTGGCATTATCATATAGAAGGCAGGAGCGTTCACGTGTGTGTGTGTGTGTGTGTGTGTGTGGTCTGGTGGGCAGGTGTATGGCTGTGGGTGGATGAGGTATCTCAGATTTTTTTTTTCCTCCACATAGCATGACATTTCGATGGTGAAGGGCCCAGGGCAAGCCAGCTCTCTGTGGCATTTCCAACAGCTATTTACACACAAACCAAATGTGTGTTTTCTGAACACATTACTGCATGCATCGGATATGCAGTGCATGAGTGCCACCATTCATCCAGCGCAGTTTACTATAAAAGCCACAGTTGATGCCATTTGATCTGTCAGTGTCTGTCAGTGCAACACAGTAAATCACAGTAGTAGCATCGAACTTGTAGTTAAACAAGCTCTGTGTGGTAAAAGTGAGAAAATTGACTGTTTTTAAGAGCAGTAAATAGACAATGTTACAGTGATTTTCACTATGCATGCATGTGAGTCACCTGGGTACATATACAATAGATACAGGACATATGGTAACATCACAAAATTATGAAAGAAGTAGTTTTTCTTTTGTTTTTACATGTTCGGAATAAACATTATCAAATCAAATCAACGGTTTTATTTGTACGCGTATGAAAATACAAAATCTATTTACAATTTCTGCAACAAAAATATGTCTTTGCAGAAAAATTAATCTGTCAGCATTTTCATTAATCTGTCAGCATTTTCAAGTTTAAACCAGAGACTCCTATATTTCACGTGATGGGATAAGAAGGGTCACCAATCAATTGAAGCTAAAGAAAACTGTTCATCAGTGAGAGCAGATACAATATAATGAATGTTTTATACATGGCTCCTTACTAATCAAAAGGAATGACAGGAGATACGAGCTGCGATAGTGGATTTGTCAGGAGATTATAGAGCCTGACTTTGTTTACTGGGAACCACATCCAAATAGAAAACCGGCTACTGGAACCCATAGCAAAGAAAAGGCATCCCGGTGTGGAGGCAGAAATGTGGGCAAATAAAGACTGCATGGCCAGATTTTGTGTGATTTGTGTGAACAGGTTTATAGAATTTTGCAGCTCAAACAAAAACAAATATAAAAACAAACAGGATAATATCATTACAGGTTGACAGAAATAAATAAATTCACACATATTCTTTCCTTCTTTTTTTGTTTTACACCTTAGCTCATTCTGTGTATGCTACCCATGGCTGTTCCATTAGCGAGCCAGGTACCGTTTGGTTAGAAGCCAAAATGAGCTCTGAGCAGCTCTATTGATTTCAATAGAAATGTGCTTACATTGGCATCAATAAAGCTCCACATTTCTGATACCTCCCGTTAGAACATTCTCTCCTTCCCTCCCCTTCTGCCTCCACATCCCTTCATCTCTCCTCCTCCTTCTCCTTCTCTTCCCTCCACCTCCTCCCCCTCCTCCAACTCCTTCATCCTTACAAGCTGCTGATGCAGGGAAACCCAGGGATGCACCAGTACAGCCACGGATTAGCTGCATATTCCAGTTTGGACGAGATGGTCAAATCTGCATGGAAATCACTTCATTTTACTCAATATGACTCAAGATAGAGGAGGATAGTCTCTGAAATGGATAGCTATTGGCTAACATTAGCGATGGGGCTCTTTATCTGTTGGCGTTTAAGGGTTGTAGTGAAACGTATGTGCTGAGGCCTAATCAGATCAGGTATTGATTGGTGTTCATAGTGGAAGCTTAATGTTCTCCCTGCTTCTCTGTGATCTCTGAGTCGAGGGAAGGGAAGGAGGGAGGAACAGAGGCAGAGGGAGGGATAGATAGAGGCCAAGGCTTGTGGTGTGACTGCAGTCAGTCTTACGGGGTCAACCTTAGGCAGACAGATGGCCTTTCAGAATCAATGGCAGGTTTCTGATCAAAATTAAGGTCACACTCAAGCTGACCAAGGGAATTGTTGGATGGGAGAGGCAAATGCATATCCACCTCAACCCTAAGGGGAGAAACCCGTCTGAAGAGGCGCAGCTGTCAAGCCAACTCCTGGAGCAGGAGACGGTACCATATTGTAAGGGACACACTGTTCACCAAGTGGAAAGTTAATCTAAACTGCATCTCCACAGAGTTCCCACGTGGCAATGATGGCGGTGTCATCATCGTCTGGTCCACTGGTTGCCCTCCTCATGACCATCCACCAGCTCCCTGCCTACAAATCCCATTTCATGCCAGCCACGCTTCTGAAAATGCAAGACAAAAGCCTGATCAGCACAGCTGCCGCTTTAGCATATTGTGCTGACAATCATCGTGAAATCAGTGGAACAAAGCAAAGCGGAACTCTGCAGCACCCGAAAGTCTGCAGCGGCACACCAGGCGGCATTAAGCTACTGTAAGAGTACATCCAGCTATGGCTTCTTAGAGGAGGAGGGACTTCCTGCCACTGTTCGCTGAAGCTCCACAGTGACAACTTAAAAACACTACTGTCTTTGCAGCGGCACTCAATCAGCAGGGATGATTCTGCAGGATAACCAACGAGGAACATGCAGTTGGCATGAGTGTGATTATCACGACAGTGACCACAAGTTGCTTGAACACGCTATAGAGGTTACTTATCAGCTGGTAGCCAAACAGATACCAGCTGAGGAGTGAGCACAGGCCTAAAAAAAAAAAAAAGATATGTATGGTGGCTGCAACAACCCAAAAAAAAGGCTTTTTGAGGAAGTATTTCAGAGTAATATTTTCTGAAGGTAGCGAGGACATGGATTGAAGTTACGATCAACATGTTCCACGTGCAGCCGCTGCTTGTTAATGTGTTTGTTAATGTGCGAGTGGGTGGGCGGCAACGCATGTGTGTATGCGTGTGCTGGGTTCATTCGACTCCCCTTATTTCCCAGGATGCAGAGTTCTACATGCCCCCACACACACAAACACACACACACAGACACACACAGGGAGTGCCCCGGGCCTGGCTGTACTAATGAAGCAGCCTGTAAGCAGCTACCTTCATTACATTCAATCCTCTGGACAGTGTCAGCAATTACAGTGCAGCTTCCCACTGTCAGAGCTCACACATGTACACACACACACACACACACACACACACACACACACACACACACACACACACACACACACACACACACACACACACACACACACACACACACACACACACACACACACACACACACACACACACACAGTCAGTTGGAAGTTCGTCCTTCTTCTCAAGGCTAATGCCAGCTGAGGTTGATGAGGGGTGGAGTTCTTGCTCATCTCCATCTTCGGTGCTGGATGCTTGGTTCAGATTTGACAGTTTGAAACTCAGCAGAACCCAGTCAGGCCCACCGCCACCTCAGCAGGGCCCTCCGTGACGTATCTCTCCCCCAGCCTCTCCTGTATGTCGGAGCAGAAGGAAGCCCCGAGGCTGGTGGAGAGGCCTCCTAATAGAGTGCTCCACTTGCCATTTTTTTTACACATCTCATCAGTTATTCCGCTGAGACACACATATATGTACATGTCAGTGTGGGGGAAACCGAGAGGGAAGCCCCTGGAGGAGTCAGAGCATTCAGGGAGTGTTTCAGGGATTAGACTGACTGTGATACCGTTTAATAGATGAAACTAGTGACTTCTGATTATAAGGCCATTTTGTAAGGAGGGAAATGCATCTCCAAATGCATCTCCTTATTGCCTAATCTGCTGATTATTTCCCTTATTATTAACCCTTTTGAGGCTCCCTGTTTGACTAGGGGTTAAGGCACCAATCATGTCATCTCTGTCATATCTGCAGCTCGACTTTTAACCAGAACCAATAAGGGAGAGCACATCAGTCCAGTTTTAGCTCCCTATTCCATCTAGAATTGACTTCAAGGTCCTCCTCCTTATATACAAAGCTCTTGATGGGCTAGAACCAACCACTGCTAACTCCCTACTTCACTATTTACCTTCAGGAACACGCGATCATCGGCTACGGTTATCATTTAATTAAGTAATTGTTTTAGCTTCCCAATCTACAAATATCACTTTCCTCGACAAAATTATTATTATTATTATTATTATTAAATATTGCATTTTCTTTTTACATGGGTATAATTAATCTAAACATTTTAACATAAACATTTGAAATGATACAAAATTTTTGCATTTATTTACAGTTTCTTCATCCTGCAAGAATGAAGCAACTGATGTATGAATTTACCAAGTTTCATTGTCCATTAATATATAGATTATTATTATTGTCTATAAAAAGGAAAAGTCTGTATGGCAAAGAAGCATCTTCATTTTACTTGTTTTGACT
Organism: Chaunax sp. Z400; assembly: GCA_037577475.1. Classification (NCBI taxonomy): domain Eukaryota; kingdom Metazoa; phylum Chordata; class Actinopteri; order Lophiiformes; family Chaunacidae; genus Chaunax; species Chaunax sp. Z400. The sequence goes on from CM075202.1 coordinate 4,334,966, forward strand.
CCAAAATTTCCAAATAACAATGATATAAAACAGAGAAGAAAATCAGCTGAACAAATAATGTTTTATCTGATTAATTTTCTGTCAGCTGACTTTCTGATCATCACATGCATGCTGTGTTTAAGTGCTGGGAGCACGCTCAGACGTCTGGGCTCTCAGCGCATTCATGTGGGTCACGAGCGCCGAGACTTATTTCTCTCCATAAATCTGCTGCCACAATAGGAGAAGACAGAATACAAAAGAACAGGTGGGGCAGTGAAGCAGAAAAGAGGAAATTGAGTGAGAAACTCCCTGACTCACTGCTCCAAATGTACACAGTCATGTGCTGAGAATGAAAAACCACCTGTCATGCCTGTTGTAAGGCCATAAATGATGCAAAAAGGCAACAAAGCTGTTGAGCCATGCCAGATCATGTCAATCAAAACCGGCTCTTTGTGTGTATGTGCTGAGCATTTGTGGCTGTGATGTGTGTGTGTGTGTGTGTGTGTGTGTGTGTGAGCGAATGGGCGGATGTCTATTAACATTTGATTCCCAGGTGCCATGATCTGAGAGGGTTTTGTGGTAGAAGTGGAAAAGGCATGACGCTGAATAATGGAAGAGAGGAATGGGATAACACCTTGACCACACACTCACTCACTCACTCACTCACACACTCACACACACACACACACACACACACACACACACACACACACACACACACACACACACACACAGGCCGGCCTGAGGTCGGCCATCAAACACACCTCGTTAGGGAGAAGCTGGCCTCCTCCATTATTCACACGTACATGCTCCCTTCGTACTTTCGCTCCCTCGTTTTGCCAGGGAGATGGATCGAGTTAAACACGGACAGACAGCAAAGGTAAAAAAGTGAGAAAGGTGGACCGAGAAAGAGGGAGGGAGGTGAGGAGACGGGGGACAAAAATAGAGAAAAAGGGAGATGGTTTGAGATAAATTGTGATACGTGGGAAAGAGACAGTGAAAAAGCTATATTTACCTCTAACTCCCAAGTCTTGTAAACTCGATTTCAATTAGCATTGATATGGAATTGGTTAGTGAAATTTATGTAAATATAAATGTGTGAGCACGCCGATGACTGATATGATTACTGTCAATTATGAATGCAGTTGCAGCACTCGCTCCATAGCAACTGTAAACACTGCGGGGAAAAGCCTCTTTTTTAATTGAGATTCATCAAACGGAATGTCGACACTTTTCCAAGCATCCTCTCTCCTCGGTGTGCCACCTTTGCATCCAGCGGAAATAGAAACATTTCTTCAATTCAGGCAAAGGTGGTTCCCAGAAGCGTCACAAGCATCAAATCAACGCTTGGCACCTCGATATGGCTGCTCTTTCAGCCTCAGGGAGGAGAGATGGAGGGGTGTAAGGAGACATGGAGGAGGTCTGAACCAAGCCAAATGGTTTTACTGCTACTGTGCATCATCCTACTTTTGGTTTTCCACCTTCTCACAAACGCTTGTTCCTATTCCTGTATGTGGTGCCGTGTGATGCTTCCTCACCTCAAGCTTTTCTACTGAGAGTTATTTACACATTCAACTGAAAATTAAATGGGATACATTGTACAATCATGCAAACATTTTTTGGGAAAAAAACCCCCCAAACCCTTCACTTACTGAGCAATTTATTTACTTGGCATAGCTTCACTTTGACTCGCTCTGTTTTGTCTGCCTCTTGCTTTCCACCTCGACACTCTTCAAACTACGCCCGACTCCCTTCCTCTGTTTGGCAAACAACAACAAAATGTCGAAATACTGAAAAGCTGAGTGATGTTGACATAAATGAAGTTCCCCGTCTCTTCTTGCAGTGAGCCAGATTTAAAAGCTGCAACACTACATAGACGATCTGAGAAGGAGTCCCTCATGGTCCCTCTCTCGGCTTCTGGTACCTGTTGGTCAAGGGGCGTGACGAAACTCTTGCCGCTTTTTGAAAACGTGAGTTAAGCTGATTAGTATGTTTAAAAGATGTTTAAAGCATGCTACATAAGGAGACCAGATCCTTATTATGCAAAAATAACAGGCATTAAAAGAGTGGTACAGAAACAGATGAAAGAGCTGAGATATCTTTTCGCCTTTGTGATGTCGATAAAGAAAGGTGAGGCGCAGTAAAGGCACAACAGTCCCATGTTGAACAGGCTGTATAAAAGGGGCTCATGTCTAACTTTAACAATCAAGGGCCCCATGCAGTGAGGAAGTCATTAATATGAATGAAAAAATTTAATTTAGAAAAATCTTAAGATTATTAAGCAACCAAACAACCAGGATAATAAACATTTTGCATTAACTTTGTGTGTGTAGGCATTCAAATGGTTTAATATGGACAAAAAGGGTAACATTGCACTGCAGAGAATATTAGCATTGTTAGCATAGCCCGCACTCTCACTGAGGAGCTCCCTGTGACATCAACACCCTGTCAGCCTGTGATAGATGTGAGATCCAGGCGATCTGACCTCCTCCCCTGAGTGAAACATGAGAGAGGTATGCGTTTCAGACACCTATTAGATGAGGACTGATACGGTGGCGCGGCATCACACAGGGGCCACTGATGAATCAATGACTTTTTTTTCCTACTCTTCCCCCCCCATCCTTCCTGCATCCTTTGCTCCCTCCATTCCTGCAGCCCTAATTAACACCTCGAGCCAGGACACGGCATCCAGTGGCAGCAGATTACGAGAGTGACTCATCAGTTAAAACCTATACCACTGTATCTTTTATCTCCATCTCTATCGCCATCACTCAGCGGCTTCTCTCCTTGCACAGGTTATCGCGAGGGACCGACCCCAGCAAAGGAGGAGGAGGAGGAGTGTGTGTGTGTGTGTGTGTGTGTGACCCAGTGGCTGTCTCTCCAGAGTAGTGTAAAAATGAATGAGAAAAGAAAAAAAATCAGGAAGTGTGTTTTGTCTTAGAAGCAAAAGGTTCTTTGAAACATGCGACGGACAGAATCCATTCCTACATCGCCCTCCTTTCATTGTTCATGGTGGGAATAATAAAATGTATGGAAGCTACATCTTGCAGGAGTTTTCTAGGGTCACAGACCCAGTGAAACTGTGCAAAAGACTCCAACGAAAAATAGTGATTAAATCTGCCAGTGGAAATTTTTGGATGCACATCAGGTCAGAAAGCAAGACGCTAGCTGACCAGTCATACGTTGACATTGTGACATGGAGAAAGCGGCATGTGAGACAAATTTTGATTTTGTTTGAGGCGGACAAATGATCTGCATTTTCACTATAAATTTAAGTTTTTGGAATTTTAATTTAATTCTATGACGTCAGTAACATATACAGCATATTTTTTGCAGCACCCATGACAAAGCCATGAAGCACCCCCGGATGTTAACTACAGTATATCCACTATATAATGCACACAGTGGCTTTCATTGATGCCTTTAATCTGAGCTCATAAACAAGATTAGACTTGACTAAACAAGACACATTTCAACCATGTTTTCAGGTTGTCTCATGATGGGACCGATTGTATTAATCAATCCAGTTCTCTATACAAGCTGTGACAGGAAGAATATTTCTATATTTAGGTCTACGCAATGTACCTGAATGCATCATGTATAGACACTGATGGAGGACTACTGCTACTTTAGCTGAACTGTGTAGACATTGTGTAAAGCAGGGCATACTGTTGTTTGAGTCACAATATTTAATGGGAGGAGATTCTGACCAAGATGGAACATCTTCAGTCCAAACAGCCAACAAAGAAGAACTAGAACTGCACCAAAAAATCCTACAAATGACTGGTTAGCTTGCCTTGCTCATGCCCCATCCCTTTACAAACTTTTTGCGTTATGGTGCTAATAAACAAACCAACCAATCAACACACAAACGAATGGACAACAGTGAAAATATAGCATCCTTGACAGTCTTAAAAAATTCCTGAATCTGCCCCTTTATTCCGATCCACTCCAAAATTTAATAGCTTCTTCTTTGCTACATGCCCAACCCTCCCGACAAGTTTCATGAAAATCTATCATGTAGTTTTTGTGCAATCCCGCAAACAGACAAACAAAAACTCCTTGACTACCGGTGAAAACAAGACCTTCTCGGTGGTGGTAATATTTGATGCTATGCTGTGAGTACCACAACACACACGTGTGTGTAATATTATAATAATAATGTAATGTAATATTCCACAAAATGTAACTTACTAACAGCTTTCCGGATGTTCGGAGAATTTCACCTTTCATGGATTTTGCATATCCTATAAATTAACGGTTTGGACATACAGGACCTCGCTGCACATCAAACACTTGCCTGAAGGTGTTATTGGTCGTACTTATTTCAAAAATAGTCTTTCCTTTTTATCACCAATGCAAAAATAGAAAATAATAGCTTCAAGCTCTACATGTCCGACGTCTGTTTTTCTGTCAAAACACCAGCATCTCTTTTGCTCACTCCCAAAAATATCAAGCACAATCTTTCTCTTCCTTCTTGGCTAGCCTCCTGTGATTATAACCTCAAAAGAACAGCGGACTGTAAAACTGCTTTGGACCGGGAGGGATTGAGAACCCACCAACTCCACTAAACCTACGCATCCAGTCTGGGAGTTTTCCAGGCATCCCTGCTGGAGCTCCTCTCTGGAGAGGAAACAAGAGCCTGCGAGAGCGGAGAAGACTCGGCTCCTTGTCCGCCAAACACCGTCCCTTCCTACTTTCATCCCAATTAAAGGCTATTTACAGTAAAGTGGGATTATTTCCATGGGATATGAAAGGAGAGAACGAGCCGGAGAGAGGGGGTGTGTGCAAAGGGGGAGGAGAGTCTCCCCCTCCCAGCCCTGCACGCACTCCACTCCCCACAACTCGACGTTGAGAATAATTCCTTTGCAGTGAAGACTTAATTCTCATTCTGTGTTTGTGTCCCTGATCCCGTATTGTCTATTCTGGTCATGTGGTCTGCCTGTCTTACTGCTGTCCACTGTCACAGCTGTGTGTGTGTGTGTGTGTGTGTGTGTGTGTGTGTGTGTGTGTGTGTGTGTGTGTGTGTGTGTGAGAGAGAGAAGGGTCAGTTTGTGTTTAAACTCCTACAGTGTGAGCCCCACCTAAGCGAAAGATAAATCCTCATCTGACAACATGCAAACAAAGAGCTTAGATATATTTCTAATGTAAATAACAGCACACAGACCATCTGGGTTCTTCTCTAACAATGCTGCATTTTGCCGGCCTTTATGGCCCTTGGCATTACAATGCAATCGATAAGTCTGATTTTAGTGCATGTCAAGGTTGATACAGAATAAAAACGTCCCTTCACATTTTTAAGATCTTACAATATAGGAACTGCATGATAAGAGATACAAGCGAGCTCAATCTGAAAGTGCTTTTTTCCCCCCTCTTCTGTTCCAAGAGTATCCCTCTCAAACTAGCATATTGTTAAACAGATGCCCACATATTGTTGCGAGGGAACACCCCAGTAGCAGCTTAGAGATGATTCAACCACATACAGACAGAGAGTTGGGTCAAAGCAGAAACATGAGGAATGGAATCGTGCTAGTGGGTAGACACACGCCTGGGGCTCTCTGATTCCCATACACAACACGTATCTAAGTATCACCAGTGAACCGAATGCTAACGTCTATTTTGTTATCCAGTTATGATGTCAAATATCTCAGGATACTACTGTGGCTGTCTCAGCGTCAATAGAGTCGAAAACAGCAACGTTTTGATGCTAATGGGAGCTGCAGACAGACTACCGGCCCTGAGGGAGTTACCAAAGACTACAGATATGTAGGTGGGCTGAGTCGTCTTCAAGCACTCGATTTAGGCTCTTGTAGTTTTAAATGGTGAAGTATGTTTCAATGAGAGGCTCCTTTTTGATCCTTCATTCTACATGTTTTTGGAACACTGTCACAATAACATCTATTTTTTTTAATCTCTGTTAAATAACAGAATCTTAAATTAAACCACAATATGTTTCCTACATTTCCCAGAATGCCTTTCTCTGTCTGTTCTAAGAACTTTGTCTACCCTTATATAAGGAGATATGGAGATGGCTCCATTACCCAGCAGACCTCCACTCCATTGGTTGACAGGTAACAGCGCTTCCTACTTTTGGTGAAGGTGCTCTGGCACACAAGCCCGCCTCTTTCTGACTTGACTCCTGCTTCTCTTGTGAGCCTCTTTAGTGCCTGAGCTGCTAAGGTGAGCTTGGGACAAACTCCAAAGATCAAATTATGTGGAAAAGCAGATTAACTAGTTATTATCCCATCTGCAGCCAGACGAGTACACACACTCAAGTAGGCCCACATACATGTTCACAAACCATGTCCATGCAAAGATCTACAGGATAAATCATTTTCAACAAATAGTTTGGGGTGACGATTCAACATGCGTTCTTTCAATATGGGCCATTATGTTTATGTGATATGTTGATATGCATGTGTGGCGTCTCAAACTAGACATACAGATGTGCTAAAATTCATGCTGTTCCTCTCTCAAAACCTTTCCCCTGCCCACTCTCCAGGACAATCCCTTACTTATTTAAAAAGACTAACACAATTCACACCACATATGATTCAGAAATGGACCACTACCAACAAAATAAAGGCTTCCACCCATTCTGCAGGAAGTCACAGAATCAGCTCTACCTCACAGGCGGATCGAGAAAATAATCTAAATTTGGTTGTTTTGGGAAGCCTGCCTGCCGTCGATTCATGTCTATCTGATAGACATGTAAAGTTTGGAGAAGCACCCACGCATCCATGAGCCTCTCTCAGTTGCTCCAACTGAGGGAGGGAGAAAGAGAGAGAGGAGAGTGTAAAAATGTGTGCTGTCTGTCGCATAGGGGAGCTTTCCTGCTCTGGCTCCTCATTGGAAGCTCGGTGCTGGGTGTGTGTCCACATCTGTTTGAGGAAGGACCGGAGTTAACCCACACATTTACAGCAGCCAGCATCAATGGGGCTTTGTATGGATTGTGAATCAATCCACACATCCGAGAGCATCTGTGGCCCATGCATGGAGAGCTCCTGTATAAGAAACCATATGGTTACACTGAATGATTTCTGCAGGGCTCTCTCTCTCTCTGCATGTGATCATATATATACTGTAGCTATATTTGGGGCTGAGGGATTTTCCGTGTTTTTCATCCTGAGCTCTATATCGGTGCATAGAGACAAAGAGCACAGCAGAGTCACATGCAAACGCACATACTGCCACATGCGTTGCACTATTTGTGGGGTCCTTTGTCTGTCATGAAGTCGAGACTGCAATTCACAAACTCTTCATTTACAGCAGCATCCCTGCATGCGCAAAAATGCATACTTAGCTTAAATACGTGTAGCTGGGTGCCAGGGAGGGAGACCCAAGACAATTAAAGCTCAACAGGAACAAAAACCCCACTGACAGCTAGAAACACACATGCACACAGGTAGACAGGGGGAAAATGAAGACATTGCGTGAAGACAAACACGCATCACAACAGGCTGAGCACAGCGGGAGACGCTTTTCATCCACTCCTAACAAAGGTCACGTTTTCAGCGTGACATCTTCGACAAGTGACAGCGTGTTCACCCTAATTATCCTTGGAAGATCCCTTCCTTCCTCTCCCCCACAAATAAACCTCACCTCTTATTCAAACACTCCGCACCACATACATACGTTACTTCACACGCAGACGCAGACACAGACACGCCAGCCTCACCTCCCCTGGCCCGTGTGTGCAGAATCCAAATAGAGATGTCCCCTGGGCTCTGTCACCTGTCTGGAGGGATGTGGGGGCTAAGTGATGGAGGAGGGTGAACCAAGGTCTCATCTCCTCCCCGGTGGCTGAATTGCAGGAGTGGACTGCTGACCTTTGACCCTCGCAGGAAGGGAGATTGAGCACTGTTCCAAAACCTATTAGCATTCCGCTCACACTGACCCCGCAACACCGCGGACTAACGGCGTGAGCGCTGTGGATGTATGAGACTGAAGGTTCTTCAGTTATGAAAACCTGAATATTTAAAGCTTGGCTTCAGCAAGGGAGTTCCTGCTGTCAAAATACATCATCTCACAAAAAAAAAAGGTAAGAACACCACACCGGTCTTTGCCGCCATGCGTAATCCTACCATGATTAGATTCTTAAAAGGCCAAGGGTCAGGTGAAACATGGAGACACCGTTTCCCCCCCTATTTTCGTTTCTCTCACGCCTTTGCCGCTTTGTTTTCCTGACAGCGCGAGCCGTCCTGCTCCATATACACACACACAAATACATCAAAAAGACAAATAAGCCTGTCGGTTGTGTCTCTGTGCGTCTCAACATCGGCATATGTATGCAGGAATTGTCAACACTGCACAGCAAGATCAAACTGGCAATCTGTCACTACGCTGGGGATACAGTTGGGGATTCAAGTGACCGATGACACATAGAGAAATTAACCCGTCTGATGTGGCGTGGGCATTGATGTAGTGTTAAAAATATATGGGTGTACTCTGACCTCCAAAGCAAAAGAAAAGCATTCGCCTTAAAATACCCAGATACTTAGCAATTTGGGACTATTTCCTTTCACATTTACTCTAAAATCCTCACCAAACAGTTAAGCCAGCACAAAAGAAAAAGGAGATGGAGATGAGCAGAATATGACATGAGATGGGTTTGTCCTCCTCTGCACCCCAGCGTGTATCTATCTGATGCAGTATTTACCTTGGATGGGTCAGTACCGCACTGATTTGTGAGTGACGCTAGATTTCAGCACCACGGACAGCGCTCTTCCTCTCTCTCCAGCGCGAGGAGAGGAGGAGGAGGAGGAGGAGGAGGAGGAGGAGGAGGAATGGAGAAGGAGACAGCAGGGTGGTTGTGGTGTTGTTGGTGGTGGGGGTTTCCCTGGCATATTTCAGGAGAGGGTCTACATAGTGATTCCTCCACGCTACACATCGCCTTCCACCTCCTCCGCACCGGATTTTCCATAGGAAGGAATGCCGAATGTGTGAGATCACTTTCATGAAATATTGATCGACCGAGGCTCACACACAGGATGGACAGAAAGAGGGGGAGAAAGAGAGATGGAGAGGAGGGAGGGAAAAGTGGGTATTCCATCCACCCCACCAACGACTCCCTCCCCCTGCACATCCTCCAAAAAAAAAATTTAATTTACTTTCCGATCATGACAACAACCGCTGGATTGGCCTTGCGTGATGTTTGACGATCAGAAACATGACGAAGCAATAGGCTACACACACACACACACACACACACACACACACACACACACACACACACACACACACACACACACATAGAAAGAGAGAGAGATATGGAGAAAAATGAAGGCCGGCGACGACCAGATCTAATATCATCCGCCGCCTCAGAGGCGCACATTGCATCCAAGCGCATAACGTTTCCAATATTGTGAGAGACGCGCCGTCATCGCGTTGCGTTTAGAGGCATGTCAGGATTTACCCGTGTGTTCAGCCGCACCAAACAGACTCATGTAAACTCCTCAGCCGGCTCTGTCATTCACAAAATAAACCACATCTACGCGTATTTTCACAAATATTCTCCGGTCATCCACAGCTCTTAACAGGCCAGGGATGCGCTCATCATCACCTCCAACACCACATCCACCTTCAGCAACTGTCGTGAGCAACACTTTTGAAATCGCTGTGGTCAGCTGGGTGTCAGTAATGCAATCTATAGCCCGAGCATCTTTAGCAGCGACACGGTCAGCTGTAATTTTCAGCTCTGACAAGCAGATAGGGGCATGAATTATTCAATACACATAAACTGAGCTCCTCTTCTTCAGCAGGGAAAACGGCTCGACAAGACATGAGCGGACAAAAACCAGTGCAGAGCCCACAGATACCGCAAAAGAACGGGATGTCATGTGGCAAGTAGGGAAGCATACCGGTAAAAGAAAGGAGATTTAAATCAGCGTCGCCTTCAAGAGGCTGCAAAAGCCAGCAGAGACCGAGAACCGCCGCCGCCACGCAAAAAAACCAGCCGACATATATGAAGATCCGGGCGGAGAGCCGGTGGAGAGAAATTCATGGAGATGTGAGCAAAATGTGAAAGAAGCGATGGGCAATTCTGCGTTTACCTGTCAAGACGCCGACCCGGATTTGGTGGTCGTGGTTCGTTAAAATCATCCCGTCTGACGCCATGTTCAGCAGCGCTGTCGCCCGCACCGAGAACTCGGCCCAGAGCCGATCGCATCGAACTTAGTCGGGAGAGGGAGGGGAGGAGGAGGAAGAGGAGGAAGAGATGGAGGAGGAGGAGGAGGAGGGCTGGGATGCAAGAAAAAAAAAAAAAAAAAAAAAAAAAAAAAGCCAGACAAGATGAGTAGAAAACCGAGCGAACATCGGTACACCTACAGATAAGCGGGCAGGATGCGGGGGCCGTTTAAACCGCACACATCACTCAGCTGGCCGCCTGCCACGGTAGTTGTGTGCATCCAAGATTAAGTCTCATGGAGACCACTATTGATTTCCTGTGAAGGCTTTTAGGAGAGACTGACGTCTACATACGCACTCACTTTTCTCCTGTCATGAATTTTGATGCCATTTTAGAGCTGAAAGGTAAGATCCCTGCTGTGCAGGGCCTCAAATTTGGCCCCTAACCTGATGAATAACAGCATCAGTGCTGTAGCCTGAAAGAGACTTACCTTTGGCTCCCCCCAAAAAAGTCCACTCCCCCCACATATCAGTTTTCGCCTCCATGAGATGCATCCCTACTTTTAGAGATTTAAGGGCCCCTCGGCCACAGAGGCTGAAGATAAGTTCACAGTCTGACCTGTAAAACGACATCCATACATCTCCGGGCAAACGATGCACCGCTTCTATTCATAGACTGGCTGCACGCTTCCATGGTGTGTAATTTTTCTTGTTTATTCTCATGGAAAAAAATGCTCATCCTCCAGCTTCTGTGGAATCTATCAATATGCATGACTCATTAACACACGTGCATGAGCATGGCAAGAAATGGGGCAACTCTTCCAGCTCCACTGGCTTACTTCAATGGCGTTGCCATGTCTGTGTCCAGTGACCTAACGAAAGAAGTGACACCATTTCCACACTTTATCCAACTCCCTATACAGTTGTGTTACATTTTTCTAGAGTAAGTGTCAGCCAAGGACATGAAACTGAGCTTCAAAGCTTATCTGATGTTTTAACCCGAGTTCCAGCATAACATATTTATGTCTGCTCTACTGCACATCATATTCATCATGTGTTGGACCATCATTCATCTTTTCATGAATTTCTGATTGACAATTCAAACAGGATGCATCTTACGTATCCAGGGGGATGCAGAGCTCTTATTTTAAGGTGTGTTTTGGCCCATTCACCATCATGCACTGCCTAGCCTGGTTAGCTCATAGAGACTAGTCAATGCTTAACCTACCAGATGAGCCTGTTGAGGCATGAAATACTTCAGGTCTTCACCAGGATATGGGCTATGCAGAGTTCATCCTTCTGTGTTTAACATAACATTTCTTATCTGCATAGAAACATACACATATTCAAGCTTTAAAATCACAATTCTTTGTTTACATAAACTATAGAGATGAAAAGAAAATTCATTTATTTACAATCACATTTCTCCAACAATCTATCCATACACACATTCTGCATTAACACAAATATATATACACACTAGCAAACACTTCAATGGACACCCATGCATGGGTTTTATGTCATGACTTGGCTGAGAGACATGACAGATTACACATCCGTGCCTGACCAGCCATAGCTCGCCATCTTCCACGATGCGTGATGTCATCAGGAAGGAGGTGCTATGGACCGAGGGATTTTTGTGACGTTCAGAAAAGCCTAAAACTGTTATAAAAATCTACGATGAGCTTTTCTCTGTTTCATGGTTACACCTCGCAGCTGCTTTCTTGATAGTCAATGATTGGCACACCTCATGGGATTTGTTGTGGAAGGCAAAAGAAAAAGAATTCTGTCACCGTCGTCGTTCTGCCGGGATGTTGTGAAGCATCCCAAATGAAAAGCAACATCACATTTCATCTCTAGTGATTAAGCCTAGCTAAAGAGGTGGTCATGGCAGTCTTCTCAGGAAAAGGTGAGAGGCGTTTTGGATTATTTACTTCAAAAGCTTATTTCCAGGGGGCATGAATGAGAACATTACAATTAATGAGTTTTTATTGTCACTTCTTTTTTTACTCTTTTTACACTATGCATATCATTTTAAAAAGTTTGGTGAATTTGATTTTTTTTCTTTGATTTGTCACATCATATGAGCACATTTTGGGTTAAGGCCTCGTCTGCTCAAACTCAAGCGCTCCTTAGCTGCACTTTTTCATTTTATCGACCAAATATGGTGTTACCTATGTCCCTTATTGGACACGCCCCTTTCCTCTCTGCCAGTCTGGGACAATGATTGGCCTGAAACCTTATGACCATTTACCCAACCTATCCTTGTAGGAGCCTCACTGGCTGATGTGTGTAGATGTACCTGATTGGCACATTGATGTGGCACATTTCTACATCACTGCAGCAAGGTGACAAGTTAAAACATTAGAGGTCACCGCAATTAAGTTTTCAGCTTCTGTTTATTTGCCCTTTAAAAATCACTTGGTGCAGAAGATATATTAGATGAACTTGTACAGGCAGACCTCTACTGCTGTTCTCAAAGTTGATTCAGACATGTCTGTGGGAAGAAACACATTTCCTGGTTCTAAACATGTTGCTCGCTGTAGCATGGCATAACAACAGCATCCACATCTGTCAGCCTGTCAGTGATGGAGAGGACCCAATGCTAAACAGGCCTTGTTAATGGTGAGAACCAGCATGCACAGGGGTGTTGTGTATGCATGTAAGCATTTGCATATGCATGCACAGTTGCACTTGTTCATACAATGCAAACAGATGCTATCTCTCTCTCTCTTACACACACGTACTCACACACACACACACACACACACACACACACACACACACACACACACACACACACACACACACACACACACACACACACACACACACACACACGTACTCACACACACACACACACACACACACACACACACACACACACACACACACACTTCATGGTCCAGAGCTGGCAAGCTTTCCTGGAAGGCTGGAATTCCCGCGCTGGTGCAGCGAGGGAGAGCTGAGGAGAGAAGATAGTAGAGCAGAAATGTATGGAGGAGGGAGGGAGACATCGAGTTGAAGACATCAGGGACCCCATCTGGTGTATAAAGGACTGTGAGAGTGTGTATACTTGTGCACAAGTGCGCATTATAATGATGGTGTAATTACCTCATCGTTGGTCGAGCTGCTCGCTGTTCATGGATAGGTGATGAGGAAGCAAGGGCCATCGCTCTCCCCTTTTCCCTCACCATCCATCACAATAATAAGGGGATCCCCAGAAGACAGAGGGAGTTGCAAACATATGCTACCTCGTCCTCATGGAAAGCCCCGGAAAGCCCCTCGCTTTCCCCAAAGGCTGCAGATGCAGGAGGTGGGGGGCGGCCAGAGGACAGCAGCTTGCTCTGTGTGTTGGTGCTATGCAACATTAGAGGTGCTTAAGCACTGTTACGCTGCTGGGGCATGTGGTAAAGGGTGGAATCTCCCCCCAAAACACTACGGAAGCCTGAGCAGGCAATCAGCACACTACACATCCATATAGTAGAGATATTTTGGGATGTGATTGCATTAATGGTGTCTCATGGTGTCCCCAGACCTGAGAGGACACTGGGAAAATGTGCACATCCATCCATTGTCATAAAGTATGCAGGACATAGTCGCCAAAGATCCATAAAGCTTTACTTCCACCCCAGTGAGCCCAAGCATGTCCCCATTCCTTAAAAGAAAACACCAGGCTAAAGCTGTTAAATGCATGATAAAGCAGGCAGCTGTACATTTTACAGAGTTCCACTAAGCTGCACATCTCTTCAGGGCTCCAACTTTGTACCTCATCATTTTTTATCAAATATTTCATTCAGTTTTAAATGGCAGTGGATGTGTTTCATTAGTCAATAGTAGATCCCTTTTTTCTTTCTTTACAGAGATCACGTGTGTTTCTATTATCTAAACAGTGATGGCAGTTAGCAAACAATTAGACTCCTTTAACCAATCATGTGATGTCTTGCAGAGGTGCCCTGCTCATGATGGCAGTCTGCTCTTTAATTAAAAAGGGGGGGAGGCAAGAAAGGGAAACTTACCCTGGGGCTTATTCAACATTATCCCATGATGCCTTCTCCAGAATACCTGACTAAATCCAGCCTCAGCTGAAGAGGAGGCAGCGAGGAAGAAGGGGGGAAAAAAACAAACAATTATCCATCTGCGAATGAGCAGCAGACACTTAATTCAGCACTGGACTGCTGGGGACAAAGCCCCTTGTTTAGAGAAGCAGTGATTAGGCAACAGCACTGCGAGGAGGTTGGGAAGAGTCGGGGTGGAGTGTACCTCTGGTCTTCCGGGGAGAGAGAAAAATGGAGGGATGGAGATGGAAAGAGTAGACAAGAAAGAAAAGAATGAGATAACAGACATGATAATGAAGGATGTGTGAGTGTGTGTGTGTGTGTGTGTGAGGCAGCGTTCTGATGAGTGCAGGATCTCTGCCGACTCCAACCACCATTATAGAAGCGCAGAACATCGCCCTGGGGCTTTGGAATCAAACCCATTACATCTGATACTGGAATTCTCTCTGCTCAGAAGTAATGCAATGTGGACTCGCCTTCTCTAAAGCTGGCCAGTGTCGCATAGCATCGCTGCGCAAAGAGCTGCACCACAAGGAAAAAGAGGACAGGGGAGGGTGGGGGGGGGAAGAGTGAAGGCCTCAAAGTCTGAGAGGAATACTGGAGAGGGAGGCTCGCTGCAGCTGGAGGGGTCATTTCATATTTCATTTTGTTATTATATTGAAACAAGGGCTGGTTGTCTCTAATAACTCGCAGGATATATGGGACTATGCACACATAAAGGGGCCTATGTATATGTTTATACAGGGGCCTTGTAGTCCATTTACATAATTAACAGACTGGCATTTGAAAAGCAGAATGTCAGCGCAAACAACCTTGGACACCAAACTACCCCGGGTCATTTTTTTTTCCAGCCATGTAATTGGCTCCTAATGCAGAGGAGTTAAACAGAGATTTTCTTGCCTTAGAAAAAAAATAAAAAATTCTCCTCTTGTTAATGGGCTCAGCACTCCCAGATTCCTGCCGGTGATGATCAAGTCAGCTTGGACTGTTGGACGTTCAGGAAAGGAGCTCTGCTGAATTATGGGTATCCAAAAACATCTATTTCCACCTTTAAATCAGATTTCTCTGATGTATACCTGCAATGTGACACTTCAAAATAAACTCAAGGCTGCTTAATGGTTCTAACGGAGGATTGGAAAACGGCGTCACCTTTTTTTGCAGGGTTTCTGGCAAGGCTGGCCATTATTTTTATCTGAGCTGCGCTGTAGTGGAGCGAAGGTAACACGTCCATCCATCTCTGCCTCTCTGCCCATTCATAGTGACACGTCTGACATAATGTTTGTGTAAAAAGCCACACTCTCTGTTACATAGCTGGCTTTGAGCATCATGTCATCACTACAATCTCCAGCAAACTGACAGTAGAATGAAACGTTATTCTAGGCAGCACCAAAGCTCATACTAGGCCAGGTTTCGTTTGATTTTTTCCAAAAGCAGAAACTTTTCTGGCACTAGAAGAACAGTTTTAGAGATTTTTCTTAATTGAGCCATACAGGAAAATGGTTATGGATAAAAGTCTTTAATGACTTTCATTAAACTTCTTGAACCAATCTCCAAAAACACATTTTGGACTATACAGAAGAATTTCTCTGAATCGCCTTATTTAATTTTATATTAAAGTGCGCAAGTCCAACCAGAAGTAAAACTTTATTCATAAGCTCACTAATGGGTTCAACCAACACATTGCTAGGATTTTTTTTAATTTTTATTTTTTACCATATACTAGATACCATAATAATACCATAATGTTTTCTAGCATTATGAAGATTCCACCATAATTAAACTAAATAAACACTGGCCTGAAATATAAATTTATTGGCCAATTTACAAGTTTTTATCTCCAATTAATATCGTTAATTTCATCTGTTTGTCAAAAGGTTCCATGACTTTGTTCACATCTGAACACACAAAATAAATTTTGAGAATCTTTATTCAATTTTCGGTGTTTTACTGAACTTTTTTTGGACTGCTTTATAGCTACAATGTGCATGAAATTCAACAATATCTTAAAAACAAACTGTTGTTTTTTTCTTGGCTTGTTACAGGTGTACAGTTATTGTTATGAAAAGCAGCATTTTTTTGTCGTTTTGTAGAGGTAAAGAGTCATTTAAGGCCATTTGAGGTATAGTTGATAAAGAAGCACCTCCTCCAGGAATGGAGGTGCACTGTTGATGCATTCATGCCGTGAAATGCACAGAAATGCTCCAGACACTTGTGGCTGTCTCTTATCATCAGATCTGACATGCAAGTCAGGAAGCGTGAACTGAATAAAAAAGAACAGAGGGAAATAAACACCCTCTGGCACCTGTCCTTCCAAGCTGTTCTCAAGAAGGGATTGCATTTTGGGATTTTCCCAGACACCACTTAGCCTCTGGGATGTAATCTCACATCCACACACCTATTAACCTTTACCAGCAGAGAAGTCGGAATGACTTTCAAGCTCCAGTGGGTCCAGTGCAGGATAATGACTGTGGTGAGTTCAGGTAATGTGGTTAGTGCGCTGTTGGGGCCAAGCTGTCAGCTCCATGGCAGAGTTAGAGATGGGGGAGGGAGGGTAAGAAACTCTGAGGAGGCAAAGAGAAAGTTGGACCTGACAGGACCTGGGACCAGAGTCAGCGTCTTGGGATCGGCTGCCTAGCTTGCCTGGACTGGACATTTTTCTGCAGAGAACTTCTCCCGAGGCCTCAAAATCACATGCACATTAACACAACACACACACGCGTGCATGCATGCATGCATGAGCGTGCAGAAATATGCAAACTCGAGTTAGCATGAAGCAAAATCCAAATCTGCAGCTGAGATGCTCTCTGCTATCCTCCTTCCCCTTACATCTTCTCTCTTAATCTATCTTCTCTCTCTTCCCTTCTTCTTTCAACACCCTCACCTCCCTTTGCCCTCTTCTTCCTTATCCTCTCTCCACTCCTGAAGTGTTGGGGTGGGGGGTGGGGGGTGTCCATGGCAGCGTTTCATGACTTATTACTCATCCAGGCTGCTGGTGGACCTCGGAGCTGCATCGATGCCTCCTGGTCTGTAGTGCGGAGCCGTGAACCCACACTCTCCTTGTTCTGCCTGTTAGCTTGTCAGTCAGTCAGCTAGCCAGCTAGTCTGTCAGTCACCGAATCAGTCAACCAGTTCCTCCTCTCTGCCTGGCCTAGATGCTCCCACCTCCCATCCTCTGCTCCTATAACTTCATCACCTGCGGGGCCTCAGGGGTCCGCTCTTCACACAACTCCTCTCTTCCTGTCCAGCTCACATGCAGACCCTGAGCCGTCACCCCTGGTGCCCCCCCCTGCACGTCCTCCCATTACACCGCAGGAGCCCTGACTCATACCCTGGCCAGTCGGAAAAATGAGCCAGCCATGCAGAAGAGATAAGATTCAGTGAGGGAAGGCACGCAACCAATAAAAAGCCATCATTCAAAGTGAGGCGATAAAGGGTGAAAATAAGAGGTAGAAGATGTGTGGCAATGAGAGGTGAGAGGAATGGCAGACATACATTTACTGTCTACACACTTATGTCAACATTTGCTTCACAGATTTATCCTCCCTTATCTGTGACATTTCAGAAATCAAAAACACATTGATCTTGAGATCAGTTATCTATTAACTGTTCTGATGATGAAATGTTTGTTGATCTGTGTAAAATATATGAGATATTGAACATCTAAGGTTTGACATAACAGCTTATTTTTAAATATCGAAACCTAAAAGGGTCATCTTTCACAGACAGCAGCATGTAAGAATAAATGCTATGATATAAATGAACACATGGATACTGATACCAAAAGTCCAAATGTCATCATTTAAGCATTTGATTAATGATGCAGGCATTTTGATTTACCCAAAAAATAGAAGAGGCAATAATAATTAGCAGCTTTGCTCATCCCTCGCTTTCTAAACCCTGAACCCCTCTCTGTCTAGTCCATTTGCGTTGCCGTGACGTCACAGGGCCAGGGGATTTAAGCTAAGCCATATCAGCAGCTGAAAAGGACTCCTTTGAGAAAATACACTGGCCTGGATGTGGCACATATATTGCTGTAATGCGTTTGCAGGGGCCACAGATCAACAATGGAACCAGCTGAGGCAGAGACAGAGAGCTTTGCCTTTGGTAGAGATCTCCTCAAGGACCCGGGATGCACATAGTTTAGCACAGACATGTCATATTCTCAGCAAGTACATGCTTCCTTCAGCCTTGAGCTCCAATCGAAGGCAAGACCAACGTCGGTTGCTAAGATCTAAAGTGCGTCTATTATAAGCAGCAGTTGTGAACCTGAATCTGCAAAAGTGCATTCAGTCATGAAGAGAGACCCCAGGGACGGGTCACAGGATTCCTCCTGATCACGCTAATACATCAAACAGTGTAACACACACATTCACATAGAAAAATAAAACATGCATGAGTGAATACAGAGAATCGGTGGAGTCCTCTTTACATTTTTCTCTTACCTCCATTAAGAAGGTGATGATGTACATAAATTTGACCTATATTCAAAAGTTACTGAGCTAGATCCTGCAGAATTAGAGAAATAGATTTTTTCTTGAAAAATATAACTAAACTAATAATGATATTAATGTGATTCCAAATTCTAAGGGTAGGTTTTCATGATCAAGGAGTCACATTATGAGGGTCAAACTATGAGAGACTGTTGCTTTCAGGTGCAGTGACATAATGGGGAAACTGAGCTGCCTTGGTGGAGTGCTGTCTGGTTTAAATGCTGTGATGTGTATTTCAGGATGGTTTTACCTCCTCTTCAGTTGTGCAAAATGACTGAAATGAAACCATCTTAAAGAGCTCACAGACACCTGGAACCTGTGATGATGAAGCCTTTATTGTGCGCAAACCTCTACCTTCTTCTGCCTCTCCTTAATTCCACCAAAACACACTTTACGAAGGTCAAAACAGAAGCAGAACTAATTGTACATTCAGTCGAAGTCACGCAATCTGCGCCGCACAATTACGTGATCCCCTTTCACATACAACTGGCCGTCTGAACTCTGGCCTCCGCGCGACACCGCGTTATTGGATAATGGTGACAGCGGTGTTGGTGCCTCGCTGTGACAAATGGAGGGGATCGTGACAGAGATGTTAAGGAGGGAGACTCAATTAGAGCGTGCAACACGTTGGAGACGTGGGTCCAGCATGCAACACAGCCTTAAGTAGAGCCTGACCTCCCAAGGACACACACAGGCCAGAATCTTTAACTTACACCTGGCAGGCATGCAGGGACACCAGATATTAAATAGGGACCGGCGGTGACACAGAGTCACCCGCCTGGCTAGAACGTCTAATACCCTGCAGTGCAAGCTTTTATCTGGCAGACCTTAGCGGCCCACCTGAGAGGAGAGCCAGCTGGGGAGCAGAGTGTTAAGCTGTTGGCTGTCGCTGTGTCATGTCTGTGTGTTAACAGGAGGCCCGAGCTCGACTGCTGCTGCTGTATCTGAGGGCTTCTGCGAGATGTGTGTTGCAGTTTGATGAGTGTTTCTTGCTGCAGTGCGAGAACGAGAGAGAGAAAGAGAGAGGGAGAGAATCCATCCCATCAGAGCCTCACATTTCCTGCTGTTGCCAACACAGTTGCATGCATATGCACATATTCACATGCAGGCACGTGCACACACGCACATGCATGCAAAAGTAAAGTTGCACGCAAATACGTGCACACACAGGCACGCACGTCGTGAGAGAGGAAGCGCCTCAGTGACCCAGCATGGTGAGATAAGGCTGCTCTGCAATTCAGAAATATGCAACCTGCATGTTAACAACCCCTGGAGCGCAGCCTCCCTGGGATGCTCTAGTTCCTCTCTCAGCCTCCACACCTCCCTCCTCTATGTGTACCCATCCTCTCCTTTACTCCATAGACCTCCCCTCCACCCATCCCTCCATCCCACACTTCTACCTTACTTCACCTGACTGCAAAGACAGGGAACAGAAAGAAGAGGAAAATGGAGGATGCATGGGATGGGGGAAATAGAAATGGATGGAGACAGAGAGAGATGGGTGTGTGACTGAAGGACGGAGCAGAGTGGATTTCAGCTGTGTTTCTCCGTTGGTCTGCAAACAAGTGCAGAGTCCCAGTGAGCTGCTTAGTGCAGAGCAGGGGGCAAGAGGGCTTGGGGAGGCGAAACACAACATACGGAGGACTAATGAGGTTCTATTTGGAGGGTTTCTCAAAGAAAGGTTAGACAAGGCCAAGTTTGAGGGGATGTGGGAGGGCGGAGTTAAGGGAAAACAGAGGGATCAAAGTGGTCTGAACGGGAAGATGTGAGCCAGAGAGAGGGAGCTGTTTGAGAGGGAAGGCAAGGGAGAAAAGAAGCACAAACTGATGGAAAGTGAAAAAGAGAGACGGAAAGCTGAGATCCATTCTCAGTGGTGGAGGGAGATTGGCAGGTTTCCGCTCTGGAGATGCTATTGAGAGTGACACATCCACACGACACAGCCGTAACACATTGGCTTTGATACTAATATCAGTCTTTTTAGTGGGGAGGTTGATGAAATTTGCATTTAGATTGAAATGACTTGGGGACGGCCAGGAGACCACAGAGGGCCGGAGAAAGGAAGAGAGAGGCAAGGGGGGGGGGGGCGGCATGTCTTTGCTTCACCCACAGCTATGGGAGGCTCCAGCTGTTCCTTCCTTATAAACAACTAAATAAGACAAATGCACCAAGACGCACCCTGCCTTCACACTCCTCACACCCTCTAACACAATAACACACCCTTACTGTGTAGTACACACCTGACGGGACTGTGCTCTGCAGGTTTGATGCTGTTATGACTAAATGAGTGATGGATGCATTGGAGCCCTGCACAGCGTCCACATCTCCCTCTGCTCTCCAGCTACACATGCCTCACATTTGCATTGTCCAGAGAGTGAGGAGCTGTGAGGAGGAGGAGGAGGAGGTGGGTAGCCTGTTCAGTTTGTGTCTTAATCAGATCCAAACGGCACTGTGCAGTTTTATAAACACTTTAACGAAAGCTGCGCCGACTGAGACGGATCACGCACTGTGTGCTAATATTGAGCTCTGCCCACCTAATGGAAGAGAGAGCAAGAAGTTTATTTGTCCTCATGCAATGTTGGCTCTGTGTTGTTTACTTAATATCAGCTTAGCATTCAATAATTCACTTCTTATGGGTTTGAAAATATGTTGATTATCTGGATTAATCATTTGATTAGCATTCAGTTTCCTTATTGGAATGACTATCAAATGGAAGCATTATATTTTCACAATCATGATTACGTAATAACTATTAATGATTAATATCTGTAGATTCATTCCTCAAAGGCCTTAAAACCAGTTTCATCAATCAACTTCTCAGCATGAATGATGGGTTGTTTCATAAACAGTTTTCTGTCCCTTTTGGTCGTTTCACATGAGATCATTTCTGTATTTGTTCGTCTGATCATTGGTTTAGAGTTTGAAGAACTTCCTCAGTGCATCAATCAGAATTTAGCAACATTTGAATTAGAATATTATGACAGTCGTAGTGCCGTTTGCTGCTGTCAGCTTTAAAATGTCATTTTAAAAAGGTACAAGCAACAAGCTTAATTTATCTATCATTCTACAACATAGGGTTTTATAAGGAAATGCTAATTGTAATCTCACAAAACAAATTATATCAATGGATGAATCCATAATAAGCCGTAGAAATAAACTAGTTTCTATGGTGGAAGATAAACTGAGACTTAGAGGATGAGGAGAGAAGCTGCTCTGTAGTCTGGTTGTACAGCTGGTGGTGCAGCAGCAGGATGAACAGACTGTGGCTGGGATGGATATAGTCTTGCAGGCACCTCACCTTACTGGTATCTGATGTTTGATAGAGGTACCGATGAGATTCTGAGTGATTGTAATCTTTCTAACATCTCTTTGTCATACAGAGAAACTCTTTTTTTGCTACAGAGGAGTGAACATATGATTGTTTCCTCCAGAGTCTGCACAGAGGATACGATCCAGGTGTTCCTCTGGTCCAGGCAGCAGGAAGATCCCCCATCAGTCAGTATTTAAAGTCGATCCAGGTCCAGATCTTCACCGACTCCAACGTTTGACTGAAGCCAGGTCAGGTTACAGATTTCCAAATGGTCTTATATACGACTGACTCAACTCAGAACATAAAAAAAACACCGGTTCAGGTTCTCTGGATTTGTTCTGGTTTTTGTCCTGAATAAACTCTGGGATCTGTGAAAGCTGCAGAACCTCATGGAACCCTTTTAAAAGGAACCTTTATAGACCCTCAGAACCAAGAAAACTCTTTAGAAATCCAGATTTAATTTTTAATCATCAATAATATCATAGAATTATTTTCCCTCGCTTTAAAATTGATTGTTTAATTGGTGTTATTCAAAGTTGTCTTTAATATTAAAACTCAAGCTTACAGGGACGTCTACAGTAGCTTCAGTAAACAGTTACTTTTCCCCTCTCTCAGAGCCTCCTTTACCATTCACCAGCAGGAAGAGCTCTTCCAGAAGACAAGAGCACCACCTTGTGTTAATATTTCATAAAGGCACCAAACTCAGCCTTGACTTGCATTCTGGTCACACGTAGCCTGTGAACCTAATACAGATGGCTGAGGACAACTTCCACAGTGTAACAATTACATGGAAATGAATTCAATGTCAGTAACTCACTCTGTCTCCATAAACTTCAAAAGACAAAAAGTTCTGCACCTGCAGAAAAAGTAACAAAGCTCTTGGAGAGAAAATGTCCTTAGAAAAATTTATTGAAATCAACTTTACAACAAATTTGAAAAATCTGCCTTTGTCTTTAAGTAGATTTTTCTACTCCTTTGAGAAACAATACTATATATAAATAATCTGTTAACATTAATATTCTGCAGTGTATATGAGGAGATCAATACGAAGCCACGGACAAAGTGTATATTCTGCAGTTTAAGATGAATCAATAGGATGAGGTCAATAGGATTTTAAAATGAAGTGCTATTAATTAACAAGCTGCACTGCATGCAATTTGCATCCATTATGGCCTGAAGCTGCGCTCATGTGACCAAAACCGCAAGTGTGGCTGAGTATGGCCCCACGGTGGAATCAATACAGCATGTGTATTTAGTGGTATCCCATTGAAATAGTGGTGATAGTAGATTTCTTCCACCATTGACCACTACAATACATTAATGTGTGCTGAGGAGACATGGGGGAGATGGGATTGCATTACATGTTAATAGCACTTTACAACACCCCATCTCCCCCCCCCCCCCCCCCCCCCCCCCCCCCCCCCCCTTGGAGGAGCTCTAATCTTCTGTGTAAAACAATTTAATCCTCTCTGTCAATATAATCCTGCTGACATTATTAAAAACACCCATGATGACATGTTGATATTACTATTTTGCCTCACAGCCAGTACCTTTAATTTACCTGGTGGGAGGGAGCGTGTGTGTGTGTGTGTGTGTGTGTGTGTGTGTGTGTGTGTGTGTGTGTGTGTGTGTGAGAGAGAGAGAGAGAGAGAGAGAGAGAGAGAGAGAGAGAGATGGAGAAAATTAGTGCTCGGAGAGATGATGGGGGAGACACATGATTAAGAAGCCCCAGGGGGGATATAGCTCTGAACTACCTGCGTACTTACATTACAAGTTAGGGAATCAAATAGAAATCACACAGGCACACCCACACACAATATATGTATTAATATCACACCTTCTCAGCTATGAATTTTGATATAGGTTCTGGTGTTGATGAAGAGGAGGGAAACAGGAGGAAGCAGCTTTCTCCACATTTAGAAAGTGAGGGATTACCCACCCCTTGTTTATTATAAAAGATGAAATATTAATAGGAAACCACTCCGCAGATTTCCTCGGTCTTGTCATTCATGAAGGCAGCCATGCTTTTCAAAAAAAGAGAGAAAGTAGGATGTGATTTAATGTCTTGGGGGAGATTTTAAGCCACCCTTAACGGCCGAGTCCTCCCCCATCATACCTCGATAATGAGCTGCCATTTGTCCAAAGTCAGAGGCTAATGGTCAAATCACCATATGAATACAGCTGCTGTGCTCTGCGCCTGTAGCTGTGTCACATTTTTATCATCACTCCAATGTGAGGATCACTGCATGGGTTAATGGGGACAGAGGCTAATTTAGACTGAAGTACCAGCACCGGCCAGCAGGTGTCAGTGTGGCCTTCAACCCTGACTGCAGCCACCTGAGATGGGGATTGAACCTTGAGTGGAGTACAAGAGGGGAGAGGCCTGCCTGCAGTGGACTGGCCAGCCAGAGCCGCACTGCATCAAACACAAGGTGGGTAAATTGCTGTTAATAAGCGAGAGCAGGCTGGGCTGGGAAGTGTGATAAGACCAAGTCAAGGATTTATGGACCCACAAGCATCTTATAAGTCAGTCAGTATAACTCATTTTTAACCTTCAGCAAGTGTCAGATACCCAGGATATAAATTTGTCACACACACTGTTATAAGTCAGCAAGCCCGTCTCTGAATGTGTGAGTGTGTGAGTGTGTGTGTGTGTGTGTGTGTGTGTGTGTGTGAGACAATGGAAGCCCTATTTGGACTTTGAAGTCGTAAAACACTCCCCCCCTTCCCCACCCACAGACAAATGGAACCAGAGTAGATATACAGTTCACAATAGCGAGCAGTAAGGGGAGGATGGCGGTGACACTGTCTCAGCTTTAAGCACCTGATTTGAGTTTTATTATTCTGTTAAGCTCCTATCTCTTCCTGCAGCTTATACACATGCAAACATTTCACTGCTCCTGTGTTGGACCTCGCCCTTTGTTGCCAATGGCTACACACATGGAGACGTGCCTTCTTAACCTGATTAGCTGAGGAACCTGCATAATTACACAACTCGACGCTTGTTCGAGTCACGTGTTTGTCAGAATATACAACTTGTGTAAGGAAAACACAGAAAAACTTCAGTAATTGAAGGCTTTCTTCTCTATCTGAGTTAATATTTTACTAATTTTTTTTTCTTGTTTACACAAACTGATAAAAATGCAACAACTAATGATTATTTTGATTATTGATGAATCTACATTTTATTTTCTTAATTAAATGAGTCATTATTTGGTCTGCTGTTTGAAAATGGTGAAAAATACTTAGGACAAGTTCCCAGAATGCAAAGCGACATTTTCAAATTGTCGGTTTTGTCCCCCCCCCCCCCAAAAAAAAAACGAAACGAAGAGTGAGTGCACGGGCAGTAATGGACGCCCCATCCGTGGATGAGGAGTATATTTTCAAACACTAGTACTGGGTTTCAAGTCACTGCATAGCTTGCAATATGAAAGTTAAAATACAAGTGGGCTAAAAAGCTCAACCTTTCATTAGAGTAACACGCTGGGTTATGGGATGTGAGTGATGCAACGAAAGGGCAAAAACAGGAAGTGCTGGTGAGATTCTCCGTAGACCAGACCGTCTCATTTAACAGCGTTCAATACAGCCTGGCTTTTAGGACAGGACTTTGTAGACCGGCTCCTTCACAGGATGCGGCCCCTGAATTGGGACTCAGCTAATCATTCTAAAATCTGCTCTCTGCATTTAACTGAGTTTAAGTACTAACGGCAATGGGAAACTATTGTACAACTCAACTATTGTAACCTGTGCTGGCATGTAAGGCTGGGCTCTCATTCTGTGTGTCCACATTTCAGTCTGGACTATGTTAACTAAACAGCTCTGAAAGCTTAATGTGCACCAAGCTGGAAGAGCAGAATGAGAACCGTGAGATAAGTACGTCTTTTGAATACCAGTGTATGAAAAAGCACATTTTCCACCATAAAATGTGCAGTCAGTCAGGAGCAAACAGTGGCCAGACAGAGTGTGGGAAAAAAAAAAAACAGATAAAGGGAAGAGAAAAAGAATGGAGATCATTTGTATAAAAGGTTGACAGAGGGAGTGGAAGAAAAGGGAGAAGAGACAACGAGCACAAATATTGTCTGGAGGTCGAGAGTGAGGGAGACGGGGAAGAAGATAGTAATTAGCGAGAGATAAAAAGCATGGCAGGGAGGGTAAGACAGCCTCCTATTACTCCAATTAATCCAAATTGAAAAAAAAATAACTGAGCGCACCAGAAAGGCAGATCCATTTCCCTGACAACAGCAAGTGTTGGAGGGTCATGAGTGGGCAGCCGAGCAGACCTCCTGCCAGACTTAACAAAAACAGCATGCTGGCATTTCAGCCGGGCGAAGGCAGGCGTGCACCTCGTCAACGGGCGCATTAATGCTAATTCAACATGACTTGTTGATATATCTGCATGGTGGTGTTGCTGTTAATGGCAGTAGTTTAATGCCTGGATGCATGGAAATCAGAGGGAATATTAATGCTGCCGACCGCTGATGGTGCTGAGGGTGGAGCACATAAATATGTATCAGTGTGAACTGATTGATATGCTCCAGTTTAATGTTTACTCGTCTGCCTCTAAATAAAAAAAAGCCTTTTTAATAAAATAGTCATCAGTTATTATGCTGTTTGTTCGTTAGGAGGACTTTGAGTGAGACACAGCCTCCATCTAGCCTCTGTAGAGGTGAATTCTGTGGCGCCGGGACTGTGGACAGAATCTTCTTTGAGAGAATTTGATCTTTTCACGGATATGTTAGCGTTTGCAGTGGCACCCCGCTGCCACAAAGTCCTTTACTGACCCAATTAATATCTTGCCTGAGCCACAAGTAGGTGCAGACGAAAGATCTGGACTCTTAATTAACTCTGACGCTGTGACATGTCTGATCTGCCTCCGGGTCCTCGCGTCATAATGGGATGCGTCCTAATGCCACCTGCTGAGAACGGTGAATGCTCATGCACAGACCTGCAGGCGAAAACGGATTATTTTCACTCACGTTTGGGATTCTTCTCCTCAGACACCAGCAGAAAAGCAATTTATTTCAGTTTTCAAGCTGCAACTTCATTAGTCATATCTGCAATTGTTTCAAGATGTGCAAGATTATGTTTGAATGCAGACACAAAATACCATTCCCACCTCTAAACATGGCCGTGAGTAATCCCCCCCCAAATGATCGGCTTCATTTGGGATCAGATTACTCTGGTATTTCTTCCAGTGGCAGTAATTGTTTAGACCTGCATGCGAGATTTCATCCAGTCCACCTGACATATATTGTCTGGAAAAACAACAAGAAGTAAGGCTGCTGTGAAATCCCACCCTGGAGGGGATCTTTAAGCTTTTCACCATCTTTATGCCTCCATCAGTCTCCGTGATGGGATAGCGGCTCCCACTGTTCTCTCCAATGTCAACAATGAGCTCTTTAGTGGTGACATTTGGGGCCACAATGTAGTTTTGGCACCTCATTATCAAGTCACCTTCTCCAGTAAGCACCCTCACTGCTGTCATATATCAGGCGAGGCAAGGTGATGTACACCCACTTAATCAATAAAGTATAAATATTGCATATATAGTCCATGTGAATTGTTTTAAATATAGATAGAGGATATGGGTACATCTCTAGATTTTAAAAAAGTTCACTTTTTTCATTTTAAAGTGGTTTGTTATAACCTTATAAGAAGAAAACAAATCCAAATCATGAGTTTTCTCTTGTGCTTTCTGCACGTTTGCTGTTCCTCCTGCTCAGTCTTACACTTGGTGTGCGGACCAGAAAAGACCATTGTTGCTCATGTTTGCTCAGGACCATAGCTAGCTTCCATTTCTTTCTTTGCATCCTGATATTTTTTCCAGCTCCAGATCAAATAGTTGTCTTGTTTGCCTGTCATAATAGAGATTTTGCTTTCTCTCTTCTGTCAACTGCCTGCATACCTTGTCAATTCGCTCCGGGGGGGGGGAGTAGGTTGAGGTTGACAGTTTTCCTTTCAGCTGACATCCCATCAGCAACTGTGCTGGTGACAATGCTACATATTGCAGTGGTGAACAGTGCCGTGTAGGAGTCGCCGTTATTACGCTCACATTACTTCAGCAGATTTAAATGGTTCTTTCTGCATCACCATTAAAGTGGATATGATGCACTTGAGTTCGTGCAGACTTTGAGAACTACTACCCAAGATGACAACATAAAGAAAATGCCGTTCTTTGCAAACATTGATTTCATTGCAACAAAGACATTCGAGCCGATGGTGTCCCTTTACTTAAAAATCTCTAAGACGTTAGGAGACTAATCCATTCACAGCAGAGCCTTAGCAGGGAACGAGATCAGAGCCTAATCTCTGCCATGGTCTTCCTTAATATCTCTTCCTGTTCCTGCTCTCCTTACAAATGGCACTCTGAGATGCCCCCGATTTAATATGTGAAGACATGTTTTGCTAATTAAAGGGATGATTTTCAACCAGCTTTGCAACATTACAACATGGGTAGTATATGTGCAAATGAACTCCATTTTGCCTGCGGCCAGTGCCCGACTGCTCATTTGTCCTCCAGATGACACAATGCCTGCTCTAGGGCTATATAGACTTCACTTCTGCAATGCAACACTGATTAAATATGAAGATTTGGTTACTGCACTGCCTGGTTATCACCTGACCACATTACCACTTGCTTTCTTTAAACTTACAGAATGTTATTTTAAGCTGTACACTGAAGGTTTTGCACCTGCCGTCTCATTTTCCTTACTACTGCACTTCTCTGATTCAGCAAACAATGTAGTGTTTTGTCTTTCTGTAGCTGCATTCCAGGCCCTCCTGAAATTGGGCAGTTTTTCCTCTTAAAGGGACAAGTGAGGTGTAATCCGGTTAACCTTCAATTCCCTCTCTCTCCAGCAGATCTCCTCTCTGTTCTTTGAGGAAGGCTCGACTTGACTCCGCAATTTGAAATCTAAAACATCAACTCCTCTTTTGAGCTTCCCCCCTGCAGCACCCCAGTCTGACAGGTTAGGCATGAACTTGTCCTGTGGCGGTGGGAGCTGGGCCAATGCTCTCACTTTATCATTCAGTATCGGCCCATTGGCACCAAGTGTGTCCAGAGCATTTAATTCCCATTGTCCTGATTTTGCACTTGCTTTTGCTCAGTTTCAGGTTATACTCCCTGGCTCGGACTGTCCTTATTCTCTTCCTCAAACAAGCAACCTTTACAAAAAAGAAGTTTATTCGAGTGTGATATTAGTATACTTCTCTTAAACGAAAAATAAGAGAGCATACTTTCAGTCTACTTTTTATGTACTTACCAGAGATTTACGAAACCAAATTATACTTAAGTATAACTGAAGAGCAGGTGCGCTTCCTCTGATTGCCTCGGGCTGTTGGTGCTTAGCCACAGTCAAGACTTATGAAAAAAACACCCAAAAGTAGGGAGAGCGGCACTCCAATGATATAGATGCAAGACTTTGTGCTCAGTTTCACATTTTTTTATTTAGGCTGGCTTACGCGTTTCAGCAAAGTGCCTTCATCACAGCATCATACCAAAATGATGTAACAGCCTCTTGCATATAGCTTCAATCGTCCCACCTGTGTAGGGGGGAGGTACCCACTTTGTCCTAAAACCAAAGCATCTCCACCTCTGTAGGGGAGGATACTAGTAGTGACACAATACAGAAAGGATGCTTGACAAAGAATGGTGCATCTCTAAGGAGATGGTACATTCCATGAAAACCACACATTTACAGAGAATCGTTAGATCACCATATATCACTATATCAAAGAATAGCTCCTTAAGTATCCTTAGCTTATACTGACAAAAAGTCTTTTGATTGAGATATACTTAATATCATTTCCTTATACTGAAAATATAAGGATGCTTGGCTTGTAGTTGTACTTACTATAATTCCTACCAGCAGTAAAATACAATCATTTTGAACATCTAATTGTGTGCCTAGAGGAAGAATATAGGACCTTGGGTCTACAGACTCAGCAAAGACCCAGGGCATGTTAATGTTTGAGCTTAAGCAGAGGAGGAAGAAGGGATGCTTTCAACTTGAGAGGGCTTTGAGACGAGTATGTGGATAAAAGCGTGGCAACATAAACACACTCACAGGTGGGACATGTAAAACAGGCTGGATTCTACCAAGGACACAGCCTACTAAGCTCAGATGTGTCTTTACCCTCAATCCCTTTTCATTCCAGGTGTGTGTCGGCCTCCGCGGCAGAGCCGCAGCTTGACACACGCAATTGCTTTTTGCCTAGTGAAGCAGCAAAATCCCCATGCCCTGCTGACATGTAATGACAAATGTGTGAACACTGGCAGGGAAACCAGCTGTGATTTCTAAAACATTGTCTGAAATAATGGTGGCAGAGGGAGGGGAGAACGCCAGAGAGTGCAAATTACAGCAAAGGCAATGGGCTGGAAAAAAGAACAGCCTTGTTGATGACAACACTCTCTGCTTTTGTGACAGAAGCCCTCACTTTAGTATCCATCTCTCAACTTATTCCATAAAACAAATCATCAGCTCTTGGGGGAAATGGGCCACTAAATGGAGGAGCGTCATAACAATTCCTGACTGAGATCCGAGGAGCTGCTGTTGTGTGTCTTGTAATGTGTAAAAACGGGCTCCTTTGTTCACTCCCAACAATCTGATGTGGCAATGGTTTGGAATATATGTAAATAATATCTCAAGGTTAACCGAGAGCTATTTCCCTTCAGCGTGCCGTGTAAATGAAGCTTCCCTTAACTTCTCAATGAGTGCTCATGTGCCATACATGTCTGCACACAATAAATAAGAAATGAATTCCTGACGAGTTTAAGTTGCTCCCTGGCATTTCTTACAAAGCTAATGGGCCAAGAGTGAATTATTGATGAGTGTTGATCAAGGAGAGAGCGGAAAATAGGTTACCGAAAAGCTCACGCTCAAACACTCTGACATGCCTGAATATTTAATCAAAAGGGGCAAATAGGCATGTGATATGATGATAATATTCTGAGGCTTTCCTTGTAATTGCTAATTTGAGAAATGAACCCCAGCGTTGCTATCGACTTGTGTTCTCTTAAGTCCATGAGACCTAATTTGGCTGTAAAGCCCAACTCTGAAGCATTTTTATCTCTCTTTCCTTATACTCTCGCATCACTTACACTCTCCTTCGCCCCTTCTGTCATGGGAAGCGGCGGCACTAGAGTGATGCGAGTGACCTTGGCCTGGTTCTATCGGCTCCAGAGGCAGGAGGCAACGGACGGGAACAAAGTGTCGCAGTGCAGGGAGGGCTGTCGAGGGCTTGGAGCCG
The DNA here is from genome assembly GCA_037577475.1 of Chaunax sp. Z400. Lineage (NCBI taxonomy): Eukaryota > Metazoa > Chordata > Actinopteri > Lophiiformes > Chaunacidae > Chaunax > Chaunax sp. Z400. Next base: position 4,366,174 of record CM075202.1, read on the forward strand.
GATCTCCGGCCCAGAAGAGGGGAAAAGTAGGGGAGGTGGAATGTTCCCGGGACAGGGGAACAACAGTCTGTGGGGTGGAGTGTGTCCATGAGGACACGGATAATGGAAGGGTCCAACGGCCAACGGGTCAAGGAGGACAAAATGTCAGAAGTGATCTCAACAGGGAAGGAGTAAGACATGAGGCCCTGAGGGGAGGTGGCAATCTAGGCTGTGCAGAGCCACTCAAAGCAAAACTAGTTCATAATGAATGCTGTGTGACAACATATAAAGTCATAAATACAGTATGGAACTGTTCCAAATGGCCACACGAAGGTGGGGCGAAACCTGCAAACACGCCAGATGTGTGATACAGTCAATACACCCAGACGGTATCTCTTAAAAGGCATCTATAAAGTCAGACTCCACGGACAAACAAAGGTGCCGAAAAACACGAACACTAAAAAAGGCTAAAAGTACCAGTTAAAATGTTAAGAGGAGGAGGAAGAGGAAGGAGAAATTGCTAAAGTAAAAGTAGACATTCTCTCTGGCAAATTCTAGTTACATACAAGTTTGAATGATAAAGTTTATTTGCTAAAACGATTTCATGAGAGAAACGGACATTTATCAAAGATACAACCCATTGTTTAAGTCCTTTGTGGCGGTCTGGCAGACAACCTCTATACAGAGCAACTTTAATACAACGCCTTAAATTAAATTCATGGTTTCACGGGTCTGAATTTATCACCAGGCTTTATGCAAATACTGGAATTGTGTTACATATGTGAAACACGTAACACATTGTGTTACATATGTGAAACACGTAACACATTGTGTTACAACACTAAAAATGACACTAAGAAAAGCGAGAGTGAAAAATCAGACGTCTACACTAAATACATGGGAACAAAAGAGGAAGTATGGAGGTAGATATGACAGAATAGACTGATTTGAAGAATAGCTTCATCTTAAATATCATACGGAGCCTTTTTTTAACCTCCAAGATTGAAACTAAATGTGTTCCTGTTTTCCTCCATCTTTCAGGGCTTGTTTTGTCCTCCTCAACCTTCTTCATGCAGCCTTTCATCACAGGACACTACATGGGTAATGTATACACACATAAACCCAGCAGATGGGCTCATGCTATGACAGCAACCTTTCCTGTGTCCTTGGCTGCCTCCTCATACCCCCCCCCGCTCCCCTCCCCCTCCCATTCCTGTAATTCTGCCCTCTGCTGTAACTCTCCCCTCTTGATTTGAATCAATTTCAAGGTGCTTCTCATGCAAGACAGGCCACAAGGTTTACCATGCAGAAGCACTGAAGTTTTCTATCTTTCCCCCTGCCTTCCTCCAGCCCTGTCCATTTGGTTTCCCCTCCTTCCGACTCCCCCTCCCATTATACACATCTCTTACAGGAGGCCCAGTCAATCGACCCCAGTGACAATCCCGTCTTTCATATTGGCAAATTAATATTGACTCAGAGCCCTGGAGCTGATGCTGGGCCCATCCTCCAGGTGCTAGAGCATGTAGAGTGTGAGAGATGGAGCTTAATATACATTCTGCTAGTGCCTCTCAGCCAGGAAGATTTGCACGAGCGCTGTTAAAAGTCAGGAAGTGATTAAGGTTTGCCAGCTTTTCAGTGACACCGTATGCATGAAGTCTTAAAATAAGATATACTCCCTGGCATACATGTGTGCTGATATGCATGCATGTGTTCACAACTGGACATACTTAAGTTTTAAACCCCTTGGTGGAATTAAGGCAGCAAAAAAAAAAAAAAAATGTACCATGAATAAAGGATAAGGTTTATTTAAATATTCTTTGTCCATTTTCTCGCTCCACCAAAATGAGTGCAGGTGACAGTTTCTACTATCCAGTGCAGTAACCATGACGAACACACAGACAGGCAGTTTCATGGTGACTAATGAAGATTTGATGAGGACAAATCAATGGTGGTTATTAAATAGGAACCAGTGAGGAGACATTAAATCGAATGTTCCCCAACATGAAATAAAAATTACATGTGAATAAGAAATAAATGGGGTCCACAGCGGGTTGACATTTGGATCCATGACCAAAGATTTATTGATGAACTCGCTAATGAAAATGTGCTGATAAGAAAAAAGAAAAAAGAAAGAAGAAACAATGGTGTGTCAAGATTATCGGTGGGTGAATCTTCTAAAGGGTAAACTCGTGACAGACTTTTCTATTCTATTCAATTCTATGATGATCCACAACAAGTGAAAGAAAAATATAATATAATAGTTTTTAAGTTGCTCAGTATATTAACATTTTAATATTTAATATTATAATAGTTAAGCTGTTTTGTCAACTTGCCGTCCGCCATTTTTTCCCACCATGAGTTACCTCAGGAGATGAAGTATGCCCTGTTCTTTAGACAGAAAGCTCTTTAATTATTTGTGCTTGCTAAGATATGATTGGACAATTGCAGTATAGGGGAGGGGTTTAGCGAACAGTCAATCGAACTCCTCAGGTTACAGCCAATTCTGACCCTCACCAAACCATGTGATTTCCAGGCATCATTAATTATAACAATTAAAACCAATACTGGTCATGATAAGCTTTTAGAAACCTGCCCCACGTGTTTCATGCATTACAGTTATTATTATTATTATTATTTTTTTAATAATGTTATGAAAAAAAGAAAGAGCTATAATTCAAAAGGTCAGAGGAGAAATCTAATTAGTAACCAATGTGTGGCACCTGCACGCCTTGTCCTCTGCCCGACCCTTCGGTAACAACCTGATAAGCAAGTCCATGCAAGCAACAGCACGAGGAAATGTGATCACACAGGTTTTACAATGTGGCGATATCATTTCCACCCTTGTCCTTGGAAATGATCACATACAAACTGAAGTACAGAGCAATATAACTCTGATCGCAATGGGATCATAAAAAACAACCAGATTTCAGTGTTAACAATCCCCTGGCCATTAAACCGCTGCCACTCACACATAATAATAACAACAACAACAACAACAACCACCTGACAAAGCAAACAAAGGAGGGTTGGCTGGTGATGCGTGTCTAATATTTGCACTCTGTTATTTTGCCACTGAACATACAGTTGAAGATTGGGCTGTTAGTCCCTTATCCAGTGCATGGGAGTTTTACAGTGGATAATGCACCGGCTGGGCAGAGTCATGTGGATGCTATGATTGCACACATCTCCATGGGGACATTTTCCGTCCGAGACTTCAGATGAAATTTTAAGACAGATCTGCAGAAATGATTCATAGCTGACAGAAAAATCACTTTCTGTTTTGACAGGGAGAGATGTTATCAGGAAGGAGGAGACAACAAAACGCATTTGAGAAATGGCTGACAACAGATGACCAGTCAAGTTGACAGGAAAAATGGTTTAATGCTTGCCGACTTTTCGCCTGTTTCACAGTTTGACTTTTACTAGAAGTTTGAGTACTGCAGAGTGTCATGAAATCACAAGTCTGGGTCGATGCAGCTCCACCTGTGTTTGGAGTAGCTTTTTTCCCCCAAGTATGAGGCGGTTCAGTTTATGCCATTTATCATTTTAACTGAGCAATGAGCCATGAGAGTCTGTTTTACTGCAGCGTAAGAAGAGCTGAGGCGGAATTGGAGATCCCATAAAGTGAGAAAATGCCCCTTTGAGTAACAACTAAATAACACGGTTGCTACAAAACACTTCCACCATAATGTGGTAATTTTCAACCCTTATGTTATTGTTAAAATGAAAAGCAGTGGTCGTCAAAAGCTGTGCATTTACACTCCATTTTAAATCTCTTCTATTAAAAAGGAGTACTTTAACTATCAGATTGTTAGAAGCAGGAATTAACTATTTCCAAAGACAAAACAAACCCAAGCCAAATTCTGCCATTAAATCCTATTTGTCGATGCATCTATTTTTAAATCCTCCTATTTCTGCACCATGGACTCCAGCTGCTTCTTTAATTTCTGACCAAAGACATAGCCTGGAGGCTTTTTTTTTCAGTGCATTGAAATCTGAACCTGCATGTCACTGCACTACTCAGAAATCTCTGCTGCTCAAAGACTTGACACAGAACATATTTAGAGTAAAGATCCATCGGCTCTATGTCTAATGAAGAAATAGATTCAATGTGCAGGCTTGCTCACATCATTGCCTTGTTAATGAGCATATTTATTTGCACGTATGTGGGCGTCTGTGTGGTATGCGTGTTGAATATATAGCAGGTGAGTGTGCAGTATAGCCTGCCTGAAGAGGAGGGGTAAATGAGCCAATCACAGTCCATCAGGCAAGCTATCAAGAGCCCAGACGAGTCCTGTGGTCATTCACTCTGTCTGCTTCTTCCTTTACCGTTTCCCCCCCCCCAACTCTTTTGCATTCTCCAGCCATACATCCATTCTCTGTCTCTCACTTGAACAGCCTCCCTCCATCTCCCACACTCCCCACAAATTAGTGTTAACGAGGATATTAGCAATGGCAGTAAACACAGTCCCTTCCTCTGATCCATTTGGCAGCCGAGAGGTGAAGGGAGGATGGGCCTTACTTTGTGCTCCGTTTTCTAACCCTCTTGGCTGCTGACGTGCTCACTACTAGAGAACAAATGCTAAGTATGCAGGCGGGGGTCAGGTCACTCTAGCACTAGTTCACATTATGTGTCATGCAATTTCAGCCATCTGACTGGAGGAAGGTAAAAACCTTTTATGAAAGACAGACAGCACTCACCAGGCCAAAACACTCAGGATGCTTTTCTGAGAGGAGACTCCCGCCCAAGCCATTTGGCATTCTTTTGTGCACTCTAACTACCGCTGCATTATTTTGTGCCCTGAAACATGAACCTCATCCCAATTTTGTTTATTTATAAGGTTGCTTTCTCCAGGGGGGGAGGAATTGACCATTTCCATCTGCACATTTCCCCTGTGAGTGCTGGAGTGGTTTAGCAAGTACCTCAGGTTCACCTTTGTTCTACCCAAAAGACATACAAGCACATGCTCCTACACACATAAATTGGATGTTAGTGCTGTGCAAAGCTCCGTGGGGAGGTCGCTTTGATAGAGGGGTTTATGTCCCTCCCAAAGGACCCGGAGCACTGCTCGCAAAACAGCCACAGATCAATACCACACACATCTGTAAGGGCGGGATTAAATTCTCCCATTCCCATGACACCATCCAGACCAGACATACAAACATATGAACGTGCACATGTTCCCAAATGCACTTAGGCATCTTGTGAAATATGAGAGGGAGCTCAAGGCCTGAGAAAAGGTTAGCATGAATTGTTACATTTTACTCCAAGGTGCAAAAGACCTCAAAGGCGCAACTTCACATCCAAACAGAAACTCACTGGCTAGACTCTGGTGTAAGGCTTCAAGTGACACGCTGACATCTGCCTCCGGGGTATGTGGAATTTGACTACGATTTTTAAGGCCATGGTGGCACAAAGAGACAAAGGCTGACCTAAATAGATGGATGTGTGGATTGCTCTTTTTTGGACACAATGGGTTGCCACAGCTGAAGTACCTGAGGACATGGAGGAAAGAAATTCATCAAAAAGCAATCATCAGTGCTAGGTGGTGACTGATCTAGCGTGGCATCCACTCATTATGCAAATCTCAAAACCTAGCTTTCTTTATCATCAAAGACCCTCATTCTGAAAAATTAGCCACTCTCCATCTGTGGAAAAACAACAGAACACTAAAACTGGACTGTTGCTATGGAAACTATGTGGGAGAAACCATTTTAGGGAGAGCGGGCGGCAGGGGTGTGTGTGTGTGTGTGTGTGTGTGTGTGTGTACACCATCAGGCAGGTGCATGAGGAGAGCAGTGTAAGCAATCAACAGGTGAACTGGCAACAGCAATATCTGGGTCCCAAATGGAATTGTAAATTAGATTTAGGATGCTGTGACATCGGACAGTGGATTAGTCTGGCAATATGATGCCGTCTGTGTCAACCAAGATTGAGTATTAAAGTAATGATGCCGTGCTCATTGTCACTGCTGCAGATGGACTTCATTATTAGGAGATTAGTCCATGGCTGCATGAGAAATAATCCGATTCATTGATGTCTATCAACATTGCAGAGCTGAAAGGAAGGCAGGCTCACACAGCCATTTAAAGCAAATGGGCAGCTCCTATTGAGGTTGAATTAAAAAAGCTAGAACAATACAGCCAGGTATGAATATTGCAGGATATGTGGGAAAAACCTCCAACCGTGAGCGTCATGCTTACTCTTAGCCAACTGCTGCTAACATGGACTCAATAAAACATCCAAAGGAGAGAGACAGAGGCTACCTTCACGGGCACATCAAACCCTGAACGATCATTTACATTCATGAATCAATAATCCTTGTCGGATGAAAGGAGGAGATAAAGGGTTGTCTCATCTTTGGGTTCATTTCTGCGTTGAGGGACCTAATTTTCATTACCTGGGATGAAATGCACCAAAGCGCAGGAGACCTCTATTCGCCCAAGCATCGGTCATCTCTGACGGCAGCCTACCTCTTCATGTTTGGATGTTATGAGGGCTTTTTATTCTCCCCTCCTTTGGCCATAATTTAGCATGGTTGGACAACAAACAATGCTCTTCATGCCAGCATCCAGGATGTCTGTGTCTGGAATCTAAAATGTAATCAGTAGCCCTTACGTCACAATCTGACAGGAAACTGTTTAAGGCATAGACATTTTGATCCGGTTAGTTTTGGTTTCATATTGCAATTTTGAAAGTGCCCTGAAGTACTTTTCATGATAAACTTACATCCTCTCATCATGATCTACAGGGGCTGCATCTCCCTATACGTGTTGATTGATAGGCTTGTAGACCGACACGCACTTGATGCATCTATCTCGTATCCTCTCGTTCTCAACCTGTGGCTCATTTTTAACTTCTCTCTTCCTCCATTTGTTTTTCTTCCTCTTTTGTTTATTGGCGATAGTCTCCCGTAGTTGGTCCAAAAGGCCAAACCAATGTTTTCACACTGTAAACGAACTGAAACATGGTTCAGTTTGATCTGGATGGAGACCACCTCTTTTTGAGGAACTACCTCACCCAAAGTCCATGCTGCAGGCGAAGACGGAAGCCAACAACCTAACGGCTATGGCAGGAGCCAAAGACTTGTACAGTTTCAGTTTGATCCGGATGGAGACCGGCTGCTTGATCCAAACCTTGGTCTGGGGGAGGTTTCACACTGGCAATTTTAGTCCGGACAAAACAAGGTAGGTGTGAAAGCGCCCTAAAATAAAACCATGGTATTGTTCTATTGTCCTGGAGACTCCTGTGCAGCTATGTGAAACATTAAAACTAGACTTTTAAAGAAACCTTTCAAATGTTAATTTTCAGCGGGGAACATGCTTCTGGGACGAGTGCGTCTTCCTTCTATGCTACTTTATATTTATAAACATGTTGCACAGCAGGAACCCTCGGCTGCAAACCTCCAGGTATCCGTCTTAATCCATCACTGTGTTATAAATCACACCAAAATGTTTCATAAAAATATACAGATTTCACTGTATTCCAGCAGCCACCTGGAAGCCTCGTTGGTTGAGACAGGATAAGGAGGAGGAGGAGGAGGCGGCGACACCATTTGTGGAAAAATGTCGGAGGGTGGATGATTGGGTGAAGAAGACAACGAAGAGGACGTGTGTTCATGTGTTTGTATGTAGGGGTTGCAGATGAGTGATAGATTGTGCGTCGAGCTCTGTCACCTGCTCAGGCCTGACAACAATGCCATCATAAGCAGCACCTGAGCAGCCGTAACACGATAGATGGAAGGCAGCCGAGAGAAAATACCTGCATCCACCCGAGAAGTGAACATTGCAGTCCTTTCAGCTCCTTATAAGTGTAGGAGTTAACCGCTCACTCCAGGCTTTTGCTGCTGCAGCTTCCATTTCAGCCACCTCCACAGTGGAAGATACAGGCATGCAGTGAGTTCATCCAGGGGGGAGGAAGCCTTCCGATCCTTTCCTTGAGGATAAGTAGAAATACCCCATACAAGAAAATGCCTCGCAGCTAAGGTTTTAGCAACAAGACGTACCAAAGGATTGTACTTACGGCACTCCTCATGAAGAAAGGCTCACATCAGAGTATTAAATAGTTGACGTCTTAGCATTTAAATAGCAGCTTAATTTTGCAGCTGGTGCAGGTGGAGCCATGCTTAAAGGCCCTGAAAACCCATTTTCTTAATACTTTTTATGGAGACCAATATGGACACACTATTACAGGCTAAAGTCTCTAATTTCTAATGAAAGATTGGTATTTTTGTCTATAGCTTCCTTAACCCTTTTCTGAAGCTGAAGTGTGAAGGAGCATAGAAAGGAAATACTTGAGGAAAGTACCACCAAACTGTACTTTACTGACCTTAGATGTATAAGTAAATGTATGTAGTTTCTTTCTTTCTGGCCAAGCCTGTCTGACCGTGTTCATCACCAAGTAGCTTACATTTTCCTCTATTTCTTTTGCTTGATCGTGTTCATCTGAAGGTTGTTTTGTGTAGAATTTGCTTCTGGGCTTTTCTCCAAATGTGTCCAAGCCAACACAGGGTTCAGGGTGATCTCGTGGCTTTGTGTCTGATCATAGAGCTTCTGTTTTGATATGCCAGAGCACAAGTCTAATGTTTTCGTGGACAGACTTCAGCTTAATCTCTCTCCAATCTTCAGATGCATACTGAAAATAACAGAGGCAGCTCAGTTTCCCTATGAAGCTCACTTCTTCATGCAATTTGTGGCTGTGCTTGTATCTCCCTGTAGCACACCTTCCCTTTCTAAACAAATCTGTAATGGAGCTCACCTCCACAGTAGTCTGGTGCGCTCTCCTGGTGTGCACCTCTTCATCTCCCTGATGAACACCTTGAGCAGGCAGCAAAACATGAACATTTACATTTAGTGACGGGAATTTCGGCTCTTTTTAGTGAGCCAGATGATTTCGCTCAGCTCAGCAACAAGAACCGGCTCTTTATTCACCACCAAAATCTAAGAGATTGTTGCTTGGACCGTGCCCTACGTCTCTAAACAATTCATCAAAATTCATAATCTGTAATTCAGTAATCCTGCTAACGGAGGTAAAAAGTTAAGTTTGTGGCAACATTTTGTTTTTGAAGGATTACTTACTGGTCGACGTTTCATCTCTTTCTGTGACTTTTCAGATGACTGACCGTATAAGGAGTATGGGATTATGTGTATACTGATATAGACACACCCTACAAGCCAAATGAAGGCTTCCTGTTTAATGTAATGAATTATTCCACACTTGAAATTTGAACTTCAAACTGCAAGAGAACACATGGAAGCGCTTTGCTGCACACACAAGCACAATTAATGACAATTACGTTTCTTAGTGGAGCCTTTAATCTTAACCTTAGGTGTTTAAGTGTAAAGACTTCATAAAACCCACAAACAATGGATAAAAGTAACCTTCAACAAATCATGTAGGGAGAAAATACAGATGGTGCAAACATATTTAAAAAAAACTTTTTTTTATTGTGACTGATATTATAGCACAGAAGGACAGAATTAAGGCAAAGAGATCAGCGCCATATGGTGTTAAATGAAATCTTCACATTTTAGTCAAGACACCGTCATTTTCTTCAGCAATGAATCACTTGTCTGACCGTATGGCTCCACTCATGTGTTACTCCAGCGCAAATCTGCACACAATTTTCTCTGAGCGTACATTCCCCCCTGGCAGAGATCCACAACGGTTAAATGCATGTAAATTCATGTTGAATAGACAAACACGCTGAATTCTCATAAATCTAAATCCTAATAAAAAAGGCTCCATGAATGGCAGCACTAATATGTGTATCTGGAGCGTTTCAGACAAGAAGATGTGATTCTAAGATTAACTGTGACCTGACCTTTAACCTTTCTATCATTTTTTTGTTTGTTTTTTTGTTGTTATCTGTGAGTTGTGAGCACATCTCCAAAATTAACTTCTTGGCTTATTTACCATATGGCTGGTAAAATATTTTTAAACTTGCCATTAAAGCACAGCATCACATATATGAGGATTTGGTGTCTTCTCTTTTAATTTACTTTATTAGTTTTTATTTGTTTGTAATAATCTTAAGGTTTGTACTGTTGTTTGGCCAAGCCAAGCATTTTGAGGTGTCGCTGTAGGCTCTGGGTGATTGTGACAATACTTCTAATTATTTTTTCTGAAACCAAACAATCAACAAATGAAAATATTCAGATGAATCCATATGGAAAAAAAAAGGTTAACTGCTCCGCCTCAGTCAGCTACAACAGTAAAATCCTGCTTTTACAAATGCATGACTGATAATAATCGATGATATCATTTCTACAGTTATGAGATAGATAGATGATAGATAGATACAGATAGATACGACAGACTCTGAATAAAAAACACTGACATCAAACGTATCCATCTACATCTATACAAGGCACTAAAGGTAAGCTACTAAAATTATACTAAAGAAACTATAAAAATATTCATGAATGATACAGAATTTCACAGGATTGATTGCACATTAAAAGCGATTGCACTTAAAAAGATTTAAAGTATGTCATAAAAGTGAATACCATAACATATAAAAGAGCAGTGTACGAAAAAGTGTGCTAGTGTGATAAAAAAGAATTAATGAAAATTTAAAATTACACTTTCAAAGTTATAAATTAGTACATTTTCAACATTTCCAAGGACTTTTACTCTCATTAATGCAGGGCTGTACCAGTACTTTTACTTCAGTAAAGACTCCGAGTACTTCCTGCACCACTGCCCTGCTCTGACTCTTAGGTTATAGGAGTAAAACACACAGTATTGCGATACACAGATGACAACATTCCCATTTGAACATTAAAGACGACAACATTCCCATTTGAACAATAACATCGACGACAACATTCCCACCGTACACACTCTTTACTCAAACGCACAGGCAGGTCACTGAATCTGAACATCATGCACACCAGCAGCAATGATGTAAAGCTATATGTGTAATATACATGTATATATACAGTACATATATATATATATATATATATATGATATACTATACATGCACAGAATACAAGACAGATTATATGAGCAGCACAGGAAAGGGAGCAACTGTGCAGAGACTAGCAATGGAATGATGTTAATAGACTGGTGAACTTTGTAAAATGCATATCACAGCAATGAAGAGATAAATTATAAAATTATACATTTCTGATTCTGACAATGTCTAGGCCAGCAGAGAAGGCCTTGCTGGCCCCGATGGACCACCACTGATATTAACCCACTGGAACTAGGATGGAGTTATTTGTAGAGGCTGGTATGTGTGAGCTGTTATTAATGGTTACTTTGCATTGTCTCCGTCTTTTCAGAACAACTTACACATACTCTCACATTGTTTATATTGCATTAAGGTGCAGTAAATTGATCTACCATCTCCGGATTCATTATTTACATCCAGTCTTGATGAACTAAGGGACTAAATTTTAATAATTGCACACTCCGCAATTATAGCAGTGAGCAGCAAGCCTGTAATTATTCACAAGGCCATTAACAGGTGTTTTCACTTTTTTTTTTTTGCTGATTCTTGCTCTGCTTTGGCTGAAGTTGAGCAGAAATACACTGGAAGTGCAAGATGAAAATAGCAAATGGGGTCTGGAATGTGTTGGCCAAAACCTGAGGCTCTATTCATCGGGGGGGGGGGGGGGGGGCTCCTCCCCAGGAAAAATAAGAAGAAAAACGTTTTTTAAATGAAATTTAAAAAATAAAAATTGAGCACATATGTATAGATTTATATGGCAATAATTTGTGCTTACAGATTCACTTCTACACTGCTGACACTTTTCTATGAAACAAGCTAAATCTCGTCTGCTTCACTTCAAAACATTTAAGATAGATGTTCTTAATAAGCCTGCATCCACAAAGCAAATTGATTTAGAAAACATAGAGAGTACAAGCCACGGACAACATGGCAATAGTTGTGCATAATGCATATGAAGACGCATGAGCACAGGTGGGGCTGTGCTGTCTCTGCTTCATTGTCAATAAAAGCTAAAAGTGAGCTGCAGTAAGCTATTTTCAAAATTGCTCAGCCATAACCTCAGTCATATAACCTGTAACGACACCTACGCACACCGATATAAGAAGAGAGAGAGAGAGAGAGAGGGCGAGGTAATAAAGAGTAGGATTTTTATGCCCACTTTAAAGTCTACTGGCCTAAAGAAATCCATAACTCTCTCCAGTTTCACCTCCTGGGCCTCCTCTGCCTTGATTCCTCTGACCATCTATCACAATTCAGTACTAGCTAGTGAGTCTAAACCAGACTGAGGAGTGGCTGCTAACTTTGGCTGATACTAGTCATCTATCTTGCAAAGCAAACTCTGCCTGTATTTGTTTCCGCCTAGGAGGTTGTGTTTTCACCGGCGTCTGTTTGTCAGCAGAAAAACTACTTGATGGATTTTCACGAGACTTGGTCGAAGGGTCGGGCGTTGAATTTAGAGTGGATCCGGATAGAGGAGTGGATCCATTCATTCTTTTCACTTCAACATTGTAAGAAACTACTTGACAGATTTTCATGAACCTTACAGGAACACTGAAGCCAGCCACTTTGATGTCACACATGTCTTGATGGACTTTGGATTAAGGTTTCATTTAATTCAAAAAGACTGTTGGGCCTTGGCGGAGTATGCACTCTGCTGAGTGCCATTCTAATTCTAAAATGCATTTAATTGTGCATCTAACTAATTTTATTTCATTTTCGGATGTTTGGAGAAGTAATGGCTGCTCTGTGAAATTATTTTCCCCACTCTCTTTAACCTTGGTGGATGTCTGCACTCTGTCACCCTGTTCCACATAGAAACTAGAATGGCTCTCAGAGCACATACCTCCGTCAAGGCCCAACAGTCCCCGTCAGTTCAGTCAAACATTATCCAAAATTAAACCCACAGCCGTCCCATACAGCAACTGGGAAAAGACCATCCACTATGAAAACATATTTAAGTCTGGTGGATTATTAGGAGGCCCGTTATTTTCTTTTTCTGACCTGCAACTTTGCTGTTTTTGCTCAGCCTAACAACACAAAGTTAGTGATTAACTGGTGAAAATTAACTCTAGTGAAACATTTATCAGCTACACAGATACGTCTCTCGATGATTGGTGGAGATCAAAACAGAGCTACTGCAGAGGGAAAGTGAATATTGGACTTACATTCATTTTGTGGGGAGAAACATGACTCCATATAAATGCTAATGTGGCTCCATGTCTGATGGATGTGTTGAGGCAACCGTTTGTCACATCATGATCTCAGTTCACGTTGGGTATGAAAGGGGAATCCTCGAAAGGCTCAGTCGCTCACAAACAAGGATGGGGTGAGGTTCACCACTGTGTGAAACACATGACTTTATAAAAGGATATTTCTACATGGGCTCAGGGGGGTTTCCTAAAATAGCTGTTGTCATTTGCAAACGATTGCATCCTGTTTTTATTGACGTTCATACAGCATCCCAAATTTTTGGAATCCGTTTTTTTAATAAGACGACAATCTTGGCTTAGTTACGCTGCCTCCAGGCTGCCAAAACAAATAAACACATTAATATTTAGATTTAAAGTTAGGGAAATATTTTGGTCATGGGTAAAAGAAAACACTGCTAACTCTTATTATTATTATTATTATTATATTAGACATGATGAGGATGTTGGTTTGCCTCAATACTAAGACGTTTTGTGGCAGTTTAGCATTAACATGCTACATCTGTCTCTGCATTCACCCATTCAGACACATTCATTCAATGGCATCAGAGGCAAATAAGCCAAATCCAAACGTTAAAACAAATCTAATATGGAGATTCTACAGTATATACAAAAGCAGTGTAACTTGCGTGTTTGCAGGTTCTAAGTGAATTATTAAGGCCCCTCTGGTATCTGTTACCACTGACTGTGTAATGCTCTCCGTTTCCTTTCACTCCCTCTCTGATGACCCTCTTGAAGCCAATCTGTAACGGCCACTAAAAGGAGCAGTTTAAAGCATCTCTCCACCAGTTTTCCATCACTCGGCAGCAGCAGGTGAAACACTGGACCAGAGTTCAATCAATTTATCTGCCGTGTGAAGGTGTCACCAGTGACCTCACACGGTGAGGTCCATATATGCTACACAATGCTTGTCTGAGTTCAGCTCCGACAAATTTCATCTGGATTTTTTGTGATAAAAAAAAGAACGTTTTCCTTGAGCGCCGTCAGGTTTGTGGATTCATCTGAGGCTAAATAATTTAGAAATCATACCCTTCTCCCTCACATCCTTTCACCCTCCTATTATCTCCGCCAAGGAAGTTATTTTTCCACTGGTGTCAGTATCCTGCTCAAGGACACAATATAGATGTTGGTTTGTTTCCATGTTTGTTAGCAGAATTACACAAAAACATCAGCAGATAGTTTAAATCTTGGTCAAATGGGTTTTTTTTACATGCAAAATAGGATTTTTTTTTCTGTTTCTGTCAATTATGCATAAATTACTTGACTGATTACCTTGAAACTGGATTTTAGAGTGGGACCAAATAAGGAACTGCTGAATTTTGGAGCAGCTCCGAATACAGGAATGGATCCAATATTGTTTTTTCACTTTGTTTAACATAGCAGGAGCCCTGAGGGCAGCCATGTTGATGGCATACATGCTTTGGCAGAGATATGTGCTTTTCTGACTGTTGTAATTCTGTGTGGACGAACATTCATCTTAATTTGGATTTTTCTTCAGGCAGCAGAAAGCTTAGAATAAAACATGATAAAACTGCAAAACCAAGATACAAACCTACCTCTAATAATCATAATAACAACAATATGATATAATATAATAATAATTGTTTAATTTGTCCATAGCTCACTGATAAATATATTCCCAGACATCGTATACCATCCAGATTTTCTGTCTGGTTCAGCACTAAGTACGGACATGTATGGACAAACCCGTTAATACAGGCGACAGAACACAGCCTTTCCTCCAGAATGGATTTTTTTTTTTGTCCCACTAGAGCTTATGATCAAAATCCAATATTTCATAGTTTATAATGAGCATGGCAGACTAACAAGGCGAGTGACTATAGCTCTCTTTTGCTTTGATTGCCTCATTTTATGGTCTGCTTACTTTTGTTTACCTTCATCTGCATGTTTTTGTGCGTTTGTGTGTGTTTTAAAACGTGTGGCGGAGTGGAATGGTGCAGGTATTGATGTGCCTTTTTTTTTCTTTTTTGTTGTTGCACAAATAGGGATCTGGTATTTGAACCTCTTGTTAACTTTTACCATCATTTCTCGTGCACATCGTTCTAGTCTGTTACTGATGTGCATCCAAGCCAAACCAAGCATGTTGTCTACATGTTTGAATTCTAGAAAGATTTGATCATGTGGATTAGCTGGTGCAGGGTTGAAACTCTACATATGAATGATCATTTCTCATATGCACTGAAAAACAAAATCATAATGGAGATGGTGGCAGTTTTAAAATGTTGCCTTATGGCATGAAAACCAAATTCATTTTTCCTCTACTTTTGCTTTTGTGCATAAATCTTGCACTTGAAATACACCATATTTCTGAGCAGAGTTGTCATTTATTATTATAACAGAGTAATTCTCAAAGATTTGCTGCCTTAGAACTCCTAACAATAACTCTCATATAGACTCGAAATAATTAACACTATAAAAAAGAGAACACAAATGATGTAAAATTAATATTCTATTCAAACACAAGTGAAAGAAAAGCTTTAAATTCCCCCAATTCTGTACCCCACCTCTCGCCCAAAGTCAGCTGGGATAGGCTCCAGTCCCTCCGCGACCCTACACAGGATAAGCAGTTACAGAAAACGAATGAATGAATGAATGGAACCAAACATCTACTGGCTCAAGCCTCATATTGTAGGACCGTGAAAGCCTACAGTTACTGCATGAATAGATGGATGGTGCTGAATGGTGCAACAGACATGTAAAATGAGGATTAGGATTAAAATTTAGCTGTAATTTGTGCCAATAATTGATGTTAATCTATGATTAATTTATTCTCTTTCTTATGACGTACCCATGATGCTGCATGAGATATTCTGAAGATGCTAAACACACATTTAAAACCAAATTGGTTCAGTTTGAGATGTTTCTTTTTCCTTCTTTTTTCCATGCCTCTACGAGGTCAGACTGATATCTTGTAGCTTGTGTAAAGACAATCACGGCGCTCTGATCCAGTTCTTGTAGGGATGCCCAAAGGGTCACAACCTGTGGTTAGAAATTCATGAGACTATCAAGCTGTTTGTTGGTCAGGACATCCCAATTACACCTTCCAGATATCTGCTGGGTGACCTGCAGTTTCCTCAGGGCCTCCTGGTGCCTTTACTGAACCGGGTATCTATATTACATGGGGTAAGTCTTTTTTCCAAAGACTGTAAATCGGTGGATTGACGTCTAGCTATTGTTAAGTTCATGCAAAGTGTATAAAATCTATTAATCTGCCTGAAAAATAGAAAGAAATTTAATTTTTAATTATTTAAAATATGATTTAGTGTTGCCAAATACCAGATATAGCTTTTACGTTGTTTGGTTTATGTATATATCATTCAGATATTCTCATCTTCATTCTTCATTTGTGCACAATAATGTACAGGTTTACACAACTGGTTGCTGAAGCACAAAGAAATGCATGTATCCATATGTAATTAGTCATTTTATACCAAGAACTCTCTTTATCATTTAAACAGTGTATCTGCCTCGTCATGACTACATCCCTGTTCTGGCTCCGACAGATTAAAAGCACACCTTCTGCTCACATCGTCGATACAGGTGATGCAGGGCTTCATGCAAGCATAAAGTGTAAATCATCCTCACGCATTGATCGACTTTGTACTCTGGAGTCTGAATCCATAGCAGTCAGGTCAAATGAACCAAAAATTAAATCAATGATGAAATATGAATGTTCATTAACCAGTTATGAATCATGCATTAATGGCGGCTGGATAAACATGCGAGCTGCCGTTCCAAAGCTCGGCCTCCCACCCTCACTACTTTGTCTGCAGGTCTCCCAGGATCCCTGAGAACTCATCTATCTGTAAGGAGTGAGAACACGGTTTTTGATTTTATTTTTGGCATGTATAAATTATTCAGATTGCATCCTCCTACATTTATCTCCGATGGAGCCCGGCTGCTTGGTCGGTGTTGAACTCTCCCCATCTAACTCTTACTCCATCTGTCTTTTCTCCTGCACACACACACACACACTGGATAAGATCTGTCTTTACCTCATCTCAGACAGACCTTGGCAGGTGCACTCAGGAATATTGATCATGACACTCTTGTGTGGCAGGCCTTCTCTGCAGCTGCAGCACAAAACAGATCGACTAGGAACTCTTTTGGGAGACGGCTAGAAAGGGGATTTTAGCTGTATGTTATGATGTCACAGCGAGCTCAGCGGCCCACAAGGTGCAGCGGGGAAGCCTTTACATGGAGGCACCACCAAACCGTGTGGCACTCAGAGGCTTGGATTAGCCATAGAGACTGAATAGTGCCACTGCATTATTAATCTAGAGGGAGGCTGAGGCATTCTTTCTGTCTTGTGAAACCCCATAGGCTAGACAAACCATTCCAGGCTCCCTCAGACCAACTGGGAAAAACCTGTCAGCGAAAGAATAAGATTCTCTCCCACTGCACTGCTGAGGTGCTTTTGAGCAACACATTTGACACTGGATTGCCCCAGTAAAGCTGTATTCGACAGTGGGGTGCAGTGGCTGCACCGAGCAGCTCCCAGGTGGGAAACTGGTGCAGGAGTCAGACTGGGAAGAAGAGCAGAGCTAAAAAAAAAAAAGGAGCTAGTGTGCAAAAGAACATGCCTGATCAGCAAAAACATCCCCTTGATAAATTAAGGATCATCTAAATTCATCCTGTGACAATCTCAAAACACGTGCAACCATCACAATATGCAGCAGGTTTACAGTATATTTCTACTGATACGCAAAAAATGAAGACAAAACACATCGTCCTGGTTTTGTAGACAGTTATGGTCATTTTTCCCCCCCCTTTCAAACCTCATCTGGAAGCAGGTCAGTCCTCATAATCCCATGCTGTGCAGCCAAACATGGGATAATCTCAATAACATGCTTTTTTAAAATGCATGTTAAGGAGATAAAGCATCACTATAAGTAACCAAAAGAAGAAAAATGTTTTCTCACTTACCAATACTGATATCCAATCAGTCATGGAGCCTGTTGACTTCATTCTTAGGAGCTGTATCATCCATTGGAATTAGTTTATACCCCTCACAGTCAGGTAAAACGGATTATTTAATGACAGTGGGCCTCATGCAGGAACATTTGATTGTATTGTTATCCTAAACCTTTTCTTGTGTCACTTTCTCAAGCTGCCTTCACAAAACCACACATGCAAAAGAGCCGCTTCAACCTGATGAATGCCACCTGTTTGTCACAAGGCTCGATTTTGGTCATTAGCATAATCCACGCCCCCCAAATTGCCATATAAGGCCACCTGCTCTGCTCCATTTATGGGCATGTTTCATCCACAAAATTGTCTCCCAAGAGTGAAATCAACTTTACACAGTGGAGCCGAACTGTTAACTTAAATCAGCAGATGAAAAAGGTGCTACAAATGTAATGCTGTCAGCCCTGATATACGGGAGAGAGATGAGAAAACATTGCAAAAGCTGTCAGCGTTGTGTCATTTCATTTCTGTGCAATGACAGAAATAAAGAAGGAATTGTTTGACATTAAGTTAACTGCCGAGAGCATCTTGCTAAAGCAAAGTGGCCCATAAGTGAAATGGGAGATGACAGTCCTCAGTGCCTCAGGAAAGAGACGTGCATGAAGACTCTGAAGTTTGAGATTTTTTATAGGTAGTATCAAATTGTTGTAGGCGCCCAATTATAACCTTGAAAAAAAAGGAACTCTGCTATCGATCTCCAAGCAAACTGTCGAGCCACAATACACATCGGTCTGATGTTGTAAATATGATGTTCATGCTAGGATTTATTGAGCTTTTTTCAAGTGTAAAAAGTAAATAATCATACCATCAAATTACATGTAATAGACTGTAGAAATACAGAACAGATTTTACAGTCCAAATTAATTAAACTACACTATATTATTGTTGATGAATGTTCATTGGAAAGTGGAATAACAGATATTATGTAAAAAAAAAGAAAGAAAAGAAAAAGAAATATAGTTTGCCATTATTGACATTACACTTAAAAAAAACAGTTCTTATTATTTTACAGACAATGTCTGTACTTTTATGCTCTTTTTGTATCAAATTAAAGAAACAGAATGAAAATCCATAAAATCAGGTGTGTGCTTTTTATCATTTGAGTGAATTGCTCCTTTGAAGAACTTTCACACATTCACATTCATCACTGATCCTCTGCTGTGTGCTTCTTTGGCTGGGTGACGTTCGGATTAGGTCATACTGCTTGGAAACTGATCGCGTTAGACTCAGCCTCTCAGTGGTTAAGGGTTACGTCATAAGTTATGGATGTTAAGTAAATTGGCAAACATCTGGGATGATATAAATAACCTTAATTTTCCACTAAACTTGGGGAATGAAATAACCCCCACTGTTTGGCTGATGAACAGCGTGCTCAGGCATCCTCATTAATACTTGCACATAAATTTCAACACGCTGTCATGCTGAGAGAGGGCGGCAGGGGCTGGCTGGTGAGTTCTCACTGCTTTGAATGGTGGCATGAGAATAAAAACACAATTAATGCCGAATGCACGTGTTAGAATAATTTGCTGTCTATGTGTTCAATTGAAAATGCAAATGGAAGCTGCAGTAAATAAAGTAATATTGCTTAAAGTTGATTCATGTGATAGAAGATTTCTTTTATTTAGATGCACACTGGCTGAGATGTGATTTGACCCCAACTGCAATGTGCATCAAGAGTGAAATTACACAACAGTGAAAATAAAACAGAGTTATATGCTATATGTCCTTTCGAAGTCCACAAAGGCAGCAAAAGTGCCCATCAATATATCTTGAAAACACTGTCACCAAGGCTACAGAGGAATACATCTTGTGCACAATCTGCAAGGCTAACAGTAGACACCTTGGAGGGATCAGGTAGCAGCGATGAAAGACAGCAATAAAGTAAAGCAATGTGACATTTTCAGAGGTCACCAGAGCAGAAAAAAAAACCCCACCCTGGAAATAGTTTGAGAGCGTATCCATGTGTTCACAAGTGCATACACATTCTGGATCAGCAGACGTGTCCATCCTTTTCATGCACACATAAAGACGCTGACGTTCTTCAGCCAGCAGCCTCAAGAGACGACAAGTGTGTCCAGGATCGCAGAGAAGAAGGTGCAGCAAGTGTCGGGTCAAGGGTGAGGTCATCATCACACGGAGGCCGGAGCCGAAGGCAGCAATCTCACAGCGTGTCTAATCAAAGCCTAAAAAAACATCTGCATGGAGAGAAAAATAACTCCACTTGGAATTCAAAAACCTTCACTGGGCCAAGCTTCAGAAGCTTAGAGGAAAGCTTTCCTCTCAAACCCACTTTGGAGAGATGGAGATGCATGGAGACAAGACAGAATAATGTGTTTTAAAAGACAACAAACACACTTAGGCATCAGGGTTTTTAAAAAAGTTATTAGCAATAATCAGAGTTATACCATGTAAATAGTTAAAAACACTCTCCTTTAACCCCCCCCCCCCCCAAAAAAAGAGAAACAAAACTAAATGATGCAGAAAATATCCTCTGTAGATTTAGTCTGATGACTAACATGGATGGGAACATTAAGGCTGATTCATAATAAGGCTTATAGGTAATACCTTTCATCTAAGGCTCCTTTAAAGACCTGCTCCTCTCAATATTAAGTGGATAATTGTGGGCTGATGTGAATTAACATACGCTTAAAGTATGCATAATCAAACTGACACTGAATTTATCCTCCCCCCGGAATCCAGGGCAGTTAAGATGTTTACGCAGTCTATATAAAAGCCTAAAAGTGAATTTATCATAGCTGGAAGAAATTATTAAGACGTCTTTAACTGGTTGGGTGCCAACTGTGGCTACCTTCCCATTGAAATGCCACAAGCACAGTCCATTACCTCCCAGGTATTAATGGGAGCCTTTTTATTTAGTGCACTTCTACTATAATACTCCATGCTGTTCAATTAAACCTGTTTTTTTTGCATTATTCATTTCAAATAGGGATATATACAGTAGATGTGAAAAGAGGGAGGCAAAATAAGCACATGCAGGGATTTGTTAGCCTGGCTGCTAGCAACAGCGATCTCTTTATTCATGGTATTGATGTGGCTTCAGAGATAGCAATGCTGCTTGCTTGTCCCTCCACTTCTGTCCACATTGATTTTAATTAAATGTATTACAGACATTCAGAGCAGGACTGGCTTTGGTGAAGCCTGATTTTCCCTCTAGTGCACCCATGAGGCATTTTTAGTTTTTAGTGAAATATCTTCACATAGATTTTCTGCAATTGTGAGCAAATATGCATGAGCCCCGCTGGAGGAATCCTAAACAGCATATGCTAACATACTAAACTAGGATGGCGAACATGATGAATGTCATACATACAGCTCAAATCAGAGCAGCGATCTTGAGTGTCCACTTTTTGATCCTCGAGGGTTTTCAAACAACTGGCGCCAATCCAGCCTGATCAGCCGTTTTCAGGGGTTAAACCAGCTCAAATGAGGCCTTTCAATTCTACTGATTTACATCCCAAAGATGTGAAAGCATATTCCTCACCCCAGGCTCTGCCAATAGCAATCTGCACTCGAGACTCTGGCCATAATCTGCCATCAGGAGAAACTTATTAACCTGTGCAATACGGCTAATTGCATAGGCACTCTTCACTTGTGCTTGGTCATCAGGTTTTGATGGGACAAAGGCGAAGGGTGTAAGGGGAGGTGGTAGGCCCGAGAGGTAGAAGACTGAGAAAGCAAAGAAATGGAATTGGAGGAAAAAGAGAGCCCACTCCTCTGTTCAGACACAACAGAAGTGTCTGTCCTTTAGCTGCTGCCATACTGTCACACAATGACACCATAATTACAGAGCAGGCACCAAAGGACGACAGGCACTGCCCACTTAGCCCTCACAGTGGAAATGGGGAAGCATGCAGGTGCAATTATACAACTCTTTTCTCCTCCACGTCTGAATTTACCCATCTCTGTCTGTGCAGCCAGTCTCCTCTGTATCAGGATAACAGGCATTTTACTGTCATGCCCTAAAGATAGAGGATATTTCCTCACATGTGCACATCCGATGATGATGTAATCCCTTTCCCTGATGGAGGCTGCCAAATATGTTACAGCAGTAAGATTTAGTCACGTGTCTATCAACATGACAAAGCTTTCTGAGCAATATTTTTTTTGTCATTGTTGTCCCGCTCAGAGGTAGAAACAACATATAATACTTTTCTATTGAAGATTAAATCCCCAGAGCTTTTAGTGTTGCACTTACTGTGATTAGTATTTGGCACTGTGCATGAATAGTTGATGTACGGCAGCCCTAAGCAAATTATTATCCCCACCACATTCATCTGACAGAGACCATTGATTTGCAATTAGTCCAGGGGTGATATACACCCAGGTCTCTCTTTTACAACCAGGTACAGCGTCTTTTGTGAGCTGCGCCCAGCTATTGTTGTCGAGTCCCACTGTGTCGCCTCAGGCTCTTAGCCAGCGTGGATAAAGTATCAGCTAAAGTGGTGTCGACTTCCACCGTCATCCTCTGAATTGCTGTGCATAAGTATGTAAGCGGTGCGCGCCTCCTCAGCCTCCTACTCCTCCCCTTCCGTGAGGTATGCAGGCAGTTTTATCAAACCCTGACTGGGAAGACAGATGGCTGTGAATAGGAGAGCCTAATGTAAAAGTGTGTGGAGTATGGCGGGGTGTGAGATAAGCGGCAGCCGGCCATTTCTCTCTGGCTGTGTTGAGGTACAGGGCCTTAAATCACCTGTTATCTCCTGCAGCCTCAGCCAGACGCTAATGGTCATCACAGTGGGTTGAACCCTGCAGGCAGCGGTAGGGGGAGGCGGGGTGGGGGCTGGAGCTGTGGAGGCTGCTCTCCACTGCAGCAGGTTCCACGTGGTCACATGGAGGTGTAGCGGGTTTTCCAGCAGCAACATTGGTCTTTGTGCTCTATGGCCCATTGACATGAAGCCATTAGGCTACTGTAAAGCGTGACATCACTCCACAGACGGAATTATAGCAGCCACACTGCATTTAAAGGAATAGTCTTACATGTTACACATTGGGCCTTATTTCCTGAGGCTGTACCGTCATTCTGATAACGTTTTAATCATTGGAAATGGAAACATTGTGATAGAAAAGTCCAACAGGAAATATTTTGACAAATTGTGAACAAACCCAGAGTTTAGACAGATTATCTATGTATGAAATTATTTTTATTTAATGAATGAAATCCTAAAACCTCATTTTAATGATAATAATAATAATAATATTCTCTTATGTTGCAGGAAAAATGTGTGTTTGCACAACTGTGGTATAGACTGTGATGGTTTTTTACTTATATATAATTCCTCCTCTTAAGTAAGTTAAGTTTAACTGGGTTGGGTTCATTCCAAGGCCCTGATAACGCATCGTATTTTCTAGGAGCAGCAGGGTCTGACATGGATTCATTATTTTTCTAACATCTTTCTTCGTTTTAGACATTTCTGTATTTTTCCCCCCTCTGCCTGAGTTGCTGATTTTGAAGTGTGTGTGTTTTTTGGCAACATTGAAGTCAGCATCTGATGACGGGTGGTGGGTTGACTGTATATGGTCATGAATATCTAATGTAATAGAGAAATATTTATGAAGTGAGGATTTCAGAGGCTTTAAAAGCAGAACATGTCATTTCTGCCGCTCCATCAAGGACGTAGTGGAGATGATGCTGTGGAGGAGCTTGATATCATGGGGGTTGTTGCTCTAATTAATCAACAACCACCATCCTGATGAAATGACATGAAATAAAATGGATGAGGTAATGTTTTAAAATTCAATTCACGTTAACTTTATTAATGTTTGTCGACTTCCTTCCCTACTCCTTGATTCTTTGGAATTCATAGCAGCAAATGAAACACACTGAAAACGATGACATCACAGCCCAGCTGCGCACATGCCTATTATACAGTCCCAGCCTGATTTGCGTATGCGGACAGAACACCATGGACAAAACAACAACAAAAAACAATGTCTGTCTGGTTTTGTTTGTGCTGAAGACTCTTGTAAAGTTTATTTATTTTTGTCTTTTCTTGTAAAGTTTATTTATTTATCTCTTGTAAAGTGTATTTATTTATTTATCTCTTGTAAAGTTTATTTATTTTTTTCTGTTCTTGTAAAGTTTATTTATTTATCTCTTGTAAAGTATATTTATTTATTTATCTCTTGTAAAGTATATTTATTTATTTATCTCTTGTAAAGTTTATTTATGCTACTCCAATGTAGATTTACTGCAACACGACTGTGATTTTATTCTGTGGTGTTTATTTTGAAAGGGTACGGCGCTATGTGTCTCTATCTATGTGAGCTAATCCACAGGGAGTGATACAGTATCTGCAGGGAGTGACGAGGCCGGAGGCCAGACTCCAAACTCCACCTACGTTCTGCAGCTGTAACATTTCAAAATCGAGAAGATGTCTGACTGAACGATGAAAGTAAAATGTCATTTATTTTCTAATTGTACCACAGTTATCCTTTAAAACATCCTCCGATTCCATCATGATGTTACTTTCACTTCCGTCATTGCCATTAATATGCACTATTATGACATCATTTGTCTCCGGAGGTAGACTGGGACGTCCACCAACTGGAAGCAGATTGTTCGATTCCCAGCTCCAGTTACAAGTGTCCTTGGGCAAGATGCTGATCCCCCAAATTACTCCATTGGTGTGTGAGTGTGTGTGAATGGCTGAGCATGGAGATATTATTGGATAGGAAGTGGTGGCTGCTAATGAGCAGGTTGCCACCTTGCATGGCAGCCTCTGTCATCACCATCTGAAAGTGTGTGTGAATGTGGCGAGTGCTGAGAAGCTCTTGGAGGAGTTGGTAGACAACTTTCACCATAGTGCTAATAATGTACTTCATCAGGCTGGAAATTCAAAGCACCGTCTGTCTTACAACAAAGGAAGCTGCAGAGAGCCGAGTGACGGTGACGCCGTCATCGGTGTGACATCACAGAACTCTCAGACCAGCTGTAGCATTCAGGAAACTGTCAAAAACTAGAAAAGCATGCAACAAATTGTTGTCAAGTAAGTTCTGCAGAAATCTTCAGCCACAAATCTGAATACTCTCAACCCGTATGCTGTTTAGAGGCAGCAGTCCTTCTTCCCAGCTCATCCTGAGGTATCCTGAGGTGTTTGCAAGCCAGATGAGATGTGCAATACCTCCAGCGAGTTCTGGGTCTACTCTGGGGTCGTCTCCCAGTTGGACGTGCCAGGAAAACCTCCAAAGGGAGGCGCCCTGAGGGCCTCCTAATCAGATGCCCGAACCATCTCATCTGGCTCCTTTCAACATGAAGGAGCAGCGACTCTACTCCGAGCTCCCTCCGGATGTCCGAGCTCTAAGCTCTCAGGGAAGAACGCTCCTCTTTGCTGCCATCTCATTGTTTTGGTCACTACGCAGAACTCATAGATTATTTCCAATTAACTGCAACGACTGTTTTATGTATAGAATACGCGTGTTTTCCGAATAGAATTATAGTCCTCCGGTGTGTCAGCACAGGATTATAAACACTGGTTTTATGGATTCACAGCAGGGATCATTGTTAAGTCCATTATGTGTGCCAAACAAAACACCTTTGGTCCTTTGAGTGAGGATGTACTCCACACCTGCCTGTGAGCCTGCTGGTCAGGCTCTGTGCCAGGAATCAGGTTTATAGCATCAGGCATCCAGATAACAGGAAGGATAAAATACAGAGCTAATAAAAGCCAAAGAGTGAATGATTACACAGTTGATTGAAGGTGAGTAGGAGAAACACTGATAAGATATGCAGGTTTCTTCAGCTGGTGAAAACCGGACAGTTTCTTGTTCCAGCTCCTCCTCTCAGCTGTGATGCAGGCCAGGTACTGTAGGGCAGCCCTGACTTGTTACCGCTGCACCAACAGAGAGAGCTGATTGGAGCCGGCCAGGGCGACAATAATCATTTCCATTCCCCCTCCATTTCTCATGAGTCAGTCAGAATTAATTCAGCTTTCCTTTACGAGATTAGAATTCCAGAAGGCTGTTGAGTTCCCACTTATCTCTATATAATATGAAGTCCATCAGGACTGCACGGCCACCGACTATGGTCCACGTTCCTGAGGCATGTTAAAGCACAGATCTGCAAAGTTTGTATTACAGGCTACTCACATGCTAATATGTATACAGAGAGCATATGAGCACATGGAGTAAAGCCCATGGTGAAGTTCATTTAGGGTGTGTCCAACTCCCTTTAGCTGGTTAATCTGGGCATAATCTGGCTGCACAGAATGCAAAATCTTGGAAAACCTCATTTTGCGTGTGTCTGAATTTGTGGAATTATGAGACACAAGTTTATGGTAATACTGAGACCCTCAGGTTTCTATTCAGGCAGACATGACAGATGTGCTTTCACAGTCAGGTAGGTTGTTAAAGGTAGTAAACATAGCTGTTCCCCATCATTAGCTCTAGGGACCAATTAAGTTTCCCTAATTGAGCTGACGAGGTAAAGACGTACAGTTTTCATACATAGTGTTGTGCTCTCATATTTTCTCCTCTTATTTACAAGATGACGTAGTGATGTAGTGAGTAAGTCCTGCTACACACCAACATTACCCAAAGAGCAGCCCACTGCAAATAAGCGTAGCTAAAATACAAGAAATAAACACCGACTTTGAGGAGAAAATGGCTGAATACTCGTGAAATTATCTGTCCGTGGAGCAAGACATTTTTACTGGTCGAGAAATCTTTAAATAGGTTGTTATTCAAGAAATAAGTAGGCTATAAATAATTTTCAAAACAAGACAAATTATCTCATGTTTCCACATCGAAGATTCTAAATCTTGGCAAGTACCAAACAATTTGCAGTGAACTCCAAGGCTGATCTGCTGGGACACCCAGCGGCCGCCACAGAGCCAGTGGCTTTAAACCAGAAAGGGAGACTTGATCCACAACCTTTTCCCTCAGCCTTTTAAAGCAACCTAACCTGTTGACGTGCGTTTTCAAAAACACGAGGCACTCGTATTGGACGGCTCCCCCATCAACACATTACAACTCGACGTGGGAGGCCTGCAAACAGCCTGGCTGTGCACTAAAACGCTCGGCGACAATTAGACCACAAAGAAAGGTGCCTGCCGAAGCCCTCGCTGCTCTCCATCAGGAGCAGAGCCCAATTAACTGAATAATTAACTGAACTAACGTCTCTCTTAAACGACGGTTAAGGCCACTATGACAGTAACGAGTGTATTTTAATTAAAGTGCCCTCCAGTTCGCGTGTGCATTTATAAAGCCCACGAGGGACTCTTCCTCAGGCTGTATGTGCATTGTGATCGCTTTGTCAACGTGGGCTAAATTGGTTGCGGATTGTTGTCAGGCAGGGACAAAAAAACAACAAAAAAACAACCCAATAAAGCTATTTCTCTCCCTTGCACACGCCATAAAACTCATCTCCGCAACCAGCGCTGCAGCTTTCCTTATGGGTGTCCAATAGAGCATGCAGATCGGCATTGGAATTAAAGAGGGATCCGTAATGAGACTCCCAGAGCCCCCTCAGTAAGAAAGTAACAAGACAGGCAATAAATAAGACACAAAGAACAAGACTGCACACGATTTAGACGTGCAGGAAGTAGGAAGTGGGACAGCAGACAGGAGCAGGAAGTCCTCCGGTGCTTTAATGACGTACCTGGCTACAAGGGAAGAGATGTTTGGTATTTGTGGCAGAAATGTCATGTAGCTGTCACAAGGAATATCTAGATGAAGGATGGTAATGTCTCCATTGACGGCACTGATCCTGCTCCTCAGTTTGAAAAATAAATCAAAGACAGATTTAAGAGTTTTTAGCTCTTAAAAGACTCGAATGCATTCACTCTCTCCCTGAATGATTTATAAAACAAACTACTGCTACTATTTGAAGGCAGGAGGTAGCTCTAATCCTGGGATGTCGAAATGATATCAATTTTAGGCGCGGGCTCCTCATTTTATGGAGATATCAAAAGATGAACTTAAGGTAATGACTTTTTAAAAATAGATGATGCCCTTCAGGAAATGAGCACTTCAAATATGAAACAGCCTTGATTTTCAGTTTGGGATGTCTGTAATGCAGCTGAAGCATGAGCAGCCTGATTGAACGAGCAGGTGTCGCCCGTTAGGAGGCGCGGGAGCAGATGGTCGAAAGAACCGGACCAAAAAGGAAAAAAAAAGTGTTGGTTTCTCAAGTTTATTCGATCTGTGGTTATCAAAGACAATGCCCAAGAACATAAATTATGATTAAAAAAGCCTTCATGGTGGGGAGTTTGATATGACATAGCTTTATCATTTTTAAAAGTAGGCATATTTATCCTCATTTGTTTTAAAAGAGCAATGTTAAAAGTAAAAACAAACAGATGGACAGAAGAGACAGCAGAGGTGCCAAAAAAAAAGAGAAAAAAAAAGACATTTTTCTCAGTGGAGTGCTTCTTTAGATGAGCCTCAGGACGGCTGTCTGGGGTGAGCATGTGCACCATGAGTTCACCATACTTCACATAATCTTACCATTGTTCACCAGAGGTCACCAGCAGAGTAATTGGAGTTCACCATTGTTCAAAGTGCTGGGGGCTGAGGACAGTCCCCACTGTCATCGCCGGTCTCCTGCTGGCTGCACGAACACTATTCAGTCGGGAGGAAAGTCAGTAATAAAAACACACACTGCTCACTAATAACCAGGCACCAGGTCGTCACATGGCCCCTTCAGCTTAGAACAGCCCTCACAGGCACACTTGATCGTACACATCCATCCACACGTGCACACATACACATACACACCCACTGTACAGTATACAATGCACAAGCCCCATACGCACGGAATTAAGATCGTTAAAAACACTTGATGAAAGCACAATATGGTATTTCAAAATTAATTGCACATGTATAGACGAGATGGAGGAAGCACGGTGAGTGGAGCAGGAGGAGGAGGAGCAGGAGGAGGAGGAGGTGGGTGGGGTTGTAGTGAGCATGGCAAGAGAGTACATTCAGTGAACCAAAAAAAACATGGAGAAAAAGAGGGGGAAAAAAAAGGCAAGATTAGAATCAAAATCACTGAAAATAATTAAATAAAAAATCACTTTTATCCAGTTTGTCTTTTTTTTCCTTTTTTTTCCAGTCATTGATTCGAAGCTAACTCTGGGGGGGGGGTGCCAGTCTTACAGGAGTAAGTCCCAGTCTCATCTCTGCTGTGTAGATCTGAATGGTTTCCTTTCTTTCTTTAAAATCAGTGTTCAGCGTCTACATCTCTACACACCCAACGTCAGAGCATCGGGCGGGGGAGAGGGGGGAGGAGGAGTGGTAGGTGCAAGTCCCCCATGACCTCACCTGTGCACAGTCATTTACACAAGTGTGTGGACACACAAACGCACACATTCGCGCATTCATACACACACACTCTCACATTAACACGCAGTGCATTCTCATTCCCATCACCCCTGGGAACGGGCCTGTTCTCTCCTTCTCATCTCAGCGCACTGAGTACGCTCCTCTCTTCTGTACAAAAGCAGCCTCCTTCCCTGGAATCGGAGTCCGCGTGTTCCTCCTCACTCCTTCTCTTCTTCCTGTCATTTAATCTTTTACTTCTTTTGAGAGTTGAGCAGTTTGTCTGCCTCCGGATACGTCGGGTACTTCACGGTCTCGATTTTCTCTTTGACCTTGTAGGAAGGGTAGAGGCCAGTGCGGCCCAGTTTGCGGTTTATGCCTTTGGAGTATCCGTCCCAGTGGTTGCCGGCCACGCCGATCACATCGCCGGGCTCCAGGGGAATGTCCTCGCTGTTGCGTGGCTGATGGGGGTAGATGGCAATCTGGTTGTGGGCGTTTTGACCTCCGAAGTAGTAGATGTCATCCAGGGAGTAGAAGAACGAGGAGGCGTCCGGATGCAGCATCTGCATGATCTCATAGGCCACACGGCAAACCTGAGACGGAGACAGAACCGGGGGATTATTTTTAGGCGCTTGGATCAAGAAATGTCTGTCAATGTATTTGTCCTGAAAACAAAGCTGCAGAGGAAAGAGAAGATGCTGGTAAAAGGAACAAAAGGACTCCTCATTGCAAGACATATACGTTTAATTTCATCCTGGTAAAAGAGGGATAAAATGTGCTCAGCAACCCTTTCAAGTCAGATCCTTGTAGTGGCCTAATAAGCCCAGAGTGTGAATCAGAATTACAGGCTCACACATTATTCCTACGGCTGGCAGGAAGCCAGGACAGTCCATGTTACTGATGATCAGAAAAATGCTTGACAAATGCCTTCGTAATGTCAAAGCCATAGCAAAGGGCTAATTGCTTCCACGCTTTGAAACATGTGATGAAAATATGACGACGAGGTTGTTGACAATCACATGATTGTCATTTTCAAAGCGGTTCTGGTTTGGCTTGTGAGAAACTGGAAACGTCAGGTGATAATTGTCTTTCCGATTTTAGCACAAAGGCTGTTTTCTAAAGCCCCGTTCATAATTCATAATCCCACGACAGCATTTATGTTCTTATCTGATCCAATTTATTTGTAATTCTTGAACCGCTGTGTGTTATTAAAGAAGGGTTATCTCTTTTATGTGGTTATTTCTGCTCTTCTTAGAAGACAGCAGTTTGACGTATTATTATTATTAACTCAACCAGAAAAAAACAATTTCGAGCTTGAAGGTGGATTATTTGTCTCAAACAGTAGTTTGACATCAATTTCAATCCCATCTGCCGGCCTTCATCAGCTGTTTTCATGGAGGTGGTTAAAGTTGCTATCACGTGTAGTATCAGGTTCATGTGATGACAACTGAACCATCTCCATGACAACTGAGCAAACTCTGTTTGGTGACATCATCATGGCGACATCACCATAGTGCAACGATACAACAATTTATTATAAGTGACATTAGTATTGGCATAGGCATGAGCTGTGTCTTTATTTAATGTGTATTCAGGAGCATGTTGGAAAAGTCTTATGGGAATCATTAAGTACCAATAAATCTATTAACAGCAAACACTAAACAAACAACAAAAATAGCATTTTTCTTACTATATATATATATATATCCAGTTAGTCCATGTAGTTTCATGTAAAACCCATTAAAACACCACTTAATGCCGCCTCTAAATGAGCACTAAGGAGAGTGGGCTGACCTGTGACGAGAAGGTGCAGACCAAGAAGTCAGTCTGAGACAGGAAGTGGATATCCAGGATGACTCCTCTCAGCGAGTTCTCCGTGTAGCGGTTGTGAAGGCCTGCCGACCACGAGATGGAGTTATCACTGATGAACTCGTAGTCAGGATATCTGGGAGGGACAATGAGGCGGGAGTCAGACAATCAGATAAAGTCACAAGACAAGTTGAAAAGGATTATTAAGATTATTATGGATAATGCACAAGCAGACACACACACATATACACACACACACACACACACTCATGAACACTGACTTGGTCTTGGCTTCCTGCAGCAGGGAGGGATCGTCGGTGGCCAGGTAGACTCGTTTCTTGTCCACATGGACACGTCTGGCCAGATGTTGAAACTGCTCCTCCACGTGCACCATGTACTCCTCGATGGGATGGAAGGCCGCCTCCGTCCCCACTTTATCCGTCCTCCTCACATGGACTCTGCAGACAGACAGACAGAGGCGCCGTCGGCGTTACAGATGGTAAATTAATCATTTCTTATGAGACATTTTCACTCTAAGCTAATAGGGAGTATTAACACAGTTATACTGGTGGTCCTCATAGCCCCACAACTGCACTAGTGTTTGGATGGTGGGAGAAAAAAGGGTCTAAGAAAAAGAAGAAAACAAAAGAATCATCCTCATACTGAAACTTTGGCAACCTTATTTTTCCATCGTGATGAACAGAAGCTTCTTCCATCAAATGTCTTCCATTCGGGCAGCAACAACTTCCTTTTCTCCACCACAAACAGAACAGTGTTTGTGCCGTAAAGCCCAACAGCTTTAGAGCCGCCAGCGTACTTTAAATTATAAGCTGCTTTGCAATGCTGAGCAATGCTTTTTTTATTTTTATTTTGCAGAAGCACACACACACACACACACCGTAACCCTGAATTATAAAGTGAGATATTAAGTACATGAATAAATAAATGTGTCTTGTCTGCTTCCTACAGCACAAAGTTAAAATGCTTGTATTGTTCTTTCGTGTGGAACAGGGAAAGTTTTGCAGGCTGTACTGAAGCATAGATGATCGACAAATGCATCATAATTAAGGAAAACAACTGCAGACAAATCAATACACTGAAAAATGTTGACATTCACTACCTTTTAGAAGTTTGAAATAGGCGATTCCAAACTTTTGAATGGTGGTCCACGCTTAAATATTTGATTCAGTAAGTCTTTATTTTTCTCGAAGAATCCTAGTTTGAACTCTCCAGTGTGTTTTTTTTTATTGACATGCATTCATGTGTTGCAACATTTTCAAAATACTTGTTTACATCTCTGGTTCTTTTCTCTTCCTTTGCACTTGAGTGGCATACTTGGGGAATCTTTCCATTGTCGGTACAAACACAAACAAGAAAAAAAAAAAAGATGGGACAAAAGATGAGAAAAAAAACAGAAGCAGGAGAGACAAACATTGAGATAGAGACAAAGTTTAAGAAAAACAGAAATAAACTGTATTTTCATTATCCTTCTTGTCCCTCCCAGTAAGTGAGGACAAGAGTGTTGTCAGCGGCTGATCATACGAGAAAGAGATCGCGGCTTGTAAACAGAACAAAGGATGGAGAACGGAAGGAAGGCATCCCTCAACTGATGGAAGCTCAAGTACTATGTATTTGTGCACATCTTTGGAGAGCTTAGATACGGACGAGACAGACGAAACAGAGCAATACCACCAGAAATGGTCGAGGGCAGTGTAGCTACGACTCAAGCAAGGCATGACAGACGTGTACGGAAACAATGAAGAAGAAAAAAGGGAAGTGGAAAAGTGAAAACACTCTTCTTCCTCGAGTCTCGATGTACTTAATGGCCTCACAGACGACCGCCGAGTACATTGCTATCTCTGCTTTTACCTCTTTGCATTTACTAGGTACATTATCACAACCTTCTCCGACCGTCACCATATTTGTTGTTGTCGAACTTTTTGAGACTTCACTGCCCTCCTCCACTACCCTTGTATCAATGTTGATGTAAAGCATGTACGGAAGTATGTGGCCGTATAGAGGGCGCATAAATGGGCCTTTTCTTTACCCATTCAAGATTTCCATTGCTTAAGGCTTCCTCAAACTCTTTAGCGAGAATGAGACCGAGGCAGAGAAAATAAAGAGTGAGAGGTTCAGGTCATTTCTACCACTCGCCAGTTATCAATTAGAGACTAACGAGGATGTTCGCCAGAGAAACACACCCTTTATTTGCTCAGTGAATAAAACCCAAAGAACGGAGTGAGAAGGAGTGGGCGGCAGGGGCGTCCGAGTCTTTCATTTGGCTCCGTCTCTCAGATCAGACAGAAGTCTTGACTCCAGGCTTTTCCATCCTTTGTCAGGGTCCCTCTCTCCTGCTGCCTCGCTTCTTTCATGTCGACAGGTTTTGTTCCTGTGAACTCTTTTTTGTCTTGCCCCCTTTCTCTCTCCGGCAGAGCAGCAGAGGTTGCACTGAGGCATTACTTAGCCTCCTCCCTGGCACTCTCCCACAGTAGTGCCACAGTAATTCAGTTCATTCCTCTCTTTTCATGTAGCACTGGCAAGGCAGGGCGATCCTCATGGTGGGCGTAAAAGCATGCATTAAAAACATCAAACACGCCCACACTAGACACGGAAAGTTTGGATTCTCAGCCGTCTCAGACGAAGAATGTTGAAAAGCTGGGTTACTTGGCTATCCAACTGTAGCTGCCATTAGCATTTGAATTTTTCTATATACTTGCTGTCAAAATGAACTTTGACATCAAAACCTATCAATGTTGTTCTTAATATTTAGCAACAGATGGGTGACAAATTAAAGGAGCTTTAATACTCATAGATCGTCTGTGGAGCTGGAGAGACGAACACCTTTCTTCTAAAAGATATGACCTTTTTTGGTGGTTTGATTGGGTCCAAAATCTCATACAGATGTTCAACTGGCCTGAGATCTGATCTGATCATCTGCAAATGAAAGAGTCTGACTTGTTCTCCAGTTGCCTGATGCAGTATCATAAATTATAGATGTCGTGGAGGTAGAGATCTATGATCATTCTGTAAACATTTTCACACAAAGTGCTAGTTGTTATAGTAACAAAGGACCAAATGATTACTTGCATGTGAAGAGGTTCACGCGTAGTGATGAAGGATTGTCCGTACCTCTGCAGTTCTTCTTAACAAATGATATGCTACACTGAATCTGCCTGATGTGTTCACATATTGTAGGTTAATGCTGTGCTTTTACACATTCTATTCAAGCTTAAAACCTCAATACAACTGAAGCACATTTTTATTACTAAAATACCACTTAATGAATAATTCTCATTACTCGTTTTCACAAAGTATCTGATGTGATTAAAACGGTTTCTCATCCGTATGATTTTTCTGTGCTCATGTACCCACATTTGTTGCATGTCCTGCTGCAAGAAAATGTCACTAATGTAGTTTATTCTAAATTAGGCGCTCTCTCTCTCTCTCTCTTCTAGCTTATTATGCACCATAAATACTTTAAGTTAGGGGGAAAAAAAGAAGAAAAAAAAGCCTGGACTACAAACTTTCTGCTGTAATTTGTATTTTTAAAATCCTATATTTTTTTTATATTGATTCTTTAAGATATATTGTTTTCTGAAAACTTCAGTGGTTAGAGTAACCTATACATGCAGGGTCATTATATTGTGACCCTCATTCAAGATAGAATAGATAGAATAGAATAGAATGTTGGCAGGTCGGAGCAGTGATGATAGCCGCCTTCAGTCATGTGCTGAGGGAGCAGCGGGGCCAGAGTGTTGGTGGCGACTGAGGTGTGTAGGGGTCTGCTGGTGGTAGTTGAGACCGCTGGGGAACAGCAGCCCTTTTGACGCTCTCTCCATCAACCCCTGCTTCTCCGATTGCTGCCCTCTCACCTTTTCCTTGGGCCGACACTATGGATCCCTCTCAGCTCCACTTTTGCATCTCACATTCACAAACACACACTCACATATATCACCTTCCCTCACAGTATACAGGCACTTTGTTGCAAGATCAGTGCAGACTGGAGGGGATGTTTGAAAATAAGGGATAAAAACTTTGTTCTGCACAGCACTGAATTTCAATAATGCTTTCCCAAGTGATATGCAGAGAGAAAAAGGGTGGGATATATGAGGGTATGGGGAAACACAAAGAACGGCATTAGAGATGTGTATTACGCTATAAGAGCAAGAGAACTGTGGGTAAGGATGTGCGCCTGGAGAACACGAGGTAGAGACGAGTGAGAAATATAAAAACGTGAAAAATCTTGGGAGCAGAATAAAAAAATGAAGACAGAGCAATGATCACAAATGAGAGGATGTGAGAAGATGGGGAGATTGAAAAAGTTGGGATGAGGCGCAGAAAATTACAAAAACAAAAAAAAGAAGCCGGAAAAAAAAGGACGAGGAGAGTCAAAGAGGCCTTAGATAAAGAGACGACAGCTGCCGCGGTGATGAGAGGCAGGGAGGTAAGAGCATCTGAGTAAAGACGGAGGAAAAAAGCGAGAAATTGTAACAAGAGGAAGGTGTAAAAAAAAAAGAAAAAGAGGAGTTATGAAGGGCGAGAAGCTGGCACAGAGACTATGAACATATGCATCTGAGAGATATGAAGGGGATGAAAGACTTAAACCAGGCTGATCCACAAGCTATTAGAATATAACTCTTAGCATTTGTTTTGAACTAATTCCTTTACCAGCCGGGTGGAGTCAGCCTCATGGGACGGCACAGAAACTTTAGACCAAGTATCTGAAAGTCATATCACATCCTTTCCAGTAACTGACAGCTTACCAGTCATTACGGGCATTGTCCTAATGAGGTGAATCCCCTCCTATCTTCTACACCAAGCAGGTTGCAACAACTGAAAACAATTATTTGCAATAGCGTTTGATTGAGATGCTGCTCAGACAGGTGGAAAGGAAAGGCTGGCCGACAGCTGACCGAGCGCCTGACAAGCAAACAGAAAAATAAACGAGCAAATAAACTACAAAATGTCCCCAACCCTTTTCTTCGAAGCTGCTATTTAAAGTGGCTGCACACAATCCAAACGAGGGGTGGCCCTCGTGGGAACTGAGCACTGCAAACTGATGAGTCCTTTTCCAATTATGCAAAGTTTCAAGTTAGTTTCAAGCTGTGAGAGCAGAATCCCTGGAGACGGCACAGTGCTGAGTAGTCGCAATCACACCCCAGGCAATATCAAAGACTGAAATCAGACCGAATAATGGCGTATTTGGAAGGCTTAGTATCATCTCATCTGCAGCACTGAGGCAAAGTTTTATGAGAAGTAATATCTACTGTAGGAGGTACTCATATCAGGACACTTAGGTGCGATGTAAAATTATCTTGCTGCATGGCCAGATAAGAAATAGCATAGAAATAAGTAGGCTAAAATAAAAAAAACACCTATTTTTAGACAGGCTAGGAGAATGGCTCTGGGAGTCGCCTTATTGGTTGGTGAAATATCTCCGCAACTATTGGATGCATATACGTTCCCCAGACGATGAAGCGTACTGACTTTGATGAATCCCTGACCATCCATCTAGCCTGACCAGCAGCTTGACATTTGTGGTCTGAGTGAAATGTCTCAACAGCTGTTGAATGGACGGCCTGGATATCTGCTGCAGACATTTATGTCCTCGTCAGGATGAATTATAACTCTGGTGATGCCTTAATCTTTCATTTATCACCATTGTTGTCCACTACACTGTAAAAAAGAGAGAAAGAAACCTAAACAAAACAAAAAGTTTTATAAAAAAAAGAAAGAAAGAAAGAAAAAAAGCCAGATGTAGTAGTAGCTGTAGTTGCCAGAATAGTCCTGTAAAAGCAGAACAACCTTTTGCATTTTTTCTGCAGAATTAGCATAACAATACTGCTATAAAACAAATTCTTTCAGGAATATTTGCCTGCCTATTGTACATTGAATCCCTTTCAGTTTCACTGAAAAACACCAAACAAACAACACTGTTTAATTAAAGCCTCATTATAAGACTCACATTTACTTGATTTTCTTCTGCAATTTTAATGCACAAGTTATTTATGATCAGGGGTGCACATAACTGGTGTGCAGGCGTGGTATAAATAAGCAATGCGCAAAATAAACGACGCGAACAAGAAGCTCTTTTGCGTAGCACCACTGTGCACATTGTGTCTGTGTCTAAAAACTGACAGATTAATTAATTAAGGTGCGAGTTGAACGGCACAGGGCAGCTTTCAGTCATTGATACATGAAACACGACAGTCAGACATATTATATCACCACCATTAGAAAATGAAGAGTCACGAGTACAGAATAAAACTTCTTTAAAAGAAGCTGAGTTACATGAATATGTATGTGCATAGCAGTGATGTCATGAACAAGCAAAAGTCTTCAAAGGATAAATAAAGTTAGAGAATTAACCCAACAAAACGATCCTATCAAATGAAGTTACTCTTAATACTATTGTATTAACCTCATATTAACCTCAAGCAAAGCAGTGTTTGTACTGCACCACAGCCCCTATGGCTACGTCTGGTTTCTTCTTCCTGTGCCTTCTATTTGCTTTGACTGTGAAGCACTGTAAACATAATTACAGAGTTATGCTACAGAAACAAAGACCTTATTATTGAAGTGGTTGTAGCCACAGAAAAGGGAGCAGACAAGGACGCGCACTGTGGTGAGGAGTGATAGCTGATTGTCCTTACCCGATAATGGGGTGTTTGAAGCCCAGCTTGGCGGTGGTCTGCTGTATCTCCTTCTCCAGCCACGCCTGTGGACGCACCAGGTACTTGACGAACTGGGACACCCACCAGACGGAGGGGTCGCCGTGCAGGCGATGCAGGCGCGGGGCCAGGTCCTCGGGTATCGCCAGGGGCAGGTAGGGGGGCCGAGGGTGCAGGCTGTCCACTATGGGCAACTCCACAACCTGGACGTCCTTATCGTGGGCCTCTCCTGGTGACACATATAATATGATGGAGGAAGAGTTATGTATCCTTGATTTTGAATGCATTCAATCAAAGTTATTGCGGTTATTATTCGAATCAATGCACTTGTGTTTTTCAGCTACGTCATCAAGAAACCACAAAACTGCGATGGAAGCTGAGAGAGGAGATAGAAACGGAGGACAGCGTGATGACTGTCAGTGAAGTCGGCTGAGCGAC
The DNA here is from genome assembly GCA_037577475.1 of Chaunax sp. Z400. Taxonomy (NCBI): domain Eukaryota; kingdom Metazoa; phylum Chordata; class Actinopteri; order Lophiiformes; family Chaunacidae; genus Chaunax; species Chaunax sp. Z400. The sequence goes on from CM075202.1 coordinate 4,404,505, forward strand.
TTTGTGAACCAGACAGTGGTACAGCCAACTCTACCGCTGTCCACTGCGATAGACTGAACGTGGTGTCAGAAGCCCAGCAGGAGAGACGCTCTGTGGTTCTCTGAGCAGGTCATCTCTCACTTTCTCTGCTTTTGCAGGAATCTGATGTTTCTCACATCACAGACGACAAAGAACAGCATTCAAACGTGAGTCAGGTGAAACACGAAACTAATCCTGGTTGACACTGATATCTGCAATGAGCAGCCAAGTCCGATTCGACTGACAGGATTCCGAGTCGGGTACAGTCCTAGTTGTGATGCAGCATTATTTCTCAGCCCTATTATATTCATTCCTTTCCTGTTTCAACCATGAATCCAAACCCCCCACCCCCCACCCTCCGCAAGTCCAGCTATTGTGATTGACAGCTGCTCTTTGCCTGTCCTTGCTTTAAGTCCAAGGTAAGCTCCTTCTATAAAGACCAGGGCCAGGGGCTGATGGGAGGGGGTGTCTGGGGTCTGGCATCGGGCCTTTCAGCTTGAGTCCTGCTTGGCAGAAGCCCGGGGGCAGAAGGTTGAACACGACTGATTATGAAGGTCACCTCTCAGGGCAGCCCCCTGTGCACTGCCAGACCTCTACACATATTATGGCTAACTGTCAATGCATAAAGAGGCGTAAATGTGCAAGATGAACACCTGCATGTGTGAAAACACACACACACACACACACACACACACACACACACACACACACACACACACACACACACACACACACACACACACACACACACCTGCAGACAGCACATGCACCAATAGATAGACATGCACATGCAAAGACACACATGAGCATGCACACGTACAGGTTTGAGGCCCATGATGTCAGATTAAAGTAGCCTCTCTATCTGCCACAGACAGGCCCTAATACAGCTGCAAACACATCCATGACACACTTCCACATGAATGGCATAATGACTCATTAAAAATGGCCTTTCATGGCGAGGGTACATGTTATAAACAACGGCAGAAACAGAAGCTTCAATTTGTGTGTGTGTGTGTGTTTGCCTGAGCATGAACTGAATATAAATTGGTAGAAGCATTAAATATTGAACACAAAAAAATATTCCCAGGCCTGTCTTTGCTTATATAACAACATTGGCATGATTCAAATAAGGGGAAATAGGCAGATTTTGAGGGCTGTACGTCTTGGCACAACTGCACAGATACGCAATTCGTCTTCCTCCCACTGCTACTTAATTAGATCACAAAGCTCTTTTAAATTTCATCACAACTTCAAAGCTCGTGCATAGATGTTCCGTATGAATCGTAAAAAGCACATAGGACTGCGTGGACGTAGATTCCTAGACTGTATTTTAAGCCTATGATGTGTTCCGCGCCTAATAAATGTTTCATACGATTAACGCAACTGTGAAACCTGAGAACCAAAGAGTGACACCATCCAGGCACAAAATACAGAGCCTCTCAATTCATAATACATCTGAAATTGAGTTTATGAACTTGGAGAACTCTTGTTCCAGTCTTTGCATGGTAGGGAACATTATGTTTCTCCTGCTGCTCTCAGACTCACTCATAAGGCAGTAATATCTCTGCAGAGAACCTCAAAGGAATACACTCTCTTTGGCAAATTAGCTCTTTGATCAATGAGCCATTGTTCCAAAAGAAGACCGGTTTCCCCTTTGTGTGCTCAAAATTTCGGCTGTTATACCAGGCCAGCGAGATGGTGGTGAGCTCTCTCATGCCGTCCACTGAACATCAAAGTTGCAGTGAAACAGCAAGATGCACCAGTGGGCTAAATACAGAGTAGGGCTGGGTATTCCGAACTCATTACTTTCCTTTAGTACTCACAGAAGAGTGTCTCTAGAGCCGAGAAACAAAAATTGTAGTTCTAAAAATGGACAATGAATGTCTGTTCACATTTGTAGTTGAAATCCTTACCTTTATGCAAGATGCAGCCACAGTTTTTGTACATCTGCTTATGTTTAGACAAAGAAAACATTATTGGAATTTGGATTTTTTTTTTTTTGGGGTAAAATGAAAGAAGAGTTTTGTAGAGACATATTCATAGTTTATATTTTACAATGGTCTATCGTATCAGCACTAGTATCTAGTGTCCAATCCCAAGAGACAGAGAAGATGGTTTACTTTTATCAATATTCCTATTACATAGTCATAATCTAATAAAATAAATTTACAGATTGCTAATCAAAAACAATATTTTGCTACTTAAGAGTCCTGTAGAGTTGCTGTGTTTTGACAATTTTTAAGAAATTGCGGTGTCAGAACTAACCTGCTGCCACAGAGACCAGTGTGCACAAACATGCATGGTGCACACTGGTCTCTGTGGGGGGTGGAGGTTGGTTAATAAAGTAATAAAAGGGGAAGTTACTATGATTGCAGCTTTAGTAGTTTGTATCCGCACCATTGAAAGTGTTCAGCTAATCAGTATTCACTGGATTCAAACACTATGTGCAAACAGTCCACCTAATTAACGTGATGCTAAATGTATATCTAGTTATTATTCCAAGGATTTAGCATCCCATTGTGTTCCAGTGCCCTAAGGAATGCTCTTGCATGCACTGTTAATCAAACAGGTACAACCACAGGAGGAGCCAAGTACCCAACAGGCTAACATTAGCTATGCCTAGGTAGTTATCTGGCTCGGTCAACAGATAATATTGCAAATTGCAAAAAAAAAAGAAGTAAATTAATGGGCAAGAATTCTGAATTTTAAAAGACCCGAGGAGGGGAGCTTTGTTCGTTGGCTGTTAGCTGGTTTGCGAGCAGCCTGATGGCATGTATGGATCTATAGGAGCAGACACCAGAGACAGAAAACAGATAGTGGAAAAGGACACATGAAAGGCAGGAGAATAAGAGCAGGGAGGTGCCGGGAGAGCAGGAGATAAGAAGGGGGAGCCCAGGAGAGAACAAGTCAAATGAAGCGATAGGCGAAAAATGAAGGGCTGAAAGGAAGCAGTGATGAGGACAAGGAAGCAATGAGGAAGAAATTGATTTAGTGGCGAGAGAGAGAGAGAGGCAGGCATGATCGCAGAGTAAAACCTCCGAATATCTTTGTTTACAAGTGCTTTAGTTTGTCAGCTTAACGCAGACAAACACTTTAACTCCAGGGCTATCAATTAATTAATGTCACCACACTAAGGCAGTAATTATGAATCTGCTACCTTTGCATGAGTAAAGAGATCCCATTCCCCAAAAGCAGCTTATCTATCTTCAGTTTGAGGTATTCTGGTGCCAGGTATTTATTCATATGAACTATCTTGTGCTTGAACACGGACAGTCCGTGACAGGCCGAGAACACGGATTGTGTTAACCGAATGTTTTCTATCATTGACAGATTTTTTTTTTTTTTTTAAGGCAGTCCATCCTTTTTACAGACTAGAAAAACAAGGGCCATCTCCTGTAACATCAAGTAATTCACATGCAACATTGTCAGTAACCGCATGCATCCTGCAGTGGACGTCCCTGTCTCCAGCTGAGTGGTCCCCTTCATCCACCTCAGGTGAGGCGGAGATGAAAGTCAACGAGGCTTTACAGGAAGGCAAGTTCTGTGGCATCATGCTCACACAGGCAGACATTTTGTCTTTTGCACACAGAGAACATCATAGAAGGAAGTAAATCTATCAAAAAAAAAAGACTCCCCTCAGAGCATGTGGGCATCATCCCTGACCTGGACACCACACTCAACATGTCTCGCTGTCCGGGTGCCGACAGCGTATTAAAGAACTACGGACCAGAGGCCTTGGAGAGCGTCTGTGACCGGTATATCACAGAGGTTTGCACTCCTGCTCCTGATGTAGAAGGAGAGCAGGCTGTCGGATTCCCTCCGGTTGGATTGAGTCTTGCAGAGCGACCCATTTAAGCCCACAATAGCCCCCCCCGGCAAACGCCACAAGGCCGAGATGGGGTTGGGGTTGTTGCTACGGGTACAGGTGAAAACATGAAATATGTACCAGGAACTTCAGTTTGAATGTTAATTACACTTTTTCCATTCAGCCCTAGATTAAATATTGATGTCAAAGTGCATTTTCGTCAAGGAAATGTTTACATTGTGTGAGACAAGCTTTCAATGTGAGAAAAAAACCCTGTAGTCAGTTTATGCAACAACCTGCCTGAGGCAGAAACACACGTCGTCTTCCTCTGTCAAGACTCCACGCATTTGCCATAATTGCTGAAATTAATTTATGCTGTTGTGGATAGGTCAAAAGATAATTTCAGTGCACAGGAACTGAATGGTGCGATGTTTATTGAAATCAAGTCACAGTATTTTTTCAGTAATGAAACCTTTGAACAAGATTCTGCTGCTGCTATTTAAGCTGTCAGAGTGCAGGAATTGCAAAGTCCTGCTTAGCCCGAGAATTAACACTTTGTTTCTGCTGTAGTGGCAGAAAAGAGGGGTCTGAAAGAACCTGTGTTTAAGTCGAGAGAGTCAAGATATGAAGCAAGGGTCACTTTGTGATGAAGCAACCAAACACAATCGTTAAAAGCGGTGCTGATGCTAATATGCGTGCCTGGGTGTGAGTGTACCTACCTGACCAGTGTCCAGTGGTGGCTCCGGCACGGTCAGTGCAGGTGTTACTGACCGGCAGGAAGACGGTCTCCCAGCCACTGGGGGCGTAGCGCCAGTTGTGAGACTCCAGGATGAGAGTGCGCTGGGTGCCATAAGCAATCATGAAGCAGTAGACGACGTGGTGGAGCTGGCAGCCATAACCACAACCTTTATTGATGTTACACACCAGCTTTCTCGCCTTACTGCAGTCTGGGGGGTTCTAGGAGGAGGAGGAGGAGAGGAAATGTTTCAACATTTTTTTTTATTGCTTGACCTTCTTCTTGTTTCTCTCCAAGCCCAGCTCTCTGACTTGTAATAACACACGGCTGATAGTGGTTTTCTTCCTCCCTTCGCCTGGCCTGTCTCATACTCCAATTCAGTCTCATTTTACGTCCGTTTGCTTCTCTTTAGCTGCCAGATTTTTTCCCCCTCTTCGTCAGAACCATGACAATTCCTCTTTATCTGTCAAGTTCGATCTGTTTTTTTCCCTACCTCGTATCCTTCTTATTTCTAAAGGATAAAACTGGTGATATTCTAGATTTTTTGATTTTATGGTAGCAAGTATTCTCTGTTTAAAAAGCCTGACATAGCTTCTTTTCACTATCGTCCAAATACTATTGAAAACAGATAAATGAGTTCCATCATACCAGGTGACATGTCTCTTCAACACTGTGAATGGGCACAGTAGCTTTCTTTGAGTGCAACCCACTTAGCCCACATAGCCTCCACTACGCTGGGGCTGCAAATGCTCCAAAACACATATTAATAGGTGTTTGAAAATAGTCCACAGTGAATGCTCAGTTTTCCTGTGTTTGAGTAGCTTCACCTTGTTTATTTATACCTGTGATCAGGATTTTAAGATTCAGATTTCCAGCAGGAACAAACACGCTTGGCGCTGAGTGTCAAAGACAGGGGGGAAGTCATTTCCTTTGGTGTTTTCCTAGGATTTGCTGACAATAATAAGAAAATATTGAATATCACCAGCCTTATCCTTCAATATCTCTTCCTCCTTATCCTATTTGTTTGTTTCTCCTGCTCTCTCCTACTCTTAGCTTTTCACTGGCCCTTTTTTTTTTTGCTTCTTGTCCTTTTTCCTCTCCTTTACATTATTTCCCCCTTCCTCTCCCTCATTTTGTACAACACTTTCTTTTCCTCTCTGATATCTCCGTCTCATAAATTAGCTTCAATATCATACAGTCTGAGGGGAAGAATGCCAAATGAGAGCCATTGGGGGGAGGAAAGGATTTCTCTTTTCAGCATTAAAGAAGAAAGAAAGAAAAAAAAAGTGGAAACTAACAGAGTGACAAATGCTGTGTTGTCGATGAGTCGCGGGCGGTTTGTGATTTGCCCGTCAGCCGGCTGGAGCGACTCCGTGATGCTCATGCCAACCGGCTGGCTTCCTAAACAGCAATTACCAGCTGATGGGAGTGTTTTCCTCATTAGACTGCTGCAGCTGTGGATGGTTCACAGTAATCAGGCCGCGCGGCACCCACCGGCTAATGCTGCCTATCTCATGCTAGCAGGAGATTAAGAGGAAGAGAAGGAGGAGGAGAGGTGAGGGAAGCAGAAAAAGAGACGAGAGGATAAAAAACAAAAACAAAAAAAACAAAACAAGTGGGGATGAAATGAGAAAGAGGACAGGAGATAATAGAAAAGAGGAGCAAGGAGAGGAAATAAGAAGTAAAAGGAGAGAGGAGAGGAGAGGCTCCTTTAGGTAGCTGAAAACTGATTACTACCGCTGCTGTTCAATAACATGAATGGAGTACAGCAGCCATCGAGCTGACAGAACAACCCACACAGGTATTTCCTCGGAGTTACAGGCTGCCGGTTCTCTACTAGTCCCATAGGTGTAAGCTTACTTACTGTACTAATGATCTACAGTGGCGTCCTGACAAAAGAACACAAGTAAAGCTTTTTTTTCTGACAGAATTGGGATCTGAACACATAACTTCTGCATGAGATCAATGTGTGGCATGAGGACGCCACCATTAGATTACTGTGAGCTAGCCTGTGAGTGCCACTCTGTACTGAAGGTTAAAAGCCTTTTTATATTATGTGCTTTTTGAGCGTGAGACATTGAGACAATTGCTGAGAGACCAGAGTAATATTGTTTATGATGGAAATATGGCTGCTAACAGCTGGATGTGAAAAAGAAATTAAAAAATGTAAAGCTCAGGTAATTATCTACAGTTATTCCCACATTCAAAAAGCATAATGGAACATGAAAAGAGGCTCCGCACACATCAAAGAGGTCTGAAGTGAGGTTTTTGTATCGATGAATGTCTGCCGCCAGGAGATGTACACGATATCCAGCTCATTTAAGATCGGGCATTTTTCTAGTGTATGCTTTTCGAGGAAAAACCACCTGTAGTGCACAAGCTGTTACACCTGGGTAGTTAGTGTGAGCATTAACATCTATAATGACTGACCTGCCAATGAGCTCCACTAAGCATAAACTGAAATATCATTATTATTAAAGCCAAGCAAGAAATAATCAAAAAATTCTACTACATCAAATCCTATTTCGTACCATTTACTGCTGGCAATATTTCTGAGCATTATTCTACTCAATGTTTTGTATTCTGTACATTCCTGTATTTTCTCACTACTTGCTGAGTTTGCGTTTCCTTAAGGCTGGATTTAAATTGCGCACTTTTCACCCACGGGATTCATAGAACGGCTCTGGACAACAAACGCCAGCGCAATACTTGAATTTTACATGATGGAGGAGACATGTTCGGGTTAACTCTGACTCTGTCAGAACATAATGTTCCCTCTCCTCTATATTAAAACCAGTGTGATGGATGCTCTCATTCCATTTATTTAGCCGTGCTGTAAACAGAAGGCAGGAATCAAACAACAGATCCACACGCTGCACTAATGGGGCTCAAAGCAATTTTTATGGAGCAATGTTTCAATCTAACAGAGATCTTAGTCAGGCATCAGCAGATCCAAACACTCTGTGTGTCTCTGCTGTAAAACAGAGACACCATTTGCACCAGCAGATACGGAGCCACATTAGTGGTAATTAGGAGTCGTGCATGTGTTCACCTGTTGACGGGCCTCGTAGCTCTGTTTTGGCCAACTTAGGAGGGGAACGTCTGGCTCCTTAACCGCTACTTGTTTCATTAAAGTTGTTGGTTATCTGTTGGTGATTTGCAGGTAGTGTGCAGGCATTTGTTAAGAGTGTGGTGAGCCTGAACCAAAACTGTACAGCTGTTGACGGAAAACCAAAACAAAGCTCCGTAGAGCTGAGGGGAACTGGTGATAAATCTCTATGGCTTCATTATTATGAGCCACATTGACTCTATTGTTAATATAAAAAGTACTGATTATGGCTGCTTCGAGGATTAAATCCTTAACTAGACATACCCGTTGAGTGACAAGCGATCTCTGGAGATGAAGTAAAAAAAAAAAGGCCGAAAACATCAAAAATTTCATCTCGCTCATTGCCAATTAATACCGCTATATGAAAGCTCATGGTGTGAAAATAGTTGAGAAGCGTGTCCAGATGGAGCAGCTGTAGATATGGAGTTGGTTAAACCAGGAATGGAGGGAGAGACTGGTACGGGTGGCAGAGACAGCAGGATAGGAGGGAGGAGTCTGTTTGTGTGCTCATTTAGATGTGTGAGTGTGTGTGAGAGACAGAAAGACACACACACACACACACACACACACACACACACACACACACACACACACACACACACACACACACACACACACACACACACACACACACACACACACACACACACACACACACACACACACACACACACAGGGAATCTCTTTGCATCAGTCTTGCAGCTGAGCATGTGTGTGTGTACGCATGTGTGTGCCAATTGCTTGTGTAGGTGTGGGTGAACCCATCTGTGCATGACTCTGTATGTGTGAGTGATGAATTAGTGATGGCAGCGGGTGGAGCAGTGTGATCCCTCAGCGGTGGTGACAGCAGCTGTTAGTGGTGCTGTCTCCACCCATCCAGACTGACTGGGTCCTCTTCATCAAACACACCGGCTCATTAATGCTGCAGGGCCCCGGTACCGTGGCGCACTACCCCACCGGAGAACCCAGCAGCACTGGAACCGGTTGAGAGGGAGCAGGGCGGTGGGGGATGAGCGGATGTGTCATGGATCCCAGGTTGTGTACAGTATGTGGAGCAGAAAGCATATGTGCATCTATCTAAACATGAGCAAATATGTGTGTGTTTGTGTCTGTGTTGGTTCCACGTAGGCTGTTTTGCATTTGTGCATATGCCCTTCTACCGATCTGTCATTTTTGAAAGTCTGCATGCGTTTTGACGCATGTGTGTGTTTCACTAAACTGCTGACAAGCAACAAGAGTCCTGCCTGTCAGATCTGACTGCTGGAAAAGGCTGCTATCACACCGCTCACCTGCTCCTCAAGGAAACTGATGCTGACAGTTATGGATGGTGCAAAATGAAACGAGTAAGCATGAAAGATGTCCTGGAAAATGCATATGTGTGAGGGAAACCTTTGCATACATGCTCTTTGCATATGTAGGTGAGTGAGTGAGACAGTGCAAGGCCGGTTGGGTGAGCAGCAGGTGAGTCTGCAGATACCTGTAGGTAGGTGATTCTGTTCTGGACCAGATCCGACAGGTCTTTAGCTTCCTTCACTCTCCACTCGCCCACTCCATCTGCCTGGCTGAGGTAGTACAAGTCTGTCATGATGGACCTGCAGACACAGACATTTCAGCACTTTACTAATTTAAACTAGAAGGGCACGAGGAGAGCCCAAACCTCTGCCAAGGCTGGATTGTGCCAAAACAAACACAAAAAGGGCACCGACTGCTTATCTGTGTCATCATTCTATTTCAGTGTAAGTGAGTAAGTAAAAACAGATCTAATCTGAATGTACAAGATAACAGATGTCCAAGGATTGTGATATTACAACGTTTTCTTTCTTGTATGATAATTTATGCATGTACAAATCCAGAACAAAGGAAAGGAGGAGAAGTAACCAAAACATCAAATATGAAGACGGGATAAGACACGAGGGAGGAATGAAGATAAAACAAATGACAATTATGAAGACATGAGAGTAACAAACAATAAACCACAAGCATGGAGGCTTACAGGGCCCATTGTCTATGAATTAATTATTAGACACAGACACAATGTACACAATGGTGATATGCAAAAGCGCTTCTCGTTCCAATACATGCAGCACATCGTTAATATTTTACCGCGCGTGTGCACCGACGCACCAGTTATGTTGCACCCCTGATTATTCTCGTTATTCCTGGTTGAAAAAAACTGACACGTGTCGATCTCACAATGTTACAGAATGTATCTGGGTCAACCTCAAAATCTCATCACCTCTTCCCCATTTCAAGGGCCACCCTTCAACAAAATTTCATTCAAATCCTTAAAGAACGTTTTGAGATATTCTGCTGACTAACAGACAAATGGCAATGACAGCCTCCTTGGCAGAGGTAACAACGAGTTCAACAGAGACACTGATTGCGCAAAACTCCATCGGTTACGTTTCTGTTTTTTTTTTTTATGTTTGTAATATAATGTACACATAGCAGCTTATTCTCCAGACATGGTCTACGGTCACATTTAATTAGCCTAACTACATCTCTAAGAGGTTGGTACTAAATAACCTTTTGTACAAACTGTAAATATCAACCCATTTTCAGCAGACACTTCTACTTTTTTCCTCTCATAAGCAGTGACAATATCTGGCTCAGTCGTATCATCATTGTGCTACATGGAGTGTGAACGTATTAGGCACAACTTGACAAGATGATGAAACATTACGACCTTATGTCCTTAACCAGCACATCAACAACTCCATCATGCCTTGTAGTTTATTCCCAGCACAGCCATTTATAGTGTTTAGCAAGGAGTTCAAAGTCATGACGTGATTAAAGGGGCAACTTGTAGGGAAATCAGAGAGAGACGAGCTCTATTTCCACTTACAGTGTGTGCATACGGAAGATCAGGTAACAAAAGAAACCCATCCGCAGGTTTTCAGTCATACTTACTCACACAATCAGACACATAAATGCATATATACATATTTCAAATGCTGCATTTGGTCTCGAGAGGAGGAGGAGGAGAGACAATTGAATGAAAGATAATTGTTTATTATAGCAGATGATATGTGATTATTAGTCTGTCAGAAAGTCATTGGCGCTGAGAGTCTTTAGGGAAATTACGATCCCCATTTGAGTCCAGACACTGGTGGTGGTGGCTGATGACGCGGACGAAATGATGAGCTTGGTGATTTTGCGTAGACTGGGCGGTGATGGGGAGTAGGAGGGTGTGCCTAACAGCAGCATCCTGTGGCGATAGATTGCCTTTTCAAAAATCTATACCGCCAAAGCCCTAACTAAAATGTCAACATATGCTCTCTGTGGATGTTTGGAGCAATTCAAGCATTACCGAGGCTTAATGCACATCCAGGATAGTTACAGAAAAAGTTTTTAAAAACACAGAGTATTTCTGATTTTTAAGCTCTTTTTTTGGATTAAGTCTGCCATCTGCAAGCATCTGCCAGGGAATCTGTGTTCATGTCACTCTGCCAAATCGTGACCATCCACTTAAAACATGCCTAAGAGCTCTGATGGATGCAGCTAAGGGCAGATGCAAACACATCACACACACACACACATACACACAAAAACACACTTATGCAAGCTTAATTTATTACTCACTTCTTTGACCCAAATCAGTCAGATCGTGTGTGTCTGAGAGTTCTTATGCATTTAGTCAGTAGTGCATGCAAAGACACAGACACAGACACACACACACACACACACACACACACACACACACACACACACACACACACACACACACACACACACACACACACACACACACACACACACACACACACACACACACACACACACACACAGCAGACAAACATGCCATGCCCCATTTCAGGAATGTGGCAGGGTGAATAGCGCCTTTGCCTATGACTAAGACAGTATCATTACTCATTGTCCCATTTGGAAGCTGGAACCACAATGTGTGATTGGATGTCAAATTCTCCTGCAGAGGGCTATAAGGGACCGATTACAGACCCTCTGTGGGAAGGAAAAGCAAACCTGGCTGGCTGCACAACTCAACATGCAGGAGTCAACAGGCAAGCCTGTCTTGGAGGTGTGCAAGCTCTTGTGGGTATGTAATTGTTTGTGGTCTTGGGCACATGTGAAGCATGTGGGCTTCCCCAGTGCTACTGATTGGCTCAAGCGGCAGACGCTGAGGCTGCAGCTACTGGTCTTGGCAGCAGAGCATAGATTTTCTGAGCACTGATGCTGCACCAGTGGGACAGTGGTTAAAAGGTTTTGGGTTTACAACACAGTTTGAATATCACCAGGCCAGGTAAAACAGAGGACAGGCTAAAGGGAGGAAAGACGGAAGCTACTCTTTCATTCTTTATTGCTTAATTTTGGGGTTTTTTGAGTAGATTGGAGCCATAATAAATCAGGAATCCATTGATTGAATATTTTTATTTTTTATTTTTAAGTGAGCAAAAATGGAATTCTATTAAATTCAATTTAAAGTCCCCAGGTTCTCAAATTTAAACATGTTATGATTTTCTTACTCTTGTCTGCTTTTAAACTGAATATCTGAATATTGTTTAGGACTGTTGGCCAGATAAAACTATATATATCTATGCCATCATCAGCTCTGGGAACGTCAAACAATCAGTGGACTGACTGCTAATGAAATTTATCAGTGCTTGCTATCAGGTCAGTGGATCACATTGAATTAATTTAACTCATCTCAAGGACCATTTATTACTTCTTCTGAAGCTTTCAATCATATCACATAATTTTCAATAGCAGGTGGATTTTGCCCAGTTGCCATGGAGAAGGAAATTTTCCAGTTGTCCTTGGTGTTTTAAATCTTTTAAATTAAACTAAATTAGTCCTGTTCGGTTTAAGGGTTTTCACTGAGACGTGGTATAAAGATACACTCAGATGTGGTGTTTAACTTAAGTATATGTTATGGATATAGTGGCACCGACACTGTGATGCTTACTTGTAGATACAGGGGTGTTAATTTCCCACATTTTCTGTTGCAGGCATATAAACCTCTGATTTGACCTCCCTGAACTTTCACACCATTTCTTTTCACTCCACGTCTATAAAACCTTGTGAATCTGACAGCTCTACATTATGCAGTCATTTTCATCGAGACAATAGGTAAGTAATTGCGTACTTTTTTTCTCTTTTTTTTTTAATGTGCTACATTTTTATTTTACTTGAGGAAGTTATTCGTGTCGAGGACCTTACCCGTATCCTGAGCAGAATTTAAATGAGGGAGGAATGCATTCATTCCAGTCAAACATTTCATTGTTCTTTCCACCTCTGGCCCTATCAGTGCTGGCCAGCACATACAAAGAAAGCTGTGGGGGCTTTGGCTGAGAGTGAATTCATGTGGAGGTGTCTGTGTGTGCGGGGTGAGGAATCAGACTTTGGAAAGCTGCTTAGACAATGGGCCCTGTAAGCCACTTGAGCAGGATTACAATGAGGCACATGGCTAAGTGACACCAGGCCCTCCTTCATTCAGGTGTGGAGGTGACAGGGAGGGTGTAACCGATGCCCCATTGTTTCTCAGGAACCAGTGCAAGTGTAGCTTTAAAAGTTTTAGAGATCGTCGTTTCAGCTAAAGTTGAAACTTAAAGATGAAACTAGAATATTTACAGGAAGATGGTTAATGGTTGGCTGTAATCATCTCATCAGTAATCGCATCTACACATCGGAAGTAGAGAGAGATTATAAACACTGATTCTGGGCTCATTCTTACACAGCAGACCATCACCACGACTGACATCTGTCCACCACCTGCTAAGGATGATTTTCAAGTCATCTATTGACTGTTTTATCTAAATAGCTGATTAACTAAATAATTTATTTTAGATGACAGGAGATGGGTGGTATAAGAGAATGTTTGATTGGAAAATCATTAAATCTGCTGATTTATTCTCAAGTCAGTTCTATCTGTGTCGTCCATTTAAGGCAAGTGTGCTGTGTCAGGATTCAGGGTTCAGGGTTTACTTTAATTAACATCATCATCATAGGGAAGTTAAGTTAAAGGAAAAATCATGACAAACACACATTTACACTGGCATCTATGTGTCATCTAATGTGCATGACCTTAGGATGAGGGAGGAAACCATAGAAGAAGAAAACTCCACATAGCCTGGTCTGCTTAAACCTTCTTTCTTGAGACAATCATAATATTCTCTTTCCTTTTTCATTTAATTCCAGCCTTGCCATGGATGTAAAACCATCTTGTTCCATTATCTATGTGATCAAGCAACTATAGGCCCACCTCTCCTGGTGTCCCAGGTCCTGCAGGAGTGCGTCGGCATACTTCTGCCTCTCGCTGGGCTCAACGTTGGCCAATTTCTTTACCTCGCTGCGAACGAAATACCAGAACTCCTTAACGCCGTTCTCCACCCTCCTCCGCAGCTCCTCCTGAGTAGGCCCAGGCCCTGAGGATGAAGGGTAAAATAAGAGCAGCTTACAACAAAGCATTACAAGGATACTCTGCTGGAACGACATTTGAGGCACAGATATGATCTAAAACAATGGATCGAAGACGTTGACTTCAAAGCACCTCCATGGAAACACAGCTGGGAGAAACAGTGCAGCAAAGGATGCCTAGAGCTCTTTAGGAGTTTGTTATATTATGCAAATCTATATAGGCTAATGTCACAAAGCCAGGTTTTGCAACATAACCCTTAAAATCGTCCTCTTTCATACTTTGTCCGTGGGTGTTGCTTTGACCTAATTGAGGAGCACTTGATCACCGTTTTTGTGCCTCATGGCTCTCTCTCTCCGTCACGGCTTTTTCTCACAGTTTTCACAACAGGAAGGAACTCTATACCCCACCCGAGCTAAACAATGTGGAGTAACCCACATGGATAAAAAAGCTGCCTGCTCTGGTTTCTGGGGAGAGAAACAAAAAAAAATCTAGGAAAGGGAAGGATAGCCTCAAGCGGGAGACGGAGATGGTGGTAGAGAGAGAGAGAGAGAGAGAGAGAGAGAGAGAGAGCTTTTTCCTAACCTTGCTATCTCACACTCTCTCCTCTCACTCCCTCCCGCGGTGGGAAAAAGCTGAAGGGTATTTTTAGCTTTTTCTTCTCCTGCAGCAAGATGGAGAGGCTGACCCCATGCTGCCCTCTACGCTCACACGTCCTTCTTTATTTTCTCTCTCTGTCTGTCTGTTTCCTCTCTCCTCCATCTCCCATTCTGCCATTGGGGCACTCAAACTGCGTTTCCCTTTATTCACACATTTCCCCGCTCACCTGACAGCTTTCCTGTCCTCCGACCAGCACTCAGAGTGGTAAACAAACACACACGACCCTGCCCGTCTGACGTCGCAGCTCCGCCATCATCGCAGGTTTTGACGCTGGACTAGAGCAGAGCTTCTCCATTCGGGGGAAAAGCTCACATGAGCCTTTAATTTTGTTTTATACCATACATACAGTAGTCCATCCCGCAACTCCTCGCACAAGCCTTTAATATGTCAAAGCTCTGTGCCAATTCCTTCCCTGCAACCGTTCAGATGGCCCTGCCCAGCTTACCATCTCCAGTGAGTTTCTGGAAGCTGTGGATCTTCTGCTTGGCTCTGGTTAACTGGTCCTCCAGGGAGCGCAGCCTCCCTGCAGCCAGGGACCCGGCTTCTGCCTGTCCCTCTGGTATCCTGGGGGAAGAGAGTCAGGGGGAGGATGTGATGGGTGAGCATGGGGGCATGTGTACATTAATAGAAAGGAAGAGAGTAAAAAAAATAAAAAAAATAAAAAAAAATAAATAAAAAAAAATCCAAAGATGCAGAACTACTGAAACTGTAAATAACAATCTTACATGTCTGTTTATCTCTTATAATAGAAGAGTAAAAGAAAAAAGAAACTGTCAAATTAAATAAATTATTTATTTATTATATAGTAAACCATAAATAGTAGACATGAAAGACAAAATTACCTTTTTTTTATACTCTTAACTACATATGTCTGTTAATTAGACTTACAAAGGCTATAATTTCACATATATATTTCTGATACAGCAGATATGGATTATTATCTGGCTCTCCACACCACTATCCACCCTCATGGATCTCAAAAATGTATTTTCTGAGAAAATACAGATGGTGAAAACTGCCTCGATCTCACAACGGTAAGAAAAGTCCAGGAAAATATTTCTGGATCTGCACTAAAATTTAAGGGGATCTCGTCTCACCCGTGCCTGACACCTCCACCAAGTTTCATGCAAATTGGTTGAGCAGTTTTTGAATAATTCATGAAATTGTGAAGGAATTAAAAAAAAAAAAAAATTCAGTCTGTGCTTTTATTGAGACCGTCACTAAAATTTAATGGGTTCTTTCTAAGCTCATGCCCTACACGTCCACAAAGGTTTGTGAATTTCAGTTGATTTGTTTTCCCGTAATCCTGCTAACGGTCAAACAAACAAACAAACAAACAAGCATACACAGGTGAAACCATAACCTCTTGGTGGAGGTAACAACTAGCAGCGCCATGGACACAACATTTTAAAAAAAAGCTGGGGGACAATGATGACTGACAGTTTTCTCCTTCACTTCTACTTCAAAAAAGAACATTTTTTACACTGGAATGGAAAAACAACTGGAAAAACATGATGGCTGTTCTGCAAATATCACAGAATTCCTCTCAAAATATAAAAAAAAAAATCTCTAAATTAATCAGCAAACAACACTTATTTCACACATTACTGAGAAGATACAGGAGTTTAGAGAAGCGTTTTTGTGTGGCTTATTCAGACGACTGTGAAAATTGTGCAGTGTCATCTGTCTCCTCTGACATTCACCTGTGAAAATTCCATTTTATTTGCTGACACACCACAGTGGAGGCTCCTGGAGCCCTGTCCCGCTTTATTAAAAGCTCAAAAAGGATTTAAAGTACAGGATCATCTTACAAAGTCTCTTAGGTCCTGCCCATCTACTTCTGAACAACCCATCCAAACATGTCCAATCACTAGTCCACGTACTGTATGTCAAATTATTGAGACAAGAGGCAGTTACAAGCCATTTCTTTGTTACTTTGATTGAAGCCAGCGATAGGCAATTGCTTTGCTTTAATGCATCAATATGAAGCAAATGCTGATTGCACAATGTAATGGTATAGAATAAACGACACCATCTGCATTTAGATTGGTCCCTATAAACCTCGCTTCCACTATATCATGTTGTCTGCACAGAATCGCGCAGGAAAAAATGAAGGCTGACTGGCTGTCCAGGCAGCCTGGCACCATTTCTATCAGCTTCCATGAATGCATTATATAGACTGAATGAACGAATAAGCTCACACCCTTGTCTTGCGCCGTTGGTAGTCGCTACTCTGAAGAAAACGCAAAGTGATTCAGTTGTCATAGCGATAATGAAACCACATGGAAACATTGGGAGCAGGAGAGTTGTCTACTCTCAGCTCAATCGGTTGAGCAAGTTCCCCATTTATTGAGGCTATAGTCCTGTAGCGACCGGCGCCGCCTAAATTCTGCCTGTAGCCCTTTGCTCACGTCTTCCCCTTCTCACTCTCCTGCATGTCCTGTCTACTCTTCAGCTGTCCTGTCACACATTAAAGGCTAAATATGCCCAAAAATATACTGCATATATATATATATATAATGTAATACATATAATGTGCTGTCATTTGAGTTGTTTCTATTTGCTTTTCTTTTAATATCTGAAATTGATTCATTTTTAAATATGTTGTTTCTCCTGTTATTTCTGGACATGTTAAGTGTCTTTAAGTATTTTGAAAAGTGCTTTATAAATTAAACGTATTATTATTATCATCATATTGTATGCTGATTGGTGCTGCAGTGGTCATGGCGGCCTGGTCTCTCTTACTTGTGTGTATTAGGACAAACAAGATTAACTATCAAAACATGTACATGGCTCACAAAAAAATAATAAAATAAAAATCCCCAACACAGTTTCTCATAACTCAGCTTCATGGTTTCTGTAGTTCTTTGAGGCTTTTTCTATCTGTGCTCAAAGGCATCGAAGTTAAAAGGCTCAGAAAATATATGGCTGATACTGGTGCAAAGCCTAATTGCTCATTACAATTGAAATGATACTTTCAGTCCATTTAATGTATTATTCCCCGATAAATGCAATGACTTATTTTGAAGTGGATACATGTGAAAGGATATGTGTTGAAGCTGCATGCTTTGTCAGTTATGGCTCCCAGATAAAAAGGTGAAAAAAAGAACTGCCACTTACATTACATAAAAAAAAACGAAAAGAAAACTTCTACATAAAACTATCAAAAAATTGAATATGTTTCAAATCCACAGGGGCATTGGTAAAGTGCTGCAAAGGCAATGTTAATGAGTCATCAAGGCATGCAAACTCAATTTGCTCGCTGAGTGAGGAACATCAGTCGCCGGCAGGCAAAAAGATGAAACTTTTTAAGTTGCAACAGTCCTTGCTGCACATCTCCCCCTTCAAGTGCTCAAGCTTTGGTCCCCGAAATGCCCTGGCCTCCCACTTCACTGAGCACTAACTGAGCATTGTGCTGCAAAGCTATAGAAATAACTCCGAAGAAAAGGGAGGATATGTGAACTCATATATTATGTAACCATGTGAAGTACAAGGAGGAGCCTTTCAATACCTTTGAGGTATCATATTTATATGCAACATGCGGATTTCCATATGAAATCCGTAGTGCTGCCATTCCAGCTACCTGACACAGATATTTTGCAATAACATCTGAGTGTATTTCCTTTTCGAGTATCAACTATCTATTCTCAAAACCGAGTCGGTTCATAAAATATTCAGCAGGATTTCTCAGGAGCCACACCCTAACCTGCTAGTTACACCACTGTACAAGAAAGAGGACTAATTCCAGAATGACATAATTTCCCAGGGGTTTTAAGTTCTGCTAAAACTGTAACACAAAGCAACATATCTCCCTGGGCAAGGTAGAGGAAATAGGCCACATCAGGACAGGCTAACGAGTGGAGACATGGTACAGAGGTAGGCTAACATGCTCTGAAGAGATGTAAAACTGCAGTGACACATTGCTGGTGCAGCAAAACAAACGCATCCGCAACCGAGATATGTAGATGTAAAATATATCCAGGCATTCAGCCTTATCATAACCAACACAGACACAGACACAGACACACACACACACATAGGAAGGAGTACACAAATGCACAAACCACTGCTGACGGTATCTCTGGAGGACCTGAAGCGGAGACTAGACATGGAAGCTGGATTCGTAGCGTCTTAATCAAACAATACAGGAAGAGGTATTAGATGAGAGAAGCTGACTCTGGGGGAGGCGGGGCAGAAAGAGGGGAACACTGAAAAAAAAAAAGACTCTGAAAGCAGAGGGGGAGCACCGAGCCGGAAAGCAGGTGAGGTTCAGCATCTATCCCGGTTTCCTCTGAAATGCTGCCCCAGCTGTCGCTCCGTCGGCTCCTGCTCCCGCTCCCGGTAACCGTGGAGTTCAGGGAGTGATCAGAGTCGGGCGGAGCCGTTTGAACGGTGGCTGCCTGTGTGGCACTGCGGCGCATACATATTTCCAGGGTAAGGTTTTAATACACTGTGGCTGACTTCAAAGAGGACCCATGTGCTGACCTGGGAAGGCATACATATGGATGGAGATGTGTTCTGGGGGTGGAGATGAAAGCAGGTTACTTCCCTTTTACAATAAGGAGGAACTTTGATTCACTGTTCCAGCTCTGCGCATTTTTTCTTTTTCCCCCGATTTTAAACCAAACCACTTGACTCCAATAAGTCACGCTAATAATCCACAGGAATGTGTGAGGATGTAGGGAGTAAACGGACAACAAAGGGGTGGAAAAGTCTTTGTATTACCATGAAAACTGAGTACTGCTGCCTCTGCTTTCCCCTCATGTATTCTCTGACTGTGTTCTACTGTATGTATATGTACTAAAAGTACAAATGTGCATCTGTGGCCAATTCTTCTGCATTGTGTCTTATCTGTTGATCTCGTTTCTCCTTCCTTTGAGTTTCACGTTATGTCTGCTGACTCCCACAGTATAATTCCACGTAAAAACTGATTCTGAATGGTGCATTCCTGCTTGAACGCATCAGTACACTGATTACAGGACAGTGAGTCCATTCACTGTCCCTTTATATATGGGTGAAGCCACATTAAACTACAAACCTACATGTTCGATTTTTAGTTAAGTTAAAAGTCAAGAGACCTGATTGAGGCAGAGCCATGAGTGGACAAGACTAACTGTGGTCTCCGCAATTCCTCTCATCCCCTCGGTCCTGATTTTCCATTACCTCCTCGCTGCTTTTTACTTAGCGCAGTACTCATGCCATCCATCATGCTCCGCTCCTTTTCGCCTCCTCCGCATGGCCCCCTCCCTGCCTCCACCCCTCTTTTGGCATGCCTAGGGGATCGATCGGGTCCTCATCGCTCAGCCGAGCTGTCACTCTCATCCCTCATTCCCACCGATGTCACACCGTCAGGCTGGCGCATGTCATTGTCTCTGCAGGGGCCGTGGCTCCATGCCCGAGGTGACTGACAGCTGCAGAGAGGGCGGAGCCATACAGGCTGAGCGACTCGACCTCGTGCTCGCGTCTCATTACTGCTGCTGGGTGATTGGTGGGTTGGCACGCTGCCTGTCACTCAGATTGCTCAGGAATGACGCGAATAACCGAATCACTGGACAGCATCTGTGGGCCAGCCAGGTGACACTAATTTGAATCTTGAGTGTTGATTGATAGCTTAATTAATTTCATATGACCGTTCAAATAAAAAAAAAGAAAAGAAGGAGAGTTCAGAAAAAATAGGTGAAACAAGATCCGCCTTGTCTGCAGAATTTATTGAGCAGGCTGAATAAATAAGTATCTCCATCTTCTCAGTGATGCTGCACCAGCTTGTAACTTGTGATCAGGAAAATCGATAACCCACGCAGACTGCTTCAGGACGACTATCGCTTTCTGACATGAAGTGGATGAACAATGTAAACAAGATCCCTTCAGGTACATAATGAATGCACAAAGCTACCCAATAATGCACTTACACATCCATCTGGTGCTGCTGTGCTGTGATGGTACTAAGAAGGTTAAATCATACTCTGAACTGTAAATCAATTGAGATGCAGTGGGGTTCTTCTGCGCAACAACTCAACACAAAGGTGGAATAACGTCAGTTTAATGGGTTTAACTCTATCTGAGGCTGCTACTAAAAAATGTATGCACTAATGTGAAGGTTAAACGCTTTGGGTGACACCCTCTGTAATCTTTCTAAATCTGCAGAATGCATAAATCGGTTGACTGGGTTAGGTACGCAGATAGCTAGTCCATCACTGAGCTAGTGAGTTGTTACATAGTCAGTCAGTCTGTGACAACCTGCCGGCTGGAGTCTGGCTCGGCGCCATGCTTCTGTCAGCACTTTGGTGGTGGAAAGAGGCGGAGGAGGAGGAGAGAGGTGCAGAAGGAGTGAGATGAGGAACAAGAGGAGGCGATGGATGGAGAAGGGGAGGGGCTGTGGCAGGGATGATAGGCAGATCACTAACAGCCTCTTTGCTTCCATTAGGACTCTAATTTAAGGCAAGGAGACGTCACAGAAGGAGGCAGCGGTGGAGTTCTCTCCCGGGCCGGTATTTGACTATCATACATAGATGCAGAAAGACAAAAAATGAACAGAGGATAAACCAACTGTGTCTCTGTCGTAAGCTCAGAAAGCTCAACCTCAGAAAGCCAGTTGAAATGCTTTTGGCCTTGCTGGATGCCTAAAGCTGCATTTCCACTGCGTAGTTTTCCATTACAGGATGGCTCCTCCTCAGGGTAGATGAGGCCGTGGCGTAGTCTTCAACTCGACACACACCTCTCGTGATCCTCTCATCAAAGAGAGGAACATCTGCACCTCCTCAATATTGCAGCTGCAATAAATAAAAATTTACAGCCGATAAAGTAGCTTTGATGTTGTGAGTGTTGCGGCCATTGATTTTTGCACTGTGCAGGATACTCCGTGCGTGCCGGGGCATCGACCAATCAGTGGTCTGTAATGTTTCACCCGACCTTTTAGTACCTGCTCGGCTCGATTGGAACCGAAACAGAGGTGGTGCTAAAAAAAAAAAGTAGTACCAGGTACTTTTTACCTAATGGAAACACAAAACAGGCGACTAGTGTTTAGTCGAGTCGAGCCGGTACTACGCAGTGGAAATGGGTCTTCACCCAAGTACTGCAGCGCTGCCTCAGTAAACAACTGTGGAGGCTTCAGTCCCTGACCAGAAAAAAAACAAAAAGAAGTAAGAAGCAACAAGCGTGCAGTGTTGTCGGGGACCCATCTGGACACTGGTCGACTGAAAGCTGCACTTGTTGTAACGCCACAAATTCCATCTTTATTTTGAGCCAATTTTGAATAATTACAAAAGCAAGGGATTTAATCAGGGACCAGCTGTCTGAAGCCATGTGTTTCTACGTTTGTGTGCACTGATCAGGGCCCTGCATCAAAGGGAATCGGAATATCAGAGGAGCAGGAATGGCAACATCTGACGCTCGGGTTCCCTGTCATTATGGCACACACCAGGACACGCTACTACATTTCCTGAACATGCACACAGACACACACACACACCCATGTGCAGACCCATGTGTAAAGAGTAACACTGTCAGCATGGGGAGATAAGAGCAGAACCATCTGTCTCTCTATTACACATAGCTTGAATGTGTGAACGACGCCGTGTGTTTAATGGGCTCGTACAATGTGCTATTGTCTGCCAAAATAACACAATGAAATATGGCGAGCTGTAAAACAGCCCCTCCATTTGTCTGTCACCAACAGCAGCTCCGACACCACAGATCAGCTCCTAATAAAACTGCGAGGCTCAATTTGTGTAACTGCATGCTGATTTAATCAGATGCTGATTAAATTTTCACAAAAAAAAATCAAAAAAAAAAAATCTCATTGCCTCATTCTGGCATTTGTAAAATTACTTTAATTAGACTAACAGGGACTGAGGGATTTTAATTAATTGCTGGACTTTGCAGAAACTCTGAATGAGGAATGATGAATTGCATCATCATCATTTTTTTTTTTTACTTTAAAATGATGATGATGATGATGCTGACAAGGCAAGTAAAAGAGGTGCATTATATTTATTTACTTGACTGTGTGAAAAATCTCAGACCGAGTAATTACAAAACTCTTTGGTGAACCAATTTGTTTCACCAAAGCACTCAAAATTTGACGTAATATCATATGATATGAAACTGAAGGAAAACTATTCCGCCTTGCCAGTCATGCGAATGTTTGGAAAAGCTCCTGCTCGCTGAAAAAGAAGACGGTGATGACTCAGCTGTTACTGCATGGTGCGGTTTGTTTATGAAATACCCTGCTTTCAGCATGTTTAATTGAACACTAAAACATGTATATATTTTTTTTTGTCTTTTATAGTTTGGTTATGATGTTTAAATGGGATTTAGAAACTCTCCTTGTATTGTAAGATTTTAAAATGTGCGTCCCGACACAATGTGTGTCGTTACGCTCCTCGACATCTAGACCACATTATTATTTCTGTGATGAGTGAATCACCTCAGTGGTTGATAATGGGCCCACTTTGGTTTCTGGCTGCCTGGCTTCAGTTAAATTTACCACTCTGCTGGAAGAGACTTATCAGTTTAATCACCAGTAATGAAACCATGACAACTAACAAAGCTTATTCTCTGTCTTTCCTGCGTTGTATTATTCCATTTTATACTGCTTATCATCATTTTTTGGTTTTACTCGACTACTACTTTGACATGTTGGATGAGGAATTCACATGATGCACACGGGTTTCAATCAAACTACTTCAATAAGCATATTCAGGTTTTTCAGAGACAGGTTAGGGGCTTACACGTGTTTCTGGAAATAGGATTTGATCTTTTCAACCACATCAACAAGATACATACGCTGAAATAATTAGCTGCGTAAGCTTGCTGTTACCTGAGCGATTCGGCCATGCGCCGCAGGTCTTCATTCTGCTGCTTGAGCCGCTCTAGCTTGGTCAGGATCTTGAAGAGCTCCCTGCTGGACCGCTCCGGGTGTTCGCTGTCCCTCACCAAGTGACCTCCGATGTAGAAAAGGAGCGTGCCCCAGGCCAGCAGCACCAGGGTAATCCAACGCCATGAACCCGCCCAGGGCCGCATTGTTTAACCTCACCCACCCAAAAATGCTTCTCGGCGTGCCTGTACACCCCCCCCCCCTCCCCCCCTCCCCCCCCGACCCGCCGGCCTTCCTGCCGGATGTGCACACACCCGTTGACCCGTCACACCAAGCGCCACAGCGCCAACCTTGGCATCGGCATCTTTGCAGGGATGGTGCTCGGTTGGACAGATGAGAAGGGAGATGAGGCGTCGTTTGTGGCTCAGGAGTGTGAAAGAAAAAAAAAAAAAAACAGTAGGCGTTTCTCCAGCGATCACACAGCCTTCCCTGTGAGTGCTAAAGCATGGCTAGCAGGTCAGAGGTCTTGTTTCGATGGCCCAAGTAGTGTCTTCTCTCCCTCACCCAGCTCCGTGCTGACCAGCTTGTCCCACACCGTTTTGCTGGTTTCTTCCTGTCCCACGGGATTCTTCTATTTGAGTTGTGTCCTACAGAAAAGAAAAAACGTGGCCGTAAGTTGAGATTCTTGCACAACATTTTGTCCCGCAAATACTTAATAGGCGTGTGAAATAAAAGCAAATCAACGAAGAGCCAAGCCAGCAAGCCAATGTAACAGATGAATACTGGTGAAGAGGAGAGCAACAGAATGAGACATGCCTCATATAGTGTCATATGGAGATAGAGAGCAGAGAACAGGGCAGACAGAACGACAGATAAAGTCAAGTTGTTGCAGACTGGGCCCGACATAACCCCGTCTCAGCAGCCGACAGGATTGATCAGCATGACGCTGCAGTTTGCATTGACGTAGTGATGTGCAGGTCCTGAACTATGTTGGATTGCTGTCATGGCAGGACAAGGATGTTCTACTTTCCACGTCCTGCCTGCTCGCTTGCACATTATACACACACACACAGACAGACAGACACACACACACAGAAGCAATCAGTCAACCAAGAATAAACATTGAATTTCCTCAACACCAAACACTGAATCCTCAACCACAGCCGACCACAACCCACTTCCGATGCTTTTTCTCCCACACGCTTAGATAAAGAATGACTACTACTACGTCCCAAATGTTCCCCCTGAATGTCTTCCTCCTTCCCAAGCGCCCACTGCCATCCCCATAGCCTTCATGACTTGAACGCAACGTTGTCAAGGTGACACGATGAGCTCAATGGAGCAGAGGGAACAAAAAAAAAAAAAAAAAAAAAAAAAAAAAAAATCCCTGGATCATCACTTCCCTTCAACCCAAAGCAGGGAGGGGGGGGAGATGGCAATGGACGTGTGCCCGGTTTATGAAGAAACCTTCGCTGTCACTCCTCAACAAAGCCCTGCCACGCAACTGAGACTAGCCACATGACGGGATGAAGACTGGCAGGTGTGTGTGTGTGCTATCATCTTTGAGTGTGTACCAGTGTGCTGGAAAAATGCCAAGCATCTTTATGTGAGTGGTGGTGGTGATGATGGGGGTGGACTTGACTGACGCATCGCAGAGTCTCTGGTGCTTCTGTCTGTGAGCGATCAAGACAGAAAGTGGGGTCCGCCTGGCAGCACAGAAGTAGGTTAACAGGAGCTCATCATGTTTACCGTGGCACCGCAGTGGATATGTAGGACTTAAATGGTGCCATGCTGCAATACCATAGAGACCGTTTATGTTTCACAGGTGCAAAAGGCCCAGAATGCAGCAGCCGAGATGACTAAAGCAACGAGGAGCAAACTATTCTCCGTCATTTCTTATTGAAATCTGTAAAGATGCTCCTCCTTTTGCGACTAACCCAGGGTGACACGAGGGGTGGCTCCTCTTTATGTATGCAGCGCAAGGATGTGCTGAGCTATGTTTTATTATGGAGAATAAGAGAGGGTAGCACTCCACCAGTGAATGCACGACAGGGACTTTACTAAAGGGCAGACTGCAAAAAAAAAACCAAAACAACCCTCGTCACCGTGTTTGTGGAGCCATAATGAGGTTTGTGTTCAGTAGACTAAAACCGATAAATATAAAACTATTGGATGAGGCAGGCAACGGCTGCCAAATGGGATCTGGGAAATATGTGGAGATAATGCTTCTAGCTAGTTGCTATATGCTTATATTTGAAAGTCAAGCTATGACAGTAACATATTGCTGGTATATTAATAAAACTTTAGGGAAAGTGCTATATCATTGAATCAGTGATTTCAGTCCAGAGGCGGGGAAAAAAGCGAAAGAAAAGTAAGAAATGTTGTAAATATTACGTTATATTTAAAGGTACAATGACAGAAAACTGACAGAAAACCTGGAGGCAAACTGGAGGCACAGAATTCAAAATATTAGGTATTACAAAAAAACATGTCCGCAGACCTCAGAGGGTAAAAATATAAAGCTAACATAACAAACATGTTTGAATTATTGGTTGATTCCATTTTCAAATTGAAGCCACATTAAAGACAAAGAGTAAAGAAGGTTTTTCTTTTCTGCATGCATCTAATCTTAACCTTGGTTGTGATGGGAAAAGTGACAAAAGAGAGCAGAAACACATTCATGCTCCCTCTTTCAATAGTTTTACACTGCTGTGTTTTATAACTTAAGAGCTATAATTTAATCCTGCAAAGAAGATCTGGCAGGGCAATATTCCACCTTCGATAGCCAAGTGCAAGACGAGCCCTGAAAATCTTTGCAATTTCTCAAACATCTCTCATCTCATCTAAGTCGCCACAAACTGGGTCTGCATAAAAAATAATAATGTTATTTAAACACAGAAAGGTTCCCTACTGTGGCATCGTTTCTTGTGGCAAGTTCTTCTAAGAGTTCTTGACAGATCTGCTGACAATGGGATTTTAAAGAAGTTAGGGCCTCTTTTTTTATTTTTTATTCAGGGCTTTGTTCCACCAAGCCTCTCCCTCCTCATCATTAAAGGAAAGTGGAAGCGTGGTGGCCACCTGCACACTCTCACCCCAAATCTCCCTCTCCAGCTCGCAAGTGTCATCACTCTCGTAAAAATGCCCTTGACCTCGCTGTCACTGCAGCCGGGGGGGGGATGCTCGGCCAGTGAGGGCAAGTGTGGTACTGTGGGGGCGTGGGGGGGGGCAGTGAGCCCTGTCACAGAACGCCCCTGTACTGCACCAACATGTAGGACCCTGTGGGGTCAGCAGAGATGACCGGTCTCCAGTCCTGCTGGTTAATCTTCAACGTGAGTCAGGCTGCAGCGGAGGTCATCTATCAGCATGATTCAGTCTCCAGGTAATAAGCACTGCGATGAGTTCCACTGCTGAATTATGCATGGAGGCTCGGCTGAAGACGGCTTCTATTACATATTACAGCAGCACAGCCACTTCGGCTGGGGGGGGGGGCGCAGCTGGAATCTATAGGTCTGCTGCAAGTTGTGGACATGTTATGGCATGTGGCACAGTGTCACACGTATGACACATGTCTGACAAACAGACACGCTGTAAATTTACAGTAATTAACTAGCAGCTGCTTCATCTGCAAAGTTTTTTTAATTTATTTTCTTTTTTTTTTTACAGTTTCTTACTGTATTCTTAGAATATAAATATCTTACAAGAAATAAATATACAGTTCATTACTGTAGTTTTGTAATTTACAACAACACTTTTTTTTTTCCAACACAAGACAGCATTTACCCCGTTCACACATAAGGGCTACCATGTAAGGCAAGGCTCCACCAGCTGATCAGGTGTGATTACCAATGTCACCTGCAGGGACTGGGATCAAACCAGCAACCTCCTCATAAGTGGATGACAGCTCTAAATCCAGAGTGGAGGCCGCCCCTAAACTACTAAACTAAATTAAAAAAGAATATTTAAAAAAATGCCAAAAGAAATTACTGACATATTGACACTTTAAGGGAGAATAAAAATGGCAACTTCGGTTCCTCCGTAGAGGTTCCCTTATCAATGCAGACACAGGCGTCTCAATGACCTGAACAAGTTACACTCATTTTCACCTGATAGCTGTTAGCAGCAGTTTCCAACAAATAGTCACTGAGCAGCGTTTCTGGCTATTTTCTCAGCTGGTCTGGAGATTCAGTGACCTTTCAGCCTCCACCCCGGTTCCCAAGGGATGGATCACACCAGTGTCAGGCACACAGGAAGGGCTGACACATTTCAAACACAACCCTGATTCCAAAAAAGATAGAATGCTTACTTAAGAATGAGTGTATATATAAGCACATAATTAGTTGATATTGGTTGAGGTTGACGAGGTAAAACATTCAAAATATTGTCTTTGTACTGTTTTTAATTGAGTGTGCTTAAAAAAAAAGGGTTAGCGAAAGATCACATTCTGCTTTATTTACAGTGTCCCCACTTCTTTCTTTTTTTTGGAATCGGGGGTTGTATAAGCACCAGAACAAAGCAGCTTTAGCAACGACAGAAAAAAAGGAGATCATAATGTATTAATTCCAAAAAGCAGCAGCAGCAGGAGAGAGAAAAACAACAACACAGATGCTACAGGAGGGAACCTGAAAGGCTTGCTGCCTTGTTTCTTGCCATTTGTAACAAAAAAAACATTACGATTAAATTTTGAGTGCGACTGTGATGTTTTTTTCATCAATATGAATGTCAGCGACCATGTGACTCATTCAGCAGTGGAGTGCTCCCGCTCCCACAGCTCCTTTTCACTTGTCAGCTGGCTCAGGGCCGAGATGCAGAGACACCCGTTTGCATTTCGGGGCGCGCCCAGAATTTTATAAGCACGTGTGGTTGTGTGTGTGTGTGTGTGTCTGTGCCCATGAGTGAAGTGTGTGGGAGTCACCAGGCTCAGCTGGGTTTGCCCTACTGCACACACATACAGGAGAGTGGTACGTATTTTATGAGCCGTTGTTTACTTCACAACATTTCTAAGCTGAGTGTGGAGGAGTCCATTAAGTTAGGCTAAATGGTGGAGAGAGAGAGAGAGAGAGAGAGAGAGAGAGAGAGAGAGAGAGAGAGCCTGGCACCAGAACAAACGGGGGAGAGAGAGAGAAGAAAACAGATAGATGATGACTTGGGAGATAAAAGGCCTGACACCCAAAGTAAATGAACTGGGTCTTAATAGATACACATGGAAGATAACAGAGAGTAAACCAAGGTCATGTCTTTAGAATTGCTTATGGGAATTTGAGGAGTTTAAAATCCTGCAAAGGAGGTTGAGGTTTCAAAAATACAGACACATGGAGGATTTTTAGAGGTTGATTCTGATATTTTTTTTCACTATCTTTAAATGTGACAGTATTTGTGCAAATCAATGAAGTTAAATTGAAATAAAATGGAAGAAAGTAGAAAGGCAATGTTCATAGGAAACAACTCAAGTGAGATGACAAACATAATATGGAAAAAAAATAGATTTTTTTGGTGCCTGCGCAAACGTTTCTTGGAGTGGTGCATGGGCGGATCCAGGGGGAGGAACCAGAAGGGCATTGGCCCCAGCTGAAATCTGATTGGCTCCTTAAGTGACCCTGTCCTGTCACTTGTTCTTTTTTTTTTTTTGTGGCACCACAAACAATTCTTTAAACTACAGTGATGCTGTGTTTATGTCATATGGGAAGGAAAAAAAGCGTGTTATGTAATGTCCATGCACCCAAGTGTAAATTTTAAAAAATATGAAACTGAAGAATTTTTATGCCCTCAGCTTTTTTGACGTACACAATGTGCTTGAACAAGGCACAGTTTGCAAAACTTAATGAATTATGTGTGTCATTGCTCAACACTAGAGACCCAGTGGAAAATAAGGAATGACTGGTGAAATGTATGTACATCTTACTGAATAAAGACATGTGCACGGATGTTGGATATGGATGGATATACTTGGCCCCTGTATGGCCCCCCCGATTTAGAAAAATCATAGATCTGCCACTGGAGTGGTGGGAATTTTACCATGAGTTCTGTATTTTCAAAATCATGGATAGACCCTGCACACACCAAGATTGTGGAAGAAAAGACATAGAATGTCTATCCGCATCTATAAAACATAGATAAGTTGGTTATAAGCATACATAAATAAAATAAAATCACATTATGATGAGTTGACCATGTTTGATTTTCAACAATCAATCTTAGGAGCACACTGGGGGCCTGCGGGTGCAATGAAGCCACAGCAACTTCATCTCCAAAACTCAATTAAATTTGAATTGAGAAAAGTCAAAGACACGTAAAAATAGGCAACTAAAACAGTTATTGCTGCTCTTTACAACTCTGCAATTTGTAATTGTGTCTGCCAATATGAACAGAGAAAAGCGAGGCCAGACGTCAGTTGGTTTTATGGATATATGCTGCATATTATTGAATTATGTGCAAACCAAATGAACACATCTAAGACCAATGTAGTACACCAGCACCTTTGTACTGGTCGCAGTAATTAAGTGTAGGGGGGTCAGTAAGGTTCCTAGTTGAGCTTCGGAACCTTTTAAAAAGTTAATTCAGCCATACAAATAAAGCATATAAAAAATCAGCCAATGACGTCACCGCCTTGTCAGCTTTATTTCGAAGAGGGGTTATGTAGAGTGAAACACTTTCATCATCGAGCACCAACTACAGTATCTGAGCAGAAACGCCAGCAGAGCACCGGAGGCAGCCCACCTCATCACAACTTTGGGATTAAGTCTCGCAGAAGTGGCTAAAGGTCTCAGAGAAGTTCTAGCCAAGCCTGC
The DNA here is from genome assembly GCA_037577475.1 of Chaunax sp. Z400. Taxonomy (NCBI): domain Eukaryota; kingdom Metazoa; phylum Chordata; class Actinopteri; order Lophiiformes; family Chaunacidae; genus Chaunax; species Chaunax sp. Z400. Next base: position 4,434,803 of record CM075202.1, read on the forward strand.
CGCGGCTTGGCATTCCGTATCAAGAGCTAAGCACAGAGCCCCCCCCCCCTTCAAGGTTATCTCTGTGGAGAATTCGCTGACAGCAGGATCCACATGCACAACGAACACACACTCACACGGCGACACAAGGATGGGTCCCCGCACGCAAACACGGCAGCACACAGAGGGGGCGAGGAGGTGCAGCATGTTTGTGCTGGTGGTTTATGCAAACAAGTTTTTTTTTTAATTTGGGATGGTGGGGCACTGCATACAGTAGATTAGCAGTAAAAAAAAAGAAAGAAAAAAAAAGCACCAATCAATCCTCTGTCTTCTTTCTCTTTTATGTCCAAATGAAACACCGACCTGGGCGGGGCCCCGCCTGCCACCCCAATCTGTCTCCTGACGAGTGAAGGTGGATCTCGGGTCTCAGATGTGGTCAAGGACAGCACTGTAAATTCAACGTGTCAGTGGGGGTGATGAACTGGCTCTGCAATGGTGTGTGTGTGTGTGAAAGTTTGAGTGGGTATTTATTTGGGGAAAGCAGAGTTACAGAGGAATGGTGGAACAAAGGCTTTCCCTTACATTCATTTATTTGTTGCAGCCACAATATCAACATCACCAGCCACATATTAATTTTCTATTTTTAGAGGCGTTCGCAGCCCTTTCGCTCTCTCTCTCTCTCTCTTCCTTGCAAAAACACATCATGTGGTTCCCACACAAAGACTTTACTTGGGGACGGCCAACCAGGTATATTAAAGGTCGCCGATGTACTTAAAGGAAACCTACTCATGCTGCTGGCTCTAAGTTTGAAGTGCACCTGGTTGTTTCGATGCTACATCATTAAAAACAAGCCTCCTCCATGCAAAACTCACCTGCTGAAAATGGAATCGTGGGTGAATAACATCCAAGTTGTGTTTTTTGTAAATGACTTATAAAATGTCCTGCTTGAGAATTAAGTCAATAGAGCTACAACACAGAGAGAGAGAGAGAGAGAGAGAGAGAGAGAGAGAGAATGAGAGAGAGAGAGAGCTTTGTATGTGAGTTTGAGATAAGGAGGCAAGCAGATTACAGCAGATTGGAAGCAAACACTAAAATAAGATGGACAATTAAATGTAACCTATAGAAGTGGGTTATTTAATGCAAATACTTTCAATAAACAAATACAACCAGATCCCCACGCCACCATTACACTGTCAGTTTGAGCAAAACGCTTTCGAATTGATGATTTAGCTTATCCTCAGCAGTGGACAGAGACAATCTTCTGTGAAAGCCAGAGAGCGCGCTATCAGTAACCTTGAACGTTATTATTAACAACAATTAGAGAAGGGAACACCAAAAGTCTCTATTATTCATCTACCTTTAGATATATTACTCTTGGATCCACACACACACACACACACACACACACACACACACACACACACACACACACACACACACACACACACACACACACACACACACACACACACACACACACACACACACACACATCCTGTCTGTTCATCTTTCTGTTCCTCATAATGAGTCCCGATGACGGCTGACCTTTCAAGCCCTGGGGTGCCAGGGATGAGCCAGAGAGAGGTGGGGCCGGTGAGGGATGGTGAAGGGGCCTGTATTGACCTCATACTGAGGATGCCAAGCTTCATTCAGTCACTTTAAAAAGGCCTAACGACTGACTGAATACTCGGGAGAAACAAAAGAACAAAAAGAAGGAATAATAGCCGACGGCGAGGGAGAGGAAGAAAAATAAAAAGGACAGGGAGAGAGAACAGCTTCAGTCACACTATGCTAAACGGAGACTGTTAGCATCTGAGTATGTGGCGAGGTATAATGTGATATGCCTGGATCCACTGAATATGGATTACAATTTTTCTACTCAGATCAAACCTTTGCAGCTAGTCTTTAAACCGGTCAGTTCTATGGAATTTGGCTGCAATCCACAACGAGAGTTACATAAAAAAGGAGATGGAACGGGCATCCCAACGTCGAGCGAAACACTCTTTGTGATGAGGTATGAAGATTTACACTTATAATCTCCTAAAGTGTAACCACAGCCGTATAGTGGGATGGCAGGGGTTGGCAGGAAATTAAAAGGTAGAAAATCAGAAATAGCAGCGCATTAGGAACAGAGAAGGAATGTCTCTGAGGCTGAAGCCGGTGGTTTAAGGAGACGAGAGTTCAAGAGTGAGAAAAAATTGTCCGAAGCTCCAGAGACGATCTCCCTATAAAAGCCAAGATTGACGAGGAAAAAGGAGGCTCGGAAGTCTCCTGTGCAATAAGTTAGGTTTCCAACACAATAAGCAGCGGCCCTAAGGCTGTGACAATAACTGCATTGCCGCGGTCATGTGACATCGGTGAAAGCTAGAGGAGTTTATTATGGTGTGATATACAGTACCAGTCAAAAATTTGGACACAGTTTCCCATTCAAGTGGATGGGAAGGTATGTCCAAACTATTGACTGGTACTGTATGTGAAGTTGGACCTTGTTTTAGCCTGGAAGGTCAGCTCACTTAGGGCCCGTGTGTCCACCAAAGCATTGTTTTCAACGGGAGCGCCGCGTATTCACGCTACGCTACAAACGCCAGCTGCGTGACGAGGTGCCGAGCGTCTTTTCTGTGCCGAGCGCTGTACGTTTGGCGTTTTTTTTCAGGTTGCTGTCACTGTCCAACCACAGTGGAGGAGGGGCGGGACAAATACGACAAAGACCAAACGTCAAATCCGACAGTGCAGATCAACGGCAACAATGTCTGTACCGGATGACATCCCCGGAAAACCATGATGTTAACATGAAGATGGTTCCTCGCCCCGCAAAATCTCATGAACCCCACATAGACCTGCGAGTCCATCCTCTCTCCCAACTTCCTTCATCCAGAGCCAGGTCCAGTGCAAGAACTCTTCTTTGTGCCCCAAACCTGAACACTCCCTATATCGCTCATCTTCAGCGACAGAATTTACGGCGAGCACATTAACTCACATTATATACCCGGGCTCTGGGGCAAAAGCAGCCCCCCCCACCGACACAATTCAAAGTGCCCTCTTCACTGCTGAGGCTTGAATGATAAAGCAACAACTGGGGGAAAGAAAAGATGGAGTGGCAGAGGAGGAAGACTAATAAAAAGTAGGATGGAAGAGTAAACAACAGGAGAATGCCCAGACAGCAGGAACACCAAGGAGCAAAAAGAGGCACGGAAAAAGACAGACGGGTAAAAAAATTTTTTTTTTTTTTTAAAATCAGCGTGGTAGGGAGGTGGTAATTGGAAGAAATATGGCGGCTGTAGACACGGGGGTAGATGAGAAGTGTTCCCCGAGGGGTCAGAGTAATGACTACCACAGAGAAGGAGTTCTATCAACAGCAGTGACACACATCTCCCACTGATGCATCACTCACTTCTACATTACCTCCATTCTCGTGTCTTTAATCCCCAGCTCCTTTGCTCTGTTACCTTAAATCGCCTCCGACTGTGAAAGCACATCAGCAGTAACAAGTGACAATATTTATTCATCTACCGTTCAGCCGAGACATTTCGTCAAACACGCTCCTTTTGACGTAAAGCAACAGTCCGTGTACTTTGAAACACGGTCACTTATATATATATAAGATGATGCTTTATGCTTGGACTGATGCATTTAAAGACAGTTCTGCAGGTTATTGAAAGTGGCCCTGTGGTTCGGTGATGGGCACAACGTGGCCTCCGACAAGACGTCCCTCGTGCTCAGCTGTGGTCTTTTCTGCTTCAACTTCATGTTGCACGTTTGCTCTTCCCTGAGCGTTTCCTCCCAGTTACTCCAGTTTCCTCCCACGCTCCAAAGACGTACATGCAAGATTACATGGAAAGTGGAAATTGCCCGCAGCTGCATGCAGCCGTCTGTCGGTATCGGCCATGTGTCGGACTGGTGACTGGCATGAACAAATGTAAAAGCGGACTATGAAATTCATAATTGATAAGCTGAGATGGGTGTTTTTGTGCCGTGCTTCTGCTTGACTGCTGTCCTACTCTCAACTCTCTGCTCTACTCCCTGTTGCTTTCTTCTGGGCCGTGGCTTCCTACTGACTTCATTTCCTCTTCCTGGTCTTTTCAGACTTTTTGTTAGAGCTTGACATTAAAACAAAAACCTACTGGGACATGCTTGAACGGACTTGGGTAAGCTTGCCCTGAATTTCCCATGTATAATTACTTTGCTTCGGGGTCAAGATTGTTTGAAAATGTTGAACTACTCTTCTCTTTGCTTAATTGATTCAAGTGGTTTGATATAAAAAAGCTTGGACAGCTTAGATACAATTTCAAACTGAAGAGGATCCGATTTCTGCACCTTATAACCTATGTTTACAACTACTTTCTTGTCCCTTTTCCTCGCCTTGTCTATTCCCGGCTTTCCACCACAGCAGCTCACACGTGTCACACCACAGCTGACATATTGAAAGAACTCTTGCTTGATTGTTTTGCCTGACTTCTCCACCATCTCTTCCATTCCGGCTCTACATCTGGCTACTCAGCCTTTCAGCTTCCGATTGGATGCTCCTTCCACTTGATGTAGTAAGTCTTTTGTAGTTAATGTGTATAGATTGTGTTTCATGTGTGGAAGTATATATTTTTTTCTTTTCTTTTTGTCTCGCAGCAACGTTTGGCATGATTTCATTTGGTCGGTTCAACAAGAGTTTATTTTAGTGTCGTAGAAAAACAATCCTGTCATCAGGCTGAAGGGTTTCTGCTTTTCTGGAGACATTAATCTCTATCACTACATTCAGCCTTGACTTGCTTGACTCGGATATACCATTGGTTGTTAGTGTAATGAAACTGACAATTACAGGCTACAGTGCAAACATTCCCTCTGTGGGTTTTCATAACCAGAGGCTTTTTTAGTGTAGTCATTCAGGCTTGGCCCTAAACGGTTCAGCTCTGCATTCCTCTAGAGGACAATAAAAAAAAACAACAAACCCTGCCACACCTCTAAGGGATGAAGTTTTCTAAATGCGATTAACAAAAAAAACCCAGCACACTGTCTTCCCTGACCCCTATTAACAGAGTCTGAGACAACCGCCACCACATCTTTCCTCTCTGCAACACCCTGCCACTAAACAGGACCTGCTTCTCAGATCACATTAACTAACAGCAGATGAGAAAAGCCAACACACAGTGTGCCAGGTTGTGTTAAGGCTGAGCTGATGCAAACACACCCAAAAAAACCCAAACAACACCTTTTACTATTCAATCTCTCACAGGGGAAGATGGTGAAATGAAATCAGGAGTTTGCAGCGAAAGGGAATATTTCATTTTAGTCCTGTCCAGTGCAGACGTCACTGATGCCTTATAAATACTTAGTAAAGCGAGAACAGGAGTTTACACAACGTGACTTTGTAAGATAAAAGTGAAGCGACAGACTAAAAACACTCCAGCTGTTGTCGGATCATTGTGATCCAAAGGGGAGCAGCTGCATCCTTGTTTCAATGTCACACCAAAAATACACTGATCCCCTTCCATTTACGAAGGTCAGCCCAGCCCAGTTGCGTGTATATAATGTTCTATGTGAGTGTTGTCAGTTGTCTTCCACATTTGTACTGAGACTCCCACAGACAGGGAAGTCAATCTAACTTCCTCCTGGGAACTGGTTTGTTGCTTATTCAGTTCCCTTGTGCAATGATTGGACTTTCATTTGCTTGCGGGTCCTATTCTCTGAGTGTGTAACTCGCCACTGTGCACAGCTGTCATGTGTCTGGTGAAAGCGCTGTGAATGACACTCATTGTTAAAGATGGAATATGCATTTCTCCCTCCAGGACTGATGCATGCCAAACGAAGGGCATTCCATCACTGATGGCATCTATTTATAATAGAGGTCTATCTCTCTTTATTTGTCTCAGTCTGCCGGGCCGAGCTTTGACAGGTCCAGAACTTGAATCAACCACTTGCTAAAAAAAAAAAAAAAAGGAGCTGTTGAATGCCTCATTGAGAGTTACTGGAAATCGCTCATAGTTCACCATTTTAAATAAATAAATAAATAAATCACCCTTTCAGTGCAGAAATTCTTCATGTGCACAGGGAAACGAAGGGGGGCAGGAGGGATACTCCCGATCGCCAAGGTTAGATCAAAAACATAATCAATAATGCACTGCCTATTGTGTTTCAGCACTGCAGCCAACTCAGCTCACTTCCATTCAAGTGAATCCACAGTGCTGGACTGGCCAGGCCTGTGCAAAGCCAACAGTCCAGATGAAAGATGGATCCTCCACAAGGCGCCGACATTACAAACACAGAGGCAGGGGAAGAAAGGATGATAGTGCGACATCCGAATCCATCAAATGGTATGGAGACTATGGCCCTTGGCTGACGCACTAGACATTAAAATAATGCCGACAAGTCTTAAAAATAATCCTTTCCTCGCTTTCTCACCATGGCTCAAAAAAACTACCCTGCTGGGTGGACACTGGGCCAAGCCAAGCCAACAAAACGCCTCCTTAAAAAGCTAATCCAACCCTCTGGCAGCATCACTGGCTTCATCTTCAACTCTGCAAACCAGAACACTGGCAGGTAAAAAAATTCAGACAATTGCCTTGTCCTCAGGATTCTGTCCGCCATCCAGGTCATTGCTCATGAGCCCTTGGAGAACTTATATTACCATAAACACGACATCCTTTATCTGCACTTTTAATACTGCATGACGTGCACAAGAGTTACTGCCACTGCTTTTCCTGGCGACCAGACAACAGGATGGTGACTAACACGCCGCTCCCAAGTTATTGCTGCTGTATTGCCTTGTAATGCAGATGGCTCATGCGTCCCTGTCTGAATTATTGATCTGCTCATGTGTAACGTAAACATAATAAACTGATATGATAATAGCTCTCTGTCACAGCACACAGGATATGAGCATTTAGATAACTAATTATAGATAAACACAGACCAACTGGTGACTATTAAACGCACAAGATCATAGAAACAACTCAACAGAGAGAATCTGTTGCAATCTTATTTGATTTAAAAAAAACAAAACCTTTTTGCTTTGTATCTTGAAATGGAAGTCTTATTTGATTGTGTGGGAAGGTCCAGAGCTAAGACGTCACCTATTATATAGTTCTACAACAGCCGTTCTGTTTGAAATTCTAATTGCACTGCTGTAAATACATGATCCTGGAGAACCACGGAAACCTAAGAGGCACATTTTATTCAAAGCACACATTGATCTTAGCACCGCTCAGCTAGCATTGATCTGACGCCAGACCTGTAAACAGGCTGTGTGCTAGCTGGATCCTCTGTGCTTGTTGTGAGTCGGCAAAGGTCTAGTTTGGTCTCCATCTGTCCGGAGGTAGAAAACCCCCCCCCCCCTGTACTCCTCATTCTGTCAGATCTGATCCTCACAGTGTGCCCTGTGTGGTGTCTGCTTTGGTTCCCCTTCCTGTCGGTAAGCTGAGGGCCAGCAGAGGGGGAACAAGCTTGCAGCGCCTTGGCCTGGTAGCCTGGCTCCCAACAGCCTAGTCATTACTGCTGGCTAACAAGCAGAGAGCAAGGGACGTCTGTGACTGCTCTTCCCCTTAACTAACAAAGAGAAAGACTTGGTGTGTAACTGTGGTAGCAGCGGCACAGATGCACGGGCTCCTGCTGGACCCATAATGGTGCCTTCTCATTATATGCTGTCTCCTGGGGAAGAAAAAAGAAAAAGAAAAGACCATGTACATGCTGGGCTGCAGGTCCTTTCAACTAGCAATTGTGGGACTACAGGGGTAGAGAGGAGGGAACATTATGAACATGACCCGTCACATGCCACTGCTTTGAATTATCTTTACGTCGTGATGCGTGTGTGTGTGTGTGTGTGTGTGTGCAGGCATGCGTTGTGCGTCACCCTCGTGCACTCTCCGCTGGATGTTTACACGGCTTCCTTACTGTCATCTTTTATTTTTGTTGGTGCCAGAGACGTTAGATTTGACTTGATTTGATTTCATTCCAGTGGTTCCATCATGCCCGTGGGCGACAAGAAGGGAAGGCAGGACTCAAACGAGTCTATCTATTCATACCCAAGCATGCATGGCTCAAAGCACATGTGCCGCATGCTTATAACAAAACATATATCACCCCAAACACAGACGCAGACAGAAGCCAAGTCTGCTTCTTCTACGGCCCACAGACTTGTGGGATATGCAGCATTTCCTAATAGTTGGCAGTCAATATCAGTGATGGAGGACAGGGGCGTGGGGTATGTTTATTGATGACTTGTAAAACCCTCTTAAAACCCTCAGCCCACCACTTGTTTGACAGTTGTTGTCATCAATTTTCAGTTGTGTGTCCAAACGTAAGTGGGCCGTATTTTGGCAGTAGCCTTGTTGACATTTCATTTAGTCAGCTCAATATTTCATCTATGCTCAGGCGCAAAAACTCTCTCCGTCTTTTATAAACTAATGAGACCAGAGGTAACTGACATGCTCATGAAAATGTAGTGAATCATCGCCAGTTTAGTGGAACAAATATGGAGTCATTATCTCCGCAGCATCTTGCACAAGCTATGGCTCAAATGTTTTCACTGAACTGAATATTTAGCCCGGTGACGGCTCTCTCTCTGCATGGGAGGTGGACAAACTACCACAAGATGTGTAAATTCTGACACAACACAGTGCGATGCAAAAAATATATCTACTCTCTGGAAAGTTACAATAACTGTTTGTTGACACCGAGTTGGGGAGGTGCTCACTCAACCCATTAGTCATTTTTGAAACCGCAGTTTTGTGGCGTTTTCATTATTTTCTATAGAACAGAAACACATTTAATGCAATATGCTGGTGTTACTCGTTTTCCAGTGCACAAAATAACACAAGCAGCAGACAGTATAAATAACGGTGACCTCAAAAAGCTGGATCGACGTCTCTCCCGACAGACTGAGAAATAATCAAGCACTACATCCCTTACATGAAGTTACAGCAGTATTTATTGCAAGGCTGTTGCGTTGGATTGCGTTGCAGTTTACCATTGTTTATGCAACTTTGTCTACCCCATACATGTTGCATCATTAGCATTCTGGAGACTGTAATTTAATTACTTGTTTTTAATGTTTGCCAGAATATTTCAATCTACGCAGATATTCATGTAAAAACACAGCAAAGGCTGCAGTTTGAGATACATTAGCATACATGAGAGGCCGCTGTGTTGAATGTTTGTATGTCGTTGTATACGTTGTATTTCAATATGTTGCGGTTTTTGCATGCGGCAACTACTTTGGTCAGGTCTTGTAAAAGAGATTTCCTTTAAGACCAAAAACAACAACAACAAAAAACAGGTTTCACTTAAATTTTATCATAAAATTGTGATATTTGGGCTGCAAAAGTGATTTAAAAATGAAAACAATGTAAAGCTAACATGATGCACAGTAGCAAGTTACAACTCTTACAACCACTGCAGCACTTTTATCAACACTAACTATGAAGAAAAAAGTTAGAATTTTACTTGTGTTCATTATAAATACACAACATTCACTGTTTTCTCTGCCACAGACTGAATAATGTGCAATTTGCTGAGTAAAGCCTGAAATCTTGGCTTGGCAAATACCACACCATTAAATCTTAAACTAAAATTTACACAGGCTGCCAAACAGCTGGTGTTACCCTCCTCGCTCCTCCACCAGTGACACACGGTGGACCCCAGTTACCTCCTCATGCCCCCAGTATGTACTCAGGTCGTGTGGCTGATCTTTGACAGGTTACACACAGAAGCCTGCATACAGTCGCCAGAGACCAGAGCTCTGACCCATGGTAATGGGTTTCAGAGGTGGTGGTGGTGGTGGTGGTGGTGGTGGTGGGGGGGCTATTCTGCTCTGTAAAGTTGTAAACTGGCTCGCTCCTCCCCTGGGACCGACTCCTCCACATTGCAACCTCGCATCACCTTCCCTCTCCCCCTCCACCCTCCACTGCAATGAAGAAAAAGTGACGCTGTTACCAAGGTTACTCAGGGAAGGGAGGGAGGGGCGGGCAGGGTCAGGAGGTACAGATGAGGTGGTTTGTTATCTGCCTACATGGCTGGTGTGACATGAATTATGATGGTGTCCTGGCACTGATAGGTTGATGGAGGCATATATATATATATATAGGTATTTTGTTGTAGTGGGGGCACACGGGGAGAGCTAATATCTTGGTTTCCCAGAAATTGCAAATATATCAGCATGTGTGTGTCTGTTATTGTGTGCATGTCTAAGCAGAGCAGAGGTTGGTGAAGCTTAGTCGACTCTGTGGAATGTAAACTAGCCAATGCAGCACTCCTGCCTGGCCTCAGACGCTGGCCCTCTGGGGATCCGGCATGCTGTCCAAACCCCCCCCCCCATAAACACAGCCCAGCGTCCAGTTTAAAGCTCTGCCTAGCACCCGCCTTGTGTTCCACTTGCCACAGTGATTTGCTCACCTTGTCTCCCATTTCCAAGCACGTACAGATAAGCGGTTTGAACCAAAGTGAGCAGTCACTTACCATGCATCATCATTTCACAGCTATTTCATACCAGCGCCTCACAGCAGCCGCAGCCATCTCCCTACATGATTGCCCAAGGGAAGGTTCGACGCTTTGATCTAATCTGATGACAAATGATTCGATTAGCTTGGCCACTGATTAACCTCTCCCTCTGTGTTTTGTGCACATGTAGATGAGCAAGAATCCTTTCTTTGACCCCACCCTCTTCCTCACACTCGCTCTCTGGATGCAGCTCCACAAATGTCAGCGTTGGCTGCATGTGTCACTGACTTGATGCATGATGTTGTGCTGTGTGTGTGTGTGTTTGTGTGTGCGAAGCGGTGGCTCTGCTGCACCCATGGCTCACCAGCCATCTGCAGCCCCACTGAGGGACAAACGATCATGACGGCTGAGTCACCCATTAGCCAAAATTAGAGCCATCCTTCCACCATCCCAGTCAGGGCCGCAGGCAATGCCACGCAGTCAAGGCCATTACAGGAAACACGCACTGAACTGATTTCGCTTTGCAAATACCATTAGCTGGTGCCTCAAGATTATAAATATTCGAACTCCCAATCTGACAAAGAAAATAGGTTTGGATGGGGAAGCGTGTTACGAAAATCCTGCATCAATGCCATTGGACTTCTTTACTGGTTGCCAGAGGGCAGAGAGGACAGTAATGACAAAGATGAAGGAACAAAGAAGAACAGGAGTGGTGAGAGAGACGGCTCACACGCACGACTATGGCTGCCGCTGGGGGGAAGTTTCACGAGGAAGCTGCGTTAAAGATGCATGGTGTGAAGATAAACAAAATTACGGCTTTGTCTTTAGCAGAGCCCCCCCCCCCGCGTTTTAGCTGTCAAAACACTCGTATGCACAGCGGCACTACTTTAAGAACTCTCTGTTATCGCTGTTGGAAATCTAAGAAAAAGAAATCTGAAGGTTTAGAGCTTCAAATAAGTGCTTGATGAAATGGCTGTAGTAATGCTGGACCATGCTGTTCAAAAGGCCTTGGTCTGGTAAACAACCGTCCTGCATGTGGGCCAATTTGTCAAAATAACATAGCCACTTCAGGCCTGGGGAAATTGCCATTTTGTTCATACAACCTATTTGAATCCACTCATGTTTCTGTTTTGCCAAACGCACTCCTGCCCACTCGCCTTTTTTCCCCCCCCACCATTCCCCTTACTTGAGGGTTCATGTCGAATGCCATCAACTGTTGCCTAGCAACTAAATATTCACCCTGCAGAAATCTGCTATTATGTCTTTCCAAGTTTCACATTTCTTGGAGGAAAAAAAAAAGAAGAAAAAAAAAAAGATATCTTTGTGATGTTAAGTTTACAAATTCCAGTGATGCAGGAGAAGCGTCACGCTCCTTCAAACGAGATGCACAACCCATCGGTCAAATCTACAGATGGAACAGATGGGAGTCTCAGGGCAGATGTGTGAAATATAAGTGTGAATAAACTCTGACATCAATCAAATGTACGGGTGTTAAACGCCATATTAAAGACGATCTGCTGCATATGTGATGATTCTAAGTCAGACACACAAACCAGAGTGAACGCAGGCATATTTCTCCACAACATTTCCAAACAGGCGTTATTGTGTTTTTCATTTCCACTAACGTCATTTAACGCTCCTGGTAATGCTTTTGCAGAAGCAGCATCAAAATACTAACTGTTTCAGAGAAGAAGTGTTCGTGACGGTTTCCTATTTCAACTGACTTATGGTTTTCCCATCCAAACGCTCGAGCAGTGACAATATTTTTCCCTTGAAGACTGAGCATGTGGCTGTGACTCGCCTGCAGAGTGGGCTGTACTCCAAACTCCTAGTAATAATAAGTCTTTTTATTCTTCTGTGATTCACGGCGCAGTGGATTCACAATGCACCCAGTCAACAGTGTGGTAGTTCAATCAGACTATCTAACCAGTGTAGGATGAGCCTCGTGTCAGGGATCACAGTATTAAGAAAAAAAACAGTGACGGCTGCAGAAAAACACATTTTCAACCCAATGCCGCACAGATATTAACATTATCACCTCCGCCAAAGATGTTAAATTTCCCCCCCTACGCCCTATATATCCACAATATTTGGCTGCAGCTGCCAGGTGCAGATTCGGATAGAGGTGCAGATCCAAAAAATATTTTTATAACTGTCCCTAACACTGAGAGGCAGGGAAAATATGGAAAACACATCTTTGAGCATTGCCAGATTTTGGATTTTGGACTGTTTTTGTGAATTACACATGGACTGATTGACAGACTGCCACGAAACTGCCTGGAAGGGAAGGAATGTGCTCAATGAGCAGCACTGTGCAGGCTTTCCTTTTTGGCTTATTTGCCGTCTATTCTGCAAATCTTGCATGAGAAAAGCCGTAAATCACTGACAGTTTAGAGAGGGTTGAGATGTACGTGAATCCATGTTTTCAATGAAATTGCTTGGACAGCTTCTGTAAAATGCTTTTGATGATTTAATCTGACACTTGCCATAAACACGCTTACGCCTCCATCATTAAGACTCTTCAATCCAGTGTACCAACACACAACACACACAATTAGATGGGCCTGTTCTTTTTTTTTTTATTTATGAATAATTAATAACGTTCTCATGCCTAAATGAATCTGCTGATCTGATGTGGGCTCGATGCATGGATGCTTATTAAGAACATGCCCTATAAATCTCAATATATAGAAAATGAGCACTGAAAGAGCAGGTCTGGGGGCGAGGAAGCAGAGAAGCATGAAAGAGAGGATGTCTACAAGTTCACAACAGACAATCACAGTGATATTAAAGGAGAAACTATTGATATATCATTGTGTAAAAAATGAAGTACAGATGGCAGGCCTTGTCGTTGTCTTTGAACGGTTCGTTAAGTGTATTTGTACTTTTTGTAGACTTTTGTACAGCTATGGTAACAGGCTTACCTCCTCCTCCTCCTCCCTGCACTCGTTTTGGGAGTATAATTCATTTGCCAAAAAAGAGACAAAGCAGACGACGTACAAAGTTATGATCTATTGCAGTAATATCATTTTTTATGGCCACGATTATCGCGTAGTAAAAATGTGATATTGTGACAGCTGCACCTGGAGGCTCGTGAGAGACAAGCCTCCTGCTCCTCCTCAGCTCCTGGATGTACGTGACTTATCAGTAAGACACCAACACTGAGGAATGTGGAAGAAGAAAAAAAACAAATTCCACAAGGCCACACCGGTCTCTGACTGTTACAGAGGCACACCTTGTGCATTTTGTGCACATGCAAATATTTATCTGAATTCACGCTTGGCTTAATTTGACGAGCGCGATCCGGTCCTGAACGGCTTTAGATGCAAAATGGTAATTACTCCTAAACCAAGCAGGAATAATGAACTTGTTAGCATGCTCAGCCTCCTGGAATTCATTACCGCGCTCGACGCCGCTCTTCTGATGGAGCGAAACCTGATCCGTTTTCATTGCCAACCGCTCAAAGGGACACGCTGTGAACGGAGCGCTGAATCAAACAGACACATCCGGTTGTGACATCACATATACAGGAAACGCACATACATCAGCTCATCGAATTGATTGATCCGTCTCGTCCCTGCTTCCTATTGCCTTGATCGTACAGAGACTCTACACAGAAAAACACAGATCAGTATAAAATCAGAGGAAGGCAAAGCAAGAGGTTCTTAACTGGTTCGTTTCACTCTTTCACTTTGAAAGAACGGGAAGTGCATGACAGTTTCACACCGACGAACACAACCTGATAAAGGCTGTTAATGAGAAATGTCAGAAATCTGAAATATCTTCTTTTTTTACTCGATGGAGAGAAGGCAGCCATTTGACTGGAGTGTGAACTATTTTTGGAACAGTTAAGTGCTCTCTGGGGAATATCACACTCTCCTAAAGGGTTTGCTAATATTTAACATTTTCTGTCACTGTGAAATTAAGTCTAATCCGGAAAGACAGTTTCAAATCAATTTAAGCAAATCTCCAATCGGCACCTCATCCCAAATGTCAAATAAAACAAGGAGACAAATTTGAGAAGAATTTTAGAGCTGCGAGGAGACAGAAGAAAGTGTCTTTCATCCCGTCTCTGTTTAAATAAAAAAAATTTTTGTTATCAATGGATGTTATCCTGCTTTGACAAACCAAAGAGACCTCCTTTCACACACGGTTAGAGCTGACTACAGTTCCTCTCTGCTCCACAGTCTCGTTTTCTCCCCCCCCCCGCCCGTCTTCCCTACCAGCTGGGCCAAGGACGGATCAGGGCGACCCGCCACCAGTCAGCACTTGTCCTTTTTTTTATCTGAGGAGAATTCTCTCTGGCACTCTGCCTGTTCGTCCAGCATCTGAGTCAATCACACCACCAAACGGGCTTACAATCGATACACACACTGATGATTACATTTCAGATGGGTGTTTGGGAGATAAACATTTAAATGACAGCACAAACAGACAGCACTATGATGAATCCTGCTTTGTGCCTTGGCAAATCTGTCACACGCCAGAAACGGCAGTCTCCCCATCTCATTTTGTCTACAGCAGCTATTCCATTTCCTTGCAGGGATTGATATTTGTGCAATATTGGTTCCCGCTAATGTCGGCAATTTACAACTATAAACTAATTCTATCGTTGCCCTCCCCATGTCTCACTCTGGATACAAGCGTTGGCTACATGCCTAATTTTTGTACAATATAGTACAAACATATACACAGTATATTTCAGTACCTGGAGGTGAGCGAGCTTTATTTGGGTTGTAGCGTACGTGGAGACAGCTAATGAGATATCCAGGAGTGAGGCGCTTAATGGAAACAGCTGGGCAGCATGTGGGTTAGCGTAATGGCTTCGCATGGTGAGCAGAAGTGGTGGTAGGCTCAGGCCATCAGTGAGTCATCGTCGGCGGACCGTCTTTCTCCTGCTCGGTATTCGCTGGCCCCGCATCTCCAGCTCTCTCTTTTTCACTCCCCTCTAAGCACCCATCAATTGATGCGGTGAAGCCATCAGTGCCCACGCTTAGCCCGCCTGTCTCATTGCTTGTATTGCCATGTATGCGTGTGACAGAGAGAGAGAGAGAGAGAGAGAGAGAGAGAGAGAGAGAGAGAGAGAGAGAGAGAGAGAGAGAGAGAGAGAGTGTATGAGGGTGCTTATGTGTGGAGGTCCTTGATTGGACTCTACAGGAGAGGCTGGAGCATTAATGAACACTGCCTGTCACAGTCACAGCCCTCTTTGCAAGATCTCTCACCCGTCATCCCGGCTGATGGATCAGCATGGCCTGATCTTTTCCTTTTTTTCTTCATGCTCTGCTGGCTGAGGATCTCCAGGATCAGCGGAAGCATCTAATCCTGGGTCTCTTTGTCCACCTCCCTCAAATTAGAGCCAACTCAAGTGTTCACATCCAAATCAGGCCCCAAGTGAAAGTCGGCTCATGCTTGGATCATTTTTAAGGTTTTAAAAAAAAAAAAGTTTTTTGTTTTTTTTTTGTGTGTGGAGGATGCACTTCTACACAGCATGGTTTTCAAGTCAGCTTTTCCAGCTTTGAAGATGACACTTGCTAAAAGCACCTGCATGTATACTGGTAATAATCTGACATAACATTACTTTGCATTCTTTGTCCAACTGCAAGCCAGGAATAAATGTCACTATAAAGGCAGGAGATATTTCATCATTAACATTTGCTGTCAGATGAAATAAAAACATTACGCAATTCTTTTAGTGAAATTAATGGAAACAATAAAATAATGCATCCATAAACTGACTTAGTATCGATCCTTTGTTTCGAGGCTACAATCTCATAAAAGTCCAAAGAACAATATACAGTACTTCAAAAATATTTATGGGGTATGAACATCTCCACTGACAGTAATGTAATAATGTAATAATATTAGAGTGTTTCCCCTACCATTCATTTGGAGGGGCGGCCCACATATTTCTCAAACATACATTCTTTTTCCTGAAGAGAACATTTTTTTTTTCCTGTCGAGGTAAATGTCAGCTGGATGTAATCAAGATTAAGTTGGGTGGAGCCTCGAGTATCCCAGTATAAAAACCTCTATTACGATTCACTTAAAACAGTTAACCTTATTTTAGTAGTTTATTCCTTCATTACGCTGACTTGCATGTGTTCTGACTGAGAAGCGGTTACTGCAAATAGGTTCTGGTTTCACAACACAATGAGTTTTAGGGGAGCAACCAAAAAGCCTCATCTGGAGCCTGAGCAGAAAAAAAAGAAGAAAAAAAAAGTTCCAACCTCAGCTCTGCACAAAGAGTCTGCACAACACGAGCGCACACCCGACGAATAAAACGTCAAGCTACATGAAATCCTTCCACTCCACATGAGGAGAGAGGGCTCATTATGAATACCCAACGAGGTTATAGTAGAGGCAGCCATTTGTTCCTCGCTCCCATGTTTCATTTAATGAGCCTTGGGTTGCTTTGACTTTATTTGCATGTGCTTGTTATAGAACCACACAGTGCCACTGCTCATGCCCACACACTCCTCAATATAGGGACATTTTGATTCAATTTTTCACTTGGCTTGTCTGTCAGTTTACGTGAGCAGAAGGACCATGACTCAATTTTCCACCAAGAAGGATGCCGAGGCGTTCGTTTGTGTGCGCTTTTGCATCAAGGGCGGAGGGTCTGCTGTTTCCGAAGTGTGTGTGTGTGTGTGTGTGTGTGTGTGTGCGCGCACATCTGATCTGAGAGGTGTGTCGTTTGAAGCCGAGCATATGAGGAAGCGCGGTTCCCCTGTGCGAGACAAAGCTCTGAAGAGAATAGTGCTGATGCGGTCCCTCTCTCCAACAACAGCCAGATAATACCCGGCGAGGAGACGGCAGGATGCGAAACTGGAGCTAGAATGTGTCTTTGATGGTGGAGAAAAGAAAAGACAAAGATGTGAGACTTCCTCGTCTCAGATCTGGATATGGCGTGGAGGAAAATGTGGCTTCTACCGGGACTTGGCAATTAATAGCCCCCAGGGGGGAAACGTGTCCCACCCTGGTGATGTCAGCGCTCTGAGGAGTGAGGGACAGGTCGGCGCTCACGTCACGGACATCAGAGGCCCTCAGGGCCGTGGTGAGATGTCAGCCCGGCTAGCCGTCACCCATGTGATGAGGCCTGGACAGACGTTCAGAGGGGCCAAACATGACAAAGCAAGCAGAAACAGGGACGATTCAACCCTGCAGTGAGGATGGAGGCGAGCAGGGACAGACAGAAATGAGAGGAGAAGGGGGAAGCAGGATACAGGGAGAACATGGCACAAGAAGAATAAACACTGGAGGGGGGGAGAAGAATAGAGAGAAGAGGAGAGGGAAAGGGGAGAGACGAGCAACAAAAATAAGGAGTTTCTATATCCAGTGCTGAGGTGAAAGGACGAAAGCTTTAATAAGAGACCAGCATGGAGAGGATGAAGCACGTTAATGAAAGCGCATGAGACCGGATGGGAATAAACTTGCAACGGCTAAACCAGGACAGGATGACAGGTGACAGGAGCCAAATTAAAAATCTGAGCTGAAAGATAGAAATCATCGCCAAGTCAAAGAGACAATACTGTGACCAGAGACGGCCGGGCGGAGGACCCCCCACCACCACCCCCACCACCACAGTCTGTTCCAGTGAATCTGCTCTGAAGCACAAGGAGAAGAAAACAAACATGTAGTTCTCCTGCAGAACTCCCCGAGCGAACTCCAGTTGCTGTGTGAAAGTGAAACAGGGCATTGCAGAACAAGAGCATCTTCTGCAAACTTTCACTGAATAATTTAATGAGCTGTGTTTTGAAAAATAAAAATAAAAGCCTGTATTTTTTGTCTGCTACTGGCTCTTCCAACGATACAGCAACTCAATCCATGAGCAGTTTGTGAAAGCTTATTTATTTTTGCTAATGAGACAAATAAGTGTCTGGTAGGTCCTTCACAGGAAAAGGACACACATTAATGTTTTCTGGTTAATTTAGAGTGTTTTTTTTTTTAATGTGGCCATAGATTCACATAAAGAGATTATTTTTAACACCAAAAACCTTGTGCTTTGTTCAAATTTATGGGTACTTATCATGGTTTTATGTTCATTTAAAAAAAAAAAATCCCAATAAAAATCCAGTTAAATAAAAAACTTAGAATATCCATTTTCCAAAAGCATAAACACACCACAAAAAAAAGACCATGTTTCTGAGACACTGGCCTATTTATTCGCTTCTGCTGCCAAAGGCCTACACACACACACACACACACACACACACACACACACACACACACACACACACACACACACACACACACACACACACACACACACACACAGACACACACACACACACACACACACACACACACACTTCATGTCATCCAAGATGACGTTCCCGTTTATCTGACAGCTGTCTGTAGTAAAATATAATCATGTATAGTGGAAAGAGCAGGTTTACTGTGACTGTTCTGGCTTGTTTGTTCTTACAAGCGTTGAACAAGACTATTTCTCCCTTCCACATGCCTCCTGGACGTTAAGTGAAGCTGTGGAGGAAATCCCTAAATAATAATCATTGCCAAATGAATGCTAATGAGGATTTTTTGAGCATCTTTTTTCTGTGATGGTGTACTTTGTTCCAGGGAGCGGGGGGGAGGGAGGGGGGGCAGCGGTTGTTGAGTTGTGTGTGAAAGGTGTGGTGCAGACATCACGGCCATCTGGAGGGCCAGTGGGAGCCGAGAGGACAGAGAGAACAGACTGACACCACACCTGATCTCAGAGGTCAGAGTCTCTGTGTGTGTGTGTGTGTGTGTGTGTGTGTGTGTGTGTGTGTGTGGTGGGGGTGGGGGGGAGGGGGAGGGGGAGAGGACTAAGTACATGGAATATTATACATAAAGAGGATTTCTTTGTAAGGTTGTTTAATAAAACTCTGCAAATCGATCAGCCGTCTGTGTTTACACACCAGACCAAAAAATATATATAAAGACAGCGTGAGGAACAGTGACAGATGGAGAGAGACAGGAACTGATAGAATGAGATATCATAGAAGTGGGTCACATCATATTGACAGTCTCTACGCACCACTATGTACCGCTGACATAGAATCACACGACCGGAGCCTTTTATGCCACAGAAAACTGATGAACAATGA
Organism: Chaunax sp. Z400; assembly: GCA_037577475.1. NCBI lineage: Eukaryota > Metazoa > Chordata > Actinopteri > Lophiiformes > Chaunacidae > Chaunax > Chaunax sp. Z400. The sequence goes on from CM075202.1 coordinate 4,454,290, forward strand.
AAAATATGAGGTTATAACAAAAATCTCAGGGTAAGAAAATACGAGCAAATGGAGCATTGCTCACTTCTACTAAAGCCAATCGTAAAATTATTTAAAAAAATACATATATTTCAGCGGTTTGGAGACAGAAGGAGGCATTTAGGTATTTATTAAGTATTGGCTGAACAATGTCCCCATTGCATAACATATCTCAGGGGTACATCAACAGCATCTGGAAGATCATATAGTGATGTGACAAGACTTCATATTCAAACTCTGCTTATGAAAATTAACAACAGGTTCTATAATGTTCTCTTTGCATGAAGCAAAAATGACTGGTGTGGAAACTCTTCACTGAACACAATTTACATATTAAGTTACAAGACTTGGAAGTTTGCCATATAGAGTATCTTCTGCAAATTAATTTATTTGATGCACACTTAAATTCATCTGGTGGATTAGCTCAATCAAATACGATTGTTTGCATAGTTTATCTGCACCTCTGTTAAATATTTTTCAAAACGTGTTGCTTTGCGGAGACTCTTTGCATTACATTTTCCTGGTTCAGTGTTTGATCATTTGTGCTGTGCAATGTCACAAAAATGCTTATTTTCCTGAGCCCAAGGTGACATCTTCAGATTATTTTGTCTCACCGACATTCTAAAAACCCAAACATTAAACTGAAGGCTGCAACTAACCTTTTTTAAAAAATTATTATTGCTTTCAGATGATTATAGTCTCGATTAATCATCTCATGAATAAAATGTGAAAGATGCACATCTTTTCTCAATTTTTCTGTCAAATGACTAGTTGCTTAACCAATCATTTCAGCTCTGTTTCCTGTTTAAATGGATTGAGGTTACCTTGGTGGTCCTGCACCACCACTGCTATAGAGTGCACTTATACAAACGATGCAAAGCTATGCTAAGTGTACAGAAATCTGTATGCCGCTGTGTTTGACTGTTTCTCTTCTGGCAGTTCCACTTTGCTGTTATTCCACCGCTGCCTTAAGCATGGTTAGAGCAGGCCTGGTGCAGTCTGGGTCTGTTGCTTCCTGCAGTGTTGCCTACATGGTAGGTCAACGTGCATCTTGTACTAAAACACAATACTATGCAGACAGAGGCCCCTTGGCTATACAACCACGCTCCTTGCTTCCAGTATAATTTGTTTGTTTGCTGAATTTGAGCTAGCCAGCAGCATTATCCTGATGCAGCCAAGCGTGGCCTGCACTGGACACACACTCTGTCAATGGGAGTAAGCAAGTGGAGTACTGTGCTGCCAGAGATATGGAGCAACAAATCTATACCTCTCACAGAGCGGGAGGGTGTGGACGGGGTAGAATTTGATAAACAGCGGGGGTCAGGAGGCAGGTCAGCTCACCATTAAGTTATTCTGACAATTTTGATCCATTGCACACAATACTAGGACGAGGCACTGGGCACCTAAGAGGGGTAAGAGGGAAAAAAAGGAATGGAAAAACTGTCAGGAAGCATAAAACAAACAAGAGAGTGTCTTTACTGCAGGAGATGAGAGACGATAAGAGACATCAGACTGAGAGTGTGCTTTATCAGAATGCAACGGGAGAAACACTCTCCCCTCCAGAGGGAGAGGGGAGGAGAAGACATGGGAAGTGTGGCGGGGGGGGGGAGCTGATGTAAAACTGTGTCATAAATCATGCAGAACTGCATTAAAAGAAAATTAAATAACAATACGTGTTGACTTATTGCAAAATTTTAATATTTGTACTGGAAGAAAAAAAAATGTGCGTGGAGTATTTTGGCTCTGACAACACAATATAAAGGAAAATCCTAGGAAATACAAATGAATGGAGAGTTAATAATTTGTGATTTATTGTATATTTTTGTTCTTTTCTGTATAAAATGGCATTCATCTCAGTTTGGGGGGGAAACTACGTCTTTTTCTAAATTAATAACTCAATTACCTGGCAACTAATGGCCAAATATAATCGAATAATAACTCAGTAAACAAGATCAATCATCATCAGAAAGTTTCAATTTAGACACACATTTACTCTGTATGTGTGTGTGTGTGTGTGTGTGTGTGTGTGTGTGTGTCTGTGTGCTGTTATATCAGTGAGGGCAAAGAACAGAGATCATTACTGAGAAGAGGTTTCCATTAGATTATAGTGCGAAATAGAAAAACTGACCTACTATCAGCTCTTAGCTCTACATATCAGGTCATTTTCTGAAAGCCGATGATCCTGATGTTTGGCAGTCTGTCGTGTTCAAAAAGTAGCTCTTAGCAGCTCGTAGAGCTTAGGTCAACAGTCTGAAATTAAAAGGAAAAAAAAGAAAGAAAAAACTCTCGTCACTGCAATAGATTTTTTTTTAAAAAGAAGAAGATGTTTATAGCCTTTAACGTCCTAAAGGTATTCTGATTCATGGTAGTTCAAGATAACCTTATGTACAGTGGGCTCACTCAGATGAAGTATTTTTCAAATGTGTGTGCATTTGAGGCTGTGCGAGTGGGCACGAGCCCAACGGGGCGGAAATGGTGCCAGTAGCCTTTCAGGAAGGAGCATGTGTCCGGCATCCATCGCCGTTGTGCTGGGTCACAGATGTCACCTGCTCCAGCAGCCTGACTCACACCACTTGCCCACTTGTCAACAGCACTGCACTGGAGGCGAATACAAGGAGCCCACAGTGTTGCTAGTCGGTTACATTTCAACCTATTGTTTCAAGCATGGGCCACAGAGCGATCGCGAGTGTCTACAACAGTACCTCGGATTTAAAAAAAGAAAAAAGAAAAAAAAAAAAGGAGATCCAGACCTACTGGCTATGTGATGTTGCCAAGAAGTCACACTGCAAGCTGAATTAAAACACTGCTGGCTGCTGGGTGGACTCAAATTAGCCCTAAGAGAAGCCTGGCAAAGGAACACATACTTAGATGGTGTGTCAGAAGAAAGGGTGTGAAACCACTGTCCCACAAATTAAATCAACTATGAGACAAAGAGGTGAGTGTGTTTGATTGTGTGTGTCTGTCTGTGGTGGGTTGCATACAGGCTCTGTTCATCGTTAAAAGGGCTCCGTTGCAATGGTGCGGTCATCTTTTAGAGAGGGCCTGAAATTCCTTTCGCACGCCTCACCACTTGTTTGCTCAAGAAGCAGAGAAGGCTTTTTACCACAGGAATCCGCCGTGGAGATTTGTTGATGTGTGGATCTCTCTGTCACGCACACACTGAGAATGTGCCCACCCACACATCACTGACATTTCTTTTCAGAGCCTCTTTAAATTACCGCGCCTATTAGTGCAGCATTGCCAAGATCCCCCTTTTTTATTATTCCTCCTAATCTTGTGTGTTTACAGGGTCGGCAGCTGCCCCCGACTCCACCCTGCGCCGTTCCTCCCTCCCCTCCCCCTTCACTCCTCCAGCAAGCAGAAAGAGACAAGTGGTTACACCCAGTAGTCCATAGTCGTCCATACTGCACTGCATGGACAGATCAGGATAGGACAGGATGGAACACTTCTGCCTCCCATTCCCAGGACTTGCCATTTAAACCAAACATATTCACACGGCGTTTTCAACGTTCTGTCTGAATGCACTGAAGGTGTGTCTGTTTGTTCTGCCTCTGTTATGGCGGAACAAAGGTAGACTTAAGCCCCATTTCCACTGTGTAGTACCGGCTCTTCTCGACTCGACTTTTTGGTTTTCCATTAGGGGGAAAAGTACCTGGTAGCTCCCGGTACTACTTTTTTAGTACCACCTCTGCTGATTGGTCAGAAAGAATCGTTTCTGCATCACTGTGTCATCAATGCTTAATCTGGAGTTTTCTGAAGTTTTTTTGTGGTTACAATGCTGTGTCTAATACTTTATGTCTAACAAAGACTAAAGCAGCAGTATCCCTTAGGTAAAGTACGTCAGATCATCAAACAGTGTCTGAAATCCCCTCCACGATATCTTTCCAAAGCCCGAATTAAAGTTTCCACATATGTCCATTTGTACAGCCGTCCAAAAACCGAAAAGCAGAACAACATGTTCACTTCAAGCAGCAAAATGGTCAGGAGTGCAGATTTCTCTCTCCAGCTCTCTCTTTTCTCATTCTTCACATAAATACTCCCGTCAATTTTTGAGTATACAACCGAGTGCAACACCGTAAATGCCTTTGACGAGAGACTGCAGCATATGGAGTTACATCCACTGGAACTATTCATCGTGCCATGTCCCCTTCTATGACAGCAAGCTATTAGCTCCACCTTTGACTGTGGCCATTCAGAGCGGGTATAAACACTTTCACATTAAAGCGTGTCAGGATGCCACTTTTTATGAATTAACTTTTTGAAAAACAGCGAACTGTACTTGCTCACACAGTTTATTTTAATAAAGGTTGCCGGGTTCAGGCATGTATTCAGAGAACAAATAAATCTTTGGTAGAGGAAGCAATGAGGTAGATCGCGAACACTAAAACTGTACATGCAGCTTGGATCAAACTGGCAGATGTTTTTGGCTTTATCCAAGCTAGAAAAGGATAGTCTTGTTAGGTTGAGTCCATTGAGAGAAAGCCAGGATAGAACCTATGGAGTAACGCTTACAGTTTTGGCTTTCAGTCACTGGTAGATGATGGAGAACTAGTCTTTTTAAGTTAAGGTTTGGTCCAGAGTGATTACGTTTAACAATTTGGTGAAGTTCAAAATACAATGGGGAAAATCTGGACTTCCTAATCTTGCCTTTAAGAAAGATCCAAGGGCATGACGACGGGCTCACTCAAGTATGAAGGCAGGGGCATGAGCGCAATATGGGAGCGTGGTGGGCGCTGGCAGCCCATCCTTCTAATCCCAGTTAAGACAAGCCTGGCAGTCGAGCCAACACAGAGGAGCTTGGTCCAGTGTTAGTGGGATTAAAGCAAAGCCTCTCCTCTGTTGTTATGCTAATCCACAAGACAACGATTATCTGCAGGGCAACGTTGCCGCAGAGATAAACATGTCTCAAGAGTGCGTATATTAGGGCGCCGATTGCCAGAAGACCAAGTGAGACTATTGATGCAAAAGGCTTTTTTGTTACTTCAACCAATTGGATTGGTCGGTTTTCAAATAGAACGGCAAACTCACAAATGAAGCTCGACCCTCGCAGCGTGACCTCGGCCAGGCTTGACCTCTCCAGGCTGCAAAGATTTCCCCACTCACTGGGACAAGGGTTTAAACAGCAAACATGTAATTAGCTCTCAAATGAAGACAGGGTACGTTATTCCGCAGCAGCCTACAGGGTACCACTATGACTCTTAATAACATGCTCTCTATGGGGTGTGCATGTGGAACGATGATGAATGAGTACGACAAACAGGGATCCAGTTTGGCTCATACATCCTCTACTGTGACAGCCCAGCAATTCAGGTGGTTGCACTGTTAGAAAAGTTGGAGGACAACCATAACACTGGATTCATTTATAATAATCCTTCATTCACTCCACAAATCAAAGTGAGGAGGCAAAGCTGTCATTGGGTACTCCTCCCTTACTTGATGTGCCAACTTTAATTCTTTGCCATTGTCACAAGATGAGAGAGAAGTGAAAATAGGATATAAGAGAGGCTGTTTTCTGTTTCTGGAGCAGCTTTTTTAACAGATTTGAAAACCTGGTGGTTTAGCTGGCATCACAGACAGAAGTGTCTCCTGGGTTATTGTCAAAGCTGGCTCTGGGTCACCGACGGAGAGACGTGCCTATAGTTCAGGCTACGTCCATCCTGTCCATCCAGAGTTCTGATGCACTTTCCTGCAGTTTTCCCCACGGCTCCTACAGCGTAACATGCCTTCGGACTGTTGTGTCATCTCATTGAGTCCTAACAGGGGTTCTTATGTCTGACAGGCATGTTGTTACTGCTCTTTTAGACCACAGCTGAAGCTACAGGGTGGGTCGGCCAAGCGGGACCATTAAATTACCCTCTGCTTCGATGGCATTGGCAAAGAGCGGTGGAGGGTGGTGCAACGACAGCATGAAAAGAAAAGGAGGGGAGGAGGTGACACCATGCGATGTAAGACATAACAGACATGTCAGATGCGAACGCTCTCATGCTGCTTTGCTGTGGGCTTTGCCATAGGTGAATGCCAGTGCTGCCACTCTCACCAAGACTGAAAGAAGACTCCAGAAGTTTTCCAGGGCTACAGCATTAACACAAGAGCGTTGGTTATGGTGAAAAGCCATTTTGATACTGATCAATATGGGGGAAAAAAAAATTGTGATCATATGCTGCCCAGCCGTATAGCTACAGGATGGGAAAATGAATTAGCTTAGCTGAATTAATTGGTAATGTTGTTTAACTTGGTTAACTACCACTAAACACTGCATGTCAGGCTTGCTCAACAATATCATCAAAGTTCTAAACTGAGTCTTGTAGTTGCAGTTATTAAAAACTTTGATTATGCGCAGATAGTTACGGCTAAACTTAATGAAATGTAGACTTCAAAAGGATTTGGATTTATTAAGTGTATTTGATATCGGACTCCTGCTACCTTGTAAGGAAGGGAGGCGTAAAGACACATTATGTCTGACTCAACCACCATAATATAGGCTATTTGTTGTAGATTTGTCTTTCCCTGCATATAGCGGGATTTTACCGCTCCGGTCTCTGTGTGAGCCTATGCAGCCTACACCTCCTACATTCCCTGCACGTTAAGAGAAATTATGAGACATAACAAAGTTCGTTTCATTGTAAATTTTGGCTATTCACTATGTTTTCGCAAAAATAAAAATGCTGCATTGCCTCATCCATCTTTCTTTGGGCCTGAGAGGCACAAGCCATCAGCGGTGGTAACGGTTCCATCTGTCTCCCCTGTCCCCCCCACCCCACCCCACCCCAACCCCCACGTACTAGCGTGAATATCCACAGTATTTCTTCTGGTAGCTTTCTGTCACGCAGGGCCAAGGGAGGAGAGGAAGATGGAGTGAGACGGCCCCTGGACATAGACGAAAGAGGCGATCCATGACCAGATTGTCATAGGTTATAAAAAGGCACTACAGTGAGGATATATGAAGATTTATGAAATGGCTGGAACCGTAAATATGACATAATGCAGAGTAGTGAGGGGCATTCCACCCCGTGTTGGACCCAGTCACATGAGGATTCCAGTCTGTTCTTCACCGATAAACCAGAGAACTGTAGAGTAACGCGAGGATTAGAAAGTTTATGTATAACGTCTACACTTGTGTCCATACTCAGCATCTCCGTCTCATGTCCACATAAGTGCTGCCTCCCTCTCACCCCCCTGGGAGCACAGTATGGTTAAACATCATTAAATTAATACAATTACAATATTTAAGCGCATGCTCTGAACGTCATACTTGGCTATTTTATAATGAAGAGCTGCGACCAAATCATACATCGTGATGTACAAATTGCACACAAGTGTCACCGTCAAGTTTAAATTTTAAAAAATAATAATAACAGTTATGAGCTTAATTTATTTCTTCGAGTTTGTCAAGCACTTTAAGCATCAGCGTTTTTTAATTTCATTTGAAACCCATTGAGATTATTGCGTTTGTTTCTTGTTGAGTGTGCCGTGATTTAATGAAGTAAAATATTTATATCTGCCTTTACTCCTGTTTACACTCATTTAAAAAATGTGTTAAGAAATTACTAATGTTTATGGGAACTGCCCAAAAAAAAAATTTAATTTTTTTTTTAAAAGAAGGGCAGTACTTTTTATTTGGTGCTCCTAAATTACTTGCTGGTGCTCCTAAAATGGAAAAAGTAAGTCTAGGGCCCTGCATTGCAGTATAAAATAATGCATTATCTTAATGCAAAGTCTGCAACATAAGCATTATAAATTCAATTTATAAGTCAATCAATAATTGCAACATTGGGCATGAGACTTTTCTGGCAGACACACCTCCTTAATACCCAGAAATATCATTAGGCAACAAGAGATTGGACGTCCCTGAGAGGTCCAGCGGGAGACATTCCCACAGTCATCCGAAGCTGAAGCTCCTGGAAAGGTTTCAAGTCACATCTATTAAGTTAATTTAACCTTAAATCTATTCTTCTAATGCACTGCAGCTGCACTGTATGTCAAAATAATGCTGATGGTTTGTCCACATTGCAAATCTAACTCTGTGGCTCTCTCCCGTCTTGGGGGGGGGGGGAGAGCACATTGCAAAGGTATGATTTTACTGTGAGGATCACGGTGTAATCCAGTCCTTAACACTCATCCAAAGGTTTGTACATGTGGATGAACACGCCATCTATGTGAGGGGGGGGTGTGCACACAATGAACAAAACTACAAACACGAGAACTGCCCACCAAAGTACCGCAGCATGTTAGTGACTATGACGATCCAACTCAAAGCCAAATGTGATGTACAATAAAGTTAACTAAACTTGACGATTCACCGTTGCCTGACTGAAATTGTATTCCTTTATAAAACGCCACCCTGATCTTTTGCTGCCGCCCTCGATTAAAACCCACCACAGCCCGAAAGGAGCATTGTGAGGCCTAACAAGAATAATCCGCCCTGTTATACTGCTGAGGAACATCAATATGTGATGAATGATGCATTCCAGGAGTTCTTCAGTGATTGTTTCTATTTTGTTTTACCCACTTTCTTTCAGCCTTTCTCTTCTAATTTGACCTCAGGTACTGATTTCCTATATTTCCCAGCGTGCTTTTAAAAAAAAAAAAAACATAGAAAAGGCCTGACATGCTCAATGGAACAAGCGGTTTTATTCAGCTGTGAGTTATAGACCTATATGTAAGGGGGTGGGGAGACACAGAATGTCTGGTTAACAATGGAGTTTTGCCATGTTATCACTCAACTTAAAGGCTTTAAAATATAGTTGCTTCATTTGATTATGAGCGAAGATAGGAAAACTATATATTTACAGTGGGGGTGTCAAAAAAAAGAGGAAAATATGACATGACACAATCTACATATTAGTAGGGAAAATAATATTTTGTTTAGGCCTTGCAAATCCAGACTCTAATCTCTAAAACAATCTTTTAAACCTCATTAAATGTCTCTCCTGCAGACAAGAATATTTCCAACAATCTCTCTAAACGTATTTGTTGTTGTCCCACAAGCAAATGAACGTCCACGCCTTGTGCCTATCTCTCTTTCCCCATGTTCTCCCCCTCCTCCCCTCTCTTCACTCAGGCTTCTCTGTGCTGTCCCGGGGCCTGATGTCGTCCTTCTATCTTGTCCTTCTGAGTTCGTTTCCTTCCTCCCATCTTCGTCCATGGTGTGCTTGAGCACCTCCTCCTGTCTTCTTTCCAGGTCGCCGCGGTGGAGAGGAGGTTGTGTGGCAGCACCTGGAAGTTCCTCCACTTCCTCCTGATCTATATCTCTAAGGTGTTTTCAACTTATCTATGATTTTCATCCTGACTGGTCGTACTATAAAGTGACTGTCTCTTCTGTACAGGCAGATGGATCCTTCCACTCTTCTTCTTCCTGTTTAAAGGGTCTTTTGGGCCATTGTTTCCATATACATATCGAGGGTCCGAGGCTAAAGCCCGCTGAGGCAAATTTGTGATATTATGATATTGGGTTGTATAAATAAAAATGACCCGACCATCAGGAAGTTTATCTGTATGTCTGCAGTGCATGGAATGCAGATTTTGCTGTATTCTCACAGTATGATTGCAGCTTGATTGCTACCCTGCCGTCTTCCTGAGCACCACGCCGAGACAGGTGACAGGAATCCTGCAATGGAAACCCAATCAGGCCAATCCTCTACGATTCCTCGCCGCCGCCAACCATCTGTAACACACGCTGCACATGCCATACACACTTACAATTACCTCTTTGATAGATATGGAGATGAACACATGCACATTAACCAGCGCACCTCCTGTGAACTTGGCACAGACATCCGGCGCTTCGGCGCTAACTGAAACATCGAGTCCCCCTCCAGCTACGAGGACGACGCGGTGCAGCTGACCTTACATTCTGACCTCTCCATGGAGGTCACAGAGATGAATTTACCCCTCGGGGGATCAATAGTGTAAGAGGAAAAATACACAAACACTCCCCCGCCATAGCAAACAAACCCTCTAGGAAGCAGGACTGGCACCAGTGACAGAAATAGCCCCCCTACCGCCCCACCGCCTCTGAGAAAGATAATACAGGCCTTTCATCGTGATCCAGGTCCCACTTTGGTTTTTAACCCTTTCTGGACCTGTGTGGAAGTCACACACAGACCGCCCAATGCCGGCCAGGGCTGGATTAGATACCACTGGTTAAATGGAGGTGGAGTGGCTGCTGGGCATTTTGGGTTTCCTGTTGAAAACAGAACAATATCCACAAAGCTCTATGCAGAGGCGGGCCTGTCACACAACCTTTCTACCCAAGTGTGGGAAATGCACCCATTCTGTCAGATGAGCTCAACCTCTTCTTCTTTTCTATTCCTATGAGTGTGTCTTTGTAGGCTTGAGCATTCTGGCTGCAGAGTGAATTTTGGGCTATTGTCATCGTGATCCTAATGGCCAGCATCTGGCTCTCTGGCACTCTTTTTTTTTTTTTTTTGTGCTGGAGCGAGTGTGTGTGTGTGTGTGTGTGTGTGTGTGTGTGTGTGTGTGTGTGTGTGTGTGTGTGTGTGTGTGTGTGTGTGTGTGTGTGTGTGTGGTTATAGAGGTAGGAGTGAGGTGGGTGATCGGACTGCTCATGCCTCAAGCTGTGCAGCTGTCCCAATTACTACTGCTCTCTTCTCTCCTAATTTCCCCTCCGCTCCCATCTGCCTCTTCTTCACTCCAAATCTCTGTCCCTTCCATTCATAGATGGCACAAGTGAGGGTTCGTACTTTCAGGAGGCTCCCATGCTAGAGAGAGCCTTTAGCAGTCGAAGTAGATCCTGTTTCAAATTTGGCGCTGCGGGGCATTTAAGACCTGTAGACACTGCGGTGTCTTTCTCAGATGGCTAGGATTTTTCAGCAGCATCCCTGAATCCCTGCAGCCCTCCTTCCCCGCTCTGATCCTGGCCTTGACCTGTGGACCCAAGAGGAGCTGACGAGGCTGTTTCATGGGCCATGGGAACTCAGCATCAAGGGATTTTTGTGGGTAGGGTGGGAGGCGGGCAGGGAGAAGGAGGGCTGTTTGTGTCCCACGGTGAGTCCCTCAACAACTTCAGATGATGACTCGTGAGAATCCAGCTCCTCATGCAGAGGCGTCACCGCAAAACTTTGCTGCGTTCTTCTTGTCCTGGCTGCAAAGCTTCGGCAGAGACGTGACAGAGAACTCGAATAAATACACAGAAGCAGATAGAGATAGATGCATGTATATGCAAATGCAGTTCATAATCACAAATCAATGCAAAATGCACAAAGGAGGTTGTGCAACAAGGGGTGGTTAAGAGCTTCCTGCTGAAAAGGAGTAAAAAAGGGGGAAGGAGAGATCTTAAGCGCTTGCATGCGGATAGGTACGGGCCCATTTCTGGACGGCTCCAATGAGCCGAGAAGAAACGTCGAGAGAACCACTTCGCTGTTCCGGCTGCACCAGCAATAACTCCCCGAGATGCACTAAATACAAGCACACACATAAGTGAACGCACACACACACAAATACACATCCTTTCTGATGTGAGTGCACTGCAGGCTGCAAGCTGGGCCAACACACATTCACACATCCTGCAGACCCACACAAGGCAGCTTTTGGCTGAAACATTATGTGTGTAGATCCATTCCCTATGCACAAATCCAATCTGAGGCCACATACTGCAGCTATCAGTTCCAAGCTCCTATTGTAACTGTGTGACTTGAGTTCATATGCAGATCTCCTTTTCTTTCTGTATATCTTTAGACATCCGGAAGAGTTAAGTCGGGCTTTTTTTAAAAATCCTAACAGATTGGGAAATCAGGTTTCATCACCAATTATATTTTCTTTAATCTCAAACATTCACACACTATGAGAGTAAAGAAATAACAGGACGTCACACATTCTCATGCCAGATGGAACTAGAAATGCACCGCCTCACGCAAATCTCTCGAGAAGCAGCTGCAAAATGTAAACAAAACGACTGACGAAGTTGCCGTAGCGACCGCCCTGCTTTACGCTGAGAAAACAAGTAAATAGAATAAGATGGGAAGATGAGGTCAACACGGTAGTGTCAGGCCTGCGTCAGGCTGGTCTTCTCAAGTCGAGCCTCGGCAGCCTCACGGACCTGCCTGCTTTTCTCCACGGTAACCCGCCCCACACTCAGCCTGTGATTGGCTCATAAAATCACCAGACAGACACTTTGTCTTACAATACAGATACTACTGGCTCTCCTGTAGGATAAGAGCAAAAACGCTGATGGCAGAAAGGCCTTTTACCTACAGATGTTGCCCTTTAGAGAGGCTGTACAGCTAACTAGAGACTGCAGGTGTGTTCCTGCACGTGGCATGCTCTACAGTCTCTACTCTAATACAAGACGTCACTAAGATTTTCCATGAAGTCTCATGCATCTTTCTGTTTTTCCATCTCCCAGTACCAGAGGCCAAATGCCAACACTGGACACACAGTGACTGCTCACTGATTAATCAGCTACTCTTAATCCTTCATGTCTTTCCGAGTTCTTAATCTGTAATGACAGGACTCAGATCTCAGATAGGTGTGTGTCCATGTATCTATATGTAATGCAAATGTATTTCAGTCCTCCTCTTTCTCACAGCAGGAACCACAAAAGCACAAGCTTCTTTTCAACAGCTCCTGCTCCATTCACAGTACGCCGACAAAAATATCCTGCACATGGATTAACAATACGAACAAAACAATGCCTCCAGATGAGCCTTCCTCTTTTGGTAGCATTGTCACCGCAGCCCGCTACAAGCATTGCCATGCCTTGCATAGCCTCTTCACTTCAATGCTCTTTGTGTCTGTCGCACGAAGCCTCAAAACTGGGAACATGTCTTCAAAATGTGTTGTTTGTTTCTTCCATAGCTCAATTCAGCCCCTTTTCTTCTCATCCGTCTGGTGTTTTCAGAAAAAGAAACAAAAAAACAAAAACGGGATATATCTGGGACACCTGCGTGCCAACAGGGGATGTAAATAAAGCACATTGAAGCAAATATCAAAACTTATGCACACACTGTACAGTGCACCAAAACACTGATGCTTGAAATTAGAATGGCTTTTCATGCAAACAGAGGCGCTTTCATGTGCAGGTGACAGACTGGTATTGCAGGCGGAGCCGAAATGAAAAACAAATCAAACTGCTATTTTAAATAAAACTTCACTTGGCAGCGTCTTGCTGCACTAATCCAAACAGAGAAATGCTTGCCACTTGACAAATGTGCAGAGTGTTAAATATAGATAAAACTCTGAAATGAGTCACCGCCCATTTTTGCTCATTGCACCACGTCTGACCTCTTTGGCAGAGCAACACTAATATGTTTAATGAACTCATTAGTCAAAAATGAAGACAGACAGTGGTATGAGGCATGGAGGGTGCAGGCACAAAGGGCAGAGAGGGAGGAAGAGAAACGAAGGAAGGGAAAACAGACTAGCTGAAATGTGTGTGTGTGTGTGTCGACTTCTCTAGAAAGCACAGTCTCCTGTATTATAGATGCAGCATCATGTGTTCCAGTCGCTACATGGTAGAAAATACAGCATTTGTCCAAAGCAATCAGCTCAACAAGCAGAAGCAACACAGCCTGGGAGGCAATCTGCAAAAAAAACTTCAAACCTGCCAAGTAAATTTCAACTGTTTGCTGGAGTGTCATCACTACTATTTAATTTAAGTGCTTCATAAAATATTACACACTTGGAAATGGACTGCTTTAATGACATTATTTGCACTAACACATAAATATCGCACAGATCAAGGCTATTCCTAAAAAAAAAAGAAGCCCAGATTAGAGCAATTTATTGCCAAATGATGAAGCACTTTGCCTTTTGTGATATAATTGGTTCTTGTCATTTAAAAGTCATACAGACATCTATCTAAAGCATCCCATTCCTCCTCACCACTGGAATCCAAGACAGAGTCCCCCTACCATGGCAGGAGACTGCTGTCGCTGCAATATATATGGCTGTTAACTTATTCATGAATGGGTTAAGGGTAGTAACTCAATCAATCTGCATCCATTTACCGAGCCTGACTTTATTAGATAACATTAATGATGCATTAGTTGCTTATAGGTGTTGGGTTTCTCCTTAGTCATCAGCATCAATTCAAAAGAGACCACAATGGATGTTAGCTGCATATTGATCAAAGCCTCAGGATAATCGCAACACTATTAAAAAAATGAGGTAATATTTATCATCAGACAATATGATGTCAAAAAAAAGGGAAAATCACAGAGGTGATATATGTGCTGTAACATCGGACATTAAGTGATGTGAAATAGTCAAATATGTCATCCATATCATAAATCATGTGAGAGCAAAATGATATTGCACTTTTTTCTCCATTGACTCTGTCATGTGAAGTAATGTAGAGGGGGAAAAAAAGCGTATACTATAGTATACACTGGGCTTATTTCAGCATCAGCTCTGGGATCATGACAATATTACACCAGTTCATTCAATGAGCTCCACAGTCTATCAGATGAGCAACAGTGAAGGCAGAACCACATCCACTGTCTGTGGATGTGTGTGCTGCCGGCTGTATTATCGTCAGCCACGTCGTGTGTGTGTGTGTGTGTGTGTGTGTGTGTGTGAGGAGGGTTAGGATGCAGAAATCACCCTGCTGATTCCCTCTGTCCCGGTGTGATGAAGACTAACCGGAGCTGAGCCGTTTAGTTTCACAATCACACATCAGAAAGGCGTTATTACACATTAACAACACCTCCTGATAGCGAAAACAAGCGCACGCCTGGCTGTGGTGATTATTACGAAGCAATTCTGGATAATTACTGGTAGCGGTGCACCGAGGCTGAAACACGGGGAGCTGCTTTGTCTACTGGCCAAACATAACGGACGCGGAAGGGGGGGAGGACGCACAGAACACCTCTGTGTCATGCGTCTTCGTTTTCAGATGGTTGTGTCCGAGGTTGGATGCATTTCGCTCACACGAACGGCGAGCGAGACGAATAGAAACAAACGCACGCAGACAAGACAGCTAGCTTAAAAGCTATACGCTTCTAGCTGTGTTTGTGTATTCAGCCTCACGCAGCTGCCAAATTCAAACACTTTAGCGCTTCAGTTCAGGTGATTTCGCGGTGTTGAAAGAGGTTCTCTACGGTGGATGGTTGTTTGGAACATTCTCACTTGCGTCCTCTTTAATAACCAACAAAGAACAACGCGGGCCGGTTTATGTAGATGTAACGTAGCATAAGTATTAACGGAGCATCCCTCTGTAGCATAGCAAATACCTCCGGTGTAGATATAACGGGACTAAAGATTTTACCTAACTTAGCGTGACCGCTATTTGCTCGCCGTGATCTCAGCAGCGACGCAGTCAACAGGCCGGGATGTAGCGGAGGAATAAATGAGCTGAGCACTGCCTACATTTACGACATGCAGCAGGGTTATTGTCACCTACCTCGGCATGATACAGCGGCTTTCAGCGGCATCCGACCGGGGCTGCGGATGCTGGGTCTGTCGCAGAGGTAGTCGAGGTTTGTTGCTCCAGAAAGCTGAGTAGAAAGGCTGCGGCGGAAACAGGAACTGGGAGAGCTGGGGTCTCTGAACACGACAGTCGATGCTGCTATGTGCTGGATGGCCGGTGTCAAGACAGACCCGAAAGGGGGGATACTCAATATCCTGCGCAGCCTTTTCAAAGTAAGAGGATGTGTAGTCACTACAGTAACAATACAATGTTGTGTCTGTGGTATCAACATCTACACTATACTGAGTCAGCTGCTGTTGAATGTGGTGGCTGTCAAGCAATTATAATCATTAAATTACTACAAATACATAAACTCAGATTTTCAATAATTGCACTTTTACATTTTTGTATGTCTCTTTGTAAAGCTAGTTGGAAGCATTACTCAATCCCCAATGTATATTAGGTTTATTTGGCATAATATAATATTCATCAGCTCTTTTCAATAACCAAATCAAACAAGAACACTCTAAATAGCTCATTGCAACGTATATTACAAGTGTTTTCGCAAATATAACACAAAATGCTACTTTTTCTGACCACCTTAGTCTCAAAATTATTCAGCCCTTAATGACAAGTCTCTCCAGTACTTTATAGAGACCCTTTAGCTACTATAACCTGCTTAAAATGTGATGCATATCCAGGAACCAGCTTCTGGCAGCTTTCCTGAGGAATCTTAGCCCATTCCTCTTGAGCAAAGGCCTCCAGTTCTGTAATATTCCTATGTTTACGTGCTGCAACTGCCTTCTTCACATCCCACCAGAGATTTTCTATGGGATTCAAGTCAGGCGACTGTGGCGGCTACTCTAGAATGATCCAGGACTTCTCCTGAAACCAATGGGTAATTTTAGAGTCACCAGTTCAGCTATCTTGCATGTTTTTGGACTGTGGGAGGAAGCCGGAGCACCCAGAGGGAACCCATGCAGACACAATGAGAAAATGCATACTCCACACTGAGAGGCTCCAGGTCCCCAGTCTATTTAAGGTGCTGAGATTTCCCACCTCTCCCTCTGTCTGTCAGTATCTCTGCTGCACTGCGTATGTATTGCTGCCTGTGCTTTCAGCCCCACCACCACCACCACCACCACCACCCCAGCATCCACCATATACAACCAATCTTAAAATAGAGGAAAAGGTCTATAAAATAGGGCAAAAAAATATGTGCAGTATGATGAGCTCCCTCCAGGTCTGGATTCAAACCTAGGAGCTAGTTGCTATGAGGCGACAGTGCTAACCCACCCTCACTATGACAAATACCTTGCAATACAATGTAACCTTTCTGCACTGTAAAACTGAATTATTATTATTATTTTTAGCATATTATTCTGTCAGTACAAAAGGTTTAATGTAGTTGTTGTGATAACACCAAATTAAATGTTCAATTAATTAAATAAATGTAGTTTTTTTAATTGAAATTGACTATGATAGACTTGACATAACAGGCCATATTAGTAATGCTGAAATGGATATTTAAGTTCAAAGAGCTGCTGGATAAGTTCAGTGAATGGATTGAATTCAAATGAAAAGACCTTTTTAATTAAGCTGAAAAAGATTTGCAGGTTCCAACAATTCATCTAAGCAGTTCAATAAATTAATAAATCCAGATGAACTCAAGTAAGACAAAGGGTCGCAAAACAAAGGATATTTAATTAATACAACATTTGGTGACATTTGAAGAACAAACTGTAGTTTGTTAATTAACGCAGAACTTTTAAGGCGGCCTTTTTCACTCGTATCTTTAAGTTTAAACAACAAGTTAGATTTTACAGTGTGAAATCAACATCTGCATTTTAGTTAGTCTGGTGAATGAGGCAGCTGTCTCACAATTCTAATTATTAAAACACTCCAAACAAAGATAAAAGGCTGTGTTCTTAACTCAAACTCCAGATTAAGTAAATGTTTAATAATTGTATTCTTTTATTGTGTATTTTTAGATCCCTCTCTGTTGAGCTTCATTTGGGTGTTGTGAGGAATATTTGACTACTTTTGCCAAATGGGGGAAAAGAATTGAGTTTCCTTTGTTGTGTTTAAGGAGCTAAGTCATTACTATAGGCTGCACCTACTGCAGTATTATAAGTCTCTATACTTATGTCCAAATAATACTTCTATTGCCTTTGTTGAATTTGGAGATATTTTACTGCATCGGATTTGCATCAGGATTGTTTTCATCTAAATCTATCTAAATCTAAATCTAAATCTCTTTATTTTATCTATGTCTTCAGTAAAATAAATTTAATTACCTCTGTGTTTAAAAGTAGACACAAAGAAACTTTTCTTTCCTGTGTCTAGATTTGGACACATTAATTTTAAATACAGTGGCTGTATTCCCTATAATTAACCTCTTTCAGGTGGTAAATCATTACATCATTTATTTTGAAGGGATGACGGTCTGTCTTCCTGATTGTGTCTGGGTCCTGCTGGCTGACTTGACTCTGGCTTGATGCAGACCCTGATGGGAGTAGGATGGAGTGGAAGCTGCAGTGCGCTCACCAGTGTCAGGTTGTTGTACTGCAGTTGGACCTGTAGACTGACAGACCTCGTGTCACCAGAGTGATGGAGGATACAACTCCACCTAAGGGATGGAGCTCTGTGTGACCTTCAGGCTGCCACAGCATCAGAAGCATTATATCCCTCAGTCCTTCCTCATAAGGACACCGATCATGTCACCTATCGCTCCCTTAGAGCAGCTCCATCTGCTTCAACCTCTAAGATTACTGCTCCAATATTCCTTTTCTTCAGCGCTATCAGCTTAATTTGATTCTTTCTCATTTGGGTGATAACAGGAACCAAATACCCTTAATATCCAGTGTCTATCTTGCCTGATAGCACCAGTGCAATTGGGAACATGACTAGACTGATAAATCAACCTTTTCTACATTTTCTCACCAGGTGAGGCAGAGTGGTGACTCACAATCAGGCAAAATATGATGTTAACATTTTATATCTGTCAGTGGAAATGGAGTGGTTTCATTATCTACATGACAGACGGATAATGATCTACTCTGTCATGTAGAGCAATGGTTTATTTGTGACATCAGTTTGAGTAAAATTCAGCTGTGTTTGTTTAATCACACAGTCACATACGGACAAAACACTGGTGCAAGAATCACCTCTGATCCCATTTCCACCTGTTGAGTCATGTAATATATTGCATTAAGGTTAAGCAGTGGTAATGGTAAAGGTTTGGGAAAATCACCAGGGAATTCCATGTGTTACATAGTGACATAAAGACGTGTGTGAGGTGGAGCAAAGAGACTTAAAGTGACAGCGTTTTCAGATGTTTGGCTTCCAAATTAAGTGTTTTAAAAAAAAAAAAGTCAACTCTAAACACCAGATTTCTCAGTACAGAGGACAATAAAACCAAAACTCCATGCAAGGTGAGATGCTTGCTGCAAAAGCAATTAAATAACTACAGCATAACATGTAGAAAATATACATGCATTTTCTACAATCACTTATTATTTGCAGGGGGAACCCACACAGACACGGGGAGAACATGCAAACTCCACACAGAAAGGCCTTGCGATTCAAACCCAAAATGCTTTTGCCGTCACTTGACAATGCTGTGTATTCCAATACGGTCTCCCATTCATGCACTAACCAGGCTCGACCCTGCTTAGCTTCCAAAATCAGATCCATAGAAACTATTTGGCACAAGTAGCAATTAGAAGGACTTTAGAAAGTAGCATAAGAGCAGCAAACTATCATTCCCATCATAGGTAATGTATAACTTAATATACTTAAATACTGAACGCCAGCCTTCTGTCTGTTTGCACCATCCAATTTACACGTACTTTATCCTGTAAAATGACATAATTCTGGAGCAAAGCTCATCCGTTTATGTCTGCAAACAGTGCACATGAGTGGACAGGGTTTCTGGACAAGTCATCACTTAAACAGCTATAAAGCACTGCTGTAGACACAGTCATACTCAGCATTCCTCCTGTGCAGACCTGCCTATTCCGTCATTCAGTCTTGGTTCAGATTACATGACTTTCATTTTAATTTTAGCTGGCTAATACAGCAGAAATGTGAATGAACACTTTTCTCATATGCTTTTTTTCCTATTACTCACAACATAAGGAGAATACTAGTGTAATAACTTCCCTATAGCATCCATAAACATCCATTAGACCCGCATAAACTGACCCCCAATTGGGTGACGGTTTGTATTTCCGAGCAAGAGGGAAGAAAAAAGATGCCAAGAGCTGTAAGTGTGAACATTAAACAGGCTTTCAAGTTGCCCTTGAACATGTAATTTTCTGTACCATTTTCTTTGAACTGTTGTATATGGATGTTTTCCTTCCCTACTCTCACTTGAGATTTAAGCCACTGAATCAAAATCATAATACCCAAAGGCTTTCTATTTGTTGCTGCTGCTCCATCCATCTTTGAAGAATATCCAGCGTGGCTTTGAGAGGTCTCACTCCAGTGGGTGGCGAGGAGCTGAATCACAATAACAACCCCCCACCTACATTTGGTTCTCACATATTTTCCATATTAGTCAGTGGTCTTTACTGCTACTGCTGACGCAGTAGCGCCATCATGTGGTATTGAGGCCACAGTGCGCTGCTTGTGAGAGGATTGGGGATGAACCGGCCTGAGGATTTAAAAAATTTTTTATTTTTTTATTTTTAGGTAGCATAGATTTTAGTTCAAGGAGAAAATATGACTCAGTTTCAGTTTGGCGTCATCAACCAGGATAATTTCATACTGGGGAAAATGACTCATGGTTAAAAGTGTCACGTATAGCTGTTGCTGTGCACTCATGCAAGTAAAACACCAACTGTGCATGCACCGATGGAGAGAAACACCTGCCCCCACCCTCCCAACCACAGAGGCAGAACTTTGACAGCTGTGATGTCATCATCATTGTTGTTTGCAGTCGGAGGCGAGTCGATCACTCCTGACCTTTTTTTCCTCTTTGCTGACCTTTTCAGATTGAGACACTGTGGAAGAGTTCATAAAAGAGGACATGTGAACTCTATTCTCACCTGATGTAGGATGATGCAAAACCAGCATGAAGGGTGTGGAGCACCAAGTGTCTGATGCTGCAGGATGCATGTAGTTGCTGCACAATGGAACAAAATAATCAAAATATTAATAGAGTCATCAGAATATTGACTATATTAATTTGCAAACACATCATCATGCATTCCTCTGGTCTATGATACGTTTCAGGAAATGTGTGACGTATTTTAAAGGAAGAAAATCAAAATCAAATTCATTTTGAGATTTTTAAATTCATAACGTGCATCTGCAAGATCCGTGTTAAATTCTGGCCGAGGAGCCTTGTGGATGAAGAGCGTTTTGAGGACTGCAACATTAGCATTCAGGATACAGGGTTTAACAAAGCAAGATGTCGGAAGCTTGAATGATTCTTCGCACCAAACTACACCCGGAGTCGCAGAAGTAATCCAAGGACGACCTGAACGAATGGAAATAGATTGGAATATTAAGTAGGATTGATATGTTAATATTGTAAGATTTATTGTTGAGTGGGGATTAAAAAAAAATTATTTTTCATTTGTAGCTTATTAAAATTATGATGGATTACTGGCTTCTATAAATTATTTACTTGAGGACTAAACCTATTTTAATTTCATGAGAGACTTGCAGAAACCTCAGATAATAATTCCTTGTCTAACCTCTAAAATACTGTCCACTTGTCTTACTGCCCTATAGAGGTTTGAAGTATTATGGGGTGGGCACTACAGACCATATGACTATTGTAAATTATGAGGCCTTTCCTGCATCATTACTGAAGATTAGCAACAGTGAGAACGGAAATTTTCTTACACCTTCTAGGGTATTTTTCAACCTTTTCCCTTGCGTGGTCTTTAATTTTGTCCAACCTGTTTTCAATGTGTTTTTTTTCAACCTGAAACTCATTCGAACATGTAAAAGGTTTGCATTCATTCAACAATCCATTCTTATCTGTGCAATTCTCCTATTTTAATGCCCATCATCCTGTCACTTTTTCAGGAGGCAATATGTACAGGCTAGCACTTGGAGCTAAAAACGGTGCATAAACAGTGTAAATGAAGTATGCATGCAGACCAGGCTGAGGTTATGTGAGTATAGTGTATTATTATCTCTCACAGCCACAGGGAGCGCTGCAGCACACACACACACACACACACACACCACACACACACACACACACACGCACACACAGAGTATTAAGCATGGAGCGTATCAGGACTCCCTGCTGGTGACAGCTGTAGCCAGAGGCTTTATCTTTTCCGTCTGTTCGTCTGTCTGTCCCCTTCTCATGGACGTGATATCTCAGAACGCCTCGAGGAAATTTCCTCAGATTTGGCCCCAACATGGGCTTAGACTCAAGGACTAACTGATTAGATTTTGGTGGTCAAAGGTCACTGTTAACACGCGATATCTCAGGAACACCAGGAAGGGTTTTCATTGCATCTGGCACTAAACCAATTCTGTGGTGAAGGTGAAAATTCCAGGTCATTGTGACCCAATAAAACATGTTTATGAGGTGATGGCATTTTATATCCAAAAGGTCAAAGGTCGTCTTCCCTGTGACATCATAATGTTCTGCAAAAACAATTTTCTGGCCATTGTTCCCCGGGAACAGAGAGGGAGACGTGACCCTATTTCACATTTGATCCTGTACTGAATTGGTGTCATTGATGCTTTAAACTGTGATGATTGTTCAGATCTTCTGTGCTGTCGGCTTGAAGATGTGCGTGTGAAGCATCCACACATTTGTAGCATCTTTGCAGCAACATCATATTTGAAGCATCGCCTCATGTCCGACCACTTTGTGTTCTATCAGAATCGGCTTTATCGATCAAGCACATGAACATATACAATCAATATCAATCTCTATTTTAATATTTCTATGTCACAAAGGAAACATCTGCCTCAAGGAGATTGAAAACCTGCACAGCAAACTACATCCTCTATCGTAGGAATCTGAGGAACAGCTCTGACTGCAGGGAAAAGGTAAGACATGGTATAGATTGACACCTGACCGGTTGGCGGCGGTGTTACATCCACAAGCTCAATCCCTTTGAAATCTTCCACTTTCCACACAGGAACGCAGAGAACAAACACCTGCTCCGGGGGGGGGGGACGACAACTCGCTGGTTTAATGAGCCAAGAAACAATTTGTGATTCTGTGTCATCACTGAAGCTACTTAGCAAGCAGAAGTACGTATTTAGTTTGACTGTGTGAATTGCAGCTGCCAGATGGTGTAATGTGGCTTTTATGTTGGTGTGAAACTGATGGAAGATAGAGAATTAGAAACCAATATGGTGATTGATTTATATTATCCTTTCAGTTTAATGATTTTGAAATTTGATTCTTTTAAAATTAAGAATTTAATACCACTAAAGTCCAATTTGTGTGAGACATGATACATCATAAACAGCAAAGGAGGGTATGAATTTAATAACCGCTGACGATTCTGCCATAATGTCTGCATTATGTATATTAGGCAATGTTACAAATTCAAGGTTTTCCCTATGTAATTATGCGCGGCCTCCTCACATACCCAAACTTAATGTCCCTAATTTATTCTTATCACAGCTCTAAAATAGCTGTCACATAAAATCTGAATCTGGATCGGCACCAAAATGCATTTTATGTACAAGAAACTGCTTTTGGATGTGAAAGCATCTAAACTTTTAGTTGAGTGCAAAGTTAATATTCAGTGACACTTATTTTAATATTGCTTTGGAACATTAGATGGCGCTGCTGTACCACGTCTGCACAATCCTGCATAAAACTATGCAGCAGGCTGCAGCAGCATCTTTTAAATGCTGGGCTTTACCTTTTAAACTGAGTGCTGTGCTGGAATGTGTGCATGGATTATAGACTGTGAAATCCTTTATATACTGTATGCTATAATCCCTGTTTACCTTACTGGTTCCTGTCTTCTACCCCACTAGGGTTGCTGATGGTGGCGTTGAAATGTAGCTATAGGGGTTAAATGAATTGAGAGGAGGAGACACCCTCATTGGGATAAACCTTGCAGTTGCAGAAGGCTACCCCCTCAGGGTTGTGGGGCTTCCAGCAGGTGTCACTGACACCTCAACATTGTTCCTCTCTGACCATACCTTTATTTTTGCCCAGTCTTGCTGCTTGCCAACACTCCTATCAGCATTGTGATCATTACCATCAGCATCATCCTTCTTCAAATCATGTAGGAATTTGTCATGATGGCATACTTACAAATGCACATAGTGTGAAAATAACATCATATACTCCGTAGTGCAGGCCAGGGGTAGTGTTGCAGCTGTCTCAAGTTTTTTTTGTAGAGTACTGTAAATAACAATTATTTTCATGATCAATTAATCAATATAAATTTTGTCCATAAAATGTCCATCATTTTCCCCAAAGAACATTTGGCATTTTGAAAAATGCTTAATTAATTAAAAATTAATTATCAGTCAATGAACTAATCGATTGATGGACTAATTGTTTCATCCTCAGTCTCCTTGTAGAGAGCACCAATGAAAATAATCAGTAGAATCAATTGAATACATGAATAGATAATGTCAGATGCAGCCATGAATACCTACAGCACCAGGGAGGTCATGTTTTTGCTGGGGTTGGTTTGTTTGTCTGTTTGTTAGAAGGATTACATTAAATCTACTTAATCTACTTAATGGATCTTCATGAAACCTGGTGGGAGGGTTGGGCAAATGACGGGGAAGAACTTATTAAGTTTTGGCGATGATCTGTATAAAGGGGCGGAGTCAAGAACTTTTTTCCCCCACTTTCTTTAACTTTGCGAGACAGTGTGAGCGTTTTTCACCATTTCCATCTATTATGCATTAACTACCAGATGGATTTTGATGAAACTTGGTGCAAGGGTTGGGCATGTAACAAAGAAGAACCAATTAAATTTCAAAGTGGATCCGGATAAAGGGGCGGAGTCAGGATTTTCTTTTCTACTTTTTTTAAACATGGCAGTAATGGGCTTTTGGACCATTTTGGTCAATTACATATAAACTACTTGACAGATTTCCACGAAACATAGTTAAAGGGCAGGGAAATCAGCAAATTTTGGAGTGAGTTCAGATCAATGATTTTCTGTCACTTCCTTACCATTGCAGGTAGAGCTTTTGTCAGAATTTCTTTCAATTGCACATAGATTGCTTAACAGATTTTCATAAAACTTTGAAGAGAGGAGCATGTGCCACAAAACTGAAATGGAATTTCAAGTAGATCCGGATAAAGTGGATCCATGTTTTTTTTCCTCTTCACTTTAACAGAACCCTGAGCTACCTCGGTGGACTTTTGAGCTGTCTGAGTGCTGTCTGCTTAGAAAAAGAAAAAAAACAATTCTCCCTCTCTTGAGCTGCAGGCTTTTTTACTTCTCGTTACCAAAGTGTTCATTAATTCTGCTGACATGTGGCGAGCTCCTAGCATTTTCTCATTTTCAATACACACTTCCCAGCATTTCCAGTGCCATCTCTGTTTCGCTATTCACACCTTTATTTCTCATAGAAGCTGCTGAGTCACATGGCAGTTTTTCCACTGCACAGTAAATGCAGTGAATGACTGTGTTGCACACTGCACATCACCTAGAGGTAAAAAAACAACCCAAAAACACTTTCAGTATTTTGAGCTAAATTGAGAGATTTCAAGGTTTATGGTATGGGATTTAAATAGCTCTCCTTTGGCAGTAAATCTGACATCTGCTTCTAAATTGTCGTACCTGTATCATTTAATTGTTGATGGCAGTACCTGTGTTTAGTGTCACAAGCTAGGCTAAATGACTCCCGCTTCCATCTGTGGCAGTGCCTGACATTTAGATTAATGAGGAAGTAAAGCTGTGCAACAATGAATCTCATCAGGCGTCTACACTGACTTTTAAAATACCACCAATTTGACTGCATTGTAAAACAAGCATGCAAGGTCAAGTTCTGCACACAGGGTCAATTTCAAGTCAAGAACGGGACCCAACACTGAGACTTAACTTGGTGAAAAATCCTTGTCATCTCTGCAGAAAAGATGGAGCTGAAGCACCATCTCATACTCAGCTTGTCAAGTGCAGATTTAAATTGAATCCTGGCGGTTGAGACTGTCACAAATCTGCAGCCGTTAAGGGAATGTGCTGAAGAAGAGCTGGCTGAGTGACTATTCTAATTTGTGAGATAGTGGATTATCTGCGAGATCTCTTGCTGTAAATGGGTGGTGCAGCTGCAGTGAACGGTTGGAGAGACGTCGTTTATATTGTGTGCACTGTGTGTGTGGCAGGTATCGGCATTTATTGCATGCCTGTGCAGATTCTAGACTGTATGAGCAAATTCCAAGGGATAGTGAGTATGTGTTTATTTTCAAGAATGACCAAATGCTGTATTTATGTTGAAGAAGACGTGGAAGAATTAAGGGGAGTGACTCCAACATATAGCTGTCTTTACGGGACTTGAAACGTTATGTAAATCATTTCACCCCTTATATGGTGGGAGAGAGAGTTCAACATACTGCAACATACCAAAATTACACAAAATAGGAGCCAATGAGGAAAATGTCTTCAATAATTTAACAACGTAAATGTTGCATTTTGGGGGGGAAAAAGGCTGTAAAACAACAGCAAATAGCATATTTTTGATCAAATGGCTCCAAGAACTGTGAATCCACAGGAATTAAAGCAAGAAAAGCTGCAGGACTCGTCTCAGAAATTATCTTTCAGTGAACTTCAAGGTTTCTTCTGCCTGTTCGCAGCATTTCCACCTCCTTCCAAAGACACATGAAGAATGGGCGAATTAGTCCGTGGAAGTAAAAACTAATTGCTTTTTTATATCTAAAGTTTGTTTTCTCAGGTCCAAATCAATCACTTTTACCTTCTGTTTGGTTTCTTGTCAGAGAGAAAAATCCAAGCTAATTAAGAAGCATCATTAAACACCACATGTTCCCTGTGCATCCTTAATGGTGCTTTCACACCTAACCTGTTTGGTTGGGTTAGAACCATCTCTTGTGCTTTCATTCATGTGGGCTGGTGTTTAAATCTGTCAATGGGATCTGCTGTGGACCAAAGACTCAGACTCAGACTGCTTGATAAGGGGGTGTAAATCTTTAAACTACAAAGGAAACATACATCAGCATGTAAGTGTGGGGATTTTGGCTGATCAGACAGGAGCAGTCGAAACTGCAGTCTGTTGTACTTCTATCTGTCTATGTAGCTCATTAGGTCCATTATAAAGTCTGAGACATCATGATCCCACAGTAAAACACTTTAACTTATCTTTTAAGTATTATTCATGACATGCAATCGTTTTGCAGTCCAATAATATTTAATTAATAATTTTTAATATCAGTAATTTCTCCGTGAGCTCTTTGTAGCACCAGACATAGACATTATTGGCTCTTTTCAGGGGAGCACCCCCTCAAAATACTTATTATAATCAATTATAATTATTGAGTGATTAGTGATGAGCACTTTTCCACATTTTTTGGTAATTTCTTTTCAGAATGAATCTTAGAAATATTAAATACTAAAAAAAAAGCATGTTATTCATTTTTTAATTTTATATGAGGGAAAGTATAGAATTATTCTTAAGGATTTTAATTTGGCAATTAAACCTTTTTTGTGGAGGAAAAAAAACCATATAAGATATACATTACTGTTCCAAATAGAGTATGCTTATTTAGTTTGATTTACACTGGTGTGATAAATTCAAATCCGCTGATCCGTGGCACGTATTGCTGCGTTATCGGTATTAACATTGTCCATTTTTGCAAAGAGGGAGAGAGAAGGATGGAAAGAAAAGAAATACAGAGAGACAGATCCAGAGCAGGAAGAAATAGATTAAGAGGACAGATTGTGACAAAACAGGAAGTGTTAAACTGAGAAACTATAATTTGTACATGTATGGGAGCTTATTCTGCTAAAGGTCTGTTCCTAGAATCCCCCCTGCCACCAGATAACATAAATATAGACATTAGAAACAACAAAATGCTCCATGACCTACTGTCAGTCACTGGAATTTCATTTCCCACATTGATCCAGATGATGATGATGATGCAGTTTGACATAACCTCAAGCGTCCAATTAATGAGTTCATGTTAATTTGTAAATGAACATTATAAAACTCTCTTATGACAATGGGATGAGCATGTCACTTATAACATCAGTTAGCTGATGACACATGTTTTAGTGCAGCTCCAGCAGCTTTACTCACATTCACGCTCAGTAGGGTTTTTCTGCAGTGGAGGCACAGCAGACGTGACGGCAGCAAAGTGAGCATAAAAGACGTTTAGCTCATCTGGCATTGTGGCTTTACACATGACACTCCTGCTTTTGAAACTAGTTCCTCTAATGATTTCCAAAACCTGCCCAAAGCCATGTCTTGAAATGTTATTTTCAATGTGTGATCTTCACTGATCTCTGCAAATTGCTGCTGTAACGGCAGGAACAAGTCTTTTGAGATTTTCATGAACTCCAAGGGTCACGGCCCCAGTCAAACTGTGCAAAAGACTCCCATTTAAAAATAGTAATCTGTTGTCGAGCATCCTCACACGCTGAGACGTCAGGTCAGAAGGTACAGGAGGGAAACATGAAGCCTGCCCTTTTTCTACGAACGAGCGCAAGAATATGAGGTTCGATCTGAAGCCACGCAATCTCTCAGAGGAGGAGAGAAGATTTTCTTCTTTGCTTTGCATTTTAGCTTTCAGTTCTTTAACATGCCTAAAAATGTCAGCCAAGCACTGAGCATCTACAATCAACACTGCATGTGCAGAATTCTCAAATATTCATCATAACAGACCTCATCTTATTTCCACCTGTTAACCAAATGACCAGCAGTTTGTGAATGAACAGAAAACACACTAAATCTGCATCTGCACATCAGAGAATAAACCCCACTGACAATTAAATCCTCTATACCGACTTATCACACAACCCATTCCTTCAAAAAAAAACAACATCAACAACCTTGACAACATACCAAACTGTAAAACACAACAGAGCGACACACCGAATGATTTCAGAGACACACAGCAGCTGCACTGACAGCCGAGTTGCCGTGAATCTCGTTTTCCCACTGCCATCTGACTTCATTAATGATAACACACACAGCGTGACAAGCATGGACGCAACGGTGGCCATGCTGACTTCAGTCTGCTAAGCAGCAGGACTGGAGACAGGGCTGCTCTCTGATAGTCACGTTAAAGCTGACACAAAGCAGAATAATTACAAGCCACCTATACAGAAATGTGCCAACCAACAATAGACGCACGTCTGTGGGACTTATTATCAAACCCGCCTGTCCGACTCCCTTTCATTCGATGGTGATTTTACTGCCAAGGCGTGACTTTACACGATTAATGGACACACTATGAGCAAACCCTACACATTTGGTATCAAATCAGTGATACGGCACAACGCGAAAGATGTGCTGTAAGTGTACACAAAGTCAGCGGAGGGTGAAGCTGTAAAGATGTCAATGGCGGCCATCATTGTTCCAGCCGCCGCAAGGGCATCTCCTCCCTCTGACAGAGGACATAGACCACTCAATAAAGCTGGGTGGCAATCTGGAGCCTAAATTCAGCCATGTCCCAGCCTCTGACATGATGAATTCCCTTCATAATGAGACCCTCTGGGATTTCTGGGTAAGGGTGAGTTGAGCCCCATCCCTCAACAGGCAGCGGCTCTTAATTCTGAGTAAATACACCGACTCATGGCTTCTATGAGGATGTTTGCAGTCATGCACACCACCTTTTCAATGCGAAGCTCAGCACCAGTGATGGAAGGTCCTCTGATGAAGCCTGTCCTGCTCTAAATTAGCAGATAACGGTGAGAAGGTCCCTCCTGCCAAGAGTGTAGTGAAGAAATATGTGGCTGGCTCCAGCAGAGATAATAGCTTTCTACTGTTTTCTCTTGCTAACCTTTAAACTCTCCGCAGAAATTAGGAAAGTGGAATGAGCAGAATACACATTTATTAAATATGTCTAAACTTTGGGAGATGCTCTCAGCCTGCATATATGGCTGTGTTTCATGCCCCCCAAAAATAAACTGTTTTTCCTCCTGTGGTTTGTCATAATGGCAAAACAATTAAACGGCAGATAGGTAGCAAGATGATTAATGGGAAAGGAAAGCATCATTTTTCTTAATGCTACACAAAATTAGACTGTTTATCAGACATTAATCTAATATTTGACTATTTTCTTGTCCAGAACCGGATGATTTTAATTCTAAAAGAATCTACTGGGCTGACCTAGTTATACAGACAGATGTGACAGCTGGATACAAGTAGTTTATTTTAAAGGAATTGAACTATTTTGCTTTCTGCCCCAGAACTCCTAGAGTCCCAGGAGTGATGGTTCTTTGTTAAATGATTCCAGTGTAACTACAGCAGGTGGTGAAGCCACGCTGGAGGCTGCACCATAACAGATGTGACTGTTAGGAGTGAAGACGGCATAAAAGGGGGTGAACTGGGTGTAGTGGTGTCTGAGGCTGAGGATAATCGCGTCCTTTTCAGAAACGCCACCTCTCACTAGTGCATTGATTGAAAGAGCATCAAGTTTAGCATGATTACACATTAATGTCTGTACTGAGATTCAGCAGGGAGACAAGGCCAACTTCTAACTTGCTCTCGAAGTGTGTCATAGATCACTGCCCCTCTGTGAATGAAACATGTGAACCCATCTAATGTGGTGAATATTAAAGCATGCATGATCACATACTGTGTAATATATCAAATGAAGCTCTAGGTTCAGTCAGGAAGACTAAACCTTTACACACTTGGACTGTCCTTTATTTCTCATGCATGCTCAGTCTTATTATCCTGCTATCACAGTCTGGGGCCGTCAATTGTTATCAGCTGTTCCCATCAGCCGGTCACATCTATCCAACAGCACAGCGATAAACTTGCTTCATTGTCAGCCTATCGTGTTGCTGCTGTCTTTTTAAATATGACTCTCTCCGTTCCTCCGGTTCTTTCATGCTGCCATTTTGCGCACCCTCCACCTCCCTAGTCGGCCTTGTGAGGGTGTGTCAGATGACGTTTTTAGGAGAATGATTAAGTTGTCTGCATGAAGTGGCTCGCAGGCTTTGCTTCATTTCCAGCGTGCAGCTACCATGACAGCAACAAATGTTCATTTTGACTGTTTCGTATGGGTTATGCAAACATGAAACATGTTAATTTGTGAGCCTTAGAGGGGTTTGAAGGTATATTTTATCACTTTAAACAGACCCACAGAGGGATTGGCCATTGGGAGCACTGGGAGAAATCCTAGTGGGCTGGTCTCTTTGCAAGCAATATGGCCAAGAAAAAGAGAAAAAAAAATGTAAGGGTGTAAAAAATAGAGAGAAAAGCTGATGCAAGTTTTAAAATAGCAATAATTCATTCGGCGCCTTTACCAGTCAATCATCTGAGCGCAGAGAGCCTGAAGACACTGGCAGCAGACAGGAGTGAGCAGAGAGAGCAGCCCAGTGAGCCCAGAGATACCAGTTCAACTGTCAAGCTTTTTCAGCTGGAGCAGGGAGATACGAAACAGCATTAATAAGAAAAAACAAGGTTTGGGTTTGGCTGGCCAGCTGTTGAGATATATATCGGGTACCTTTTGTTGAAATCGGTTCAACTTTTCATGAAGTCGATGTGCTGGCGTTTTCAATTTTCATGAACAGACCAATCACAGCCTGCAAGGCCAAACTTTTGAAATGTTGAACTTATTGTTATGCATGAATGGTTATCATTAGCAAGCTTGCATGAACAAATTAGAGAGTAACCATCAATGAAGACAATTTTCATTTTGTATTTAATGAACAAAACAAAATTTATAAATGTTGGTCGTGTATTTCTTAAAATATTGTCCACCTTAAATTAATAATAGCTTGTATTGATGCTAGGCTTTATAGCATACCATTGCATGAAATTTTAATTGTAATGCTAACATTATATAATTGGAATATTGATGTTATTCTAATAGTTTGCTATTATATTTAACAGAATACTTTTTTATTTGATGTTATAATGCAATGCAAATGTATTGATTTCTGCTCTTTCAGGTCGTGGAAAGGGAATCTGCAGTGGACAGCAGCTTTCAGGAAAAATGTCACATTTGTCGAAAGAGACACAAGGAAATGGAAGGAATCGGACCCAGATGCAGATCACCGAGACGTAGCTGGTTCAGTCCAACAAATCCAACAAATCCAGAGGGTAGTAGGCAAAAATAAAAACAGACATCATCAGACAATCGAAGGGAGGTCTGCAGAAGGCAAAGATTCCAAAATAACAAGCAGGAAGGGCTGGGAGCCAAACAACAGGCAAACCTAAGACTAAATACAGTATGGAGGGAAGGCTAACAGAAGAAACTAATCAACAAAGGAAGGAAAAATAGCAAAGAAAGAAGTACAAATCAGTACATGACAAAATAACAGAGAAAACAACTAAACCCACCAAAGTATGGTGTGAGCAGGTGATGGTGTGCAACCTGAATATTTAAGATAAGCTAATTTATAATAAATAAGATCTTAACGATTTATTTAAGGGGTCACATATCTGCTTCGGGGTAACATATTTATTTTCACGGTTAAACAGCAGAATGCATTTCCTGTTTTCGCCCGACTTTGAGGAAAGATTGTAAATATTGAAAGTGTGTAGCAGCGAGCTGAGAGTCCACAGCAGGATTTTTCAATCATTACTGCAGCCCGGCCAGACAGGACTGTTGTTTACTGTGAGCAGAGCATCTCCTTAGTCATATCATCGCCCTGCAGGCTCATTTCCTCCACTACTTCACCCCATGCTGCTTTGTGCTTTATTTAAGTCGTGCACAGAGCTGATGAAAGCGGAAGGCAGTAAGCGTGTCTATATACACGTTGGAGGAATATTATGAATAATTGTATTGTGAAGACAGTGTTTCATTACAAATTAGATTGATCGGAGTCCTGGTAAAAGACGGCAAATGAAAGCTGCAGTTCCGTTTTCCTCACCCTGCCTTAACCATTGTAAATGAGTTCTCATTGAAAGAGGGAGGCAGGCCTGCCGCTCGGCCTCACCGGGCCCCCGCCTCGCTCCACTGGCCCCTAGATTCGCCACTCAGAGCCCCCTTTTTTCATTTTCCAATGTGGCCAGGAGCCAGCTGGCTTTATTGGAGTTTTTAAAAGCTATAGCCTCAAACATTCATCCTCCATCTCAACACGTTCTAGACAGCTTCCCTTTTCTCTCTCTGCCTCACTTCATCTTCATTTCTCGCTCACCTTCCTCTCTGTGCACTCCAGACTCACTTTCTCTCTTTCAAAACTTTCCCATTCCCCCGTTTCGCCTTAATCCTCCATCTCATCCCCAGAGCTCACTCCAGTGGTTCAGTTTTTCTCTTCTCCTCTTCTTCTTCTCTTCCCCCTCTCCCATACAGACAATCAACACTGCCAACACAAATGTAAGTTTCAGCCGTATTAAATTCTCCTCCTTCTTTCTTTCACTCTGAAACAAAGTCCTGGGAGTACCGGGGGCCTGCTCTCATCTATTTAGATTTGATTTAGGTCTCACAAAATGACAAAAACACACAATTCTGCTGCGTGACTCATGTCGAATGAAAGATCTGAGACTGAAGAGACTGGCCTCAATTTTCTTTCTGTGCTTTATTATTATTCTGCTGGCAGTGTTTCCTAGGGCAAGGTTGTGGTCAGCGACTCTCTTTGGTGCTACAACAACATAATTATAATGGACGATTGGAGAAACCACAGTCAGTGGCAAATGAGGTGCATTAGCCATGGTTGTTCTTTCAGTCCGACTCAGGCCTGTGCTTTAATAAGCATGTGTGCTCACATTCATTCATGCCCTTGACATTTTACTCCATGGATCACACAATGTGAAGTGTTTTCTTCTCTGATTCCAGCCCAATTAGTACTGCAAGTTGAAAGCGACATTAGGACGCACACGCATAGAGCTGTATACATAAATATAGGGATCTGTCCCTATTTCTGTATCATTAATTGGGACTATGTCCAAATTCTGCACAGAGGCATGCAATGCCCCCTTGCCTATAGGGAAATGATCACATCTGCGGGGGGTTAGAGGCTCTCGGCGTGACAATCCGTGCAGCATCTGTGTTCTTGGAGATGCATATATGCCGTGACTAGGGCTGCTACAAAACGCCAATGAATCCCCTAAAAAGAGAGACAAATTGGATGGCAATTTGTAGGATGAATTGGGATAATAATTCAGTGGGAAATGATCTAAATGCAAGTATGAATCAAAGTTGTGTAAGTAATTTATCCTTTAGGCCATCAGTATTATTATATTGAGATAAATGTTGCAATGAATATAAATGAGCTTTTTCAGTTTTCTGCATTGTTTGTTTCTTTGTGAGGGAGCAGCATTTTAGAGCCGTTGCCCCGACATGAAAATAAGCTACTGCTGACTTGCAAAGATACAAAACAGCCTCTATTAGTTTTACCCCTGCAACGAGTCTCTATTCCCTCTACTTAGACGTCGTTAGTGTGAATCTTTAATCTTTATTCTCTCATACGTCACGTCACGGTTATCATCGTTCTCCACATTACATCCACTCGCTTTCATCCTCCTGTGCATCTGCAACAAACAAACAATTTATTTTCATACAGAAAATATGTACAAAAGTATAAGGACACCTGGGCCTTACACCTACAGGAACTTTTATAACATGCCATTCTAAATCCATATGTATTGTCTGTGTATATGAAGTCTTCATGCTGCATCTAGAACCACAGGCTCTGCAAAGCCATGTCTCCTAGCTGGATTAGGAACAAGATTCTACTTCACAATTACAGCTTCGTATCCCGGCTCCTATTAAATCGTGTATTTACTGCCATGTTTCATTTAATTACAATGCAAGAAGTCATTGATTGCAA
Organism: Chaunax sp. Z400; assembly: GCA_037577475.1. Lineage (NCBI taxonomy): Eukaryota > Metazoa > Chordata > Actinopteri > Lophiiformes > Chaunacidae > Chaunax > Chaunax sp. Z400. Next base: position 4,488,544 of record CM075202.1, read on the forward strand.
ATTTATTGATTTATAACCCAGAGCGTACAAGTTTCATGTAATGCCGGCTACGTCTCAATTACTGCACAACAATTTAACAAACCTCCTGCAGCAGTCAGACAAAGCGCTGCATTGATGTTATTTTTTCTCTCTCTGATGAATGACCTCAGGCTTACGTTTTTATGACTGAACAACATCCACATAGGTTTCCTTGTTCTGCCAGACGGGGTCATTGCCAACCACGATCAATCGGAGCAGCTGTGTATGCCCAAGTAGTTGAATTATTTTCAGTTTAATGAGCTGAGATGAGCGTATATCCAAACAAGCAGTGATATTTGTTGTTTAAGTCACTTAGAATTAGCAGTCCAATAGAAAAAAAAACAGTATCATGCATGCTGTGCCATATGGTGAGAAAAACAGCAACATTTAAACTATATGCCAGGATGCAAATTAGTCACAGAAATTACCTTGTCTCATATGGCACATCTGATATTATATCTCTATCTTCATGCTGCAGCCAGGCTCCTGTCAGTTCCCCAAAATACCAAACCGATGCAGGAGAGAAATGAGCCTGTTTGAGCCAGACAAACATGAGACTCCTTAAAATAACCCTCACATGGGCTGGTTATTATTAAAAAACTTATTACCTTCCTCACATGTCTTCTTCAGCTTATTAGTCGTCATTATCACAGACAGTATGTCATCATCTTTGTCGGCCTCATAATGATTATGATCCTCGTTATTACCGTCATCATCATAAATGTCATTAGTCCTGCTATAACATCAGTATTATTACACGCGCTCTTATTCATCATCAAAAGGCTGCTCTGTTCCAGAGAACTTTTAGAGAATCTGGGTGGCAACAAGGAGTCAGCTGAGACCAAATTAACTTTTTAATTGAAACAAACATCCAAATTAAATCTTAATAATGCTAGAACTCGACTTAGTGCATAACTCCTCCGAGGCTGAACAATCCCACACATGCCCCATGCCTTTCTTTGTGCATAACTATGGAAAATGCTGAAAAATGACCATATATTTAAAAAAAAGTACAGCATCAACTCCTCTGTCCGGATATGAGCCAAAATTCCTGCCTGGCGCCTCCACAAACGTTTGTGGTAATCGGTTCGGTAGTTTTTTGTGTAATCCTGCTAATAAACAAATCCCATCAGCCAACGACCAAACTGTCATCTCAGCGGAGTGACGTCTGTGCTGCACACCTTCATGGAGATAACGGGACATGATAAGTTGGCTGCAGGCCACACGGCTGATGAACGAGGGAGAGATTGTTCAGCATTAATAGAACAATCAGCTAATGCAAGAGCAACTTCGGGGCTCTGTTTGAACTAGCGCCATGCATTACAATCGGCCTTCACATCATTATCATCGTCAGCATCATCATCGTGTTGATACATATTTAATTTATTTGTCTTGTTATTTGATTGTGATCAAAATGCTAATAAGATAACCACAGAAAAACCAAATTAGCCTTCATAGCAGCTCTGTTTTTGGTTTTATTTGTCGAGGTTTTACAATGTTGGCCTTTCGGATTTCTGTCGAGTGACACGATTAGAATTTTTTTGAATAATTTTTCTTGCCGGTGGGTGCAGTGGGTAGCACTGTTGCCCCACAGCAAGAAGGTCCTGGGTTCAAATCCAACTTGAGGACGTGGGACTTTTCTGTGTGGAGTTTGCATGTTCTCCACATGTCTGCGTGGGTTCCCTCCGGGTTCTCCGGCTTCCTCCCACCACCAAAAACGTAATATAGGTGAATGTGAGTGAGAATGGTTGTTTGTCTCTATGTGTGGCCCTGCGATGAACTGCTGACTTGTCCAGGGTGAACCTCGCCTCCCAAAATCTGGGCAAATAAAACCCAAACTATCTGCACAGATAGATACCAGAAAATATGGTTTATTGCTATTTGGATGAACTGACCCTTTAACATTTAAAGATCTAGCTATTAAATCGCATTTAAGTTTTCAGTATCATTGTCGCTATTCCTATTAGCTTCATTATGATCATCACTGTGCTCTTATCTTTTCATCTCTGGTACTTCATAGTCCCCCAGGCTTTTCATCATCATCATCATTATTTCAATCTTCACGGGCAAAGCCGCTGATAATCTGAAGAGGTGCAGGAAAAAGACATGATTTTCCTGCAACATGTAACAAGGATAGTGGTGGTGATGTCAGTGTAAATAGCCCGAAGGAGGAGGAGAACAAAACAAACGGGGGCGATGGCAGGTTTGATCTGCTATTTATGAAAAAAGCGGAGAAACAAAGCAGGACTATGAAATCGATAGCTTCCTAAATCACCTAAGAGAGGGTTAGCGGTGGCTCCGGGGCAGCGCATCAACCCCGGGACTGGCGGTTTATCTATGCACACACACACAAACATACACACACATACATTCATGCACAAATAACCAGCAAATCCTGGGAACACATATCGTTATGTGCCTCTCAAGAAAACATACACCCACTTGCAAAACTAGAATGCATACTTTTCTGTCTCACATCCACACACACGGGCTTAAAAATATACACCCCCACACAAACATAATACCCCTTTCTGTCACGCATGCACACACACACACACTCTGACATCCACGGTGACAATCCCCAAACAACATTTTGACACCCACAACCCTCTCAACCCCACGTTCACGTAAACAACCTTCCTCTATCTTTCCTTCTGTCACGCAACCACAGACACACAGACATACATGAATGCACACAATCACATGCACAGTTCCACTCACTGTCGCGCACACACTCGTACTCACCCACACAAAATTGTGAATGTGCACCTTGTCACTTATACACACATAAGAGTAAACACCACACAAACAACCCTCCAACTAAACATGAAACCCTGCTGTGACTGAGTCAGAGCAGTAAAACAAAATCCCCAAGTTTAACCCGGAAACTTATTTTTAGGGAAAAGTTGTGTATTTATATAGTTAGGCATGTGTGAAGCTGGGCTGGGACGTGTTTTCTTACAGCTGCAATTATTCTTTAGATAAGAAGACACTTTATTTGTTCCACACTGACCATTGTGATTTTTTTTTTAGCCAAAGCAATTAAAAAAAACTATTAAAGCTGTAAACTTGTTTACAGTAAATTGAGTGTCCTCTGGTCTATTTTGTTACTTTTCCAGTACATCATGTTAAATACGCCACATGGTGCTGCATAACTTTGAATATCAAAGTGCAAATTAACACCAGACCATAAAAACAAACAAGGCTGACATTGGGATGATATAAGCAACACAGATACATCTAATAAAATGGGAATGTTAGATTTACAGTGTGCGAATGATCAAGAATTGACAGTCGTCGACAGTATTGATGGAGGGCGACTCCAAATCCAATTCTGCTCAGGGCCCCATAAAGACACTGTGCTGCACAGTTTACTCACATCACAGCTATAAATAGCTTAACTGTAATTTCTTCCCGTTAAATGACTTCTGCTGCTCAGTGTTTGAGGAATTTCTAGGCAGAATAAGCACAGAGCATTAGAGAAAAATGCACAAATCATGTCAAACTCATTCTGCCTTTGTTTGAAGTCTGTGCTGTGCTGTGCTGTGCTGTGTGTGTGTGTGTGTGTGTGTGTGTGTGTGTGTGTTGCTACAGCTTCTCTCCAACTCCGCTGAGAGTTGCTGGTTTGTTTGTTTGTTTACGCCGTCGGGTTCACCGGTGCAGCTCACTCAGCACTTTGCAACCGGTGTCGTGGAGTGGCTAAGCTAAAAGCCTGGTTAACAAAGCTTAGGCCTCACACCGAGGGGGAAACACTTGATTCATGTCTGCAGGCTCATCTGCATTCATTAGCACCATCAGGGGTCACGCAACCAGCGCATGCCTCCGCACTCCCTCAGCAGATGGTAATGACAGCACTAGTTAAATTCCGGAGAGATGCGGAGGAAGTGACAGGATAGAGAAGGAGGGAGGGATGAAATGAGACAGTGATGAAGAGAAAATGACAGATGAGAGGAAGTGGAAAGAATGCAGAGTCAGAGAGAGAGAGAGAGAGAGAGAGAAACAGAGAGAGAGAGAAGGGATGGGAGTCATACTGCCAGACAAACAAAGGCGGAGGCGAGATGTTTGTTGAGCTGAGAAAGTGTTGAGAATAAAGTGAGAAGTTGTGTCTGTACCATGAATAATATACTGTACGCTCAGCATGAGGGCTGCAACCGCGAATAGGGAGAGAGGGATGATGAGGCAGAGAGAGGCCAGAGTTGTTTTCTACTGGGTAGGAGGCAGGATGTGAATACCTAATCAATAACCATCAGGACTCAGGAGGATTTACCGTCTTGTACTGCAGGAACCAGACACCCAAAGGCATGGCGAGCGCTCAGACCAGAGCAACAGAGCATGAATGCTCCGGCACGGAGAGCTGCTGTGATACAAACAGGGAGGAGGGTCCGCTGAGGACAGCAAATCTGACCTCATTTTTACAAGTTGTGTCGTGCTGCATACAATCGCATATTTTTGGATTCAACCACTGCCGTCCTCAGTGTTTTTGATAAGAACCCCTCTGAATACCAACCGTCTTGTCATCCTGCCAGCCGACCAGCACAACATCGTACTGCTAAATAGTCCTTCTGAGAGAGAACAAAAGGGTTTTCATGTCAGTACATGCACAATCATAGACATGGCCTAGTTGTATTTTTACAAGATGTAATGGAAATTTATAACCTCTATACACCATATGCAATGATTTGTATTACCACTTTGTGTGTTTTACCATACGTAACAGATTAGTATAACCATTCAACAGCGTTTGTAGGTGTGCTGCCTTTTTCAGCTCACCTTGACATTAGGAAAGTGTTCTGCCTCACACTATGGGCTCCACAATATCTGCTCTGTTCTCTGTTAAGACACATACCAAGGCTATGTGGGGGAACACACTGTGAATAAAACTCTGCTGATTCCATTTCTCTTGGCCACTCGCTGTCTGTGCATTTGACCTTTCTACAGAAATATTGTTTGTTGGAGCTCAGTTAATAAAACTCACAAAAGACCATTTTTATCACTCTAAATCTAAGGCCAGCTGCATGTTTGAGGCTATGCAATTTGTTGTTTACTTCAGTAATGGTCAGTTTCAACTTTTAAATATTATTATTATAAAAATGGGGCTATCAATCGTCTTAGTAAGTGACATAAAATGTGTATTGACTTTTGCCAGCCCATCATTTAAACACATCACTCAACTATGCAAACAAACATCCATGTAGAGATGGTGATACGAAAAGTCAAGGATTTAAAGAGTTGATTTTTGCGAAGGAATTTGTTGTAGAAGAGGTTGACCTAAAGGTTCATAATGTTTTTAGACGGGAGACTTTGTCAGAGTTCATCATAGTGCAGGAACATTCAGTCTTCATATCAGTGCTTTGTGTGTTAAAAGAACCCGTCATGAAGAAGTGGGTTGAAAGGAAGTAATCAATAAGTTATTAGCCTGCAGATGTTCCAAAATGTAATTTGCTTTAATGATGCAAACTGTGTAATTACAGACACAAACAGTTACCACAGGTTTTACTTCACAAATGCTTCAGTAATTATTGATTAGTTTTGCAGATGACATACGGGCAGTTATAAAGCCTTTAATTTTTGAAGCAAAGAAAATAAAATATTACATGAATATTACCCACGTTCAGAGAGAGGTAGGTTTCATCTATTCGGGTAACTCCACTCCTCTCACCACAAGTCAAACTGAAGGGATAAAATTCTAATCCACAATTTAAGGGATGATATTGTCTATCTGGCAACCGGCTCTTGGATGAGCTCCACGATTAAACTGCAGACAGTAGAAGATGTGTGATACTGTGGGTGGCACAGCATGGCTACCACGTGGGTGATAATCATGAATAATTACAGATGATACTGTTTGTTTTTGTGGTTTTCATGCATCCTCTGAGAACAGAAACTGGCTATTACTCACTCATATAATACTGTCCACAGCTCTGACCCGTCGAGGCATGGACTCCACCAGATCTTTGAAGGTGTGCTGTGGATTTTGGCTCCAAGACGTCAGCATCAGATCCTTTAAGTCCTGTATGCTTTGAGGTGGGGCCTCCATGGATCAGACATGTTTGTCCGGCACATCCCACAGATGATCGATTGGACTGAGATCTGGGGACTTTGGAGGCCGAGTCAACACCTTGAACTCGTTGTTGCTCCTCAAGCCGTTCTATTCCATTGCTCGGTGGTCCAGTTCTGATGCTCACGTGCCCATGGGTGCAAGCTGCAATGCACTGAGTGTTCTGACACCTTTCTATCAGAACCAGCATTAACTTTTTCAGCAATTTGTGCTACAGCTCTTCTGTGGGATCGGAAAACACGGGCTAGCTTTCGTTCCCCACGTGCATGCATGAGCCCTGGGCGCCCGTGACCCTGTCGCCGGTTGACCAGAGGTCCTTTGTCAGACCATTTTCAGTTGGTACCAACCACTGCAGACCGGGAGAACCCAACAAGACCTGCAGTTTTGGAGATGTTCTCACGCAGTCTTCTAGCCATCACAAGTCGATGCTTGTCAAAATCGCTCAGATCCGTAGGCTCGTCCATATTTCCTGCTTCCAGCACGTTATCTTCGAGGACAAAATGTTCACTTGCTGCCTGATATATCCCACCCACTGACAGGTGTCATTGTAACAAGATAATCCATGTTATTCACTTCACCTGTCAGTGGTTAAGACGTTACAGCTGATCGGTGTATACGATATATCATGATATATATATGAAGACAAATCAAACTATTAGTGAAAGGGGTTAGTTAGGCTGACATTAATTACGATTTCAAGCTTGATTGACATCAAAAGTTTACACTCGTAACCAGATGCTGATAAATTTATCACGCTACACACACATCGACAACGTAAGCACACACACACACACACACACAGCTTTCCTCAGAAGACCTCAAGGCCACGCCACAGAAGGCCTTGACGTTTATGCTGATATAGCATGGCAACAGCATATATTGCTTTGCACTCCCTCTTCATATTGTCTGTGCTCGGCCCGGCACGGATCACTTACTCACTGCACCACAGCCTGCCGGCAAATAGACTGTGAACATCCAGACTGTCCATCATGGAGGGGAGTCTGACAGTCCTCTGACAGGCACGCTGAATTGATTCTTCAGACCCCGCTGTTTATTTTCGCCTGCCTTGCCGGCACCGTTGCTCAGTTGGGTCCTTTCTCTTGCTTAGCGTGAATTCAAGGTCCAACCGCACACCCGCCTAACAAGTGACAAAGACAAAACAGCAGGAGTGTGTCTTTCCCTCCTCCGTTTTCCAAAGCTACTTGCAACAGGTCAATGAGTTATGAATGGCAGCAGCTCGCAAAATGGAATGTAGCGCAAACTACAAACTACAGACACGCATCCCTGATTGATCTCCTGCGTATTCAGTTCATGTCCTGTTTCTCCATATCACTCACCCGTTAGACTTCCTGCCTCTGGTGTGTTTTCCCTCCACTGTGATTGTCTTCCCCTCCCTGATTGGTATCACCTGTGTCTCGTTATCCCGTCAACCCCCATTGTATTTAGCCTGTGTTTGTGTGTAACTCTAACAATACTGAGATTAAGTCCCTGAACTGCACCAGCTCCTCTTCTTGTGTCTGCATTTTATTCCTTATGTCCAGGGGTGCACATAACTGGTGCACAGGTGGGCAATGCGTGGTCAAAATAAACGATGCACGGCATGAAGCGCTTTTGTGTGTCACCATTGTGTGCATTGTGTCTGTGTCTAACAACAAAGAGTTAAAATAATTAATTAAATTCAAAATAAAACCATGCAAATAAAGTTTGGATAAGCCGTGTGCTTCAACCACCTCTGGGGATAGAGGGGGTCGCGAGTCTCTGGTATCGTTATTTTGGGGGTTGGAGGGTGAAAATCTTGGGAACACCTGACCTAAAACATGTCTGCTTCGTGCAGCCCAAATGCTGAGCACTGAGCAACATCTCCAGGTGCCCATTTGAGAACCAAATGTTTTATATGCACCCCTGCTTATGCCTGAACTGCTCAGAAACATAACAATAGTAATATTCCGTTGACTGACAAAACAATTAATTGTTTCAGCTCTGGTTCACTGCAATTTTTGCTCTTGCTAACAAGCAAGTTACATGGTTTTATGTTAAGTTTAGGCAACTTCAATAAAGAGCTTTCTCAAGCTCAGGGAATTAAAATGGTCAGGATTAAATATTGAAAAGTTCTTTGCTGACCTGAAGTGATCTATGATCCATGCATTGTGGGATAAAGGATGTGAGCCCATATTTTCAGTATCAATACCTTGTGCTTTGCACCCCACATAATCCTCTATATCCGTTAAAAAATCTCACATTTACTTGAATGTAGAAGTATACCAGTAAGCTTAGAGCATACATTTCTTCAATCTTATTCCCCAGGTAGGTTAGTTGTGTACAAACAGAGGATTTTTAAAAAGGTTTTTTCACATATACCCAGAAAATAACTGAACGTAACCCCTGACCCTTCCCTCGTCTGTACAGAAATCAATCACCCATGCATCGTTCTTGACCGTACACACATAAATGAAATACACAGATTTAGCCTCACAGGAATAAATTCTCATAATGTCGAGACAATTCACTGAGCAATTTCAATCTGCCTCTGGCCTTTCCCACAGCATCTGGTTTGAATGGACGGAGGGAGGTCATAAATATCTAAGATAACCCATTCACATTCTCAGTCAATGCTCTCTCCAGCCCATCAAGTCAATCGTAATCAAACCGAGAAGTCGGAGTTATGACAATATCACTCTGACCTCCAGTCGAGTGCAGCGACAGCGACAAGATAATACTTCTTCTTTGGCTGCAGAACCACATACGGCCCTGACATCTTGACTGTCTCTGAATGAAAACAATGAATATAAACAGAATCCTTTATGTTTTACATCACTGAGATCAGCTAACTTTAATCCAAACACTGTAACCTTTATTTATACAGGTTGCTCCTCTGGAGGTCATGTTTTGCTGTTTCAACTAAGTTATGAATTTGAAGCATTTTAAATTAAACAGCCTGAAAAAAAATATTTAAGTATTAAGTAAGTATTTTCTCAATAAATGCAACAAACTAATATTTAATTTAAACCGGAATCCTGCATGAAAAATACATAAAAAACATGATTTTCACATAGCAAATGTGTTTAAACACCACATGATGAATGTGTTTACATGCAACAAATTCCCATGGGCTTTTGCTGTAAGTAATTAGTCTGCAGCCAGTGTGAAAAGTGAAATATCTGAGAGATGTGCATGGCTATATTACATAGTCTGTGGGTGGATGTAAGCGTAAAGGTCAAAATGTTATAGGCACTTGGGAGATTTTGAATTCATTAAGTAGTGTTGTGTGTGCAAAGATGAGTGAGCTACAGAAATGTAGAAATACACTCATTCTTCTGTGGATATTCAGGCATGAACCATATATAAAGTGTGTTATTATCATTTTTATTTAGTTATAGCAATTATGAATGTATTTGGACAAATCCAAATCTGACCTGATCGTGGTAAATGAAAAGTAAGGTGATCAGCACAGGTGCTGTAGACTCTCGGGACGTGACGCAGTTTTGGCAGCTATGCCAGTTTGGTTTTCGGTTTCCCTACAGAACTACAAGCTGATATTGGCAGCGAGGATCAGTCTCTGTTTCAGTGCCATAACTATTTTTACCTACCATCCGTTGAAGCTCTTTCTCTCATCAGCGGTTTCTGGGGATATGGGACTCTATCGTTGCTTTGCAGCTGGTTGCATCTGCATTCAATATCCCACCTGTTCCCCTGCCAAAATACACACACACACACACACATTCAGACTTAACTGTCACCCATAAAGTGTATTTTTTACAATGCCGTTAGATTTCAATAAAAATAGAGAGTGTGAGGACCCAAAGGCAGACACCAGGCAGAATTAGGGAGGATGCAGTTCACTGGTTTAATAGAGTAAAGTTAGAACACAAAACTTACAGGCAAGGGTCAAAAAAAGGGATGAGCGATCCAAGTAAGGCGAAAGGTAAAGGATGAGTCCATTAAACGGGAAAAAACACTAGAAAAAAATCCAACATGTCCAAAACTTAACAATCCAAAATCCAAATAATAGGCAAAGAAAAAGAAATACTGACAAAAACTTACATGAACACGATGGAAAAAGACCAAAAACACACAGACTAAATACAGAAAAGTGACGAGAGAAGATAGGGAATAGGTGGGAATGGAGTATTGATACAGTATAGTACTATTACTTTGACTTAAGGAGTAATTAATCTACCACAGTAAGTTTAATACTGCGTCTAGAAAATATTAGGAAGTTATGCTTGTAATGCTATATAGGGACTTTATATTCATAGTGATGTAATCCTGGTGATTAGCTCCGATTTTAAAAAATGCTATATGTTTGGATGCATACCTTAATAATGCTGATTGCATGAGTTATTTTCTCTCAGAAGCTTCCTCCCTGCAGGTGTTCTGGTACCGCTGCAGTTCCACCTCGTGCAGTGTTGTGTCATGTGACGCAGCAAGATATGCACTACAGACAGAAAAAGTACACAAAGCTGTCAAGGCCAAATCCAGGGAGAGAATGATATAACACGGCATTCCGAAAAAAAATGTGTTTTTGACACTGCTGGTGGACAAACATTGAAAATAAAAGGTATTGTGACAAACAAGGAAACATCAAGGATCTTATATTCTTTTGCTACATTCTCTTTCCCTCACAACTGTTTGCCTTGTGCATCTTTGAACGCGTGCTACTTACATATACAGTAATTCACACTATGGCGATGATACCTCCTCCTTTACCTGATTTTCTTTCCTGGAGAGGATTTTATTGAAGCCTGGGGAGTATTACAAACACTGCTGCAAAATGTGAGATATATGATATTTACATCTTAGACCTGTGGACTGTGACCTCTGGGTTACGAATTTCTGGCTGATCCGTATTTCAGCCGACCCCACTGCAACAACCGCTTCGTCTTTGTTTGGTCTCTCATGTCTCATTCCCTGGAGGAAGAAATACACACATTCTTAAACAACCTTCCATCTGATCACCTCCACGTCCTGCTGCTATCAGATAGAGGAGCCCCTCCCTCCCAGTCCTCGCTGGAGTTAACCTCCCCCAACCTCAAACCAGCGATGTACTCATGAATATTAATCAAAGCTGAAGCCAGCGCCCAGAGGGGAGACTCGTTTTGGGGAACTGCAGGGATTGGCCACTTTATCTTCAGAAAGAAGACTCTGTTTATTTAGGTCTAGCTATGTTGTTTTTTTCCTTCTTCTTCCTCAGCATGACTCTGATGAACCTGCATTAAAAGAAAAGTTTACCGCAGTGTGTTTAGTGTGTGGGTTTGCATGTTTAATCTAAGCACAAGGCTCAGCTCAATCAGAGAGATGTACATTGCTTAACATGTATATATACACCAAAGGGCACAATGGAGCAATAACAATGGAGACAGACATACTACGAACAGTCTGTTATAGACTCTGATTGGATCAACTTCTCAAAGTATGACAAACATGCAACTACTGTAGGCCTACATGATGTCCTGGAGAGATCAATGTGCTGAAATGAAAAAAAAATCATTTAAAAAAACAGCCACAATTTCACAACATATGCACAGCTTTGAGAAAAACAAGACCAAATAAAAGAAAACTCACTGCAAGTAGAGAAAACATAACCAAACACAGTGCAAATAGAGAAAAACACAACCAAACACAGAAACACAGAGCAAATAGAGAAAGAACTAAATACAACCAAAGGCAAAAATGCTGCGAGTGTCGCAGATGAAAAGGGAACCTGTTTTTACAATGATACTAAAAAGTGATGAACACAGCTGGGACACTGAGTTTGTGACTCATTAAGGTCTTGTGGTCATCTGTCTATCAGGGGTGGTGGAATATGTGTGAAATCTGAAGTGTTTTTGGTTGGATGAGAAGTTGTCCTCGCCTTGTTCAGGTATGCTCATCATTTCAGTATCGTCTGGAAACTCTGGAGTCTTGTGTCTATTTGCAGGTATTTTGGATTCTTTTCTCTAAGGGTGTGTGTTTTTTTTAAGGAGTAGTACATTGAGCTCTCCGTATACCTCAGTATAAAAGATGGATATCACTTTGGATTATTTATTATGTTTCCTCACAGTGTACTTTGTTTTTGTAAGAAGCAACAAAGTCTGATGATGTCTGGTAAAATATGACTTCATGGTAGTTTGTCAGATTATAGTGACAAAAACAAAAAAGCCCAAATTCCTGAATCCGCCCCATTTTCCGGATCCACTCCAAAATTTTACGGCCCTTCTGCTAAATTTCATGAAAATCTGTCAGCTAGTGTTTGTGTTTGCTGAAAGGCAGACAAACAAACACACCAACAGATGATGGTGTAAATACAAGCCCCCCCCTCTGGTGGAGGTAATTGTCTGTTACCCTTTTTCCTCTTTCATCTGCTTCTATCTGTGGATGTTTCGTCACACTGACTATTATTTGGGCAGCTTTGACTCGGCGGTCTCCCTCATGCCTCTCGGTGCACAGGGAGCTGTTTTCTCTCCAACTCTGCTCTCCACAGCACAAATGTGAGCCTTTCATCTAAAACCCGTCACGTATGAAACTGCACCAGCAAACTGTCTGTCTATTCAAAAGCCCTGACCTGCTTATAAATTTGCTAAATAAAACGTATAATACGATGAAAAAAAAGCTTTTGCAGTTAATTGTAATAAATGTTGTTGTGTTTGAGGAAGAATAAGGAAATAGATGAGATATATGCTTTATATCTGCTGCCCTCTGCTGCCATGCAATGCCCCCACCTGTGGCTATATTTTTAAAGTCAATAATGATCACCATTTTTTATCATGTGCATTTCTTCTGCCCTTTACTCGAGCTCGTTATGTACTTTTGTTGGGTTTTCTTTTGTAAAAGAAAAGTTCCTCCACAGACTGAATAATCCCACAGGTGCATCTGGATCTCTTTTCTTCTTGCCGTTGTTGTTTTTCTGACTGTTGTTGCTCACAGCTTGTCTTTCTGCTCGATACAGTAGCATTGCAAATTTATTATGTCTCAAAACTGCTGACATCAGATGAAGGCAAAATCTTTAAACTTAGCTTTGTTGCGTTTTGATATGTTCGACCAGTTATCTGGAAATAACGTGAAGACCTACTGTAAAAGCTCGGACTACAGCACAGCATCCTCCTCCTCCTTCTTCTTCCTCTTCTTCCTCTGTTTCCCGTTGTCTCTCACTTTGCCCTGGCTGCTCTAGGGCTACATCTCCTGCGTGCATTGGTCTTGGGATCAACACTTACTGGTTATCCCTGCTGAGGATTGTTTATCTTCTCCTTTCTCTCCAGCAGAGCTCTGATGCAGTCAGGCTCCGGTACAAAGCTTCCCAAGTCAGTTTTTATATTTTGTTGTTAGAACTACCTGCAGATGCAATATGAGACCTGTGCAGACTATAGACACACTACCTGGATTATCTGTGTGTGCTGCAGGAGATGCTTAACACACTTGCATAAAACAACAGTATAGATGCTTCAATGTAGAGTTAGTGGCAGCACTCTGTAGCAGAAGGTGTGTGCAAACAATGGCAGCTTCTGTCCTCCCACCTAGAATCATTATCTTGAGTCATTGATGGAAAATAATAAATCCATTCTGAGATTGTCCTTTCTGTGTGAAGGGGGAATCCAATAACTCTGCTACATACAATGATAATCCTTTCATTTCTGCAAGAATATTCACTCTTTCTGTTCATCTACATCAATACAGAACGGACCCATAGTTCTTTTTCTTATAGCTACCACATCATTTGGGGCTTGCCCCCCCCCTGCCTCCTCTCCCCTTTGTCATCTCTCTGCATTTTTGTTTCTTCTCAGACTCCCATCACCTCCCCAATCTCGCCATAAATTGGATGGCAGGCAATTAAGTGAGTTGTTGGAAGGCTCGCTGACAGCAATTACAAGGTGTGCGGGAATTCATGTGGAGATGCGACGTTCTGCACTCTTAATTTCTTGATGGATCCCCCCCCCCCTCTCTCTAGTCCACGCAGAAGAGATGAGTAAGTTCATAAAAGAGAGACAAAGACAAGTGAGGAAGCAAAAAGGGGGTTCAGGGAGGGCTTACAGAGATAAAACAGAGGAAGGGAGAAAGAGGAAGGAGGCAGGATGTAGCTGGAGACGGAGAGAAGAATGCGGTATCAAGAGAAAGAGAGCGAAAAAGGGAGAAAGAGAGGATGGCAGAGAGAAGGATGAGGAGGGAAGAGTCATCAAAGCCCAGTCAGGGGTTTGTCAAAGACTGTAGGGCAAAGTCAGCAGAGAGAACATACAAACAAAGGCTGTTAAAGAAAAGTGTGGGCATACAGTTGTTTCTTCCAAGTACTTTTAAGGGGGTTCAGAGAGACCCGAGCCAAGTGTAAAAACAAAGAACTTTGTCAGTGACTGATTGCTTGATTAGTCTGCTAGGAGTCCGCTTTGAGGGTCAAGCAATTAGGTAGCAGTTTTTATTCTTGCAATGAGGTAAAGTCAATTAAAGCAACGTCAAATGACAAAATCTCTTGATGGTGATGAAAACTGAAATGCACACATCGTGCACACTCACAAGCGAGGCCATTTCTTCACAAAGAGACCCGCCAATAAACAATTGTTACAGGATTTTATTTTTGACATAGCCTGGAAGCTATTTTCCAATTGTTCAGGTTTTAATGACAGCGGCGTTGCGTGTTTTCTAGTTATTATTTCAATTTGCTCTCAATCTGTCAGGCCGATGTGTTCAAGGCCTCTTTCCTCGTCCCATCTGTTTCAGATTATCAACACATCAAATGCTCCAAGGAGCCCATTTTTCAGTGTTTTGTGTCCGTTTGGAGCTATGTCAAAGAGCAGCGAACACTTTCATTACCATTTTAATCGCGCTGCATTTTTATTTTCAGTAATTGCTGCAAAATTCCTGGTGAATTAACCGTACCCTTGGGGCCGAGTTGCATCTGACCGACTCCAGACTGACCCTTTTGGCGGAATGTAATGACACGGCACACATTCATGCACTTGTGAGGAGAAAAACTTTCATTTGAACTCACTGAAACACACACACCGAAGCATTCTTCATACACCCACACAGATTTTAAATGCTTTACTTGCACTCAGTGTTGAATAATACATCAAAAACATGGGTTAAGGACCTAAAGAACTGCAAAGCAATTTCACAACCTCAATGTTCGGTTTACCTGTAGCAGCACCATTAAGACATTAAGTTCTCAAGAGCTTCTTTTTTGTTCCATACACTCCACACACTAAAAAAAAACGTTCAGCGAGTTACGTTCTTCTCTCACAGGCTGCTAAACCGTCACCTTTATGCAGCTCTGTGTGTGTGTGTGTGTGTGTGTGTGTGTGTGTGTTTGTTTGGATGCAGCAGGGTCAGGGTCAGTCAAGCTGAGACTCTCCACACACACCATTTTCAAAAGGTGGAAGATTTCCAATTTTTTTTATTCCAGCAACCTTTAGAGAAAATCTGCACACTGACATTATTACCTCCGCCAAGGCAGTCATGTTTTCACCTCGTATCTGTTTTTGTTTGTTTGTTTGCTCGACTCTTTATGTGCAGGATTACAGAAAAACTACAGGTGTGATTTTCATAAAGCTTGGTGGAAGGATGCAGCACGAGCCGAGGAACCCATTCAATTTTACAGCAGAGCCGAATCGTGCGGCGAATGCACAATTTTTTTTCTTTTCTGGTTGACAATAAAACCCTTTGACCAAATTAATGTACAATAAAATACGGACATATACGGCTCTGCTGCTGATTGGCTCAGGTAAGTGGGCTGCTGCTCTCTCCCAGCCAGTTACTTTTGGTTCAGTCCATTCTCTACCTGAGCCCCCCCCCCCCTTTTAAAAAAAAATCCCTGTCAGATGATGACATTAGGATGAACAGTGGAGTGAGACAAAAAAAAGAGTGAGCTGGTACTGAAAAGCAAAGAGAGAATAGTCTGAAGTCCCTTGAGGCTGATGCAGACATAAGTTTTAAAATAAAATTCATTTTATGTCTTTTTTAATGATTATTAAAGTAATGTCCCAACTTTCGAGTGTCTTTCAATTTAAATGTTGTAGCAAATCTGTCTTTTTTTCCTCTGTCTTAGTCAGAAGGAGATGATGTCCATATTTTAATCCCACCAACACAGGTTTTATTTTATTTTTTAAAGTTTTTTTGTGAGAAATTGTTTTATTGTTTGTTGCTTCTGCTTGTTATGCTGTCCTTTTCATCCACTGTTTTTACATGTCTGTTCAGCACTCTGATCTACTGCGGTTGTTGTAAATGTGCTCTATAAATAAAATTGACATTGACATTGACACAGCCCTGATTGCTAAATTGATTCTTCATTTGAGGGAAAAGATACAACTATAATGTAATCTCAACTATTCTTGTGGTAAGGCTTCCTGACGGCACATCAGTCAGTAGCCTTCGTCTCATCTCTTCTTCGAGCTTGAAAGTGAAGGATGCATTAGCCACTACTTGCATACCAAAAATCCAAGACTCAAATAAAGACAGCATGTTGCAAAACCACGAGCATTTAATTCTTTATACCCATTGTTGCCTCCTTTATGCTCCTTCAAAATTCCCTTGTGTAACTTCGAGATAGGTCACTGGTAAAATGTTCGACATTTCGGACACAGACTGCTGCACACCTCACCTGACAGGAGTAACACCTCTGTGTTTGTTTCTGTGCGCTGGGATACATGAGCACAGCTCGGGTGATGGATTTACTGAGCCACAGTTAATCTAAGCCGACGGTGACCTTAACCAAGGAACTAAGCTCTGGGCTATGAGCTGGAACAGGGAGACAGGGAAAGGGAGAGAGAGACAGCAGGCGATAATGGAGACGATGAGAGCGAGACAGGGTGAGAGAGAGGGAGGCAAAGGGAGGGTGGGGAGGGCGCATGATTGAAGAGTCGTGATAGGAAGATGGAGGGAGGACGAAAAAAAGAGAGAGACATCGAGAAAAGCAAAAGGGTAAAGGAGTATGTGGCCAAAAAATTAAATAAAATTTAAATTCAGCCTTTTGCTTTAATTAAAATCTTAAAGACACAAAAATAAAAATATATTTTTCCAAGTATTTCTAAACATGTAATTATGTTAATTAATCAGTTATTTCTTGGTATAGACCAAATTTATAATGTATTCTAAAACGTTGTATATCAAAATCACTCTCTTTTGTCCTCAGGCAACATTTTAGAATATATTTTGATGACTCATCCTGATTTTTTTTTTCTCCAATGAAATATCATTTGGTGCAACTGACTAACCTCATCAATCATATAAAATTGTCCTTAACCTATCTCATTGGCGCAGCAGAGCAGCAGCATAGAAGATGATGTCAGTTGGCAAAAAACTTTGGCTTAAACTTCCAAAGCATGAGGTTGAGGGCAAATTGATACATTCTCCTTCCTCCTGACACAAACATGCTGGTGAGGAGGTGCTCACTCTATAGTTGCCAAACCAAAGTCACTTTGGAGCAAGCCAATCAAATGTGATGGATTCAATTTAATTACTTAAAACACCTCACATTACAGAAGATAAAGATAATGCCCTATGCCATAATATTTTACAATAGAGTGCTTCACACTTTGTGCAACTATTTGGGGAGGGGTCCTTAAATTCTTACATTACATTTATTTGCTTCATTTAAAGTGACATGAATAAATTGAGCCAGAGATCAAACCACCAAGTCCTTCCATTAATGGCCCACCTGCTCTACCAACAGCTTCCCTTTCACTGGCCTGCACACAGCCATGATCTCGACCTCATCTGAAACCTTCTGCTATGAATTGGAGTGGCTACTGTAAAGCAGGGCTTATCAGCCACTTCAGTGGTCCGCCTCACTAATGCTCTTATGGCTGAATGGGAGCAAATCCATGAAGCCAGGTGCTCCGATATTGTGCAAAACCCTTCACAGAAACCCGATATAAGATGTTCAACACTCACATATGGCTGTAACGCCATATTATTGTGTGGGAGACAGGAATAGGGGAAGCATAGAGGAAGAAAGGGGCAGCGGGAGAAAGTCTAAGAAGCGTTCAGGATGATTTGTATAGATGAAAGAAGGAGGTAGGGAGATAAAGGAGAGAGAGGCACGGATGGATGAATGGGATCGGGAAGGAGCTACGTTAGGACAGGTGAGGTAGATGGATACAGGGATGGAGAGGGGGGGGGGGGGGGGGGGGGGGGGTGTTAAGCACAGGGGACTGAAGGCAATGTGTGCAGCCAGGCAGCCGCAGGGAGAGAACCAATCCAATCAGCTGTAATGGAGTCAGAGGTCAGTGTTCACTCCTGCAAAATTGCTATGGCTAACTGCCTGAGCAGGAGACATCGAGCTAAAATCCACGTGAACACAAACACATAGTGTCGATCAGTCACTCTCTCAGCAGCTGTAGTATATCCTGGTAACAAGAAGTGAACACATGTGTGGGTGTCAAATACAAATATAACGAAACAGAGAGAGCAGGCAGAGAGGAAGAGATGTTTTATGCCTTTGGTCCACTGGTGGAAAACATACAACCACAAATTATTGGGACATTGGTGGTTAAGAATGATGGTTATTGACCTTCTACTCTGTGAACCAACCTAGTGAGCAAAAAGCAAGTTTGATTTCTACCACATGTTGCATTAAGCTTGTTGGTCATCGATAGGGTTGGGCATCGAGAACCGGTTCCAAATTGGAACCAGCTTCAAAACGTCAATTCCATCGAAATCGTTAAGAAATTTCACTTTCGATTCTGCGCATCAGTTCCTGAATAAATTTCACTCCTGCTCAAGTTAAGTTTCAGTTTCCGTGGTGGTGACATGCAGGCTTCCGTAGGTCGGATGGGTACTTCTAGCCATGCACCTGTACCAAAATGATTTCGTGCCATGGAGGATGCACAACTAGCATGACTAAACAGCTTGGCCTGCACGGTGTAGAGGTGTAGAGAAGAAAACTGCGAGTCGAAACTCAAAGAAAAGATGCTGTGTGGGGTGATTAATTTAAAGGTGTGGAGATTTTGCCCATTAGTGTGGCTATATAAAGTAAAATGAGTAATTCCATGTTTTTATTTGTGCATCATACTCCACTACAACATGCACACATTGAAGACGACGGGTCTCGGATGCACGTTGCACGTTCATCGTTCATCGTTTAAACTGGTAACACGCCAAGAAATGTAGGAATGCACTGCCAAAACTCAGGGAAACCAAGACCTCAAGTCAAATCATGTCAACATGGATGCAAGAAATGCAGACTTTAGAAATACTTAAAACTTTGGCTCGACACACAATCTAAAAGTATCTATTCATCTGATGCATTTTTAGCCCTAAAGGATTTAAAGTGTGTTGTTTAGAAGACATGGGGATTTTTCCTTCCTATCTGATATATTTGGATACGATTCTCAGCTCAAGCGGCACATATTAGTCACATCTCAGATATCACAGCATGTCCTGCTCCACATAGTCACTCAGAGAACATTTTATTTCTATTGTGCCGACTGATTGATCATTGAATGTTAATTCTTCCTGGTAGGTTCTACTCTCACCATCCACTTTTCCCTGACAAACATTATCACTATAAAGGGATACATGACATTTGTATGTGCAGTTTCCTGCCAAACCACACCTATAGCTCTGATATTTGTGGAGCCTTGAATTGCAGGATACAGTTCTAGCTGCAATCAATCATTCAATATCGCTGATGGGAAGAAGGAGGAATGAATGTACGCGGCTCTAAATGACTGCTTTTGTGTTCATATGACATGGCATTGAATCCTTCTTTGTTTCGCTTGTTATGTTGCACTAATTGAAGAAAGAAGTGAAAACAGTCCTTTGGGAACTGACAGGAGGGACGCACAGCCTCACGACGGCCTCGACTCTACTGTGTTTGCGCCGGGAAAAAGCAACAAGAAAAACCTTTCAGGATACATGTGTTATAATCATTACCTTTTTTCCCTCAAGCCAAACCGCGCGGTAAAAATAACCCTTGTCAATAGTCCCCGGCCAGACCACAATATCTGTTCCCATTCTGAGCTATGATTACTGAGCATCGGCACACAAGAGAGCTCATTCTGTTCAGACACAATACCCAGAGGCATCAGGCAGCAGGGCGGCTGAGCTCACGCTGCTCTCATCCACTTTGCCTCTGAGGGTCCGCGAGTTAAAGACTGTCACGTAATTAGACACAACACTGTCATGATGTACGTCGTGTCTAATTATGATGTGGACACCCATTGGCAGCCTGATCCGCTCCCTTCATTTTGAGCTTTAACTCTGACTTTGTTGACTTGTCCACTCTCACTTTCTTCGATTTCAAGGCATTAAATGTGGCTCCTTTATTGTTTATAATTAAAAACACATTTTGCTCAATTTCCCTTTTTTTTTTTTTACCACAAGTAGTGAGTAAAGGAGAAGAAGCTTTTTCTTTTTTCCTTCTTAAGAGCAACAAGGACCTTTCTGCCCAAGGGTGTCAATTTGGCGTGATTTAAAACTACATTTGGATTAATGAGGAGAAAACAGCATTGGAGGCTTTTTATGAGGTGCTTAAGGGACAAATGGTCTGTTATTTCCAAACTGTCTTATCATTTATCAGGGAGCTAGTCCTTAAAGTACCTCAGCAGAGGTGCGAACACAAGGCCGCAGAACACATACTTGAAGATTCCCCTTGGTTGGACGCTGCGTTAGAGCTTCAATGTCGACCGCATATCGTGATTTAAAATTCGGAAAATTAAAATCCAATAGGCGGTGTAATTGATCCTGAAAAATCTTTTGTGCTGCTCACAGCGGATAAGTGAAAGAGACAGGCAGATTCCCAGTGAGAGGCAGTGGGGATAAAAATCGATAGGTCTCAGCATCTATTAGCAGCGCAGGAGATGGAGTGATATGAAAGAAAGACAGGTAAGAGGGACAGACGGCTCAACAAGGCAGTGCTAGGTCAGGTAATGAGGCTGACGGGGAGGCAGGGATGTAGAGAAACCGGTAGAAATTGGGCTTCCGTTTCTTCACCGCTAGAGTTTCAAGACCATTTAAGTTGTTTGACCTTAAGCAGAGGTGAATATTATTGATTTGACAAGCTCTCCTTACAGTTTCACAAAGTACCAACTTTGGGCTGAGATCGTGATTAGAGACATTTTCACAGACATTTACCATTTCTTTTGGATTGGCTGGTGTGGAACTGTGGACTGTATGTGATTTCCCTGGTGAGTGTCTGTGGGGAACTTGACCGAACATGAGGCTAAAGGTGAAGCAAACACTAAACTGTAATTGTTGAGTCGTTCGGCCGGAAAACTTGTCGATCTACCTCATGAGTCCCCTCATGGAGGTTGTAGGGGTGGAGATAAAAATAAGTCCTCCGTTAATTAGACGGTATTATCGTTATTGACTTTGCCACCTTCTGTGTCTATGCACAACATTTTGAAAAATGAAATAATGACTTCTTTTTTTTTAATGGCCTGACATTTATTTTGCCCTTGAGTAAAAGTGGGAAAGAGTAGCATTTAGACTTTATTTGAGTGAAATAAATAAAAGACATTTTTTTAATGGCTGCATCCTTCATCTATAAGTCTTGACTTTAACACCACACACTCCTTCTCATTTATGAGCAGCAAGATGTAATAAAGACATAAAATAGTTCCAATCAACTATAAGGAGGTTTATATTGAAGTCTTTTGTAATTGTAAAATATTGTCAACACCGACATATAAAGACATAATTTATATTCTTAAATCTTTTATTATATTGTCAATTGTTACTCCCATTATGGATGGATGGATATTATTGACTGATGGTGCTTTTAATACTTATAATACTACCTTTATTTGCCAATACACACCTCGACAATCAACTGTAGTAAGAGCTCAGTGTATGCTCTAATAGTCCATGCAGTATCCTAAATTATCAATGCATATGTTGAGTAAAGTGACATATTGATGTATTTCTAATAATGCTTCCTTCATCATATCATATCAATGTATTGTAATCGATCCTCATGCATGGGAATGTTGTCATCGTTGTTATTCAAATGGGAATGTTGTCATCGTTGTTATTCAAATGGGAATGTTGTCGTCATTGTTATTGTTCAAATGGGAATGTTGTCTTCGTTGTTATTGCTCAAATGGGAATGTTGTCGTCGTTGTTATTGTTCAAATGGGAACGTTGTCGTCGTTGTTATTGTTCAAATGGGAACCTTGTCGTCGTTGTTATTGTTCAAATGGGAACGTTGTTGTCATTGTTATTGTTCAAATGGATAGATAGATTTTTATCTACCTATGTATTTATCTATCTATTCATTGGTTTGTTTGTCTGTTTGTTCGTTTGTACGTACTTTACCCCCTCTGTACTAGTAACTATAGGTTTGCATAATGTATTCTATTATTGTATTATTGTATTATATGTATTATAAGCTTCATCAGCCAACGTCCAGTTTAACTAGTCAAAAGCCTGAAACGGAAACTCTGAACTTTTAATTCATTAGAAGTCACATCTATATTTTACAGATGTTGATATTGTACATCAGAAAGCTTTGTGTGTTCATGAGAGCTGTCAAAAACATTATCAATGTATTAGAATACATCACACAGTAGATGTGGTCTTCATATAAAGTGTGACTACAAAAGTTAATTATTTCCTGAATAGTTATTAGGGACGCTGCAGAAAATTCATCAACAGCAGTAAACATTGACAGTAATATTCCAATCAGGAGAGACAAGTGAATGAAGTAAAGATAATTGTTTACTACAGCAGATGATCTGTGATAATTAAGTCTGTCAGATGGTCTTTGCTGCTTGGACTCTGCAGGGAGATTTTGTGATAGAAGGGCATCTGTCCTGAGCCGCAGCAGCAAAATTAGTCACCCCATGGAGTCCAGGCACTGGTGGTGGTGGTGGTGGCTGATGACTCTGCTGAGACTGATGAGAACAGCTGATATGTTAATTGGCAGCCCCAGATAATGACAGCAGGAGTTTAAGTCTGAGCATGCCTGAGAGGTGTGAATGACACGATGGTATGAGAAATAAACAATGGCCTAAGTCTACAAAGAAATAATCTTCACTAGAGATTAATTTAGCTTAACTTTTTAGCCACTTTTTTGACCATATGCTAATTATTCTTCTGACACGGAGCTTCTATGTCAGATTTATCCATTCTCCAAAAGCCATCTAGTCCATCTACTGCATCAGATATACAGTGTGTTCTCTGAGCAGGCTAACAAAGGATTGTGAACACTTAGAAAGAGCAAATATCCTCTGGAGATAACCTGAACGGGTGATCCGCAAAAGGTTGTCAGTTCAACCGAGACAGTCGGCTTTCTCTGAAGTTCTGCGTGCCTCTGCTGCTCTCTACAACAGCTCAGAGACAGCCACTTCTCTGCTACAGCAGCCTCGGAGGTCAGACTGAGGCTACCCTATGGATTTGTACACGAACATATGTGTGTCTGAGCATTTTATCTCCTCTGAGCCTTCGCCGTGTGCAGGAATGCATTCGCATTCTGCCGTCTGTTTACACGTGCCTCCTGTGGCATTGCATACATCCTGGAAACAAAAGTCTTTGCCTCAAGCACCTTCCAGCATTCTCATCACCATTCACACCTCCTCCCCTCTTCCCCCTCCTCTGGTGACCACAGTGTTGCTGACATTTCTGACAGCCTGAGGACAAAAACCACACATTTTCACTGCTCTGCTATCCTACTGGTTTGGAAAAAGGTGAGTAGCTCTCGATATTGTTATTTCATTTTTCAGACAATGTTGCTTCATTTGACCAAAAACCCTGCTGAGACTACCTATTGGGGGGGGGCATTTCAGCAAAGTCTGGCTCAAATGTTTCCATGGTAAATGAATATCATGGTGCAATGACATTTAAACCAAGGCCACTCTTTATTAGCCTCCCTTATGTTTTCATTTCAGGAGAAAATAGACAATTTGAAGAGTCTACAGGTCTTTCTTACTGCTGCACAGAGTCTATCAGCACTCTGTATTATAGTACCTGTAAAAGCAGCAGCATGGCTCCTCAGGAAAATGGGATCCACTCATTACCTTCCTCTAGACTATTTCACTTGCGATTAGAAGCTTCCGATTGTACAGAGGGAAGTGGAGTACCTGAACTTCACCACAAACGCTGACAGACTCCTTCCTCGTATTTTTAACCAGGCAGACAGTGATGGCAATAAAGAGCCAAACACAGTAGCTTTTTTTTTTTTCTCTCCATGCATCTCCTCATTTCATTTCTCCTTCCTCCCTCGCTTTAGTCCTCTTTCCCTTTTTCTATTCTCTCAGGTTGTTCCCACTAAATCTGCGACGCAGCCACCGAAATCATCTTTCATTTCTATTTCTGGGGCGCTTCCCTCTTTTCGGTGAAGGTACACGGGGATAGAATGGGATGGTTATCGGTAGCAAGCTGAAATGGAACCGTCTCTTTAGATTAAGATGCGTGCCACTGTGCAACGTGCAGCGAATGAGAAAACACTGTAAGGCTGAGTTGGATGAGAGCTGTTATACACACGGCGTCTCCTTGAGGTGCAGCGGCTGCCAGATTGAGGGCAACACTCTGAAACATCAACAGTGATCTGCTCATAAATTCTGCCACTTCATCCATTTGGACCTATAACCCTTTGTTTACGCTCGGCTCTGTTGAGTCAACCACTGAATGTCTGTCCAGAGCTAGAGATTGAAAAGCAGCATTTCACACTTCACACACAACACGTCAAGGTAGGCTGTTTGATGGTGGGTGTAACGTTATCCAGATGGGACCTTGGGGTGAGGTTTCATAAAAGACGCAAACAAAACTCCTAGAGGATTAAACACCAAGGACTGACACAGGTGGGTAAGAAAAGAAAAGTTTGTTTTTCATTAAAATTCACCTGCTTGGATCCAACTTTGTGAACTCCTTTAGAGTTGTGTTGACATTTTCATGGCAACAGAAGAATTTCATGAATCCTGGGATGTTCTTTGATCTGCACCGCTTTGACATTCTGACATTTTCCCTCTCATTATTAGGAGTTCTTCCTGACCAAAAAATAAGCCATTAAAACGTGCTTTAGTCACGGGCACGGACTCCGGTGTAAATGCTCGTAGCCCACATGCTAAGGCTGCTTCCCTGCTGCCTCCTCCTGGGAAAATCAGACGGGTTCAATGCAAAGCCTAATTCCAACATCCACCTGGTTAATGAGCAAATATACCAGAGGAGTGATTAATTGCACTCTTTGCCTTTCTGTGCCATTCCAGGGCTCATGGGCTGACGACTGAGGCGCTGTGTAACAGAAAACAACAACAAAATTCTCACCTTTGCAATTGCAATGAATTATTTGCTAATGGAAATGGACAATGTGCCACAGGAATTTATGATATTTGGGCCTTCATTTGTCGGAGGAGCGTGACATCGCAGATGACATTAAATGTGTCCGGCTGCAGCTGTAGCTCACATTAATCATACTCTCAGAGTCGGGACGTGTCAGACCAAATTAGGAAGGGAGCAGAGCTAGCTTCATTACGCCTCTGCTGGGTCAAGCAAGATCACAGAAAGTTAAAGAAGTATTTCACCAGTGGGAGGATGATGTTATTATAAAGCCGGTCTGTCTGCGCTCTGGAGAGATGCCAACATTTCTGACGTTGGTGGTACAAGACAAGAGAAAACAGACACAGACAAAGGGCTGTTATATTCCCTTCTGTTAAAAAAGGTAGAAAAATTCTACAACAACCAGAATGCACCGTGGCACACCAGACCAACTGGGCGGAGCTTGTGCTGCATTCAAAGCCAATTTGAGCATTTCTGACTTCTGAAAAAAAAAAAAGTTCAAATAATCCACTCAGAAAACAATATGGCTGCCCTGATGATTGGCCACATCCTCACAATCATGTTCACATCAATAAAACTTGAGTAGACTAGTGGGCCAACATCATTATGACGGACATCTTTGTAAAAAACTGTAACTCTGCCATTTCACTGATATATTAAGAATGCAAACATATAACAGTGGACACCTAACCATGCATTTGAATCATTTTGTCTGAGTTGGAGCTTGTATTTTTCACATTTCCTATGTATCATGAACGCAACATTGGCAGCTATCTAAGTGTGGGAGTATAAGTGCTACTGCTAGAATGATGCCGTCCCACTGCAGCACAGCAACTTCAACAGATGATGTTTAAATGCTTGTTTCTGTTTTTGTGTCTTTGGTGATATAGTGTGGTAGGTGTTTGCTCGTTGTGACACGAGTGGCTGGGCGGGCTCAAGGCTTTGATTGGATGCACATGGCGAGACGAAGCAGCAGAGGCGATCAACTTTGGCAGCAGCTAGCCACAGTCCATCAGCAAGGTGACCTTAAAACCGCTCAGTAAATTTCACAGCAGGTTTTTTCGGGCGTCATAAAGATTTAACTCAAACACCAGATTGCAGCTGGTAAAAAAGTGACACCTCATAAACTTCTAAGAATCTGATAAAAAAAAAAAAAACCTTCACAGGACATATTTGATGCCGAAAAAAATAAATAAATAAAATGTATCCCTTATCATCAGCGTGGGCTCTTTTTTTTTTAATCGAGTTGAACTTCAGCGTGATTGACTGCAGGGGAAATAAGAGTGTTGGAGCTTGTGGCTGTGTGACTAGAAGCAGGGCCACAAAATACTGCTTCATATTCTCAGATAAGAATTTCTATTGCAGTCTTGACAGCAGCGGCGATGTAGACAGCGTTAAATTCAACAGGCATGTGATGAGGCGCCATGATAGGAGTCATAGAGAGAGCAGCATACAGAGCAGGAGAAAATTAGGATGCACAATGACAAGAGTGTGGGGAGACAAAGGCGAAAAGTAAGGAAAAAATCCCAAATGTCATGAGTAGACTATAATTCTGAGGCTCAAAGTCTGAACTCTCTTGATGTCTTTTCTCATGCATATCAGAGTGTGTTGTTTGACTTGCCTTTTTACAATCAATGAGCCATTCATGCCCTCAAACATCAAGAATTACTGTATGGCATGAAGACGGTTGGAAGCCGTCCCCTCTGTGTCACCACGATGATTCAGCAGTGGAAGCTGACAGATCGGCAGAATAATGAACAGAGGCATGCTGGGTGAATGCGGCAGTGAGCGCATGCCTTCTTTTCTTTTGCTCTTCCTGTAACAGTAGCGGCATTCCGTCCCTCCTATGCTGCCCTGCTGTTCCCGGAAAGCATTGATACTCATGCATGGAAACTCTGGTTTGAAAACTTTTTCTTTTTTTCTTTTTTTTCCTTAAGAGGCCATAGGTGACTTTGTTGCCTTTGTGTGATCCGAGCACATCATTTGTTCTGTCACACTTTTTCTTGACTTATTAATCCCATCTCCCTCTCGCTGAGGCTTTGATGCTGCTGACGACGGAGGTGTCCCGATTCTGTCACCAAGAAGCTCCAAAGGTGGGGTGCGCAGTCATTGTGATGAGGACTGCAAGGGCTCCGGAGAACCTCGGCGGCAAGATGAGAGGGTGTAAAACTAACCGAAAGTCCACACAGATGATTTTTAGGTGGGGCATCTGAAGGCATCCCTGCAAACAAAGACAAGCCACATTAAGTGATAATTTGTCAGCTAATGCACGGTACAGCTCTGCTGCGCTATTTTGAGCAATGAGGGAATTTCTGAAATGTCACGCAAACATATACTCAAAGCCTATACACAATTACACACACAGGCTTCTGTCACAATACCAGAGCATTAGTGCATTAGGGAGTTTCTCCTCTGCACAAAACCCTCGGTAATCCCCGCCTCGTGGATAGAAGGAGCTTTACCTTTGTGATGCCTTTGTAAGAAAGCTAGATATGAGGCCAGCAGGATGGAGAGCAGGGTTCAGTGGGATTGCAGCCAGTTGAAATGCATCTCAGACAGGACCACAATGCACCTTCTGTGTGGATTAGCTAACGCTGACGCTCAAAAAGGCGGTGACCTGTCAAAGCTCTCAGAAACATGCAACACCAGTGAGTCCGCCGTTGACGGCGCCTTCACGTCTGACAGATTCTGGAAATAACGGAGGAGAATAAAATGATTACTAGAGATAATTTCGTTTGTTTTGCCCACTGCTAAGAGACAAGTTGCCTCTGGGTGCGGCGATTTGTGTCGTTCCTCTTCCAAACAAAGCGAGGGGCTATTTCAGAAATGGCGGCCATCCCAGTTGTAAATTACTTTGGAGCGTAGTCAAGGGTGAATGTGTATCTGTGTGTGTGTGTGTCAGTATGAACCAGTAGGCTGGAGAGATCGTCTGTCCATCACTTCAGCTATCAGATAGGGTTGAAATAACTTTGAAAGTGTTGTATGATGACATTGGAAGAAAGAACTTCATTGAGCGTTGGTGAATTTATTGGCTGACGACAGAAACGGCTGTTTTTTTGCAAAGGAATACAAACCAGTAATTTGATATAAGACCTGCTGCATTTGATTCCTCTTTATGTGACTGTGCTCCTCAGTCATGAGCCGCTATCATTCTGATCCTCACTCTGATGTACAGGTGTGTAGATGATAGGGCTCCAGTCAAATATGAAGACAAAGTGCTCTAGTCTGTGAGCTGTAGACCATCTAAACACTTTCCATTGAAAGAAATCACTTTTGATTAATACGTTTATGCAAATGCCAGGCAGGAGAGATTTAAATGTTTTGTCAAGTCATTTAATATTGATGCGGGAATGTAAATGTTATCCAGATAAGTAAATGATCTAATTAGAGATCACACGCACAATATGGCAAGGGACAGCATGTGCAAAGTGGCAGTAATTTAGCTGGATGGAGGGGGGCACCTTTGACGATGTCGAGTGTGAAAGTGTCGAGTGAAAACGTCTTGCATTGTCAGGACATCACAAATTAAGATGAGTTCAATCACTTAACACTCGTCTCTTGGTGCCAGCCCTAACCCCCGCAACAAAGACCGTAATAGAAGCAGGGTTGAATTTTGTCATCCAGGAATTTATTTAGCAGCTATGCAGTTTTAGTAATTGAGCCAATTTTTTTATCTTGGTAATATTTTAAATTATGCCTTTTAGAAAGACTGACTTTAGTGGTTTGGCTCTGGGAATGTGGCATTGATTAATAGGACACTGGCACTGAAATCAAAACTTGAGTCTGAAAAAAAAAAGCTTGGCTTTCAGAGGTTTGCACCAGCACTGAATGATATTAAAATGAAAAATTGGACAGCATTTAGGACACACAATCTAACACAGTGGGATCAGTTCTGAGCATGGGTTTAAAACCCATCCACTGGGGGGGAAAGACGCACCAAATGATCAAATCCAGATGCACGGTGTGATGCTTTTCACACAAGAGTGACAAACAAAACCAATCACAAATTAGGCAGGTGACAAAAGACGTGAGTTTCCATGGAAAAACACGGGGTCTGATCAAAACACTGGATGCAGGAAATTCAGCAGCGGCTAAATTAAAAGCCTAATTCCAAAACAAACAAATTCACAATTGAAGAAGAAAAGACACTGTGTTCTGATTCTTCAAAAAAAACAAAAACCCACAAAAAAAACAACAACACACATCACGTTTCACTGATTAGGATGGTGTCCATGAATAAGTGTCAGACTCTAAAAGGTGGCTTGCTGACACACTAACATTGACATTTTCTACAGGGCATGTAATGATAGCGGTTCATTTGCAGTCAGAATTATGGGGCAGCTCATTCACCCATTCACATATTGATGTTCCTGGACAAGGTGCCAACATCTGGAACCTTTTGGGGTTCTTCGAGAACTCTTCAGAGATACTTTGACATTTGGACATTTTTAATCCCTGATTTTTCGACTCCTGGATCACATGTAGGACATTCTTTCTCATTAACATCCGAGGCAGCCTTTCCCTTTCATTATTGATCTTTCAATTGCATCCTGAATTGTGAGGCACTTTGTAAACTTCTCGTCAATGAGTCCTATAAATGAATCATTCATCATCATCTGACATTTAATTATGATGGAGCGTCGATCACAGCGATGATCTTTTACAGTTACACGTGATGAATTTGTGGCTATAAATAGGCACATCCACACGTAATGGAAAACAGAAACAGAGCCGGGCAAATGCACAGATTTATAAATGAAATAAAAAGAATGCATATTTCTGTCTTTGTGCATACAGAGTAGGGAATTTGCACAGGGATCATGCATCTGACCTCGATCTGTAAAAAAGAAAAGAAAAAGATATGTCAGGCAGTCTGAGAATGGTCCAGGGCAAAGGGTCATGGATGTGAAGCACCCAGTGGGTGGGAACATAAGTGGGAAGAATCCACTCACTGGTGTTTGCTGAATGAATGGTATCAAAAGAAAATAACTTCTCCTACTCTCGTCTTCAGGAGATAGAGGTGACAGTATGACAGCTCTGGAGGTTACAGCAGATCCTGTATTTCATGCACCTTTTTTCAACCAGCTGCAAATTTACCTTGAGCTGCTGCAGAATCCCTGCCGCCTATCACCATTGTGGCCTTATCTCCTGCTGCAGCCATCAATGACTTTATGCCTCTTGTGAACATTTTTAGCTCCTTGCCTGTTCTTATTGATCCGACCCCATGACACCACAAAGCCTTTCCCTGTCCACACTTTTCTCTAGCATTGTTGCCCAATGCAGCCCTGACTCCTCTCTCCACATATGACCCACACTCCCTCTATTGCTGACATCCCAGTCCACTGTGCACCCTCTGGTTCAGCTGTGCAGCTTAATACTCTTGGAGCCAGGTATCAGGTGCCATGGATCCAACCAGGCTGCCCCTGTTATATCCTTTGGAGAGTGATGCTAAACAGGCACAAGAGGCAGATTATGGAGATACAGCCAAGTGCCAGTTTTTAAATGGCTCCCATTATAAAAGGTGACTGTGGGGCTAAAAATTGACCGGATTCTTTATGATACTGTTGCAAGTTTAAGACTTGAAAATAAAGTTTTGCTACTTGGCCTTGAGAATGGCCAAGAGAAATTAGTCTGCACATCTTCATAAAATATTTGCAGGACCAGTCGGTGAACGACTGTAGCTGCCGAGGTAACTGCAAACTCTCTATTCTGTCAGGAATGTGATGGTCAGTCAGCTCCCCGAGCTTAGCATTTACCCCATAACCTAAATGCAAGCATGTGCATGCATTTAGGTCACCCCCCACAAGTGAATTGCGCCAATGACCGGAGATTTAGATTTCCTCGATTTAAGTGCAGTAGGAGTAAAAACTCTTTTGTTTCTAGTGCAATAACCCTGCTTCATTTGCACACGAAATAATCAGGCTCAGATTTGGCACATAAATGAACACTGCTCAAATTTGAACATCTAATTTTTAGTATTTTAGAGATTGCTTTTTATTTTCATGTGTTCTTTTTATATTGTAAGCTCAGGAAACATTTTATATTTGTTATTGGTTTGTATTAAAAGTTGGCGTGTTCTTTTTCTAGTGACATAATATCATTGGCCTTCTCCAATGTTAACTTGTCTGCAAACATGGCATTCAAACCCCCCATTATTCCACAACAAGCCAATCTTTTGTCTTGCCTAAAATCTAATCCCTTATCAGCAGTCATGTGCATTGCGCCCCTGGTCTAAAGTGTGCCCCTGGTCTGAAGTGTGCCCCTGGTCTAAAGTGTGCCCCTAGTGTAAAGTGTGCCCCTGGTGTGAAGCGTGTCACTAGTTGGCTGTTGATGGGGAAGGCAGGTGTTGTTGCTGCGACTAATACCGACAGCCTCTGAGTTATTTGCCCTGCAGCTACCTACTAACAGCAGGTGCATCAGCAGCAGCAGCATTCAGAAAAGGAACCCTCATTTGTTGCTAAACTTTCTTCCTGGTCCTCTTTTTTTCCTCTTTTAGATTCATTATCCACCTAAACAAGGACATTTGAGTGTTTTCTTATAGCTTTAAACTATCTAGGTGTTTGCAGAGAGATGCAGAGACGCTTCCTTAAAAATAAGTTAGTTATCTGTTCAGGACTCAACACCTAGACTCACCAGGTGGTGACAGGACAGAAGTAAGGGTACTCATATGGACCAAAATCACAAGTGGCACCCCTCCATTTCAGGAACTGCTGTTAACTAAAAACATTGTTAGTGGTTCATGGGTCTATGAGCACTCATACTCTCAGACCTGGAGAGCACTAAGCCCAGAGACTAGAGCTCAGAGAGAAAGATAAGAGGTGAATGTAGCATAGTAAATGTTTTTTTTGTTCCAGTCAGAGTTCATCTGAAAATAAACCAGACAAAATATATTATGTCACTATAGAAAATTGCTATTTTAAAAAGGGCTCTGGGGATTTGAACATTGTCACTTTGTGCAATGAACAGGGTCAGTTTCTCTCTCGTCTTGAATGTCTCATGCATGGCAGGGTCTGGGCAGTTTCACTTGTTTCTGCACAGTCTGTAATAATTTAAAAAAAAGATCCAGACATCCAGAGTATGTCAGCTTTAAACAGGTTATCTTTCCACAACTCAGCTGTGGCAGAGCATTATCTGCATCATGGGGTTTGTGGTTCAGTGCCCATGCTCATGCCCACATGTCCACACCTTGCATGTTTGCTCACTGCCATTGATGAATGCATGTGTGTGAATGACAGGAAAATTGTAGAAAAAAAAAGGAGTGCTTTAGATGAAAGCCCTACAAAAATTGCAGTTAATTCATCATTCTGTTTCAGTCTTGTCGTGTTTTTTTTCCACATTATCATATTTGTAACACATGTCAAATATTACAGTGGTTTGAAAAATGCTTGCTTTCCCATTTGCTAAACTAGCTGTCAAACTGTCAAACAAGAGCCATAGAAATGGTTTTGCTGTTTTTCATGTTCTATGTTCTTTCTCCTTCATCTGTGTTTCCCCAACAACCATCCTGTTGTCATCTGGAACATTATACCAGAAGGGGGGGAAAAATGCCCTATAGTGTCACAGTATCAATCAAATGAACACATTATGTAAAGGATTATGCTGGACGAGGTGTCCATTATGAAGAAATAATGAACGACAAGCAGGAGTCCATTAATTCCTAATTATGGATACCTCGAAGGGCATTATCCTGCTGATACCACAGTCACTGAGGAAGAAAAAGAAATTAAGACTGATGGTTTTATTTTCGTGCATTTTCTCACAAGCTATGACTCCCTGGAAATGACAATCATTACAATCCTGAAGGGTTTCTATGCAATAGAAACATTTGTCGTTTCTCCATTAAATAGGACAAAAGTTTAGACATGGCTTGGTAAGAGGAGACAATTTGATTCTGCTCAATTCATAAAACACTGATTCAGCTGTGAGCCAGTAAGCTAAGATTAGGCTAGCAACATTTAAAGTCAAAAACATTGCGTATAGGCTGGCAAATAGACTTTGACAGTTGTCTGTCGACTATCTAAGCTAACCAGCCATGTCAGTGTTCCCAAAATCAATATGCAGATTTTCACCAATAGGTCATGTGTCGTGTCGAGCCAGCCTGAAATTGCAAGTTGAGAGCAAATGTGATTTGAGCTTGCAAAGTGTCACTAAGTTGGGATGTTATGTGTTACTGTCACCTTTCTGTGGCGAGGATGAGGCGCTGAAGGTTTTTACACATGTTCATATTCAGATTTTTAAAAATGTATTTCTAATGTTGACCAGCACATTAATTATGGAGCAGTGAAAAGACAGTTTGACTGCAACTGCTTAGGTAGAGGGTGTTGTCCCTGTTAATAGACATTTTAATTGCTTCTGACGAAAAATTTTATTAAAAATCAAAATGAAAAAAAACCCCATAATAATAAAATTGTTGAAATTCCCCAAAATATGAAAAAGGCACCTCTCCAGTGAAATGGGAGAAGTGTCCATGAAGTTTTGTGAAAAAATATTGAATCGTTTTTGAATGCCCTGGACGCCCTCATCTGAGACGAATCCTGCTCACAGTGAGTCCAACGTGTAACCATGGTAACGGAAAAAAATACAAACGATCAAAGTTCCTAAATAGCAAAATAGCTTCAGTATTTGACTGTTGCGTGCATAAAGTTTCATCGAAAAATATTGAATAGTATTTGAGATCTGCTCCAGAAACTAAACCAAACACCAGAATGAGCTTAAGTCCAACCTGTAACCATGGAAACAGATACAATAAAAATGACAAAAAGTCCCCAAAAGTACTTGGTTGTTTTGTGTAGAAATTTTTGTGAAAAAATATTATACAATTTTTGAGTTAATGATGAAACAAACGTGGCGGATAGATGGACAGAATGATTGTGACTGAACCCATTCCTATATCTCCCTCCACTTCGTTCGAGGCTGGGATGATAAACATTATCTTTAAGGTCATCCTTTACAACCAGAAGTGTTTGTTTTGGATCCAGACGCAGATCACAGATACAGTAGGTGGCGTTTAGATGATATTTATTGCAGTCAACTGAGGAAAGTGGCAACGTGCTGTCGAGAGGAGACGGAGGGCTGCAGCAGCTAAGTTGTTGGCAGGATAAGCAGTAGAGGACTGATCTTGGAGCACAGGAGAACATGTGTTAGAGGCAGGCAAAAAAAAAAAAAAAAAATCCACAGAGAAGCAAAGTATGAAGGTACTGGGGCTTAATTAGGCCTGAAGAGCCGGGGTTTAGATTCTGCAGGCTGATGAGTTGATGAGGAGCGGGCCGATGCAATCAGAGATGGAGTTAAGTGAGGCAGGTGAAAAGCAGGATGATTGCCACACCCACAGTCAGCCAACCACAGACAGGGAGGAGAGCGAGAGAACCTGGAAAAACAACCTTAATGGCCCTTTTTCAAACAGGAAAAATGCAGAAGAAATACCTTCGAAAAAAAGATCTATGAATCCTAATTGTGTGCATTCACAGTCAGGACTCATACAGTCCACTTTCACATCCCTGCAGACTCTCATACAATGTTTTGTGTTCTTATTTTGTCTGTTCTTATGGTTATTATTTGTTTTTATGCCTTACCTGTTTTTTATTTGCTTTAATTCGTTTTATATTCTTGTTGTTCTATCTTGTTCTCCAGGTCAGATGTGATATTAAATCACCGCAGCCAGCAGCAACTGGCCTAAAGGCAGCCAGCAACAACTCTAAAACTTTCTAACCTACTCTGCAGCTGATCAGCAGTGAATTAGTGCAGTGCTTGCTAAACAGTGTGCTGCCACACACATACTGTATATACAAAGAGTACATCAACATGAATGAAGGCCACAGCTTCACTGGAGTCCTTTGCAAGAGGATGCATCATTTCTACAGTGTTTATATTCATGAATATTTGCTTGACACACTAGTTTGAGGGCAAAATGAATTATTGAATGTATTCACTTTACGATGTAAAAGATGTATTTGTGTGCATTCAGAATCTAACATCACATCTCATTATATTTAAAACATATACATATACATATACATACATTAATTTTTGAACTGTCTCTTAATCTTGCTTCTATACTCTTGTGTAGGAGGAGGGCTGGTATACAAGCAAATAGTAAATTTGGAATTAAAATCTGCAGTTTGAACTACAGCTTAGTGTTGTTCATTCGTATAGTAACCACATTATTATTATTATTATTATTATTATTATTATTATTATAACCACATGGATTCGGTGGCTTCCCTTTAATACTGACGTTGTTGCAGACCTCATGAGATAGACACAGGGACATTGGTATGGTTCAGGTCTTTAACAAGGAGAGAGCAGCCCTAGGTTATGATGCATGAGAGCCACAATTAACTGTGTTAATATGTACCGCTGCTCTCAGCTCTCTGACAGCCTGCGGAGGCTCTGACCCTCATTAACCCCTCCTGTGTACCTGCTCCTCAGCTCATATCAATGACCAGCTGGCCCTTACATTGCATAGTAATAATGTCGGACAAAGTCATATCTGCAGAGAGAGTGTGTTATTCAGGCGGAGAGAGAAAAAGTTAATTTCTCATTTAAACTCAAATGTATGTTTTCAAAAAAAAAAGAAAAAAAAGGGGGGGGGGACTCCAAAACCCCACGGGGGATGGAACGCAGCCCAAGAGTTTAATTAAATGAAGAACAAAGGTGGGAAAATGTTTGTAAAATAATTAAGAACCTGCGTGTCATGCACCATCCATGCCATCAGAATTACCCAAGTGTAATTTGTTTTTAGGATACTGTAGCTGCTACTGCATTTGTAGTAGCAGTCAGTCATTGAAAAAGCAAATGTGAAAATCTGAGAACAATAGTCCAACAGTTTAAGAACAACGTCTCCCAACATGCAATAACAAGGAATTTGAGGGTTTCACCATCGACAGCCCATAATATCATCAAAAGATTCAGAGAATCTGGAGAAATCTCTGCACATAAGGGGCAAGGGTGAAAAACCAGCATTTAATGGCCATAACCTCTGATCCCTCAGGTGGAACTGCATTAACCAACATGATTCTGTGAGGCATATAATGACATGGGCTCTGCAACACTTTAGAAAACTGCTGCTTCTACAAATGCAAGTTAAGCCTCTACAACATGAAACACGAGTCGTATATCAACAACACCCAGAGGCACTGCTGATTCCTCTGGGCCTGAGCTCATCTGAGATGGACTGACCTAACAAGGAAAAGTGTCCCTCGGTCTGATCGGTCCACATTTCACATAGTTTTTGGAAATCATCGACGTCGTGTCCTCCGAGCTAAAAAGGAAAAGGACCACTCAGAGCGTTCAAAACGCATGCATGTTACCCATGGCATGGGTAACTTGCATGTCTGTGAAGGCTCCATTACTGCTTTGGAACAACATACAGTATGCTTCCATCCAGATGACGTCTTTGTCAGGGACTATTTATTCCAGTAAGACAATGAAGCCACATTCTTCTGCCTTCCAACAGCGTGGCGTCGGAGTAAAAGAGTCCAGGTACTAGACTGGCCTGCCCCTGTCGTCTCTTCCCAAACACTTACTGGGTAAACAAGCCTCTGTCCCATCTTTTTAGAAACGTGCTGCAAGCGTCAATTTCAGCATGAGCGTTATATTTATGAAATCAATAAAGTTAATCAGGTTAAATATCTTGTCTATGTGCTGTACTCACAGGTTAAAAGGGGTTTTCAAATCCCTGCATTCTGTTTTTATCGACATTTTACGTAATGTCTCAACATATCTTTGGAATAAGATTGTATGTCATGCAGGGTCCACAAGCAGACAGCTGAGCTGTAATGCAGAGTAAATCTAATAGCTGCAGGCATGACTGAGTGTGAAAGGGGCAAATGCAGAACAAAAAGCAGGTTGATGGGCTGGACTCGCGCTCTGGGAACAGATGCCCCGAACATGAGCCAGAGGATGGCAGCTCACAGGAGAGGAGTTGCCAGAGAAGTGGGCAGTCGCTCCATTTTCCCTTCTTGTTGTGCTCCTTTTCTCTGTTCTTTTACTTTCTTATGTGGAACTGCCTGCCTGTGTGCAGTTTTTAAATCTGTGTAGCTCACTGGTACCTTTACAAACATCATCTTGTTTATTCCCCTCCGCATTTTTCTCTTTTTCTGCCCATCTTACATAATCTGCAATCAGAAAAACAACATCTGCCTCTTTAAATCGATCCACTTATGAATGTAAAAAAAAACCAAAAGAGTTATCCTGGATAATGACTTAAGCATTTCTGTCCATATAAAGATACCACATCGTTTGTCTCCTCATTCAGCCCCCAGCTGGGAACAGAAAATGTTTGAAAATGTCTAAAACGAAGCATTTTCTGCCCTTTCTGCCCGAAGCAGGTGACGGCAATCAGATTACACACAAGGACTGGTTTATGCATATTGTTTGTGCATATTCAAACCGGCACAATGGAGTGGGGATATGGTCCTTGACCCATTTAATTATTATACTGGTGGAGATGTAAGACTATAATGTCTTTGAAGTTAAACAGTCCCAGATTAGAATTCCTTTCTCAACAGTTGGATTTAATTTACTAAGGTCTACAGAATATTACTGCATCTGTTATGTAATGTACAACAGCATTTTAATAATTATAGGTTATATTACCTTACACAAACATTTCATTTCAGTTTGATGTTTGCATATAATCATTATTGCATGTGAAACTCCTACTGCACAGAGATGCGCAAGTGCAGTAGAAGTGCAACATCTCGTCTGCAAGCAGTTTGTATGTGAAAATCATCAAGTCCGGTGTGAGAGCCGAGAACCAGTGTGAAGAAACGGGGAGAGGGAGTGGAAGTTGCAGCCAGGTGACAGGACTGGGACTCTGTGCAGATGGATTGTGCTCTGACAGACAGGGGTCGGCCCTCCACCTCTCTTCCTCACAGATAAATAATAGGAGGGAGCAATGAGCAAAGACAGTCAGGACAGATTGAGTCTCTGAGAGCCGCTACTCAAAGTGCAACACCATTTATCTGTGTCACAGCAGACGTTCCATGTTAGCCAAACACACAGCAAACACCCAAAGTACACACATGCACACAGTGACTATACAGGCAGCAAGCGAGGACATACTATATACTCCATGCAAGAAGCAATGATGCTGTATTTAAACATTTTTCCACCGAGAGACGAGGAGGAGTCTGGTTTGAACTGATTTTTTTTGTCCCCATGCACCTCATATATTTCAGATTTTATGCTCTGATAAATACCTTGACTTTCAAAGTAAAAGAGAAAGTGAAGAATGTGGAGAAAAGACAAAAAAAAAGCTTCTGATTATGTCATCCTTTGGATTTAAAAAAAAAAGTTTAAATATAGAGAGATTGAAATGTGATTTTTACACAGATTCTGGAATCATTGCTTTTTTTCCGAGATTTTTTGTTTTTCATTGTGATAAAAAATGTAATTAATGAAGCAAACATTCCAGTGTAACTCACCTACACTTAAAGATATTCACAGAAACATGGTCGGGGATGTCAGGAGCCATATATAAAGAGTCCTATAGAAACCTTCCACACATGCATATCAATCACAGAACTGCACAGACCTATTAATAAGCCAAAGAACAGCTCTAATATTGCACTACGCTAAACAGAAAACTACAGCAGGCCTGGCTGTGCAGCCTCCCACTCAAGCAAGTCAAACTCTCTCATGGTGATAGGACAGAAATAACTTTTTAGCACACTTTATCACAAATGCACAAACTGGAATACTCAACAATTTGAGCGCTCCGATTTCAATGCAACTCTGCATCCCGCTGTGTTTGACCTTGTGTGTAAGATACAGAGCCTGCATGACTGAGATCTTTTTCTTAATCCTGTGTGACTGTGTGTCTTAATACGTCTACCTCCTCAGGCAACACAGAGTTGACAGGTCTGCAGCAGCTGCAAGAAAGCGAAGCAATCCCACTCCCTCACATCACTCCAGTACCAGCAGCCACTCCTTCCTCTATATGCCTGACACCCAAAAGAAAGAAGCAAACTGAGAGCGGAGATGAGGGGAAAATATAGACATATTGTGCAGAGAGTGGAAAAAAAATAGAGAGTGTAAAGTAAAGTCATTTTTCTTCTTTTGATTTCTTTCACATGCTTCCCTAACTGTAGGGAGTCGATACTGGACATTTCTTCCATTCTCCAGTCCTTAGAGGGATAAATAATGCAGAAATGTAACATCTAATCAAAGGTGCAGTAATTACATTTGAAGATGTGGGAGGCTTTTGGCATTATTGTGCAGGACAAATTGGTTTTGTGCCTTACACATGCTGAGATTTGTGATTTAGCCAGATACACTCATGCTCACAGTAGCTCAGGTTTTCCTGGTATCACAAAGCTTGCCAGTAATACTCCCAAACTGTAGCCTCAGTGCTATGCGGCTATCACGGGGTCCGTTTCACTAAAGCAATTTTGAAGCGCTTCTTGCATGCAGAGCAAAAATAACAAATTGATTGAGAAATTTGCTGTTGCAAACTGCAGGTTGGATTTGCAGCTCATACAGGGCTCCTGCATGGTCATGCATGGCTCCTGCATGCTCATGCATAGGTAACGAGTAAGTCGCTTACCTCGATTAGTAAAACGTGACAAAAGGAGATGGAAAAAATTATTTTTTGTTTTGCAGGTTTGGTGAAAATGGTCCCATTATAGTGTAGGTTCATTTCAAGTGTGTGCTAACGGCCCGCTTGCTGATCGTTCAGCTCAGTGGATAAATGCCCTTTTTACACAGAGATCAGACAACGGTGCCGCAACAAAGAGCCTTCTCTACTCTTATCTACACTGAACAAACAAGCAGCAGAAATAACGTCGCCCCAGTGTGGGATTTTAGATAGCATGTCAGCATTCAGCAAGCAAAAGAGAGGTGACGTATAACACAGCGGCGTCAGCATCGATGTCAATGTCGGTTTTTAGCTCACAGTCAAATATGAATGCCATGTTTCGGTCAGGCATTGTGTTCTTTTGTTTTTAATGCAGCACATCTCTCTCTCTGGCTCTGACATCAGAAAAGGTTATTTTTGAGGTGCTTTCCATATGAAGAATAATTTAATCATCAACATATCAAAGGGCACACTGTTTCCAATGGTGGCATACAGAAGACTTTCAACATGATTTATAGCCATAGCCTTGCCTTTTTTTTTGTTTGGATGCATTATTGTTTCCATTCTGTTCCAGTTTTGTGATTACATTACATATATTTTCACCTCCCCAAATATTACTTTCTGCCGCAACAGCAATAACATTTTCCAGGAGTTACAGGTTGTTGGTTTTTTTTTATATTAAATACTTTGTTCTTGATGTGATGATGCTGCCTTGGAATAAAAAAAAAAACGTTTTCATGTGCACACAATCATTAGTTAGAGCGGAACCATCAGAGTCTCCCAGGCAAACTGATAACCAGCCCCATGATTGCAGCTCTCCATTATCACTATTGTCATCAGGAAACCCAATAAGTGCAAGACTAAGTAGAACTGCACGTCTGCTCCCCAAATGTTGTTGTGCACGACATCCCCTGATGTACTCAGACTGTGTTGCAGGTTTGATTAAGTTCTGGAGCAGTTACAACGAGACACGTTTTAAATTGTGTAGCCCGTGATCCTTTCCAGTGAGCTTTGACTCGTGACCCCTGTTATTCTTTGCAGATCCACTTTTTTCTGTGTTTATAGTCATGAGTTTCTGTATGTTCCACTCTTTTCCCTGCACAATCAAGGTAAAATCACCCCGGTGGTTTTTAGTTGTTTGGTTGATTAGACATGTTCTCTGGACTGTTGTTGCTTTTTCATTACACTGACATGTGTCCTCGTTTCCTTCAATCGCCTCTCTTTCTCACATCTCCGCTGCTCCTCAGGGAGGATGTGAGGAAGAGAGATGAAAACAGAGGAGCTGAAGTTGTCAAATGAGAAATCCTCGGTTCCAAACTTCATTGCTTATGATGTGTTGCACAGCTGTACCACCTGTCAAACCGACTGGAATGTCCACATCTACGCACAATTTCAGTGCCTAACAGTATCTTCATAGATAGACAACTAATTTGCAACAGACAATTTGATAAAGTTTGAAAAGTAAAAGTAAATGCTGTCTGGATTATGATGAGTGGGTTTTATGGTGGGTGTACAAGGTGCTGGACTCATCAGATCAGATCAGAAGCCACAGAATTCCGGTTTGTGGTTAGGATAGAAAATTGTCTTTTGGGTTACTTTTAAGAATGGGTGTTGCTGCTATTGTGTTTTAAAAAAATATTACTTAAGAGCCCCAACATTTTGTCGAAAATGTCTCTCTTTTCATAGCAGTGTGTCGGTGCTTCATTATCAAATCCATTCTGCTATTTTAATGAGAAGATGCACAAATCAATGAGATGCCATCACATATTTTTTTCCCACTGCTACCCTGCACCCAGGCAGATGGTCAAATACTGTAGCAAGCACACACACACACACACACACACACACACAGACACACGAGAACGCCGCTAACATTAGCTAGCCATTAATGCACAGATGCCAGGTAATGATTCCTCATCGTAGAGGAAATGATTGGATGATGGATATAGTTCATTGAACTTTGACAACAGTTATTCTCCACTTTTCTCATTGATTTGATAACATTAAATAAATTAACGGAAACTGCAATTGCATGCAAGCATAAAGGGATCTTTAAGTTTAAATAAATAATGTGTCAGGAAGCCGACAAAAGACACACAGAGGAGTGAGGAAGAGTTTATTGTGGCTTGGCAGATGAGACTGAGCTGACAAAAGCAGCGAGGTGGTAAGGAGAAGAGATTGGCAGGCTGAGATGGTTCGGTTTTAGCAGCATGGGTTGGCAAAGCTGGCACTTCTGAGGTGGGGACAGGAAGCTAACAGTATGAGGAAAACAACAGAAGAAGAAGAAGAAAACTCTAATCACAAGCTATGCTGAGCGTCAGCAGGCAGAGCTCCCTGGTGACAAGCGACTCAGGAGCAGGGGTACTATTACTGAGGGTGATGAGGTGATTGCCTACAGGTGTGAAGATCACTCAGCTGCCAGGATGCAGGAGGCCACGCCCACACACACACACACATACATGACATCCTCTCTAATCTAGTTTTCGCCATAATATTATCCCATGCATATTCACGTTTTTCCATGAATATTTTATTGGCATTTTCTTTAACAATATTGTTTAACATTTTTATTAAATTATTATATTATACATTATTATTATGAAAAACATATTTGGTGCAGATCCAGACAAAGGTATGGATCCAGGAATTTTTTCCACTTTTTTTTTTTTAAAGCCATTTTCCAAATTACGTAAAACCTACTGAACTTATTTCAAAGACACGTTATGGGATGTTGGAGCATAGATTAGATAGGATTGTTTGACTTTGGTGGACATATGCACTCTACTGAGTGAGAGAGTACTGGTCAGGATAACTTTTCATTATTTAATGTTTCAAATTAGGGCTGTGCTTCTGCATAAGTTATATGCAACTGCATTTCCTAGCACTAAGCTCCTCCTGCAGGAGCTTATCTCTGTTCGCTCCTCATCACCTTGAGGTGCATTTAAGGGATTGAAAGATCTCCCATGATGGCAGAGGGGGGACAGTTTCCAGGTCATGGGGGGGAGAGAGGAATCCAAGAAAGCATAGGTTAGTGTATTGAAAAGCACCCTGCATGTGCAGACTGTGCATGGTTTGCATCTCTATTACTCTGCTGTTGCCTTGTTGCACCTGTGAGGATGGGACAAAATGCACATTAATATTTTAATAGTAGTCAGTATGAGGTGCAAATCTAGTCTGCAACAAACCTGGAGAATTTTTAAAATCAGTATTCTCTCGTTTTTGGTTTTGTTTACTATCTGGAATATTCGGTTGCAATGCTTTTAATGTTTTTGCACAATAGCAGTATTGCCTGCAACAGGATACAGATATGCTATCTTGCAAGCTTTCACCTTTTGAGTGGAATACAGACTTATCAGCACAGCGCATATACTGAATGTTGTATGGGGTGACACTTAAATCATGTGAAATGTTATACCACATGTCCTATGCTAACTTGCGAAATACAAAAAAGTAAAATATTGCCAGAGTTTGCACATCATGTAGGTTGGAAGCCCTGAGATATGGCATGCCCATTAGTCACTGTTTCCACTAAAATTGGTTCTATCCTCTTCTAAAAAAGGGCAGAATAAGCACAATAGTTCTAGGATCATTAATAATTTCTAACACAAAAAGTGAGAACGCAAGTTTCAGCATGACTTTATTGATTTCCTGTTACAGAATTAGCTGCAGACTTGATGCTCAGTTGAACCCACGCTGTGTCTGAGCCACATATAATTAGAATGAAATGGTCTAAATTTACATATGCAAAACACACTAAATATAAATGGAAAAAGACGACTATAATTATGCATTTAACTCATGCTTTCAGTCACCATTTGATTAACATTCACTGCAATTAAAGAAAGTGCTGTGCTTTACTACTTAGTCGTCTATCATGACCCCTGAATGGATGGATGAAATGGAGAAAAGAAACAGCTTCTGTGAATCAAAAGTGAACTGGATTCAAAACCGGCAGGACCAGCAAGGAGTGGTTTGATTGGCCATCATGGGAGAACAGAGACTCACTGACATTTCAGCGAGAGACTATTAAAGACTGTATTACAGATGAAGTACTCTTCAAACAGTAAATGGGTTTATTGGCAGGTTGCTGCTGTCCAGTGAAAGAGACAGCGGTTTAAACACACTGCTGGAGGGACACTGCAGTGTCACAGTAATTCACAATCTCATGTCTGGGTACTGGTTCGGGAAAATGTCCAATTGAGAATTACTTATGAAATGTCTGGTGATAACAAGTGGCGCTGAGGCTTCTATCAGGAGCAGAGAGATTCACGCTTGGAGCCTGAGTCCGAAGGTAAACCTTCTTTTTTTTTTATTTTGCAGAAGGGAGACTGAATCCATGCTATTGGTAGTATACACTGGCAATTGTGGATGAAACAGGAAGGGAAAGATAGAGGAAATCATCATGTGGTGTGAGATATCGATTATTATATTTTTGTTAATCGTGATCTTGGCAAAACGTGATGGAAGTGAAAACGTGATCCAGAATCCACATCTGTACCCAGATCCACCTCAAAATGTAATCAACTCTTCCTTGGCCCAAGATCCACCCCTACAAAAAAATTTCATCAAAAATCGGTAAAACAAGATATGCATCTTGCAGACAAACAAATAAACATTGGCGATAACATAACTCTTGTTGGCAGGGGTAAAAATTCTGCCCTCCTTGACTCACAAAATGTGTATCATCCCTTCGCATAGTCTGGAATCCTGAAAAGACGCAACGGCTGAGGTTGAAAAATATAATTATTACCTACAGATCTCTAACAGAAATGCTATTTCACATACATGCTCCTTTCATTCACAGTTGAA
The DNA here is from genome assembly GCA_037577475.1 of Chaunax sp. Z400. Lineage (NCBI taxonomy): Eukaryota > Metazoa > Chordata > Actinopteri > Lophiiformes > Chaunacidae > Chaunax > Chaunax sp. Z400. The sequence goes on from CM075202.1 coordinate 4,533,183, forward strand.
AGCTATGTTTGATGGCTGTCTGTCAACCTGAATTTGCCGTTTGGTGCCGCCCAACTGAGCAGCAGGAGAAGCGAGACAAAGGATTGCGAATAAACTGATGGACGTGAGACAGAGAGCAAGCGCTAGATGTGACTGAATTCTTGATTTGAGCACATAGATAGAGAGATGTAAAGGTAGAAGAGAAAAGGGGCAATGCACAGAGATGTGCCAGTCTTGGAAACTCTTGCATCACAGCTGGATGTCCATCACACAAAAAAAAAGAGATAAGGCATTTTTTGAAACGAGCCCAAGGGAAACACAAGGGGGAGAGAGTTAAAGGAGCAAGATAAATTGTAAGATGAGGAGAGGTCAAGAGGAAGAGCATGACTGGAATGTGTAACTGAGAAAAGTTTTGTTTGGCATCATCAGAAGATGTTTAGTCAGCTTTTACTGAGACATTTATATACAAACTGTCCTGCCAGAGAAGAAATGTGCTTAGAGAAAACTCCCCGAAGTCCCACAGCATTTGTTTCCAAACTGAATCTGGCACGAAGCTTTACAGTTTCAGTCATTTGCATCCTTGCTCGAGGACTGTGGTTCTAAATGTGACTTAATCAAGAGCTGGTGCATTACCATTAAGGAAATATCTGCAAGAGCTTAAACTAATTCCGCCATGATTACATTTATTATCATATAATTTGGCTACAATAACTTAAAACAAGGCCACAACCAAAAATGGCCTCAGTATCGCAATACAGGAAGTTGGCTCGCCCACATCAAACTCAGACACTTGAAAACGCACCGGATAGGTCACGTGGTTATGTGAAAGTTGATGCTAGCAACAGCTTTGTAGCTAATGAAGTTACCTTGATTAGATTGATTAAATAAAGGGTCTTTGTTTGCTTGGCTTACTTATTTCTTGGTCCTCTCCCTCCTCTTTCATCCACTTTTATCTGCAGGATCTGTTTTTATATATGACCCACCCTGTTGAGTGTTTTGTCAGAATGATTGATATCATGGGATTTGGTTGTGCGGTCTTCCTCTGGTCTGTTGGCACATGGAGAGCTGCCTTTTCCCCCCTGCTCTGTTACTCGCTGGACTTTTATAACCTTTGTCTCAGCTTTTTCACAAAAGGCTTCATTTGTTCCCAGCCTTCATACTTTTAATGTTATATACGCCATTGTGCTGCCCAAATGTGAAGCATATTAGACTCTATATGCCATTACGAATGACGCAGTGGCTGGGCCCTCATATTTAGGGCACTGAGGGTGCCCAGGGCCAGAAAAGTCCTTGACAAGAGAGGCGCAAGGAACTAGTTGTTTTTGTAGGAATTATTATTCTGATAGTTCTTTGTTTGATAATCATCCAAGCTTTTCAAGTTCTGATTATAAAGACACTTTATGGATTTAATGACAGACCGGTTGGACTGGGACCAAGCAGCCAACACATAGGACAGATGTGAGATTATCATTGAACAATATGTTTCTAAATCCAAAGTGATCATATACCAAAATACATATATACATGCAGTGTTCTATGGAGGTCAGATAGCATGCAGCAGATCATTGGAACCATAAGTTTTAAGACCTGTGAGCATCTCTAATTCTGGTCAGAAACAGCATCAACCAATTACAGAAATACATGTATTAATATTCAAGCAGCACCACTGTCTGTTCACTACTCTTAACACCATTCAGAGTCTTGTCAAGCACCTCCGTCTTCGTCTGAGTGTGTCTGGGGCTGTTATTGGAGTGTCAGGCCAAAGCACAGCACTACGTAAGTGCTCCATTTGGGAACACTTAAGACTCTCCCTCTCCTAATTAGCTTGTGGGTAGAATCCAGTAAATTCCTAATTGTCTATTGACATTATGCAATGAGCTGCAACAAAACCCTCCATCTCAGTTACCGCATCGCCTCAACAGCAAAATAAAAATAGGCTGTCGAAAGTGTCGGTCTTTGGGGTTCGAAGCGCTGTCGCAAACACAAGCAGGCGGCGGAGAGGGAATGCGAATATTCATATTCAGTATTCCATTCATGACTTTTCAAAGTCAGCGGAGATGTGAAAGAGTCAAGTCTGTCAGAGTTAGGCAGAAATATTATTTCTGTTTCGTTTATTCCTTGCTCTCTCTCTCTTTCTCTCTGTGTGTCTGTGTTTCTGTCTTTGTTCATATCACATTAAATTAGCTTTACTGGAGCAAAATACTCACGTTTGAGCAACAAAAATCAAAATCTGAAGTGAACGGACAAAATTTCCAGAGACAGAAACACAAGATATGCATGACGCCACTGAGGCCCAAAGATCCCATGAGCAGTAACAGGATCCCCAGAAACTCAAATTGTACAGACAGAAAGTTTATTATATCAATGTAAGCCTCTGCAGATTCTGTTTTTCTAGCTTTGCGACTACAAGCACACATCAGCACTTGTGTGTGTGTGTGTGTGTGTTTGTGTGTGTGTGTGTGCACACTTAAAAAGGATATAATAAGATTTAGCACACCGAGCAATAATTGATGCATGTTATTTATGCTTCTAATGCAGCTCCTCTGCTTTGCAGGTGAAACATTTGGAGCATCAGCAGCAGATTGGGAATGGTCAGCCTTTCAAGGTAGATTTCGCCAAATAGAGACGTTTTGATCCCCTTTTGATGTTGCAAACAATCTGAATACATAGCAGATGCATCAAGGTTGTTTGATGTGGCACTTGAAGCTTTTAGTCCGCCTATCAAAACAAGAAGTGCCACATTTGTGAGCGTTTCCCTGTTGTCTTGTTTTGCTGCTCTAGAGGATGGGAAAGTGCTGTTTGATTTAAAGTTTATTCAGAATCAATCAGGGAATACATTCTGCTCCTACAGACTCCCTGGAGGTTATATTAGCATACCATTATCCAAGAGCATCATTTTTGTGTCCAATCTGTTTGCGTTAAAATGTCTCTTTTTTTCCCTGTGTTAAATGACAGATGTGAACATTACAAATGATTATTTTTGGGTTGAGTGTACCATAACGACTGGAAGAAAAAAAGAATCATGTTCTGTAATGAGAAACTCTAAAAAGCCTTCCATGATGATGAAATGTTACTGAAATATTTTAGCTCATCCTCTGATGACATGCCAACTCATCCTATGATTATATATAAAATTCTCACTTGTTTTTTTACCACTAACCTCTTTGCATGCCTATTAAGTCAGGTGCAAATTAACTAGGAAGGTCCCATTAGTCCTAAACGCAGAGTCAGCACACAGCTTGAATTGTGAACACTGGAAAGGAAAGTTTACCTTTCAGCTGAACTTATGACTTGTCACACTTGTCATTTCCATCCAAAAGCAACTTTTAGATTTCTCATTAAATATAAATGATTTTTCTTTTTTTTTTTGTAGTGTCAAACCAAAGATTGGCCATTGAGATAATACATATACATGTTGACATTTCAATGTAAAAAAAAAAAATGTAATTGAATCTAGCAGCCTTTCTAACTTTAATTCACTGCTGAAGTAGCATTTTTGCTATCCGGGGACTGCCTTGTATCCATTAGTATGTCAAAGCTGGCCTTCACGGATAAAAGCAGGTCTGTAAAATCACTGATGTTTGAAATTGTTTCTTAAAAATCACTAAATGATTATCTTATTCACCCATCCATCTGTCCTTCCCACACGCATGTTCAATCAAAGGTTATTCAAATGAAAAAAATGTACGTGGGAGTCGGAAAGTTCTTATATAGAAGCGCTAATTAGCGCATTCACATTCATATAACTTAATATGACAAAGGATTTTTATTATAGTAAACAGACTCTCCAGATCTACTTTACATGTCACTACTGTTCTGCTACCTATGCCTCTGAGAATTCAGTGTTTTCATGCTGTACACCTGGCAAGCGCTACAGAAATTGTGCTTTTCATTTCAACTCAAACCCAATTCTAATTTATTTTGTGATGTCAGAAGTTTCAAATTATACACTGTAGCAAAAAAAAAAGAGTATTGTCCTGGGAACGATACTGCAGGGAATTATTGACATTTCAGTCTAAGTCATGTGATTTGCCTAATGGCACTAAAACAAATTAGAAAGTATAGCTTCTCTCATTCCTTTGCATGACATATCTGTGTACTGATGATCCCTGAGTGACGAGGGGGTGACATGTGATTAGTTTGAGTTTTGCCCAGATACAGCAATGTGACTGGAGAGTTGCTTTTGACAGCAGCATTATTAATTCATTGGTGTGTTAATGAATCTTTCTGCAGTTTTTTTTCTTTTGAAAAGCTCCAAAGCATCCTTGTTGGCTGTGGATATATTCCTGAATGTGTGTGTGAGTGTGTGTGTGTGTGTGTGTGTGTGTGTGTGTGTGTGTATACCTAGGGGTATCTCCAAGGGCCAAAATAACCCTTCTGCTAAAACAGAAAAAGCAGCACTGCAGAGCCCAGAGACGACTTACATCACTGCAGGTGTTGAGAGCACTTCTGTCAGTCTTTGTGCATGTACTGTATGTCAGCATGCATGTGTGTGTGTGTGTGTGTGTGTGTGCAGAGGTTGTAAAGCTGCAGGCGTTTTGTCCAACGTTGTCATGCTGTACAGATGTCACCCACCCTCAGGCACTACCGACTGGACATTCTGACAGTCCTCCTTTGAAATCAAGGACCAACTCCTCAGCGCAGAGCAACGCCGAAAAGGAAGTTTGTGGTAAGAGAAGTTGAGAAGTGGAAAAAGTTTGGATATCTGCGGTTAAGCCATAGCTTTTCATTGGAGAAGGCATGCCTCTACCGTGTACATGCAGGGCCCCTCACCTCATACTGTGGTAATGATTCAAAGTAATTACCAGTAATAGATGACTGAAAACTCCATTTAAAGCTGCTTTTTTCTGCCAAACACCACGTCACACATAGAATTACTGCAAGCACTCGACGTACATCGAAACTGGCAGACTGTACAGATTCACACAATAAACACTCTGTGTAATCTGGAGGCGTGATGCATTGATGTACTATATGATGGTGTGCGTATCTTTTAGACAGACACACAAAGTAAGCGGTTGAGAAAAGCTCTGATATTGGCAGCAGGTATGGCAGCTGCATGTCAAAGGGGTTGCCATGGTTACCGGGCACAGTCAGCTCAGGCATCGTCTCCCTCCCTCCCTCCCTCTCTGAGCTTTTCTCTCACTTTATCTCTTTAACTCCCTTTTTTTGTGTGTGTGTGTGTGCTCCTAGTTACTTGGTGTCGTACCAGAGGGGAGCTTTACATCACTGGGATGGCCTGGTGGACGCAGCCGATGAAAGCATCGGGGTGGAACGTCTTTAGATTATTGAAGAGCATCATCAAGCCTGTCATTAATGTAAAGCATCATGAGATTTCTCTGGCATCCAGAGTGAAAGGAGGAAAGGAGGAGAGCGTCGCTTGCTCTCGCATCATGCCTTCATGTCTTCATTTGCTTTTTCCCCTCCAAGCACCATAATTGGGGGGGAAAAGACAAGAAGGAGCCCAGAGCAGATAATCACATCCTGACAAAAAGAAATGATCATGCTTCGTAGCAGAGCATGGCAGTTGTGTGTCTCTGACACAAATGTCACAACACTCTCTGCTTCCCTGCTTTACATGCTGAGGTCATGTGTTAATTGCTTTGCCATGGACTAACTCTCAGGATGCTGCAGCACCCCTTTACATAAGTCTCCTGGGATCATGGCCGCAGTGTAGTTCTATATCCACAGAGAATCTATGAAGCCCCCGCTTTTCCTTGCTAAACCAACACTCTCTCTACTACCATTACTACTCTACTGCATTTATGCAAAGGCCCTCTTTCCTTCCCTTCATTCACAGGCCTGTCATTAACGCCATTTACCATCGCCTTAAACCCGTTTGTTAACACGGTCGATAAGTGCGGAGGAGCTATAGGACAGGCTAAGACGGTGGCAGAGCATAATGGCTAAATGTCAACCATATTCCATATGCAGTGTGGGCCTATAATGAGAGCACCAAGCTCTTAAAATAGGAGCTATCGCTTGTAATGGGAGTCTCATGCAATGACTCAATGGGTTCTTTGTCTTGCTTGAGCTCCTATATAGGAGCACGGTGAACACACATGCACACACTTTGACACCGGCACAGTTATGTTTAGTTACACACACACACACACACACACACACACACACACACACACACACACACACACACGCACACGCAAAGCTTTCCCCTCTCACAATGAAAGCTGAACCTCACACGCAGTGACTCAGAAAGTCACACAAGAAACGGAAATGACACAATAGTTTATTGTGCACACCCACTCACACACACACACACACACACACACACACACACACACACACACACACACACACACACACACACACACACACACACACACACACACACACACACACAGAAATGTAATCGCACAATACACACACTTTTGAGTATATGAGCCATATTATGCACAGCTCCCTCACAACATCAAATTAACCCAGCTCACATAATCTCTGCAATTTTTTTCCCTCCCTGTTGTAGAGAGGGGTGCAGTGTGCTACGAGAGGTCTTTCTTCTTTTACAAATGAGGCTCCGGCTTACAGAGAACAGTGGGGGAAGAGGCAGAAACGTGTAGAGAACTGCCACTGAGATTCTTTTTGGAGAAGAATTTGTGGTGCAGTCATGCCAGCATTCATCGTCACTCTCATTTTCTAGTGTCTACAGACAGCACAGTGTGCATCAAAACAGCCTCCTATGCCTCCGGGACATCATTTGCACCTTGAAGAGCTACTACGTTAAATTTTTTGGAAATAGGATATGAATTTTCGGAACACCAATAAAATGAGTCCTTTAATATCAGATCTACCATCAGTTTTTTTTCCCCCTTTACTACTGGTTTTACATATTTTTTATATTCTTTGGGTTAAGAACATTTTGTCACTTTTAGACTAAAAGAGATGTTGATGCAAAAAATAAACAGCCTAGAACATCATTAATGCTTAATTAATTCTTCTTATTTCTACATGTATAGAACATCTCACATTTATGACAAGATTAGTTGCCACGAGCAAATTTTTTAACACCTCAAGGTCCAAAGAAGGCTTCATATCCTGTTAGAGGTCTCAGGCAGAAAAAGCAACAACATCAACACTTACATGAATCTTTGAAAAGGATGCATCAATCAGCAATGACTGTTTTATTATCTCTGCCATGGATGTTGTTGTTTTTTTTGCCTCATTGTTTTGCTATCTGTTTGTTTGTTTGTTGTTCAGTGGGATTGTGCAATAAGTGCAGGACTGGTTTCCTTTCAGTTTCGATGTGGATCCAGTAATGATACACTTTCTTTTACATTGTGAGATTTCAGGTTTTTCCTGCAAAAACCTGTGGAACCAATTTCCATGAACTCTGTGCAGGGGTGGGATGTGGGAGAAATGGATCCAGAGATTTTGTTTCTAAAATGTCCCTTTGCATTTGCGAGATGTGGTGTTTTTTTGGGCACAATGTGGATTTCAGTTCTATGAAAGTTGTTTACTTCCTGAATGCTGTGCAGCAAAAAAGTTTAAGGCTTCTCTGGCTGAATCCTCCTCACACACAAAAATTCTAAAATAATATTCCAACTAGGCTGCTAAAAATATCATCTCATGTTTATGTACTGTTTCATTGTTTTCTGTTTGTTTCCACTTATTATCTGGGTGATTTGATTGCCTCCCATTGGCTGTTGATAACTATATATGTTGTAGGTTTTTGAGCCCTGAAGAAGATTTGGTCAAAGCATGTGGACTTTTGTTAATGATTTAGTCCAAACAATAAAGGTTTTTAATAATGCCCTTCTTATTTGTTGTATTTATAACATTTATTATTTGAAGTGTTTCCTGTTTGAAAGGATTTGTTCTTTTAAATTCTGACAAGAGTCCCTCCTGAATGTTTGCGACAGTTTATTTCCTGCATTGTTTTACAACAGTTATTGCCATAATGGTTTTGCATGTGTAACTTAACTGAGCCGCTCGGGTCTACAGTACATTGTGTTGAGTTAGGCGGAGGAATGATGGATTGGAGGCCTGCTTCTATTTCTGTGCTGCCAGCTATTGTCTGGGAGGGGGGGAATTAGGCAAAGGACCTGTCAGTCATACGGTTGGCTCTGTAAGGTTAGTTAAGGTGAAGTAATCTATTTTAGCAACAGCCATCTGGCTTTCCTTTATTTCATGACAAAAGGCACATTTAGCACTTTAAGTAGCATTACATCCATTTCGAAAAACTTCATGGTAGCATTTTTGATAAATTGCAACAACCAACCAACGACAGGCAACGACAGACAAGTTTTTAACCAACTGGTAAAGTACAGCTAACAAACCTATAACCTTACCCATATGGTATTAAAGTATGTCTTTTGGAGCCAAAAGCCCGTCACCTGCAGTGCTGTGAGAGACTATTGCACCTGTAGGCTTGGCTGAGACTGCTAGAATATGGATAAAGCATAACATCCTACTTTCCAACCACCACCTGGAACACCTCCAGCCCAGCATGCCTCTCCAGGGAAAACATTCACACAAGTTAGGAAGCAACTTGCTAAATTCATTGTTCAGCAGCGGGCAGCCGTGCCAGGTAAGGAAGACAATGAGGAAGACAAAAGAAACTAGAAAGCACTCAAAGAGCGCCATTGTCTCTATAATGTTGTATCATTGCACACATGGCATAACGCACACTCTGAGATGATGCCATGATGATGCTGCTTTACTCAGATCTGCCCAAATTAAGTAATATCACCTAATTTCTTGACCCTGGAAACCCTCTCATGCATTTGGAATCAAGTGTTTATCATCAGTAGTTTACGAGTTATCAACAAAAATAGGATTTTCCATCATGGTGGATATGGATCTATTTTTCTTACCTTTCCCAAATGCATGTAATCCATTTGAAAGAGTGAAAAAGAAGTGATCTAAAATCTGCATCCATACCCTGAACCACCTCTAAAAATTAATTTATTTCCTATTTCTTATTTTATTTAAAAAACATTTAAAATATTTAACTCCTCCTTTTCCAGATGTCGTGCAGACAAACAAACGTGGATGATGACATAACCTCCTCAGACTCTGGTTGGTGAAGGTAAAAAAAGAGGAGTTGTAGAAGGTTCAGTATCAAAGGACCAATTTTGCAAGAAGTTTATAGAAGTTATTTCTGGGGAGGTGAGTGGATTTCTCGGTCACAACCTCCTGCTTGCCCTCCTTTATTCTCAGCTGGACATATTACCTGGACAGATGTCCTGCTGGGAGAACATGAGGCAGTAAGTTCATCTCTCCTGGATGTCTCTACATCAGTCAAGTTCCATACTGAGAGCTAGATGGGCTCTTTTCTGTCAGCCATTGGTCCTTGATATACCCGACACCAGGCTCTATCAAGCAGCTCAGGTTACTCTCGGTATATGCAAGCAGAAGCGTGCTACTTGTCAGCCTGTTTGCATGAAAGGGATTAAAAACGATCCATTAAACTCCAATAAATCATTCCTCCTGCCCTCTGGACCTACTTGCTCCTTGAGGCGATGTGCTGCTACTTTAAGGCAGATCTTTAATGTCAGATGAGCTGATAATCCTTCTGCCTCCTATCCCCGCATCTGTCAATCAACATGGAGCCGATGAACAACAAGGAGCATATAAGAAGCTGTACAGCAAGAGGGGAAGTGACACACATGGAGATAGAAGTAGAAACTTATTTTGGACCCATTAGAGGTCCAGAGAGCGAAGTATTGGCTGAACTCAATCGAAGCCTGTTTCAGCGTTTCTGATCATTAAACTGATGGCCAGAGTTAGAGATGGGACTCCATCCCCTGTTGTCTTCATTAATCTATTAGTGTTTATTGACTGGTCTAGTTTCCAGCTTGGAGATAATCATGTTTGCCCAACGCATCCTATTTACTCTTTTGCTGAGTTGCTAGTTGCCTTGAACTATGCCCAAAACGTGACGCACTGTGTTCCTGCTCTGCTGTGTCTGTGTCCTCTCATGTCGCAGTCCTAATACTGTTGATGAGAATGAGTACTGAGCCCTGTCTGAGCTGCTTAGCAAAAATGACTTTACCAGTACAATGGTCTATAATGGTGATTCATCAGTAGGGTATCAGGCCATAATTAAACAAAGCAGAAATGTTTGATTTCATTTGTTTATCTGGGTTGTTGTTTTTCCTATCCTTGACTTATTTCCATGTTTAATGCTGGATTTATTGTGCTTTAAACAGTAGGCCTAGTTAATGATATAGATGGCATAACAGATGTTAAGTAATACTTAGAGGTTTTTGCTAGAAGTAAGCAAATGTGAACTGAAATTTTTTTTAAAAACATATACGATAAATATGACACTATTATCAATATTATCATTAAAATATTCAATTTTAGACTCTCTAAAGGTTCAGTCACACCATTTACAACATTTCAGAGAGAAATACAAGGTGACTGATGAGTTCATGACCTAAGGTACAAAGAGATAAAGCCATACAATTTATCTCTACATACAATACATACAATTGCACATCAGAATTTCTGAGAAAAATTGACAACATCAGCCACTACACCTTGATCTCAAGGGCTTATCACTGAGGCCTTGTTTACATGAAAATCAAGGGTTTTCCCTTGCATTTCCAAAAAGTTCTGCAATCACACACGATGGTTTTCTAAACGATCCCTGTACACACGGATCCACAAAAATGATTGAAAATGCTATAGTATGCATGCCAGGGCAGTAGTTGGCTTTTCAAAATCAGCACCACAGTCTGCAGCACAAACAAAACCAGACAGTCCGACGTTGTTTTTTTGTTGTTGTTCTGTCCATAATGGTCTGTCTGCACACTCTGGAATCATAATGGGCGTTTACACCATGGTGAAGAAGTGGGTAAAAAGTTTCATTCAAACTAGCAGACAGAGCCTGGAAGAAGGGCGGTCACTGTCACCACACAGGAGACCACTGACAAGATCCATGACACAATCTTGATAGATCGAGCAGTAGATCGATGGTGCGTCGCCACAGTGCTGTATCTCCAAGGAATGTGTCTATGCAGCTATCTAAAACAAGCTCCAAATAACCGAGCTGTCAGCTGGCTGGGTCCAAACCTCCTGATAAGAACTGGATTCGCCACAACATGACAAGGCTCAATTTTTTTTTTCCATTTTTGAAACAGATTCCAAGAGATTTCTGCATTTCAAACCCACAGGTGAGGCCTGGGTCCACCACTTCCAGCCAAAAGAACAATAGGAACAGTGAAAATCCAGCGAGCCACTGCAGAAATTGCATGTAGACAAAATAGCACCACCTGAAATCTGTTCCCTGTGAACAGATTAATGAAAACCTCTTACATGGAACACACCCTGCCATAATCTGTTCAGAACAGGATGGGTTGTTTTTTTTTGTTTTTTTTCCAGCAGCGACAGGGAATGAATTCTGCAAATTAATGGTTGCACGCTGCCTTCATGACGCCTGCCCCCTTCATCAAATTCTAATGACAGGATTGGGGGAAAAACCCAGACAGGATTATACAAACAAAGTGGTGGAGGTGTGATGAGTTGTCAGAACAAGAAAAATTAATAAATAATTGTCAACATGTGTCAGGTGCCCACCAGTAATTATGCAACAATATGTGTGTGTGTGTTTGTGTGTGTATATGCATGTAAATCACATTCAGGCATATGTCTACTTATGCATACATTTGTATTTAATTGATGTGCATGTCTGATTTCTAGAGCATTTGAGGGCATCGGTGCATATGGGGGAATGTGTATGCTTCTGTGTGTGTCTGTGTGTGTGTGTGCGAGACAGTGATAAATGTGGTGAGAGGGAGGTGGCAGCGGAGAGTGATGGATCGCCTGTGTGCTGCAGGCTGAGTCTCCAGGGAGGGACACTGCTACATCCTACCAGGGAGGGACAACTTAGAGTAATTGGGTCACTGGTACTATAGGAGGAGTGTTTCCACCCAGACATGCTTTTAAGTGAGAGAGTGGTACAGAAGGTAAGCAGACACAAGACAAGCGTGAGGGTAAAGCAGCGAGGTAGGAAGAGCGATGAATAATAAGAATGTGGTCTATGAGAAAAGCAGGAGCAATAAAGAGCAGGAGACAGAAGCCCAGTTGGCACAAAATAGGCATCTGTTTTGTTTTGTGTTACCTCCTAGAAAAGCCACTGTGATTACAGACAACAAGGTTTTATATTCTTTCTCCTGCCCAGGCTGGAGTGTGGATGGATTTCATCCTGCAAGAGCTCCTGTCAGGAAAGCATACAAAACAGCTGAGGCAACTGCATCCTCTTCTGCTCTTCTTCAGCGGAGCTCAGGGGTTGTATATCCGATGAAAGTGTCCTCATGAACACAAAGAGGTGCAAAAGAACGGTCAGGGAGGGGGGGGAAAAAAGGAGTCGTCAAGACTGCTTATTAGTTCTGAAAGCAGACACAAGAGGTTGAGAGGAGCGAGGTGGAGACAGAGGGAGGAGACAGAGAGAATTGTGGGCGTCCTCTGCTGCTGCTTTGGCACGACTGAAAGGTCAGAGATTGAGTATTGTGTAAATCTATCACTACAACGCCAGACGGCTAATACACTACAGCTGGCTGCCACCCTCCTGTTTCTGGCCTTGTCTCTTGCTCTATCCTGACCAGGTCATCTGTCTCTTCTTTAAGTTTTAGCAAGATATACTGCAAGTAAATCTCCCATGCTGCTGAGTGTGCATCTTTTGCACAGGTACGCATTTTTATCCCCCGCTGCATCAGCGTCTTGTGACACTGTAATAAAATCCTTGTCAGGTGGATTTGATTCTTTGAAAAAAGGTACAGATAGGTCTGGTTGAATCGGACTCCCAGTGCATGTTGGGATAGTCAAGCGTGACCCTGAATAATGAGGATCAAAACCAAATGATTAGATTTGATGTTTGATGGAATATGTAGTAAGTAAGAAATACAGAAATTCACATCTGAAATATGTTTTGTCAAAGTTCTCTGGTGGCAACACTGTTTCAAAATCCCTTGACATTTAACATATGTTGGCAATTCATTGTAACTTATTGATTGGCACATACAGGAAAATAAAGATGAATTATTGGCAAATAATTATTCATTATTATTTGGTCCAATCATACGTGTTCTGTACCACCAGTTGAACATATTTTCACAAATGGTGGACAAATAACTCTTCAAAAACAGAGCTGCTTTTTGATTTATGCCCTGTTACCCAGAGTAATTCACAGGGAAAGATGGGAAAGAGAGGCGACATGTCATTAAGGTCAAAATCTCGACTCAAACCAAGAGCTAGACATCACTCACTCAGAGATCGCAAACCACCGCCAAGACAGCTCAGTTTCTCCATTAAGTCATTGCACCTGAAAGAAATAGTCCCATGATAGTTTGATCCTCATAATATGACTCCCTGACCATGAAAGGAATTTGGAATAACATCGGTATCACCATTAGCTTGATAGTTATTCAAGAAAAACTACATTTTCACACACGGGGTCTCTGCAGTTACCACCACACACTTCTAGAGGATCATGAATATTGAGGGTTGATACCCTTCAGCTAAGCCATATTTTGACATATTTTTCTAATTCTTTTTTAATTATATCCATATTTATATTTATGCAGATTTGCAAATTAGAAGAATGGACCATTGGTCTTGGCTAAGGCTGTCCATTCATTCTCCAAATACACTTCTAGTTTCAATTGCACCCCTTGTCTATCTGTCCAATCAGCCAAGGGGCCTTTCACACTTTTAACTCTCTCACTATTTTACTGGTAGAGCTAATAAAAAATAAATATCCAGCAGAACTTTGTTGTTCTTAACATTTATTTGTCTGAGGACCTGTTTTCTTAATCTAGTTATTGAGTTTGTATAATGAGGATAAACATGTTGAGAATTAAAAACATATTGCGCTGATTAGTTGCTGAGGTCTACATATGCATTTAAATGATTTTTAAACCACAAATTAGATTGATCACTATAATTCATAATGCATGCATGTTTCATACTTACATTTGGCTGAGAAACTAATTTCAAGCCTTGGATTTTATGTTGGCATTACATTAAAGCAACACTTTGTGTCTGTTTTGCTGCTATCAGACTGTGTGCTTTATCATCAGCCAAGCAAATATGAGCCGCACGATCAATAAAATTCATTAACTCATGACTTCTGGACATGAATTGACTTTGTGTCTGAAATAAAACCTGTCTGTCAAACTTAAGAGGCCCTGAGTTTAAAAGTCAGAAAAGAAGGGAGCAATCTGATGAAATATGCAATTATTCGTTTATAATTCCTCTAGAATATACAGTTAATGTCTGTTGATTTGTCTTCCTAATTTATGGGTGAGCAAGATCAGAAGCATCATGACTGGATGCCGTTCAAATTGTAATTCCCCACAGAATTATTAAATGATCATTTGAAGGCTGATTTGAATTTAGTCATTATTTAAACTTGATAATTATGGGTTATTTCTGCAATATTTCTTACTTTTTTCATGCATATTTATACATTTTATTAACATTCTAGACATGTTTAATACTGAGAATTTTTTTTCTACAAGAGCTGGTTTGTAAAAACATGTCTCCAATAAACATCTAGAAATATTTGACTCTGTGTACAATATTTGGAAACTTTTACTGTCAGATTTTTTATAGCTTTATAATGTTTTCCTTATTATTTTTTTCTACATTGCAATATAATATATACACATTCATGTCCATCTGCAATCTTTTTACCAAGATGGTAAACATAAATAAACATACCTGACAGATTGTCATGCAAGCATGTTGTCATGCTGAAATTAGGATTTATGTCAAAGCACAGCTGCTAGCGTGGCTGTAGTCGTCACACAGACATCAAAATTAACAACAAATTAAAAAGTTAATGACAGATTTGCACTTAAAGATTCATAGAATGAGGGCAGCTGACATTGTCAAACTCACATATCCTTCTCTGTCACATGCACATAGCCATCCAAGCATACATTTATTGAGTCTGAGGAGTCTACTGTTAAACACCTTCAACTATTTAGGGTTCATTGCTGTGCTATAGGGAGCCCCTCAGCAGCCATAGCAGAGACCATATTAATTACACCCAGACCTAAGTTTTTAATCAGCCGCTCTGCCTCCAGGCAAACCTGCAATATGAGACTGTCAATCTAAAGAAGCGGCATCAATCCGAGTGAGATGAAAGCATAGTGGGAAACCTAATTAGTGTTAGTAATGGTGAGGGAGCTGTGTGTTGGAGCTGTTTTTATACAAGATTTCATCAGTGCAGAGATCTATTCAGAAAGGGACAATCATATCAAGTCCTTGACCGCCTTCTGCTCGGACTGGTCTTTGCTGGCTGTACTTTCACGCCACTGGAGGCTGATCAAGCAGGTGATCTGGGAGTGTTATCAGAGAATGCAAAGTACCGAAAGAGAAAAACATAACCTTTTGACAGCTCTCAGTATGTTGCATCATCATCCCTTTCAAACTAAAGAGTCACTCTAAAAGTGATTAGATTTAGACACAAAAAGTACTTGATTAGGGTTCGGAAAACATCATGTTATGGCTTAATATCTGCTTTTATTTGCATGAACATGGATAGAAAATGTCCCTCACATTATGTCAAAAAAAATCATCTGGAAAATGTCCCAATATGTTATTATACGCCAAGTTAAGAAATCTCAAACTAACTCTGTCTCACCTCGATTTCAGATTCACCACTATCACCTCCTCATCCGTTAGCTCACATGCATTTAATGTGAACATAACCCATATTGTAGAAATATTAATATGATGAATACGAAATGCACAAACATCCATGGTTTACAGAAATGTGCAAAGCCGATGTTTTATCATGGGCTGCACTGGGCGACATGTTCCCTCATTAACATGATCGGCACTGTAATTTATCTTAAGGCACCCCCACATAGACGGTCTTAGTACCATAAATATTCAGAGACATTTAAATATGAGGCTGAAAATAGTCCCAAACAATACAATATGCACTTCTGTTGTTATTTAGCTGCTCTGCAGAATGATGTATACTGCATGTGCAGAATTTGACACTAGAAGCTTGTTTTTGCATTCATCTGCAGAAGAAGAAAAGTTTTTCTGTTCCGTTTTCACCTTAAATCCGAGTTTTCAGACATGTTAATACAAGCATGATTTTGGCTTCCAAATAGTTTGGAAGACAGCTGGGGTCACATTTCAGACTTTTATTGTGTGATAACAGAGACACAATATTATGTGAGTGTTTTTTGTTTTGTTTTTAAATGGAGGGGACTTTTGAAGATTTTTCTGTTCAGCATTAAACAAATGGACTTGGGGTTGGGGTTGAGTGGAGTAGGATCCACTCCCAACCATGACCATTAGCATAATTTTTTTTTTAAAGAAAAAAGAAGAAGAAAAGCTTTTCCAGAGTCCAAACCACACCTCCTCCAAAACACGCCCACCTGTAAACAATACTATGGTGGCTGAGGAGGACAATTGACCCTATAAACAAATGATAATAAAACAATTAAAGCTGCAAGCAGCGTTGAACGGGCCCTCGCACACCAGGGCCTGATGGGGCGTGCATTATTTGATTGTTACATGGTATTTTGAAGAAGGATTACTCCAAAAAGTATATATATAATATAATATATAAGTATAAGTACTTCATAATAATTGTACATGTAGTGCTATATACACTAGAACCACACATATTAGTGCCATGAAGGCACTATTGATAATGAGGTTTTTATCACGCATCAAAGTTGCAAAGAAATGCATTTTTATTGGACAAAAAATCCATTATTTGATCATTACATGGTATTTTGAAGGATTACTCCAAAAGTACAGAGTAAAGGTACTTCATAATAAAGGTAATTGTAGGTTTCTATGTCCTCAAACGGAAAATATAAGAATCATTAATGAACTATTGAAAATTAAGTTTTTATTACACATAAAATTTGGAAGGAAATGAATTATTGGAGGAAAAAAACATAAGTTATAAGTTTCTTTTCTCATTGTAGATGAATGGGACTTGGCGCACCTATACTGAATATGTGTATCTCGGGAAGGGAAGGTCGTAGAGACTCGCGACCAACATCCGCCTGGGGGGTTTCGGGGTCTCTGAGAACGTAAGTCTTTGTCGCGAGTCTCTACGACCTTCCCTTCCCGAGATATGACATATCCAGTAAGGGGGGGTGGGGGGGTATACTGAATATGTGTATCTCGGGAACGGAAGGTCGTAGAGACTCGGGGACAACTCTGGCGTGTTCAGTGCCCCCGAAATATGGCAGAGAATCTTGGTTGCAAGTTGCTCCGACCTTCGGTTCCCGCGTTATACTTAAGTTTATTTTCTCATTGTAGATGAATACTGAATATGTGTATCTCGGGAACGGAAGGTCGTAGAGACTCGGGACCAACATCCGTCTAGGGGTTTTCAGGGTCTCTGAGAATGACAGTCTTTGTCCCGAGTCTCTACGACCTTCCCTTCCCGAGATATGACATATCCAGTAAAGGGGGGTATACTGAATAGGGTTAGGATTAAGGGGTTAGGGTTGGGGTTAGACTGGGATTAGGGTTAGGGTTGGGCTAGGGCTAGGGTTAGGGTTTGGCTAGGGTTAGGGTTAGGCTAGGATTAGGGTTAGGGTTGGAATAGGGTTAGGGTTAGGGTTGGGCAAGGGTTGGACTAGGGTTAGGGTTAGGGTTTGGGCTAGGGTTAGGGTTAGGGCTAGGGTTGGGGTTAGGGTTAGGGTTTGGGCTAGGGTTAGGGTTAGGGTTTGGGCTAGGGTTAGGGTTAGGGTTTGGGCTAGGGTTAGGGTTTGGGCTAGGGTTAAGGGTTAGGGTTTGGGCTAGGGTTTGGGCTAGGGTTAGGGCTAGGGTTTGGGCTAGGGTTTGGGCTAGGGTTAGGGTTTGGGCTAGGGTTAGGGCTAGGGTTTGGGCTAGGGTTAGGGTTAGGGTTTGGGCTAGGGTTAGGGTTAGGGTTAGGGTTAGGGTTTGGGCTAGGGTTAGGGTTAGGGTTTGGGCGAGGGTTAGGGTTAGGGTTTGAGCTAGGGTTAGGGTTAGGGTTTGAGCTAGGGTTAGGGTTAGGGTTTGAGCTAGGGTTAGGGTTAGGGTTTGGGCTAGGGTTAGGGTTAGGGTTTGGGCTAGGGTTAGGGTTAGGGTTTGAGCTAGGGTTAGGGTTAGGGTTTGAGCTAGGGTTAGGGTTTGAGCTAGGGTTAGGGTTAGGGTTAGGGTTTGAGCTAGGGTTAGGGTTAGGGTTAGGGCTGAGTTAGGGTTAGGGTTAGGGTTAGGGTTTGAGCTAGGGTTAGGGTTAGGGTTAGGATTTGAGCTAGGGTTAGGGTTAGGGTTTAAGCTAGGGTTAGGGTTAGGGTTAGGGTTTGAGCTAGGGTTAGGTTTAGGGTTAGGGTGTGAGCTAGGGTTAGGGTTTGAGCTAGGGTTAGGGTTAGGATTTGAGCTAGGGTTAGGGTTAGGGTTTAAGCTAGGGTTAGGGTTAGGGTTAGGGTTTGAGCTAGGGTTAGGGTTAGGGTTAGGGTTTGAGCTAGGGTTAGGGTTAGGGTTTGAACTAGGGTTAGGGTTAGGGTTTGAGCTAGGGTTAGGGTTAGGGTTAGGGTTTGAGCTAGGGTTAGGGTTAGGGTTAGGGTTTGAGCTAGGGTTAGGGCTTGAGCTAGGGTTAGGGTTAGGGTTTGAGCTAGGGTTAGGGTTAGGGTTTGAGCTAGGGTTAGGGTTAGGGTTAGGGTTTGAGCTAGGGTTAGGGTTTGAGCTAGGATTAGGGTTAGGGTTAGGGTTGAGCTAGGGTTAGGGTTAGGGTTAAGGTTTGAGCTAGGGTTAGGGTTAGGGTTTGAGCTAGGGTTAGGGTTTGAGCTAGGGTTAGGGTTAGGGTTAGGGTTTGAGCTAGGGTTAGGGTTAGGGTTTGAGCTAGGGTTAGGGTTAGGGTTAGGGTTTGAGCTAGGGTTAGGGTTAGGGTTTGAGCTAGGGTTAGGGTTAGGGTTAGGGCTGAGCTAGGGTTAGGGTTAGGGTTTGAACTAGGGTTAGGGTTAGGGTTTGAGCTAGGGTTAGGGTTAGGGTTAGGGTTTGAGCTAGGGTGAGGGTTTGAGCTAGGGTTAGGGTTAGGGTTTGAGCTAGGGTTAGGGTTAGGGTTAGGGTTTGAGCTAGGGTTAGGGTTGAGCTAGGGTTAGGGTTAGGGTTTGAGCTAGGGTTAGGGTTAGGGTTTGAGCTAGGGTTAGGGTTAGGGTTAGGGCTGAGCTAGGGTTAGGGTTAGGGTTTGAACTAGGGTTAGGGTTAGGGTTTGAGCTAGGGTTAGGGTTAGGGTTAGGGTTTGAGCTAGGGTGAGGGTTTGAGCTAGGGTTAGGGTTAGGGTTTGAGCTAGGGTTAGGGTTAGGGTTAGGGTTTGAGCTAGGGTTAGGGTTAGGGTTTGAGCTAGGGTTAGGGTTAGGGTTAGGGTTTGAGCTAGGGTTAGGGTTAGGGTTAGGGTTTGAGCTAGGGTTAGGGTTAGGGTTAGGGCTGAGCTAGGGTTAGGGTTAGGGTTTGAACTAGGGTTAGGGTTAGGGTTTGAGCTAGGGTTAGGGTTTGAGCTAGGGTTAGGGTTAGGGTTTGAGCTAGGGTTAGGGTTAGGGTTTGAGCTAGGGTTAGGGTTTGAGCTAGGGTTAGGGTTAGGGTTAGGGTTTGAGCTAGGGTTAGGGTTAGGGTTAGGGTTGAGCTAGGGTTAGGGTTAGGGTTTGAGCTAGGGTTAGGGTTAGGGTTAGGGTTAGGGTTTGAGCTAGGGTTAGGGTTAGGGTTAGGGTTTGAGCTAGGGTTAGGGTTTGAGCTAGGGTTAGGATTAGGGTTTGAGCTAGGGTTAGGGTTAGGGTTTGAGCTAGGGCTAGGGTTTGAGCTAGGGTTAGGGTTAGGGTTAGGGTTTGAGCTAGGGTTAGGGTTAGGGTTTGAGCTAGGGTTAGGGTTAGGGTTTGAGCTAGGGTTAGGGTTAGGGTTTGAGCTAGGGTTAGGGTTTGAGCTAGGGTTAGGGTTAGGGTTAGGGTTTGAGCTAGGGTTAGGGTTAGGGTTAGGGTTAAGCTAGGGTTAGGGTTAGGGTTTGAGCTAGGGTTAGGGTTAGGGTTGGGGTTAGGGTTTGAGCTAGGGTTAGGGTTAGGGTTTGAGCTAGTGTTAGGGTTTGAGCTAGGGTTAGGGTTAGGGTTTGAGCTAGGGCTAGGGTTTGAGCTAGGGTTAGGGTTAGGGTTAGGGTATGAGCTAGGGTTAGGGTTAGGGTTAGGGTTGAGCTAGGGTTAGGGTTAGGGTTAGGGTTTGAGCTAGGGTTAGGGTTAGGGTTTGAGCTAGGG
This sequence comes from Chaunax sp. Z400, assembly GCA_037577475.1. NCBI lineage: Eukaryota > Metazoa > Chordata > Actinopteri > Lophiiformes > Chaunacidae > Chaunax > Chaunax sp. Z400. The sequence continues at coordinate 4,553,375 of CM075202.1, forward strand.
TTAGGGTTAGGGTTTGAGCTAGGGTTAGGGTTAGGGTTAGGGTTAGGGTTTGAGCTAGGGTTAGGGTTAGGGTTAGGGTTGAGTTAGGGTTAGGGTTAGGGTTAGGGTTAGAGCTAGGGTTAGGGTTAGGGTTAGGGTTTGAGCTAGGGTTAGGGTTAGGGTTTGAGCTAGGGTTAGGGTTAGGGTTAGGGTTTGAGCTAGGGTTAGGGTTAGGGTTAGGGTTTGAGCTAGGGTTAGGGTTAGGTTTAGGGCTGAGCTAGGGTTAGGGTTAGGGTTTGAACTAGGGTTAGGGTTAGGGTTTGAGCTAGGGTTAGGGTTTGAGCTAGGGTTAGGGTTAGGGTTTGAGCTAGGGTTAGGGTTTGAGCTAGGGTTAGGGTTAGGGTTAGGGTTTGAGCTAGGGTTAGGGTTAGGGTTAGGGTTGAGCTAGGGTTAGGGTTAGGGTTTGAGCTAGGGTTAGGGTTAGGGTTTGAGCTAGGGTTAGGGTTAGGGTTAGGGTTTGAGCTAGGGTTAGGGTTTGAGCTAGGGTTAGGGTTAGGGTTTGAGCTAGGGTTAGGGTTAGGGTTTGAGCTAGGGCTAGGGTTTGAGCTAGGGTTAGGGTTAGGGTTAGGGTTTGAGCTAGGGTTAGGGTTAGGGTTTGAGCTAGGGTTAGGGTTAGGGTTTGAGCTAGGGTTAGGGTTAGGGTTTGAGCTAGGGTTAGGGTTTGAGCTAGGGTTAGGGTTAGGGTTAGGGTTTGAGCTAGGGTTAGGGTTAGGGTTAGGGTTAAGCTAGGGTTAGGGTTAGGGTTTGAGCTAGGGTTAGGGTTAGGGTTGGGGTTAGGGTTTGAGCTAGGGTTAGGGTTAGGGTTTGAGCTAGTGTTAGGGTTTGAGCTAGGGTTAGGGTTAGGGTTTGAGCTAGGGCTAGGGTTTGAGCTAGGGTTAGGGTTAGGGTTAGGGTATGAGCTAGGGTTAGGGTTAGGGTTAGGGTTGAGCTAGGGTTAGGGTTAGGGTTAGGGTTTGAGCTAGGGTTAGGGTTAGGGTTTGAGCTAGGGTTAGGGTTAGGGTTTGAGCTAGGGTTAGGGTTAGGGTTAGGGTTAGGGTTTGAGCTAGGGTTAGGGTTAGGGTTAGGGTTGAGTTAGGGTTAGGGTTAGGGTTAGGGTTAGAGCTAGGGTTAGGGTTAGGGTTAGGGTTTGAGCTAGGGTTAGGGTTAGGGTTTGAGCTAGGGTTAGGGTTAGGGTTAGGGTTTGAGCTAGGGTTAGGGTTAGGGTTAGGGTTTGAGCTAGGGTTAGGGTTAGGGTTAGGGCTGAGCTAGGGTTAGGGTTAGGGTTTGAACTAGGGTTAGGGTTAGGGTTTGAGCTAGGGTTAGGGTTTGAGCTAGGGTTAGGGTTAGGGTTTGAGCTAGGGTTAGGGTTAGGGTTTGAGCTAGGGTTAGGGTTAGGGTTAGGGTTTGAGCTAGGGTTAGGGTTAGGGTTAGGGTTTCAGCTAGGGTTAGGGTTAGGGTTTGAACTAGGGTTAGGGTTAGGGTTTGAGCTAGGGCTAGGGTTTGAGCTAGGGTTAGGGTTAGGGTTTGAGCTAGGGTTAGGGTTAGGGTTTGAGCTAGGGTTAGGGTTAGGGTTAGGGTTTGAGCTAGGGTTAGGGTTAGGGTTTCAGCTAGGGTTAGGGTTAGGGTTTGAGCTAGGGTTAGGGTTAGGGTTAGGGTATGAGCTAGGGTTAGGGTTAGGGTTAGGGTTGAGCTAGGGTTAGGGTTAGGGTTAGGGTTTTAGCTAGGGTTAGGGTTAGGGTTTGAGCTAGGGTTAGGGTTTGAGCTAGGGTTAGGGTTATGGTTGGGGTTTGAGCTAGGGTTAGGGTTAGGGTTAGGGTTGAGTTAGGGTTAGGGTTAGGGTTAGGGTTTGAGCTAGGGTTAGTGTTAGGGTTAGGGTTTGAGCTAGGGTTAGGGTTAGGGTTTGAGCTAGGGTTAGGGTTAGGGTTTGAGCTAGGGTTAGGGTTAGGGTTAGGGTTTGAGCTAGGGTTAGGGTTAGGGTTAGGGCTGAGCTAGGGTTAGGGTTAGGGTTTGAACTAGGCTTAGGGTTAGGGTTTGAGCTAGGGTTAGGGTTTGAGCTAGGGTTAGGGTTAGGGTTAGGGTTTGAGCTAGGGTTAGGGTTAGGGTTAGGGTTTGAGCTAGGGTTAGGGTTAGGGTTAAGGCTGAGCTAGGGTTAGGGTTAGGGTTTGAACTAGGGTTAGGGTTAGGGTTTGAGCTAGGGTTGGGGTTTGAGCTAGGGTTAGGGTTTGAGCTAGGGTTAGGGTTTGAGCTAGGGTTAGGGTTAGGGTTTGAGCTAGGGTTAGGGTTAGGGTTTGAGTTAGGGTTAGGGTTTGAGCTAGGGTTAGGGTTAGGGTTAGGGTTTGAGCTAGGATTAGGGTTAGGGTTAGGGTTGAGCTAGGGTTAGGGTTAGGGTTAGGGTTTGAGCTAGGGTTAGGGTTAGGGTTTGAGCTAGGGTTAGGGTTAGGGTTTGAGCTAGGGTTAGGGTTTGAGCTAGGGTTAGGGTTAGGGTTAGGGTTAGGGTTTGAGCTAGGGTTAGGGTTAGGGTTAGGGTTGAGTTAGGGTTAGGGTTAGGGTTAGGGTTTGAGCTAGGGTTAGGGTTAGGGTTAGGGTTTGAGCTAGGGTTAGGGTTAGGGTTAGGGCTGAGCTAGGGTTAGGGTTAGGGTTTGAACTAGGGTTAGGGTTAGGGTTTGAGCTAGGGTTAGGGTTTGAGCTAGGGTTAGGGTTTGAGCTAGGGTTAGGGTTAGGGTTTGAGCTAGGGTTAGGGTTAGGGTTTGAGCTAGGGTTAGGGTTAGGGTTTGAGTTAGGGTTAGGGTTTGAGCTAGGGTTAGGGTTAGGGTTAGGGTTTGAGCTAGGATTAGGGTTAGGGTTAGGGTTGAGCTAGGGTTAGGGTTAGGGTTAGGGTTTGAGCTAGGGTTAGGGTTAGGGTTTGAGCTAGGGTTAGGGTTAGGGTTTGAGCTAGGGTTAGGGTTAGGGTTAGGGTTTGAGCTAGGATTAGGGTTAGGGTTAGGGTTGAGCTAGGGTTAGGGTTAGGGTTAGGGTTAGGGTTTGAGCTAGGGTTAGGGTTAGGGTTTGAGCTAGGGTTAGGGTTAGGGTTTGAGCTAGGGTTAGGGTTTGAGCTAGGGTTAGGGTTAGGGTTAGGGTTAGGGTTTGAGCTAGGGTTAGGGTTAGGGTTAGGGTTGAGTTAGGGTTAGGGTTAGGGTTCGAGCTAGGGTTAGGGTTAGGGTTAGGGTTTGAGCTAGGGTTAGGGTTAGGGTTTGAGCTAGGGTTAGGGTTAGGGTTAGGGTTTGAGCTAGGGTTAGGGTTAGGGTTTGAGCTAGGGTTAGGGTTAGGGTTTGAGCTAGGGTTAGGGTTTGAGCTAGGGTTAGGGTTAGGGTTAGGGTTTGAGCTAGGGTTAGGGTTAGGGTTGAGCTAGGGTTAGTGTTAGGGTTTGAGCTAGGGTTAGGGTTAGGGTTTGAGCTAGGGTTAGGGTTAGGGTTAGGGTTTGAGCTAGGGTTAGGGTTAGGGTTTGAGCTAGGGTTAGGGTTAGGGTTAGGGTTTGAGCTAGGGTTAGGGTTAGGGTTAGGGCTGAGCTAGGGTTAGGGCTGAGCTAGGGTTAGGGTTAGGGTTAGGGTTAGGGTTAGGGTTAGGGGGTTAGGGTTAGGGTTAGGGTTAGGGTTTGAGCTAGGGTTAGGGTTAGGGTTAGGGTTTGAGCTAGGGTTAGGGTTAGGGTTAAGGCTGAGCTAGGGTTAGGGTTAGGGTTTGAACTAGGGTTAGGGTTAGGGTTTGAGCTAGGGTTAGGGTTTGAGCTAGGGTTAGGGTTTGAGCTAGGGTTAGGGTTTGAGCTAGGGTTAGGGTTAGGGTTTGAGCTAGGGTTAGGGTTAGGGTTTGAGTTAGGGTTAGGGTTTGAGCTAGGGTTAGGGTTAGGGTTAGGGTTTGAGCTAGGATTAGGGTTAGGGTTAGGGTTGAGCTAGGGTTAGGGTTAGGGTTAGGGTTTGAGCTAGGGTTAGGGTTAGGGTTTGAGCTAGGGTTAGGGTTAGGGTTTGAGCTAGGGTTAGGGTTTGAGCTAGGGTTAGGGTTAGGGTTAGGGTTAGGGTTTGAGCTAGGGTTAGGGTTAGGGTTAGGGTTGAGTTAGGGTTAGGGTTAGGGTTAGGGTTTGAGCTAGGGTTAGGGTTAGGGTTAGGGTTTGAGCTAGGGTTAGGGTTAGGGTTAGGGCTGAGCTAGGGTTAGGGTTAGGGTTTGAACTAGGGTTAGGGTTAGGGTTTGAGCTAGGGTTAGGGTTTGAGCTAGGGTTAGGGTTTGAGCTAGGGTTAGGGTTAGGGTTTGAGCTAGGGTTAGGGTTAGGGTTTGAGCTAGGGTTAGGGTTAGGGTTTGAGTTAGGGTTAGGGTTTGAGCAAGGGTTAGGGTTAGGGTTAGGGTTTGAGCTAGGATTAGGGTTAGGGTTAGGGTTGAGCTAGGGTTAGGGTTAGGGTTAGGGTTTGAGCTAGGGTTAGGGTTAGGGTTTGAGCTAGGGTTAGGGTTAGGGTTTGAGCTAGGGTTAGGGTTAGGGTTAGGGTTTGAGCTAGGATTAGGGTTAGGGTTAGGGTTGAGCTAGGGTTAGGGTTAGGGTTAGGGTTTGAGCTAGGGTTAGGGTTAGGGTTTGAGCTAGGGTTAGGGTTTGAGCTAGGGTTAGGGTTAGGGTTAGGGTTAGGGTTTGAGCTAGGGTTAGGGTTAGGGTTAGGGTTGAGTTAGGGTTAGGGTTAGGGTTCGAGCTAGGGTTAGGGTTAGGGTTAGGGTTTGAGCTAGGGTTAGGGTTAGGGTTGAGCTAGGGTTAGGGTTAGGGTTAGGGTTTGAGCTAGGGTTAGGGTTAGGGTTTGAGCTAGGGTTAGGGTTAGGGTTTGAGCTAGGGTTAGGGTTAGGGTTAGGGTTTGAGCTAGGATTAGGGTTAGGGTTAGGGTTGAGCTAGGGTTAGGGTTAGGGTTAGGGTTAGGGTTTGAGCTAGGGTTAGGGTTAGGGTTTGAGCTAGGGTTAGGGTTAGGGTTTGAGCTAGGGTTAGGGTTTGAGCTAGGGTTAGGGTTAGGGTTAGGGTTAGGGTTTGAGCTAGGGTTAGGGTTAGGGTTAGGGTTGAGTTAGGGTTAGGGTTAGGGTTCGAGCTAGGGTTAGGGTTAGGGTTAGGGTTTGAGCTAGGGTTAGGGTTAGGGTTTGAGCTAGGGTTAGGGTTAGGGTTAGGGTTTGAGCTAGGGTTAGGGTTAGGGTTTGAGCTAGGGTTAGGGTTAGGGTTTGAGCTAGGGTTAGGGTTTGAGCTAGGGTTAGGGTTAGGGTCAGGGTTTGAGCTAGGGTTAGGGTTAGGGTTGAGCTAGGGTTAGGGTTAGGGTTTGAGCTAGGGTTAGGGTTAGGGTTTGAGCTAGGGTTAGGGTTAGGGTTAGGGTTTGAGCTAGGGTTAGGGTTAGGGTTTGAGCTAGGGTTAGGGTTAGGGTTAGGGTTTGAGCTAGGGTTAGGGTTAGGGTTAGGGTTTGAGCTAGGGTTAGGGTTAGGGTTAGGGCTGAGCTAGGGTTAGGGTTTGAGCTAGGGTTAGGGTTAGGGTTAGGGTTAGGGTTTGAGCTAGGGTTAGGGTTAGGGTTAGGGTTGAGTTAGGGTTAGGGTTAGGGTTAGGGTTTGAGCTAGGGTTAGGGTTAGGGTTAGGGTTTGAGCTAGGGTTAGGGTTAGGGTTAGGGCTGAGCTAGGGTTAGGGTTAGGGTTTGAACTAGGGTTAGGGTTAGGGTTTGAGCTAGGGTTAGGGTTTGAGCTAGGGTTAGGGTTTGAGCTAGGGTTAGGGTTAGGGTTTGAGCTAGGGTTAGGGTTAGGGTTTGAGCTAGGGTTAGGGTTAGGGTTTGAGTTAGGGTTAGGGTTTGAGCTAGGGTTAGGGTTAGGGTTAGGGTTTGAGCTAGGATTAGGGTTAGGGTTAGGGTTGAGCTAGGGTTAGGGTTAGGGTTAGGGTTTGAGCTAGGGTTAGGGTTAGGGTTTGAGCTAGGGTTAGGGTTAGGGTTTGAGCTAGGGTTAGGGTTAGGGTTAGGGTTTGAGCTAGGATTAGGGTTAGGGTTAGGGTTGAGCTAGGGTTAGGGTTAGGGTTAGGGTTAGGGTTTGAGCTAGGGTTAGGGTTAGGGTTTGAGCTAGGGTTAGGGTTAGGGTTTGAGCTAGGGTTAGGGTTTGAGCTAGGGTTAGGGTTAGGGTTAGGGTTAGGGTTTGAGCTAGGGTTAGGGTTAGGGTTAGGGTTGAGTTAGGGTTAGGGTTAGGGTTCGAGCTAGGGTTAGGGTTAGGGTTAGGGTTTGAGCTAGGGTTAGGGTTAGGGTTGAGCTAGGGTTAGGGTTAGGGTTAGGGTTTGAGCTAGGGTTAGGGTTAGGGTTTGAGCTAGGGTTAGGGTTAGGGTTTGAGCTAGGGTTAGGGTTAGGGTTAGGGTTTGAGCTAGGATTAGGGTTAGGGTTAGGGTTGAGCTAGGGTTAGGGTTAGGGTTAGGGTTAGGGTTTGAGCTAGGGTTAGGGTTAGGGTTTGAGCTAGGGTTAGGGTTAGGGTTTGAGCTAGGGTTAGGGTTTGAGCTAGGGTTAGGGTTAGGGTTAGGGTTTGAGCTAGGGTTAGGGTTAGGGTTAGGGTTGAGTTAGGGTTAGGGTTAGGGTTCGAGCTAGGGTTAGGGTTAGGGTTAGGGTTTGAGCTAGGGTTAGGGTTAGGGTTTGAGCTAGGGTTAGGGTTAGGGTTAGGGTTTGAGCTAGGGTTAGGGTTAGGGTTTGAGCTAGGGTTAGGGTTAGGGTTTGAGCTAGGGTTAGGGTTTGAGCTAGGGTTAGGGTTAGGGTTAGGGTTTGAGCTAGGGTTAGGGTTAGGGTTGAGCTAGGGTTAGGGTTAGGGTTTGAGCTAGGGTTAGGGTTAGGGTTTGAGCTAGGGTTAGGGTTAGGGTTAGGGTTTGAGCTAGGGTTAGGGTTAGGGTTTGAGCTAGGGTTAGGGTTAGGGTTAGGGTTTGAGCTAGGGTTAGGGTTAGGGTTAGGGTTTGAGCTAGGGTTAGGGTTAGGGTTAGGGCTGAGCTAGGGTTAGGGCTGAGCTAGGGTTAGGGTTAGGGTTAGGGTTAGGGTTAGGGTTAGGGGGTTAGGGTTAGGGTTAGGGTTAGGGTTTGAGCTAGGGTTAGGGTTAGGGTTAGGGCTGAGCTAGGGTTAGGGTTTGAGCTAGGGTTAGGGTTTGAGCTAGGGTTAGGGTTAGGGTTGAGCTAGGGTTAGGGTTAGGGTTTGAGCTAGGGTTAGGGTTAGGGTTAGGGTTTGAGCTAGGGTTAGGGTTAGGGTTAGGGTTTGAGCTAGGGTTAGGGTTAGGGTTAGGGCTGAGCTAGGGTTAGGGCTGAGCTAGGGTTAGGGTTAGGGTTAGGGTTAGGGTTAGGGTTAGGGGGTTAGGGTTAGGGTTAGGGTTAGGGTTTGAGCTAGGGTTAGGGTTAGGGTTAGGGCTGAGCTAGGGTTAGGGTTTGAGCTAGGGTTAGGGTTTGAGCTAGGGTTAGGGTTTGAGCTAGGGTTAGGGTTAGGGTTTGAGCTAGGGTTAGGGTTAGGGTTTGAGCTAGGGTTAGGGTTAGGGTTAGGGTTTGAGCTAGGATTAGGGTTAGGGTTAGGGTTGAGCTAGGGTAAGGGTTTGAGCTAGGGTTAGGGTTTGAGCTAGGGTTAGGGTTAGGGTTTGAGCTAGGGTTAGGGTTAGGGTTTGAGCTAGGGTTAGGGTTTGAGCTAGGGTTAGGGTTAGGGTTAGGGTTAGGGTTTGAGCTAGGGTTAGGGTTAGGGTTAGGGTTGAGTTAGGGTTAGGGTTAGGGTTTGAGCTAGGGTTAGGGTTAGGGTTGCGTTAGGGTTAGGGTTAGGGTTAGGGTTTGAGCTAGGGTTAGGGTTAGGGTTAGGGTTTGAGCTAGGGTTAGGGTTAGGGTTTGAGCTAGGGTTAGGGTTAGGGTTAGGGTTTGAGCTAGGGTTAGGGTTAGGGTTTGAGCTAGGGTTAGGGTTAGGGTTAGGGCTGAGCTAGGGTTAGGGTTAGGGTTAGGGTTTGAGCTAGGGTGAGGGTTTGAGCTAGGGTTAGGGTTAGGGTTTGAGCTAGGGTTAGGGTTAGGGTTAGGGTTTGAGCTAGGGTTAGGGTTAGGGTTGAGCTAGGGTTAGGGTTAGGGTTTGAGCTAGGGTTAGGGTTAGGGTTTGAGCTAGGGTTAGGGTTAGGGTTAGGGTTTGAGCTAGGGTTAGGGATAGGGTTTGAGCTAGGGTTAGGGTTAGGGTTAGGGCTGAGCTAGGGTTAGGGTTAGGGTTTGAACTAGGGTTAGGGTTAGGGTTTGAGCTAGGGTTAGGGTTTGAGCTAGGGTGAGGGTTTGAGCTAGGGTTAGGGTTAGGGTTTGAGCTAGGGTTAGGGTTAGGGTTGAGCTAGGGTTAGGGTTAGGGTTTGAGCTAGGGTTAGGGTTAGGGTTTGAGCTAGGGTTAGGGTTAGGGTTTGAGCTAGGGTTAGGGTTAGGGTTTGAGCTAGGGTTAGGGTTAGGGTTTGAGCTAGGGTTAGGGTTAGGGTTAGGGTTTGAGCTAGGGTTAGGGTTAGGGTTTGAGCTAGGGTTAGGGTTAGGGTTTGAGCTAGGGTTAGGGTTTGAGCTAGGGTTAGGGTTAGGGTTAGGGTTTGAGCTAGGGTTAGGGTTAGGGTTAGGGTTGAGCTAGGGTTAGGGTTAGGGTTAGGGTTTGAGCTAGGGTTAGGGTTAGGGTTTGAGCTAGGGTTAGGGTTAGGGTTTGAGCTAGGGTTAGGGTTTGAGCTAGGGTTAGGGTTAGGGTTAGGGTTAGGGTTTGAGCTAGGGTTAGGGTTAGGGTTAGGGTTGAGCTAGGGTTAGGGTTAGGGTTAGGGTTTGAGCTAGGGTTAGGGTTAGGGTTTGAGCTAGGGTTAGGGTTAGGGTTAGGGTTAGGGTTTGAGCGAGGGTTAGGGTTAGGGTTTGAGCTAGGGTTAGGGTTAGGGTTAGGGCTGAGCTAGGGTTAGGGTTAGGGTTAGGGTTTGAACTAGGGTTAGGGTTAGGGTTTGAGCTAGGGTTAGGGTTTGAGCTAGGGTTAGGGTTAGGGTTAGGGTTTGAGCTAGGGTTAGGGTTTGAGCTAGGGTTAGGGTTAAGGTTTGAGCTAGGGTTAGGGTTAGGGTTTGAGCTAGGGTTAGGGTTGTCTTTACGACCTTCCGTTCCAGAGCTACGTCACTTCCTTTCACTTACAAAGCTGTATCTCAGGAACGGAAGGTCGTAGAGACTCGGGGACTAGTCTGGCGTGTTCAGAGACGCCGAAATATGTCTGACGGATCATGGTTCCGAATCTCTACGACCTTCCGTTCCCGAGTTATACTTAAGTTTATTTTCCCATTGAAGTGAATGGGGTTTGGTGCGCCTATAGTGAATGTGTGTATCTCGGCAACGGAAGGTCGTAGAGACTCGGGGACAAGTCTGGCGTGTTCAGAGACGCCGAAATATGTCTGACGGATCATGGTTCCGAATCTCTACGACCTTCCGTTCCCGAGTTATACTTAAGTTTATTTTCCCATTGAAGTGAATGGGGTTTGGTGCGCCTATAGTGAATGTGTGTATCTCGGCAACGGAAGGTCGTAGAGACTCGGGGATAAGTCTGGCGTGTTCAGAGACGCCGAAATATGTCTGACGGATCATGGTTCCGAATCTCTACGACCTTCCGTTCCCGAGTTATACTTAAGTTTATTTTCCCATTGAAGTGAATGGGGTTTGGTGCGCCTATAGTGAATGTGTGTATCTCGGCAACGGAAGGTCGTAGAGACTCGGGGACAAGTCTGGCGTGTTCAGAGACGCCGAAATATGTCTGACGGATCATGGTTCCGAATCTCTACGACCTTCCGTTCCCGAGTTATACTTAAGTTTATTTTCCCATTGAAGTGAATGGGGTTTGGTGCGCCTATAGTGAATGTGTGTATCTCGGCAACGGAAGGTCGTAGAGACTCGGGGACAAGTCTGGCGTGTTCAGAGACGCCGAAATATGTCTGACGGATCATGGTTCCGAATCTCTACGACCTTCCGTTCCCGAGTTATACTTAAGTTTATTTTCCCATTGAGGTGAATGGGGTTTGGTGCGCCTATAGTGAATGTGTGTATCTCGGCAACGGAAGGTCGTACAGACTCGGGACTAATGTCCGTCTAGGGGTTTATGTGGTCTCTGAGAACGCCAGTCTTTGTCCCGAGTCTCTACGACCTTCCGTTCCCGAGATTTGACATGTCCAGTAGCGGCGTATTTTGAATAGCTGTATCTCTGCAACGGAAGGTCGTAGAGACTCGGGGACAAGTCTGTCGTGTTCAGAGACCCCGAATTATAGCAGACGGAGCTTGGTCCCGAGTCTGTACGACCTTCCGTCCCCGAGTTATAGACCGAAATGTGTCCCCCATTGGAATGAATGGGTGCCGGATGGAGTGAAAATTTCAGTGTTGAGGCCAAAATCATGTTTCCAGGAAGTGTGTAGGAGCACGTTTCAGGCCATTTGGAGCTGATTGGTACCATTTGTGGAGTAACTTTTTTGAACCCATACTTACTTCTATGGGTTTAGGCTAGGGTTAGGGTTAGGGTTTGAGCTAGGGCTGGGGTTAGGGTTTGAGCTAGGGTTAGGGTTAGGGTTTGAGCTAGTGTTAGGGTTAGGGTTTGAGCTAGGGTTAGGGTTAGGGTTAGGGTTTGAGCTAGGGTTAGGGTTAGGGTTTGAGCTAGGGTTAGGGTTAGGGTTTGAGCTAGGGTTAGGGTTAGGGTTTGAGCTAGGGTTAGGGTTTGAGCTAGGGTTAGGGTTAGGGTTAGGGTTAGGGTTTGAGCTAGGGTTAGGTTTAGGGTTAGGGTTTAAGCTAGGGTGAGGTTTGAGCTAGGGTTAGGGTTAGGGATTGAGCTAGGGTTAGGGTTAGGGTTAGGGTTTGAGCTAGGGTTAGGGTTAGGGTTGAGCTAGGGTTAGGGTTAGGGTTTGAGCTAGGGTTAGGGTTAGGGTTTGAGCTAGGGTTAGGGTTAGGGTTTGAGCTAGGGTTAGGGTTTGAGCTAGGGTTAGGGTTAGGGTAGGGTTTGAGCTAGGGTTAGGGTTAGGGTTAGGGTTGCGCTAGGGTTAGGGTTAGGGTGAGTTAGGGTTAGGGTTAGGGTTAGGGTTTGAGCTAGGGTTAGGGTTAGGGGTTAGGGTTTGAGCTAGGGTTAGGGTTAGGGTTTGAGCTAGGGTTAGGGTTAGGGTTAGGGCTGAGCTAGGGTTAGGGTTAGGGTTTGAACTAGGGTTAGGGTTAGGGTTTGAGCTAGGGTTAGGGTTAGGGTTAGGGTTTGAGCTAGGGTTAGGGTTAGGGTTAGGGCTGAGCTAGGTTAGGGTTAGGGTTTGAACTAGGGTTAGGGTTAGGGTTTGAGCTAGGGTTAGGGTTTGAGCTAGGGTTAGGGTTTGAGCTAGGGTTAGGGTTTGAGCTAGGGTTAGGGTTAGGGTTTGAGCTAGGGTTAGGGTTAGGGTTAGGGTTTGAGCTAGGGTTAGGGTTAGGGTTAGGGTTTGAGCTAGGGTTAGGGTTAGGGTTAGGGCTGAGCTAGGGTTAGGGTTAGGGTTTGAACTAGGGTTAGGGTTAGGGTTTGAGCTAGGGTTAGGGTTTGAGCTAGGGTTAGGGTTTGAGCTAGGGTTAGGGTTTGAGCTAGGGTTAGGGTTAGGGTTTGAGCTAGGGTTAGGGTTAGGGTTTGAGCTAGGGTTAGGGTTAGGGTTTGAGCTAGGGTTAGGGTTAGGGTTAGGGTTTGAGCTAGGATTAGGGTTAGGGTTAGGGTTGAGCTAGGGTTAGGGTTAGGGTTTGAGCTAGGGTTAGGGTTAGGGTTTGAGCTAGGGTTAGGGTTAGGGTTAGGGTTTGAGCTAGGGTTAGGGTTCGGGTTAGGGTTTGAGCTAGGGTTAGGGTTTGAGCTAGGGTTAGGGTTAGGGTTAGGGTTTGAGCTAGGGTTAGGGTTAGGGTTAGGGTTGAGCTAGGGTTAGGGTTAGGGTTTGAGCTAGGGTTAGGGTTAGGGTTAGGGTTTGAGCTAGGGTTAGGGTTAGGGTTGAGCTAGGGTTAGGGTTAGGGTTTGAGCTAGGGTTAGGGTTAGGGTTAGGGTTTGAGCTAGGGTTAGGGTTAGGGTTTGAGCTAGGGTTAGGGTTAGGGTTAGGGTTTGAGCTAGGTTTAGGGTTAGGGTTAGGGTTTGAGCTAGGGTTAGGGTTAGGGTTTGAGCTAGGGTTAGGGTTTGAGCTAGGGTTAGGGTTAGGGTTAGGGTTTGAGCTAGGGTTAGGGTTAGGGTTAGGGTTGCGCTAGGGTTAGGGTTAGGGTTTGAGCTAGGGTTAGGGTTAGGGTTAGGGTTTGAGCTAGGGTTAGGGTTAGGGTTGAGCTAGGGTTAGGGTTAGGGTTTGAGCTAGGGTTAGGGTTAGGGTTTGAGCTAGGGTTAGGGTTAGGGTTTGAGCTAGGGTTAGGGTTAGGGTTAGGGTTTGAGCTAGGTTTAGGGTTAGGGTTAGGGTTGCGCTAGGGTTAGGGTTAGGGTTTGAGCTAGGGTTAGGGTTAGGGTTAGGGTTTGAGCTAGGGTTAGGGTTAGGGTTAGGGTTGCGCTAGGGTTAGGGTTAGGGTTTGAGCTAGGGTTAGGGTTAGGGTTAGGGTTGAGCTAGGGTTAGGGTTAGGGTTTGAGCTAGGGTTAGGGTTAGGGTTTGAGCTAGGGTTAGGGTTAGGGTTTGAGCTAGGGTTAGGGTTTGAGCTAGGGTTAGGGTTAGGGTTACGGTTTGAGCTAGGGTTAGGGTTAGGGTTAGGGTTGCGCTAGGGTTAGGGTTAGGGTTTGAGCTAGGGTTAGGGTTAGGGTTAGGGTTTGAGCTAGGGTTAGGGTTAGGGTTAGGGTTTGAGCTAGGGTTAGGGTTAGGGTTAGGGTTGAGTTAGGGTTAGGGTTAGGGTTAGGGTTTGAGCTAGGGTTAGGGTTAGGGTTAGGGTTTGAGCTAGGGTTAGGGTTAGGGTTTGAGCTAGGGTTAGGGTTAGGGTTAGGGTTTGAGCTAGGGTTAGTGTTAGGGTTAGGGTTTGAGCTAGGGTTAGGGGTAGGGTTAGGGCTGAGCTAGGGTTAGGGTTAGGGTTTGAACTAGGGTTAGGGTTAGGGTTTGAGCTAGGGTTAGGGTTTGAGCTAGGGTTAGGGTTTGAGCTAGGGTTAGGGTTTGAGCTAGGGTTAGGGTTAGGGTTTGAGCTAGGGTTAGGGTTAGGGTTAGGGTTTGAGCTAGGATTAGGGTTAGGGTTAGGGTTGAGCTAGGGTTAGGGTTAGGGTTTGAGCTAGGGTTAGGGTTAGGGTTTGAGCTAGGGATAGGGTTAGGGTTTGAGCTAGGGTTAGGGTTAGGGTTAGGGTTTGAGCTAGGGTTAGGGTTTGAGCTAGGGTTAGGGTTAGGGTTAGGGTTTGAGCTAGGGTTAGGGTTAGGGTTAGGGTTGAGCTAGGGTTAGGGTTAGGGTTTGAGCTAGGGTTAGGGTTAGGGTTAGGGTTTGAGCTAGGGTTAGGGTTAGGGTTGAGCTAGGGTTAGGGTTAGGGTTTGAGCTAGGGTTAGGGTTAGGGTTAGGGTTTGAGCTAGGGTTAGGGTTAGGGTTAGGGCTGAGCTAGGGTTAGGGTTAGGGTTTGAACTAGGGTTAGGGTTAGGGTTTGAGCTAGGGTTAGGGTTTGAGCTAGGGTTAGGGTTTGAGCTAGGGTTAGGGTTTGAGCTAGGGTTAGGGTTAGGGTTTGAGCTAGGGTTAGGGTTAGGGTTTGAGCTAGGGTTAGGGTTAGGTTTTGAGCTAGGGTTAGGGTTGAGCTAGGGTTAGGGTTAGGGTTTGAGCTAGGGTTAGGGTTAGGGTTAGGGTTTGAGCTAGGGTTAGGGTTAGGGTTGAGCTAGGGTTAGGGTTAGGGTTTGAGCTAGGGTTAGGGTTAGGGTTAGGGTTTGAGCTACGGTTAGGGTTAGGGTTTGAGCTAGGGTTAGGGTTAGGGTTAGGGTTTGAGCTAGGTTTAGGGTTAGGGTTAGGGTTTGAGCTAGGGTTAGGGTTAGGGTTTGAGCTAGGGTTAGGGTTAGGGTTTGAGCTAGGGTTAGGGTTAGGGTTAGGGTTTGAGCTAGGGTTAGGGTTTGAGCTAGGGTTAGGGTTAGGGTTAGGGTTTGAGCTAGGGTTAGGGTTAGGGTTAGGGTTGAGCTAGGGTTAGGGTTAGGGTTTGAGCTAGGGTTAGGGTTAAGGTTAGGGTTTGAGCTAGGGTTAGGGTTAGGGTTTGAGCTAGGGTTAGGGTTAGGGTTAGGGTTTGAGCTAGGGTTAGGGTTAGGGTTGAGCTAGGGTTAGGGTTAGGGTTTGAGCTAGGGTTAGGGTTAGGGTTTGAGCTAGGATTAGGGTTAGGGTTAGGGTTTGAGCTAGGGTTAGGGTTAGGGTTAGGGTTTGAGCTAGGGTTAGGGTTAGGGTTAGGGTTGAGCTAGGGTTAGGGTTAGGGTTTGAGCTAGGGTTAGGGTTAGGGTTTGAGCTAGGGTTAGGGTTAGGGTTAGGGTTGAGTTAGGGTTAGGGTTAGGGTTAGGGTTTGAGCTAGGGTTAGGGTTAGGGTTAGGGTTTGAGCTAGGGTTAGGGTTAGGGTTTGAGCTAGGGTTAGGGTTAGGGTTAGGGTTTGAGCTAGGGTTAGTGTTAGGGTTAGGGTTTGAGCTAGGGTTAGGGGTAGGGTTAGGGCTGAGCTAGGGTTAGGGTTAGGGTTTGAACTAGGGTTAGGGTTAGGGTTTGAGCTAGGGTTAGGGTTTGAGCTAGGGTTAGGGTTTGAGCTAGGGTTAGGGTTTGAGCTAGGGTTAGGGTTAGGGTTTGAGCTAGGGTTAGGGATAGGGTTAGGGTTTGAGCTAGGATTAGGGTTAGGGTTAGGGTTGAGCTAGGGTTAGGGTTAGGGTTTGAGCTAGGGTTAGGGTTAGGGTTTGAGCTAGGGATAGGGTTAGGGTTAGGGTTTGAGCTAGGGTTAGGGTTAGGGTTAGGGTTTGAGCTAGGGTTAGGGTTTGAGCTAGGGTTAGGGTTAGGGTTAGGGTTTGAGCTAGGGTTAGGGTTAGGGTTAGGGTTGAGCTAGGGTTAGGGTTAGGGTTTGAGCTAGGGTTAGGGTTAGGGTTAGGGTTTGAGCTAGGGTTAGGGTTAGGGTTGAGCTAGGGTTAGGGTTAGGGTTTGAGCTAGGGTTAGGGTTAGGGTTAGGGTTTGAGCTAGGGTTAGGGTTAGGGTTAGGGCTGAGCTAGGGTTAGGGTTAGGGTTTGAACTAGGGTTAGGGTTAGGGTTTGAGCTAGGGTTAGGGTTTGAGCTAGGGTTAGGGTTTGAGCTAGGGTTAGGGTTTGAGCTAGGGTTAGGGTTAGGGTTTGAGCTAGGGTTAGGGTTAGGGTTTGAGCTAGGGTTAGGGTTAGGTTTTGAGCTAGGGTTAGGGTTGAGCTAGGGTTAGGGTTAGGGTTTGAGCTAGGGTTAGGGTTAGGGTTAGGGTTTGAGCTAGGGTTAGGGTTAGGGTTGAGCTAGGGTTAGGGTTAGGGTTTGAGCTAGGGTTAGGGTTAGGGTTAGGGTTTGAGCTACGGTTAGGGTTAGGGTTTGAGCTAGGGTTAGGGTTAGGGTTAGGGTTTGAGCTAGGTTTAGGGTTAGGGTTAGGGTTTGAGCTAGGGTTAGGGTTAGGGTTTGAGCTAGGGTTAGGGTTAGGGTTTGAGCTAGGGTTAGGGTTAGGGTTAGGGTTTGAGCTAGGGTTAGGGTTTGAGCTAGGGTTAGGG
Source organism: Chaunax sp. Z400 (assembly GCA_037577475.1). Lineage (NCBI taxonomy): Eukaryota > Metazoa > Chordata > Actinopteri > Lophiiformes > Chaunacidae > Chaunax > Chaunax sp. Z400. Next base: position 4,569,011 of record CM075202.1, read on the forward strand.
TTAGGGTTAGGGTTTGAGCTAGGGTTAGGGTTAGGGTTAGGGTTGAGCTAGGGTTAGGGTTAGGGTTTGAGCTAGGGTTAGGGTTAAGGTTAGGGTTTGAGCTAGGGTTAGGGTTAGGGTTTGAGCTAGGGTTAGGGTTAGGGTTAGGGTTTGAGCTAGGGTTAGGGTTAGGGTTGAGCTAGGGTTAGGGTTAGGGTTTGAGCTAGGGTTAGGGTTAGGGTTTGAGCTAGGATTAGGGTTAGGGTTAGGGTTTGAGCTAGGGTTAGGGTTAGGGTTAGGGTTTGAGCTAGGGTTAGGGTTAGGGTTAGGGTTGAGCTAGGGTTAGGGTTAGGGTTTGAGCTAGGGTTAGGGTTAGGGTTTGAGCTAGGGTTAGGGTTAGGGTTAGGGTTTGAGCTAGGGTTAGGGTTAGGGTTAGGGTTTGAGCTAGGGTTAGGGTTAGGGTTAGGGTTGAGTTAGGGTTAGGGTTAGGGTTAGGGTTTGAGCTAGGGTTAGGGTTAGGGTTAGGGTTGCGCTAGGGTTAGGGTTAGGGTTTGAGCTAGGGTTAGGGTTAGGGTTAGGATTTGAGCTAGGGTTAGGGTTAGGGTTGAGCTAGGGTTAGGGTTAGGGTTTGAGCTAGGGTTAGGGTTAGGGTTTGAGCTAGGGTTAGGGTTAGGGTTTGAGCTAGGGTAGGGTTTGAGCTAGGGTTAGGGTTAGGGTTACGGTTTGAGCTAGGGTTAGGGTTAGGGTTAGGGTTGCGCTAGGGTTAGGGTTAGGGTTTGAGCTAGGGTTAGGGTTAGGGTTAGGGTTTGAGCTAGGGTTAGGGTTAGGGTTAGGGTTTGAGCTAGGGTTAGGGTTAGGGTTAGGGTTGAGTTAGGGTTAGGGTTAGGGTTAGGGTTTGAGCTAGGGTTAGGGTTAGGGTTAGGGTTTGAGCTAGGGTTAGGGTTAGGGTTTGAGCTAGGGTTAGGGTTAGGGTTAGGGTTTGAGCTAGGGTTAGGGTTAGGGTTAGGGTTTGAGCTAGGGTTAGTGGTAGGGTTAGGGCTGAGCTAGGGTTAGGGTTAGGGTTTGAACTAGGGTTAGGGTTAGGGTTTGAGCTAGGGTTAGGGTTTGAGCTAGGGTTAGGGTTTGAGCTAGGGTTAGGGTTAGGGTTTGAGCTAGGGTTAGGGTTAGGGTTAGGGTTTGAGCTAGGGTTAGGGTTAGGGTTAGGGTTTGAGCTAGGGTTAGGGTTAGGGTTAGGGCTGAGCTAGGGTTAGGGTTAGGGTTTGAACTAGGGTTAGGGTTAGGGTTTGAGCTAGGGTTAGGGTTTGAGCTAGAGTTAGGGTTTGAGCTAGGGTTAGGGTTTGAGCTAGGGTTAGGGTTAGGGTTTGAGCTAGGGTTAGGGTTAGGGTTTGAGCTAGGGTTAGGGTTAGGGTTTGAGCTAGGGTTAGGGTTAGGGTTAGGGTTTGAGCTAGGATTAGGGTTAGGGTTAGGGTTGAGCTAGGGTTAGGGTTAGGGTTTGAGCTAGGGTTAGGGTTAGGGTTTGAGCTAGGGTTAGGGTTAGGGTTAGGGTTTGAGCTAGGGTTAGGGTTAGGGTTAGGGTTTGAGCTAGGGTTAGGGTTTGAGCTAGGGTTAGGGTTAGGGTGAGGGTTTGAGCTAGGGTTAGGGTTAGGGTTAGGGTTGAGCTAGGGTTAGGGTTAGGGTTTGAGCTACGGTTAGGGTTAGGGTTAGGGTTTGAGCTAGGGTTAGGGTTAGGGTTGAGCTAGGGTTAGGGTTAGGGTTTGAGCTAGGGTTAGGGTTAGGGTTAGGGTTTGAGCTAGGGTTAGGGTTAGGGTTTGAGCTAGGGTTAGGGTTAGGGTTAGGGTTTGAGCTAGGTTTAGGGTTAGGGTTAGGGTTTGAGCTAGGGTTAGGGTTAGGGTTTGAGCTAGGGTTAAGGTTAGGGTTTGAGCTAGGGTTAGGGTTAGGATTAGGGTTTGAGCTAGGGTTAGGGTTTGAGCTAGGGTTAGGGTTAGGGTTAGGGTTTGAGCTAGGGTTAGGGTTAGGGTTAGGGTTGAGCTAGGGTTAGGGTTTGAGCTAGGGTTAGGGTTAAGGTTAGGGTTTGAGCTAGGGTTAGGGTTAGGGTTTGAGCTAGGGTTAGGGTTAGGGTTAGGGTTTGAGCTAGGGTTAGGGTTAGGGTTGAGCTAGGGTTAGGGTTAGGGTTTGAGCTAGGGTTAGGGTTAGGGTTTGAGCTAGGATTAGGGTTAGGGTTAGGGTTGAGCTAGGGTTAGGGTTAGGGTTTGAGCTAGGGTTAGGGTTAGGGTTTGAGCTAGGGTTAGGGTTAGGATTAGGGTTTGAGCTAGGGTTAGGGTTAGGGTTAGGGTTTGAGCTAGGGTTAGGGTTTGAGCTAGGGTTAGGGTTAGTGTTAGGGTTGAGCTAGGGTTAGGGTTAGGGTTTGAGCTAGGGTTAGGGTTAGGGTTTGAGCTAGGGTTAGGGTTAGGGTTAGGGTTTGAGCTAGAGTTAGGGTTAGGGTTAGGGTTTGAGCTAGGGTTAGGGTTTGAGCTAGGGTTAGGGTTAGGGTTTGAGCTAGGGTTAGGGTTAGGGTTAGGGTTGAGCTAGGGTTAGGGTTAGGGTTTGAGCTAGGGTTAGGGTTAGGGTTTGAGCTAGGGTTAGGGTTAGGGTTAGGGTTTGAGCTAGGGTTAGGGTTAGGGTTGAGCTAGGGTTAGGGTTAGGGTTTGAGCTAGGGTTAGGGTTAGGGTTAGGGTTTGAGCTAGGGTTAGGGTTAGGGTTGAGCTAGGGTTAGGGTTAGGGTTTGAGCTAGGGTTAGGGTTAGGGTTAGGGTTTGAGCTAGGGTTAGGGTTAGGGTTAGGGCTGAGCTAGGGTTAGGGTTAGGGTTTGAACTAGGTTTAGGGTTAGGGTTTGAGCTAGGGTTAGGGTTTGAGCTAGGGTTAGGGTTAGGGTTAGGGTTTGAGCTAGGGTTAGGGTTAGGGTTAGGGTTTGAGCTAGGGTTAGGGTTAGGGTTAGGGTTTGAGCTAGGGTTAGGGTTAGGGTTAAGGCTGAGCTAGGGTTAGGGTTAGGGTTTGAACTAGGGTTAGGGTGAGGGTTTGAGCTAGGGTTAGGGTTTGAGCTAGGGTTAGGGTTTGAGCTAGGGTTAGGGTTAGGGTTTGAGCTAGGGTTAGGGTTAGGGTTTGAGTTAGGGTTAGGGTTTGAGCTAGGGTTAGGGTTAGGGTTAGGGTTTGAGCTAGGATTAGGGTTAGGGTTAGGGTTGAGCTAGGGTTAGGGTTAGGGTTAGGGTTTGAGCTAGGGTTAGGGTTAGGGTTTGAGCTAGGGTTAGGGTTAGGGTTTGAGCTAGGGTGAGGGTTTGAGCTAGGGTTAGGGTTAGGGTTAGGGTTAGGGTTTGAGCTAGGGTTAGGGTTAGGGTTAGGGTTGAGTTAGGGTTAGGGTTAGGGTTAGGGTTTGAGCTAGGGTTAGGGTTAGGTTTAGGGTTTGAGCTAGGGTTAGGGTTAGGGTTAGGGCTGAGCTAGGGTTAGGGTTAGGGTTTGAACTAGGGTTAGGGTTAGGGTTTGAGCTAGGGTTAGGGTTTGAGCTAGGGTTAGGGTTTGAGCTAGGGTTAGGGTTTGAGCTAGGGTTAGGGTTAGTGTTAGGGTTGAGCTAGGGTTAGGGTTAGGGTTTGAGCTAGGGTTAGGGTTAGGGTTTGAGCTAGGGTTAGGGTTAGGGTTAGGGTTTGAGCTAGGGTTAGGGTTAGGGTTAGGGTTTGAGCTAGGGTTAGGGTTTGAGCTAGGGTTAGGGTTAGGGTTAGGGTTTGAGCTAGGGTTAGGGTTAGGGTTAGGGTTGAGCTAGGGTTAGGGTTAGGGTTTGAGCTAGGGTTAGGGTTAGGGTTTGAGCTAGGGTTAGGGTTAGGGTTAGGGTTTGAGCTAGGGTTAGGGTTAGGGTTGAGCTAGGGTTAGGGTTAGGGTTTGAGCTAGGGTTAGGGTTAGGGTTAGGGTTTGAGCTAGGGTTAGGGTTAGGGTTGAGCTAGGGTTAGGGTTAGGGTTTGAGCTAGGGTTAGGGTTAGGGTTAGGGTTTGAGCTAGGGTTAGGGTTAGGGTTAGGGCTGAGCTAGGGTTAGGGTTAGGGTTTGAACTAGGCTTAGGGTTAGGGTTTGAGCTAGGGTTAGGGTTTGAGCTAGGGTTAGGGTTAGTGTTAGGGTTTGAGCTAGGGTTAGGGTTAGGGTTAGGGTTTGAGCTAGGGTTAGGGTTAGGGTTAGGGTTTGAGCTAGGGTTAGGGTTAGGGTTAAGGCTGAGCTAGGGTTAGGGTTAGGGTTTGAACTAGGGTTAGGGTTAGGGTTTGAGCTAGGGTTAGGGTTTGAGCTAGGGTTAGGGTTAGGGTTAGGGTTGAGTTAGGGTTAGGGTTAGGGTTTGAGCTAGGGTTAGGGTTAGGGTTGCGTTAGGGTTAGGGTTAGGGTTAGGGTTTGAGCTAGGGTTAGGGTTAGGGTTAGGGTTTGAGCTAGGGTTAGGGTTAGGGTTTGAGCTAGGGTTAGGGTTAGGGTTAGGGTTTGAGCTAGGGTTAGGGTTAGGGTTTGAGCTAGGGTTAGGGTTAGGGTTAGGGCTGAGCTAGGGTTAGGGTTAGGGTTAGGGTTTGAGCTAGGGTGAGGGTTTGAGCTAGGGTTAGGGTTAGGGTTTGAGCTAGGGTTAGGGTTAGGGTTAGGGTTTGAGCTAGGGTTAGGGTTAGGGTTGAGCTAGGGTTAGGGTTAGGGTTTGAGCTAGGGTTAGGGTTAGGGTTTGAGCTAGGGTTAGGGTTAGGGTTAGGGTTTGAGCTAGGGTTAGGGATAGGGTTTGAGCTAGGGTTAGGGTTAGGGTTAGGGCTGAGCTAGGGTTAGGGTTAAGGTTTGAGCTAGGGTTAGGGTTGTCTTTACGACCTTCCGTTCCAGAGCTACGTCACTTCCTTTCACTTACAAAGCTGTATCTCAGGAACGGAAGGTCGTAGAGACTCGGGGACTAGTCTGGCGTGTTCAGAGACGCCGAAATATGTCTGACGGATCATGGTTCCGAATCTCTACGACCTTCCGTTCCCGAGTTATACTTAAGTTTATTTTCCCATTGAAGTGAATGGGGTTTGGTGCGCCTATAGTGAATGTGTGTATCTCGGCAACGGAAGGTCGTAGAGACTCGGGGACAAGTCTGGCGTGTTCAGAGACGCCGAAATATGTCTGACGGATCATGGTTCCGAATCTCTACGACCTTCCGTTCCCGAGTTATACTTAAGTTTATTTTCCCATTGAAGTGAATGGGGTTTGGTGCGCCTATAGTGAATGTGTGTATCTCGGCAACGGAAGGTCGTAGAGACTCGGGGATAAGTCTGGCGTGTTCAGAGACGCCGAAATATGTCTGACGGATCATGGTTCCGAATCTCTACGACCTTCCGTTCCCGAGTTATACTTAAGTTTATTTTCCCATTGAAGTGAATGGGGTTTGGTGCGCCTATAGTGAATGTGTGTATCTCGGCAACGGAAGGTCGTAGAGACTCGGGGACAAGTCTGGCGTGTTCAGAGACGCCGAAATATGTCTGACGGATCATGGTTCCGAATCTCTACGACCTTCCGTTCCCGAGTTATACTTAAGTTTATTTTCCCATTGAAGTGAATGGGGTTTGGTGCGCCTATAGTGAATGTGTGTATCTCGGCAACGGAAGGTCGTAGAGACTCGGGGACAAGTCTGGCGTGTTCAGAGACGCCGAAATATGTCTGACGGATCATGGTTCCGAATCTCTACGACCTTCCGTTCCCGAGTTATACTTAAGTTTATTTTCCCATTGAGGTGAATGGGGTTTGGTGCGCCTATAGTGAATGTGTGTATCTCGGCAACGGAAGGTCGTACAGACTCGGGACTAATGTCCGTCTAGGGGTTTATGTGGTCTCTGAGAACGCCAGTCTTTGTCCCGAGTCTCTACGACCTTCCGTTCCCGAGATTTGACATGTCCAGTAGCGGCGTATTTTGAATAGCTGTATCTCTGCAACGGAAGGTCGTAGAGACTCGGGGACAAGTCTGTCGTGTTCAGAGACCCCGAATTATAGCAGACGGAGCTTGGTCCCGAGTCTGTACGACCTTCCGTCCCCGAGTTATAGACCGAAATGTGTCCCCCATTGGAATGAATGGGTGCCGGATGGAGTGAAAATTTCAGTGTTGAGGCCAAAATCATGTTTCCAGGAAGTGTGTAGGAGCACGTTTCAGGCCATTTGGAGCTGATTGGTACCATTTGTGGAGTAACTTTTTTTGAACCCATACTTACTTCTATGGGTTTAGGCTAGGGTTAGGGTTAGGGTTTGAGCTAGGGCTGGGGTTAGGGTTTGAGCTAGGGTTAGGGTTAGGGTTTGAGCTAGTGTTAGGGTTAGGGTTTGAGCTAGGGTTAGGGTTAGGGTTAGGGTTTGAGCTAGGGTTAGGGTTAGGGTTTGAGCTAGGGTTAGGGTTAGGGTTTGAGCTAGGGTTAGGGTTAGGGTTTGAGCTAGGGTTAGGGTTTGAGCTAGGGTTAGGGTTAGGGTTAGGGTTAGGGTTTGAGCTAGGGTTAGGGTTAGGGTTAGGGTTTAAGCTAGGGTGAGGGTTTGAGCTAGGGTTAGGGTTAGGGTTTGAGCTAGGGTTAGGGTTAGGGTTAGGGTTTGAGCTAGGGTTAGGGTTAGGGTTGAGCTAGGGTTAGGGTTAGGGTTTGAGCTAGGGTTAGGGTTAGGGTTTGAGCTAGGGTTAGGGTTAGGGTTTGAGCTAGGGTTAGGGTTTGAGCTAGGGTTAGGGTTAGGGTTAGGGTTTGAGCTAGGGTTAGGGTTAGGGTTAGGGTTGCGCTAGGGTTAGGGTTAGGGTTGAGTTAGGGTTAGGGTTAGGGTTAGGGTTTGAGCTAGGGTTAGGGTTAGGGTTAGGGTTTGAGCTAGGGTTAGGGTTAGGGTTTGAGCTAGGGTTAGGGTTAGGGTTAGGGCTGAGCTAGGGTTAGGGTTAGGGTTTGAACTAGGGTTAGGGTTAGGGTTTGAGCTAGGGTTAGGGTTAGGGTTAGGGTTTGAGCTAGGGTTAGGGTTAGGGTTAGGGCTGAGCTAGGGTTAGGGTTAGGGTTTGAACTAGGGTTAGGGTTAGGGTTTGAGCTAGGGTTAGGGTTTGAGCTAGGGTTAGGGTTTGAGCTAGGGTTAGGGTTTGAGCTAGGGTTAGGGTTAGGGTTTGAGCTAGGGTTAGGGTTAGGGTTAGGGTTTGAGCTAGGGTTAGGGTTAGGGTTAGGGTTTGAGCTAGGGTTAGGGTTAGGGTTAGGGCTGAGCTAGGGTTAGGGTTAGGGTTTGAACTAGGGTTAGGGTTAGGGTTTGAGCTAGGGTTAGGGTTTGAGCTAGGGTTAGGGTTTGAGCTAGGGTTAGGGTTTGAGCTAGGGTTAGGGTTAGGGTTTGAGCTAGGGTTAGGGTTAGGGTTTGAGCTAGGGTTAGGGTTAGGGTTTGAGCTAGGGTTAGGGTTAGGGTTAGGGTTTGAGCTAGGATTAGGGTTAGGGTTAGGGTTGAGCTAGGGTTAGGGTTAGGGTTTGAGCTAGGGTTAGGGTTAGGGTTTGAGCTAGGGTTAGGGTTAGGGTTAGGGTTTGAGCTAGGGTTAGGGTTCGGGTTAGGGTTTGAGCTAGGGTTAGGGTTTGAGCTAGGGTTAGGGTTAGGGTTAGGGTTTGAGCTAGGGTTAGGGTTAGGGTTAGGGTTGAGCTAGGGTTAGGGTTAGGGTTTGAGCTAGGGTTAGGGTTAGGGTTAGGGTTTGAGCTAGGGTTAGGGTTAGGGTTGAGCTAGGGTTAGGGTTAGGGTTTGAGCTAGGGTTAGGGTTAGGGTTAGGGTTTGAGCTAGGGTTAGGGTTAGGGTTTGAGCTAGGGTTAGGGTTAGGGTTAGGGTTTGAGCTAGGGTTAGGGTTTGAGCTAGGGTTAGGGTTAGGGTTAGGGTTTGAGCTAGGGTTAGGGTTAGGGTTAGGGTTGAGCTAGGGTTAGGGTTAGGGTTTGAGCTAGGGTTAGGGTTAAGGTTAGGGTTTGAGCTAGGGTTAGGGTTAGGGTTTGAGCTAGGGTTAGGGTTAGGGTTAGGGTTTGAGCTAGGGTTAGGGTTAGGGTTGAGCTAGGGTTAGGGTTAGGGTTTGAGCTAGGGTTAGGGTTAGGGTTTGAGCTAGGATTAGGGTTAGGGTTAGGGTTTGAGCTAGGGTTAGGGTTAGGGTTAGGGTTTGAGCTAGGGTTAGGGTTAGGGTTAGGGTTGAGCTAGGGTTAGGGTTAGGGTTTGAGCTAGGGTTAGGGTTAGGGTTTGAGCTAGGGTTAGGGTTAGGGTTAGGGTTTGAGCTAGGGTTAGGGTTAGGGTTAGGGTTTGAGCTAGGGTTAGGGTTAGGGTTAGGGTTGAGTTAGGGTTAGGGTTAGGGTTAGGGTTTGAGCTAGGGTTAGGGTTAGGGTTAGGGTTGCGCTAGGGTTAGGGTTAGGGTTTGAGCTAGGGTTAGGGTTAGGGTTAGGATTTGAGCTAGGGTTAGGGTTAGGGTTGAGCTAGGGTTAGGGTTAGGGTTTGAGCTAGGGTTAGGGTTAGGGTTTGAGCTAGGGTTAGGGTTAGGGTTTGAGCTAGGGTAGGGTTTGAGCTAGGGTTAGGGTTAGGGTTACGGTTTGAGCTAGGGTTAGGGTTAGGGTTAGGGTTGCGCTAGGGTTAGGGTTAGGGTTTGAGCTAGGGTTAGGGTTAGGGTTAGGGTTTGAGCTAGGGTTAGGGTTAGGGTTAGGGTTTGAGCTAGGGTTAGGGTTAGGGTTAGGGTTGAGTTAGGGTTAGGGTTAGGGTTAGGGTTTGAGCTAGGGTTAGGGTTAGGGTTAGGGTTTGAGCTAGGGTTAGGGTTAGGGTTTGAGCTAGGGTTAGGGTTAGGGTTAGGGTTTGAGCTAGGGTTAGGGTTAGGGTTAGGGTTTGAGCTAGGGTTAGGGGTAGGGTTAGGGCTGAGCTAGGGTTAGGGTTAGGGTTTGAACTAGGGTTAGGGTTAGGGTTTGAGCTAGGGTTAGGGTTTGAGCTAGGGTTAGGGTTTGAGCTAGGGTTAGGGTTAGGGTTTGAGCTAGGGTTAGGGTTAGGGTTAGGGTTTGAGCTAGGGTTAGGGTTAGGGTTAGGGTTTGAGCTAGGGTTAGGGTTAGGGTTAGGGCTGAGCTAGGGTTAGGGTTAGGGTTTGAACTAGGGTTAGGGTTAGGGTTTGAGCTAGGGTTAGGGTTTGAGCTAGAGTTAGGGTTTGAGCTAGGGTTAGGGTTTGAGCTAGGGTTAGGGTTAGGGTTTGAGCTAGGGTTAGGGTTAGGGTTTGAGCTAGGGTTAGGGTTAGGGTTTGAGCTAGGGTTAGGGTTAGGGTTAGGGTTTGAGCTAGGATTAGGGTTAGGGTTAGGGTTGAGCTAGGGTTAGGGTTAGGGTTTGAGCTAGGGTTAGGGTTAGGGTTTGAGCTAGGGTTAGGGTTAGGGTTAGGGTTTGAGCTAGGGTTAGGGTTAGGGTTAGGGTTTGAGCTAGGGTTAGGGTTTGAGCTAGGGTTAGGGTTAGGGTGAGGGTTTGAGCTAGGGTTAGGGTTAGGGTTAGGGTTGAGCTAGGGTTAGGGTTAGGGTTTGAGCTACGGTTAGGGTTAGGGTTAGGGTTTGAGCTAGGGTTAGGGTTAGGGTTGAGCTAGGGTTAGGGTTAGGGTTTGAGCTAGGGTTAGGGTTAGGGTTAGGGTTTGAGCTAGGGTTAGGGTTAGGGTTTGAGCTAGGGTTAGGGTTAGGGTTAGGGTTTGAGCTAGGTTTAGGGTTAGGGTTAGGGTTTGAGCTAGGGTTAGGGTTAGGGTTTGAGCTAGGGTTAAGGTTAGGGTTTGAGCTAGGGTTAGGGTTAGGATTAGGGTTTGAGCTAGGGTTAGGGTTTGAGCTAGGGTTAGGGTTAGGGTTAGGGTTAGGGTTTGAGCTAGGGTTAGGGTTAGGGTTAGGGTTGAGCTAGGGTTAGGGTTTGAGCTAGGGTTAGGGTTAAGGTTAGGGTTTGAGCTAGGGTTAGGGTTAGGGTTTGAGCTAGGGTTAGGGTTAGGGTTAGGGTTTGAGCTAGGGTTAGGGTTAGGGTTGAGCTAGGGTTAGGGTTAGGGTTTGAGCTAGGGTTAGGGTTAGGGTTTGAGCTAGGATTAGGGTTAGGGTTAGGGTTGAGCTAGGGTTAGGGTTAGGGTTTGAGCTAGGGTTAGGGTTAGGGTTTGAGCTAGGGTTAGGGTTAGGATTAGGGTTTGAGCTAGGGTTAGGGTTAGGGTTAGGGTTTGAGCTAGGGTTAGGGTTTGAGCTAGGGTTAGGGTTAGTGTTAGGGTTGAGCTAGGGTTAGGGTTAGGGTTTGAGCTAGGGTTAGGGTTAGGGTTTGAGCTAGGGTTAGGGTTAGGGTTAGGGTTTGAGCTAGAGTTAGGGTTAGGGTTAGGGTTTGAGCTAGGGTTAGGGTTTGAGCTAGGGTTAGGGTTAGGGTTTGAGCTAGGGTTAGGGTTAGGGTTAGGGTTGAGCTAGGGTTAGGGTTAGGGTTTGAGCTAGGGTTAGGGTTAGGGTTTGAGCTAGGGTTAGGGTTAGGGTTAGGGTTTGAGCTAGGGTTAGGGTTAGGGTTGAGCTAGGGTTAGGGTTAGGGTTTGAGCTAGGGTTAGGGTTAGGGTTAGGGTTTGAGCTAGGGTTAGGGTTAGGGTTGAGCTAGGGTTAGGGTTAGGGTTTGAGCTAGGGTTAGGGTTAGGGTTAGGGTTTGAGCTAGGGTTAGGGTTAGGGTTAGGGCTGAGCTAGGGTTAGGGTTAGGGTTTGAACTAGGTTTAGGGTTAGGGTTTGAGCTAGGGTTAGGGTTTGAGCTAGGGTTAGGGTTAGGGTTAGGGTTTGAGCTAGGGTTAGGGTTAGGGTTAGGGTTTGAGCTAGGGTTAGGGTTAGGGTTAGGGTTTGAGCTAGGGTTAGGGTTAGGGTTAAGGCTGAGCTAGGGTTAGGGTTAGGGTTTGAACTAGGGTTAGGGTGAGGGTTTGAGCTAGGGTTAGGGTTTGAGCTAGGGTTAGGGTTTGAGCTAGGGTTAGGGTTAGGGTTTGAGCTAGGGTTAGGGTTAGGGTTTGAGTTAGGGTTAGGGTTTGAGCTAGGGTTAGGGTTAGGGTTAGGGTTTGAGCTAGGATTAGGGTTAGGGTTAGGGTTGAGCTAGGGTTAGGGTTAGGGTTAGGGTTTGAGCTAGGGTTAGGGTTAGGGTTTGAGCTAGGGTTAGGGTTAGGGTTTGAGCTAGGGTTAGGGTTTGAGCTAGGGTTAGGGTTAGGGTTAGGGTTAGGGTTTGAGCTAGGGTTAGGGTTAGGGTTAGGGTTGAGTTAGGGTTAGGGTTAGGGTTAGGGTTTGAGCTAGGGTTAGGGTTAGGTTTAGGGTTTGAGCTAGGGTTAGGGTTAGGGTTAGGGCTGAGCTAGGGTTAGGGTTAGGGTTTGAACTAGGGTTAGGGTTAGGGTTTGAGCTAGGGTTAGGGTTTGAGCTAGGGTTAGGGTTTGAGCTAGGGTTAGGGTTAGGGTTTGAGCTAGGGTTAGGGTTAGGGTTAGGGTTTGAGCTAGGGTTAGGGTTAGGGTTGAGCTAGGGTTAGGGTTAGGGTTTGAGCTAGGGTTAGGGTTAGGGTTAGGGTTTGAGCTAGGGTTAGGGTTAGGGTTAGGGCTGAGCTAGGGTTAGGGTTAGGGTTTGAACTAGGCTTAGGGTTAGGGTTTGAGCTAGGGTTAGGGTTTGAGCTAGGGTTAGGGTTAGTGTTAGGGTTTGAGCTAGGGTTAGGGTTAGGGTTAGGGTTTGAGCTAGGGTTAGGGTTAGGGTTAGGGTTTGAGCTAGGGTTAGGGTTAGGGTTAAGGCTGAGCTAGGGTTAGGGTTAGGGTTTGAACTAGGGTTAGGGTTAGGGTTTGAGCTAGGGTTAGGGTTTGAGCTAGGGTTAGGGTTTGAGCTAGGGTTAGGGTTTGAGCTAGGGTTAGGGTTAGGGTTTGAGCTAGGGTTAGGGTTAGGGTTTGAGTTAGGGTTAGGGTTTGAGCTAGGGTTAGGGTTAGGGTTAGGGTTTGAGCTAGGATTAGGGTTAGGGTTAGGGTTGAGCTAGGGTTAGGGTTAGGGTTAGGGTTTGAGCTAGGGTTAGGGTTAGGGTTTGAGCTAGGGTTAGGGTTAGGGTTTGAGCTAGGGTTAGGGTTTGAGCTAGGGTTAGGGTTAGGGTTAGGGTTAGGGTTTGAGCTAGGGTTAGGGTTAGGGTTAGGGTTGAGTTAGGGTTAGGGTTAGGGTTAGGGTTTGAGCTAGGGTTAGGGTTAGGGTTAGGGTTTGAGCTAGGGTTAGGGTTAGGGTTAGGGCTGAGCTAGGGTTAGGGTTAGGGTTTGAACTAGGGTTAGGGTTAGGGTTTGAGCTAGGGTTAGGGTTTGAGCTAGGGTTAGGGTTAGGGTTTGAGCTAGGGTTAGGGTTAGGGTTTGAGCTAGGGTTAGGGTTAGGGTTTGAGCTAGGGTTAGGGTTAGGGTTAGGGTTGAGTTAGGGTTAGGGTTAGGGTTAGGGTTTGAGCTAGGGTCAGGGTTAGGGTTAGGGTTGCGCTAGGGTTAGGGTTAGGGTTTGAGCTAGGGTTAGGGTTAGGGTTGAGCTAGGGTTAGGGTTAGGGTTTGAGCTAGGGTTAGGGTTAGGGTTTGAGCTAGGGTTAGGGTTAGGGTTTGAGCTAGGGTTAGGGTTTGAGCTAGGGTTAGGGTTAGGGTTACGGTTTGAGCTAGGGTTAGGGTTAAGGTTAGGGTTGCGCTAGGGTTAGGGTTAGGGTTTGAGCTAGGGTTAGGGTTAGGGTTAGGGTTTGAGCTAGGGTTAGGGTTAGGGTTAGGGTTTGAGCTAGGGTTAGGGTTAGGGTTAGGGTTGAGTTAGGGTTAGGGTTAGGGTTAGGGTTTGAGCTAGGGTTAGGGTTAGGGTTAGGGTTTGAGCTAGGGTTAGGGTTAGGGTTTGAGCTAGGGTTAGGGTTAGGGTTAGGGTTTGAGCTAGGGTTAGGGTTAGGGTTAGGGTTAGAGCTAGGGTTAGGGGTAGGGTTAGGGCTGAGTTAGGGTTAGGGTTAGGGTTTGAACTAGGGTTAGGGTTAGGGTTTGAGCTAGGGTTAGGGTTTGAGCTAGGGTTAGGGTTTGAGCTAGGGTTAGGGTTTGAGCTAGGGTTAGGGTTAGGGTTTGAGCTAGGGTTAGGGTTAGGGTTAGGGTTTGAGCTAGGGTTAGGGTTAGGGTTAGGGTTTGAGCTAGGGTTAGGGTTAGGGTTAGGGCTGAGCTAGGGTTAGGGTTAGGGTTTGAACTAGGGTTAGGGTTAGGGTTTGAGCTAGGGTTAGGGTTTGAGCTAGGGTTAGGGTTTGAGCTAGGGTTAGGGTTTGAGCTAGGGTTAGGGTTAGGGTTTGAGCTAGGGTTAGGGTTAGGGTTTGAGCTAGGGTTAGGGTTAGGGTTTGAGCTACGGTTAGGGTTAGGGTTAGGGTTTGAGCTAGGATTAGGGTTAGGGTTAGGGTTGAGCTAGGGTTAGGGTTAGGGTTTGAGCTAGGGTTAGGGTTAGGGTTTGAGCTAGGGTTAGGGTTAGGGTTAGGGTTTGAGCTAGGGTTAGGGTTAGGGTTAGGGTTTGAGCTAGGGTTAGGGTTTGAGCTAGGGTTAGGGTTAGGGTTAGGGTTTGAGCTAGGGTTAGGGTTAGGGTTAGGGTTGAGCTAGGGTTAGGGTTAGGGTTTGAGCTAGGGTTAGGGTTAGGGTTAGGGTTTGAGCTAGGGTTAGGGTTAGGGTTGAGCTAGGGTTAGGGTTAGGGTTTGAGCTAGGGTTAGGGTTAGGGTTAGGGTTTGAGCTAGGGTTAGGGTTAGGGTTTGAGCTAGGGTTCGGGTTAGGGTTAGGGTTTGAGCTAGGGTTAGGGTTAGGGTTAGGGTTGAGTTAGGGTTAGGGTTAGGGTTAGGGTTTGAGCTAGGGTTAGGGTTAGGGTTAGGGTTTGAGCTAGGGTTAGGGTTAGGGTTTGAGCTAGGGTTAGGGTTAGGGTTAGGGTTTGAGCTAGGGTTAGGGTTAGGGTTAGGGTTTGAGCTAGGGTTAGGGGTAGGGTTCGGGCTGAGCTAGGGTTAGGGTTAGGGTTTGAACTAGGGTTAGGGTTAGGGTTTGAGCTAGGGTTAGGGTTTGAGCTAGGGTTAGGGTTTGAGCTAGGGTTAGGGTTTGAGCTAGGGTTAGGGTTAGGGTTTGAGCTAGGGTTAGGGTTAGGGTTAGGGTTTGAGCTAGGGTGAGGGTTAGGGTTAGGGTTTGAGCTAGGGTTAGGGTTAGGGTTAGGGCTGAGCTAGGGTTAGGGTTAGGGTTTGAACTAGGGTTAGGGTTAGGGTTTGAGCTAGGGTTAGGGTTTGAGCTAGGGTTAGGGTTTGAGCTAGGGTTAGGGTTTGAGCTAGGGTTAGGGTTAGGGTTTGAGCTAGGGTTAGGGTTAGGGTTTGAGCTAGGGTTAGGGTTAGGGTTTGAGCTAGGGTTAGGGTTAGGGTTAGGGTTTGAGCTAGGATTAGGGTTAGGGTTAGGGTTGAGCTAGGGTTAGGGTTAGGGTTTGAGCTAGGGTTAGGGTTAGGGTTTGAGCTAGGGTTAGGGTTAGGGTTAGGGTTTGAGCTAGGGTTAGGGTTAGGGTTAGGGTTGAGCTAGGGTTAGGGTTAGGGTTTGAGCTAGGGTTAGGGTTAGGGTTAGGGTTTGAGCTAGGGTTAGGGTTAGGGTTGAGCTAGGGTTAGGGTTAGGGTTTGAGCTAGGGTTAGGGTTAGGGTTAGGGTTTGAGCTAGGGTTAGGGTTAGGGTTTGAGCTAGGGTTAGGGTTAGGGTTAGGGTTTGAGCTAGGTTTAGGGTTAGGGTTAGGGTTTGAGCTAGGGTTAGGGTTAGGGTTTGAGCTAGGGTTAGGGTTAGGGTTTGAGCTAGGGTTAGGGTTAGGGTTAGGGTTTGAGCTAGGGTTAGGGTTTGAGCTAGGGTTACGGTTAGGGTTAGGGTTTGAGCTAGGGTTAGGGTTAGGGTTAGGGTTGAGCTAGGGTTAGGGTTAGGGTTTGAGCTAGGGTTAGGGTTAAGGTTAGGGTTTGAGCTAGGGTTAGGGTTAGGGTTTGAGCTAGGGTTAGGGTTAGGGTTAGGGTTTGAGCTAGGGTTAGGGTTAGGGTTGAGCTAGGGTTAGGGTTAGGGTTTGAGCTAGGATTAGGGTTAGGGTTAGGGTTGAGCTAGGGTTAGGGTTAGGGTTTGAGCTAGGGTTAGGGTTAGGGTTTGAGCTAGGGTTAGGGTTAGGATTAGGGTTTGAGCTAGGGTTAGGGTTAGGGTTAGGGTTTGAGCTAGGGTTAGGGTTTGAGCTAGGGTTAGGGTTAGTGTTAGGGTTGAGCTAGGGTTAGGGTTAGGGTTTGAGCTAGGGTTAGGGTTAGGGTTTGAGCTAGGGTTAGGGTTAGGGTTAGGGTTTGAGCTAGGGTTAGGGTTAGGGTTAGGGTTTGAGCTAGGGTTAGGGTTTGAGCTAGGGTTAGGGTTAGGGTTAGGGTTTGAGCTAGGGTTAGGGTTAGGGTTAGGGTTGAGCTAGGGTTAGGGTTAGGGTTTGAGCTAGGGTTAGGGTTAGGGTTTGAGCTAGGGTTAGGGTTAGGGTTAGGGTTTGAGCTAGGGTTAGGGTTAGGGTTGAGCTAGGGTTAGGGTTAGGGTTTGAGCTAGGGTTAGGGTTAGGGTTAGGGTTTGAGCTAGGGTTAGGGTTAGGGTTGAGCTAGGGTTAGGGTTAGGGTTTGAGCTAGGGTTAGGGTTAGGGTTAGGGTTTGAGCTAGGGTTAGGGTTAGGGTTAGGGCTGAGCTAGGGTTAGGGTTAGGGTTTGAACTAGGCTTAGGGTTAGGGTTTGAGCTAGGGTTAGGGTTTGAGCTAGGGTTAGGGTTAGTGTTAGGGTTTGAGCTAGGGTTAGGGTTAGGGT
This sequence comes from Chaunax sp. Z400, assembly GCA_037577475.1. NCBI lineage: Eukaryota > Metazoa > Chordata > Actinopteri > Lophiiformes > Chaunacidae > Chaunax > Chaunax sp. Z400. The sequence continues at coordinate 4,584,750 of CM075202.1, forward strand.
TAGGGTTTGAGCTAGGGTTAGGGTTAGGGTTAGGGTTTGAGCTAGGGTTAGGGTTAGGGTTAAGGCTGAGCTAGGGTTAGGGTTAGGGTTTGAACTAGGGTTAGGGTTAGGGTTTGAGCTAGGGTTAGGGTTTGAGCTAGGGTTAGGGTTTGAGCTAGGGTTAGGGTTTGAGCTAGGGTTAGGGTTAGGGTTTGAGCTAGGGTTAGGGTTAGGGTTTGAGTTAGGGTTAGGGTTTGAGCTAGGGTTAGGGTTAGGGTTAGGGTTTGAGCTAGGATTAGGGTTAGGGTTAGGGTTGAGCTAGGGTTAGGGTTAGGGTTAGGGTTTGAGCTAGGGTTAGGGTTAGGGTTTGAGCTAGGGTTAGGGTTAGGGTTTGAGCTAGGGTTAGGGTTTGAGCTAGGGTTAGGGTTAGGGTTAGGGTTTGAGCTAGGGTTAGGGTTAGGGTTAGGGTTGAGTTAGGGTTAGGGTTAGGGTTAGGGTTTGAGCTAGGGTTAGGGTTAGGGTTAGGGTTTGAGCTAGGGTTAGGGTTAGGGTTAGGGCTGAGCTAGGGTTAGGGTTAGGGTTTGAACTAGGGTTAGGGTTAGGGTTTGAGCTAGGGTTAGGGTTTGAGCTAGGGTTAGGGTTTGAGCTAGGGTTAGGGTTAGGGTTTGAGCTAGGGTTAGGGTTAGGGTTTGAGCTAGGGTTAGGGTTAGGGTTAGGGTTGAGTTAGGGTTAGGGTTAGGGTTAGGGTTTGAGCTAGGGTCAGGGTTAGGGTTAGGGTTGCGCTAGGGTTAGGGTTAGGGTTTGAGCTAGGGTTAGGGTTAGGGTTGAGCTAGGGTTAGGGTTAGGGTTTGAGCTAGGGTTAGGGTTAGGGTTTGAGCTAGGGTTAGGGTTAGGGTTTGAGCTAGGGTTAGGGTTTGAGCTAGGGTTAGGGTTAGGGTTACGGTTTGAGCTAGGGTTAGGGTTAAGGTTAGGGTTGCGCTAGGGTTAGGGTTAGGGTTTGAGCTAGGGTTAGGGTTAGGGTTAGGGTTTGAGCTAGGGTTAGGGTTAGGGTTAGGGTTTGAGCTAGGGTTAGGGTTAGGGTTAGGGTTGAGTTAGGGTTAGGGTTAGGGTTAGGGTTTGAGCTAGGGTTAGGGTTAGGGTTAGGGTTTGAGCTAGGGTTAGGGTTAGGGTTTGAGCTAGGGTTAGGGTTAGGGTTAGGGTTTGAGCTAGGGTTAGGGTTAGGGTTAGGGTTAGAGCTAGGGTTAGGGGTAGGGTTAGGGCTGAGTTAGGGTTAGGGTTAGGGTTTGAACTAGGGTTAGGGTTAGGGTTTGAGCTAGGGTTAGGGTTTGAGCTAGGGTTAGGGTTTGAGCTAGGGTTAGGGTTTGAGCTAGGGTTAGGGTTAGGGTTTGAGCTAGGGTTAGGGTTAGGGTTAGGGTTTGAGCTAGGGTTAGGGTTAGGGTTAGGGTTTGAGCTAGGGTTAGGGTTAGGGTTAGGGCTGAGCTAGGGTTAGGGTTAGGGTTTGAACTAGGGTTAGGGTTAGGGTTTGAGCTAGGGTTAGGGTTTGAGCTAGGGTTAGGGTTTGAGCTAGGGTTAGGGTTTGAGCTAGGGTTAGGGTTAGGGTTTGAGCTAGGGTTAGGGTTAGGGTTTGAGCTAGGGTTAGGGTTAGGGTTTGAGCTACGGTTAGGGTTAGGGTTAGGGTTTGAGCTAGGATTAGGGTTAGGGTTAGGGTTGAGCTAGGGTTAGGGTTAGGGTTTGAGCTAGGGTTAGGGTTAGGGTTTGAGCTAGGGTTAGGGTTAGGGTTAGGGTTTGAGCTAGGGTTAGGGTTAGGGTTAGGGTTTGAGCTAGGGTTAGGGTTTGAGCTAGGGTTAGGGTTAGGGTTAGGGTTTGAGCTAGGGTTAGGGTTAGGGTTAGGGTTGAGCTAGGGTTAGGGTTAGGGTTTGAGCTAGGGTTAGGGTTAGGGTTAGGGTTTGAGCTAGGGTTAGGGTTAGGGTTGAGCTAGGGTTAGGGTTAGGGTTTGAGCTAGGGTTAGGGTTAGGGTTAGGGTTTGAGCTAGGGTTAGTGTTAGGGTTTGAGCTAGGGTTAGGGTTAGGGTTAGGGTTTGAGCTAGGTTTAGGGTTAGGGTTAGGGTTTGAGCTAGGGTTAGGGTTAGGGTTTGAGCTAGGGTTAGGGTTAGGGTTTGAGCTAGGGTTAGGGTTAGGGTTAGGGTTTGAGCTAGGGTTAGGGTTTGAGCTAGGGTTAGGGTTAGGGTTAGGGTTTGAGCTAGGGTTAGGGTTAGGGTTAGGGTTGAGCTAGGGTTAGGGTTAGGGTTTGAGCTAGGGTTAGGGTTAAGGTTAGGGTTTGAGCTAGGGTTAGGGTTAGGGTTTGAGCTAGGGTTAGGGTTAGGGTTAGGGTTTGAGCTAGGGTTAGGGTTAGGGTTGAGCTAGGGTTAGGGTTAGGGTTTGAGCTAGGATTAGGGTTAGGGTTAGGGTTGAGCTAGGGTTAGGGTTAGGGTTTGAGCTAGGGTTAGGGTTAGGGTTTGAGCTAGGGTTAGGGTTAGGATTACGGTTTGAGCTAGGGTTAGGGTTAGGGTTAGGGTTTGAGCTAGGGTTAGGGTTTGAGCTAGGGTTAGGGTTAGTGTTAGGGTTGAGCTAGGGTTAGGGTTAGGGTTTGAGCTAGGGTTAGGGTTAGGGTTTGAGCTAGGGTTAGGGTTAGGGTTAGGGTTTGAGCTAGGGTTAGGGTTAGGGTTAGGGTTTGAGCTAGGGTTAGGGTTTGAGCTAGGGTTAGGGTTAGGGTTAGGGTTTGAGCTAGGGTTAGGGTTAGGGTTTGAGCTAGGGTTAGGGTTAGGGTTAGGGTTGAGCTAGGGTTAGGGTTAGGGTTTGAGCTAGGGTTAGGGTTAGGGTTTGAGCTAGGGTTAGGGTTAGGGTTAGGGTTTGAGCTAGGGTTAGGGTTAGGGTTGAGCTAGGGTTAGGGTTAGGGTTTGAGCTAGGGTTAGGGTTAGGGTTAGGGTTTGAGCTAGGGTTAGGGTTAGGGTTGAGCTAGGGTTAGGGTTAGGGTTTGAGCTAGGGTTAGGGTTAGGGTTAGGGTTTGAGCTAGGGTTAGGGTTAGGGTTAGGGCTGAGCTAGGGTTAGGGTTAGGGTTTGAACTAGGCTTAGGGTTAGGGTTTGAGCTAGGGTTAGGGTTTGAGCTAGGGTTAGGGTTAGGGTTAGGGTTTGAGCTAGGGTTAGGGTTAGGGTTAGGGTTTGAGCTAGGGTTAGGGTTAGGGTTTGAGCTAGGGTTAGGGTTAGGGTTAAGGCTGAGCTAGGGTTAGGGTTAGGGTTTGAACTAGGGTTAGGGTTAGGGTTTGAGCTAGGGTTAGGGTTTGAGCTAGGGTTAGGGTTTGAGCTAGGGTTAGGGTTAGGGTTGAGCTAGGGTTAGGGTTAGGGTTTGAGCTAGGGTTAGGGTTAGGGTTTGAGCTAGGGTTAGGGTTAGGGTTAGGGTTTGAGCTAGGGTTAAGGTTAGGGTTTGAGCTAGGGTTAGGGTTAGGGTTAGGGTTTGAGCTAGGGTTAGGGTTAGGGTTAGGGTTTGAGCTAGGGTTAGGGTTAGGGTTAGGGCTGAGCTAGGGTTAGGGTTAGGGTTAGGGTTAGGGTTAGGGTTAGGGTTTGAGCTAGGGTTAGGGTTAGGGTTTGAGCTAGGGTTAGGGTTAGGGTTTGAGCTAGGTTTAGGGTTAGGGTTAGGGTTTGAGCTAGGGTTAGGGTTAGGGTTTGAGCTAGGGTTAGGGTTTGAGCTAGGGTTAGGGTTAGGGTTAGGGTTTGAGCTAGGGTTAGGGTTAGGGTTGCGCTAGGGTTAGGGTTAGGGTTTGAGCTAGGGTTAGGGTTAGGGTTAGGGTTTGAGCTAGGGTTAGGGTTAGGGTTGAGCTAGGGTTAGGGTTAGGGTTTGAGCTAGGGTTAGGGTTAGGGTTTGAGCTAGGGTTAGGGTTAGGGTTTGAGCTAGGGTTAGGGTTTGAGCTAGGGTTAGGGTTAGGGTTAGGGTTTGAGCTAGGGTTAGGGTTAGGGTTAGGGTTGCGCTAGGGTTAGTGTTAGGGTTTGAGCTAGGGTTAGGGTTAGGGTTAGGGTTTGAGCTAGGGTTAGGGTTAGGGTTAGGGTTTGAGCTAGGGTTAGGGTTAGGGTTAGGGTTGAGTTAGGGTTAGGGTTAGGGATAGGGTTTGAGCTAGGGTTAGGGTTAGGGTTAGGGTTTGAGCTAGGGTTAGGGTTAGGGTTAGGGTTGAGCTAGGGTTAGGGTTAGGGTTTGAGCTAGGGTTAGGGTTAGGGTTAGGGTTTGAGCTAGGGTTAGGGTTAGGGTTGAGCTAGGGTTAGGGTTAGGGTTTGAGCTAGGGTTAGGGTTAGGGTTAGGGTTTGAGCTAGGGTTAGGGTTAGGGTTTGAGCTAGGGTTAGGGTTAGGGTTAGGGTTTGAGCTAGGTTTAGGGTTAGGGTTAGGGTTTGAGCTAGGGTTAGGGTTAGGGTTTGAGCTAGGGTTAGGGTTTGAGCTAGGGTTAGGGTTAGGGTTAGGGTTTGAGCTAGGGTTAGGGTTAGGGTTAGGGTTTGAGCTAGGGTTAGGGTTAGGGTTAGGGCTGAGCTAGGGTTAGGGTTAGGGTTTGAACTAGGGTTAGGGTTAGGGTTTGAGCTAGGGTTAGGGTTTGAGCTAGGGTTAGGGTTAGGGTTTGAGCTAGGGTTAGGGTTAGGGTTAGGGTTTGAGCTAGGGTTAGGGTTAGGGTTAGGGTTTGAGCTAGGGTTAGGGTTAGGGTTAGGGCTGAGCTAGGGTTAGGGTTAGGGTTTGAACTAGGGTTAGGGTTAGGGTTTGAGCTAGGGTTAGGGTTTGAGCTAGGGTTAGGGTTTGAGCTAGGGTTAGGGTTTGAGCTAGGGTTAGGGTTAGGGTTTGAGCTAGGGTTAGGGTTAGGGTTTGAGCTAGGGTTAGGGTTAGGGTTTGAGCTAGGGTTAGGGTTAGGGTTAGGGTTTGAGCTAGGATTAGGGTTAGGGTTAGGGTTGAGCTAGGGTTAGGGTTAGGGTTTGAGCTAGGGTTAGGGTTAGGGTTTGAGCTAGGGTTAGGGTTAGGGTTAGGGTTAGGGTTTGAGCTAGGGTTAGGGTTAGGGTTAGGGTTTGAGCTAGGGTTAGGGTTTGAGCTAGGGTTAGGGTTAGGGTTAGGGTTTGAGCTAGGGTTAGGGTTAGGGTTAGGGTTGAGCTAGGGTTAGGGTTAGGGTTTGAGCTAGGGTTAGGGTTAGGGTTAGGGTTTGAGCTAGGGTTAGGGTTAGGGTTGAGCTAGGGTTAGGGTTAGGGTTTGAGCTAGGGTTAGGGTTAGGGTTAGGGTTTGAGCTAGGGTTAGGGTTAGGGTTTGAGCTAGGGTTAGGGTTAGGGTTAGGGTTTGAGCTAGGTTTAGGGTTAGGGTTAGGGTTTGAGCTAGGGTTAGGGTTAGGGTTTGAGCTAGGGTTAGGGTTTGAGCTAGGGTTAGGGTTAGGGTTAGGGTTTGAGCTAGGGTTAGGGTTAGGGTTAGGGTTGCGCTAGGGTTAGGGTTAGGGTTTGAGCTAGGTTTAGGGTTAGGGTTAGGGTTTGAGCTAGGGTTAGGGTTAGGGTTTGAGCTAGGGTTAGGGTTGAGCTAGGGTTAGGGTTAGGGTTTGAGCTAGGGTTAGGGTTAGGGTTTGAGCTAGGGTTAGGGTGAGGGTTTGAGCTAGGGTTAGGGTTTGAGCTAGGGTTAGGGTTAGGGTTAGGGTTTGAGCTAGGGTTAGGGTTAGGGTTAGGGTTGCGCTAGGGTTAGGGTTAGGGTTTGAGCTAGGGTTAGGGTTAGGGTTAGGGTTTGAGCTAGGGTTAGGGTTAGGGTTAGGGTTTGAGCTAGGGTTAGTGTTAGGGTTAGGGTTGAGTTAGGGTTAGGGTTAGGGTTAGGGTTTGAGCTAGGGTTAGGGTTAGGGTTAGGGTTTGAGCTAGGGTTAGGGTTAGGGTTAGGGTTGAGCTAGGGTTAGGGTTAGGGTTTGAGCTAGGGTTAGGGTTAAGGTTAGGGTTTGAGCTAGGGTTAGGGTTAGGGTTTGAGTTAGGGTTAGGGTTAGGGTTAGGGTTTGAGCTAGGGTTAGGGTTAGGGTTGAGCTAGGGTTAGGGTTAGGGTTTGAGCTAGGGTTAGGGTTAGGGTTTGAGCTAGGATTAGGGTTAGGGTTGAGCTAGGGTTAGGGTTAGGGTTTGAGCTAGGGTTAGGGTTAGGGTTTGAGCTAGGGTTAGGGTTAGGGTTAGGGTTTGAGCTAGGGTTAGGGTTAGGGTTAGGGTTTGAGCTAGGGTTAGGGTTTGAGCTAGGGTTAGGGTTAGGGTTAGGGTTGAGCTAGGGTTAGGGTTAGGGTTTGAGCTAGGGTTAGGGTTAGGGTTTGAGCTAGGGTTAGGGTTAGGGTTAGGGTTTGAGCCAGGGTTAGGGTTAGGGTTAGGGTTGAGCTAGGGTTAGGGTTAGGGTTTGAGCTAGGGTTAGGGTTAGGGTTTGAGCTAGGGTTAGGGTTAGGGTTAGGGTTTGAGCTAGGGTTAGGGTTAGGGTTGAGCTAGGGTTAGGGTTAGGGTTTGAGCTAGGGTTAGGGTTAGGGTTAGGGTTTGAGCTAGGGTTAGGGTTAGGGTTTGAGCTAGGGTTAGGGTTAGGGTTAGGGTTTGAGCTAGGTTTAGGGTTAGGGTTAGGGTTTGAGCTAGGGTTAGGGTTAGGGTTTGAGCTAGGGTTAGGGTTAGGGTTTGAGCTAGGGTTAGGGTTAGGGTTAGGGTTTGAGCTAGGGTTAGGGTTTGAGCTAGGGTTAGGGTTAGGGTTAGGGTTTGAGCTAGGGTTAGGGTTAGGGTTAGGGTTGAGCTAGGGTTAGGGTTAGGGTTTGAGCTAGGGTTAGGGTTAGGGTTAGGGTTTGAGCTAGGGTTAGGGTTAGGGTTTGAGCTAGGGTTAGGGTTAGGGTTAGGGTTTGAGCTAGGTTTAGGGTTAGGGTTAGGGTTTGAGCTAGGGTTAGGGTTAGGGTTAGGGTTTGAGCTAGGGTTAGGGTTAGGGTTACGGTTTGAGCTAGGGTTAGGGTTTGAGCTAGGGTTAGGGTTAGGGTTAGGGTTTGAGCGAGGGTTAGGGTTAGGGTTAGGGTTGAGCTAGGGTTAGGGTTAGGGTTAGGGTTTGAGCTAGGGTTAGGGTTTGAGCTAGGGTTAGGGTTAGGGTTTGAGCTAGGGTTAGGGTTAGGGTTTGAGCTAGGGTTAGGGTTAGGGTTGAGTTAGGGTTAGGGTTAGGGTTTGAGCTAGGGTTAGGGTTAGGGTTTGAGCTAGGGTTAGGGTTAGGGTTTGAGCTAGGGTTAGGGTTTGAGCTAGGGTTAGGGTTAGGGTTAGGGTATGAGCTAGGGTTAGGGTTAGGGTTAGGGTTTGAGCTAGGGTTAGGGTTAGGGTTAGGGTTGAGCTAGGGTTAGGGTTAGGGTTTGAGCTAGGGTTAGGGTTAGGGTTAGGGTTTGAGCTAGGGTTAGGGTTAGGGTTTGAGCTAGGGTTAGGGTTAGGGTTAGGGTTTGAGCTAGGTTTAGGGTTAGGGTTAGGGTTTGAGCTAGGGTTAGGGTTAGGGTTAGGGTTTGAGCTAGGGTTAGGGTTAGGGTTAGGGTTTGAGCTAGGGTTAGGGTTTGAGCTAGGGTTAGGGTTAGGGTTTGAGCGAGGGTTAGGGTTAGGGTTAGGGTTGAGCTAGGGTTAGGGTTAGGGTTAGGGTTTGAGCTAGGGTTAGGGTTAGGGTTTGAGCTAGGGTTAGGGTTAGGGTTTGAGCTAGGTTTAGGGTTAGGGTTAGGGTTTGAGCTAGGGTTAGGGTTAGGGTTAGGGTTTGAGCTAGGGTTAGGGTTAGGGTTACGGTTTGAGCTAGGGTTAGGGTTTGAGCTAGGGTTAGGGTTAGGGTTAGGGTTTGAGCGAGGGTTAGGGTTAGGGTTAGGGTTGAGCTAGGGTTAGGGTTAGGGTTAGGGTTTGAGCTAGGGTTAGGGTTTGAGCTAGGGTTAGGGTTAGGGTTTGAGCTAGGGTTAGGGTTAGGGTTTGAGCTAGGGTTAGGGTTAGGGTTGAGTTAGGGTTAGGGTTAGGGTTTGAGCTAGGGTTAGGGTTAGGGTTAGGGTTTGAGCTAGGGTTAGGGTTAGGGTTTGAGCTAGGGTTAGGGTTTGAGCTAGGGTTAGGGTTAGGGTTAGGGTATGAGCTAGGGTTAGGGTTAGGGTTAGGGTTTGAGCTAGGGTTAGGGTTAGGGTTAGGGTTGAGCTAGGGTTAGGGTTAGGGTTTGAGCTAGGGTTAGGGTTAGGGTTAGGGTTTGAGCTAGGGTTAGGGTTAGGGTTTGAGCTAGGGTTAGGGTTAGGGTTAGGGTTTGAGCTAGGTTTAGGGTTAGGGTTAGGGTTTGAGCTAGGGTTAGGGTTAGGGTTAGGGTTTGAGCTAGGGTTAGGGTTAGGGTTAGGGTTTGAGCTAGGGTTAGGGTTTGAGCTAGGGTTAGGGTTAGGGTTTGAGCGAGGGTTAGGGTTAGGGTTAGGGTTGAGCTAGGGTTAGGGTTAGGTTTAGGGTTTGAGCTAGGGTTAGGGTTAGGGTTTGAGCTAGGGTTAGGGTTAGGGTTTGAGCTAGGGTTAGGGTTTGAGCTAGGGTTAGGGTTAGGGTTGAGTTAGGGTTAGGGTTAGGGTTTGAGCTAGGGTTAGGGTTAGGGTTTGAGCTAGGGTTAGGGTTAGCGTTAGGGTTTGAGCTAGGGTTAGGGTTAGGGTTAGGGTTTGAGCTAGGGTTAGGGTTTGAGCTAGGGTTAGGGTTAGGGTTTGAGCTAGGGTTAGGGTTAGGGTTTGAGCTAGGGTTAGGGTTGTCTTTACGACCTTCCGTTCCAGAGCTACGTCACTTCCTTTCACTTACAAAGCTGTATCTCAGGAACGGAAGGTCGTAGAGACTCGGGGACAAGTCTGGCGTGTTCAGAGACGCCGAAATATGTCTGACGGATCATGGTTCCGAATCTCTACGACCTTCCGTTCCCGAGTTATACTTAAGTTTATTTTCCCATTGAAGTGAATGGGGTTTGGTGCGCCTATAGTGAATGTGTGTATCTCGGCAACGGAAGGTCGTAGAGACTCGGGGACAAGTCTGGCGTGTTCAGAGACGCCGAAATATGTCTGACGGATCATGGTTCCGAATCTCTACGACCTTCCGTTCCCGAGTTATACTTAAGTTTATTTTCCCATTGAAGTGAATGGGGTTTGGTGCGCCTATAGTGAATGTGTGTATCTCGGCAACGGAAGGTCGTACAGACTCGGGACTAATGTCCGTCTAGGGGTTTATGTGGTCTCTGAGAACGCCAGTCTTTGTCCCGAGTCTCTACGACCTTCCGTTCCCGAGATTTGACATGTCCAGTAGCGGCGTATTTTGAATAGCTGTATCTCTGCAACGGAAGGTCGTAGAGACTCGGGGACAAGTCTGTCGTGTTCAGAGACCCCGAATTATAGCAGACGGAGCTTGGTCCCGAGTCTGTACGACCTTCCGTCCCCGAGTTATAGACCGAAATGTGTCCCCATTGGAATGAATGGGTGCCGGATGGAGTGAAAATTTCAGTGTTGAGGCCAAAATCATGTTTCCAGGAAGTGTGTAGGAGCACGTTTCAGGCCATTTGGAGCTGATTGGTACCATTTGTGGAGTAACTTTTTTTGAACCCATACTTACTTCTATGGGTTTAGGCTAGGGTTAGGGTTAGGGTTTGAGCTAGGGCTGGGGTTAGGGTTTGAGCTAGGGTTAGGGTTAGGGTTTGAGCTAGTGTTAGGGTTAGGGTTTGAGCTAGGGTTAGGGTTAGGGTTAGGGTTTGAGCTAGGGTTAGGGTTAGGGTTAGGGTTTGAGCTAGGGTTAGGGTTAGGGTTTGAGCTAGGGTTAGGGTTAGGGTTTGAGCTAGGGTTAGGGTTTGAGCTAGGGTTAGGGTTAGGGTTAGGGTTAGGGTTTGAGCTAGGGTTAGGGTTAGGGTTAGGGTTTGAGCTAGGGTGAGGGTTTGAGCTAGGGTTAGGGTTAGGGTTTGAGCTAGGGTTAGGGTTAGGGTTAGGGTTTGAGCTAGGGTTAGGGTTAGGGTTGAGCTAGGGTTAGGGTTAGGGTTTGAGCTAGGGTTAGGGTTAGGGTTTGAGCTAGGGTTAGGGTTAGGGTTTGAGCTAGGGTTAGGGTTTGAGCTAGGGTTAGGGTTAGGGTTAGGGTTTGAGCTAGGGTTAGGGTTAGGGTTAGGGTTGAGCTAGGGTTAGGGTTAGGGTTTGAGCTAGGGTTAGGGTTAGGGTTAGGGTTTGAGCTAGGGTTAGGGTTAGGGTTTGAGCTAGGCTTAGGGTTAGGGTTTGAGCTAGGGTTAGGGTTAGGGTTAGGGTTTGAGCTAGGGTTAGGGTTAGGGTTAGGGTTTGAGCTAGGGTTAGGGTTTGAGCTAGGGTTAGGGTTAGGGTTTGAGCTAGGGTTAGGGTTAGGGTTTGAGCTAGGGCTAGGGTTTGAGCTAGGGTTAGGGTTAGGGTTAGGGTATGAGCTAGGGTTAGGGTTAGGGTTAGGGTTGAGCTAGGGTTAGGGTTAGGGTTAGGGTTTGAGCTAGGGTTAGGGTTAGGGTTTGAGCTAGGGTTAGGGTTAGGGTTTGAGCTAGGGTTAGGGTTTGAGCTAGGGTTAGGGTTAGGGTTAGGGTTTGAGCTAGGGTTAGGGTTAGGGTTAGGGTTGAGTTAGGGTTAGGGTTAGGGTTAGGGTTTGAGCTAGGGTTAGGGTTAGGGTTAGGGTTTGAGCTAGGGTTAGGGTTAGGGTTTGAGCTAGGGTTAGGGTTAGGGTTAGGGTTTGAGCTAGGGTTAGGGTTAGGGTTAGGGTTTGAGCTAGGGTTAGGGTTAGGGTTAGGGTTTGAGCTAGGGTTAGGGTTAGGGTTTGAGCTAGGGTTAGGGTTAGGGTTAGGGTTTGAGCTAGGGTTAGGGTTAGGGTTAGGGTATGAGCTAGGGTTAGGGTTAGGGTTAGGGTTAGGGCTGAGCCAGGGTTAGGGTTAGGGTTTGAACTAGGGTTAGGGTTAGGGTTTGAGCTAGGGTTAGGGTTTGAGCTAGGGTTAGGGTTAGGGTTTGAGCTAGGGCTGGGGTTAGGGTTTGAGCTAGGGTTAGGGTTAGGGTTTGAGCTAGTGTTAGGGTTAGGGTTTGAGCTAGGGTTAGGGTTAGGGTTAGGGTTTGAGCTAGGGTTAGGGTTAGGGTTAGGGTTTGAGCTAGGGTTAGGGTTAGGGTTTGAGCTAGGGTTAGGGTTAGGGTTTGAGCTAGGGTTAGGGTTTGAGCTAGGGTTAGGGTTAGGGTTAGGGTTAGGGTTTGAGCTAGGGTTAGGGTTAGGGTTAGGGTTTGAGCTAGGGTGAGGGTTAGGGTTAGGGTTTGAGCTAGGGTTAGGGTTAGGGTTAGGGTTTGAGCTAGGGTTAGGGTTAGGGTTTGAACTAGGGTTAGGGTTAGGGTTTGAGCTAGGGTTAGGGTTTGAGCTAGGGTTAGGGTTTGAGCTAGGGTTAGGGTTAGGGTTTGAGCTAGGGTTAGGGTTAGGGTTTGAGCTAGGGTTAGGGTTTGAGCTAGGGTTAGGGTTAGTGTTAGGGTTTGAGCTAGGATTAGGGTTAGGGTTAGGGTTGAGCTAGGGTTAGGGTTAGGGTTAGGGTTTGAGCTAGGGTTAGGGTTAGGGTTTGAGCTAGGGTTAGGGTTAGGGTTAGGGTTTGAGCTAGGGTTAGGGTTAGGGTTAGGGTTAGGGTTAGGGTTTGAGCTAGGGTTAGGGTTTGAGCTAGGGTTAGGGTTAGGGTTAGGGTTTGAGCTAGGGTTAGGGTTAGGGTTAGGGTTTGAGCTAGGGTTAGGGTTAGGGTTTGAGCTAGGGTTAGGGTTTGAGCTAGGGTTAGGGTTAGGGTTAGGGTTTGAGCTAGGGTTAGGGTTTGAGCTAGGGTTAGGGTTAGGGTTTGAGCTAGGGTTAGGGTTAGGGTTTGAGCTAGGGTTAGGGTTGTCTTTACGACCTTCCGTTCCAGAGCTACGTCACTTCCTTTCACTTACAAAGCTGTATCTCAGGAACGGAAGGTCGTAGAGACTCGGGGACTAGTCTGGCGTGTTCAGAGACGCCGAAATATGTCTGACGGATCATGGTTCCGAATCTCTACGACCTTCCGTTCCCGAGTTATACTTAAGTTTATTTTCCCATTGAAGTGAATGGGGTTTGGTGCGCCTATAGTGAATGTGTGTATCTCGGCAACGGAAGGTCGTAGAGACTCGGGGACAAGTCTGGCGTGTTCAGAGACGCCGAAATATGTCTGACGGATCATGGTTCCGAATCTCTACGACCTTCCGTTCCCGAGTTATACTTAAGTTTATTTTCCCATTGAAGTGAATGGGGTTTGGTGCGCCTATAGTGAATGTGTGTATCTCGGCAACGGAAGGTCGTAGAGACTCGGGGACAAGTCTGGCGTGTTCAGAGACGCCGAAATATGTCTGACGGATCATGGTTCCGAATCTCTACGACCTTCCGTTCCCGAGTTATACTTAAGTTTATTTTCCCATTGAGGTGAATGGGGTTTGGTGCGCCTATAGTGAATGTGTGTATATCGGCAACGGAAGGTCGTACAGACTCGGGACTAATGTCGGTCTAGGGGTTTATGTGGTCTCTGAGAACGCCAGTCTTTGTCCCGAGTCTCTACGACCTTCCGTTCCCGAGATTTGACATGTCCAGTAGCGGCGTATTTTGAATAGCTGTATCTCTGCAACGGAAGGTCGTAGAGACTCGGGGACAAGTCTGTCGTGTTCAGAGACCCCGAATTATAGCAGACGGAGCTTGGTCCCGAGTCTGTACGACCTTCCGTCCCCGAGTTATAGACCGAAATGTGTCCCCCATTGGAATGAATGGGTGCCGGATGGAGTGAAAATTTCAGTGTTGAGGCCAAAATCATGTTTCCAGGAAGTGTGTAGGAGCACGTTTCAGGCCATTTGGAGCTGATTGGTACCATTTGTGGAGTAACTTTTTTTGAACCCATACTTACTTCTATGGGTTTAGGCTAGGGTTAGGGTTAGGGTTTGAGCTAGGGCTGGGGTTAGGGTTTGAGCTAGGGTTAGGGTTAGGGTTTGAGCTAGTGTTAGGGTTAGGGTTTGAGCTAGGGTTAGGGTTAGGGTTAGGGTTTGAGCTAGGGTTAGGGTTAGGGTTAGGGTTTGAGCTAGGGTTAGGGTTAGGGTTTGAGCTAGGGTTAGGGTTAGGGTTTGAGCTAGGGTTAGGGTTTGAGCTAGGGTTAGGGTTAGGGTTTGAGCTAGGGTTAGGGTTAGGGTTAGGGTTTGAGCTAGGGTGAGGGTTTGAGCTAGGGTTAGGGTTAGGGTTTGAGCTAGGGTTAGGGTTAGGGTTAGGGTTTGAGCTAGGGTTAGGGTTAGGGTTGAGCTAGGGTTAGGGTTAGGGTTTGAGCTAGGGTTAGGGTTAGGGTTTGAGCTAGGGTTAGGGTTAGGGTTTGAGCTAGGGTTAGGGTTTGAGCTAGGGTTAGGGTTAGGGTTAGGGTTTGAGCTAGGGTTAGGGTTAGGGTTAGGGTTGAGCTAGGGTTAGGGTTAGGGTTTGAGCTAGGGTTAGGGTTAGGGTTAGGGTTTGAGCTAGGGTTAGGGTTAGGGTTTGAGCTAGGCTTAGGGTTAGGGTTTGAGCTAGGGTTAGGGTTAGGGTTAGGGTTTGAGCTAGGGTTAGGGTTAGGGTTAGGGTTTGAGCTAGGGTTAGGGTTAGGGTTTGAGCTAGGCTTAGGGTTAGGGTTTGAGCTAGGGTTAGGGTTAGGGTTAGGGTTTGAGCTAGGGTTAGGGTTAGGGTTAGGGTTTGAGCTAGGGTTAGGGTTTGAGCTAGGGTTAGGGTTTGAGCTAGGGTTAGGGTTTGAGCTAGGGTTAGGGTTAGGGTTTGAGGTAGGGTTAGGGTTAGGGTTTGAGCTAGGGTTAGGGTTAGGGTTTGAGCTAGGGTTAGGGTTTGAGCTAGGGTTAGGGTTAGGGTTAGGGTTTGAGCTAGGATTAGGGTTAGGGTTAGGGTTGAGCTAGGGTTAGGGTTAGGGTTAGGGTTTGAGCTAGGGTTAGGGTTAGGGTTTGAGCTAGGGTTAGGGTTAGGGTTAGGGTTTGAGCTAGGGTTAGGGTTAGGGTTAGGGTTTGAGCTAGGGTTAGGGTTAGGGTTAGGGTTGAGCTAGGGTTAGGGTTAGGGTTTGAGCTAGGGTTAGGGTAAGGGTTAGGGTTTGAGCTAGGGTTAGGGTTAGGTTTGAGCTAGGGTTAGGGTTAGGGTTTGAGCTAGGGTTAGGGTTAGGGTTAGGGTTTGAGCTAGGGTTAGGGTTAGGGTTTGAGCTAGGGTTAGGGTTAGGGTTAGGGTTTGAGCTAGGGTTAGGGTTAGGGTTTGAGCTAGGGTTAGGGTTAGGGTTAGGGTTTGAGCTAGGTTTAGGGTTAGGGTTAGGGTTTGAGCTAGGGTTAGGGTTAGGTTTGAGCTAGGGTTAGGGTTAGGGTTTGAGCTAGGGTTAGGGTTAGGGTTAGGGTTTGAGCTAGGGTTAGGGTTAGGGTTTGAGCTAGGGTTAGGGTTAGGGTTAGGGTTTGAGCTAGGTTTAGGGTTAGGGTTAGGGTTTGAGCTAGGGTTAGGGTTAGGGTTGAGCTAGGGTTAGGGTTAGGGTTTGAGCTAGGGTTAGGGTTAGGGTTAGGGTTTGAGCTAAGGTTAGGGTTTGAGCTAGGGTTAGGGTTAGGGTTAGGGTTTGAGCTAGGGTTAGGGTTAGGGTTAGGGTTGAGCTAGGGTTAGGGTTAGGGTTTGAGCTAGGGTTAGGGTTAGGGTTTGAGCTAGGGTTAGGGTTTGAGCTAGGGTTAGGGTTAGGGTTAGGGTTTGAGCTAGGGTTAGGGTTAGGGTTAGGGTTGAGCTAGGGTTAGGGTTAGGGTTTGAGCTAGGGTTAGGGTTAGGGTTAGGGTTTGAGCAAGGGTTAGGGTTAGGGTTTGAGCTAGGGTTAGGGTTAGGGTTAGGGTTTGAGCTAGGATTAGGGTTAGGGTTAGGGTTGAGCTAGGGTTAGGGTTAGGGTTTGAGCTAGGGTTAGGGTTAGGGTTAGGGTTTGAGCTAGGGTTAGGGTTAGGGTTAGGATTAGGGTTTGAGCTAGGGTTAGGGTTTGAGCTAGGGTTAGGGTTAGGGTTAGGGTTTGAGCTAGGGTTAGGGTTAGGGTTTGAGCTAGGTTTAGGGTTAGGGTTAGGGTTTGAGCTAGGGTAAGGGTTAGGGTTTGAGCTAGGGTTAGGGTTAGGGTTTGAGCTAGGGTTAGGGTTAGGGTTAGGGTTTGAGCTAGGGTTAGGGTTAGGGTTTGAGCTAGGGTTAGGGTTAGGGTTAGGGTTTGAGCTAGGGTTAGGGTTAGGGTTAGGGTTGAGCTAGGGTTAGGGTTAGGGTTTGAGCTAGGGTTAGGGTTAGGGTTTGAGCTAGGGTTAGGGTTAGGGTTTGAGCTAGGGTTAGGGTTAGGGTTTGAGCTAGGGTTAGGGTTAGGGTTTGAGCTAGGGTTAGGGTTAGGGTTTGAGCTAGGGTTAGGGTTTGAGCTAGGGTTAGGGTTAGGGTTAGGGTTTGAGCTAGGATTAGGGTTAGGGTTAGGGTTGAGCTAGGGTTAGGGTTAGGGTTAGGGTTTGAGCTAGGGTTAGGGTTAGGGTTTGAGCTAGGGTTAGGGTTAGGGTTAGGGTTTGAGCTAGGGTTAGGGTTAGGGTTAGGGTTTGAGCTAGGGTTAGGGTTAGGGTTAGGGTTGAGCTAGGGTTAGGGTTAGGGTTTGAGCTAGGGTTAGGGTAAGGGTTAGGGTTTGAGCTAGGGTTAGGGTTAGGTTTGAGCTAGGGTTAGGGTTAGGGTTTGAGCTAGGGTTAGGGTTAGGGTTAGGGTTTGAGCTAGGGTTAGGGTTAGGGTTTGAGCTAGGGTTAGGGTTAGGGTTAGGGTTTGAGCTAGGGTTAGGGTTAGGGTTTGAGCTAGGGTTAGGGTTAGGGTTAGGGTTTGAGCTAGGTTTAGGGTTAGGGTTAGGGTTTGAGCTAGGGTTAGGGTTAGGTTTGAGCTAGGGTTAGGGTTAGGGTTTGAGCTAGGGTTAGGGTTAGGGTTAGGGTTTGAGCTAGGGTTAGGGTTAGGGTTTGAGCTAGGGTTAGGGTTAGGGTTAGGGTTTGAGCTAGGTTTAGGGTTAGGGTTAGGGTTTGAGCTAGGGTTAGGGTTAGGGTTGAGCTAGGGTTAGGGTTAGGGTTTGAGCTAGGGTTAGGGTTAGGGTTAGGGTTTGAGCTAAGGTTAGGGTTTGAGCTAGGGTTAGGGTTAGGGTTAGGGTTTGAGCTAGGGTTAGGGTTAGGGTTAGGGTTGAGCTAGGGTTAGGGTTAGGGTTTGAGCTAGGGTTAGGGTTAGGGTTTGAGCTAGGGTTAGGGTTTGAGCTAGGGTTAGGGTTAGGGTTAGGGTTTGAGCTAGGGTTAGGGTTAGGGTTAGGGTTGAGCTAGGGTTAGGGTTAGGGTTTGAGCTAGGGTTAGGGTTAGGGTTAGGGTTTGAGCAAGGGTTAGGGTTAGGGTTTGAGCTAGGGTTAGGGTTAGGGTTAGGGTTTGAGCTAGGATTAGGGTTAGGGTTAGGGTTGAGCTAGGGTTAGGGTTAGGGTTTGAGCTAGGGTTAGGGTTAGGGTTAGGGTTTGAGCTAGGGTTAGGGTTAGGGTTAGGATTAGGGTTTGAGCTAGGGTTAGGGTTTGAGCTAGGGTTAGGGTTAGGGTTAGGGTTTGAGCTAGGGTTAGGGTTAGGGTTTGAGCTAGGTTTAGGGTTAGGGTTAGGGTTTGAGCTAGGGTAAGGGTTAGGGTTTGAGCTAGGGTTAGGGTTAGGGTTTGAGCTAGGGTTAGGGTTAGGGTTAGGGTTTGAGCTAGGGTTAGGGTTAGGGTTTGAGCTAGGGTTAGGGTTAGGGTTAGGGTTTGAGCTAGGGTTAGGGTTAGGGTTAGGGTTGAGCTAGGGTTAGGGTTAGGGTTTGAGCTAGGGTTAGGGTTAGGGTTTGAGCTAGGGTTAGGGTTAGGGTTTGAGCTAGGGTTAGGGTTAGGGTTTGAGCTAGGGTTAGGGTTAGGGTTTGAGCTAGGGTTAGGGTTAGGGTTAGGGTTTGAGCTAGGGTTAGGGTTAGGGTTACGGTTTGAGCTAGGGTTAGGGTTTGAGCTAGGGTTAGGGTTAGGGTTAGGGTTTGAGCTAGGGTTAGGGTTAGGGTTAGGGTTGAGCTAGGGTTAGGGTTAGGGTTTGAGCTAGGTTTAGGGTTAGGGTTAGGGTTTGAGCTAGGGTAAGGGTTAGGGTTTGAGCTAGGGTTAGGGTTAGGGTTTGAGCTAGGGTTAGGGTTAGGGTTAGGGTTTGAGCTAGGGTTAGGGTTAGGGTTTGAGCTAGGGTTAGGGTTAGGGTTAGGGTTTGAGCTAGGGTTAGGGTTAGGGTTACGGTTTGAGCTAGGGTTAGGGTTTGAGCTAGGGTTAGGGTTAGGGTTAGGGTTTGAGCTAGGGTTAGGGTTAGGGTTAGGGTTGAGCTAGGGTTAGGGTTAGGGTTTGAGCTAGGGTTAGGGTTAGGGTTTGAGCTAGGGTTAGGGTTAGGGTTTGAGCTAGGGTTAGGGTTAGGGTTAGGGTTTGAGCTAGGGTTAGGGTTAGGGTTACGGTTTGAGCTAAGGTTAGGGTTTGAGCTAGGGTTAGGGTTAGGGTTAGGGTTTGAGCTAGGGTGAGGGTTTGAGCTAGGGTTAGGGTTAGGGTTTGAGCTAGGGTTAGGGTTAGGGTTAGGGTTTGAGCTAGGGTTAGGGTTAGGGTTAGGGTTTGAGCTAGGGTTAGGGTTAGGGTTTGAGCTAGGGTGAGGGTTTGAGCTAGGGTTAGGGTTAGGGTTTGAGCTAGGGTTAGGGTTAGGGTTAGGGTTTGAGCTAGGGTTAGGGTTAGGGTTGAGCTAGGGTTAGGGTTAGGGTTTGAGCTAGGGTTAGGGTTAGGGTTTGAGCTAGGGTTAGGGTTAGGGTTTGAGCTAGGGTTAGGGTTTGAGCTAGGGTTAGGGTTTGAGCTAGGGTTAGGGTTAGGGTTAGGGTTGAGCTAGGGTTAGGGTTAGGGTTTGAGCTAGGGTTAGGGTTAGGGTTAGGGTTTGAGCTAGGGTTAGGGTTAGGGTTTGAGCTAGTGTTAGGGTTAGGGTTTGAGCTAGGGTTAGGGTTTGAGCTAGGGTTAGGGTTAGGGTTAGGGTTTGAGCTAGGGTTAGGGTTAGGGTTTGAGCTAGGGCTAGGGTTTGAGCTAGGGTTAGGTTTAGGGTTAGGGTATGAGCTAGGGTTAGGGTTAGGGTTAGGGTTGAGCTAGGGTTAGGGTTAGGGTTAGGGTTTGAGCTAGGGTTAGGGTTAGGGTTTGAGCTAGGGTTAGGGTTAGGGTTTGAGCTAGGGTTAGGGTTTGAGCTAGGGTTAGGGTTAGGGTTAGGGTTAGGGTTTGAGCTAGGGTTAGGGTTAGGGTTAGGGTTGAGTTAGGGTTAGGGTTAGGGTTAGGGTTTGAGCTAGGGTTAGGGTTAGGGTTAGGGTTTGAGCTAGGGTTAGGGTTAGGGTTTGAGCTAGGGTTAGGGTTAGGGTTAGGGTTTGAGCTAGGGTTAGGGTTAGGGTTAGGGTTTGAGCTAGGGTTAGGGTTAGGGTTAGGGCTGAGCTAGGGTTAGGGTTAGGGTTTGAACTAGGGTTAGGGTTAGGGTTTGAGCTAGGGTTAGGGTTAGGGTTAGGGTTTGAGCTAGGGTTAGGGTTTGAGCTAGGGTTAGGGTTAGGGTTTGAGCTAGGGTTAGGGTTAGGGTTTGAGCTAGGGTTAGGGTTAGGGCTAGGGTTAGGGTTAGGGTTAGGGTTTGAGCTAGGGTTAGGGTTAGGGTTGAGCTAGGGTTAGGGTTAGGGTTAGGGTTTGAGCTAGGGTTAGGGTTAGGGTTAGGGTTTGAGCTAGGGTTAGGGTTAGGGTTTGAGCTAGGGTTAGGGTTAGGGTTTGAGCTAGGGTTAGGGTTAGGGTTTGAGCTAGGGTTAGGGTTAGGGTTTGAGCTAGGGTTAGGGTTAGGGTTAGGGTTTGAGCTAGGGTTAGGGTTAGGGTTTGAGCTAGGGTTAGGGTTAGGGTTAGGGTTTGAGCTAGGGTTAGGGTTAGGGTTAGGGTTTGAGCTAGGGTTAGGGTTAGGGTTAGGGTTGAGCTAGGGTTAGGGTTAGGGCTAGGGTTTGAGCTAGGGTTAGGGTTAGGGTTAGGGTTTGAGCTAGGGTTAGGGTTAGGGTTTGAGCTAGGGTTAGGGTTAGGGTTTGAGCTAGGGTTAGGGTTAGGGTTTGAGCTAGGGTTAGGGTTAGGGTTTGAGCTAGGGTTAGGGTTTGAGCTAGGGTTAGGGTTAGGGTTAGGGTTTGAGCTAGGGTTAGGGTTTGAGCTAGGGTTAGGGTTAGGGTTTGAGCTAGGGTTAGGGTTTGAGCTAGGGTTAGGGTTTGAGCTAGGGTTAGGGTTAGGGTTAGGGTTTGAGCTAGGGTTAGGGTTAGGGTAGAGCTAGGGTTAGGGTTAGGGTTTGAGCTAGGGTTAGGGTTAGGGTTTGAGCTAGGGTTAGGGTTAGGGCTTGAGCTAGGGTTAGGGTTTGAGCTAGGGTTAGGGTTGGGGTTAGGGTTTGAGCTAGGGTTAGGGTTAGGGTTGAGCCAGGGTTAGGGTTAGGGTTTGAGCTAGGGTTAGGGTTAGGGTTAGGGTTTGAGCTAGGGTTAGGGTTAGGGTTTGAGCTAGGGTTAGGGTTAGGGTTAGGGCTTGAGCTAGGGTTAGGGTTAGGGTTAGGGTTTGAGCTAGGGTTAGGGTTAGGGTTTGAGCTAGGGTTAGGGTTAGGGTTAGGGTTTGAGCTAGGGTTAGGGTTTGAGCTAGGGTTAGGGTTTGAGCTAGGGTTAGGGTTAGGGTTTGAGCTAGGGTTAGGGTTAGGGTTTGAGCTAGGGTTAGGGTTTGAGCTAGGGTTAGGGTTAGGGTTAGGGTTTGAGCTAGGGTTAGGGTTAGGGTTAGGGTTGAGCTAGGGTTAGGGTTAGGGTTAGGGTTTGAGCTAGGGTTAGGGTTAGGGTTTGAGCTAGGGTTAGGGTTAAGGTTAGGGTTTGAGCTAGGGTTAGGGTTAGGATTAGGGTTTGAGCTAGGGTTAGGGTTAGGGTTAGGGTTTGAGCTAGGGTTAGGGTTTGAGCTAGGGTTAGGGTTAGTGTTAGGGTTGAGCTAGGGTTAGGGTTAGGGTTTGAGCTAGGGTTAGGGTTAGGGTTTGAGCTAGGGTTAGGGTTAGGGTTAGGGTTTGAGCTAGGGTTAGGGTTAGGGTTAGGGTTTGAGCTAGGGTTAGGGTTTGAGGTAGGGTTAGGGTTAGGGTTAGGGTTTGAGCTAGGGTTAGGGTTAGGGTTAGGGTTGAGCTAGGGTTAGGGTTAGGGTTTGAGCTAGGGTTAGGGTTAGGGTTTGAGCTAGGGTTAGGGTTAGGGTTGAGCTAGGGTTAGGGTTAGGGTTTGAGCTAGGGTTAGGGTTAGGGTTAGGGTTTGAGCTAGGGTTAGGGTTAGGGTTAGGGCTGAGCTAGGGTTAGGGTTAGGGTTTGAACTAGGCTTAGGGTTAGGGTTTGAGCTAGGGTTAGGGTTTGAGCTAGGGTTAGGGTTAGGGTTAGGGTTTGAGCTAGGGTTAGGGTTAGGGTTAGGGTTTGAGCTAGGGTTAGGGTTAGGGTTAGGGTTTGAGCTAGGGTTAGGGTTAGGGTTAAGGCTGAGCTAGGGTTAGGGTTAGGGTTTGAACTAGGGTTAGGGTTAGGGTTTGAGCTAGGGTTAGGGTTTGAGCTAGGGTTAGGGTTTGAGCTAGGGTTAGGGTTTGAGCTAGGGTTAGGGTTAGGGTTTGAGCTAGGGTTAGGGTTAGGGTTTGAGTTAGGGTTAGGGTTTGAGCTAGGGTTAGGGTTAGGGTTAGGGTTTGAGCTAGGATTAGGGTTAGGGTTAGGGTTGAGCTAGGGTTAGGGTTAGGGTTAGGGTTTGAGCTAGGGTTAGGGTTAGGGTTTGAGCTAGGGTTAGGGTTAGGGTTTGAGCTAGGGTTAGGGTTTGAGCTAGGGTTAGGGTTAGGGTTAGGGTTAGGGTTTGAGCTAGGGTTAGGGTTAGGGTTAGGGTTGAGTTAGGGTTAGGGTTAGGGTTAGGGTTTGAGCTAGGGTTAGGGTTAGGGTTAGGGTTTGAGCTAGGGTTAGGGTTAGGGTTAGGGCTGAGCTAGGGTTAGGGTTAGGGTTTGAACTAGGGTTAGGGTTAGGGTTTGAGCTAGGGTTAGGGTTTGAGCTAGGGTTAGGGTTAGGGTTTGAGCTAGGGTTAGGGTTAGGGTTTGAGTTAGGGTTAGGGTTTGAGCTAGGGTTAGGGTTAGGGTTAGGGTTTGAGCTAGGATTAGGGTTAGGGTTAGGGTTGAGCTAGGGTTAGGGTTAGGGTTAGGGTTTGAGCTAGGGTTAGGGTTAGGGTTTGAGCTAGGGTTAGGGTTAGGGTTTGAGCTAGGGTTAGGGTTTGAGCTAGGGTTAGGGTTAGGGTTAGGGTTAGGGTTTGAGCTAGGGTTAGGGTTAGGGTTAGGGTTGAGTTAGGGTTAGGGTTAGGGTTCGAGCTAGGGTTAGGGTTAGGGTTAGGGTTTGAGCTAGGGTTAGGGTTAGGGTTTGAGCTAGGGTTAGGGTTAGGGTTAGGGTTTGAGCTAGGGTTAGGGTTAGGGTTTGAGCTAGGGTTAGGGTTTGAGCTAGGGTTAGGGTTAGGGTTTGAGCTAGGGTTAGGGTTAGGGTTAGGGTTTGAGCTAGGGTTAGGGTTAGGGTTGAGCTAGGGTTAGGGTTAGGGTTTGAGCTAGGGTTAGGGTTAGGGTTTGAGCTAGGGTTAGGGTTAGGGTTAGGGTTTGAGCTAGGGTTAGGGTTAGGGTTTGAGCTAGGGTTAGGGTTAGGGTTAGGGTTTGAGCTAGGGTTAGGGTTAGGGTTAGGGTTTGAGCTAGGGTTAGGGTTCGGGTTAGGGCTGAGCTAGGGTTAGGGTTAGGGTTAGGGTTAGGGTTAGGGTTAGGGTTTGAGCTAGGGTTAGGGTTAGGGTTTGAGCTAGGGTTAGGGTTAGGGTTAGGGTTTGAGCTAGGTTTAGGGTTAGGGTTAGGGTTTGAGCTAGGGTTAGGGTGAGGGTTTGAGCTAGGGTTAGGGTTTGAGCTAGGGTTAGGGTTAGGGTTAGGGTTTGAGCTAGGGTTAGGGTTAGGGTTGCGCTAGGGTTAGGGTTAGGGTTTGAGCTAGGGTTAGGGTTAGGGTTAGGGTTTGAGCTAGGGTTAGGGTTAGGGTTGAGCTAGGGTTAGGGTTAGGGTTTGAGCTAGGGTTAGGGTTAGGGTTTGAGCTAGGGTTAGGGTTAGGGTTTGAGCTAGGGTTAGGGTTTGAGCTAGGGTTAGGGTTAGGGTTAGGGTTTGAGCTAGGGTTAGGGTTAGGGTTAGGGTTGCGCTAGGGTTAGGGTTAGGGTTTGAGCTAGGGTTAGGGTTAGGGTTAGGGTTTGAGCTAGGGTTAGGGTTAGGGTTAGGGTTTGAGCTAGGGTTAGGGTTAGGGTTAGGGTTGAGTTAGGGTTAGGGTTAGGGTTAGGGTTTGAGCTAGGGTTAGGGTTAGGGTTAGGGTTTGAGCTAGGGTTAGGGTTAGGGTTAGGGTTGAGCTAGGGTTAGGGTTAGGGTTTGAGCTAGGGTTAGGGTTAGGGTTAGGGTTTGAGCTAGGGTTAGGGTTAGGGTTGAGCTAGGGTTAGGGTTAGGGTTTGAGCTAGGGTTAGGGTTAGGGTTAGGGTTTGAGCTAGGGTTAGGGTTAGGGTTTGAGCTAGGGTTAGGGTTAGGGTTAGGGTTTGAGCTAGGTTTAGGGTTAGGGTTAGGGTTTGAGCTAGGGTTAGGGTTAGGGTTTGAGCTAGGGTTAGGGTTTGAGCTAGGGTTAGGGTTAGGGTTAGGGTTTGAGCTAGGGTTAGGGTTAGGGTTAGGGTTTGAGCTAGGGTTAGGGTTAGGGTTAGGGCTGAGCTAGGGTTAGGGTTAGGGTTTGAACTAGGGTTAGGGTTAGGGTTTGAGCTAGGGTTAGGGTTTGAGCTAGGGTTAGGGTTTGAGCTAGGGTTAGGGTTAGGGTTTGAGCTAGGGTTAGGGTTAGGGTTAGGGTTTGAGCTAGGGTTAGGGTTAGGGTTAGGGTTTGAGCTAGGGTTAGGGTTAGGGTTAGGGCTGAGCTAGGGTTAGGGTTAGGGTTTGAACTAGGGTTAGGGTTAGGGTTTGAGCTAGGGTTAGGGTTTGAGCTAGGGTTAGGGTTTGAGCTAGGGTTAGGGTTTGAGCTAGGGTTAGGGTTAGGGTTTGAGCTAGGGTTAGGGTTAGGGTTTGAGCTAGGGTTAGGGTTAGGGTTTGAGCTAGGGTTAGGGTTAGGGTTAGGGTTTGAGCTAGGATTAGGGTTAGGGTTAGGGTTGAGCTAGGGTTAGGGTTAGGGTTTGAGCTAGGGTTAGGGTTAGGGTTTGAGCTAGGGTTAGGGTTAGGGTTAGGGTTTGAGCTAGGGTTAGGGTTAGGGTTAGGGTTTGAGCTAGGGTTAGGGTTTGAGCTAGGGTTAGGGTTAGGGTTAGGGTTTGAGCTAGGGTTAGGGTTAGGGTTAGGGTTGAGCTAGGGTTAGGGTTAGGGTTTGAGCTAGGGTTAGGGTTAGGGTTAGGGTTTGAGCTAGGGTTAGGGTTAGGGTTGAGCTAGGGTTAGGGTTAGGGTTTGAGCTAGGGTTAGGGTTAGGGTTAGGGTTTGAGCTAGGGTTAGGGTTAGGGTTTGAGCTAGGGTTAGGGTTAGGGTTAGGGTTTGAGCTAGGTTTAGGGTTAGGGTTAGGGTTTGAGCTAGGGTTAGGGTTAGGGTTTGAGCTAGGGTTAGGGTTTGAGCTAGGGTTAGGGTTAGGGTTAGGGTTTGAGCTAGGGTTAGGGTTAGGGTTAGGGTTGCGCTAGGGTTAGGGTTAGGGTTTGAGCTAGGGTTAGGGTTAGGGTTAGGGTTGAGCTAGGGTTAGGGTTAGGGTTTGAGCTAGGGTTAGGGTTAGGGTTTGAGCTAGGGTTAGGGTTAGGGTTTGAGCTAGGGTTAGGGTTTGAGCTAGGGTTAGGGTTAGGGTTAGGGTTTGAGCTAGGGTTAGGGTTAGGGTTAGGGTTGCGCTAGGGTTAGGGTTAGGGTTTGAGCTAGGGTTAGGGTTAGGGTTAGGGTTTGAGCTAGGGTTAGGGTTAGGGTTAGGGTTTGAGCTAGGGTTAGGGTTAGGGTTAGGGTTGAGTTAGGGTTAGGGTTAGAGTTAGGGTTTGAGCTAGGGTTAGGGTTAGGGTTAGGGTTTGAGCTAGGGTTAGGGTTAGGGTTAGGGTTGAGCTAGGGTTAGGGTTAGGGTTTGAGCTAGGGTTAGGGTTAGGGTTAGGGTTTGAGCTAGGGTTAGGGTTAGGGTTGAGCTAGGGTTAGGGTTAGGGTTTGAGCTAGGGTTAGGGTTAGGGTTAGGGTTTGAGCTAGGGTTAGGGTTAGGGTTGAGCTAGGGTTAGGGTTAGGGTTTGAGCTAGGGTTAGGGTTAGGGTTTGAGCTAGGGTTAGGGTTAGGGTTTGAGCTAGGGTTAGGGTTTGAGCTAGGGTTAGGGTTAGGGTT
Organism: Chaunax sp. Z400; assembly: GCA_037577475.1. Taxonomy (NCBI): domain Eukaryota; kingdom Metazoa; phylum Chordata; class Actinopteri; order Lophiiformes; family Chaunacidae; genus Chaunax; species Chaunax sp. Z400. Next base: position 4,609,110 of record CM075202.1, read on the forward strand.
AGGGTTTGAGCTAGGGTTAGGGTTAGGGTTAGGGTTGCGCTAGGGTTAGGGTTAGGGTTTGAGCTAGGGTTAGGGTTAGGGTTAGGGTTTGAGCTAGGGTTAGGGTTAGGGTTAGGGTTTGAGCTAGGGTTAGGGTTAGGGTTAGGGTTGAGTTAGGGTTAGGGTTAGGGTTAGGGTTTGAGCTAGGGTTAGGGTTAGGGTTAGGGTTTGAGCTAGGGTTAGGGTTAGGGTTGAGCTAGGGTTAGGGTTAGGGTTTGAGCTAGGGTTAGGGTTAGGGTTAGGGTTTGAGCTAGGGTTAGGGTTAGGGTTTGAGCTAGGGTTAGGGTTAGGGTTAGGGTTTGAGCTAGGTTTAGGATTAGGGTTAGGGTTTGAGCTAGGGTTAGGGTTAGGGTTAGGGTTGAGTTAGGGTTAGGGTTAGAGTTAGGGTTTGAGCTAGGGTTAGGGTTAGGGTTAGGGTTTGAGCTAGGGTTAGGGTTAGGGTTAGGGTTGAGCTAGGGTTAGGGTTAGGGTTTGAGCTAGGGTTAGGGTTAGGGTTAGGGTTTGAGCTAGGGTTAGGGTTAGGGTTGAGCTAGGGTTAGGGTTAGGGTTTGAGCTAGGGTTAGGGTTAGGGTTAGGGTTTGAGCTAGGGTTAGGGTTAGGGTTGAGCTAGGGTTAGGGTTAGGGTTTGAGCTAGGGTTAGGGTTAGGGTTTGAGCTAGGGTTAGGGTTAGGGTTTGAGCTAGGGTTAGGGTTTGAGCTAGGGTTAGGGTTAGGGTTAGGGTTTGAGCTAGGGTTAGGGTTAGGGTTAGGGTTGCGCTAGGGTTAGGGTTAGGGTTTGAGCTAGGGTTAGGGTTAGGGTTAGGGTTTGAGCTAGGGTTAGGGTTAGGGTTAGGGTTTGAGCTAGGGTTAGGGTTAGGGTTAGGGTTGAGTTAGGGTTAGGGTTAGGGTTAGGGTTTGAGCTAGGGTTAGGGTTAGGGTTAGGGTTTGAGCTAGGGTTAGGGTTAGGGTTGAGCTAGGGTTAGGGTTAGGGTTTGAGCTAGGGTTAGGGTTAGGGTTAGGGTTTGAGCTAGGGTTAGGGTTAGGGTTTGAGCTAGGGTTAGGGTTAGGGTTAGGGTTTGAGCTAGGTTTAGGGTTAGGGTTAGGGTTTGAGCTAGGGTTAGGGTTAGGGTTTGAGCTAGGGTTAGGGTTTGAGCTAGGGTTAGGGTTAGGGTTAGGGTTTGAGCTAGGGTTAGGGTTAGGGTTAGGGTTGCGCTAGGGTTAGGGTTAGGGTTTGAGCTAGGGTTAGGGTTAGGGTTAGGGTTGAGCTAGGGTTAGGGTTAGGGTTTGAGCTAGGGTTAGGGTTAGGGTTTGAGCTAGGGTTAGGGTTAGGGTTTGAGCTAGGGTTAGGGTTTGAGCTAGGGTTAGGGTTAGGGTTAGGGTTTGAGCTAGGGTTAGGGTTAGGGTTAGGGTTGCGCTAGGGTTAGGGTTAGGGTTTGAGCTAGGGTTAGGGTTAGGGTTAGGGTTTGAGCTAGGGTTAGGGTTAGGGTTAGGGTTTGAGCTAGGGTTAGGGTTAGGGTTAGGGTTGAGTTAGGGTTAGGGTTAGAGTTAGGGTTTGAGCTAGGGTTAGGGTTAGGGTTAGGGTTTGAGCTAGGGTTAGGGTTAGGGTTAGGGTTGAGCTAGGGTTAGGGTTAGGGTTTGAGCTAGGGTTAGGGTTAGGGTTAGGGTTTGAGCTAGGGTTAGGGTTAGGGTTGAGCTAGGGTTAGGGTTAGGGTTTGAGCTAGGGTTAGGGTTAGGGTTAGGGTTTGAGCTAGGGTTAGGGTTAGGGTTGAGCTAGGGTTAGGGTTAGGGTTTGAGCTAGGGTTAGGGTTAGGGTTTGAGCTAGGGTTAGGGTTAGGGTTTGAGCTAGGGTTAGGGTTTGAGCTAGGGTTAGGGTTAGGGTTAGGGTTTGAGCTAGGGTTAGGGTTAGGGTTAGGGTTGCGCTAGGGTTAGGGTTAGGGTTTGAGCTAGGGTTAGGGTTAGGGTTAGGGTTTGAGCTAGGGTTAGGGTTAGGGTTAGGGTTTGAGCTAGGGTTAGGGTTAGGGTTAGGGTTGAGTTAGGGTTAGGGTTAGGGTTAGGGTTTGAGCTAGGGTTAGGGTTAGGGTTAGGGTTTGAGCTAGGGTTAGGGTTAGGGTTTGAGCTAGGGTTAGGGTTAGGGTTAGGGTTTGAGCTAGGGTTAGGGTTAGGGTTAGGGTTTGAGCTAGGGTTAGGGGTAGGGTTAGGGCTGAGCTAGGGTTAGGGTTAGGGTTTGAACTAGGGTTAGGGTTAGGGTTTGAGCTAGGGTTAGGGTTTGAGCTAGGGTTAGGGTTTGAGCTAGGGTTAGGGTTAGGGTTTGAGCTAGGGTTAGGGTTAGGGTTAGGGTTTGAGCTAGGGTTAGGGTTAGGGTTAGGGTTTGAGCTAGGGTTAGGGTTAGGGTTAGGGCTGAGCTAGGGTTAGGGTTAGGGTTTGAACTAGGGTTAGGGTTAGGGTTTGAGCTAGGGTTAGGGTTTGAGCTAGGGTTAGGGTTTGAGCTAGGGTTAGGGTTTGAGCTAGGGTTAGGGTTAGGGTTTGAGCTAGGGTTAGGGTTAGGGTTTGAGCTAGGGTTAGGGTTAGGGTTTGAGCTAGGGTTAGGGTTAGGGTTAGGGTTTGAGCTAGGATTAGGGTTAGGGTTAGGGTTGAGCTAGGGTTAGGGTTAGGGTTTGAGCTAGGGTTAGGGTTAGGGTTTGAGCTAGGGTTAGGGTTAGGGTTAGGGTTTGAGCTAGGGTTAGGGTTAGGGTTAGGGTTTGAGCTAGGGTTAGGGTTTGAGCTAGGGTTAGGGTTAGGGTTAGGGTTTGAGCTAGGGTTAGGGTTAGGGTTAGGGTTGAGCTAGGGTTAGGGTTAGGGTTTGAGCTAGGGTTAGGGTTAGGGTTAGGGTTTGAGCTAGGGTTAGGGTTAGGGTTGAGCTAGGGTTAGGGTTAGGGTTTGAGCTAGGGTTAGGGTTAGGGTTAGGGTTGAGCTAGGGTTAGGGTTAGGGTTTGAGCTAGGGTTAGGGTTAAGGTTAGGGTTTGAGCTAGGGTTAGGGTTAGGGTTTGAGCTAGGGTTAGGGTTAGGGTTAGGGTTTGAGCTAGGGTTAGGGTTAGGGTTGAGCTAGGGTTAGGGTTAGGGTTTGAGCTAGGGTTAGGGTTAGGGTTTGAGCTAGGATTAGGGTTAGGGTTGAGCTAGGGTTAGGGTTAGGGTTTGAGCTAGGGTTAGGGTTAGGGTTTGAGCTAGGGTTAGGGTTAGGGTTAGGGTTTGAGCTAGGGTTAGGGTTAGGGTTAGGGTTTGAGCTAGGGTTAGGGTTTGAGCTAGGGTTAGGGTTAGGGTTAGGGTTGAGCTAGGGTTAGGGTTAGGGTTTGAGCTAGGGTTAGGGTTAGGGTTTGAGCTAGGGTTAGGGTTAGGGTTAGGGTTTGAGCTAGGGTTAGGGTTAGGGTTAGGGTTTGAGCTAGGGTTAGGGTTTGAGCTAGGGTTAGGGTTAGGGTTAGGGTTTGAGCCAGGGTTAGGGTTAGGGTTAGGGTTGAGCTAGGGTTAGGGTTAGGGTTTGAGCTAGGGTTAGGGTTAGGGTTTGAGCTAGGGTTAGGGTTAGGGTTAGGGTTTGAGCTAGGGTTAGGGTTAGGGTTGAGCTAGGGTTAGGGTTAGGGTTTGAGCTAGGGTTAGGGTTAGGGTTAGGGTTTGAGCTAGGGTTAGGGTTAGGGTTTGAGCTAGGGTTAGGGTTAGGGTTAGGGTTTGAGCTAGGTTTAGGGTTAGGGTTAGGGTTTGAGCTAGGGTTAGGGTTAGGGTTTGAGCTAGGGTTAGGGTTAGGGTTTGAGCTAGGGTTAGGGTTAGGGTTAGGGTTTGAGCTAGGGTTAGGGTTAGGGTTAGGGTTTGAGCTAGGGTTAGGGTTAGGGTTAGGGTTGAGCTAGGGTTAGGGTTAGGGTTTGAGCTAGGGTTAGGGTTAGGGTTAGGGTTTGAGCTAGGGTTAGGGTTAGGGTTTGAGCTAGGGTTAGGGTTAGGGTTAGGGTTTGAGCTAGGTTTAGGGTTAGGGTTAGGGTTTGAGCTAGGGTTAGGGTTAGGGTTAGGGTTTGAGCTAGGGTTAGGGTTAGGGTTACGGTTTGAGCTAGGGTTAGGGTTTGAGCTAGGGTTAGGGTTAGGGTTAGGGTTTGAGCGAGGGTTAGGGTTAGGGTTAGGGTTGAGCTAGGGTTAGGGTTAGGGTTAGGGTTTGAGCTAGGGTTAGGGTTTGAGCTAGGGTTAGGGTTAGGGTTTGAGCTAGGGTTAGGGTTAGGGTTTGAGCTAGGGTTAGGGTTAGGGTTGAGTTAGGGTTAGGGTTAGGGTTTGAGCTAGGGTTAGGGTTAGGGTTAGGGTTTGAGCTAGGGTTAGGGTTAGGGTTTGAGCTAGGGTTAGGGTTTGAGCTAGGGTTAGGGTTAGGGTTAGGGTATGAGCTAGGGTTAGGGTTAGGGTTAGGGTTTGAGCTAGGGTTAGGGTTAGGGTTAGGGTTAGGGTTGAGCTAGGGTTAGGGTTAGGGTTTGAGCTAGGGTTAGGGTTAGGGTTAGGGTTTGAGCTAGGGTTAGGGTTAGGGTTTGAGCTAGGGTTAGGGTTAGGGTTAGGGTTTGAGCTAGGTTTAGGGTTAGGGTTAGGGTTTGAGCTAGGGTTAGGGTTAGGGTTAGGGTTTGAGCTAGGGTTAGGGTTAGGGTTAGGGTTTGAGCTAGGGTTAGGGTTAGGGTTAGGGTTTGAGCTAGGTTTAGGGTTAGGGTTAGGGTTTGAGCTAGGGTTAGGGTTAGGGTTAGGGTTTGAGCTAGGGTTAGGGTTAGGGTTAGGGTTTGAGCTAGGGTTAGGGTTTGAGCTAGGGTTAGGGTTAGGGTTAGGGTTTGAGCCAGGGTTAGGGTTAGGGTTAGGGTTGAGCTAGGGTTAGGGTTAGGGTTTGAGCTAGGGTTAGGGTTAGGGTTTGAGCTAGGGTTAGGGTTAGGGTTAGGGTTTGAGCTAGGGTTAGGGTTAGGGTTGAGCTAGGGTTAGGGTTAGGGTTTGAGCTAGGGTTAGGGTTAGGGTTAGGGTTTGAGCTAGGGTTAGGGTTAGGGTTTGAGCTAGGGTTAGGGTTAGGGTTAGGGTTTGAGCTAGGTTTAGGGTTAGGGTTCGGGTTTGAGCTAGGGTTAGGGTTAGGGTTTGAGCTAGGGTTAGGGTTAGGGTTTGAGCTAGGGTTAGGGTTAGGGTTAGGGTTTGAGCTAGGGTTAGGGTTTGAGCTAGGGTTAGGGTTAGGGTTAGGGTTTGAGCTAGGGTTAGGGTTAGGGTTAGGGTTGAGCTAGGGTTAGGGTTAGGGTTTGAGCTAGGGTTAGGGTTAGGGTTAGGGTTTGAGCTAGGGTTAGGGTTAGGGTTTGAGCTAGGGTTAGGGTTAGGGTTAGGGTTTGAGCTAGGTTTAGGGTTAGGGTTAGGGTTTGAGCTAGGGTTAGGGTTAGGGTTAGGGTTTGAGCTAGGGTTAGGGTTAGGGTTACGGTTTGAGCTAGGGTTAGGGTTTGAGCTAGGGTTAGGGTTAGGGTTAGGGTTTGAGCGAGGGTTAGGGTTAGGGTTAGGGTTGAGCTAGGGTTAGGGTTAGGGTTAGGGTTTGAGCTAGGGTTAGGGTTTGAGCTAGGGTTAGGGTTAGGGTTTGAGCTAGGGTTAGGGTTAGGGTTTGAGCTAGGGTTAGGGTTAGGGTTGAGTTAGGGTTAGGGTTAGGGTTTGAGCTAGGGTTAGGGTTAGGGTTAGGGTTTGAGCTAGGGTTAGGGTTAGGGTTTGAGCTAGGGTTAGGGTTTGAGCTAGGGTTAGGGTTAGGGTTAGGGTATGAGCTAGGGTTAGGGTTAGGGTTAGGGTTTGAGCTAGGGTTAGGGTTAGGGTTAGGGTTAGGGTTGAGCTAGGGTTAGGGTTAGGGTTTGAGCTAGGGTTAGGGTTAGGGTTAGGGTTTGAGCTAGGGTTAGGGTTAGGGTTTGAGCTAGGGTTAGGGTTAGGGTTAGGGTTTGAGCTAGGTTTAGGGTTAGGGTTAGGGTTTGAGCTAGGGTTAGGGTTAGGGTTAGGGTTTGAGCTAGGGTTAGGGTTAGGGTTAGGGTTTGAGCTAGGGTTACGGTTAGGGTTTGAGCGAGGGTTAGGGTTAGGGTTAGGGTTGAGCTAGGGTTAGGGTTAGGGTTAGGGTTTGAGCTAGGGTTAGGGTTAGGGTTTGAGCTAGGGTTAGGGTTAGGGTTTGAGCTAGGGTTAGGGTTTGAGCTAGGGTTAGGGTTAGGGTTGAGTTAGGGTTAGGGTTAGGGTTTGAGCTAGGGTTAGGGTTAGGGTTAGGGTTTGAGCTAGGGTTAGGGTTAGGGTTTGAGCTAGGGTTAGGGTTAGGGTTAGGGTTTGAGCTAGGGTTAGGGTTAGGGTTAGGGTTTGAGCTAGGGTTAGGGTTTGAGCTAGGGTTAGGGTTAGGGTTTGAGCTAGGGTTAGGGTTAGGGTTTGAGCTAGGGTTAGGGTTGTCTTTACGACCTTCCGTTCCAGAGCTACGTCACTTCCTTTCACTTACAAAGCTGTATCTCAGGAACGGAAGGTCGTAGAGACTCGGGGACAAGTCTGGCGTGTTCAGAGACGCCGAAATATGTCTGACGGATCATGGTTCCGAATCTCTACGACCTTCCGTTCCCGAGTTATACTTAAGTTTATTTTCCCATTGAAGTGAATGGGGTTTGGTGCGCCTATAGTGAATGTGTGTATCTCGGCAACGGAAGGTCGTAGAGACTCGGGGACAAGTCTGGCGTGTTCAGAGACGCCGAAATATGTCTGACGGATCATGGTTCCGAATCTCTACGACCTTCCGTTCCCGAGTTATACTTAAGTTTATTTTCCCATTGAAGTGAATGGGGTTTGGTGCGCCTATAGTGAATGTGTGTATCTCGGCAACGGAAGGTCGTAGAGACTCGGGGACAAGTCTGGCGTGTTCAGAGACGCCGAAATATGTCTGACGGATCATGGTTCCGAATCTCTACGACCTTCCGTTCCCGAGTTATACTTAAGTTTATTTTCCCATTGAAGTGAATGGGGTTTGGTGCGCCTATAGTGAATGTGTGTATCTCGGCAACGGAAGGTCGTACAGACTCGGGACTAATGTCCGTCTAGGGGTTTATGTGGTCTCTGAGAACGCCAGTCTTTGTCCCGAGTCTCTACGACCTTCCGTTCCCGAGATTTGACATGTCCAGTAGCGGCGTATTTTGAATAGCTGTATCTCTGCAACGGAAGGTCGTAGAGACTCGGGGACAAGTCTGTCGTGTTCAGAGACCCCGAATTATAGCAGACGGAGCTTGGTCCCGAGTCTGTACGACCTTCCGTCCCCGAGTTATAGACCGAAATGTGTCCCCCATTGGAATGAATGGGTGCCGGATGGAGTGAAAATTTCAGTGTTGAGGCCAAAATCATGTTTCCAGGAAGTGTGTAGGAGCACGTTTCAGGCCATTTGGAGCTGATTGGTACCATTTGTGGAGTAACTTTTTTTGAACCCATACTTACTTCTATGGGTTTAGGCTAGGGTTAGGGTTAGGGTTTGAGCTAGGGCTGGGGTTAGGGTTTGAGCTAGGGTTAGGGTTAGGGTTTGAGCTAGTGTTAGGGTTAGGGTTTGAGCTAGGGTTAGGGTTAGGGTTAGGGTTTGAGCTAGGGTTAGGGTTAGGGTTAGGGTTTGAGCTAGGGTTAGGGTTAGGGTTTGAGCTAGGGTTAGGGTTAGGGTTTGAGCTAGGGTTAGGGTTTGAGCTAGGGTTAGGGTTAGGGTTAGGGTTAGGGTTTGAGCTAGGGTTAGGGTTAGGGTTAGGGTTTGAGCTAGGGTGAGGGTTTGAGCTAGGGTTAGGGTTAGGGTTTGAGCTAGGGTTAGGGTTAGGGTTAGGGTTTGAGCTAGGGTTAGGGTTAGGGTTGAGCTAGGGTTAGGGTTAGGGTTTGAGCTAGGGTTAGGGTTAGGGTTTGAGCTAGGGTTAGGGTTAGGGTTTGAGCTAGGGTTAGGGTTTGAGCTAGGGTTAGGGTTAGGGTTAGGGTTTGAGCTAGGGTTAGGGTTAGGGTTAGGGTTGAGCTAGGGTTAGGGTTAGGGTTTGAGCTAGGGTTAGGGTTAGGGTTAGGGTTTGAGCTAGGGTTAGGGTTAGGGTTTGAGCTAGGCTTAGGGTTAGGGTTTGAGCTAGGGTTAGGGTTAGGGTTAGGGTTTGAGCTAGGGTTAGGGTTAGGGTTAGGGTTTGAGCTAGGGTTAGGGTTTGAGCTAGGGTTAGGGTTAGGGTTTGAGCTAGGGTTAGGGTTAGGGTTTGAGCTAGGGCTAGGGTTTGAGCTAGGGTTAGGGTTAAGGTTAGGGTATGAGCTAGGGTTAGGGTTAGGGTTAGGGTTGAGCTAGGGTTAGGGTTAGGGTTAGGGTTTGAGCTAGGGTTAGGGTTAGGGTTTGAGCTAGGGTTAGGGTTAGGGTTTGAGCTAGGGTTAGGGTTTGAGCTAGGGTTAGGGTTAGGGTTAGGGTTTGAGCTAGGGTTAGGGTTAGGGTTAGGGTTGAGTTAGGGTTAGGGTTAGGGTTAGGGTTTGAGCTAGGGTTAGGGTTAGGGTTAGGGTTTGAGCTAGGGTTAGGGTTAGGGTTTGAGCTAGGGTTAGGGTTAGGGTTAGGGTTTGAGCTAGGGTTAGGGTTTGAGCTAGGGTTAGGGTTAGGGTTTGAGCTAGGGTTAGGGTTAGGGTTTGAGCTAGGGTTAGGGTTGTCTTTACGACCTTCCGTTCCAGAGCTACGTCACTTCCTTTCACTTACAAAGCTGTATCTCAGGAACGGAAGGTCGTAGAGACTCGGGGACAAGTCTGGCGTGTTCAGAGACGCCGAAATATGTCTGACGGATCATGGTTCCGAATCTCTACGACCTTCCGTTCCCGAGTTATACTTAAGTTTATTTTCCCATTGAAGTGAATGGGGTTTGGTGCGCCTATAGTGAATGTGTGTATCTCGGCAACGGAAGGTCGTAGAGACTCGGGGACAAGTCTGGCGTGTTCAGAGACGCCGAAATATGTCTGACGGATCATGGTTCCGAATCTCTACGACCTTCCGTTCCCGAGTTATACTTAAGTTTATTTTCCCATTGAAGTGAATGGGGTTTGGTGCGCCTATAGTGAATGTGTGTATCTCGGCAACGGAAGGTCGTAGAGACTCGGGGACAAGTCTGGCGTGTTCAGAGACGCCGAAATATGTCTGACGGATCATGGTTCCGAATCTCTACGACCTTCCGTTCCCGAGTTATACTTAAGTTTATTTTCCCATTGAAGTGAATGGGGTTTGGTGCGCCTATAGTGAATGTGTGTATCTCGGCAACGGAAGGTCGTAGAGACTCGGGGACAAGTCTGGCGTGTTCAGAGACGCCGAAATATGTCTGACGGATCATGGTTCCGAATCTCTACGACCTTCCGTTCCCGAGTTATACTTAAGTTTATTTTCCCATTGAAGTGAATGGGGTTTGGTGCGCCTATAGTGAATGTGTGTATCTCGGCAACGGAAGGTCGTACAGACTCGGGACTAATGTCCGTCTAGGGGTTTATGTGGTCTCTGAGAACGCCAGTCTTTGTCCCGAGTCTCTACGACCTTCCGTTCCCGAGATTTGACATGTCCAGTAGCGGCGTATTTTGAATAGCTGTATCTCTGCAACGGAAGGTCGTAGAGACTCGGGGACAAGTCTGTCGTGTTCAGAGACCCCGAATTATAGCAGACGGAGCTTGGTCCCGAGTCTGTACGACCTTCCGTCCCCGAGTTATAGACCGAAATGTGTCCCCCATTGGAATGAATGGGTGCCGGATGGAGTGAAAATTTCAGTGTTGAGGCCAAAATCATGTTTCCAGGAAGTGTGTAGGAGCACGTTTCAGGCCATTTGGAGCTGATTGGTACCATTTGTGGAGTAACTTTTTTTGAACCCATACTTACTTCTATGGGTTTAGGCTAGGGTTAGGGTTAGGGTTTGAGCTAGGGCTGGGGTTAGGGTTTGAGCTAGGGTTAGGGTTAGGGTTTGAGCTAGTGTTAGGGTTAGGGTTTGAGCTAGGGTTAGGGTTAGGGTTAGGGTTTGAGCTAGGGTTAGGGTTAGGGTTAGGGTTTGAGCTAGGGTTAGGGTTAGGGTTTGAGCTAGGGTTAGGGTTAGGGTTTGAGCTAGGGTTAGGGTTTGAGCTAGGGTTAGGGTTAGGGTTAGGGTTAGGGTTTGAGCTAGGGTTAGGGTTAGGGTTAGGGTTTGAGCTAGGGTGAGGGTTTGAGCTAGGGTTAGGGTTAGGGTTTGAGCTAGGGTTAGGGTTAGGGTTAGGGTTTGAGCTAGGGTTAGGGTTAGGGTTGAGCTAGGGTTAGGGTTAGGGTTTGAGCTAGGGTTAGGGTTAGGGTTTGAGCTAGGGTTAGGGTTAGGGTTTGAGCTAGGGTTAGGGTTTGAGCTAGGGTTAGGGTTAGGGTTAGGGTTTGAGCTAGGGTTAGGGTTAGGGTTAGGGTTGAGCTAGGGTTAGGGTTAGGGTTTGAGCTAGGGTTAGGGTTAGGGTTAGGGTTTGAGCTAGGGTTAGGGTTAGGGTTTGAGCTAGGCTTAGGGTTAGGGTTTGAGCTAGGGTTAGGGTTAGGGTTAGGGTTTGAGCTAGGGTTAGGGTTAGGGTTAGGGTTTGAGCTAGGGTTAGGGTTTGAGCTAGGGTTAGGGTTAGGGTTTGAGCTAGGGTTAGGGTTAGGGTTTGAGCTAGGGCTAGGGTTTGAGCTAGGGTTAGGGTTAAGGTTAGGGTATGAGCTAGGGTTAGGGTTAGGGTTAGGGTTGAGCTAGGGTTAGGGTTAGGGTTAGGGTTTGAGCTAGGGTTAGGGTTAGGGTTTGAGCTAGGGTTAGGGTTAGGGTTTGAGCTAGGGTTAGGGTTTGAGCTAGGGTTAGGGTTAGGGTTAGGGTTTGAGCTAGGGTTAGGGTTAGGGTTAGGGTTGAGTTAGGGTTAGGGTTAGGGTTAGGGTTTGAGCTAGGGTTAGGGTTAGGGTTAGGGTTTGAGCTAGGGTTAGGGTTAGGGTTTGAGCTAGGGTTAGGGTTAGGGTTAGGGTTTGAGCTAGGGTTAGGGTTAGGGTTAGGGTTTGAGCTAGGGTTAGGGTTAGGGTTAGGGTTTGAGCTAGGGTTAGGGTTAGGGTTTGAGCTAGGGTTAGGGTTAGGGTTAGGGTTTGAGCTAGGGTTAGGGTTAGGGTTAGGGTTAGGGCTGAGCCAGGGTTAGGGTTAGGGTTTGAACTAGGGTTAGGGTTAGGGTTTGAGCTAGGGTTAGGGTTTGAGCTAGGGTTAGGGTTAGGGTTTGAGCTAGGGCTGGGGTTAGGGTTTGAGCTAGGGTTAGGGTTAGGGTTTGAGCTAGTGTTAGGGTTAGGGTTTGAGCTAGGGTTAGGGTTAGGGTTAGGGTTTGAGCTAGGGTTAGGGTTAGGGTTAGGGTTTGAGCTAGGGTTAGGGTTAGGGTTTGAGCTAGGGTTAGGGTTAGGGTTTGAGCTAGGGTTAGGGTTTGAGCTAGGGTTAGGGTTAGGGTTAGGGTTAGGGTTTGAGCTAGGGTTAGGGTTAGGGTTAGGGTTAGGGTTTGAGCTAGGGTGAGGGTTAGGGTTAGGGTTTGAGCTAGGGTTAGGGTTAGGGTTAGGGTTTGAGCTAGGGTTAGGGTTAGGGTTTGAACTAGGGTTAGGGTTAGGGTTTGAGCTAGGGTTAGGGTTTGAGCTAGGGTTAGGGTTTGAGCTAGGGTTAGGGTTAGGGTTTGAGCTAGGGTTAGGGTTAGGGTTTGAGCTAGGGTTAGGGTTAGGGTTTGAGCTAGGGTTAGGGTTTGAGCTAGGGTTAGGGTTAGTGTTAGGGTTTGAGCTAGGATTAGGGTTAGGGTTAGGGTTGAGCTAGGGTTAGGGTTAGGGTTAGGGTTTGAGCTAGGGTTAGGGTTAGGGTTTGAGCTAGGGTTAGGGTTAGGGTTAGGGTTTGAGCTAGGGTTAGGGTTAGGGTTAGGGTTAGGGTTAGGGTTTGAGCTAGGGTTAGGGTTTGAGCTAGGGTTAGGGTTAGGGTTAGGGTTTGAGCTAGGGTTAGGGTTAGGGTTAGGGTTTGAGCTAGGGTTAGGGTTAGGGTTTGAGCTAGGGTTAGGGTTTGAGCTAGGGTTAGGGTTAGGGTTAGGGTTTGAGCTAGGGTTAGGGTTTGAGCTAGGGTTAGGGTTAGGGTTTGAGCTAGGGTTAGGGTTGTCTTTACGACCTTCCGTTCCAGAGCTACGTCACTTCCTTTCACTTACAAAGCTGTATCTCAGGAACGGAAGGTCGTAGAGACTCGGGGACTAGTCTGGCGTGTTCAGAGACGCCGAAATATGTCTGACGGATCATGGTTCCGAATCTCTACGACCTTCCGTTCCCGAGTTATACTTAAGTTTATTTTCCCATTGAAGTGAATGGGGTTTGGTGCGCCTATAGTGAATGTGTGTATCTCGGCAACGGAAGGTCGTAGAGACTCGGGGACAAGTCTGGCGTGTTCAGAGACGCCGAAATATGTCTGACGGATCATGGTTCCGAATCTCTACGACCTTCCGTTCCCGAGTTATACTTAAGTTTATTTTCCCATTGAAGTGAATGGGGTTTGGTGCGCCTATAGTGAATGTGTGTATCTCGGCAACGGAAGGTCGTAGAGACTCGGGGACAAGTCTGGCGTGTTCAGAGACGCCGAAATATGTCTGACGGATCATGGTTCCGAATCTCTACGACCTTCCGTTCCCGAGTTATACTTAAGTTTATTTTCCCATTGAGGTGAATGGGGTTTGGTGCGCCTATAGTGAATGTGTGTATATCGGCAACGGAAGGTCGTACAGACTCGGGACTAATGTCCGTCTAGGGGTTTATGTGGTCTCTGAGAACGCCAGTCTTTGTCCCGAGTCTCTACGACCTTCCGTTCCCGAGATTTGACATGTCCAGTAGCGGCGTATTTTGAATAGCTGTATCTCTGCAACGGAAGGTCGTAGAGACTCGGGGACAAGTCTGTCGTGTTCAGAGACCCCGAATTATAGCAGACGGAGCTTGGTCCCGAGTCTGTACGACCTTCCGTCCCCGAGTTATAGACCGAAATGTGTCCCCCATTGGAATGAATGGGTGCCGGATGGAGTGAAAATTTCAGTGTTGAGGCCAAAATCATGTTTCCAGGAAGTGTGTAGGAGCACGTTTCAGGCCATTTGGAGCTGATTGGTACCATTTGTGGAGTAACTTTTTTTGAACCCATACTTACTTCTATGGGTTTAGGCTAAGGTTAGGGTTAGGGTTTGAGCTAGGGCTGGGGTTAGGGTTTGAGCTAGGGTTAGGGTTAGGGTTTGAGCTAGTGTTAGGGTTAGGGTTTGAGCTAGGGTTAGGGTTAGGGTTAGGGTTTGAGCTAGGGTTAGGGTTAGGGTTAGGGTTTGAGCTAGGGTTAGGGTTAGGGTTTGAGCTAGGGTTAGGGTTAGGGTTTGAGCTAGGGTTAGGGTTTGAGCTAGGGTTAGGGTTAGGGTTTGAGCTAGGGTTAGGGTTAGGGTTAGGGTTTGAGCTAGGGTGAGGGTTTGAGCTAGGGTTAGGGTTAGGGTTTGAGCTAGGGTTAGGGTTAGGGTTAGGGTTTGAGCTAGGGTTAGGGTTAGGGTTGAGCTAGGGTTAGGGTTAGGGTTTGAGCTAGGGTTAGGGTTAGGGTTTGAGCTAGGGTTAGGGTTAGGGTTTGAGCTAGGGTTAGGGTTTGAGCTAGGGTTAGGGTTAGGGTTAGGGTTTGAGCTAGGGTTAGGGTTAGGGTTAGGGTTGAGCTAGGGTTAGGGTTAGGGTTTGAGCTAGGGTTAGGGTTAGGGTTAGGGTTTGAGCTAGGGTTAGGGTTAGGGTTTGAGCTAGGCTTAGGGTTAGGGTTTGAGCTAGGGTTAGGGTTAGGGTTAGGGTTTGAGCTAGGGTTAGGGTTAGGGTTAGGGTTTGAGCTAGGGTTAGGGTTAGGGTTTGAGCTAGGCTTAGGGTTAGGGTTTGAGCTAGGGTTAGGGTTAGGGTTAGGGTTTGAGCTAGGGTTAGGGTTAGGGTTAGGGTTTGAGCTAGGGTTAGGGTTTGAGCTAGGGTTAGGGTTTGAGCTAGGGTTAAGGTTTGAGCTAGGGTTAGGGTTAGGGTTTGAGGTAGGGTTAGGGTTAGGGTTTGAGCTAGGGTTAGGGTTAGGGTTTGAGCTAGGGTTAGGGTTTGAGCTAGGGTTAGGGTTAGGGTTAGGGTTTGAGCTAGGATTAGGGTTAGGGTTAGGGTTGAGCTAGGGTTAGGGTTAGGGTTAGGGTTTGAGCTAGGGTTAGGGTTAGGGTTTGAGCTAGGGTTAGGGTTAGGGTTAGGGTTTGAGCTAGGGTTAGGGTTAGGGTTAGGGTTTGAGCTAGGGTTAGGGTTAGGGTTAGGGTTGAGCTAGGGTTAGGGTTAGGGTTTGAGCTAGGGTTAGGGTAAGGGTTAGGGTTTGAGCTAGGGTTAGGGTTAGGTTTGAGCTAGGGTTAGGGTTAGGGTTTGAGCTAGGGTTAGGGTTAGGGTTAGGGTTTGAGCTAGGGTTAGGGTTAGGGTTTGAGCTAGGGTTAGGGTTAGGGTTAGGGTTTGAGCTAGGGTTAGGGTTAGGGTTTGAGCTAGGGTTAGGGTTAGGGTTAGGGTTTGAGCTAGGTTTAGGGTTAGGGTTAGGGTTTGAGCTAGGGTTAGGGTTAGGTTTGAGCTAGGGTTAGGGTTAGGGTTTGAGCTAGGGTTAGGGTTAGGGTTAGGGTTTGAGCTAGGGTTAGGGTTAGGGTTTGAGCTAGGGTTAGGGTTAGGGTTAGGGTTTGAGCTAGGTTTAGGGTTAGGGTTAGGGTTTGAGCTAGGGTTAGGGTTAGGGTTGAGCTAGGGTTAGGGTTAGGGTTTGAGCTAGGGTTAGGGTTAGGGTTAGGGTTTGAGCTAAGGTTAGGGTTTGAGCTAGGGTTAGGGTTAGGGTTAGGGTTTGAGCTAGGGTTAGGGTTAGGGTTAGGGTTGAGCTAGGGTTAGGGTTAGGGTTTGAGCTAGGGTTAGGGTTAGGGTTTGAGCTAGGGTTAGGGTTTGAGCTAGGGTTAGGGTTAGGGTTAGGGTTTGAGCTAGGGTTAGGGTTAGGGTTAGGGTTGAGCTAGGGTTAGGGTTAGGGTTTGAGCTAGGGTTAGGGTTAGGGTTAGGGTTTGAGCAAGGGTTAGGGTTAGGGTTTGAGCTAGGGTTAGGGTTAGGGTTAGGGTTTGAGCTAGGATTAGGGTTAGGGTTAGGGTTGAGCTAGGGTTAGGGTTAGGGTTTGAGCTAGGGTTAGGGTTAGGGTTAGGGTTTGAGCTAGGGTTAGGGTTAGGGTTAGGATTAGGGTTTGAGCTAGGGTTAGGGTTTGAGCTAGGGTTAGGGTTAGGGTTTGAGCTAGGGTTAGGGTTAGGGTTAGGGTTGAGCTAGGGTTAGGGTTAGGGTTTGAGCTAGGTTTAGGGTTAGGGTTAGGGTTTGAGCTAGGGTAAGGGTTAGGGTTTGAGCTAGGGTTAGGGTTAGGGTTTGAGCTAGGGTTAGGGTTAGGGTTAGCGTTTGAGCTAGGGTTAGGGTTAGGGTTTGAGCTAGGGTTAGGGTTAGGGTTAGGGTTTGAGCTAGGGTTAGGGTTAGGGTTAGGGTTGAGCTAGGGTTAGGGTTAGGGTTTGAGCTAGGGTTAGGGTTAGGGTTTGAGCTAGGGTTAGGGTTAGGGTTTGAGCTAGGGTTAGGGTTAGGGTTAGGGTTAGGGTTTGAGCTAGGTTTAGGGTTAGGGTTAGGGTTTGACCTAGGGTTAGGGTTAGGGTTAGGGTTTGAGCTAGGGTTAGGGTTAGGGTTACGGTTTGAGCTAAGGTTAGGGTTTGAGCTAGGGTTAGGGTTAGGGTTAGGGTTTGAGCTAGGGTGAGGGTTTGAGCTAGGGTTAGGGTTAGGGTTTGAGCTAGGGTTAGGGTTAGGGTTAGGGTTTGAGCTAGGGTTAGGGTTAGGGTTAGGGTTTGAGCTAGGGTTAGGGTTAGGGTTTGAGCTAGGGTGAGGGTTTGAGCTAGGGTTAGGGTTAGGGTTTGAGCTAGGGTTAGGGTTAGGGTTAGGGTTTGAGCTAGGGTTAGGGTTAGGGTTGAGCTAGGGTTAGGGTTAGGGTTTGAGCTAGGGTTAGGGTTAGGGTTTGAGCTAGGGTTAGGGTTAGGGTTTGAGCTAGGGTTAGGGTTTGAGCTAGGGTTAGGGTTAGGGTTAGGGTTTGAGCTAGGGTTAGGGTTAGGGTTAGGGTTGAGCTAGGGTTAGGGTTAGGGTTTGAGCTAGGGTTAGGGTTAGGGTTAGGGTTTGAGCTAGGGTTAGGGTTAGGGTTTGAGCTAGTGTTAGGGTTAGGGTTTGAGCTAGGGTTAGGGTTTGAGCTAGGGTTAGGGTTAGGGTTAGGGTTTGAGCTAGGGTTAGGGTTAGGGTTTGAGCTAGGGCTAGGGTTTGAGCTAGGGTTAGGGTTAGGGTTAGGGTATGAGCTAGGGTTAGGGTTAGGGTTAGGGTTGAGCTAGGGTTAGGGTTAGGGTTAGGGTTTGAGCTAGGGTTAGGGTTAGGGTTTGAGCTAGGGTTAGGGTTAGGGTTTGAGCTAGGGTTAGGGTTTGAGCTAGGGTTAGGGTTAGGGTTAGGGTTAGGGTTTGAGCTAGGGTTAGGGTTAGGGTTAGGGTTGAGTTAGGGTTAGGGTTAGGGTTAGGGTTTGAGCTAGGGTTAGGGTTAGGGTTAGGGTTTGAGCTAGGGTTAGGGTTAGGGTTTGAGCTAGTGTTAGGGTTAGGGTTAGGGTTTGAGCTAGGGTTAGGGTTAGGGTTAGGGTTTGAGCTAGGGTTAGGGTTAGGGTTAGGGCTGAGCTAGGGTTAGGGTTAGGGTTTGAACTAGGGTTAGGGTTAGGGTTTGAGCTAGGGTTAGGGTTAGGGTTAGGGTTTGAGCTAGGGTTAGGGTTTGAGCTAGGGTTAGGGTTAGGGTTTGAGCTAGGGTTAGGGTTAGGGTTTGAGCTAGGGTTAGGGTTAGGGCTAGGGTTAGGGTTAGGGTTAGGGTTTGAGCTAGGGTTAGGGTTAGGGTTAGGGTTGAGCTAGGGTTAGGGTTAGGGTTAGGGTTTGAGCTAGGGTTAGGGTTAGGGTTAGGGTTTGAGCTAGGGTTAGGGTTAGGGTTTGAGCTAGGGTTAGGGTTAGGGTTTGAGCTAGGGTTAGGGTTAGGGTTAGGGTTTGAGCTAGGGTTAGGGTTTGAGCTAGGGTTAGGGTTTGAGCTAGGGTTAAGGTTTGAGCTAGGGTTAGGGTTAGGGTTTGAGGTAGGGTTAGGGTTAGGGTTTGAGCTAGGGTTAGGGTTAGGGTTTGAGCTAGGGTTAGGGTTTGAGCTAGGGTTAGGGTTAGGGTTAGGGTTTGAGCTAGGGTTAGGGTTAGGTTTGAGCTAGGGTTAGGGTTAGGGTTTGAGCTAGGGTTAGGGTTAGGGTTAGGGTTTGAGCTAGGGTTAGGGTTAGGGTTTGAGCTAGGGTTAGGGTTAGGGTTAGGGTTTGAGCTAGGGTTAGGGTTAGGGTTAGGGTTTGAGCTAGGGTTAGGGTTAGGGTTGAGCTAGGGTTAGGGTTAGGGTTTGAGCTAGGGTTAGGGTTAGGGTTAGGGTTTGAGCTAAGGTTAGGGTTTGAGCAAGGGTTAGGGTTAGGGTTAGGGTTTGAGCTAGGGTTAGGGTTAGGGTTAGGGTTGAGCTAGGGTTAGGGTTAGGGTTTGAGCTAGGGTTAGGGTTAGGGTTTGAGCTAGGGTTAGGGTTTGAGCTAGGGTTAGGGTTAGGGTTAGGGTTTGAGCTAGGGTTAGGGTTAGGGTTAGGGTTGAGCTAGGGTTAGGGTTAGGGTTTGAGCTAGGGTTAGGGTTAGGGTTAGGGTTTGAGCAAGGGTTAGGGTTAGGGTTTGAGCTAGGGTTAGGGTTAGGGTTAGGGTTTGAGCTAGGATTAGGGTTAGGGTTAGGGTTGAGCTAGGGTTAGGGTTAGGGTTTGAGCTAGGGTTAGGGTTAGGGTTAGGGTTTGAGCTAGGGTTAGGGTTAGGGTTAGGATTAGGGTTTGAGCTAGGGTTAGGGTTTGAGCTAGGGTTAGGGTTAGGGTTAGGGTTTGAGCTAGGGTTAGGGTTAGGGTTAGGGTTGAGCTAGGGTTAGGGTTAGGGTTTGAGCTAGGTTTAGGGTTAGGGTTAGGGTTTGAGCTAGGGTAAGGGTTAGGGTTTGAGCTAGGGTTAGGGTTAGGGTTTGAGCTAGGGTTAGGGTTAGGGTTAGCGTTTGAGCTAGGGTTAGGGTTAGGGTTTGAGCTAGGGTTAGGGTTAGGGTTAGGGTTTGAGCTAGGGTTAGGGTTAGGGTTAGGGTTGAGCTAGGGTTAGGGTTAGGGTTTGAGCTAGGGTTAGGGTTAGGGTTTGAGCTAGGGTTAGGGTTAGGGTTTGAGCTAGGGTTAGGGTTAGGGTTAGGGTTTGAGCTAGGTTTAGGGTTAGGGTTAGGGTTTGAGCTAGGGTTAGGGTTAGGGTTAGGGTTTGAGCTAGGGTTAGGGTTAGGGTTACGGTTTGAGCTAAGGTTAGGGTTTGAGCTAGGGTTAGGGTTAGGGTTAGGGTTTGAGCTAGGGTGAGGGTTTGAGCTAGGGTTAGGGTTAGGGTTTGAGCTAGGGTTAGGGTTAGGGTTAGGGTTTGAGCTAGGGTTAGGGTTAGGGTTAGGGTTTGAGCTAGGGTTAGGGTTAGGGTTTGAGCTAGGGTGAGGGTTTGAGCTAGGGTTAGGGTT
Organism: Chaunax sp. Z400; assembly: GCA_037577475.1. Taxonomy (NCBI): domain Eukaryota; kingdom Metazoa; phylum Chordata; class Actinopteri; order Lophiiformes; family Chaunacidae; genus Chaunax; species Chaunax sp. Z400. The sequence continues at coordinate 4,627,715 of CM075202.1, forward strand.
AGGGTTTGAGCTAGGGTTAGGGTTAGGGTTAGGGTTTGAGCTAGGGTTAGGGTTAGGGTTGAGCTAGGGTTAGGGTTAGGGTGTGAGCTAGGGTTAGGGTTAGGGTTTGAGCTAGGGTTAGGGTTAGGGTTTGAGCTAGGGTTAGGGTTTGAGCTAGGGTTAGGGTTAGGGTTAGGGTTTGAGCTAGGGTTAGGGTTAGGGTTAGGGTTGAGCTAGGGTTAGGGTTAGGGTTTGAGCTAGGGTTAGGGTTAGGGTTAGGGTTTGAGCTAGGGTTAGGGTTAGGGTTTGAGCTAGTGTTAGGGTTAGGGTTTGAGCTAGGGTTAGGGTTTGAGCTAGGGTTAGGGTTAGGGTTAGGGTTTGAGCTAGGGTTAGGGTTAGGGTTTGAGCTAGGGCTAGGGTTTGAGCTAGGGTTAGGGTTAGGGTTAGGGTATGAGCTAGGGTTAGGGTTAGGGTTAGGGTTGAGCTAGGGTTAGGGTTAGGGTTAGGGTTTGAGCTAGGGTTAGGGTTAGGGTTTGAGCTAGGGTTAGGGTTAGGGTTTGAGCTAGGGTTAGGGTTTGAGCTAGGGTTAGGGTTAGGGTTAGGGTTAGGGTTTGAGCTAGGGTTAGGGTTAGGGTTAGGGTTGAGTTAGGGTTAGGGTTAGGGTTAGGGTTTGAGCTAGGGTTAGGGTTAGGGTTAGGGTTTGAGCTAGGGTTAGGGTTAGGGTTTGAGCTAGGGTTAGGGTTAGGGTTAGGGTTTGAGCTAGGGTTAGGGTTAGGGTTAGGGTTTGAGCTAGGGTTAGGGTTAGGGTTAGGGCTGAGCTAGGGTTAGGGTTAGGGTTTGAACTAGGGTTAGGGTTAGGGTTTGAGCTAGGGTTAGGGTTAGGGTTAGGGTTTGAGCTAGGGTTAGGGTTTGAGCTAGGGTTAGGGTTAGGGTTTGAGCTAGGGTTAGGGTTAGGGTTTGAGCTAGGGTTAGGGTTAGGGCTAGGGTTAGGGTTAGGGTTAGGGTTTGAGCTAGGGTTAGGGTTAGGGTTAGGGTTGAGCTAGGGTTAGGGTTAGGGTTAGGGTTTGAGCTAGGGTTAGGGTTAGGGTTAGGGTTTGAGCTAGGGTTAGGGTTAGGGTTTGAGCTAGGGTTAGGGTTAGGGTTTGAGCTAGGGTTAGGGTTAGGGTTTGAGCTAGGGTTAGGGTTAGGGTTTGAGCTAGGGTTAGGGTTAGGGTTAGGGTTTGAGCTAGGGTTAGGGTTAGGGTTTGAGCTAGGGTTAGGGTTAGGGTTTGAGCTAGGGTTAGGGTTAGGGTTAGGGTTTGAGCTAGGGTTAGGGTTAGGGTTAGGGTTTGAGCTAGGGTTAGGGTTAGGGTTAGGGTTGAGCTAGGGTTAGGGTTAGGGCTAGGGTTTGAGCTAGGGTTAGGGTTAGGGTTAGGGTTTGAGCTAGGGTTAGGGTTAGGGTTTGAGCTAGGGTTAGGGTTAGGGTTTGAGCTAAGGTTAGGGTTAGGGTTTGAGCTAGGGTTAGGGTTAGGGTTTGAGCTAGGGTTAGGGTTTGAGCTAGGGTTAGGGTTAGGGTTAGGGTTTGAGCTAGGGTTAGGGTTTGAGCTAGGGTTAGGGTTAGGGTTTGAGCTAGGGTTAGGGTTTGAGCTAGGGTTAGGGTTTGAGCTAGGGTTAGGGTTAGGGTTAGGGTTTGAGCTAGGGTTAGGGTTAGGGTAGAGCTAGGGTTAGGGTTAGGGTTTGAGCTAGGGTTAGGGTTAGGGTTTGAGCTAGGGTTAGGGTTAGGGCTTGAGCTAGGGTTAGGGTTTGAGCTAGGGTTAGGGTTGGGGTTAGGGTTTGAGCTAGGGTTAGGGTTAGGGTTGAGCCAGGGTTAGGGTTAGGGTTTGAGCTAGGGTTAGGGTTAGGGTTAGGGTTTGAGCTAGGGTTAGGGTTAGGGTTAGGGTTAGGGTTTGAGCTAGGGTTAGGGTTAGGGTTTGAGCTAGGGTTAGGGTTAGGGTTAGGGCTTGAGCTAGGGTTAGGGTTAGGGTTAGGGTTTGAGCTAGGGTTAGGGTTAGGGTTTGAGCTAGGGTTAGGGTTAGGGTTAGGGTTTGAGCTAGGGTTAGGGTTTGAGCTAGGGTTAGGGTTTGAGCTAGGGTTAGGGTTAGGGTTTGAGCTAGGGTTAGGGTTAGGGTTTGAGCTAGGGTTAGGGTTTGAGCTAGGGTTAGGGTTAGGGTTAGGGTTTGAGCTAGGGTTAGGGTTAGGGTTAGGGTTGAGCTAGGGTTAGGGTTAGGGTTAGGGTTTGAGCTAGGGTTAGGGTTAGGGTTTGAGCTAGGGTTAGGGTTAGGGTTTGAGCTAGGGTTAGGGTTTGAGCTAGGGTTAGGGTTAGGGTTTGAGCTAGGGTTAGGGTTTGAGCTAGGGTTAGGGTTAGGGTTAGGGTTTGAGCTAGGGTTAGGGTTAGGGTTAGGGTTGAACTAGGGTTAGGGTTAGGGTTAGGGTTTGAGCTAGGGTTAGGGTTAGGGTTAGGGTTTGATCTAGGGTTAGGGTTAGGGTTTGAGCTAGGGTTAGGGTTAGGGTTTGAGCTAGGGTTAGGGTTTGAGCTAGCGTTAGGGTTTGGGTTAGGGTTTGAGCTAGGGTTAGGGTTTGAGCTAGGGTTAGGGTTAGGGTTTGAGCTAGGGTTAGGGTTTGAGCTAGGGTTAGGGTTAGGGTTAGGGTTTGAGCTAGGGTTAGGGTTAGGGTTGAGCTAGGGTTAGGGTTAGGGTTTGAGCTAGGGTTAGGGTTAGGGTTTGAGCTAGGGTTAGGGTTTGAGCTAGGGTTAGGGTTAGGGTTAGGGTTAGGGTTTGAGCTAGGGTTAGGGTTAGGGTTTGAGCTAGGGTTAGGGTTTGAGCTAGGGTTAGGGTTAGGGTTTGAGCTAGGGTTAGGGTTTGAGCTAGGGTTAGGGTTAGGGTTAGGGTTTGAGCTAGGGTTAGGGTTAGGGTTAGGGTTTGAGCTAGGGTTAGGGTTAGGGTTTGAGCTAGGGTTAGGGTTAGGGTTAGGGTTTGAGCTAGGGTTAGGGTTAGGGTTAGGGTTTGAGCTAGGGTTAGGGTTTGAGCTAGGGTTAGGGTTAGGGTTTGAGCTAGGGTTAGGGTTAGGGTTTGAGCTAGGGTTAGGGTTAGGGCTAGGGTTAGGGTTAGGGTTAGGGTTTGAGCTAGGGTTAGGGTTAGGGTTAGGGTTGAGCTAGGGTTAGGGTTAGGGTTAGGGTTTGAGCTAGGGTTAGGGTTAGGGTTAGGGTTTGAGCTAGGGTTAGGGTTAGGGTTTGAGCTAGGGTTAGGGTTAGGGTTTGAGCTAGGGTTAGGGTTAGGGTTTGAGCTAGGGTTAGGGTTAGGGTTTGAGCTAGGGTTAGGGTTAGGGTTAGGGTTTGAGCTAGGGTTAGGGTTAGGGTTTGAGCTAGGGTTAGGGTTAGGGTTTGAGCTAGGGTTAGGGTTAGGGTTAGGGTTTGAGCTAGGGTTAGGGTTAGGGTTAGGGTTTGAGCTAGGGTTAGGGTTAGGGTTAGGGTTTGAGCTAGGTTTAGGGTTTGAGCTAGGGTTAGGGTTAGGGTTTGAGCTAGGGTTAGGGTTAGAGCTAGGGTTAGGGTTAGGGTTTGAAGTAGGGTTAGGGTTAGGGTTAGGGTTGAGCTAGGGTTAGGGTTAGGGTTAGGGTTTGAGCTAGGGTTAGGGTTAGGGTTTGAGCTAGGGTTAGGGTTAGGGTTTGAGCTAGGGTTAGGGTTTGAGCTAGGGTTAGGGTTAGGGTTTGAGCTAAGGTTAGGGTTTGAGCTAGGGTTAGGGTTAGTGTTTGAGCTAGGGTTAGGGTTTGAGCTAGGGTTAGGGTTAGGGTTAGGGTTTGAGCTAGGGTTAGGGTTAGGGTTAGGGTTGAGCTAGGGTTAGGGTTTGAGCTAGGGTTAGGGTTAGGGTTTGAGCTAGGGTTAGGGTTTGAGCTAGGGTTAGGGTTAGGGTTTGAGCTAGGGTTAGGGTTAGGGTTAGGGCTTGAGCTAGGGTTAGGGTTAGGGTTAGGGTTTGAGGTAGGGTTAGGGTTAGGGTTTGAGCTAGGGTTAGGGTTAGGGTTAGGGTTTGAGCTAGGGTTAGGGTTTGAGCTAGGGTTAGGGTTAGGGTTTGAGCTAGGGTTAGGGTTAGGGTTTGAGCTAGGGTTAGGGTTTGAGCTAGGGTTAGGGTTAGGGTTAGGGTTTGAGCTAGGGTTAGGGTTAGGGTTAGGGTTTGAGCTAGGGTTAGGGTTTGAGCTAGGGTTAGGGTTAGGGTTTGAGCTAGGGTTAGGGTTAGGGTTTGAGCTAGGGTTAGGGTTTTAGCTAGGGTTAGGGTTAGGGTTAGGGTTTGAGCTAGGGTTAGGGTTAGGGTTAGGGTTGAGCTAGGGTTAGGGTTAGGGTTAGGGTTTGAGCTAGGGTTAGGGTTAGGGTTTGAGCTAGGGTTAGGGTTAGGGTTAGGGTTTGAGCTAGGGTTAGGGTTAGGGTTTGAGCTAGGGTTAGGGTTAGGGCTTGAGCTAGGGTTAGGGTTTGAGCTAGGGTTAGGGTTAGGGTTAGGGTTTGAGCTAGGGTTAGGGTTTGAGCTAGGGTTAGGGTTAGGGTTTGAGCTAGGGTTAGGGTTTGAGCTAGGGTTAGGGTTAGGGTTAGGGTTTGAGCTAGGGTTAGGGTTAGGGTTTGAGCTAGGGTTAGGGTTAGGGTTAGGGTTTGAGCTAGGGTTAGGGTTTGAGCTAGGGTTAGGGTTAGGGTTTGAGCTAGGGTTAGGGTTAGGGTTTGAGCTAGGGTTAGGGTTTGAGCTAGGGTTAGGGTTAGGGTTAGGGTTTGAGCTAGGGTTAGGGTTAGGGTTAGGGTTGAGCTAGGGTTAGGGTTAGGGTTAGGGTTTGAGCTAGGGTTAGGGTTAGGGTTTGAGCTAGGGTTAGGGTTAGGGTTAGGGTTTGAGCTAGGGTTAGGGTTAGGGTTTGAGCTAGGGTTAGGGTTAGGGTTTGAGCTAGGGTTAGGGTTTGAGCTAGGGTTAGGGTTAGGGTTAGGGTTTGAGCTAGGGTTAGGGTTTGAGCTAGGGTTAGGGTTAGGGTTTGAGCTAGGGTTAGGGTTTGAGCTAGGGTTAGGGTTAGGGTTGAGCTAGGGTTAGGGTTAGGGTTGAGCTAGGGTTAGGGTTAGGGTTTGAGCTAGGGTTAGGGTTAGGGTTTGAGCTAGGGTTAGGGTTAGGGTTTGAGCTAGGGTTAGGGTTAGGGTTAGGGTTTGAGCTAGGGTTAGGGTTTGAGCTAGGGTTAGGGTTAGGGTTTGAGCTAGGGTTAGGGTTTGAGCTAGGGTTAGGGTTAGGGTTTGAGGTAGGGTTAGGGTTTGAGCTAGGGTTAGGGTTAGGGTTTGAGCTAGGGTTAGGGTTTGAGCTAGGGTTAGGGTTAGGGTTAGGGTTTGAGCTAGGGTTAGGGTTAGGGTTGAGCTAGGGTTAGGGTTAGGGTTTGAGCTAGGGTTAGGGTTAGGGTTTGAGCTAGGGTTAGGGTTAGGGTTTGAGCTAGGGTTAGGGTTTGAGCTAGGGTTAGGGTTAGGGTTAGGGTTTGAGCTAGGGTTAGGGTTAGGGTTAGGGGTGAGTTAGGGTTAGGGTTAGGGTTAGGGTTTGAGCTAGGGTTAGGGTTAGGGTTAGGGTTTGAGCTAGGGTTAGGGTTAGGGTTTGAGCTAGGGTTAGGGTTAGGGTTAGGGTTTGAGCTAGGGTTAGGGTTAGCGTTAGGGCTGAGCTAGGGTTAGGGTTAGGGTTTGAACTAGGGTTAGGGTTAGGGTTTGAGCTAGGGTTAGGGTTTGAGCTAGGGTTAGGGTTTGAGCTAGGGTTAGGGTTAGGGTTAGGGTTTGAGCTAGGGTTAGGGTTAGGGTTTGAGCTAGGGTTAGGGTTAGGGTTTGAGCTAGGGTTAGGGCTAGGGTTTGAGCTAGGGTTAGGGTTAGGGTTAGGGTTTGAGCTAGGGTTAGGGTTAGGGTTTGAGCTAGGGTTAGGGTTTGAGCTAGGGTTAGGGTTAGGGTTTGAGCTAGGGTTAGGGTTAGGGTTTGAGCTAGGGTTAGGTTTAGGGTTTGAGCTAGGGTTAGGGTTGTCTTTACGACCTTCCATTCCAGAGCTACGTCACTTCCTTTCACTTATATAGCTGTATCTCAGGAACGGAAGGTCGTAGAGACTCGGGGACAAGTCTGGCGTGTTCAGAGTTGCGAAATATGTCTGACGGATCATGGTTCCGAATCTCTACAACCTTCCGTTCCAGAGTTATACTTAAGTTTATTTTCCCATTGAAGTGAATGGGGTTTGGTGCGCCTATAGTGAATGTGTGTATCTCGGCAACGGAAGGTCGTACAGACTTGGGACTAATGTCCGTCTAGGGGTTTATGTGGTCTCTGAGAACGCCAGTCTTTGTCCCGAGTCTCTACGACCTTCCGTTCCCGAGATTTGACATGTCCAGTAGCGGCGTATTTTGAATAGCTGTATCTCTGCAACGGAAGGTCGTAGAGACTCGGGGACAAGTCTGTCGTGTTCAGAGACCCCGAATTATAGCAGACGGAGCTTGGTCCCGAGTCTGTACGACCTTCCGTTCCCGAGTTATAGACCGAAATGTGTCCCCCATTGGAATGAATGGGTGCCGGATGGAGTGAAAATTTCAGTGTTGAGGCCAAAATCATGTCTCCAGGAAGTGTGTAGGAGCACGTTTCAGGCCATTTGGAGCTGATTGGTACCATTTGTGGAGTAACTTTTTTTGAACCCATACTTACTTCTATGGGTTTAGGCTAGGGTTAGGGTTAGGGTTTGAGCTAGGGTTAGGGTTAGGGTTTGAGCTAGGCTAGGGTTAGGGTTTGAGCTAGGGTTAGGGCTAGGGTTAGGGCTAGGGTTTGGGCTAGGGTTAGGGTTAGGGTTAGGGTTTGGGCTAGGGTTAGGGTTAGGGTTTGGGCTAGGGCTAGGGTTAGGGTTTGGGATAGGGTTTGGGCTAGGGTTAGGGTTAGGGTTTGGGCTAGGGTTAGGGTTAGGGTTTGGGCTAGGGTTAGGGTTAGGGTTTGGGTTAGGGTTAGGGTTAGGGTTTGGGTTGGGGTTAGGGTTTGGGTTTGGGTTAGGGTTAGGGCTAGGGCTAGGGCTAGGGTTAGGGCTAGAGCTAGGGCTGGGTTAGGGTTAGGTTCAGGGTCAATACATGGAATTTAAAGTAGGATTACTCGAAAAGTACAAGGTACAAGTATTTCATAATAATTGAACCCTTACTGCTATATATCCTCTACCAGAAAATATGTTTCATTAATACAATATTGAAAATAAAGATTTTATTGCACATCAAATTTGGAAAGAATTGCATTATTTAGGAAAAATCATTATTTTGATCACTGCATGGTATTTCAAGGTAGGATTACTTGAAAAGTACAAGGTGCAAGTACTTCATAATAATTGTGCCTGTAGTGGTACATGTCCTCTAATAGAAAATATAAGTATCATTAATCCACTGTTGAAAATAATGATTTTATTGCACATCAAATTTGGAAAGAATTGCATTATTGTAGGTGAAAAAAAACAATATTTTGATCGCTGCATGGTATTTCTCGGTAGGATTACTCGAAAAGTACAATGTACAAGTACTTCATAATAATTGTACCTGTAGTAGTACATGTCCTCTAACAGAAAATATAAGTATCATTAATACACTGTTGAAAATAATGATTTTATTGCACATCAAATTTGGAAAGAATTGCATTACTGTAGGTGAAAAAAAACAATATTTTGATCGCTGCATGGTATTTCAAGGTAGGATTACTTGAAAAGTACAAAGTAAGGATACTTCATAATGATTGTGAATGTAGTGCTATATGTCCTCTAACAAATGATATAAGTGGCATGAATACACAATTTAAAATAAAGTTTTTATTACACATCAAATTTTGAAAGAATTGCATTATTGTAGGTGAAAAAAGCTATATTTTGATCACTGCAACCGCTTAGTATGTGAGCTAAATGAAAGTTTGCCGTCTCGACTCAAACTACAGAGCCTCAATCAATCGAGCTGTGGGAGGTGAAAAGCCTCCTGGTTTCTAACAACGTGTCCCTCTGATTGACCTGTGACCAGTCTGTTATAATCTCTGGAAGCTTTGGCTCATCTCACAGCTCACCTGTCAGAACAATACGCCTTTCTCTTTCACTCTGCCCTTTATTAATCCCCCCCCCCCTCAAATCATGCTCCCTCCCAACCACCTCCTTTTCTCACCCTCACTCTCATCCTGCACATCCATTCAATTTGTCCCCGCAATTCAATTTCATTTGCTATATTAACGCGGGACAAGAAATGCTTATCTTGCCAAAACATGTATACAAGAAATAGATTGGAAAACATAAAACAACGGGCAATAAATATGAGTGAGGATTAAATTTGGTCAGCCGTCAAACTTATTTGCAGCCAAAGTCACTTTTGCAACAAAGGATTCTTATTCACCAAGCCAAATGTGCCACAAGAGCTGGATATTAGTGCCTTAGCTGTAATAAACAATGTTTCTTTTCATATTAAACTTTACACAATCAATATGCAAATTATTTGTAGGGAGCCAATTCTGCCAAAAACCCAACATGCTGATATAAGTCTAGTTTTATCTTGGAACAGGGCCCTCGTCTCTCCACAGAGAGTGCCAGGCAGGCTTTAAATGCACTTCACCACCTCCACCGATATCACTGTGCTCACAAAGACACACAGAGGGATGTGGGAAATATGCTTCAAAGCCCCCTAGCTGGCTTCCAAATGCCAAATGTCTGCCCAATATAAACACGGATGCGTTAACACACGCGTAACGACACACCAGCCGCTTAACTTGCTTATTTCACAGCAATCCTCCCACGTTTACACAGTCATTGACTTTAAGCAAGTCAATGATACAAGTGTCAGACTGCACACTTGCTCCAATCTGCATCATTGCTTACCTGCTGTGTGTGTGTGTGTGGTATAAACCTCGACACACCACCTATCATACCTTCAGACACACCCTCCCTGTGGTCAAATCCCACCCGTGTCGTCAGGCTCAGTCTCAGTGTACTTTGTGGGATGTTGCTGCCATTGAAGATGGGAGGCCAGAGAGAGGAGACTTTACAGGTGTGAGCTTTGAAATGGTAAGAAGCTCTGTTTATACTGCTGCACAGATGGAAGTGTGCCGTGAGGAGGTGCACAAGGCCGAGAGGTGAGGGGAAACGAGGAGTTAAGGGAGGCCAGGTTTGTCTTGGCTTCCAGGACGTCACCTGCCATACTGCCAATGTCGCCTGGAAGGATTTACTCTGTTTAAATCTGATTGCATCCTTCTGCTTATCTCTCTCTTTCTCTGACACCCATTTGATCCAGGATAAGAATATATTAAACAAGTTCACGTAGAGGTGAAAATGAGAAGCAGAAAATGCATGGAGTTCTGAACAGGAGTCTGTAAAAATGGCTATGATCAGCGCAAATTTATATTCTCCACATTATGCATGAGAACCTATGTGCTTTATGTATAAGAAGGAAGAAGCAAAGAGTTGTAGCCTCCCTCTCTTCACTTACACTGCATTACTACATTTTGTTACACTGCACTGGCCAATCTCACCATGGGGATCATTAAAGTTTCATCTTACTGTGCCTTAGTGTACCTCAGTGACAAGAAAGCTTTACATACTGATTTCAATGCACCAAAAGTTAAAAATTTTAATTTTCTAAGAAGACTGTTAAAGGTTTCTTTTCACTGCTTTTAGGCTTTTTAAATTAATATTTCATTTGACTCTCTTCTGATTTAGTTAAAAAATGTTCAATGTCCAACACAGGTTGATTAAGTTGAGTGTGTATGTATAGTATTAGCCATTAAAACTATTCAAAATACTTTAAACTGTTATAAAGAAACACTGAATGAATCCCAACTCACCTGGTCCAGACAGCTGGGCTGGGCCAGCACCATGAAATCAAAGCACTGCTCAGAGCACCCACAGAAGGGAAGCAGGGGGGGAAATAAAAACTCAACATGAGAAAAAGCCCAACAGCGACAAAAAGCAAGTTGTGTGTGGAGAAAACATGAATAATGGATAGCAAGTAGAAATCATGCAGATGAGAACAAATAGAAAACTCCAATAAGAGCTGCAATAAAACAGTCAATATGAGACAGATACAAGTGTTAACCGAGGAAGATTTTTTGTGCGTGTGGTGGCACATAAACAGACACGAATGTGCACCCAACAGCGGACTCATCTCCTAATAGGTTTGACAGTAATGAGACGGAGGCAGAGTGCTGCATTTAAGGAGCAGAGCCTGCAAGCAACAGACAGGCAAGCAGAGCATGTCAAATCAGCCTTATGTGGGACAAAATCATTATGTCGCCACAGACTAATCTGGGAGCCACAAACTGCAATTGGTCTTTTGGCAAAACATGGGTCAGTGGCAGATGGGTAGAGGGTGGAACTGTGGAAGTCGCTGCTGGCCACAAACACAGTGACTGAAACGCTAACCTCATTTAAACCCATTTCTGTGGGGCTCCTGAGGGCTCAACCTAAGATCTAAGTCCAAGGAAATTTAGGCCAGGCCAGCGGAGACCTTGCCTTCAACGCCTCTGGTCACTGGAGGGTCACATGCAGCTGCCGCAGTGTGTATCAAGCGTTAAATATGCACATTTGCAGCAGAACGCAAGAATATTGAAAGAATGTCAGTGGGGGGAAAAAAGAGCAGATTTTATGGTGCAGAAGCAGAAATGGTGGGGGAAAGAAAAAGGGAAGGTCTGTGCTAGGAGGACACTCTGTCTTATTTTGTCTTTGTGCTGAAGTTACAGTATTCTATTCTTTTCAGACTTTGCCAATACACTTAATAACTCTTCTAGTGCTAACATATACTCTTCTGTCTAAATGAGTAGCAATTACTACAGAAAAAAATGCATTTGGAGTCCAGCTGTGATGATGAGTCACAGCAAATGCATTTTCAGATAAATGCATTTTTCAGAGAAGAAAGATGTTGCTTTAAAACAGACATGATTTGTAGAAACTTCTTATGTTTTGTAAACCGTAATGAAATTTAATTTTGAAACTTGCACATTTGCAGCCAAAAAAAATTCAAGAGCACTTTAGTCATTGCTTGAAAAGGAGAGCACTTAAAAAAACAGCTATTTATTTCAGTTATGTTTCATTTAGTTGGTTGGACTTAATATGGTTACAATTTAGCAGCAAAAGAAATGGATACGTGAAATCAATAGATGTGTTAAAATGTGAAATGTGGGTCTACTTGACGGGGCTTTATTGTCAGTCTTAGAAAGAGAGAAAGAGAAAGCTTAAGCTTGAGTTTAACTTGACTGCAGGTCATCACTAAATAAAAACTTGCTGTTGCAAAATGTTTGGCAGTTTCAGATTTACTTGATAATCCAAATTGCAAGGCAAAGGAGCAAAAACCAAAATAAACTGTTCAACTAATGACATTTTCACTCTAAGACGCAGTAAATGTTGTTTTCCGGTGTGTGGAAGATAAACTAAAAAAGCACCCAGCAATAAACGTAACTCGGTGTAGCCAAGGCCAGCCTCCTGTGCTGAGAAATGAAAGCCGCTTTATTTCCTTTTAGCTGAACACTTTGGGAAATTAATGATTGAGAGGTTTTGCAGATCTATTTACCCCCAAAGTCTTTGTACACATAGCTACTTGGTTGTATTTGTAGAATAACACAGTACTTTATTTATGCAAGTACAATTATGTGGCACTTTAACTGAATTTGTGTTTTAACTTGCTTCATGCTTCTAATTCAATAATTTTCAGCAATAAAATGTGCCTTTTCATCAGGTTTTCTTATGATGCATTCAGGCGTATTTATACAAAAAAGCTCTCAACAGCAGATCTTTTATGACGTTCATGTATAGTAGTTAATCAGTGTCGAACAAACATTATATAGATGTAATCAATGCAACCCATTTTTACCTGTTCAGAGGTACCAAAATAAGCTGCTTTGCCACTGTGAGTATGAGAAAATATGGGCTAAAATAACATAGAATTTTGGGTTTCATCTTTGGTGGTCCACATTTAATTCTGCTGCACAAAGTCTGGCCATAAGATGAGGCAATACCACAGCAGCACAGATGTTGTAATATTAATCCTGCTGCAATTAGTGTGGATCTTCAACCATGTGCATATTATGAATTGATTTGGATACAAGAAAGTTTTGTGAGTATAAATATGGATTTTTGAAATAAAACATGTAACACTTGCTGCATTCTTTTATTGAATGCTCAGTAAAGAATATTGTATCAGTTGGTTTTCTCAGAAGCTTTAAATTCAGCCTGAGTTACACAGGTAGCCACAGTGGGCTTATAGTATACCCCACCCCTGTGTGATGAAAGCATGCATTATGCAGTCAACTTCCCGTCCTTGGCTGCCGAAGGACAATCTTTTCCACTCCCCAAAAAGCCTGAGAAAAAATTATTATTATATGACGCTGAAGCTGACTTCTAACAGAGGAGGACGAAGGGATTCCTCAATTTTTAACACCTCTCATCCTTCATTCACTTTAACTCAGACTGAGGAATAACCTTCTTATCTCCCCCATCAAAGCTCCCTCTCAGTCACCTCACATCTCCCGCTATCCCTGAATCTAATCGGCAATGATTGGCTTATGAAAATCCTAATCACTGTAAATTACTTTTAATGCGATGTCGGTATGTGGGGGTTCTGAATAACTTTTAAAAAAACGGAGAGCGAGTGTAAGGGTTAGTTTTGTGCCTACTTGATGTGAAGTAGCTTGTGCACTCTATATGGATGTGGTTATGAAAGCTAATGAGGCAGAGCACACCCCTCCTCTCCACGGGGATGGGGGCAGCCAAATCCCTGATGGAAAAACAATCTAAATCCCTGATGGAAAAAACACAAGAATAATTCTATATCATCTTAGAGGCCAAAGCAAGGCAATATATTAACTATGTATGGTGCTTCAACCGTGACTTTGATTGTATTTTTTATCTTATATGGCATCATGTAATATTTAATACTCCCATATTGACTCATGCTATATCTGTGTTCAAGGTTTGTGAGTTAGTGACCACCCATTTCTATAGTATTGTTCTAAGATAGCCTTATGATATGTCCATGCTCTCCACGGTGATCTTATGCGTGTATCTTATATATGTGATGGCATTTTAATGTCTTACGGTTGCATGTAATATACTGTCGATAATATTTTTCCTGTCTTGTCCTTCGGTTCTGCTTTTCTATAGGTGGTTTATGAAATTCATGGTGCTGTATATTTTAGCCACCCCACTGGCATGGCTCTATGGATGGAGCCATGCCAGTGGCTAATTCAGTTGGTCTATCCATCACTGTGGTCCAGAATGAAATATCTAAACAACTATCAGCATTGTGCAGGTGTTTGTTATCCCCAGAGGGTGGACCTTAATGACATTTAAGTCAGACAACTCACGCTTTAGACTACATTTAATAATGTGCAGTGACTCACTGAATTTCTGTGATGTGTTCCTATAAAAAACACTCCAGCACTGCTGCTCCCATTTACCACACTGTGTGAATTTAGGGTGACCTGATCCATCATCAAGGTAAAACCCAGATTCCCAAAAAAGCTGGGATGCTGTGTAAAACAAAAATAATTAGAATGGCACTCAATAGTGCACATAGGTTTGCCAAGGTCCAACAGTCCCTTTAATTTTAAATTTAAATGTAATCCAAATTTCAACAAGACGTGTGTGCACCATCAAAATGGCTGACCTCAGGGTTCTGTTGAAGTATAAGTGGAAATAAAAATCACGGATCCACCCCTTTATCCGGGTCTACTCCAAAATGCATTTCCATTTATTGGCACATGCCCCTCTCTTCCACTGTGGTTCATGAAAATACATCATGAAAAATGCTGAAACATTTCAAAGAAGTTGGGACAAGGGCAACAACAGATCAGGAAAGTTGTGGAATGCTCAAAAAACACCTGTTTGGAAAAATCTGCAGGTAGACATGTAAGTAAGGATCTTATCTTTTTAGGAATCAGGGTTGTATTTGAACATTGTGCTCCTGATGGGATCCATCCCTTGGGAGGGCTGGGATGTCACTCACTGGATTGAATTAAACAGGTTGGCTGGTAACAAACAGGTCATAATATCATCACATGGGTATGAAAGGGGCTCAGTCATTCACTAAACTGCATACAATTATTGTCATACATTCTGTTAGCAAATGATTGCATTCTGTTTTTACTTAGGTTTTTACACAGCATCACAACATTTCTTGGAATCAGGGTTGAAATGTTGCCATCCAAGCACTGCCATTAAACTTCCCAAATTAATTAGCACATATTCTTTCCTTTCATTACACTGTTATTGACTGCCATTTGCAGTCAATGCAGGACATCCAGTGTAAACTGTTGCTCTGTTGAGAACAAAAGACAAAACGATGGGGCTGGAGGGGGCCCCGAACAGATGGCTGTTCCCTCTACATAAGTAAACTGACCATAAATTCAATTCAATTCCATTTAAGAATGTCTGTCTCTCTCTTTGTGTGTCTGTGTTGTTCAATTTCACCTCTTTGTTTATCTTATAGCTTATATGCAACAGGGAGATTTTTTCTTTTCTCTTTTTTTTTTTTTGCTCAGTCGCATTGGATTAATTCACATTGAATGGTTCTTTTATCGCGTCACTGCCAATAAAGCAACTGTTAAATTATTTCCATTTAATTATTGGCAGTCATTTGCTGGTGTCTACTGTACTGTAGATACTGTGTAGGATACTGGAGGCTATTGGTTTCCCTCGTGTCACTCCAACATATTTGAATTGAATGGTGATTGATGGAGCGAGGAGAATAGGAGCGCGAGGGAGGGAGGGAGGGAGAGAGAGAGAGAGAGAGAGAGAGAGAGAGAGACCTGTGGTTGAGCTTATCCGGAGGAAGAAGCAAGTAGCGACCAAGACTCAGCAGTTACACTCCGTGAGGCAGCTCCACATAGCCAGCACTACACTCACATTTATATTTATATTTGACATTTTGAACGTGTCTCGTGCTGCCTGTGTTGTGTTGGGCACGCGACTGGGAACGGGATTTTCTTTGCCGTAACTTGAAGGCGGCAGCAATTGTTTTGGACCGGCGTTTTCCTCCTCGCAGCGGATTTAAAAAAGCTTCTCCGGATCCCGTAATGAGGTTCAGCACCCTGGACTCCGACTGAGCCTTTCAGCACCCTGGACAGAGATTAATCGACCACCGGAGGTAAGCTAGCAGAGTTGACGCCAGCTTTTAGCTCGTGCCTTATGTTAGTTGAAAACAGGAGGCTACAAGAATAATAATTTTTTTTTTAAAAACACTCTTCCACAATATGTTGAACGTGTTACGACTTGCCTCAACGCCGTTTCGGTAGATATACAAGCCAGACATTTCAAATGCGAACAGTCTAGATTGAGTGTCAGGTTTAAAAGCAAGAGTTTTTAATGGCTTCTGAGTTTAAAAAAAAAAAAAAAAAAAAAACCCCATCAGTGCTGACACTTTCTCCCGGTCTAGTTTGTGACACTTGCCGCCGCTCTTCTGGATGTTGGGGCTCTCGCTTTAAGTAAATGCATTATCATTAGCTATACAGCCGTAAGCTAGTCGGGTTTATTGGAGGCAGCTGCTTTTGGAGTCCGCGCGTGCCCAGGCAGCATCGGCTCGTGCCTCCTTGGCTGCGCGGAAAATCAGCCCATCCATGTTCTGAAGCCCCCCCCCCCCGCCACCACCACCGCCACCCAACACACTCACACCATCCCCACGGCAGGCAGCCAGCAGTCACCAAGAAAATATATTACTCTCACGACCCCCGTGCTTTCTCATCACACAGATATTCCAGACTATCTGATAATGAGCACGAGGCAGGCGGTCCTCTCTTTTAACCTATACGTAATTCCATTACAGCAGGCTGTATAACATATTTACTAGGTCTATATGGGCCTTTTATGGGTTATTGTGGCACCTGTTTCACCAAGTGACTCCAAATGTTGGTCTTGTCGGCTTATTCATGATGCTCCTGGTGTTTGGTATAAATATAGGTATTTGACAATATGTTTGATTGATCAAATAAAGATATATTGGGAATCATTGGTCACAATCAGAGAGAGAATATATAAGCGACCATTTTGCCAGCAAATTAATTGCTGAAGCAGACACGCTTTGGTAGCACCTTAATAGTGGTGAATATTTGCTGATTTACTGTGGCTAGTGGTTGGTGACAGTGCTGGGCAATATTGAGAGAAAAAAACTGAAATTGCAATATGTTTCTTTTCTGCAATACATGTTGCAACATGGCAAAATACAAGAATTTTCCACCAGGTGACTTGAATAGCTCTATTTGCGAGGAATTGATCATTACAGAACCTTTTTTTGTATAAAAGGGTCGAACACTTTTAAATGAAGAGGGCTGCCAGTCAAAGTCACATCTGACAAATAATAGAATAAAAATAAAATAGCTCAGTCAAATCAAGTTGTTCACACTGAAGTAAATGATGTTCTCTTAGAGAGACTTGTCCTACATCAGTCATGAAAAACATTAACAATCATATCTTTCTTTTGTATCAGCAGCAAAACATTTGAGCATGAGGATAATTTGCCATATACTGTAGGCTTACCTACTGAATGTCCTGTGATGTCACTATTGCCCATATGCCTATTGTAATCTCAGTGCTGAAACCAATTTTAAATTGTAATAGCCAATTTTGTAATGGCCACTTTTCATAGTCAAAACTCTTATTTGATTAATTAAGATAATCAGCATATTAATCCACAAGAAAAATAATCATTGGTTGGAGACATGGTCATAACCCTAACGTCTTATGTGTTGGTAAATATCGTCACATTCGAGGACATTTCACACCCTTGTAATCCTAGCAGTAGCATTAGCTGCTGCTGGGATTATAAATGTGACCTTTTGGTTACCAGACGCGGGTGCTTGAAATTGATGTGGCCACCCAGCTTCCATTTTCTTGTTCGCTCTATGCATCACTTAGAACTGTCTGCTGCAGCTCTTTTGCACAAAGAAATTAATTCTGAAAATGTTAAGGAAGAAAAATGCCCATGTCAGGACTCCTTTGAATAAGAGGTGACCCTCGTGATTTTTGCCTGCGGCGCTCTAACAAGCTCTGATAGCCCTCACACACACACACACACACACACACACACACACTGACTATGTAAACACGGTGATGTAATTCTCGGCTTTTAAAGCCTCGATCTTAATGATGTTCATGAGGATCTTGACTGCACTGAATGTGCGATAACTCTCAGCTCAGTGTTAATGCGTCTGATATGTCATTCACAGATTGTGAGTGACAAGAATTTACTGCGAGGAAGTGTGAATAATGGCGGATATGCTGCTACAGGGCCAAACTCCAGTGTTCTTTAAAGAAAACAAACACATTCTGATCTGCCAATTTTGTCTCTGGGCTATTAGGCTCTGGACACTATTGTATAGAAATTGCTGCTTTGTATCAAGAGGATGATGAGATAAATGCAGATTAATCTTTCATGCTCTGTATACTATGCAATAAATGCACTATGAATTTGGATCTGAATACTGGCCCCACAGAGGGCAGGCGAAACGATGGCCTGTTACCTCTATCTGAACTTCCTTTGTTCAGTTAGAAATGAAACTCCCAGGGTTAAGGGGTGCACACAACACTGAATTCACTGTTTATCTGGAGGCATTTCTCATACCATAAAAGCAAGGCCAGTACCTGCCAGCCAGACAGTTACTTCTGAACTGATTCACCGTCTCAAACTGTGCCTTAGTGATAAACATGGGACAGCACTCATCTTTAGGGTCAGCAGTCACGAGCTCCCATAAGCCTCCTGGACACACAGGTCTGCTTTAGATTTATTTTTTGCATTACACAGATTTCAGACAGACTACTGTAGTTTTTCATGAGTATGCACTTAACATGCTCATTGCACTGTGGATCATGGTATTGCATACCTGGAATTCCATTTATGGGTCTCTGCTGCGAACACAATTAAATTCGATATTGCTAAAACTACATGATTGGCTGGTTTAAAAGCCAGAGTGCAGGCCGGTGAAAGCCCACTGACTCTCCTCACTCCACAACCCCCCTTCCAAATCATCCCAGGCCTTTGAAAAAAACCCTCCCCCTCACCCCTCTGCTCAGTGAATTATGGTCAATTTGAATGACCAACCAAAGACAATCGAGGGGCAATGGCTCTTACAGAGTTTATTAAAATCTGTGTGGAATAGCCGATGTGATTTCTTTACTCCTGTGTGTTTCTAAAGCTCCGTCTGGCATAGATAGAAACAAGAGAAATGAGAGTGCTCTGTCTTTGCTGTGCTCGGCCCTACTCTGGGCAAGATTGCTGTATGGGTCTGTGCTGTGCTGTGTTTTGCGCTCATGTCATTAGCAGAACACAGCTGCTGTTGCATCTGAAGCAGAAAGCACCAAGCTCATCTCATCGGTTCCCAGCCAGTGGTTTTCCACTTCAGAATCACTGTGCTTGGGAGGGCTATAATCTCACGGACAATAATGGCGTCCACTTCCATCAATAGCCAAATGGCATGGCGAATCAATAGCTACCATACTGTACAATAGCGTGGCCTGGGAATGGCAGAGTGGAAAGCAGCCTGCGGCCATCACATATTTAACTCTGGAAACTCTTTGAAAATATACTCCTTAATTATGGATCAAAAATACCAACCTTGTTAATGAACCATGTATAATGGATTTCTGCATGATCTATGCTAATGCGGGCAGAGCAGTTGGAAAAAATACTGGCAACACATTGCTTGCTTGCTTGCATCTCTCTCTAAGCAGTACACTCACACACACACACACACACACACACACACACACACACACACACACTACACACACACAGACTATGCACCCAAGCTCAAAAGTAAAGCCAAAACTAAAGTATGAAACGATGCATTGTAGTTTATAAAAACTGAAATCCCGAATCCCCTTTCTCAACGTCTAGTTGACATTCTTCTGCACAAACCAGAGGTGTTTAAAATTAACCAAGTAACATTCACACATCCAATCTATGCAGTTAATGATTTGTGGGTAGTCCCTGGGGAGCCAGATAATTCATTGGCTTTTTTTTTTTAAGTGTTAATCAAGCTTTTATCGAACCTTAGCTTAAAGATCTCTAAAAATGAAATGGTGATTTGAGATGTAAAAATGTCAGGGGTGAAAACATTTCTGCAGTTTTATCTGAGAGAAAACAGCTTCACAGCCTAGATAAAGGCCTTGTCTGCAGTATCCTCAGAGATATTATGCACAGCAAAAAGGCATAACAGTTTCGGCAAAAACACAATTTGTAAAGGTAACTCTGTAAGGGTCACAACTAACTGCTGTTTTTTCCAACAGAGAAGCAAATTGCCCTGAATAGAAGATCAGAGGTTTATCTTTCTGTTGATTCTGCACTTTAACACTGTAAAACTGATGTATGATTAGGGCCAGTTTTCTTTTTAAAAAGAAGAAAAAAAAATCATTGCTAACCTAAATAACAGTTTCCCGGTTGGGCATCTGTTCAGAATATCAAGCTCATCTAATATGATGTAGTGGAGGATTGTTGACAAGAAAAAGCAGACTTGCAGCAGAATGCATAACCTCATCGTGTTCTGCATACATGCGAATGTTTGCCATGTATATCAGAACCACAAATGTCGCCATATAGCTAGTTGCAAGCACTGTTCTACACAAACAGACCCATCCTCACGTACGCCTACATAGTCACAGCTACCCAAATATGCACTCACCCTCCTCCACACACACACACACACACACACACACTTCCACACAATGAAAACCATGCTTTAAAGAGAGCATGGCTGTGCGGGTAGAGAGCAGTGAAATATTGGAGTCATTGCAGGCCTCCAGGCATGCCGTTATCAGGGATACAGAACTGATGGGAAATCAATCAGCTCAAGTGGAGTGGCCAGGCCTGTGGGGGGAGAGAGGAGTCTTGTCTTACAGATGCATGCCTGCATCTACAGTATCTATCTATCTATCTATCTATCATCTATCTATCTATCATCTATCTATTTATCTATCATCTATCTATCTATCTATCTATCTATCAGCTCTGCTCAGTTTGAGGTGGGCAATGCAGTGTGAAGGCAAACAGCACAGGGGTCTGTTGCATCTCTATGTCAACCTCATATCTAATTTATGCACTTTATTGTTGCTCTGCAGCTGCATGAATGTGTGCTATGAGGTGCGATGCCAGCAGCTGTGGCCAAAGCCACATCATAATTATCTTACACACATTTGTATCTTAATCGTAGAAGAATACAAAAAAAAAAGGGAGTGGCCTCAGAACATGTAAGATTTATTTGTTGAAAACCTAAATAATAAATAGCAAACATAAAAGAGAATGTAACTTTTGTTTTTTTACACTTATAAAGGTTTAATGTAACACAGATGTGTTTGATCCTGGTACACACTCTTATTTATTAACACCAAAAATATCATGATTAATGGACTATTTCCTGAGAACTTAGAAAAAATGTCAAACAGTGCCTTCATAATGAAAGGAAAGATTGAAAACATTCCAGGATCCTGCTCTCTATCTGGATCTGCATCAATATATAATGGGTTCTGGGCCTAACCATGCTCCAACACCTCCACAGTTTTGTTTGGTGGAAACAAGTTCATTAGTTTTTGCATAATTTTGCTAACAGACAGACAAACAAATCAACAAACAGACATGGGTGGAAACAAAATCTGCCTGGCGGAGGTAATGAACAAGGCAAGATAATGTAGAGTAGCCGGAGGAGATGATTTCAGCGTCCATGGGCATCATTGTTGCATATTATCCCACAGAGACTGTTTCCTTTATAATGATGTTAAGCAATGGTAGTAGTGTAGTGTTCTCGATGGCTTCATCTTGTCAGGATGCAGAGACAGGAAGTGTATCTGTCTTTGCTCAATTTACATTTTCTCATTTTACTGAGGCTCTTACAGGAAGCAGCTTACAACAAGCGTAACCATATTGGCTTATAAACTCCAGGACTGCCAGCATAATAAGCATCTCCATTATTCTATCAGCATGTGTGTTCAGTCATGAAGTCAGACATGCACATACATCCGTCCATGCGTAACAAGGGTTTCGCAGTAGTGCCCGCATTTGTGGCGTCTAATACTATTAGAGAGGAAATAAACTGTATCACATGTTTTGCTCCTGTTTGCATGTGTCTGCTTCTCATTTCCATGCCCTTACATCATTAATTTAAATATTTGCACCTGTCCAGATGTTTGCATGGATACATTTGCATGCTGTCTGTTTCCTCTTTGTTTTTTTGAGAATACAGCATGTGTTCATGTCTTTGGGATACGTTTGTGGGAGCACTGCACATGTTAGCTAGCATTGTTTTGTCTTTGGACATGTGTGTTGTGAGCATGTCTGTATTTCTCTGGGCCATATATTTTATTTTATTTTTTTTGCACTGGCACAGTGACTCAAGGCTACATATATATACAATGACAATAAATCATTTCTGAGTGGTTATGAAGCACCCCTACAGGTGACCAATACCAACTTGGCATTCAAAAGTTCCCTCTCCTCAAATGAAGGACCACTTAATCCTTCAGTTCATCTGAAAATGTCAAAATCATTCAAATGCATGAAGGAAAACTCAAGGTAACATAAGGCAAACTATACTCTCACTGCAACATAGATCCAACGCATGTGTTCAACCCTGACAGTGTTCTTAAGCTGACTTTCACTGCTCACTTTTCGCTGCCATGCCTGGTGCCACTGCTCACCTGAAAGCTATGCATCATCGCTTACTGCTACTGCTGCTGCAAAGTTCTTCTCTTCACACAGCATTTCAGAAGCACCTTCATCACAGAGCATCCAACTGCAGCGTCTCAGACCCTCCCCTCCAGTTAATTCTAATTGACTATTTATGAGAGACTGGAAGCACCATGTAAGACCATTACTTTCATTAGCAACACCAAAATGAGGGAATACGCATATAATTACCAAGATAATCTATGCTAATTTTAACTTAATTTGTCAACAATCTAGAGGTCATTGGGTCTCATCACAGGTTATAACTGCAGAGATACATTTTTATATCAAATCGCTTCACAAAATAATGTGGACACTTTCAATGTCGCAGTACGTTTAATGTCCCGTCTCTTCTGTCCTGGTGTTCTGTTAGCTTGCAAGTGACAGCTAGGTTCAGATCTGGGTCTCAGGGTGACAAGAGGCTTTGGCCCTCTGTTGCATCCGCTTGTATGGAATCGTGCCAGTTGAGAGGCTAGACAAATGGAGAGCATCAGGTAAAACAAGCTGATCCCCCCCCAAAAAAAGAAAAAAAGCCAGAGACCATTTGATGCAAATTGTGCATCAAGGGCTTAGATATATTTGTCTATAAGTGAGTTTATAAATGTGCTCAAAGGGTGAATCTGTGCAGCTGTGTGTGTCACCATATATCTGTCTGCACAGCTGTATGCTGCTTAAACCAATTATGGCACGGTCTAGTAAGTTGAATAACACACACTGTATGTGCACATAGAGTATATGATGAATTTAACCCAACCGGAGGACATAAGGTATTATCATAATAGCCTCAACTTATTGTGCTGACAGTATCCTGCTGTACTGTTTATCTATATACTAATGGGCAAAAACAGCCACAGAGAAGGTTATATCAGCTAAAGCACGGTCCAAACTGAGCGCATAGAGGAGAAGATAATAAGGGAGTGTCATTGGCTCGTCCTCTAAGTGTGCTTATGAGAGCAAGTTGAAACAGTTCTGCCAGGAAATATTGTTTGGATAGCCTTTGTCAGAGTTAGTGGTGCTGTGCAGGTGTGGTTGTGTTTAATTACAGTGTGTGTGTGTGTGTGTGTGTGTTTGCTTGTAATTAAGTGAGGCCCATGGAGCCAGCTCGGAGGCTAGTTTAGGATCCATGTGCAGCACTCCAAAACAGTGGCTCTCATTATTTAATTACCACAAACAAACACACACACACACAGAGCAATGAGCCAATAGACCATGTCTCATACACTCTTGTGTTGCGCTCTGTATTCCCGTGTTGTTTGTCACTTTCTGGCCTTTACCTGCCCTCCACAAATTCAAAGGCTTTGCAAGGTGCAGAAGGCTGGCCACAATTGGATGGGGCCATCGCACCACTTTGTAAAACATTATTCCTTGTGCAGTAACTCTTGTGTATATCAACATTGATACAGATCAAGCCTGATGAGGAGAACAAAATTCAGACTCTCTTAGCTGGGCTGAGGCCAGGACTGGTGGACCGATTAGCCCACAGCGACTGCTGGTCGTTCTTGCTGGGAGGGGTGAATGTTGCTTTGTGCGACTGTGTCTATGGCTCTGAAAGCCAGAAGCAGCTGCTGCTGTGTCACTGCCCCTGGGCTTTGAAGGGGGACTCCGGATAAAACAGGGCTCTTTTCCCCTCTCTCTTTCCCATTCCTCTATCTATCTCTCCTCGCCTCACCCTCCCTCCTTCCTTCCCTTCTTTCTTTCTTAGTAGAACATAAACACCAGCCCCAACAGGCAGAGGATAAAGCAAGGGACACACACACATACCCTGGTAGTAATGTGCTCTCACGCATTCCACTTCATTTTCTGTGTGTGGGCTCAGATAAAGCTCGTCTGTCTTAACTTGGCCTTTTGTCTTTAATCCTATGTGAATATACAGCCCACTATAAACAAAGTAGAAGCAAATTATTTTACATATGAATGTGTGCGAGTGCTCATGGGTTTCTCTTGTTTTCTGTGAAGAACAGTATTTTTCCACTGGCTCTGTCTCTCAACTCATTCTGCAAGCCACTCTGCTGAGCAGTTAGCTGAAAACCATGAGAAAAAACATTTAAACAAAGATGAAACTATTCACACCTTGCCCTCACGAAGCCCTCAAGCGAAGTCAAATGCTATTATCATCTTGGCGATGCAGTTGCAGACACTGCCATGTCCTTATAACACATCAAACAAAAGCAGATGCGAGAACCTCTTTGTCCAGGCACCTATGATAGGCCATTTATGTGGGTGTTGTTACTGGAGCGGGAGCTAAAGCGGTGGTGGGTGCTTCATCCTTGTCCACATAGTGCTCTGGCAGTGTTGGCTCGGGGGCGACTGCCCGTAGTTTCATGTCAATGCCAGAGACTGCAGCCATCTCCATGGCTGAAAAGCTCCATCAGCCAGCAAACATGCTCATCTATCCTGAGCTGGCTAAGAGTAAAAGAGATGGCTTGAGGAACAAAACAACAAAAAAACATGTGAATTGTTCTCTCTTTCTTTATTTATTGGCTTTCTATCCCTCCCTCATATCCAATTCCCCAGATTTGTCTCATTACAGGCTATTTCTTTCTTGAAAATGTTTACACTTAATGAAACCCAACCAGCCTGCTCCCTGAAGCCTGATGCCTTTGAACATTATTCTTGGCCTCAGCAGATCGATATCTCTACATTCCCTGTCCGTCTGTTCACCATCACTGAAACTTTGTAGCAATAAAGTTGCTTATTACCTCAAAAAAACTCTCTGGAGTCGTCTGATGAAACCAGCAGCATCACGGTCCTCCAGCATGTTTTTTTTTTCTTCTGAATGCTGTCACCCCAAATAATATCTCTTGTCTCTCATATAGCTCTTAATCTCTGCCCAATAATTGAAGTGTAAAAATAATTAAATTCTCACAATCCCACTCACAGCAGTCACCCACGGTGATGCAAGTTGATGGAAATCCAGGCCATCAGATACAGCTGCTTTGTCATGCCACCCTTACATCTCATTCAGACCCACACAGGGATGTTAGAACTATTTTCTGTGAGGGGTTGCTGTCACTATCACTTCATTTATGGTGCCCAACCCTGCACAGCACATAATAGTGCCAATTAGACTGGGTTATTAATGAGCTCCAACAAAGGCTTTACTTTGAAATAAGAATATGCTATTAAAGAGTGTAAAGTAAGATTTAGGTGTTCATAAAACGTCCTTTTTATTATGACAATAAAAAAAGGTCATATCAAAGAAAGCATGGCCTCTTTTCCACCATGAAACCTTATAAAACCTTTAAAAAAAAACGAAGTAAATCATAGGCCCTTTGAGGGTACAAATACTTTATACAGCTTTATCAATGAGAGGCTACTGCTGAATATACTGTAGGTTAGCTAGCAGATCAGGATGTTTTAATTCCTCCACCTGCTGATCTGTTATAAGAGCCAGTCTGTACTGCATGACCCACAGATATGTATCAACCACTCAAACCCAATCTGCAAAGTGCCAACTCCATTTTATTAAAGAACCTGCTGATATTTAAGCAGCATAACTCTTGATGGGCTATTTCAGGACCACGGTCAGCGACATGGCTGCTCGGCTCAGTAAAAGAAAGGATGACTTCTGAAAAGCCCAAATAGTCAGCATCTATGACGACCCTGTGTCATCACATATATCATCATAATGGCTGCTCTCCTGCATATTGACCTGGAGCTGAAATTATTACTTGCTCAACAAGTAGTGGAACCAGCAGCAGGAAACTGGTCGGAGTTGTTGAGAGTGAGAAAATGTTTTTTGAGTGGAAAATGAGGCCTTAAAGATCATATCTCTGCTCTTACTCCTAATGCTATAGTCCACCAGCTTTAGAGTGTTTTTTATTGGAAGTACATTAAAAGCCCAGTGCATCTCATCCAGAAGCTACAGAAGTACTCTTTGGATCTGGATGAGATGCCAAGGATGAAATGACAAAATATTGGTATTTAATTCCATGGGAACGAGACCAAGCTTGGGAATCCACAGTGCAGTGCTGGGAACCAGATGAGGGGGTGAGTTGCAGCATCTCAGCAGCAGAATGACAGCACATTGTATTGGTCTAAGTGCTCTGCTGGCACTCTGTTTACATCAGAGCTAGGCAACAGGAGTCAAGATGGGGAATCGGAGGTTGACTGGTGCCTTGCTTCACTGCACTCACTGCGTTTTACAAGGTCTCTGTCAATATCCATGACAACCTACAAGTGACATTACACTGCAGTCTTGACTGCAATGAGGAAACCAAGGCTCTGGTTAAAGCAGAACACTAAAGGTCCCACAGGGCCTACATAGAGCTTTACAATATGTATTTGCACAGTGATAAAGTAAAAGTTTTGTTTTTTTTAAATCAGCAATAAAATGCAGGTAGAAGAGAATTAGGATGGATTTAAGAAAAAAGGAGCTTGAAATATCACAACACAAACAAACAAGAGACCTAAAAACAGACTAATAATGTTTAAAACATGCTTCAAACAAGATTTTTATTAATGTCACTTAAAGCTAACACAACACGATTCATCAATGATGCATATTGATGGAAAAAAACCAACATAAAATGATTCTGTCCTCATTGTTTTTGTTTTGTGGCTAAATTGATTGAAGAAAATTTAATTTAAAAGAAATCAATAGGCACTTAGGATGTAAACAGATTAGACCTTTAGTCAATTAGTCAGTCAACGGAATAAAAAGTGACAACTATTTTGATTATCAATTGATCGTAAGCCTTTTAACAAACAAACATGTTAAACATGCTCCGGTTGCAGCTTCTCAGTTGTGGTGATTTGCTGCTTTTCTGTGTCTTGCTTGATTTAGAAAAACATTTTTTTTGTACTTTTTCGGTTGTTAATTGGACAAATGGAGCACTATGAGCCAGCTTGGCCTTTAAGAAACTGATGGCCATTTTTCATTTTATTCAGACATTTTATGAAACTAGTATAAATTATGCTGTAATTGATATAAGAGGAAAAAAGGTTAAGGCAGGATTTGGTGGGTAAAACACGAGAAACACATTTAAAAGAAAGCAATCCAGTTCCATATACTATAATAATAATAAACTGAAAATGTAAAACCTCTCTGACAGTGTCAATTGAAATTAAATGCTATTATTACTCCCCCATAAAGGTTATGTTTTTAGTGGGATTACACAAATCTATTGGGCAGTTTTCCATGAAATCTGGTGGAAGGATGGGACAAAGAAAGAACTTTGGAAGAAGAATTTGGTTTCCCTAATTATGCAAATACTACTGAACTGATTTTCATGAAGGGTGGGGGCATGAGTCAGCTAAACAGATGTGTAGGACTGTACATTTAGTAATAAGCTTTGTGTT
The DNA here is from genome assembly GCA_037577475.1 of Chaunax sp. Z400. NCBI lineage: Eukaryota > Metazoa > Chordata > Actinopteri > Lophiiformes > Chaunacidae > Chaunax > Chaunax sp. Z400. The sequence goes on from CM075202.1 coordinate 4,654,670, forward strand.
TGGTATTCATACTGAACATAAACAAGAATGAATCAAAATCAATTCCGAGAGGAATTTTCTCATCCCGTCTTCTTTGTCTGTATTAGAAACGTAATGTTAACCTTCATTAAAGAAAAGATTTGCCAGATTCATGACTGTTATTTGACAACAGCCTTGTATTTAGCTCCCGTCCCTCCCTCACAACAGCCCTGTCTCCACAGCTGTGTTTCCTGTCTGATCAATGTGTGTTGTTAGCAACTCCATCTCTTTCTAATTAAGACATTTCACTGTGTTCTCCTGCAGGATTTCACAGAAAGGTCAAACTGACTATTTTCCCATTTAGGTCTTACAGCATTCACAAAAGCCTTGTTCGTACCAACGAACGTACACTGATCTGGCCCCAGTGTTTCCATCTAACGTAAATGTCAGCGACTGATGACATTAGGGGTTTGGGGAAGGGCGAGGCCCCGTGCCTCTGTCGACCCGCTCCGGCTGCATCAGGCTCACTTTCTAGTGTAATTGCGGCATGTTTCATCAGAGCTTTCTGATGGGACAAATGATTGCAATAAAACACAGGGAAACAAATTAAGAACTGGTGTCAAGATTTTAACGATTCCAATTAGTCAACACTTTGGGGAATGTGCTTTATTAAGAACGATAGCATGCCACTTCCAATCTGCAAATTCGACCTAGTTCGCAGCAGTCAAAACGTGTCCTGCAGACCAAAGTTTGCTTTTGCTGCTACTGTAACTAGTCCTCAGTTTAAAAAAAAAACACTTTACAAGACACCTGAAACCCACTCACAGATCTCCACATGCAAACAACATCAATGAGATGAACCCTCTTTTCATGTCAGACCAGCTCATGGAATCCAAGCAAACTGGAGAGCAAATATCCCACACTTGAAGTTTTTATTTGCTATCTGAACTGAGAGTTGTGATTTGAATGAAACATCTGTCATCGTTGCATGACAGACCGGTTCAGAGATTACATCCTTTAGATCACTGGGGTTTTTTTGGCACTATACATCTCCCTTTTCTACAATGGTCTGAGACAGCAACCGATCAGTTATCCTTAGTATGCTGTCCAGAGGTTGTGCAGCCAGCCAGAATAGCTTCTGTTTTTCTATCGTTGTATAGATAAACACAATGCCTCGTTTCCCTCAAAAACATTGACTTCGTTCAGTTGCAAGTGACACTTCATTTTTAACAAGAGTCTTCGGCCATGCTGTAGGGCTGTGACATTCATTTTAAGGACTCTTGGATATATAAACCCAAGTATTGGAGGAGTAGAAATTCGGACATGGTGATGAAACTAGTTGAGGGAGCATCACTTCACAAAATTCCTGCTCATGCATCCATCAGCTGTATGAATTAGCAAGAAGTGTATAGACGCCTGTGCCAAAATGTGCACCAATCCATCGAGCAGATGTAGAGATGCTGCATTTCACTGGATAAGTGAAGCTTTGTCTCTCCTGAATCTAAGGGAGGAACATGAATATTTGAGGATTTCAAAAAAAGACATTCATCCTGTGAGGACTATGAGTGTAGAATTTCACCACAATCCAGCTCGTGGTTATTGAGATACTCCACTGAAATCCACTCTGCACAGCACAAATATCTATACACAAATCCATCCAGTAAGTATTGAGATATTTCTGTCTAGACCAAAGTGGTGGACTGTCTGAAACTAACGTTATTTCATCAGTGTACTTAAAAAAAAAAAAAAATTTTTAAAAACGAGCTTGTAACAATCATTACATTAATAAATGTCTCATTTGATCTGAAAAAAAGAAAGACAAGGAGAAATCAATAATAGGGATACAGAAAATGGGTGTAAGGCATGCAGAATAAATATCCTCTCTGCAATATACATAAATGGTCTCTCTGCATTAAATCTATTAACATTTCTCTCAGGAACTGACAGCATGTCATTGCATGTCTACCGATACAGACTGTATTATTTAGCTAAACATTAGCACACATTTCTGGGGACCTGTGTTATCAGATTATAAAGCATAGTTGCTTTTTGCTGCAGATTTGACACAAAAAAGGCCTGTTAGCCATTTGGGACCAGAATAAATGTTTTTTCCCCCTTTTTTTGGGTGGACTCCAAATGGTCTGAAAACGGCTGGACTGCTGAGGATTTGCCTGAGCCATGATATTGATTGTCCAGCAATATGCTTTTGAGGCTGATCCCTGGCTAAGACGTCGCATACCTCTAATAAGTGTCCAGTTCCAAGAGCTGCACCATCCTTTTCCCCTCCACCTCACTCGTTGCTTATGGAGCTCTACATTGCAGGCAAGAGAGAGATGATTTTGTCTCAGCTTCAGCAAGTCTCCCTCTGCTCATATTGACGGAGAGGTTTGCCAACTTGCTGTGTCATGTGGCGACCTTAGAAGGTGAGGTGCTGCTCTTACTTATATCCTCACAAACCCATGCAGCCTCCACCTCCCGTCCCTCAGCTTAAATGCCTACAGGGATCGGTGGAGGAAGGGCAGAGGATGCAGACAGTCAGCAAGTATGTGTGCAAATGATAAGGTGGATGTGTGTTAACGCACACGCAAAAAGACATGCTATGTCAGATTTAAGTAAAACCGTAGAGAGACAGAAGCAGAGAGTAAATGTACGCCGCCGCCGCCGCTGAGGGCATACGGCTGCCTGTGAATGATAGAACGCTTGTGTTGCTCATCGTCTTTCTGCTCACGGCTGTGGTTAATTATTCACTGCAGAGATGAACCAAGGGGCTCTGGGATAAAGGCACTGGAGGAGGAAGATGAAATTATAAAATCCCAATGACAGAGCTTTGGCTGAATGTTAATTTCTTAAATTGATTTTGAAGAGGTGCCCAGATAGAACCGGCATGGACAGAGAGAGGATTCCTCCTGTCTCTTCCTCTGTCTCTCTGTCCTGACGTGTCCCAAGCCCTCTTCACCTCTGGCATAATCTGCCTTTTTTATCCCACACTTAAGCTTCATCCCCACACCTCTGTCCTTTTGTTTCAGTCTCTTCTGCTTAACCTCAACTTCTTACCTCCTTCTGCCCACGTTTTCTGTTCTCATACCTTCATGATGTGATTATTTTACCAAGTATTGTCTGAATTCTTCAATAGCTGTGATTTGAGACAGAGCCTCATTTTTTGCATTTAGTTTTTGTTTTTTGCAGGGTCTAAATCTTTTAAGTCTCAAACTTCAAGATAGTTTATTTGGACTGATAATGTAACCTGAACAAGCAACAGTAAATGAGCATTTTCTTTAAACGAATAAATATGAATATGTACAAATGAGCGTATTTCTTTCAATTAGGTTTTGCAATGAGAAATCCAAGTTATACCTCTTGCGTTTGCTTTTATCAAACTTGTTGACCGCAACATAAAGTATGTTACCTGAAACACAGGCTAATTATTTGAAATACGAAATCCATTTTAATCCAAAGTCGGCAATTCTTTTTACTGTCTTACATCTTTATTATCTATACATAATATTCTTACATCACCTCTGTTTGGTTTAATAGCACATCAAAACTAGCACTTTTACTGTGGCTGGTCTCACTCTCCTTATTCACATTTACTGATCTGCTGGATTTAATAGTCAAGCAAAACTGCGTTATGAGTGATAGGCCAGATGTTCCACCACTTGTGCCGCAGTTCCAGAAAATTATACATTTATGACAAAACTTTTCCCCAAACTTGCCACCAAGAGACTTGTATGAAGAAGTGAAGTTTGCTCTTGAGACATGAGTATAGCCTTACTTTAACATTATAATAAATGAATAGCCTTCCTCTTTAAAATCATACAGCTGGAATCTAACAGCCATGAACTTTCCATGATCATGTTAGCTGGTGAACGTGCATGTCTGAAATGCTTGTATGCACTATGCATAACAGTGTAGCTGTTCTGAACAATGTGCATGCCACTGTTCTAGCTTTCTTTGAGCATGGCAATAGTCTCAAGGGTACAGAAATGGTAGAGTGAGGACCATCAATAGAGGCAGTGAGGGAAATGTAGGAGGGGAAGTTCAAACTGTTCTCTGACTCAATAGCTTCTGTAAAGTTGATAGTGAACAAAGCGCTTAACCTCCAGATGCTCCAGTGGAGTAGCTGAGTGGATCTGCATGGATGGATCAGTGGTTTCCTAAAAATTAAGTAGTTCTAATATCCTTCCACTTTTACTACCACCTGTACAGTACATGCACAGCACATTCACACTCCAGCAAACAAGACATGCAGAGACATACAAACACCTCTTGGATTCTCCATCACCAAAGCTCCCTCACTTTGTTTCAGCTCCCTTTTTTTTTTGGTCCTCTGTGACCACCACGCTATTCTGACCAGGCCTATTACTCTGTTTTCTGTGCTGCAGGCCACAGAGGAGGTGCAGTGATTGACAGAGATAAGGCCTCTAATTAGAAGTAGTGATGGGGCCTCTGAAGGGGGTTTAACTTCCTGGCACGCAGACACAGAGGAGAAAGAGACGTATCCAGGGCGCCCAAACCCTCCGCAATTAGACACACATCTGCTATCAGCGATCAGCTCAGTGTCCCTGGAACAGGGAGACGCTCGGCAGCACATTGCCTGTCAATGTCATTCATTGTCCCTTTTCCTTCCCTCGTACAACCCCGCCACCACCCCACCCGGTGGATTGGGAAATACTGCCAAGCAGACACAAACACACATATAGTAGAAGAGAGCATCAACATTCATTCATTCAGACAGAGGAACATACAGTCAAGCACGTCCTACTGATAGTGCACACACATGTTCAGCAATGGCTGAATGCACATGTGCAGAGAGTTGAAATGCCCAAATGCATCTTATGTAAAGTCTCGCTTTTAAATTCATACATGAATGCATGCATTATCAGAGGATGAGATGGCATGAATGTACAACCAAAACCAGACACACCCACTCAGTATGCATACATTTAACATATAATTTGCATGCACAGGCCTGAATCAATGGTCTTACTGCAGTTCTTTGAATTTACAGTGTGAGAGTAAGATCAGCCTGCAGAGATTTTACAGCCAGGGTGAAATGTCACATCATCTCAGCGCCAAGTTTATGACTAATCTGTGCGGCTGCCCGACAGACTCGGCACCCGCTTGCATGTCCGCAATGGAATAATAGCACATTATGACATACAAGAGCACGGGGTCCTTTACAGCTGAAGCGTGTTGTCAGATGGAGCTAATTTATGAGCTACAGATCTACAGCCTAATTCCTAATATGAAGGAGCTGTCATTTGAATAATCTAAACAGAGGGAGTGGAAGGCTAAGGGATATTTAACATGATGAATAAGATGGAACTGTGCAACTTGTGCTATCTGCCAAAGTCTTAAATCTGGAGTCCTGTAGGGTAGAAGGGTAAGACGGTGGCTGGAGACAAAAAAAAGTCCATACAATGCTTTTAGAAAGAGAGAAAAGAGAAAAGGCCAGACAGCTGAACTGAAGGATACGTTCAGGAGTGACACACAGGGGAACACTTAAGATACAACTAAAGAGAGTTCTCAACAGGCACAGCCACCGAAAAAGCTAATTAGTCTAGCAACAAGCGTAATCCATGTCTGTGAGCCATAAGTGTTTTCTCTCCAGAGATTCAGGTCTCCATTATAACTCTCTTCTCCAATATCATGACCCTGTCTCTGCACCGGGAGATCGGTCGCCTCAGCAACAAAAGTGCTCCGTTAAACCAGCCCTGCTGTTTGGCTACTCAGCTCCGTCTGCGTATTACTGTTTTAAGTCGTTTTTAAAAAAAAGCAACATATTACATCTTGTTGACATTCAGTTCTGATTCAAAGCACTTGTTCTTCCTCCCCTGCTATGTAAATATGAACAGCATGAGCTCAGCCTTGCAAAAAGAAAGGAAAAAAATGACCTTGAGCAAGGTGTGCGCCATGAATGCTCAGCATAATGTGAAGCTGGAGAAGATTGTTAACTCTGCATGAGGTGAGGAGGGCAGTCGTATCCCCTTAGCACAGGTCAAACTGTGAAATAAGGAAGAAATCAGGACAGCAAAGACATACAGGCAGAGAGACATGACCAGAGTGGTAAGGCGGGTGGAGTCTGGGAGCTTGCCTAAGGAGAGGAATGGGAGAATCAGAGCGTTTCTCCCTCATGGATACTCAACATTTATGGCTAGATGGAGACAGAAAAGAAAGAAGAAAAAAAAGAGGGTTTATTCTTTATGTCTGTGTTTGTCACGAGTAAGGCACATCTCTTTAGCATTTAAAACACAATCCTTCCTCTACTGCAACCTTTTCAAATCTATTCTGCAACATGCGTCATCCTAGTCCAGGCAGAAGGAGAACTGAGATGCAGTAAATTCTAGCACAGACACAGATCCCAGATCGGCCATCTGGGAACATACAACTAATCAACGCCGCTCAACTTTTTCAGCCCCGTCTTTAAAAAGCTAGCCTCTGTGCCGTTTTGTCTCAGTGAGTCTCTTTGAAAAAATGTCAAGACAAGAACGTAAATATTCAAGAATCCTGCAGAGAACGTCAAGATTATTTTGAAAAGCCTCTCACAACAATATCTTACTGTAACATTCAGATAAGGTTTGGGAATGGTCTCCTATTCACTGTGAAAATAAAGTTATTATTTTTTTCACTCGGGTGCTTCTGCTTCTGCTTTGTGCCTTAGAGGGACCAGGGTTCTGCTCATCTTTCTATGCTCTAAAAATGAAATGCTTGAGTCTTTGGCTGACAGAAACATGGCTGGAGAAAGAAAGAAAAAAAACAGATGTTCTGCACACGTGACCATTTAATGGACGGACAGCGTGAGGATAACTCGTGGCTTCTCTCCAATTGGTAAAGTGTTTGTTGAGTTTGTTTCTTTGTCTATAGGAGAGACTATAAAACTGATTCTCCTCTGAGACACATTTTCCTTGGGTTTCTAAATTGGCTATTCTTCATCATTCTTCATCCATCCCAAAACTTTCCTCTTTGCCATGTTACAAGGTACTTCCTGCAGGGGCACTGGATGCACAAATATAGTAGAACAAATAGCTGTGGTTGCAGGAAGAATGCCTGGGATCTTCTTGTTCTACGCCCCTGAACATTGGCATGGACGTAAATCATGATGAGCAGAATTGTCCAATATGGACAGGCCAGTAAAACGTGATATTCTACAAATACAGAACTATGTTTGTCTTGATAGCAACCATCAAAAAAGTTGTTAGCCACAAATGATTCATGTCAAATCCTCATGGGAACTGTGGTTGCACTGTAATTCTACATTTGTAGGCATTCAGTCTTAATATTTTTACAGCTGAGATAACACAACAGGACTGTGTGTGTTTTAATTAGAATTACAAGTATTTTGTAATTCCCAGATTCTGTTGCCTTTTGCTCTCCCTCTTTTAGCCTTTGTGTCTGTCTTGGTTTGACATTTCTTACAGTAACTCCATGACATAGTAATACATTTGCACAATATCACACATATAAAGCAAAAAAATAATATGTGCTAGTAAAGCTTCAGCTCTTGCAGCACCAGTAGAATCTAGGAGTATCACCCTGCTGCATGCAAACTAAATATAGCAGCTCTGAATGTCTCATTATTAGACCTCGGTGCTCTGGTATGTTCTGCTGTCAGCAGGCGTCTTTTGTGCTGCCTTTCTCCGACTTCCTCTCTTCTCTGGTCCAGATGCATTTAATGCGCCCAACGTTTGGCATGATAATTTAAAGCATTGCTTGTGATGTGCGACGGCATCAGAGTCGCATAGAATCTGTGATTGTGAGGCAGAGTAAAGACTGAGGATTTTATGAATGGCCTTAACAGCAGGGGAGAGATGAAGTTTGATTTTCGCCCCGCTCCCTCCGTCTCTGTTTCTTTCTTTCTTTCTTTCAGCCCAGGCCCGAGTCAATGTGCAGCAATCCGTTGTATGTTGCATTCAGCCTCAGTGTGAGAATCGGCAGATGGGTAATTTTGTTTGTGTGGCATGGTGGGTGTGTGTGTGTGTGTTTCTGTCTGTGTAAGAAGACAAGGAGCGGGTGAGAGAGAGCTAAGGCGCAGAGAGTAATTTATGTCCGCTGTACCCTATAATTAGCAAAAACTAAATTGCGTGTCAGTGTAGGAGGCAGTTAAACAGAGCTCTGCGACTGTCAAAGGACATTACAAACCTCTCTGAGCTGAAAAAAATGGGATTACTATAATAGGAGCCAATGGCCTGAATGATTTTAGACCCAGTTTGGTGAGATCAAACCACCAACAACTTGCTGGAGAATTGATAATTCTCAATTACTTTCTGGGCTTTAATCTGTTAATGGTGACGAGACAGCACAGCCCCAAAGGCGGGAATCACATTTGGAAACACAGAGCATGTTTTGAAGAAAAGACAGCTTTAATTCTTTCTGTATACAGGCTAGCCTGAGGTGTGTGTGTGTGTCTGTGTCTGTGTGTGTATAAGGTGCTCTTATTTGATTGGCTGAATGATCAGATGGACGTTTTAGCTCACAACAAACCCCCAAAGCATCATCCGAGATCTCGAATGAAGACGGGACAGTACGACTCAAGCAACTGGCCTAAATATTCATATATTTTGTTCTTTTTAAATAGGAATACATTTTCAAACGGAAAGTAGGCTGGATTATGTAAGATCTGAATGCATAATAAATGTTGTCTTGAAATAAGGGTTTAGATTGATGGCTCGACGATTCAAATTTAAATCAGAATCATGCAATTTAACTTGACGTATTAGAATATATCCTAGTTGGTTAAAAATATTCAAACTACTCCTGTATGTTTACCTTTAACATACATTAAGATAGCATGAAATATAAGCAACAAATCAAAATCTCACAGAAAAGCATCCTACTTCACACCTTCTTTTCACCACAGGCTGCATTTGTCACAATCCAGTTGATGTTACAGTTCACATTACTGCTTTCAAGATAGTTATCCACACCATTAGGATGTCATGGTAGTTGACTCCCATATGCTGACCAGTCCTCAGTGAATGCCAGTGTACACAGGTGAAACAGTACATACTTTTTAGAGTTTCCATGCACAAATAAACGATCTACCTCTCTGCAGGGAAGCGTTTTGGCTTTTTTGGTGCTCTGGTTAAGAACAGAAAGTGTTCTGTAAGCCAAGCAAGTTGGAGTTGATCTTCAAAAATGAAAAATGACTCAGCCACATTAATCTCTGCAGACTCCAACACACACACACAACTCTACCTGTCCAATTTCCTGGATATAAATAAACAACAGCAGAGCAATTAACAGTTTCTGATTTTTTTTTTTTTTTGCAGCTGAAGCATTTGTCAGCTGGCTAGAAGTAAAACAGAAGGCATCTGTGACAGTCTAAATAATTACAGTTGTCCCCTCTGAAACAAAAGCTCTGTGCTTTAGCCATCTGATACAACATAATGAAAACCGGGCAGATGCATTCATGGTTTAGGCAGGTGGATAAATTGGGTATAGCCTGTTGATTATACTGCAAAAACATTTCCGTTTCCTTCCTGATAAGCAGAGGCTGAATTCAGTGACAGATAAATCATTTAATTTTACACATAAACTTACATGTGACAAACATTTTACTATATATTATATATATATATATATTTATTTATAAATCTCTCTCTGCATTTCAGACTGTCACAGCCACATAATTACTATCTCAGAATTGAATTGCTCATCTTTATGACTTGTGAATTATTGACTGTAAACTAACTGTGCATCATTGTTTGCAGAGCATGATGCAACAGTTGGCACACAGTTTATTAGTGTGCCACATCTGCTTGGAGGCCTCTCTGGCGCCGTTCACATCAGACAACCTGATGTTCATGTCATTCTTAAAATGCACGGCTTTGAATCGTCCTCATTTATAAAAAATATTATTATTAAGTGGATGTCACTGCTGCTTGATGTACTTGCAGAAACCCATTGTGGACAAAAGTCATTTTGGTGAACTAGTTCTTGCACGCAACATTACAAATTGTTAAAAGAATTACTGGCACCATTAATATAATTAAAATGCAACTCAGCCATTTTATTGATCCCATAAAGTGATATGTAGCATAATAATCCACTTTAGATGTGACATGATTTTTCTTTTAATTGCACGAAACATTTGACCCCTAATTGTCACTGGATATCTGGATAAAGGAGCCCAAGAGGCTTCCCATCATAGATTACCCTCACCCTTTCGCTGACATTGTGGATCACTATCTTGCAGTCATGGTGCCAGAAAAACCCAGTATCAAAGATTATGTGTATCAAATTCTGAAGTCAGGTGTCCAGTGAGGAAGAATAACTGCTGGTCTTTACGGGTGGAATGAGCAGGTAACAAAAGAAGATGTTTCTAATAGTGAGAGAATATTTTCTGCATATTTCATAATAGTAGCTGCAGTATTGTTCTCACTCAGCTGTTTTACTCTGGCTGATTAAATCTGTATTTAGCATGGAGGACATTACATAATGTCACATGTCTGGAATAACTCCCTTGGGCACTAAATTGAGATTTCAGATGCTTAGTAACCCAGATCATTAGCTGCATGACTGTTAATTTTTCAACATGAGGTTTTCATTTTCACTGCATGGTGCTTAAATATCACACTTTGAATCTGTACATTTATATAAAGTAGCAGATAACAAACATGGTGCAGCATGTTGGGAGTGATTTGTGGCACAGCACATTCTCCATCAGAGTGTGTGACAAATGTGTAAGGAGTCACTCCCTAACGCAACAAAACTCAGAGCCGTCAATCGAGAAACTAAGGTTGTCAAAAGTAGCGATACTTTGATACTTTTTTTTGCCACGTTTGCAACATTTTTTTGCAACATTTGATGGTATCAAAGTACCAAACTATTAAGACAACAGCTGCAATCAGATTTTCACTCCGAGAATATTTTATTTATTTATTTACAAAATACAAATGTATTAGTGCGCATTGATAACATTTTCAAGGATCATTCCAAACACTGATCTACTTGAATGTGTGTGTGTGTGTGTGTGTGTGTGTGTGTGTGTGTGTGTGTGTGTGTGTGTGTGTGTGTGTGTGTGTGTGTGTGTGTGTGTGTGTGTGAGAGAGAGACAGCTCTGAAACAAATTCTACGACACACAGCCAAATCAGCCCATCAATATCAATTACCCAGCGAAAAACTGCTCACTGCAGAGAATATTCACAACAGCACACCAAAATCTACCACAGTCTGTTTACAATGACACAGCCCCATAATTGGTATTAAAACTTCCGTAGACAACATAATAAGGCTTGAAGGAAATAGGGTGCTGACAAAAAAAGTAATATTATCCAAGTTGGACATTTAATTTGGTTTTGGAGAAGTTCCAGAGAGTAAATAATAATTTCATTTAGAGATGTACAGGACTTCTAAACTTTAGAGACCAGCTCACACTTCCTCAGGACTTGTCAAAAAAAAATTCAACACTCATCAAGCGTGTCACAAGGCAAAAAAATTTCTAATCCTGAGTGAAATATTGTCTTCCATTTCATTATCATAGAAAGTAGCTGCAGCAATGATATGTCAAATACCCGGATTCACTTCACAGATGAAACAGACATCACATGAATAGAGTCTGACAAACATCTCTGTTCGTTGCCAAAGATCCACTTAAGGTAAATGATCATGTGCTCCGTTTTAAAAACCTATCATCTTTAACATGGGGAACATTTCTCACACCATCAATGCGTTTTCTCCACGATACCTTTTTAAGAGTTAATGTGAGATGAAATGATTTGCTGAAAGCGACATTCTTGCCTGTTTTTCACACCCTCATCATAAATCCCTGACTGGTAATATTTAAATCTGTTTCCTCTGCAAAAGCTATCCATTTTAACTCCCAGCTCATTAGCAGCACTTCAAATCCTCCCTGTATCACATTTTGCCTTTTATTCAATCATGTGGAACAGCAACCCCTGCTGCCTTGCATCAATCCCTCTCTCTCTCTCTCTCTCTCTCTCTCTCTCTCTCTCTCTCTCTCTCTCTCTTCCTTCCTCCATCTCTTCTTCATCACTTTACATTACTGTTCTCTCTCTGAGGATGGGTGCATGAAGGTTACTGGTCCTGCCCTTTCTTGGGTGTGCACATCTGTTTTATGCAAAATAGCGTGAGCTACAGATCATGTGTGTGTTTAATTGAGATAGAAAACAAAGTAACAGAACTCGGAGGATTCTTATTTGTTTGCATTCTCAGCTCCTTCTTGCTGCATTAATGCAATAAAAATCTGATAAATACTGAATAGGACCTGTGAGGTTTTGATGTCTTTGGGAAGTCAATTTATCCCCAAGTGCAATAGAAAGTAAACAGACAGAAGGCGTGACTAGAATGTGGTATAGATGCTGCCTCCCTTAGGGTTGCCAGATTAGAAATGGCGGCAGTGAACACAGGAGGGGGGCAAGGCAAAAGAGCAAGCAAAGGAGAGGAGAAGGAGGGGGGGAGGGGGGGTACTTGCACAAAGATTGAATGAATCTCCTTGAAAAATTGCTAGATTAAAAAAAAAAGAAATCACCTCTATTCCTGGTGATCGCACACCTCAAATTGTCATTAGAGAAATTAATATGAGAGCTGGGCGAATCAATATGCTTGTTAAACTCTTGCATTGCTGCATGGTAAAATTAACAGTGAGAAGAATGTGTGATAATGTGTCCCCGTGGTAATTTAAATATGCCATGTTTGTGTGCGTGGGTTTGTATGTGTGTAAAGATGAGGGGTAACGTATTCATACTGCACTTTATATTCCTCCGTGGGTCTCAATATAAAAAAATTAAAGGGGGTGTCCAGCCTGTGAGGGGTAGTTATAAGCATCTTTTTCTTTTTTTCTGGTTTTTTTTTTCCCAACAGAAGGGATTAAAGGAAACCAGACTTAATTATTCAGGGATTTCCTTATTGCTAGAACTCAACTCTAAGTCACAAAATGAAAATGCCAGGAGAAGGAACTCGCAGTTCTTCTTCTCTGACTGAAATATCAGAGTTTCATAAAAGTTAAACAAATTGATGGGTTATTCGGAGGGGTTGAGGTTATGTTTCATTGGTCATCATCGGTGACAGAAGCCTTAGAGGCTAAAGCACATTTGGGTTTTAAATTGTAATTTTTTTTAGAATAACTGAAATGTCCAGCACCACAGGCGTAACTGGCAATATCTCTTAAACTGAGTGGGAGTTCTGCATCAAGGATCAGGCTGACAGAGACAACAGTACTGAAAGTGTTTGGGTTTTTTTCTCACTTGGTTTCTTTTAACACCATCTATAAACAAGCATTAATATTAATTACTAATATAAATGCCGGCATGTTTTTCTGTCAGTTCTGCATTGAGAAACGACATCAAACATGTGTCTGTGCTGCTGGAACTTGCAACAAGAGGGAGTCGTAGCAGACAGGAGGAAACGGTTGAGAGCGTGGCTTCATTTCACAAAGTAAGATGACAACAGTGCTAGTTATAATGTTTATAAAAAGATTATATTTAAGGGTGTAAACACCAGCAAGATGTTAACACATCTACACAACATGGGACTAAATTCCATGAATGCTATGTGTTTGAAGTTCTCTGAGTGCCACTGCTTCCATGTTGCATGTCCATCACTGAAGATAAATATCATAAGTTATGATGACGCTCTAGTTCTGTCACAAAGACTATTCCTTTAGTTTATTTCTCATGCCTTTGTTTATATCAGTCATTCACACCTCACCCGCATGCTCAGTCTTCATTTCCTGCCGCCATTGTCAGGGGCTGTCAATTGAGATACCTGCTGTTCTCACCTGATCACAGATTTCAAATAGCACAGTGACACACCACCTCTAGTTGTGCCCTCCCCCTCCACATCACTGCTGAGTCTTCACAGAGTAGTCAGCTTCATCACTTCACCAGTCTCAGCAGAGTCATCAGCCACCACCGCCAGTGTCTGGACTCCATGGGAGGATTTATCTTGCTGCATCTTAGGCAGATGCCCTTAAATCACAATCTCTGTCGAGTCTCAGTGCCAAAGACTGTCTGACAGACTAATTATCACATACCATCTGCCACAATATACAATTAACTTTACTTAATTCACTTGTCTCTCCTAATTAAAATAACAGTAGCAAAAAGCACAGGCAGGATTAGCAGATTGTTTTGATTCAAAATGAATGCTATACAAATATTTTCTCATTTCATCCATTTTGAACATTCATCACAGGACAGACTGTCGCTACAGCTCAGCTCCCAGCCAATAAGACATCTTCAACGTTCGCATTCGTAAACCCCATTTAAATGTCACCCATTTGACAGCCAGCCAGCTGACTGGCAGGGTGAACAAACAGGAGTGCTAAACATTTTCAAAAAACAGCTAAAAAGTGAACATGGTTCAATGTGCTGCAGTAGATCGTAGGATTCTGATGCTAAAACCTTTTTCCAGAGATGCAGATAAAAGAAACCCTCAATGAGATACAGAGGCTTGTGGAAGTGTGGCTCTCTGTGCCGCCAGGAGCTCAATATATTGACTTGATACTTTTGGTATCAGCCTCTTCCCATCTGCATGTTGACAGAAAGTATAAATTACAAACAGGGTGTTACAGCAGCCTGGGGTGCCTTAGTTGAATCAGGAATCACATCAGGAAGTTCGGGAAAATCAGTTTTCTAAATTTAATGGAACATAAGAAAGAATTTACATCTGTGAAGGTAGTGCATCATCCTCATCATCATCATCATCCAGAGACTTAACAAACAAACTCCAGCAGTAAGAAACATGACCAGCTGACCAACACACCCTGCAGTGTTAAACATCTTTAAACAAACTCCGTGGTGAAGAAAATAACTCGGTGCTCAGTCTGTTTCTGCATCTGTTCAGCACCTCGGACAGCAATTTCTTTCCCTGGAACTAATGGTGCAGCAGACAGGCTGCTCTGCCTCTGCCTCCCACTCATTCGTTATTCTCAAACAGGCAGGAGAATGTTAATTTGCTTTGAAAAATAATTCATTCATTAATTAATGCAGTTGATTTTCAAAATGCTGCAGATAATTTATCTTATCTGTCAGTTCCTTTTTTTTAATGCTGAATTCCTGTGGACTAAGGACACTGGTGAATAGATAGTGTCCTTGAGAAAAGACTGAAAATCAAGTTGACAATCAATTCTGAATCAAATCAGCATCCAAGTATCTTGATAGTATCGAATCAGGAGGTAAGTATATTATCCCAGGCCTGATGTTAAAGCTGTTTTATAAACTACTGATACTGTGGGGCAGCCCATAATGGCCGGACACCTCACCGGCGACATCTGTTGGTCAAGCCTACGCCGGGCGCCCATCAAAAGAGAAAAAGACACCCACGCTAGGCTGCTCAGTTCTAAAGATAAGGCGAAACTTTTCCTTGCTTTTGCAACTTAAAGAACTCTGGACAGAGCTCAAGAAGGCTTTTCCTCACGGGGGGATACGTCGGGCAACTCGACATCTTCGCCCCCCGTGTCAGTAACTAACTGCCTGTTCGGATGTTCGAGGGCTCCTCTTCACTTTGATGATGACTCACTGTGGCACAGTGCCTTTGATTCTCTCTCCAGCTTTGTGAATAAAGAATACACTTTGATTGATGCTGCACACATTATGGCCGTTTGAAAGTTGGCAGGGGAGAAAAAGACACGTCTGTCATGCTGAAAGGGCCCCTGTCTCTGCCGTTGAGGTCCAAAATGGAGAAAAAGCATTTTTGAGCTGCTTATAGCATCTAACCCTAATGCCTATTACGAGAGCCAACCCTGCATAGGAATCTATCTGTGCTTTGTGCAGCTTGTTTGATTTCAGCATCATTTTGATGAACACTCACAGCTATTTTAAAAGCACAGGCAGCCCGAAAACAGATGGGGTAAGTTTACAACTGCGTGCTGAAATTAACCATCACAATGTGATGCGACAAAGTAGAGTGAGGATTAGCTTTAATCATACAAAATACTGCCCGCCTCCTGAGTTCAGATTCTCCTCAGTATTGTCACCCGGTGCAACCTCATATGCAATTTACAAGCAGGGATAGCAGAGCAACAATACAAAGGGAAGAAGAAGAGCAAATGAGCAGCAAAAAAACATGCAAACCTTTTGTATTGTGTTTTGACTAAGTGAGGTGCGTGCGTTTGAAAATGCACAAAATAGGTGGAAAAGACTAAACCAGCCAAAAAATGATGACAACAATGCAAAAACAGAGGTGTTTAAAATTTCAACACAAGCACCACAGCGATCTATGAAATATAGTAGATGTACACTATGAATAAAGGATCACAGACAAAGCTGAGCTCTATGAGAGAATGAGAGGAGCCGAGTCTGGTTAGTCTGTTAAGGAAATGTGCAGAACACCTAAAAGATTTCACACACATTCATCAGTGTGATGGGTGGGGGGGGGGATCAAGCTGACATCTTTGAAGGGATATGGGGAAATAATACCCTGCTGTGTTCGAATCATTACGGGAGGTATGTGATCAGCATGGATGCTGAACATTATCAGACAGTGACAGATGGGATAAAGACGTGACCTGCAGATTACCATCCAACCTTTCGGGCCAACAAAACTGTGTGTGTCTGTGTGCATGTAAGAGCTTTCCTACATGCACATAAGAGCCGTGTTGGAGAATAGTGAACGAATAGTTTAACTACATTTTGCAGTGGCTTGCTTGTAGTTTGACTACATTTGTATTTTGCATAATGATTCACGTACTTAAATTACTTTTTTTTCCCCATTTTAGGCAATACTATTATGGGCCATAAAAAAAAAAAATGACCTTTTTATCCTACAATTGTTTCACTGCTGTAACTGAAGCCACTTTTACCAGGCCCAACCCCCTATTTCTTACATCTCGACTGCTGTGAAGGTAGGCACTGGCAATTCCTGACTGATTACATACAAAACCAAAGACTTTTCCCACGAAAAGTAGTGTATTTTTGTTTGTTTGTTTGTTTAAGTATGACCTGTGAACAAGTGGGAACTTTTGTCAGTAAACTCATTTGAATGGCACTTCCCAGAGCTCATGGGACATACATTGACTGGAATATCGAGAGGTTTACATTCTGTTCACCATGACGGTCCGATAAAACGCCCACATTACTGCAGGTACCAAACATTTTGCTATTACTCGTGAACAAGACACCAAGATACTTTTGGTAGCAGCTTTACCCTGAGGAAGGAGCAATCCACCACTTTCCACTGGAAAGTAGTTTAAACTTCTTTTCTCCCTAGGGTAGCTTTCTTCATGCAACTTCTTCCAGTAGGAACTAATTGCTAGCTCGCTAAGCTATGCTTTCAAAATAGCTTCCCCAACACTGCACACAAGTGTATGTGTTTATGTGCATATACTTGTGTGCACGTGTGTGTGGGTTTTTAAGTGTTCAGGTGTGCTGAGCTGTACTCTGCGCACTGGGCAAATTCATAGCAATCTGCCACCTCTCTAAAACTAGCCGAGCGCTAACTGTAGCACAAAGGACGGCTCCCAACACCTGCTGAGATGATGGCGATGGCTGGAAGCCAAGACAACATATGGGTCTCATTCTGGTCCTAATGAAGACAACCTGATATAAATATTGGACAAAACAGACTGCTCCTGGAGACCTGTGTCGTCCCACTGCAACGATGCTGACACTGAAATACACATCTGATCATCTTTAGGCAGGAGAATCGAGAGCAGAAGAAGATGGAGAGCTGAGCTGAGGATGTAACACCATACATTTAATGCATACCAATTCAGATTCCTAAAAGCATAAACATCTCAGTCTGGTTTGAAGCCTACAGGTAACAGAACACACAACTCACAGTTGCAGGATGAAACGAATTTGCTGCTGTAAACAAGCGCTCCCTCCCATCCCTCCCAAGGTGTACGGAGTGTCAGAACATCTCAGTGTTAAAAGAGAAGCTTCAAGCTTAGAAGACTTCACTGTCCTTAAGTTCTGAGGCTGTCAACAAAAAGACAAACATCACTAGCAACAACACAGGCAATTAAGTTGAGTCAGTGCTTGAAAGGAAACCCGTTGGTGCATATTCAAAAGCAGCACCTGGAAACAGCAGCACTTAAACATCTTTTGATTTTTTTTTTTATGTTAGTGGAAAAGTCCTGTGCCAAAATACCGCTCTTCAACTTGTACTGACTTGTCGTGTTCTTAGACCAAAACATACCTTCTCACTGTTTTATAGCTGCCACTCGCTGCGTCAAACCTTGTTGCCCTTGTACACGGTAATCCGTGCAGGGGGGGGTAACTATTAATATAACTGCCTGACGAGGAAGTTATATCAATAGCTATGTTAACAAAGGCATTGTCGTCTCTCGGGGGGGAAAAGTCAAGTAGAAATGTGTAATGACAGTCATCAGAGATGTCAAATCTCGCATCAATGGACGTGTCTTTCCTTCTCTTTTCTATTTCTGCAGAGACGCCCAGAGCTAATCTTCAACCTCGAGTTACACATTATAAATGTTGAACATAATATGCACAGAACAGAACATATCACACAGAGAAGCCATTTTTCTGCACTGTATGACAGGATAATGATCTATTACTGTCCAACTTAACCAGCGTCCTTTTTTTGCAGGGCGCCCCGTCGCGGCAAGTCATGATTTATTTGAGGTTCAGACCCTCCGACTCGACACTGTCACACAATCACGCCAGCAGTAATCTGCTCATTAGGAAACAAGCTCAATGTCTTTTTTGATAATTAATGACATTTAAATGATGATGTGATATACTCTATGTGTGGGGGCTGCCTTCCTTATAGCATGTTAATGATCCATAGCATCCTGCTAATCAGTCAATTAATCGCCATCTTACGAATTTAATCTCTTACTTAGGGCCTGTTCTACATTATAGGTTTTAGAAATTCTAATTCATGCTTGGATTAAAAAATGAGCCTCATTCTGTTGCTGTGCTTCTGAAATGAAGTTTCTGTTGACAGCCTTTGATTTGAGATGTTAGTAGATGTAACCTCCGAGGGTTTTATCCGTACATCCATCATCGGTGTACACACAGCTCATGTTCTTCAATGGTGGTGTTTTGTAATGAAAAAATAAACCCTCCACGATCTTTGGCTCTCATTTGAAAAGCTGAAAAGCCCATTTTGCTTTGGTGATTTCACACAGGGTGGCTGAGAGCAAACTCATGTTTATTTATCACATTTTTAAGTCTCAAATCAAGAGCTCAGTGGGAGAGAATGGGAGTAAAATGGAAACAGAGGCAGAACAATTTGTTGAGCATTTCCACATTGCCTTTTTGAAATGAATCCAATCAATATCAATTGTTTTGTGAAGATTATCAGTCACATCCTGTAACATTAGTTCTAGTATGATCATCTTCCAGGCTACCAGGCTACCTGTTTCCCTGTAGCTTAGCATGAAGACTGGAACCAATCAGAGCCTGCAGCTGGCTAGCTTATTTTAGCAAAAGGGAAATTAAAACAGTTGTTTCCAGTCTTTATGATAAACTAAACTAACCATCTGCTGGCTCAAACTAATGCATAGGGAAAAAAAGTGAATACTTTGCGATGTGATGGCGTCTTTAAAATGTTTAACATTGACCATCAATAACTTGATCTATAAACCTTTGCTCATCAATTTTCAACTACTGATAAAGCCAATACCACCGTCTCATAAAAGGTGCATTATTAGAACACGGTGCCCAAATCTTATTTTAAGGAGCACTTCACTGACATTAAACATCAAATTCAAATTAAACCCTAATGGAGAGCACCGTTCAGCACATGAAAAGCATTAAATAAAATAACCTTGAAGTTGTCATCATTTTATATCTTTATTATACAGCTAAAGTAGATGATAATGAGGACGAGACGGTGAATGACATGCACCAAAGCCCTCGCTCCTGGATTCAAACCGGGGCGTTCCAGTTAATGGTCTGTGTCTTCACCCCCAAGCTGTTGCTCCCCCTGTTGCTTTTGACCTTCGTTACATACATCTGTTGCAGTGACATCCATCTTTGAGGAAAAGCAACCTCAACTAACTGCAGTGCCATTTAAGAATATTGTTAATACAAAGTTATATAATCTAGCAAATCACTTTAGACTCTAATTCTTTGCTGTTTAATGAAACAGATGTTGGCATGGCTACATACTGTAGAGACAGAAGCTTCATGGTCACTTGGTTCGTCCAAACAAGCTGGTGTGCTGCAAATGATAGTCGTATTTGGATTAGAAATGTTTCTCAGCTGACAGAGACTCTAATGTGATTTATTTCTGTTCTGCGTGAAAGATCCAGTGACAGGAAGAGCAGACAGAGATGAGTCCAACAGGACGGTGATAAATTCCTGTGTCTGCTGAAGCTCACCAAACTCAAACTGAGGGAGACGTTTCTGCTCAATTAACGCGTTTTCTTTTACCGTGTCTTGTTCTCCTCCCCCCCCTCCCCCTCTACGTGCCATTATTTAGACATGCTGCGTTATTTATAAATGAGGCCAATGCACACGGTGGCCTCCTGCTGGCTCTGCATATGTACGGGGTTTTTGTGCTGCAAACATCTGACTTGGACTGTGGATGTGAGCCCCATCACACAGCCCAACACACAGAATCAGCTGTAATGGTGAACGGGTCAAACAGAAACACATTGGAAAAAACCATTCAACAAAAATAAACTGCAACTGGAGACTGTAAAAACGGCCTGAGCTGCAGCTGAACTCTCTAAACCAGCATAGGAAACACACTTAATTGGAAGAATATACTGTATATATACTGTTTACTCCAATCATAATTTGAGATTACAGTGATGTATATCAGACCCTTTGTCGTCGTTTTTGTCCGTTCACCCTCCCTTAAGAAGAAGATGCAGTGCAGATTAATGCAGAACAACATGCTTAGCATTTAGCATGTATAAAACACTTTAAAACTGATTGATATAATTTCTTGTGATAAATTCTCTATTAATTTAACTCCTAAACTTAACCTACTGGGTATTAATGCCCCAGATATGCTGAAAATAACATGACCAAGCCCATCTGAGCATATTAAGCCATGCATCCACCTGTCCTGTGACACATCAGACATTAGAGAGGAAATGACATCCTGAAGCCGTCCTTCTGGAACTTGTGCAATATGTTCTCCCCTATCAATAGTGAAGCAGACTATATCTGAGCCTAGCTGACACATAACTTTGCCGCTCATATGTGGAGAGCCGTTAGCAATGAAAACCGTTATATGGCCCAGTAGTGCTGACAGGTTTCTTTCTCCTTCTCCTCCGCCCTCCCCCTCTTCTCCTTGTTCTCCCTCTCCTAGGCTGGCACGTGGCAAGAGGAGGGGGGGAAGGATGGATCTTCAGCCCGGTTTAAGAGCCTCCCCCCAGGGAAGCCAGCGTCGGACGCAAGGCCTCATGGGCCGTTGACCTGCTGCCTGCCATGATTTATGGCGGCTGAGGGCCTGTGGCCACTGCAGACTCCTCTCCTCTCTCTCTCTCCTCTGTTTCGCTTCAAACATACTGCAGGATTGCAAGGAGCCACGAGCACGAGAACCCAAAGAGGAATTCCTCGCACACGCTAGGCTGCAGCTCGGGTGTGCATACATCCGCTGCTTCCTACTCTGTCTCATAAAAGAATAAACACCTGCATAAACATTTCTGCACGGCAGCACCGTGTCTCCAAATTCCATCACATGTCGATTAGGACCAAGCCTGCTCTCCAAGTATTCTCTATCCGACTGTGTGTGTTACTATCAGTCATGGTGTGTCAGCTGTAGAGCCCTCGGTGTAGCTGCTGCTCACGGGCAAAGGCGGATCAATGGAAGTGCGCTGAGTAATGAGGCGATGTTTCTGTTTTCACGTGGTCTGAGAGCAGTCAGCAGGCAGCATATCAATGCTTACTCCAGACACTGCTTTGCTTCTACACTACAATTACCGTCCTCCTCTATAGACTATTAGTGCCGTGACTTATAGTATCATTGTAATATTAGACACACCAGCTGGGTATTTGAATCTGTGCACACCAGAGCGTCTTCAGTACCTCGTTTCTCCAGCTGTAAAGGTTTGGAGTGGACACGGCGTCACTTTTCCCTTCTATTGTTTACTTTTGAAAGCTGGAGGACAGACAGTGAGAGCCAGCTGGTGCCCTCGCCATGGTGTTGCCACCCCCAGACAAACGTCACGTGTGCCTGACCACCATCGTCATCATGACCAGCATGGCCTTCATGGACGCCTACCTGGTGGAGCAGAACCAGGGTCCCAGGAAGATTGGTGTATGTATTATAGTGCTGGTAGGGGATGTGTGCTTTCTCATAGTGCTGAGATATGTGGCAGTGTGGGTCGGCGCCGAGGTGCGCACCGCCCGACGAGGATACGCTATGATCCTCTGGTTTCTGTACATCTTTGTCCTGGAGATCAAGCTCTACTTTGTGTTTCAGAATTGCAAGGCAGACAGGAAGAGTTTGGAGACTGTGGCCCGGAAGGCTTTGACGTTATTATTATCTGTATGTGTACCAGGCTTATACTTGGTTCTAGTGGCTTTGGATAGTATGGAATATGTGAGAACTTTCCGCAAGAAGGAGGACATGAGAAGTCGTCTATTCTGGGTGGCTCTGGACCTGCTGGATCTGCTGGATATCCAAGCCAACCTGTGGGAGCCCCAGCGGACAGGCCTGCCCATCTGGGCCGAGGGCCTGATGTTCTTCTACTGCTACATCCTGCTGCTCATCCTGCCCTGTGTGTCGCTTAGTGAGATCAGCATGCAGGGGGAACACATGTCCCCCCAGAAGATGATGCTGTACCCAGTTCTGAGCCTGGTCACCATAAACGTGGTCACCATTCTCATACGAGGTGTTAACATGGTGCTGTTTCAGGACAGCCGCGTTTCCACCATCTTTGTCGGGAAAAACGTGGTGGCCATCGCCACCAAGGCGTCCACCTTCCTGGAGTACCGCAGACAGGTGAAGGAGTTCCCCCACCCGCAGAATGCCATGGCGCTGGAGCTGCAGCAGAACTCTGTCAGCCACACGCAGCCCAACGCAACCAGCTTGCCACACGAACCGTCGCCAGCTCAGGATGTCATTGACACATGACCGCCAAGCACTGGACTGAGCACATGGCCATTAGAAAGTGACTGCTTTTCATGAAAGCTCCGGGAGGAAGTAGAAAGAGAAATCAGCTGCATGACAGGATGATATTCTGCTCAAGCGAAGCCAACATGAACTGCTCTGAAACCACTGAAGAGATTTTCAGCATCACCTGCCCATCACAACATACAGTAAAGCTACACTTGACTGAGTGCAGGGTGCAGACTTTACCAATCAAGTCAAACGTTTTTATTGTGCTATTGTGTTTTTAATTGTTTTAAATATTTTAAAAGTTTATTGAGAGACAATCTCTACACTGTGCAGCGGGGTGATATTATGTTGTGTAAAATGGACAGTTGGTCCCAGACTGGTGAGTATCTTGAATTTTTAAAGGTCACTTTTTTCCACAGTGTGGCATTTCCTTTATATTCCAGCACCAAAGGACAAACCACAAAGTGTGAAGTACCGACATGGGTCAGTCATGAGGGGATAACGGTGCTGTGCTGGAGCAAAGATGGTGGAATGCTTTTCCTTCTGTTTGGTTCTGCTGAGAAAGGAAGCTGATGTCTCGGTCAGCACTAACCCACCCTCTGCAGGCATCCAAGTGTGTGTTCAGCTCTGTGTGTGTGTGTGTGTGTGTGTGTGTGTGTGTGTGTGTGTGTGTGTGTGTGTGTGTGTGTGTGTGTGTGTGTGTGTGTCTGTGCGTACATGTTTGAGGTTTAGTTAGGGTTTAGGTTTCAGATTTTTTTTTGTTTTGAAAGAGATGTGAGTGGTTGGCTTGTGTGATGAACTGCAGATGAGACAAAATATGTACAGATATCTGGGGGGGGGAAACAATATGATGCTACTGATGATAAGATACTTTTTATTTGTTTCCTGTTCTGTACATTCCTCTAAATCTGGTTCAGGCCTTGAAGTCAAAGAACGCAGAGTCCATAGAACACGTCATTGAAGAATTGATTTTTAAAAAAATATACAACATGAATACAATAAGATACAAACAGAAAATATTATTTCTGTTATTCAGTTCATTATTATTATTATTATTATTATTATTATTATCTACATTCTTTACCTGTTGGAGGCCGATGATGTTTTAATAAAGATATAAAAAGAATAAAGATGAAAGCATGGTTTCTTTTACCAAATTGTTCATTATGATTAAATAAATGTTATTTGTAGCTAAATTAAGGAGTATTTGGTGCTCTTGTTGTACTTGAAAGCATCACCACAAGAATAACATAAAAGTCATTCCTGTAATGTTTTGCATGGAAGAATCCACACAGCACATAAATATGTAGGATGAGCTGCCTCCTCCTGGGCTCCGGCATTAAATTTCTTCCCCTCAGGCTTCAACATTTGGGCAAAGCCAGCAATGAATGTGGCCTTAAAAAATGAGATAAAGCTTTTCTCTGCATCCCTTATACTCTATTCTACATCGTCTTCCCCCTTTGAGCTGATGAATTGCCTTCGTGTTTCCATGGAGAATTTTTATCAAATGACCTACAGTGTCGTGGTGGGAGGAGAGGTGAGCCCCGTGAAGAAAGCCTCTTTACTGTCGACAGGTTAACGAAGGTTAACTGCTGATCTCAGCTCACAAAGACAGGCATAGACCTTGAATGCCCCCCCCCCCACTCCATTAACAATAACTGTCAGCTGCAGAGTGACAAAGAGCTGAGATGATTACCAAAGGAGTCATGTTTCTTTTTTTGTTTTAACATAAGCATAATGTAGGACGTTTTTTTTTTTGGTTTTTTTAATAATCCCAAAATACTGCAACGCTCTTTCTTTGGCTACATTCACACTTTCAGATTTATTGCTCTAATCTGCTCTTTTTTTCCACATTATTTTGTAAATGTCTCCAAATATCAGAGTTCAAAGTGAATTCAGTGTGAACGATAGGAAGTAAACCAGTTCATGTGCAGTGGAAAATGAAAACAAGGACAAGGAAGAGGAGTCGGAGCCAGGAATTGTGTGACGGTGACATGAATGGCTTCACGGAAACAGATTTCATCCAAAATTTCAACATATCAAGGCCTACATGTATGTGAAAAACAGAAGAGACTGGAGCGCTGCTGGTGGCCCTCAAACCACCGGTGCCCATGGAAGGGAACTAAACAAAAGAAGGCGGAAGAATTATGACCAAAAAAATTCAGGTCCAGGCACTCAAGGTAGTTAGAAAAGTTAAAAGGCCTTTATTTTAATGGGCTAGAGTCACACAAACAACGTGTGTCGGCTTACGCCTTCTTCAGGGTCATACCAAGGCCTATTTCTAACCACATCTGGCAGATCTTGCCTGCAAAATCTCTCGTGGCAAGACGCTCACTTCAGGCGAGTGAGTCGAAGTAAACTTCCATGAATTCTGACGTGGCTGTGTTCGCAGTGCAAAAAGTCAGACTTGTATCTGACATGATCCACATATGAAATCGGCTAAAATTAGAATAGAAAAGATCAGATTCTATTTGATTTGTGCTGCTCGTACTGCTATGAAAAGAGTCTGATCTGAGTCACATATAAGCACACGATTTGGCCACTTTAGCCTGCAGTCTGAATGTTTCTATTTAAATGAGCGGAGAAGGTCAGACTGACTCAACAGCAAATTTCAGTTTCAGTTTTACAGAAAGAGGAAAGATGTAAGTAGGTTTGATCTCTGCACTGCCAAATATCCTTAGCAAAGCAAAGACGGCCAGTGCAACAGATTAATATTTTTATTTTCATTTTTATTCAGGCTACAAGGCCCAATTTACGGCTTTTCTAGAATAATACACCCACAGAAAGCTTCACAAAACCTTTTTCAGGAAGAAGCTACACAGTAAATGTACATATTGAAGTGCTGATTTCATTCCTTATGCCCACTTTTGTTGTTGCTTGAAGCTCATTATACAACTCTGAGTGAGCAGCATCAGTTGGGGGCTCACAGTATCTGTTCAAACCCTCTACTGGAATCTCTTCTGTAGAAACATATTGATTGTTCTTGCTGGTGGAGAATTAAATATTTCAGAAGCGTATCTCTAAAGACACATCCTGTTCTTTCTTCTTTGGCTGTCTGTTTTCAGTTCAGCCCCTGTCCGACCAACATAGACTTGAGAAAATATTATGAAGCTTGACATAGGTTAGTTTCACTATTTTCAGATGATTTCCTGCTGCTGAATCCACCACCATAGTCAGAATTGTAAAGTTTATATGTTGTGTTTTAAATGTTATTTTATTTGGTTTAGTTGGTGATGGGGATCCAGGTACGGATGCGGATTCTGGATCACTTTTTTTTTTTCTTTTTAGCACAAAATAATATGACAATAAAATAAAAAATACCCAGGCATGGAGAACTCATGATGTCCCGAAACTGTGCAGAACTGGATCTAGATCCGGATTATGATCTAGATCAGGGAGATTAAAATGAATATTATAAGGGGGGCCAATATATTTAGGGCCACAGTACAGTAATGGAGAGTAGAGACATGACACTACCTCTAATATGTAGCTGTGATAATTCAGATTTAGAGACATTCATATGGATTTTAAATAAAAGGTAAGACAAAAATAGATCTGATTTGCCATCAGAGGAAATAATTTTTTGTACTACTAATGAAACAACTGATGAAAAACACATGTTTCCAACTGGCAAGGATGGAGTTCGGTGGTGTTACTTAATTTAGCAAGAAGCAAATCTAACAGAAACGACTTGTGAGTTGATCAGTGACAATGATGGTGGTGGAGGTCTGCGCTGTCCGAGTGCTTTCTAGTTAATTTATGCACTGTCGTTAATAAAAACAACTGAGAGACAGAGATTCCAGATAATTCTGGTTATTCAGGATCATTTCAGTTCATAGTTTTGCTTCCTATTATTAATAATGATAATGTAATAATGTACTCACCAAGTGAATTGCAGAGACAGGGCTTAAAAAAAAAAGGCCAGAGAAACATGTGGTCAAACAATCACACAGGTTTCAAACAAACACAAAAACAAAACCCACAACTAAATGTATTTACAAAAGAAACAAAGGGCTGAATAATATTTTTTTTTTCTGAATCTCTAGAGAAGTTAAATGTCCTATTCTATACTTCATTCTATGCACTCCTTCATGCTCATTATGATCTGTCACATGTTTACTGTGAAATCGCAGGTTGTGTTTAGGCCTCCAGTGCAATAAGTGATTCTTACTGGCATTTTACCTCCAGTTAAAGTGTTTCAGATAATCTACATTTTCTTCTTTACAACTGGTTTGATCTTCTTAAGGCAGGTGATTCTTGACCTGCCAGATGTAGAACCATTGACACATCATCAGATCTCATTTACTTTGGTGAATATTTCTTATAAGTGATAGAGACAATGGATACATTTGCAAAATAAGATCCATTGGAATGTGAAAAAAAACACCTTGGTCTTGGTTTTTTTTGTTTTGTTTTGTTTTGTTTTTTCCGTGTGCATAGATTTGCTGTTTTGACATTCATGCAAACATTACATCACACTGTTCACATCATGTGTCATCTGTCACCCACTGCAAGATTTATAACAATCCACCAATAAATAATCCCTCAAAATGTTGTCGCCTTGCAGAGTTTATTGTCACATTGAGGCCTCTGTATTCAGAGCGCCCTTGTTAGCTGACAGCAGTTAATCTCGAATTGAAAAACAAGTACATTAAAAAAAAAAATCTAATTACACACCTCATGCTCGATAAAATGATTTGTTAAACGTAAATAGGCTGTAACTCTAGATGCTGAAACAACAGCAGTGTTATGTTTTAACTGTAAGAGAGCCAAAAACGAAGCATTGTGAGGTGCTAAATGTTGCAGATTTTGGAAGCTACATTGACAGCTGATTGGCTTGACTGCCTCACATTTTTAAACAAGAGACCTTCTTTTTTTTTTTAAGAATAGAAATGGAAAATCTGTTTGAATAAGAGCCACGTAACAAGTCCTAATACCTGTATGTCTGCAAATATAACCAAATCTTTGTTGTGGCCTGGATCCCAGCTTATTATTGGGCTTACAGCGTAATGCCACCATTTTCTGAATAAATCTTGTCAGCATTAGTCGTTGAAGGGGAAACGTAAATGGCAAATTTGAGAATGGAATAAATTACCTGTGGCTGGCTGTGCAACGGAACACCTCTCAGAGAACGAACCCCTGAGCGAGAGATTCATCCATAAATCACCATGCCTTCAAATCAGCAATGTAATTGTGCTCTCTCCACATGTAATAAGTCAGTGCAGCACTTTTCCTCTCTTTGCCTGTGATTTACTGTGTATTTATTACTTCCTGAAGCACTTAGTCTCAGCAAAATTAAATGTGAAACAATCAGATGAAGTTTCCTCTGGTACAGACTCTTTCCTGACCACCTTAGGATTTGCTGATTTGTAGGAGTTTGTCCACTCAGATGCTTCATCGCTTTCTCTCTGCACCTCACACTTGTTACTGGAAGTCATGCCGTAATCACACACTGCTTCAACTGTACTACCCGCTGTGCACAGTAATCTATATGCAAATCATTCTTTGACAGTGCTTCCGTCATAAAATTGCACGTGGATCGTCCAATCGAGGCTCGGTCAACCAACATTGACCCTCAGTCCCATCATTATATAGGTTAGGGAGATACCTGCAATTTAGATGATGACACTTCTGCAGCCACGTATTAATAGTTTTCACCTTCTCTGTGAAAATGCATGTATTTTTGAGACACTTGAAAGACCTCTGAAACAATTTTACTTCCTGCAGCCACATCATGCAGGAAGTAGAACTTCGCCATGGAGTCAGTGAGTTTACTAGCTACACCTTCAGCCCCGTTTTTACTTGTTGGTGGAGATCATTTATCACCCTTGTTTTGTCTGTAAGATATCTTGAAAAGTTGCCAACATATTTTGATGAAGTTTTGTGTAGGGGTGGATCTTGGGCCAACGAAGAGTTGATTAAAATTTGAGGCGGATCCTTGTAGGGATGCAGATTCTTGATTCATTTTTCACGTCCACAACATTGTGAGATAAGGCCCTTTTTTGGGGGGGGTACATTTTCACAATATCATGAAAAACAGTACTCTAATTAAAATAACTGGATCATGTTCCAGATCTGGAAGATTAAAATATATCACAGATCACAGCTCCACTATTATGGAAAGTCATATTTTCGTTGAGAACTCACAAACTACTGTTGACAAACACATGATTCACATGTTT
Organism: Chaunax sp. Z400; assembly: GCA_037577475.1. Classification (NCBI taxonomy): domain Eukaryota; kingdom Metazoa; phylum Chordata; class Actinopteri; order Lophiiformes; family Chaunacidae; genus Chaunax; species Chaunax sp. Z400. The sequence goes on from CM075202.1 coordinate 4,683,757, forward strand.
GTTTGTAAACATGTTAATGACATTAATTCTAAGATTATATGTGTATAGACACGGTAAGTGTACACCCATCTTTCTTGGTGCAGAAACACACTAATTGCACACACGCACAGAAAATATCACTGTTTTAATGTTGAATCATTTATTACATAGAACTCGCTAATGAAGAGGGAAGTATCCCGTTTTAATTATAGATAACAATATACTGTTTTAATTCAAAGTGAGTTTTATCATGTCGGACGACAAGACGCTTTGGATTCTTTCCAACACTAATGGGATCCTGTGATGATGGATGTCTGTGGATTAGCCTTAACTAAAGTCCACGGCACTCTGTGACCTGCTACACATGCTAATGCTAACCTCGATTAAAGGGCTGAATGCATGACTCACCATGAGTTCATTTATCCATTTGATATTATCTCAACTATCAGTCTTTATTGTACAATTCACCAGGGCTGAATACTTAATACACATACATAGATAAAAGGGTATCGTGTTGCCTTCATGAACTGTTCAGCATGTGCAGCGATGGATTAATGACTGGGCCACAATGCACAGGGGAGCAGAGTGTGGGAGGTGTTTAAACTTATATATAAATGAAAGGTGGAAGAAAGTCCTGCCGTTAGTCGTTTCCTCTGCGTTTATATTGATTTATGTGCATTTTTAAAACAGCTAAAGAAGATCCAAAGCAGCCAGTGACCCCAGGTTACAGCTCTGATAAGAGTCACTGTCTTCATCATTATTCAGTGAGTCTGTTTTTATTGCCAACTACTGCAGTTATAAAGTTAAAATACCAGAGAAAGCTCTGGAGTACGTACCACTGAAGGATTTGGGACTGTCAATGTTAAATTGGACTCAGCTCATGCATTACAGTGTTTTGATTGCTGAACAAAAAGACAAGCTGTCAGTTCTTAGAACCAGTAAAAAGAAGCAACATGACAAGCACAGTTGTGAATACAGTACATCCATCCATCCATCCAGGAACGCTGTGCAGCACTTTGAAAAGTATCATGAACTAAAGCTTTAGTTCACACCAATCAAAAATAAAAACATATTCCACTTATTTCTAGGTATTTCTTATTTCCTGTCAAATTCAAAATCCACATTGACATTTGTAATAACACAATTCACTGAAAAAGTAGCCTCACAAGAAACTGTCATGATGCTTGAGACCCGCCCATGGGGTCCCAGGATAAATCTGAGGATTCTAAAGTAGGCAACAATTATGTCTATTTTTCTGACCTTTTTTCTAATCACTGTTTTATTCATGAATTACCAAAAAAAAAAGAATATTGCTTTATTTTTAAGGAGTTTTAAGCATACGAGCCAAAAGGATTTGGGATCCCAGCTTTAACAAACATCTTCAAACCCAAGACCTTCAAGGGTTACAGGTCACCAGCTTGGCCAGTTAAGAGGCAGGCTTCTGCAACATAATGCAAAAGGGAAACACAACAGATACTAAAAAAAATCCATACATTCTGTCAATAGTTTTTATTCAGGCATTTAGTAAAAAAGCAGTTCACTCTCTTCCTCTGATAAAGGTTGGAGGTGGAAGTCGAATGCATCCCCAAACCAAAACTATCTGCATGTATAATTACGCCTAGAGGTAAGTAGGATAATCCTGGTCCTGTAATCTGGGTGAACCAACCTTTAAACAAAAATGCAGAGTCAGCAGTCATCACTTCAGGGAACACCAAATCAAATAATGGTTCAGGACACCAGGGCAAAGCAGCAGCTTGTGTTCCAGTAGCATAGGGGAGCCCTTTTTAGGGACTGCAGCAAGCAGCAGAAACCCAGTTTGCTCACAATCCATCATTGCAAGCACAACAATTTACCCAAAGAGCAGAGTGGAGTCAAAAACACTGGCAAGGAGGCACAAACAAGGAAAGAAAATGTCCCCGGAACTGTAAGTGCGAGGGCGGTAGTGTGAGCAGATAAACAAGTTTTCGAAGCAGGATGAAGGTGCCATGCTACGTGCCAAGGCCAGGATGCATGGGCCTCGACTCTTAAATGTGGCAACCAGTGGAGCTAAAACCAGCGTTCATGGCAGACACGCAGTGGATCCCCAAATGGGCTTGTTAGGGGGTGGAGAGGGAACTCAACACTGCACAGGATCACGGATGACAGAGGAGCTTGTTAGTTGATGTGTGGTAGCCAAGAGGGTGACTCGTTAGGGAGAAGCACCAGTCGTCTGCACAGGCCATGCTGGTCTCACCAGATGGTTGTCTCTCTGCTGGCTGATTGAGGATATGGACGTCCATCATTTACAATTTATGTGCAGTGATTTAATTTCGTGCAGGAAATCACACAGACAGCGTTCATTTCAGTCATGGTTTAAATAAGTCATATTTGAACCTTAATATGTTGGGTAAAGCAGCTCCTCTTTTCACTTCATCCTGAGCTGTAACTATGTTTTTCACGACACTGGGATGTGAATCCTTTTGCAACACTGCCCCCTGCTGGTGCTCATTTTTTTTAAAAATCCAGATTCATGGAGGCAAGATGCAATCAAAAACATGAATTTTCCAGTCACTCCCTCTGTGGGCTCCTCACACGTCACCAGCTGTCACTGTAAATAACAAATTGTTTGCAATCATGCCGTCTGGCTGAAAGCGCTCTTCAGCTTGACAATGACACATGACAAGTTTCCACAAAGGGCCAACAAATCATCCATCCACCCTGTTGCAACAGCTCCGTCACAAGTGGGACTTTTTGATCAAAATATTCTTTTCAGGGATGTTTCAACAAAATGGCTTTTTTTTCCTCCTCTCCCATATAATTTCACACATGTTGCAGCAATTAAAGGTATTATTGTATGGTATTCATCTCATTCATTCAAAGCTAATGTAATTGGAAGATATCAGGACTTTTAATTAGAAATCTGTAAAAAATTTTACTGATGAAAATCACGACCAGCTGAATGAAAAATGAAAACGAGCCACAGTGATAGACAGAATCTGTTAGTGTTTCTTTTAATCATCGCTGGTACAACATAGGAACCATGAGGAGAGCATCAAAATCAACTTTCCCTTAACGGGTTACGTCATCTAGAAAGATCTATTACTGCTTTTATCAAAACTTAAAAAGACTTTCAAAGAGAAAGTCTGAAGTTGTTCTTCAGTGTTGCCGCCCTCAGTTAATGAAATCTTACAGTATTTTATTGGGATTAGCTACATAAAGGCCATTTTTAATGTACTTTTTTTTTTTAAATGAAGATAATACATCTGTATGTGCTCTGAAAGACAAAACAGCACAAGCGACAGATACATATACATATGGCTTCATTTAATTTGTGTATTTCACAAACAATCCAAGAACATATGAGACAAATGTACGGGAATTATTTTGCCATTTTATTTTTTTTTTTCCTCACATTATTGCTTTACAATAAAATGCATTGGTTGGATATGTCCAGTATAGCAAGACAATACATTCATATAAGTTATACAGATGTCCTCGGTAATGTTTTATAGTAACTAACTTTACATTAAATATATTTTTTTAATCTTTATAATTCTTGACAAACAACTCCCACATCACATTGAGCTCACAGTGCATCAGGTCGCAATCAGTCAAGAAATACATACCGGTCTTGTCTCGTCTTCAGTTACCATTTCCAACAGTTTTCCTAAAGTGTGTGCGCTTAGTTTGTACACAGGATTTCCATACAATCTGGATTTATGCAGAGGTACGACAAGTATGGCATCTGAATTCTACTTTTTTTCCCCCTCCTCTTCCAAAAAGAGTGACTTGGTAACAAAGATCCAAGTCGGACGACCGCTGAGGACGGACACTGTGCGTCGTAATGAGGACAAAAAGAGGAGCAGTGGTGTCACCGCTCAAAACCTGGCAAGTGGGACATGACCACACAGAGCAACAACAAAAATCTACACAAAAATAAACCTTAACACTGCACATTCTGAATCAACTCGAGTACAGTACAGACATGCCTTCTCCACAAAAAAGCATCAAAAAATGAGGTCCTGTATGTACAGAAGACCCACCGAGGAGGTCGAGCGGGAGGAAGGGAGGCGTATGAGGAGTCGGTGGGTTTGTGGAGGAGCCTGTAGGCCCTGTGTGGTCACCTCCGTCCTGTAAACGCAGCCATTTGAATCATGGTAGAGTAGCAGCTTAAGGAGGTCCAACTTTTAAGAAATAAAAATCCTTAAAGTCTGCTCTCATTCAGGTCCTTTGGGGAGTGACAAAGTCCCAAGGGAGTGCAGGAAACGCATCAATCCATGCATTTCCCCCTCTGCTCCTTCAGAGGGTTAAGGGAGAGTTAATGCCCTTATGAAAGAATGGTAGAGAAACAGGAATAAGGTTTGTACATAAAGCGGGGAAAATTGGATTCCGTCGAAGCCACTGTTCCAGAAAAGTCCATCCTTTGGGTTCAGTTCCTCAGCTCTCACACACACACCTGTGAGCTCACACATCAAGTACTACTAGACAAACCAACACCACGGGATCCCCCGTCTTTATATGGCAACCTTGCAGGGGCGTTCTGTCACAAAGAATTCTTTATGTTGAGATTGCATATACAAGTGCCCACTGCCAGCGTAGCAGAGGAATATTTAACACTCCCCACGCTCAGTGTTTAGTCTCTGCGCCTCACTTGTGGACTCCTCACAGGCATTTTTGCATGGTGTCAAACGTCCCGAGTCGCAGTGTCGCTAGTAGCTGCCGGTTTAGGCGGGGCTGTTTCCAAGGCGGCGCCAAGGAGCCCTCGACCTTTTGCTGTGCTGTGGAGGAGCTGCGTTTTTAATGTCCCAGCATGCACTGCGGACAGATGCGGGTGTGCTCATGGTGTTAACAAGATCAGAGTCTGTTTGAGAGTCCGGTGTGAGAAACGTAGCGTGGGCCCATACTAAGCACGCACACACACACACACACACACGCACGATGCTCACACACACAGTCACACTGACACATATACACTGAAAATACACACACACAGAAGGAAGCACTAGTTGATTCAGAATGAGGACGCTGTTAAAGTGCAATATCTACATGTAACTCAAAATCAAGAGACCATCACCATCAAAACCATGTGGAGTTGTCCTTCTGAGTTTCCCTGATAACCGACGGCCGTGGTTGGGACCCCTATCCTGGCTAGAGAGGCTGCAGTGTCCCCTGCTGGCCAGAGGGTGTTATAGCAGAAAGTGTTGAGACCCGTCTGGTTTCTTTGCATTTTTTGTTTTTTAAAACAACTTCCTCCTCCTGCTCCTGTCTGGAGATGAGAGCAAGTCCCCTGATGATGACAGAAATCTGAGGAATCCCACAGATCCGAAGTCAGTTTTTGTTTCCGGAGTTGTGCAGAGGGAAAAGTGGACTGACCAGTCACTGAATGAAAAATAGCGCCGGGGCCAGAAACCCCTCTGAGGGGTCGAATCTCCTTACAGCACAAAGCAAAATAAACATCTCAGTGTGCAATTTGTTTCATTGTAAAACAGGCAAAGCAAACAGGCTCTCCTCTGTATTTCTTAATATAATAGACAAAACTTTGCTTTGAAAAATAAATACAAAAAAAAGAAAGAAGTGTTTACAAGTTTATATTGTGCCGTGCTGCATATGCATAACAACGCCACAGTCGACTGATGTGGACTGCGACACAAACTGTCCCGACAAAATGTCTTTTAAATAAAATAAAGATTTGATGGAGCAGATGAGGGTTGAGAAGCGGTACGGAGGGCGAGTGAAGGGCTAACTGCATCTTCTCCCTGATGCCAAAGGCCATGCCAGGTGTGCTGGGTCCAGTCTGGAGGAGGGGAGCTGCCAAGGACAAAGGCCTCCATCCAGAGGGTCGATGGGATGAAATGTGAGGCTTAACAGATTCTTTTTGGAATGACTTCAAGGAGAGTCTGTGTCAGGGTTTTGGTTGGTGGTTTTTTTTTGTTGTTTTTTTTTCTCTTCGCAGACTCTGGTTTGGTTCGTGGAAAAGCTTTGGAAATGTTTCGTGGAAATCTACAATGTGAAAAACAGTGAAAACACACACCGACAATCAACAGGGGCACTTATGATTCTGAAGGTCCCCGACATCTAAAAGGCATGCTAGATGGGTAGAAAGTTAACAGGCTCACAGAGGAAACAGAGACTTCACTGCAATAACAGGCAAGGCCCTAAATAATGACCATTAAAGGACTGGCACTGTGTGACAAGAGGAGAGACTGTAGAATGGAGGCCGCTCTTACAGCGTGCACTGCCTCTTGGGGGAAATGAGATTCAAATGTGGGGTTAAAAGGGTAACAAGGGAGAGAACACAAGGGAGGAGAAAAGGAGTCTGCAGATAGGTCCAGTGTTATTTAAAGAAAAGAAAAGATTTGGGTCTGCTGTGGTAGCGTTGAGGTTTTGGTATCGCAGTCATGCTGCTTTGCTCTACTCCTCCATGCACATGGGCAGGTTGACGAAGGTGAAGACGTTGTACTCGATCAAGACGGAGAAGCAGAGGAAGATGGCGTACAAGACCAGGACGTACAAGCCCAGCTTGACGTCCAGCCTCCATTTATTCAGGTGGATCCCCAGCACCTGCACACACACACACACACATATATACATATACACATCAGGATTGCTTCTGCAGCATCCTGCAAAATAAATCTCATTGTGTACTGGTTTGACTTGAAGGATGCACCCAATGATTCATTCCCTTCAATTAGACTGCAGAACTCTCCTGAACTGAACGAATACCACATAACTTGTGCAGCCGATACACTTAATATGCAAATTTCACCCCCAAAACTTACAATCCACAAGAGGAGTTTTCATCTTGCTGATGTGCTCCAGAATCGTAACTGCGTGCATTTAAAAAATACCTCGTCTTTAAAAAAAAAAAAAAGTCCATTTCTTTGTTTATTTGACTTCTCATTGTGAGAGAAATGTGTCCAGCTGCCTGAACAGAATTGCAATAAAGCATAATTTGTTTATTTTCTCCAGTTAGAATCGAATGCTCCAATTTATTATGTAATTCAGTGTTATTACCAGCATTTTGTTCTGTTTTACTTCAAAAAGAACAATCCTTCCTCCGCACCAATTTTTCACAGAAAAAAAAACAAACTACCAAATGTTGATAATACTGAATTTTTACATTTTGATGAATCTGTTTCATAACTGGGTTCAGTCAGAATTGCATAACAGTGCAGTTATTCATCCAAATTATCACACTGGATGTTTAAAGGATGCAACATAAAATATTGCTCACCGTGAGGGCCACAGAGCCCAGCAGGAGCACCACCGAGTACACCAGGCCCCGACTGTTGATCATAACCTGCGACACACAAGACGGAGATCAACGTTTCATCTGCAGCTTTCAGTGATTGGATTTTGACAAGACAGAATAAAAAGTTTCTTGTCGAAGTAAACAAGCTCTTTACCACAGATCCGTAGCTGACACACATGGTCTGTAACGCCCAGGGGACCCCCAGTCCCACCAGAATATCAAACACATTGCTGCCAATAGTGTTGGACACAGCCATGTCTCCCAAACCTGCAAAACGACAACAAGTTGTTAAAAAACAAACAAATACTACTCTCAGGTTTTTCAGGTCTGAAGTACTTTATTTCTAACTGAAGATTAACAACGTGCTGTTCTGTACTTTCTAATATTATATTCCTGACCTTATTCAGCTGGGAAGGAAGCGATGAAGGACGACACTACGTCTATGAACAGCTGTGCACTATTCCCTCTTCCTCCTGTGCTCTGTAAAACTCTGCACATCTCTACTTCTTCAACTATTTTCCACGCACTTAAGAGATGACGCATTTATAACACCGTGCACGTCTTTTTATGTCCGGATATCCAAGTTTTACCAATGCAGCTGAAACCCACACACCCATGTGAAATCCTCCTGCACGTACACTGATAATGCATGAGCGGTTAGAGAAATGCATCAAGATATTAGAATATCTACAGACGTCTTAAGAGATAAGTGGGGAAAAAATACTGGTTTTCATTTTATTTTCACACGAGAAAATGAAAAGGAAAAAAAAATCGCCCATCTTTTTGGAGATGAAAAGGATCCTGGGAAGCTTTCCAGGTTTTTTTTCCCTCTCCTCTCAGGGCTTTTGTAGGCATCTATCCACTCGATAGAAAATGAACTAGTGGTATCAAATGCGTCCCACGTAACGGCACCATTTGGATCTCCATTGCATAATAATAAACCCACAGGAGAGCAGTCTAAAAACGCTTCACAGGGAAAAGTGTACCTTGGCGAGCCACGATGAGGCTGGCTATGCAGTCTGGGACGCTGGTGCCTGCTGCCAGGAAAGTGATGCCCATGATGACATCAGGGATTCCCAGAGTGTAGCCTATTATAGTCACCTGAGGGAAATACAGAGTGTGAGAGCTCAACGATAAGCATCCTCTATTTGTTAAAGAAACATTAACTTACTTAAAGTTAAACATTTACAACTGAGGTTAGAATCATCCGTTTGCTCATGTTAGATATAATGTGATGATGAAACCATGGTTTAAAAGGAAAACACTTGTAAACCAGGGGCGGATCTAGGATTTTTCTAACTCAGGGGGAACATTTTAGACAGAGGGGCCGAGTATATGTCCAACATCCATGCACACTTCCTTATTCAGTCAAATCTATATATATCATATTCCTTATTTGCCATTGCTCTATCGCTTTGGGAAAAGACACACGTAATTAGATATATTTAGCAAATTGTGCCTTGTTCAAGCACATGGTCTACATCAAAAAATCCACTGAAATTAAAATTCTTAATTTGCATTTTCTCAGAATTCTGACACACACCACTCACCATCCAGACCATGACGTAGGAGAAGATGGCGATCCACACAGTAGACAGGATGAAGGAGAACATGAAGAATTTCTCCCAGCGAGGCTTGGCGCAGTTCGGGACGGTAAGGAAGAGCAGCAGCAGCAGAGGCCAGGAGATCAGCCACTTCACCTTGCTGCCAATATTCCCTGCAGCAGACACACACATCAGCACGAGAGATTAGCCTCCTTGGATTTATGATGAACGGATATTTATCTGAACACTTTTACAGGTTAGAGTCTAATTAATGTAATATGTTGGGGGGGAAAAAACATGTATTAAGCTGATGACAAGTAGGAGAAAAATACCCGGACATTCTGAGAGTGACATATCTCTATACTATTAGAATATCTCTGGTAGGGTTAAGAAAGGATCATTAACTACTGAAGCAAAATACTTCAAATACGCTGTACAGGTCATTTTAACCCCTGAAGCATCCATCTATGTATGTCAGCCTGCACACAGTTCATCAAGTCAATACACAGATCCCATACTTGGAACGTGAAATGGCGAGATGGTGTCGTTCTCCTCCGGGTCTCTGGGTTTGTCCTCTGGCACGTTTCCGTTCTCGATTTCAACCTTCCCGTCAATCACTTGTGTCTCCACTCCATTGGCAGCTTGGACCAACTTCTGGCGCTTTCAGAAAAAAGAAACTAAGTCAAAGAGCACATGAACAGACACGCTGCTACTCTGATAGCTGCACTGCTGCCATGTTTGTAACGTCTCTGCAGCCATACATGAAAAAACACCAATACATGCAGTAACTAAAGCAGCGAAGCCCTCTTTTTGGAGCAACAACGGGCTGCTGTACCTCTGTTATGATGAGGCGGCTGGCCATGCGCAGACGGGTCTTGGGTCCAAAGTGGCTGGTGACCATGATGCGGAGGCCGGCTTCTGGGAATCTGTATTTCGAAGGGCTGGCGTTTATGATCTCGTCCACCATCACCACCGATCCGCGGCTGTAAACCTTGTTGGGCTTAACTACGGGGGTTAGAGGGAAACCAACCAAATATAACAAAATAAACTGTATGAATCCACCAGATCAGATACAAGCATAGAACTGTTTTCATTTCTATCCTCCTAATTAATTTAACTCAAGTGCTTGTACTTAATTAAAACCCACTGGAATGTCTAAAGTGCAAATTAAAGCTTAGCAGCTCTACAGAGAGTAAACTTAAGAGGGGAACAGCCATCAGTAAATCTTTGTAGAGCCATTCTGTAGTCTGTAGCTAAGTTACTACAGAATATTTGAGTTAAAGCTGCACCAGGCAAGATTTCTGCGCCAACATACACGATTCCCATCACCCTAAGTCACGATGTGGGTTCAGTGTGGACAGTTCCCTGCCTCCACAAATCAAAACATCCCCTACAATACAGTATCTAGACAAGGTGGGCTGTTTTCCAAAGCTCTGGAAATTGTGCCTTCTTCCACTTTCTCATCTTGTCCAGTGTGACCTGGAAATTGAAGTCGGTGCCTTCATTTCGCTTGTTGTCTCAGAGACAAGAGAAGTGATTGTTGGTAGGATTGTTGCCTATCTTTTAAATAATCTGGGGGGAAATATTTGAGTATGGCAACCCTTAATCAGTACGGCTCACTAGTAGTGATGTAGTTTTCAGACAAGAAAACATTATTTTTAGGAATTAGGAAACATTAGGAACGTGTTGGCTTGGACTTCTAACAAGTCAAAAAGCAATTGTTGATCTCTTCAATTTAAATTACCGCTACCGATTAAGAGCTTAAAGGATTTGCCACAACCTGTGAACACTGGACTGCATGCATTAGCTGAATGTAGGCTAAGGGTTTATATAACTATGTATGAGACTCATATCTGCAGAAAAACCCTCTGTAATATGGAGCCATGATGGGGGGGGGGCACTTAATCAGAAATCATATGGTTTTGATTAACAGTCCCAAATGATTCTCATTCTATCTTCATGGCATGGGGGAGGACACTAGCAGGGTTAACATGATTTCTGAGCACTGAACTTCAAATAGCTTTCCCAGATTGCCTGCTGCAGCTTTGAAGTCTGCCTACCAGTTGTGAATATTTATGGGTGGACTGAGATTGATTTCCAAATCTGGACACGAAGGATGTCTCCTGTATCCTCTGGCATCTTTAAGTGGACAATCTCGACCCGTTGTATGCAGGTGGCTAAGACGTTCAACATACGGTACTGTACATTTAGGCTCTGACAAAAACATTTTCCCTGTGCTCACAATATAAGATGCATCATATAGGGAATAAAAAAAAAGTTCTCCAGTACACTTATTAGTTTAACTCAGGCTTAATTCGACTTATTATGCATGCAAGAATGCACATAAATTAATTGTGTAAACAGAGCCGGCATAAACATCCCCTCTTGTGAAATTCATTACCACTTCAGGAGTGAGTGGGTCTGCGCCCCAGAGACCGGCAGAAGAAGAAAAGTAGTATGCAAGCAGAAAGAACGGCACGGCAGCACAACACTGTTGACAATAAGCAAGAGTCGGTTTAGTAAGGCTAAACAGACAGGCATGTTAAATCTAATGCAGCCAAAGTGGGAAGGGTTAAATATTTAAGAGTGGTTACATTTCTGAAAGCTCAAAAAGGTAGGAAAGGAAGAGGTGGACAACTGTGGCTACAAAGAAATCTCACCCAAATGTGACAATCATTTAGAAAAGGCCTCTTTTTTTTTTGTTTTACAGGAGTTTAAAGAGGATTGAAACCCAAGACGAGTCCTGACATTAAACTGCATTACAGAAGGAAGATTAAACAATATATTCATTATGCTGCTCCCGTTTTAAAACCACAGACTCTTTATTTTGTAAGCTGCAGTTGCACATCACCCAGAAAAAGAAATTTAAGGGAGTAACATCTAAAGTTAAATTACCAGGAGATACCACAGAGAATTACCTTCTCTTCAGGTAGTGCAGTTCACTGACGTCGAAGGACTGAAGTTTTAGACAATTTAATTACTTTCCTGTATGATCACATTTAAAACATTTGACATTTTGGTAAATGAGTTTGAGAAGATCGATACCAGTCACGTCTTGACACTGAATTTGAGCCCAGCAGCTGATTAGTTTAGCATTAAGACTGGAAACGACGAGAATAACTGGAGGTTAAAAAAAATAAAAAAATCTACCTGCAACTCAAGTCTACCAATTAATAAATTATCTTGTTCTGTTAAATTTGTACAAAAACTGAAGGGCCATTTCCTGGCCTGGCTCCGTTACCTGCAGAGAGACAGGCAATAAATGTTGCCTGGTGGTGTTTCATACTGAAACTATGAGAACCTAGAAAAAAAATACAGGCAAGATGGGAGGTAGTCACTTCTTTTGAGCATGTTTCCATAGACCTGGATGCTTGTTTCTCTCACAAGATCTGGCAACACTGCAGGCTACACCTCTCCTGAACTGCCAACTATAGCTGTAGCATAACTTTTAACAGGGTTGATAGCCCATTTCCCAAAATGTCAAAGTATTGTTTGAAGAATAGAATGCAGTATGAGGTGCAGTAATTCAGGTTAGTTCAGCAGAAGAACAAAGGATAGAGCCACAGACCCTCTGACAGGAGGAAACAACCACAGTCTTCCACAGAAGTCAAATCGTCTCATGTATTTCCTTTTACTTCAACATCTGATTCATTTCCCTGGCAGAAAAAGTCTCGTATACCCAGCCTGTCTGATTAACCTTACCTGTTGAGAGTAAAGGCGATGACGGGTCGTCATCCCATACAAAGCCATAAACAGTATTACCGTCCTCCATCTCACTGCTGGTGGCAGCGTTACCGTTGGCCACGTTCTTCGACTTCCCCATGAAAAAGTTCTGCATGCTGGAGTTAAATCTAGTAAAAAATAAAAATAAAAAAAAGATGCAACATGAACCCCATATTAGAGATACGCATACTGAAACAGTTTAGAGTCTGAAACGGGAAGAAATAAACAAGGTAGGACATTCAGTGCCAAGATTTACATTTGCAAATGGGATATCTGAAGTTCAGATGAAAGACTCCACTGAAGTATAGATATAATGCATATTAAACAGCCAAAACACCACATTTACTCCCCATACTTCTTTAGAATGAATTTACAGTCATGAAGGTGGCCTACTTTCTCATAAATACAGCACCAGCATTTACATGATTAGCAAGATGCTGCTAAACAAAATTTTTTTTTTTTGAAAATGGCTGAAATATGCTGCTCTGCATTAGAAAATAAAAGGCAGTGCTCCAGAATCCAATCACAAGGCTTTCATCAACCACACAGGCTTCACATAAGAGTGCCACATGAGTGCCATTATATAAAGTGGCACAGAAATACTGAACACACTAGTACTAAGTGTACCAAATATGTGCAGATGTAGAGGTAGCTTCCCAAGAGCTGTTCCATCCCTCTCAGAGAGTCTGCATGTCCAGACACAAATATAGGAATTGTCACGATGACATCATTGTGCTAGTCAGGAGATGCAAGAGAGTTTTTCAATAGGCAAAAAAAACAATGTTAGTACAAAGTCAATCATTTCATGTCAGGATCTGGGATTATATTCCATTGGACACCGAAAAACTGAACGGTAACAGAAGTGGCGTCATGTCATCACCAGAAAAGATTGGTTCAACCAACGTTCGACAGCATTCCCGTTTGAACAATAACAACGCCGACAACATTCCCGTTTGAACAATAACAACGCCGACAACATTCCCGTTTGAACAATAACAACGCCGACAACATTCCCGTTTGAACAATAACAACGCCGACAACATTCCCATTCGAACAATAAGAACTATGACAATATTCCCGTTTGAACAACAACAACGACGAACACATTCCCATTTGAACAACAACAACGACGAACACATTCCCATTTGAACAACAACAACAACGACAAAATTCCCATTTGAACAATAACGACGACATTCCCAGTAGAACACCAACGCCGGCAAAAACCCTTGGAGGAGGTAAGAATTACACAACTGGCAGGATGTGTGCTATTTTAGGAGGGGAAAAACAATCAGTTTGTTTGGAGGGTCACCTCAGAGCACTGATGGCACTATATGAACACTCTATTTTGACTGAAACAGCCCAAAATGGTTAGTGGATATTTTGGGAGAGGGGAGACGTATGATAGCATTTCCTACAAAAGGCACTTCTTTCCTCCAAATGAGAAAGGAGAGGAGTGATCCGGTTAAGCCTGTGCTCTTAGCCGCTGCGGGGGGAAAAGATTAAACTCTTATAGCAGGGAGAGAGCAGGCTGCTGCTGAGTGTATCACAGATTACCAGCTGGATGGAGACAGTGGACAACGTGGCTGGCATTATTCAGTCTGAACTATAAAGACAAATATGGAGTGACATGATGGAGTCCCTATTTTCTGTATGATGCAATAAAAGACATCAGCGAAATTAGTCATTGGGAACATCCCGACTGAGGCGGCGACATAATGAGACTCTACCCTCCAGATGGAAACCAAAGCTCTTTATAAGATAAAGTTTATCATCCTCATCAGGCACAGGATGTACAGTTTAACCACTTCTTTTAACCGCGCACACACTCAGGTTGTTGTCGGGATGTGTTAGCAACAGTGGTAGAATGTAAGTAAATACATTTGCTAAAGTACTGTACTCAATTTTGAAGTGTTTGTACTTTCTCTGAAAATAAATTTACTACTTTGTGCTACTTGTCTGATTTACTTTTACATTAAAAACAAAAGGTTTATAGAGTTATAAGCTAAATTATTCAACCCCAACAGCATATTAGATGATATATTTTGCCAATAAACCTATCAGCTTTTTGAAATATCCAAATCAATCACATAAGAACAGTTTAAATAGCTCAATACAATAGATTATTCAACCCCTGAATGACAAGCCTCTCTAGTGCTTTATAGAGATCCTTTAGCTGCTACGATCTGCTGCAAACGTGATATCCAGACACAAGCTTCTGGCAGCATTCCTGAGGAATCTTAGCCCATCTCCTCCTGCTGCAAACCACCTTCTTCAAATCCCAGAGATTTTCTATGGGATTTTAGAGTGATCCGCGACTTCTTCTAAGCCTTGGTGGACTTTGAGGTCCGCTTGGGATCACTGTCCTTTTGGAATGTCTAAGCTTCAGCTTCCTCACAGATGGCGGGATGTTTTCTTCAAGGATTTGCTGATACTTGATGGAATCCAGCTTACCCTCTACACACTGCAAGGTTTCCAGTGGACAAGGAAGCAAAGCAGTATCAGAGCATCACCGAGCCACCGCCATGCTTCACTGCAGGAAGGGAGTTCTTTAGCATATAAGCTGTGTTTCCACTACATGGTACCGGCTCTACTCGTTTCAACTGTCTGCACATCCTCAATATAGGAGCGTCAAAAAAAGAAAGATAGGACCGCTAAAGTAGCCTGGCCGTTTAAAAATAGCAGGTATAGGTTTGTGCTGTGCAGGATATTCCGGTCGTGCCGGGCATTGATGACGCACTGACAATTCTCTCTGACCAATCAGTGGTCTGCAGTGTTTCACGTGACCTTTTAGTACCTGCTCCGCAGTTTTGAAACCTCGATGGAGGCGATACCAAAAAAGGTACTTTTAACCTAATGGAAAACCAAAAAAGTTAGAGTAGCGTAGAGCCGCTACCACGTAGTAGAAACACACCATTTGCTTCATTCTTCCTCCTCCAGACATATCGCTGATCCATAGGCCCCAAAATGTCCAGTTTGGTTTCATGGCTCCACAGAACAGCATCCCAAAAAACCTCCGTCTTATCTGGATGGTTCTGAAACTGCAGCCGGCTTTTCTTGTGCTTTTGGGTCAGCAGTGGTGAACGTCTTTGTTGTTTGGGCATGGAGCCCTTATGTAAATTTAGTACTTAACAGAAAAAAACAATAACTTTGAAATCCTTCTGCTAAAGTAAGTATTCAGGGGTTGAGTAATTTTGAGCCTTACAAATAGAATTTTGAGTTGAATGTGGGGAAAAAAATGTATCCGTTGCATCAAGCTATTTAAACTATTCTTGTGTGATTGTAAACAGCTGATAAATAGTGCATCTTCTATATTGATACTCACTTCATGACAAGGATGTACCCAGCATACATGACCACCAGCACCAAACTCTCCCACCTGATAAAGAGATTAAATGCAGGATTAGGGATGAATTACAATGAATTAAGGTTCCAACACTCACCTCCCTGATATAACTTATATTTGGTAGTTTACAAAAAGAGGAATCTGTTAGCATGAGGCTATGAGGCAGCAACTAAGCTTAACATTAAGCAGAGGTATTTTCTTACTCATTTCAAATCATCATTAGCCACCATGCTAACCAAGAAAGACCGAGGAACCAAAATCCATCATATTTAGAATTTATCCATTGGGAGTTTTTGTTTTTTGGCGTATTAATTAAGCTTTTCAATCATTTTCAGCTTAACTGGATGTGCAACTTACCAAACTATCTTCCCATCGTAGATGAACTGAAAAAAAATGAAGGAAAACATTTCTATTAGATTAGACAATATTCAAATAACAAAAAAAAGTCTTGTCTGATGTATAATTAAATACATGTGGCAAACTTTCCCAACTTACTAAAATCAAAGCCACGACAGAGAGGATGTAGTAGAAGGAATCCCTGAAAACTGCCCACCAGGTCAATAACACCACCTGCAAGAGATTTCACAGGCAGAAGTGCATAGTCATTTTAAACTGCATCGATGTGCAAAGGAGTTCTTTGAATCGCATTAGCCCAAAGCTCTTAATATGGAAATGTTACTGGACAGAAAGAGCTTAGAAAAGAAATACTGATACATGATCTGTTTTTGCCTGCAGACCTTTCTCCACTTTTACACTAAAACCAGCTCGGGAGAAAACTAACTGAACCAGATGGTTTTGTTTCCCCTCAGCAGAAAACTTCTGCCACACGTGTGCAGCTCTGCATTCTATAAATACACACAATGATGCTGCTGCAGCAGGAAGTCACTTCCCCCCATCGACACACACACGCGACACACACAACACACACACACCTGTCCAGCAAAGATCCCGCAGACACCGATGATGCAAAGGATGTTGAAGACCGCTGAGCCAACGATGGTCCCCACCCCCACATCACCATGGGTGATGAAGACACCTGCACAAAGGAAGCGGAATCATCACAATAAGCAGTGACACCAACCATCTGGGAATCTGAGTCTATGAACACACTGTATCTGTGTGTGCGTGTGCGTGTGTGTCTCTACCAATGACCGATGCAAAAAGCTCTGGTGCAGAACTGCCAGCTGCCATGAATGTGGCTCCTGCAACATCTTCACTCAGATCTATTTTCTGCAGAAATAAAGCAAAGATTTCTGGTTTGCACGGCTTACAAAGACAAATCAAGCTTGTGTAACTTCGACAATAAGAAGAAAAGACTGATCACCTCGCAGATCTTCTCCAGCGATGTCACAAAGTATTCATCGCACGTTATGGCGAGGGCCAGAAACATGTAGAGTGTCTGGAGATGGAACCAACAGGGTTAAGTGTGATAAGTGTGTGACAGGGGCATGCAGAGGGAATACAAGTATGTGTGTCCATGTACAGATACATGCTTAATGAGCAGAAATTAGTTCATTAGAGCTAATAGAGCCTTGGCAGAGCAAGATATAGTTCTGGTAAAGGAGAGGTCAAGGGGAATCTTGCAGCACAGCCACCAATTAAAATATGACCTGCATTCAATTTGCCGCTGTGGTGGTTGTGGTGGTGGTAGGGGGGCTATTTCAGTAGGTGAGGCGAAATCTATAAATTATAGATCAGGCGTGACATCATCATGGCTCTGGCAGCTCCAGTAGCCATCTCTGCTCTATGCTAACCACAGGGGGCAGTGCAGGACCACAGTACGATTAGACCCCCAGCATGTTTTATCCTCTTCAGCAGTGAAACGAGACAATGTGAAGTCGTATTTCAGTTTGAGACATGAAGCTGGAGACACTTCATTAAGTAGAAGCATAGTATACTGGCTTGCAGCTGCATCACTAAGATTTTCCTTTATCCTTTGTCAGACCACAGAACCTGACAATAATCCTAGAAATGTTGTTAAATGCAACCAATAACAATTATTCAAAAACTTTATGATAAGTTCTTGATTATAGTGGCATAGTATGCAAATGCATGCCTTTAACATATGTTTTTAGTGTGATATTAGTACTTTTACTTCATTAAAATCTGAATATGTCGCTGCAGTTAATGATGCCTTCAGTAAGGTGCAAAAAATAAGATATTCTGCCACTATTTATGTAACAAGTGCGTTTGGTACTTGACCATGCCATGAAGTCAAAGTACTACAGTTCTTACCCCCCTGCTCACACTGACTCAATCAATTAGACTTGACACCGCCAATAACTGCCCCAGCATACATACTACAGCGGATACAAGCGGCCGAAATGAGCTACCTCTGCAGGGTGTCTGGGCTCACCCTTAGAGATAGGGTGAGAAGCTCAGTCATTCGAGAGGGGCTAAGAGTCAGCTGAAGTGGTTCGGGCATTTGGTTAGGATGCCTCTTACCGCCGCGATGTGTAGCAGAACGGCCCCACGCTTTCGTTCCTGGTTGGTAAAAAGGTCATCGGGGAACTCGTGTATTGCTGAGGAGAGAGAAAATGCCACAGTCACCACACATCAGCAGCATGAAGGCAAAGTAACATGTCCCCTCGCCATGAAGGGGAGCCTCAGATGCTCACAAAAAGCTTCTATTGAATTAGTTCCCTTCTTGCTCCATCACTTTTCACTAGATTATAATATTTTGTATAGCTAAATGTCTGGTAAAAACTGGACAAGAATGTGGTATAGCTAGAAACTGGATACCACAGCCAAAGAGGGTCAAATGTAAATTAAATAACAGCCTGTGATCGTCATCCCAAAGAAGCTGAAAACTCAGACAGCATCAAACGCCTCGATTTGTCAAAGCACTGAAATGCCTCAAAACACTTTTTGAAAAATCATCTTCCGCCTGCAGTGTGTCACATCACTCAGCAACCAATGACTTCATAGCTATTCATGGAAGAAGGAAAAAAAAAAAAAAAGACTAACATTCAACCATCACATCTCCTCAAAAACTGATGTAAAAGCTTGGGCTATATTAAGAGCCTGAAGTCATACAGAATTAAAGCAAGCAGGCAGAAAACCTCCCATGCTGAGGACTTATCATCCATCATCCAGAGCTCCAGCTGGAGCACAGTGTGATCACGGTACCACCATACGGCTGAGCTCTCTGGGAACACAAACGTACCGCCGTGCACCTGGCGGGACACAGACGCTGGCCGTCCTTCTAACGGGACAAGGCCTCTGTGATCAGCCTCAGTCAGACCTGTTCCCGTTGGACCTGTTCGCTTGTATGTCGTCTATTTCCTTACAATAAAATAGCATATTCCTCAATACAGCTTACGTTTTCCTGCTGAAAAATTACATTGACAAAGAGTATCAACAGCCTAAATTCAGTTTGTAAGCATGAAAACCCATAAAAGTCCCTAAATGGTAAAAGGCACTACTTTGGTTTTTGGTTGTTGAGGGAACAAAGTTTCGAAAAGAATAAACTGACGTTTTTTTTGAGCAACGAAATGTAATACAGAGACAGATGGACGGGACAGAACCCATTCCTATATCCCTCCTCCTGACTTTGTTTGTTGCAGGAATAATGAAATAGTGAAGCAGGCATTCATGTCTTGAATTGTTTGCTGTGGTCAAAGCAGTGTGGTGCCATCCTGTCAGCTTTTTAGGCTGAGGGCAAGAAAGCATCGCTGGCAAAGCCCTGGTGTGAGCGTGCTCAGTGGGAGAGAAGCCACGTGAATTCTGATCCGACTGTTCACGATGCATTCACATCAACAGAAACCAGATTCATATCCGATGTAGGACCACATATGAAAGTGGCCCAAATCAGAATGGCGCAGATCAGATTCTATGTGGTTTGTGCTCTTCACACATTCCTTAAAGAACATGAGGGAAAAAAAGAAAAAGATTTGGGCCACTTTTGCCTGCAGTGTGAACGTAGCCTCGGATTCAACCCGTCTGTAATCCAAACAACATTTGGTGAGATATTTCATCCTAAAAGCCAGGCCATTAGCATGGTGCTGTGGTGCTACTCTTTCACAGCACTTTCTGAAATATTCAAACACATGAACGATATGAGAACATAATGCTATGGTCTTAGCCCAAGAGAACAATGCTGTTTACAACACAAAATGCCACATATGGACTGGTGAAGTGGAACAGTGCTCACCTGAGACTGCATCTGTCCCAACCTCACCACTGCCTGCTTTTATGATATTCAATGGTGTGCACACATGAATGAATCAGCGCAGCGTTTGGAACATTGCACAGGAAAATCAAAATACTCCACACCGTGTACTGTAGTCCAAGCCCACTTAACCAGCTGCATGCACGATGCAAGATTTCACTCGATTACATCACATACATTTGGAACATTTTGTATCTCCATACATCATTTAACACGTTATCTTTACAGAGCGAAGAGCTGGAAGACAAAAGAATCTACGATGCCGTTTCAGGCAGTGGGACACAATAGTCCGACCTTGATTGGTACGAGTTCTGGTGTCTCATGTGCAACACTTTATGACACAATAAATGCACCCGAATAGAGGACAGAATGATAAAAAAGTTTACACATTTGTGTAATGTAGATTATGACCTTAAAACGTGAGAAACTGCAGAACACGTGGGTGACATTGGGATCTCGCAGTGACACCGACTGTGGCAGGCGGCTTTAGCTCATTTCATTTCTGACAGGTTTATGTGCTGAATGAAACGTGTCAGACAGCCAACGGCCACAAGCGACAGAGCAATCAATTACAGGATTTGTCAGCTATGCCCCGAGAGGTGACTGAAAACAAACTGACGCCAATACAGAAGGCTAAACCTCCACTGATACCTCATGGACACAGTCGAAAAAAACCATAAATTATTCGAGCCGCTGAAGGTTGCCTGTTGAGCTTCTGCAAACACGTGAAACCTGAAAACCAAGGGGCGAAGCATGTTTGACTTTCCTGCTATAGCAAACCTGCAGGACTGCCATTGATCAATAATTAAAAGCCTCTGACATCAGTGTTCTTTAAATACATGTTCATCCTCTTGCTCCCGTGGAGAATCAGGTCTGGCTCTGAGTTTGTTATAAATAGGTGATCCCAAAAGATTCTTTAAAGGACACCGGCACTGGGACAGCAGAGAGGTGACAGGCAAGTAGGGGTCACCTCCCAGCCCCTGTAAACACGCAGCCAGACAGCATCTGTGGGGCTCTTTCTGTGTCTATACACTGTAGAGGTCAAACCTGACATGAACATGCTCTCACAGCCATTTAAGGACGGGATAGGATGGACACGGGAGCAGGGACACAAAGACTGCTTCAGTGATGCATCTCAAATGAGGCCCATGAATAGAATCCTAAATAGTATGTAGCCGAGTGGAATTGTTCCTTTTTAGAGACGGCATATCATTATGATGACTTGTGCATGAACATGACGATGAAAATGAATTCTGATGTTTACATTTAAATATGTTTAAGTACTTATCAAGATAAACCGACCAAAAAATTTTAGGTTACGACTTCACGAATTTATTATTATTAATACTCAATTTAATATGAAAAATTTACTCTGGATTCAAAACATATGGAAATTTCTTCAGTGAAATAAATGAATAAATTTCATTGGACAACAGTCTAATAGCCATAAAATTCACTTTACTGTCATAAGACAAAGACAAGCAGCAAATTTTCACCAGCGACAAGATGCAACTCAACAATGTTTGGCCTTTTTTCATTTTTTTCATTTCAAAACTGTTGATTCAATTTTCTAAAGGCTAAAAATCTTGGTGAAAATGTGTATATGTACAATACATACAAATACAAATAGAAACCCAGGATAACACAAAGTATAACACTTATTTCCAATGTGTTCCTCTGCAACAAATACATAACAGGCAACACATAATAAATATGCATAATTAAAAACACACACATTAAAATAATTAAAACATTAAAATAATTAAAACTCATTTTGCAACCAATCTAATAAAATCGTTCTTGCTTTTCATCATTTTATGTAAAACAGCAGCAGAGTCAGCCTAGTTTGAATATGCACTGCGGCACCAACTCAAATACACATTTTGGCAATGGCATTTGGCAGCGTGAACCAAATGACACATGCCAGTCTGTTATCACTTACACCAAATATTCTCGGTGTTCGGGTAATTTTAAGATGAGCTGTGCCAAGCAAGCTGCTTTTGTTCTGCTGAACAAGAGCTTTGTGATTGTACGAATCAAATAAACACAACTTTTTGTCCGTCCTGCTGTTCTTGTGCTTGTTGTGGCTTTGCTACATAATGATTAAAATAAAAATTAAATCCTCCTTGGCGGAGGTAATTATCAGATACACAAAGACAGTCCTGCTAAAACATTTACAGTCCTGTGTCTTAAAATCTTAATACATTACTCTGATTAAACATTAAATGCTGTTAGCGAGTTGTTTTAGCAGAGCGCCTGATGCTACCTTCTGTCACAACCTGCTCACCAACCCACAGATGGGCCAGGTCATTAACAGAATACAGTTGACACTCTGGTACAGTAGCCAAGAGACTCTTCAGAGCAGACTGATTGCGCCAAGTCATTATTAGTCCATTAGATAATTAGCTTGCTCCAGCAGACATGAGTCAGTGGCATGACTCGCCTGCGACCAGCATCAGCATCTTGTAAACATGACAACATCACAAGTTGCCTTAATAGAAAATCTCTGGGTCGCACAGAAACGATAAGTTCCGAAAAGACGAGGGGGGCTCATTTCACCCAAAACACACATTTATCCTCTTGCTGGGTCAATACTTTCACATGCTCAGATGTCACATGTACCGCTGCTCTCACATGCTCATGTAAGCACTTAAACACATGTATGCAATTTTGCCTGCATGAACACACTCTGCATACATATTACGTGTCTACTTTTAGCATCTATTCCCTTTAGCCTCGATGTGATTTTGCGTTCATGAGGCTGTCGAAAGAGGCCGAGCTGGTGGACCAGAAGACTCCTGGTTCAATAACCTAACAGGGACACCACTGTGGGGCATGTGCACTCAGCCGTGTGCAGGACATATAGGTAACAAACTCCCTCAGGGTTAAATATGGATCTTTAAACCTAGTAAAATGTCCTCTGAAACATCGGTTTTGATGTGGCCAAACAACAGAATGTAAGTTGGAGTGAGAAAAAGGGAGCCAATGAATCCATAAAGAGGTCAACAGCGTTTGAACTGCACGATGCTCTGCGCAGGTGCTCGTGCTGCCCCTCGCCGCTGCATTGCTCCGTTGACGTGCAAGAGAGAAGAGAAGCGAGCTCATTTTCCATTATGCACAGCAGTATAATCCCCGCTTGTGTAATTCCCTTTTAAAAAGCCTCCTTCTGGTGTTTCCCTGGAGTCAACGAAACCGCTTTCCAGCACGGCCTGGCTGCAACACGCTGCCCAAATTTATCGCTCGTGTTGCGGCAACATTTCCAAATTCGAGAAAGTCACTCCAAGTAGTAACATATTTAGACCACATCAAAAACGCAGCTTTTGGAGGGCTTCAACTTTGGGTTGGAGTTACCTACATGTCAAACATGCAACATGTGCCCATGAGCAGATTAGTGGCATATCTAAAACCACTATAATCACATCCCGTCTGTTTAATTCATCGCACAAATCAACTAAAACCTCGGCTTTGCTGCTCACTTCTACTTCTACGTCGTCATCGACGTCGACGAGGCCAATTAAGCCACACAGGTGGGAGTTTAATATATGGTATTAGCAGCATCTTTATTAAGAGCGAATTATGCCTCCTACACAACATTATAGCCGCGGTGCTCAGTTGGCATCAGCTGGTTCCCACGTGGGGGTGGGGTACATATGCAATTCAATACAACTTTATTAAACCACAAAGGCAATTGGATTAAACGGACTGAAAACAGACGTGTGTGCACACAATGAGAAACAATTGCTGTTAAAGAGCTAATGGTGCTAACATCTCAGGCTGATCGTGTGACTCCTTTGTGTGTCCTTCCTTTCACACTTTACATGTGATAATGTTGTTTTAAAGATCACTGAATTGATTTCTAACAGTTGACAACTAAATTAATCTATATTGACGCATCCAATATTACATTTTAAACCATGTGTCTGGGATCAAACTCAATGCACATCCTGGAAGAGCTCATAAAACATTAAGAGTTGAATAAGAAAATGAGCCACTACTTTTATACCAGAGCTATATCAACTAGTCAAATGTAGGCGATTAAGTGAGTATTATTTGTTCCATTCATCATGGGATTGCTGCAGGAGAACTGCATGTCAATGGGTGGTATGACTCAAGGTCCGCATGTGACTGAGGGGTAGTCAGAGGTTGTACAAGCCCTTTGCAGCGTGATTAAGGGCAGAAACATGGGTCTGTGCAAGTATGAGAGGGCGGAGGTGACCAAAGCTTCGAGCTACGCAAGATGTCGGGCATCGCTGCGTGCTGGAGTGTGTCACCTGAAAATCCTAAGGCAATGTCTGAGAGCTGCAGCCTGTGGACCTGTTATATAGCCGGGCATGTCCGACTCAGTTAGTACCAGCTGGGCCAGGCGTTCTCCTACTTGCGTGGACTACATTTCTGCACTCTAACAATGCATTGTAATCAAACGGGCATAAAAAATTTAAAAAAAACAGTTTGGACTGCACCTGGTGCTTTCTGGGAGTTATAATGGCCAATAAAAGGAGGCACTTATGCTGAATGGCTGCCTTAGAAGTCCAAAAAACAATATTAGCACCCCGTGAACTCACAGAAGGGCTCCCCTGATGACCGCAGAAATGATGAGGGAAAGGTAGGGAGGCTGAAGGCAGCTGGGTCTGACCTATGCAGGCCGCAAACAGCAGCTTTAATTAAATAGATGCTGCACACACTCGGCATAAAACCTCCAATAATTATTCTCATCCAATTGAGCCTGGGTCCATCCATGGTAGAGGTCAACCGACATTAGATGCAATGCAAAGTACAGTTTAAAGTAGTGTACTTGAGTACTCCAGTTTTGACGTACTTTACTTGTGTATTTCAGTTTTCGGACATTTTATAATCCTACTCAACTACATTATGGAAGTAAATACTGTTCCTTTTACTCCTGTGCATTTATTTAACTGTAGTTACTTAGTAATCAGTCTTGTCAGCATTAATTTGACATCTTGAGATAGAGAGATCGATCGATAGAGTGATAGAGATACTTTATTGATCCTGAAGGAAATTTAGGATTTTAGAATGTATGAATGTATTTTCACGGTTTGCATTATGTTCCTCTTATGTAATGCCTTATAGTTTATTTGTGTATGAATCTTCTTGTTCACCTGCCCCGGGCCTGCAGATGGAAATTAGCTATAGCAGCTGAATCTGATACAAAGCATCTTCTCTTCTTTGAGACTATTTGTACTTAGTCCCAGATATAAATAACATTAATAAATTAAAGCTGCAGATATTAAAGTGTGTGAGGGGTGCACACCCGGAGCAAAGACTCATGATCGACTCAGTCTGACCAAGCAGAAACTTATAAGATAAGAGGAAGGAGGACTGGGGTAGATGAGGAATGTGTGGAATGTAAAGCAGAGTCTGGTGCCTCCAGCGTGGGGGTCACTGGGGAAAAAAGGGGTAATCTAGGAGGATTAGGAAGAAATTTTAAAGCACATAATCTTGTCATTTGGCACTAACTTCAATGGGACCCCTTTGAAAAATTAAAACGGTCACAGTATTTAGTTTAAATGTCAGTGGTGTCGATGTTTGTTGTGCTCGTTTACGCTTAAAATAGCAGGTTACGGGAGCGGTGATTCATTAATCCCCTCGAGAGATTCTGCCTGCTGCGACCAGTAATGAAGTAATAGCCAGTTAGTCCTTACTGGGTCATTTACTGGGACACTGTCAAATTGCTTCCTAAATTGTCTGTAGTCTGGTGTCATCCCCTGTGGGCCAGTCAAACACCAAAAGTAATACAAATGCCTATATTGAGTTGCACCCCATTTGAGCAAATAATTATTCTCAGGGCTCAAAAATCCTTCCAAAACACGTCTCCTTGCCACCTACATTTCTGCTTTATGACTCCATTTTCTAATGGTAAAAGCAGGTGGTGCAGACGCAGAGATGTTCATCACAGAAAGGCCGAACTGGACTAAAACCTCTAACCCTGGCAGGTTTGATGCCATGATGATCACAGAGGCTCAAATGAATGAGTGAGTGGCTGCAAAACGACTGACTGAGGAAATTCAAATCACATGGAAATGGAAAAAAAACCAAGCATCTTGCTATTCCTGCTGGTGCTTATGTAAAACTTGATGCAGCAGTTCCAGTGGCACCGTCAGCTTCCAGTTCACCTACAGAGAATGCTGCTTCCTTTACGTGTTCCAAAAATGCTGTAACATAATCAATATCTGACCCTTTTAATAGCCCTCAGTTTATTACAGACCAAGTGATGTACAGTAAACGGACTCAGAACAGTATAGAGTCCCAACATGGAGGTGAATGAAAGCAGCATATTGACTCAAACTCCACAGTGACTGGAAGTTACTTTGAGTTTTTGCCGATAATTTTATGGATTTATTCATTTTTTAATCAGAAACATTCTTTAATAGTTAACCCACAGATATCTCTATTAAATTGTGCATTAATTGCTGGATTCTGAGCTGGTGCTGAAAGAAAAATCTAACCTTTTCAAAATATAAATAACATTTAATAAGAGTTTCCTGGATTTCCAGTTAGTCTCCAACTTTGTCTCCTATTCAACAGCTAGACTGGTTTTAACAGGGCTTATTTGCCCTGGAGAGAAGGGGTGCAGCAACCCATCCATCTGGATCAATACATCTATTAAATGATCAACAGCACTGATGCAAGAAGAGAAAACATCCGTCTATATCATTATCGTAAAGATAAGCCTTTATTTTGAAATTCCAATCTTCAGTCCATCACGTTTTCGGTCCGAGCCTAATTTTTCCTAAATGTTCAAACGGTGCTACAGCAGGGCAGGTGATGGCAATCAGCCAAGAACTGGATCTTGAGGATGTTTACTCCCCATCTCAGGAATAAATCAGTGTGAAAAGAAAGATGAGTCAAACCTGGCTGGTCATCTTACTCAACAGTCTGCTAACTTGTGACTCTCAGCTGCTCTGTTTGAACAATGTTGAGCTGAAGAAAAATGTGCAGGCAGGCTGAAATTCAACTGTGGTGTTCTGCTGGGAGATGCTATGACTGAAATGAACAGTGAGTAAGAAAAGTAAATGCATGTAATTTATTAAGATATGCATAGAGGAGAGTTCACTGGAAACAAGGGTAATTTTTTGCAATGTAAAATGCAACAGGCTTAGGCTTAGAACGGTGACTAGGAATAAACATTGTTTGGTCAATGATCCTTGGTATTATATATATTATTATTGAGCTAAAATTTAGACTAAGAGTAAGGGTTGGCAGTCGTTGGATATCATCTCATATTGATTTCAGGGCCCTGAATTGATTCAAAATCGTAACACAGCAAACTGAAAGGCACAAAAACCATCTGAGGAGCAGAGAAAATCTGCACTGGGGTGGTAATTCTCTGGTGCATCACTCTAAGTAACCTCTTTTACATTATAATCACTCAATCCAGTGTCATTTTTTGGGAGGGAAAAAGTAGATTTGTGCCTCTTTAATCACACTGAGGAGCTTACCTGGCTCTGAACAGTTCTTCTGCTCCGTTTCGTTGTCTGGTACCGAAGCCATTAGCCGTCTTCCCCAGTGTTCCATGACCGGATGTCCCTCCGTTAACATCCCATGGCCTGGAACATAAAACAAAACAGCTTCGCTCATCATACGTTTCATTCAGTATAAATAAAATATCAAATTTACAGCCCACAGCATGCTGGAGGTTAATGCTGAAAGATCTTGAACGGTTCTAAAAGCTTTTTCTTTTTCTGCATGGAAACCAGGAAAATGCACTTTGAATGTTTTAAAACCAGTAAGAATATGTTTCATGGCCTAAAACATCCATGATAACAGACATTAATCCAAATAAAATAGCTTTTCTGTAATCTCTTAAAAGTTCTCACTTATGTAGATATGACATTTTCATCTGGCACCGGCCAGCCAACATGCAGCTGCTGTGCCATTATGTTTTTGGAGAGTGGGAGGAGGAGCATCCATGTTTTGTTTTTTTATTATTAAACTGCTCTTAAGCCTTCATAATGAGGACATAAAAAAACTTCAGTCCCAACACTATTATGCAAAATAACAGCAACGAACAGAGAAGCATTTTGAAGTTGAGCCTTTCGTAATGTCCCAATGCAAAACGCTGAATTGACAACTTATTGCATAATGATTAGAATAATGACAACTGTTGATCAACAGACCGCCTCTGTCTGCCTCTTGGCTATAAATTACACAATGGTTGTGCAAGACTTTTGATGCAACAGTAGAATCATGTGGTTGGAATGCCTCCACGTAATCCCCAATCCCCCCCTCTAGCAATTTGAATTGTGACACGTTTAAGACAAAGACGGCATCTACTGCTTCAAAAAGGGCAATAAACTGAAGACTTCAAAACAATATTCATGTCTGTCAGTGAGAGTTCGGGGAGGTTGTGAGGTTATATGATCACCCAAGTTTGTATGTGTGTCTGCAAGACATCTCAAAATGTTGTCAATGAATTTTGATGACGATCTTGTAAGGGTGGATCTGGGCCAAGGAAGAGCTGATTGCATTTTCAGGCGGATCCAGGTTCGGATGTGGATTCTGGATAACGTTTCAACTTTCTTCAACACGCCGAGATGGAGCCTTTAACACTTTGCCAATAATCATGAAGAATAAAAAGCTGCTAAATCTGCTACTATGGTAGTTATTCATTTTGTCATCTGTTGAGTTTATCAAAATTGATGAAGCTCAGGAAGACTAAGCCTTTGCACACTTGGGATATACTTTTATTTCTCATGCTATTCTGTCATTCACACCTCTCACACATGCTCAATCTTATTTCCCTGCTATCACAGTCGAGGCCGTCAACTATTATCAGCTGTTTGCATCAGCTGTTCACATCTATCCAACAGCACAGTGGCACACCTTCATTGTCAGCCTATCATCTTGCTGCTGTCTTTTTAAATATGATTCTCTCCGTTCCTCTAGTTCTGCCCATCACCGCACAGTCTTCAAAGATTCACCAACTTCATCATTCATCCTTTTCACCAGGTTCATCAGCCACCACCACCAGTGTCTGGACTCCAAGGGGGGATACATATCTTGCTGCTGCTTAGGACTGATGCCCTTCGATCTGAATCCCCCTGAAGAGTCTAAGCACCAAAGACTTTCTGACATACTAATTATCACATATCATTTGATGTAATAAACACTTATTTATTTCAACCACTATTCTCTCCTGATTGAAATTCACAGACATCACCTGAGAGACTGGGAATGACGCTGATGAGATCGGTGAAATTGAATCAAAATAGTAAAGTAGTACACCATAAAACAAAAGTATGAGCTGAAAGACACAAATCCTTTGTAGAATCGAAGAAAAATGTTGATTGCAACATTACAGTCATTTGATCTATTGTTTATATAAAAAATACTGGCTAATGCAGCTTTAAGAGTCTTTCTCAAAACGTTTCTTATTTTTGTCTAAAAAAATAAATCAAATTCAATCAGCAAAATGTATTTTTAATTTACTTTAAATCTAAGAAATCAGTAATCAGGTATCGCTCTAGTTATTAAAGAGTTTTCTTCAGACTCACTTCTTGCTCTCACCTTCCAGCGAGGTAGTCTATCTAGATCTAATGTATCTTTGGTGCACCGACACAGAAAAGTCTTCATTTTCAATCCATTATAGTTAGACAGCCTGACAACCAGCAGGCGCTAGACTAACATACTCCACACCAGGAGACTGCAGCTGCCTCCCAAAGCTCTCTTACCCAAAAGACCAAACCCCCAGTCATTACTCCAACCCGTTCTTCCTCACTATACCAGCTCAGTTTCACTCCTCTACTGCCTCTAGTCTCCCATTTATGTTTCATTTTATACACAAAACTAGAAAAATGGTTTCCAAGGATACAGATGCCCCTGCTATTTAAAAAAAAAAATGAATATGAGCAAAGTGACATGAAATCACCTAAGTAACCCTAGTGCATAAAACATTTCCTGCTCTAATGCCAGAGGAAGGACATGGATGCCAATTTGCAAACACCAAAAGGCATGTGCTCCAAAACATAATCACTTCGTCATACATGATCATGATCATTATCTGGTTAAATGTGCAGATAATCGGTTGATAGTAACGATGACAAATTTTCTTTCCAAGTCTAAGAAGTGTCGTGGAAAACGAAACAAACCAGAATGAATGGAAGAGAGTGTGTAACAGAGAGAGAGAGACAACAACCATCGAGTGCACTGCTCTCTCCTTGCCAAGCATCCGAGAGGAAAAACAATCAAGACGACATGATTCTGTTATTACTTCTAGGAGGACTAGGGGAACGGCTGCAGTCTGATGTGGGCACGACTTAGATAACCATCTAATTCTTCACATCAGTGAACAGTGCTTTGGTGTCGGAGTTTTGATTGCTAATGGTTAACCCTTAGCTACCTGAGATAGCTGGTTGCTAAGGCATTCCAACAATTGTACATCACTTTGGGGTCTCGGAACTTAAATGACAAATATTCTCACTGATTAATAGTGTTCAACTTGGCCCTACTGAACATTAGCATTTGATTATCATTTATTCCATGTTTGCTGGGATCATGAATTCAGTGTATTTCTATTGGCTGATAGGGTAACATTAGCTCCAACAATTGATTATTCATTCAGTATAAAATCAGTCAACCATTTTGCTAGCTGATGAAGTGTTTGACCCATTTTTTCCAAGTGCAAATACTAAATATCGTGTTTTAGCTGCTTAAATGTGAATATTCTTAGTTTTTCTCATCATGAGACAAGTTATGATCATCTGATGTTTTATAGACAAACTAAAACAAAAATCAGCAGATTAATCAGTGAGATAATCATTAGATGGAAACATGTGTTTAAAGGTTTAAAACTGCTCAGAGTTTATTGTCTCCATGTGTCCTAAAGGGTTGTTTTCTTTAGACAACATCTCATGTGTTACACTGCTTAGTATAGACATTACAGCAACCTGAGACTAAATGTTCTTGCCATTATAGAGCAGAAAATGGAGATATAAAGGCTGTGGCTACACATCTATCAGATTTTATTGAGTAGTAGAGGGAGAAAAGAGTGTGAAGGCAGCAACAGTGGTAATGTCATCCTCCAGGTCCGTTCAATCAGCTCAACAGAGAGCTGGACCAAGGACAACCATCCATCAATCTTCCCATGCAGTGAACATGTTCTCCTTAAGAAACATCTCCAGCACGGCGCCTTTCTCCCCATCAGCCTGCTGCAGCTACCTGTCAGAGCTGAGGCTTCTTTAAAAAAAAAACACCTGTTCTGCTCCCCCGATGAAGAGAGAAATCTCACAGACACACACACAGATCAGCATGCACGACAGCATGTTGTGCCTCACCCCTCTTTAAGTCAGGAGTAGTACATCAAATCCCATCCATCTGGACCCGTCAGCACATCAGCACTCCCCCCCCACGCTACTATCAATCAAATGGGTGGCAAATACAGGGCATGGGTTTTACTGTGACGTGACAAATGCTTGCTCCAGTTGTGACGGCTGAAAGATGAGAAGGCCAAAGCTATTCAATTAGACAGATCTGATTATGGTGAGCTTTGGATCTCGTGGGTTTGGGGGGGGGGGATTTCTGGTCCCTTCTCACATCAAACACATCTCTTGCATGTCACCTTGAAATCCCACCATTACCAACACCACTGTTCCTGCTGCTCAAACAGGCTGAAAATCCACCAGAAACGCCTTCTGTCAAAAAATCCCAGCATGAAAAATCACTGTTAGTCAGGCGAACTTGATTTAAAAAAAAAAAAAAAAAAAAAAAGGCAAGCCATTAGTCAGTGGGGGGGGACGACTTACTTTGGCTCCCATTGCCCGCCTTTGGAGATAAGAGATTTGCACTGGCATGTATGATATCATTCCAGAATAATCTTTTAAGCCTCTTGTTGTTTTTAATGTAATTAATAAAACTCCCAAATCATCCTTTAGAGATCTACAGACAGGCGATAGCTGTGAAATTACAACCACCATCAGTCGTGTGGCCTTATAACTGGTTGCAGATTGACAGAACCTCTCATCCACAGATCCCAGGATCTGGATTAGAATCACTTTGAGATGTAAAAAAAAAAAAAAAAACACACACAAAAACTCTTTCATGCTCATTTGCACAATAGTAGTTAAGGCTCCTCCACACACAAACAAATGTTTGCAGAATTGATGCCGACACTGAACAGTCTTGTTGCTCCCTGCATATGACCAGCACTGTCCTGGAGGTGTATTTAGTCTAGTTAACCTCTGATCCCGGTGCTGTTTTCAGATATCATTCTTCACCAGCAAAACGTCAAGGTTGCTCGTTTGATTACATAACTGTGTGTGAGGCTGTGTGGGATGCTCTGCGTGGCAGTGTTCGCACGAGCCTGAGGTAAGAGTTTAGACATGTGTGCATGGGAGGGTATGTTGTTTGGAGTGTGTGCGCGCCTGCATGTGGGCGTCACGCATGATCAACCATCCGAATCGTTAGCTAAGCGCACAGCTATGAATATTGCAATATTCGAGTAAAAGCATTCCCAGTAATCCCCCCCCCCCCCCCCCCCCTTCCTCCTCCTCCTCCCCGCGACCACCTTTAAATTATCGTTGGCCTCTGCGTAAAATCGGCATCCCTCTATGGACGTGCGCAACCTGGAAGGGTGATGATGCTCGAGAGTGATTGAGGTGATCCAGTGTGTGCAATGGTGTGTGAAGCCCCGGGCCAGACTAGATGATGGCAGCATTAACCACGATCCTGAGCACCGGTGTCACCGACGATGCGCTTGGCGCCCAAACAAAAAGGCAGATGTTGGGAGAAAGCGGACAACGCGCAAACCGAATCAGAACCAAACAGTGTTCCACTCGGGTTCGGTTACTCGATCGCTGCGTGCATGTGGAGCACGACGTGTGCCGTGATTATGAGTCCGTCTCTGAAACTGAAAACGTGCCGCTGCCACGGCGCGCACACTGCGGCAATATAAGAAAAAACAGACGCATGTGTATTCTTACAATGAGAGAAGAAAAAAAACTGACATGTGCTGCTGACTTTGTGCTGAGTGTGATGAGAGAGAAACACCAAACGCATCTATTTAGTGCATTTTAAAGCAAGTACACACACTTGATCTGAGGCATCGCATACACAACGTATTTGGTCTATAGAAGAGGGACCTGCTCCTATTTGAAAATGCAAACAATTAGAATGCTTGGGTCCCATGCCCTTGACATTAAAGCGTATTGATTTGTCAGTGTAATCGATGAGAGGGATCTCCATAATTACAATTAACTGATGTGCGCGTGGGTGCATGATTTCACTGCAGATTTCTGAGGCGTTTTGCTCCGTCCTCCTCTCCCTGTGCCCCGGTGCATCTCAGCAGTCTCTCCCCCACTCACCTGTCTTGGTCAACAGCGCCGACATGGTCCACGCCATGAAGAGGACACTGCAGATAAAGCACACCTGAACGAAAAGCATCTCCCTCCTCTTCCGAACTTTAAATATCTTCGCAATTATTGTCTTTTTGGACGCGCTCGCGGCGTCGGTGTCGTCCCGCTCCATGCCTCAACAGCTCGGCCGGCGGCCACTTTTTTTGCGTCCTTGAGAGCCGAAGAAATTGCCGCCCCGCTTGCCTCTTCACACGGAACACAGCCGGGATGTGGTCCTCATTTCAAGCCGTCCTGTGCGCAGATGAAAGGTGGTGAAGCGGGCTGTTTCTTTCCTCTTCTTTTCTAGGAGGAGTTGCTCTTCAGCTGCTGGGACTGGGCAATGACACGGCGGTCAAATCCCGGTGTGGGTCGCCAAATCAATTCAGCGAGGCTACTGAATTCGGATTCTGTGAGAGGATGAGCATCGGAAGAGCTCTCCTTGCCACAAGCATCCTGTCCCGTGGATAAAATATCAGCCGCGTACCCGCTATCCGTGTAGTTTCTGCGTTTGGCATAAAATGCGTCAGTGTCCGGTCATTTGCATGGAACCGCTCAGCTCGACGCACCTGCGCTTGTTGAGTGAAACCAATCTGCTCATCAAGGTTGATTGCTAAATTCGGGCGCCTCCCCCTTCACGTGAATCCCTCCTTAGTGCAGAGAAGCCGCGCTGATGACAGAGGACCATCAGCTGCTCTCTGCGTCCCCTTCAATGAGGCCGGGCCCCTTTAACTTTCCCGGAGACTGCATGTGCGAACAGCCAGTGAGGAAAAAAACATCTTTTTTTTCTTTCTCTTTCTGCTGTCTCTCGACTGGCCACCTTGAACCCCCCAGACAGCTGCTCATCGATCACCCCGCTCCTTGGAGTCGAGAAATCTTTCACGTTATTTGCGCATCAAACGTGTTGGGTTGGATTTGTGTGACGAGGCGAGCCACATCACGCTGCTCAACGAGCCCAACACACCCACCACCGGTGTGTTATGAAACCAATCCATGGGTCCCGATCACAGCCCCTTTAATACTGTACAACTCACCTGCTTATCTGAGTTGGATATCATGCAGAATGATTTAGGTTACAGATATTCAACCAGGAATTAGTTTTTCATAGCCTAAAGGTTGTTTTTTTTCCTCCATGAATATAATAGTTTGTGCATTCTGCCCTTTGGAAAATTGCTTTGCATAAACATATAAGAAGTAAAGGTTAAGCTATGTTCACACTGCAGGCAAAAGTAGCCCAATTCAGATTTTTTTTTCCTCTTATGATACTCAGATGTGTTTTTTCAGGACAGTGTGAACAGCAAAAATCACATTTTTTTTTTATTCTGGGCCATTTTTCAGCTACATTCACGTCACAGAGCTCATTGTTTTTTTTAATTTTCTGCTCAAATCAGATTTGGTTATCTTGACGGATCACATTTATGATCACAGATAACCTGTATCCAGCTCTAATTTGAATGCATCTGCACTCTGAAACAGCAGGCATGTTCACATTGATATGTTTTTGCACGACGTTATGCTCTGGAGGACGGCAAACACATGCTCAGTGCATGTTTAGTCAAAAGGCCATGAATTCCAGTTTGAACATTTGCAATCATGCCATAAGGCCACAAATCGGATATGCATCAAATCTAGGATCACATATGAAAGGGACTCAAATCTGATTTGAATAGAATCTGATTGTTGTGTTCACACAGCCCTGAAAAAAAATCTGATTTGTGACACATTAAGGCAAAAATTGAGTTACTTCAGCCTTGTAGTGTGAACGTAGCCTTTCATATGTGGCCCTAAATCAGATGCGAAGTTGATTCCTGCTGATCTGACAGCAGTGTGAACAGTCAGACCAGAATCAATGATCAATCACAGCAACGGCAACGGGGAGAGATGAGGTTGCAAATGAATGCTCTTTTCACTTTTTGTGCTAAGCTAACCCACTCCTGACCGGAGCATCATATTTAGCAGACTGATATGTGAGTGGAATCAATCTTTTCATCCAGAGGATGCTTATTGCTTATTTTCCAGTATGCCAAACTATTCGTTTAGGTAATTTAGTGCAATGTTGTTGAAATTTCAAATGTTATGCAACATGTATTGGGGGAACCATGAGGCTGCAGAGCTGAGGCTACTCTTGCTGCCTGCAGGCCTGCTGCAGGTCACCTTAACTGCCACGGTAAGAAACAGGAACGCTGCCTTGCCCTTGTAGCCATCTACACACATACAGGCGGACAAGGCTGTGTGTCAAGTTTTAGCACCACCGCTGCTGCTGCTGCCCACCAAAAGCTGAGCAGCATGCAAAGGTCAACAACCTCACACTCCAATGCAATCTCCTGCAGACCAAGGTTATGAGGATGTATGCACCATCTACGTATGTGCATGTAAGCACGTACTGTCGGTACAGTATGAAGACTTTACCTGCCATCATTAAGGAGAGACCAAGATTTTTGTGCAGACTTCCAGTTAAGCTTGAGGGGCGTTGCAGGTTATTAGTCAGGGCTTTCTGAATCTGTTGCCAGGGTTGTCTTTATCCTACAGCTTGGGTCTTCTGCATGGACATACTGTACACAAAACACACACACACACACATCAACATGGGTGACTCGTGCCCATGCCAGGGGATTAGTCTCCTCCAGGCCACTGCCCACACAGCAGGCAGGCAATTGGGGAGCAATGCCAGGGCCTGCTTACGGAGATTTGGCCGCTGTTTTACACTCCATGGCTTGGTCAAACATACACACATGGCCTCCTTTAACGTCTGCAAGACCCGGTGGATGGCCGCCGATCTGCAGCAGAGATAGCAACGAGTGAGTGTGGGAGACAGTGGGGGGTTGGCTTTGTAGAGTTTTAATGTTGGCTCATGTAAAAAGGAGCAGTCAGTGTAAATGTGTTATTTGATATAAAGGCCAAGCATGTGTTGTAACCTTGCACTGCGGATCGCTAATGAGTTGATATCAATGAACTGTGTGAGGTTTGCACAACAGTGGCTGTTTGACTCAGCGCTCCTCATTTCAGCTTCAAACTTCATGACCTCTGCCAGCAAGAGATGGAGGAGATCATGTGATCGTTTGTTTGTCTGCAATATATCTCAAAAACCTGTCAGTGGATTTTGATTATGTGTTGGGGTGGCCAATGAGGAGAGAATCAATTATTCTGATGTGGATCTGGGTATGGATGCGGATCACTTTTCACTTCCTTCAACATTGTGAGATAGGATTGTTATTTTAACATTTTGCCAATATCAGTAGCAGATCTGGACCATAATCCAAATCTGGAAAATGGAAAACCATATGTTTGTTGACAGCTCATAAATTGCTGATGATAGAGACATGATTCCAGATGTTAGGAGCAGTCATCACGGTGACATCATGTGCTATGCCCTGTGCTATGAAGGTGAACATGCACGTTGCTCCTATGTATTATCATAATACATTAAGTATAGCATGAAGAATAACATTTTAAATGCTCACGAAAGGACTAAAATTACCCTAAAAGTCCCATCAGGTTACTCCTGCAATCTGATGCAAGACCTAAGCCAGTTCTGAAATAAAACATATCATATTCATATTGAGAAAATGATGACAGAACAGCTACTAAATGTGTACTAAATTTGTTCTCCAAAGAAGAATGACAGCATAAGTCACAGCAGCCTTCTATGATGAGCAAAAGAGGATGTCAGCTAATGTTATAATAGAATGACAACATCCTTGCAGGATGGATGGATGGGTCATAAAAATGTCTGACTTCAACGCGGGAGACTGTCGTTCTATTCCTGGTCAATGTTGGCGTCTTTTTAACCGTGACCACGACCGTTCCCTGACTTTGACCTTCCGCTTTTAGCTACGTCAGTGAAAGTTTACCTATAAGCTGAACAAAGTCTAGTCAAGGTATTCAAAAAATGCACCACTGTGTTTATACCTGCAAATTTGCTTGAGCAGTTTAATAATTATCTTAATTTAATCATTACAAAAAACACATAGACACCAAAGAAACATAAACACCATATATTTCTCAGGTGACACAGCTGGAGTATAGAACATTTTACACAATCAATCATTAGTGTGTCCACCGTCAGCATTGATTACAGCAGTAATCCTCCTCCTCATGGACTGACACAACCTCCGGATGATGTCATCCTGTTGGATGGTGGCCCGAACAATTAAACAATTAACATTTTTAGTATAGCTTTATATTCTTTATGCTTACAAAGAGAGGAAAGGGCAGTATGTCCTTTCAGAGTGTTGCACCACAGCTGCACAGTGCTGGGATATCCCGTGTATGAGTGGGGCTGATTCTGCTGAGGTGTGTTTTCATGGTGGAGAGAGATGACAAGGTGACAGCTTGACACCATCCATTAATGCACTGCTGGCATTTGAACTAATATTATATAATTATCTGAGGCAAATAAACAGATGGAGGGCGGAAGATCACCGGCTTTGTACCATTTTATTTTCTCAACCTGCCAACAGCTGCTTAGGCGACTCTCGCCGATGGCTGCCTATATATATATATATATACGGTACAGTATGGGCCACATGCACACACACACACACACACACACACAGGGAATGTCTCTGGAGACCTGCTGATTTTACTCCTTGTATTAGCTCCTCAGTTGAGCTGCAGGAAAAATCAAATATTAATCATGAGTATTGAGCATTCTGTGGCGGTGCTGCGGGTTTATTTGTATGCCTGTTCAGGTGTGAAGAGTAAACAGGGCAGAGAGAAGCAACACAAGAGTCGAATGTGTGTGTTCTGGAGGTAGAGGTTATCTCCTGAAATTCTGCTGTCTTCATCTTCCAGAACATAGAAACTCACCCATACAGCTGTCGACAACATAAAGACGACCCCGGACAACATCATGTACGGATATTAGGATCCACACGGTGCTTTGTGGACAGTAGGAATATGAAATATAGGTGTACATGCTCCATAAAACAGTGAAGTGCATTGTATCGCTTTGCAATTGGATGGTATCCATGCGATGTTGTCCACCTTCGTCACTTGGCAAATGTTAATGTGGCTCTAATAAGAGGATATCTTCTTCTTCTACTGTATAATAAAATGCCTTATAAAGACTTCGGATGAAATATCTCAACAAGTCACTTATTATTCTACTTTTATTTTGATTGTTCCACAAGCTGTTGCTTCTACTAAATCTTCTTATTTGTCCGTTTTCTTACTTCCTTCCTACAAACTGCAGTTCACTTATCAAAAAATCTTCCCCTGAGCCCAAGGCCATAAATTTGTTTTTGTTTTTTTTTCCAAATGGTTTGATTCATTTGAGTATCAGGATTGTGCGAAGAGGGTTTAAGGTCTCAGCATTCAAAGCTGCCTACCAACCCAGTGGCTATAGAAGGAAGACGATGGGCTATATCTGAGAGAGGCTAAGCCTTTTGTAATGAGCTGCACAGAAATAACTTCATTTGTCTCAGGATAAGAAAAGAAACCTCGAAACTCTACCCTTTTCTCCTTGCAAAGAAAAGTGGAGAGTCCAATTTAGACTGACTACATGGATTATGTCTGCAGAAACATGCAGCCCATTCATTCTGGGAAGATAGCATCAGAGCTGCAGAGACAGGCTACAAATTCTGAATTAATACCACCAGCAGTTCTCTGAAACACAGGCCAGAGTTCTTTCGCTTCATTCACCGGGAGAATTGGGGGTGGATGGGGTGTGCAAAAAAAAAAAAAAAAGTCAATGAGCTAATATATTTCCCTGCTGTGTGATTCCATCACCCTGCACACCCTCCATACTGGACACAAACATTATAGGCACTGTGTGGGAGGAGGATGAGTAGGAGTTGCTAATGTCATAGGTTATTATTCATAAGGCGAGCACGAGGAGTGGAATGTGCTCTTTGATGGAGGAGTTATCAGAAATGTTTCTAAAGCAGCGCTTCACATGAATGTCAGTTAACTTGTCACAGCGAGCGCTGCTTATGTCGAGAAAACAGTCCTTTGATTTCTTCTGCGGTTCTGTGGGGAGTTTCTTAAAGTCTCTTTAAATCATCTTGATGGATGTGACATCATTTTTTTTTTAACAGGAACTCTGAGTTATGAACATGGGGGGTAGAATATGGAAGACGTTTGAACAATTCTGATTATTATTTTTTAATGTGACTCATATAAACCCACAATTTATTTATTTATTTATTTACCCCCAATTTTTTATTATTAATTATCATTATTATTATTCCTGTTGTTGTTGTTCTAAATACTACTAATTGCAATCTTTCTATTATTAAAGCTGTTATTGTTGTTGCTGTACATCCCTCTCTCCCCCCCATCTCTCTCTCTCTCTCTCTCTCTCTTTCAACCTCACCGGTCAAAGCAGTCTTTATAACGGAATTTAAAGTCGGTAGCTTTTAGGTTATTGAGCTGTATCATAAATGACAGGGTAGATAACAGTAGCGATGTAGACAGCGTCCTCAAAAGTATGTCAATACAATTATTATCAGTATGTTGCATGCCGTCACCACAGTCATGAGTCAATGCGAAACAAACGTGATCAAGAAACTTGTGCGTCGCAGTGATGCGAGTTTATCACTGACGTAGGCCTATATCACCAATCTGCCAATGTCTAACATAGATTTTTACTCACTCCTGCTATGGTGACTGCTCACGTTGGACTCATGGCCTTTTACACTGAATGAGCTGGCTGAGGTTTAATCAAGTGTTCAGGGTAGAACAACGGCTCAATTATACCATCCAGGCCAAGTGGGCATCTGCCCCGGGGCCCCAGAAAAAGGGGGGGTCTGAAGGGTCCAGGATCACTGTGTGTTTGTGGTGCTGTCCTGTGGTCTGACGAGTCAAAATTTGAAATTCTTTTTGGAAATCATCTGCTATACTTTCCTCTTCAATGCTGCTTCCTCCAGCGCATTGGGGTTAGGGTTAAACATGACCCTATGGTAAGTGTACTATTTAATGCAATAACACTAGATGGGAGACATTTTCCATCTGTATCTGCATCGGCATAAGATTGGCCTCAAAAGAGAATATCACAGAAAACACCATGTACTGTTGAGAAACTTTAGCATTCTCTGACTTTAAATTCTGACGCAGTAAAATTGCACCTATATCACGCTGTGAGTTATTGCAAGCTGAATTATGGTCACCACTCGGAGTACTGGCCTCAAAACTGAACTGCACAAAGATAAACAGCTATAGCGCTGAGTCAGCTCTCTGGATTCACACTCCGCGGTGTGGCCTCTGCTTGTTTTCACATTCGCTGCAGATGATTCACCCTTAACACACGGCCCTGTGTCATCCCAGAGAAGGCGTCCCGAGTTCAGGAGACACGTCTGCAGGGGTTAACACAGAGAACTAATCCTCATCGTGTTTTCCTGAGTTTGAATTAATAACCGGCAGGGTCTCCTCGCAGCTCTTGAGGCGGTGTCAGCCGTGTCACATCAGATGAGGCTGTTACCTCTGATGTGCTTCGCAGAGAGAGAACGCCAGCCAGGTTGCATTCTGCTGACTGGCTGAAACCACATGTCAGCCTGAACGCAGTTGTTTTTTTTTTAAGAGGCTGATCCTGTCCTCATCCAAGCGGTCGGATTTGTTTTGCTCTTGGAGGAGAAGAATGTTCTGTTTGTAAATGACCCAAGCAAAACAATCTCATGTGATCTGCCCCAAATATCCAGTCACACACACATGATCGGTCATTCACCCACGTTTCTCTGTTAGGCAGCCCAGCAAGGATCAGACACAGCCATGAATACTCACAACAATACGCATTGTTTCATCAAAAAGGGGGGAAAAAAATGGCAGCTGCACCATTATGGACTACAGATAATCTGGCAGCGAGCGCCTTCATGGATTTGTGAGAATTTCCTGCTTTGTGGATCGGTGTGAAGAGCAGTTTGCATAAGAGGATCTCCTCCGTAATGTTGTAATTCAGGATTCCTGCTCAAAACCACCTTTTACTGTGTATCTTATAGAGCAGGTGAGCAAAATAGGTTCCTTTACCTTCATGTTCACGTTTGCACTAAAACACTGGCAGCTCCGACGTTTTTAAAGAAATAATTGACAATGACATTTCTGGAAAATCATTACTTTACTGGCTGAGATTTCGATGAGAAGATCAATATCGCTCTCATATCCCTGCACCAATAGTTGTGAAGCCGTTCTTCCAACATGATCGTGAGTTTTTAGGTCATAATGTGGGAACAACATAGATGCAACAAAGATGTGTTTGTCATGGTTATGGGTTTTGTGTTCCTGTTTCATGTTGTAAATTCTTTGTCTCATCTTTAGTTGGTTATTTCCTGGTTTACTTTAAAGGTTTATTGTCATCTATATTTAGTTGTTTGCTCCTCACCTGCCTGCTGTGTGATTGTCTGATTGTTTTCACCTGCTTCTAACTGTCTCCTCCTCCCAGTGCCAAAATGTTGTAAATGATTATTTGTCTCTGAGTGTAAAATATTGCAAGCTCTCAGAAAATCTTATTGTTTATTTAAGATAAGATAAGATATCCCTTTATTAGTCCCACAGTGGGGAAATTTACAGTATTGCAGCAGCACAGTGTACAAAAAAAAACAGCAGGAGGAGGGGAAATAATATTTTTTTTAAAATATGATACAATAAAGGAGGGGGATAAAGTGTCTCAAAAATATTTCACAAATACTATTACAAAAAGTGTATCAGTATTTCATTTGGTCAAATCTAAAAAGCAATGTTTAACCAAAGTATGGAGGCGTGGCCCTGCACATTTCTAAATAGCTCGCAACTGTGATTCTGTCAAAGAACTGAATCATATTCATTGACAACTTGGACTTGAGCTGCACAAAGCTCCAGGAATTTCAACTCGATGGCCATTTAGGCAGAATGACGGGGGCCAAGTTTCATTTTTCGGAGCTGGGTATCATGGGATTTTTGTGCTATATGTTTGAATATTGTGAGGTTTCATAGAAATCCATCCCCTTTTCACATTATTACATGGATGTTATTGGCATTAAGTGGTCTGCTTAGTGAGCAGGCCGGGAATTCAAAAGGGATTAAACTCATTCATCCTCCAATCCACACGGATGAATGGCTACACACGACCAAGATGCTCCTTTCTGAGTTAAGCCTCCAGCCAAAGAGTGCAGAGTGAAAAGCAGGAGGGTGGTCACCCTGGAGCCAGGCTCTGGGTTTATGATTTGTGGTGTGACAGACTTGGTGGGGTACTTGTTGAGTTGTGAGCAGGTCTCTTCCTTGCCTCCAGAGGGCAGAGGAGTTCCAGTGCCCCATGGCGACTCTGCCCCGTGCTCAAGGCTTAGCTGCTCGTTACATTAAAACAGGGGCTTCTGTGACAGAGTCAGCATTATGAAAGCTAAGAGGATTAGCTGATGGACATTTCTGGCGTTGACGGTCAATTATCAAAATGAAAAGTAGTGACTGGGCAGGGCTGGCATGCTCTGTGGCACAGAACAGCTCCTCTCTCTCCTCCTCATCTCCACTCTAGCTCTCTATCTCTCATTCATCTTCTGTCTGCCACAGGTTACTGAGGTTCAGGGGGTGGAAAAAAATGTAAAAAAAAAAATAAACAAAGGCATCGCTGATGTGTTTTCTGGACATGAAAGTTTTTGTGTGTGTCTGTGTGAGCCACGGATTAAAGAAGAGCATTTGAATTTTAATGTTTCTAAAGTGCAAAACTGTACGTTATGCAACTGTATAAAAAAAACAAAAACAGGCCTGCACGTCAGCAGCCCATCCGTACGCAAGCCCAACTCCTCCAGCCATGTGCATGATCACCCCCTCACACACACACACACACACACACACACACACACACTCTCTCAAACACTGCTTGCTTTCACCATCCTGCTCATGTGTGTGTTTTTGTGAGAACCCTCCTCTGTGATTGCTTAACAGGCTATCAGTGTAGGAAGAGTTTCCACCACCACGATGCACACGATGACGATGAAGATGAGTTGCGTGGAGGCAGGCGGTTGTTTTGGTCTATCCACAAAAGTGTCATTCCGCAGCTGCCCGTGTTAAGGATCTACCCCGGGGATTCACACAACGCTGCAGACGTAATCAGCCGAGTCGATGTGCTACCACGGCTGCAGCGGACACATCTGTCCGGCACTGACACCGTGCTTCCCCTGCATCCTCGGTGCCAGGAACATTCCCTCTTATCGCCCAACTTTCTCATACACCGATTAGACCTCACTGGAGCACAGCAGAGGAGAGGCCGTGTATCCATGTGTGCTGGAAAAAGATAAGAAAACAAACTGCCGAGCCGTTTCATTATTTTTTTTAGCCTGTCAGGGAGGTAAACAGGCTTTTGCGATGGGAGAAAACTGTCTAAAATATAAAGTGAAGGATGGTAATCATAGCTCACTACACTGGAGGCTGAATTGTATTCAATCCCAGCTATCACCTGAGGGACGATGTCTCCTCACCACTGTATTACACTGTCCTGCTGCATGGGCACATTTGAAATTCAGAGGCCGGTAGATACAGATGAAAATGTCTCCATCTGGTGTTACTGCGGTAACTAGTACACCTAGTAGGTAGTAAATCAAAGAAAACTAGAATGGGGTCTATTCTGGGCCGAGAACCATCCTCCCACCAAGTTTCATTGAAATCCGTTCAGGAGTTTTCGCCTAATCCTGCCAGCAAACCAACAAACTAATGGACACGGGTGAAAACATAACCTCCTTTCCAAATATCAGGGCCAATAATTTAGTGCTCTGATATCATGCATCGCTAATCCTGAGTTAAAAGAAATGTTGAATGATTTAAAAAAAAAAAAGATCTCTACTATAACCTATAACTAAAGATACTATGACATCTGTTAAATTAAAAACAGTTCAAATACTGTATTATTCTGGGTCAAAGATTTATGATCGAATATGTCAGACTAAAGCATCTTTGTGTCCAATATCTCAATTTTCTGCTCACTGTAGATCAAACTACTATCTATTATACAGGGAGTACTGAATGAGTGAACTTTGATGGAGTGAAAAATGTGATGCCAGTTTTTGATAATTGGTTCTTCTGTCATTTTGGTAGATAATCAAAAAGAACTGAGATTAAGCCTTCCCTGTGGACACCTGAAACATACCTCCAAAAGTGACCCATATTTGAAAAAGGCTGTTTTTAATGACAAAATCGGAGGGGAAATACATCCATCCAGTCAATAAGGATGTCACTGTACAGTAGAAATACTTTTAGGAACATGACTCTGTTCACAAAGAGAGGTTGATCCAGGGGAAAACATCTGCCTCTCACTTTGTGGAGGGAAAATAACATTAATAAAATGTTCAGCTGAAAAAAAAAAAACTATAAAAGAGAAAATGTACAACAGGTTTTGCAGTGAAATAGCTGGAGCCTTCCTCGGGGCAGAGGCACGCTCATCTCCTCCTCGTAAAGGATTGTCTCTGTATTGCTGTTCCATGCTCTTCTGCAGCGCCGCCTCCGCCCTCTGCTGCTGCTAAACCACAGCGTACTGCTGATACAGCAGCTCCCGGATCTTATAGTAGTCGTCGCACAGGCAGCCTTCCAGGCCGATGCGTCCGGCCTCCGTCTGGACAAAGAGCACAAAGACGGGCAGGTCATGTCAGCTCCTACCATAACATCCATTAACAGTTTGCACGACACGGTTCCACCTTTAAGCATT
Organism: Chaunax sp. Z400; assembly: GCA_037577475.1. Lineage (NCBI taxonomy): Eukaryota > Metazoa > Chordata > Actinopteri > Lophiiformes > Chaunacidae > Chaunax > Chaunax sp. Z400. Next base: position 4,728,696 of record CM075202.1, read on the forward strand.
GATGTACCAGCTCAGCGCAGCACGCTGCTGACCTCAGGAATAAATGTGCTTTCGTTTTGTTCCCACAGACTCAGGATTTAAATGTGTAATGAAGCAGACCACTTCAAGTTGTCTGACTGAAATAGCTCAGTCTCACTTTGATTTCATTTTCTGGGTTGTGGCTATTTTCAGTTCTTGTCAATTATGCATTTTGTTGTTAGGATCCTGGCCCACTCCTACTTTTCCTTTTCCTTTAGTTCTTAAGTTCTCCCTGTGATATTTTGTGTGTGTGTTTCTTCTGAGGTGAGATATTGTCATATGCTGCTGTTTTTCTTTTTTTAATCCTACTTAGACAGGCTGTATTTATTTCTCTTTGTGTTTAATGTTCCATTTCGTGTTAAGCACTGGCATCTTACGTTATAGAAAATAAACTAACTCGCAAAGAAGAACCAAGAACCACACTTATTTTGTTTTTAAATTTTTAGCTAAATGTAGAAATAAGATGATTAACTTGATAGTTTTGAATCTTTTAATGTTGGCTGACTTTACTAGTCAATACTGTTAATCCTACCAGTCATTAATTATATTATGTTCCATTGTAAATAACACTTAAGTGCAATGCTAACAAATTGATTTTGTTGTGGTTTTGCAATAAATGTCACTGGAGATGGATTCATTCTGTGACTATTTGACGCAGAGATAACATTTTCTCTGCAAGTTCTTTCCAAGACTTTTACGGGCACTTGGACTTAAAAATATGAATCAAACTCAAATAAAACCATGAGCTTGGTGTTTTCATTGCAAGGTTTTGGCTAAAAACAAGCCTGTTCCATATGTCGTCTACACTGGCCACTTTCCCTGTCAAGGGCTAATGGTGATTAGCGTCGCAGGGAGCTGAGGAACAGCAAGCTCAACGAGCCAGTGGGAAGGACACTCACCCTGCGGACGGCCACCATGTTGTTGCATACCAGCACTCCTCCCACGAACTCGGCCTGGATTCCCTCTCTCAGGAGAACCTGCTTGAAGTCAGACAGGCGGGGCTCGTTGATGAACACAGACTGATGCCCTGGAATCTGGAGGGAGAACGGAAGAGAGCACTGGTCAGACTCAGAGCCGTCTAAACTGCCAAGACACCCTTGTAGAGACACATACTAGCAGAATTACATTTCAGTTCCTTCTCCATCAGTCCCACAGCTATCAGTTCAAGGATAAAATCCTCTGTGACTCGCCTTCGACAAACTGTCTCCCAACCTTTCTCCCGACAGCATCGAGTCTCAAGGCATGAAATGAAGATTTGTTTTTTTTTTGTTAACTGCTTGCAGCAGCTGCTGGGGCCTAGATGCCATCTGTTACTTGTGCTCTACCACTACCCTTTAGTAATTTACATGACTGCAAAGACTTGAAATAAGGTTATCTGCCAAAATGAGCAGCAGAGAGGACAAGCCCTTCAGCGGTCGACTAAATCTCTCTAAGCTGAGTTGAAGCAAAACATCCTTATTTTTGGCTACTTCCTACTTTTAAGATGAGAGTTTTTAATCACTTTGTGTCTTATTGAAGAGTCTCTAACCACCAAATGACAGACTATAAAACCTAAAGTGAGTGTTTGCTTTTACACATTCTGCTCACAAATGCAGTCTGTTTGTTATTGACTTCATCTGGATGTTTGAACTTCACTGTGCAGAACGTGTCTGACGCTGAAAAGCAGCTTCCCTGTGATCGCCTCAAATCTGCATTCAAGGCATGTTCTTAGGAGCAGGATTTGTGACATCACAACTAGTTTGGAAGCCCATCGCGGTGCAGTGAACTACTTCTTGTGACCAGCACTCTTGAGATGGAAAAATTCTTTTTTTCTATTGCAAATTAATTTTAATTTTAATGAGATAATTACATTTTTCAGCAGACTAAACACATTAGAAACAAAGTATTATTCCAAGTAGAATGGCGTGCTCTCCACATTACCTCATGTGGAGGCAGTGGCTCCAGAGTGGGAATGACATCGCTCTCTTCAGACGGCTCCTTCTCGTCCTCCCCAAACAGGTTCTTCATGGCACGCTGCGCCGCCACCACCGTGGCGTTGTGTTCGATGCCAAGATCGGGGGTGCTGTCCATGGCCAGCTCACCGTCCTCCGCATCCTCTTTCACACCATCCTCCAGCATCACACCCGTGTCCACCTTCACCACGCGCATGTCCAGCACGCCATCGATCCAGGCCAGCTCCGTGTCTTTGGCCTTGCAGAACTGCAGAGAGCTCACCAAGGAGTCTTTCAACCGCACCTTTACCACAGGATGAGACAAGATGAAGAATTTGGCCCCCCCGTCAAGGATGACTGCATATATGCTTATAGCTATAATCACTGCTAAATAAATCAACCTTGCAGAAATAAATTCCTTGGCTCAATGGACAAGGGGCTGTAAAATGAAAAAAATGACCTGACAGAGATTTATCAGGTTTTACCATTTCACAGCTAAATATTTTAAATTTATAAGCATAGGAAACACAATTAAAGGATATTATAAACTTGAGAAGAAGGCCTTTACTGAAGCTGACCTGGTAAATGTGTGTTTCGCTGGTGGCGTCTACAGTCTCCTGGAGTTTCGGAGTGTAGACTTTGATGTCCTTGCTGAAAGCCTTGCAGGACTCGGCCAGGTCAAGGCTGGCTTCTGCCGGGCCGCGAACAATCACCAGCTGTCTGGGCTTCATCTGATTAATTATCTTTTTGATGGAATCGCCATCGGAGCGACCTTCGTAATCTATGTACGCTATCCTTGCTCTGCAGAAAGAGGAAGAAAGGATCAGGGTTTTTAATGGTGCCGATGTGTCAAACATTGTTTGATACCAGCATGGACAGAATGTCTGCACAGGTTTTGTCATTTACGGTTTGCTAACTTTTAAGTTAACTGTTTAAGCAACACACCACAGATTTAGAGGATCACTGACCTAATTTCAAGATTTTCTACACTGGAGATGCATTTGGTGGGAAGGACAGAGAGATCCTGGTCCATGGGCTCATCACCATTCGTCAATCCAGATTCCATTTTGCTTTTCTCCTCCTCTGTGGCTTGCAGTTCAGGAACCAGAAACTCCTCTAGCCTGTGAAAGACCAACAATGGCTTATTGGTGATTGCAGCAAATATAGATCACTGTAGTCTCTCTGTATCCATCTCTCTGTTATTCACATGCATCAATATTGTAGCACCTGATGATTTCCCCATACTCGTCCCATTTGATTCTCTCTTCGTGTGTGGGGAACATTGGATAAGACTTTTTGGCTTGTTTGAAGAAACTGCCTTTGCGGCTCCCCTCGGCCTTCATCATCAGGTCGTGGTGTTTAGTTTTCACTGTGGCTGGCTGGTCCAGATCATCGTCCATATCACTCTCATCACTGGAGTCTACATCCACCCTGAATGAAATACATGTCAACTGTGTTTACTTTATCCAGAAAGAGAAAACTGATTTTTATTCAGCTGCAGAGTATAAATGTTGTCTTATATTGTTATGACTCATCTTTCGTTTATAGATTTCCATTTAATTAGCCTGCTTAAGATGTGCAATTTAGAACAGCATTTGCATTTCTGCTGTTATATTTTCAGTTTAGTTGTAAAAAGACATATTATATAAATTAAGTTTGATTGACCTGTTAGAATTTCTACTGGGACTTACTCTTTTGCTTGTTCAAGCTTTTTAGCCACTTCTTTCTTTATTTTATCCTTTTCCAGGTATTCTTCTAGCTCCTTGCCTTCAAGCTTCACTCTTTTCTTCACCTGTAATAATGAGAGGCGTGAAAGATGGATATGGAGCAAACCCCAGCTGGGTTTGAATGTGAGAGATGGGAGACTGCAAATGCTCCAAGAAAACACAAATCAAAATCCTGTCATGGTAAATCGACATCGTAAGTGTTGGTCTCACCTCCAGATCCAGCATCTTCTCTCCGGGGTTGTCGATGAGGTAGCGGGCAAGGGTTCCAGGTGTAGTGCGGTAGGTCAGGATGACGGAGTTTTTAGCCTCTTGGCACCACTGGATGAAGAGTTCTCTTGAAAAGCCAGACTCAAGATCTGGCTGGCTGCAAAGTACCACCTTGGGGCTGGGCACTCGGGCCAGGTCTGCCAGACTGTGGCACAGGGTCAAGTGACGGAACTGGAACGGGTTGTTTCTCTTGTCTTCAAAACACCTCATGAGCTTATCACTCATCCACTCCACCTACAGACAGACAACAGATTCACAATAACATCTGGTGAAAAGCAGTTCTATAGATAAATTAAATCTCAAGGAAAAGCCCAAATCTTCTGAAGTGTAAAAACCTATGTTTTATACCTGCGACTTGGAGAACTCCACCACATTATAGCTGACATTGTTAAGCAGAGCTAGTGGATAAACTCCCAGCCCAGCGTCTTTTGTCCTCCAAATCTGGTCGAGGAGCTGAGCCAGCTCCAACACACGACCAGCTGTATCCACGGCAATCAGGACATTACCGTCCCCGCGAAGGGTCTCCATGACATTGGCTGTGAGTAAAAAACAATATCATTTTAAAATAAACCACATTTTTCAACCGCGGAATTGAGCAATGTATTCAGTTTTGAATTTAGCAGTTTTCAGTAATAGAGGAAGGGCTGAGACGAACCAAAAATTTAAACATATTTAAACAAACACTGTCTTAAAAAGCAGGAAGAGACACAAATATGGATCACATGTTTCTTTTGTTTGACCACAGGAATAAAATTATTGAAATTAATCTAAAATGATTATTAATGCTATTGAAATACACACACATTACTATAGAATCTTGTTAAGATTACTTACTGAGAAGCATCTCATCTCTTTGTTTGCGACGTGGCTGTACATATGTAGCATTGAAGGAATCTGTGATAAGTAAGGAAGGGCGACTAATGCTCTCCAATGTGCAGCCGTTGAGGTGGCTGGAATGGAGAAACAGGGTAAAACAAGGGTGTAAACCAACAGCTAAATTAAAAACAATAAACTAAAATATGACTGGTTTGTCTGTGCTCACATCTCTCTCTTGTGGTTGAAGTCCACAGCATAAATAATCTCTTCCTCGCCATCCTTCACAATTTTCCAAATGGTGCCTCCAATCATGTGACCAGCTGGGAGAGGAGTGATGGAGAGGCCATGCCCTTTTCCTGTCAGGTAGAAAGAAAGATATGAAACACTTTGCTGTACATAAATGGGGGGCAACTCCTGATGTGTAAGAGTCTGAAACTAGCTCACCCTTCAGATTGACAATCTGAGAGTATTTCAATTGCTGGATTTTATCAAAAGCACAGTCTACATCGTCAAGGGTGAACAGTGTGAAATCTTCACTGTTGTTTCGGGACTAAGTGGAGAGAAGGAAATTATTAGGAAAGCATTGCCAATCATGCAATCAATATCTGTAATAACTTCATACATGTATGACATTTCCCACACCCCCTCATTACCTGATACAGATCATACATGAACATCTGGCCCATCTTGTAGACAGGAATTGTAGCAAAGATGGTACAGTTTAAACCCAGTTTCCCCACAGCATATGGCAAAGCACCCAGGTGTATGGGGTCAGGGTGGGAGAGGAGCACAGCATCGACCTGATGGACATATCTGGAGGGAAAAATAGATCACACACTTATTTTAATTCGCAGGACAAGGGTTTGATGCAATCACAACATTGAAACCACACTTACCGTTTCATAGCATCAATGATGTCCATTGAGAAGCTCTCATCCCAGCCACAGTCGAGGAGGAAGCGGAATTCATCCACCTGCAGCAGGTAACAGAGGGCCGACTCTTCCTGGACACCTGACACCGCCGTCAACTTGATAATAGACGTCATTTTTCTTCAGTTTTAACACTGAAAGTACAATTCGCATGAGGGTAAGCTGACCATAACGAGACCATCCCAACAATACAACATCACTTACGTTATTCTGTGTGGTGCTTTATGACTTGTGAGCTCACTGTGACTGGTAAACAGTAAAACAACTCATTCAACAAAGATAACGAACATAAGCATTGTCCAAATGTAAAATGAAACTGTGCGTTGTAGCATAAACTCGGCCTATGGAGTATATACCTAGCTGATCTAGTAGTAGGTACTTTAAAAGTAAACAGTTTTGTTGCTAGCCACGGCTAATTTTAGTTCGCACGAGCAATAACGCTAACATATTACCCGGCAAAGGCTGTCCATTTAGCATGCTAGCTACGTTCTAGCTTGTGGGTGTAAGTGACTTGGAACGAGAACTTAATGTGCAACATACCATTAAATATGAGATAATATATTTTCCAGTTGGGGTAGGTAGATACACAATATATGGATTTTCTATCATTCCTCTATTAGGACATTTTCGCTTGCGTTTCAAGTACACACTTAACTAGCAAACATGTTAGCCGCATCATCAAGTGTGAAAGGGCAAAGGAGTGTACCAAGTATGGTGGTGCTAATACAAACTAATTTTATGACAAAAAGTGAATGCTCATCGTAACCGTACTATATTCCATCAAATGTGGTATAAATCGGTGATTACTATATTTTAAGATACATAAAAGCCCACCACAGGGGACAATGATGTAAAAATTGTGTTATTTGTCATAAATGTAACACTACGTGTTTTCACAGTTGGTAGAGTCCAATGTCCTCTGCCCAGTGAATGAAGAGCTGAAGGCCACGGCTCGGTGTAAACCATGGGTAAATATTGAAGATATTCCAACGTCGTGTCTCATTATTGTTGATTCTTTATTACTATAACATAAAATGTAAATTTTGCTAAACACAGCTAACTAAGATCTATCCGAGAAGCCATACTTAACGAAAACCTGACACGTATTGCTAATGCTAGCTAGTTAAGCCACCAGCTGCTGGTTGTACTGCAATTAGCTCATGCTAGCCGGGGTCGAAAAGTATCTATAAATTCGCTATCGTTATATTTTCAGCATTTTAGCTCTATTTTGTTGATATCTTAACTGTAATGCATATCGCAAATGGGGAAATCAAAGCTACTGCAGATATGGTTTGAAATAGTTTTGAATTAAATGTCTTTGTCTCATTAACCTCCTTTTATATTAGCCTATAAATTCCCTATAACACGTCCTATCCGCTTTATTTGTGCTGCACTGCTTTGTTTTAATGTGTTAATTTGCTGTGACTACCAGATGTACGCTGCAGAGAAGCTATATCAATTCTACGATCTTGACAAGCAATGATTCTGTCATTGATATGCATCTGAGAATTGATATGACAGCATCAGTAATTGTATCTGAAAATGTAATCATTATTGCTTTAGATTGGAGCATATGATCAGCGTTTGTTACGGTGTGTCTTCTACTTATTTCTGTAGGAACGATGGCAAACTTTGTAGCACTTGCTCGACAGCATTGGGTGAACATCTTGGTGCCCATGGGCTTTGTGGTTGGCTGGTACCTTGACAAACAACAGGATCAGAAGCTGACAGCTTTCAGGAACAAAAGTGCTTTGTTCAGCAGGTAAGAATAATAAAATGACTTTATTAAAATGTTTAACAGATCCACTTAGGGTGTCAGTGAATTAAGGAATCAGGTGCTGTTTGAAAAAAGCATGCTATTACAGATGCAACATTCTGCTGTCAAATATACAGTTACTCCACTTCTGACATTGACCCATTATCACTGCAATTTTGTTCCAAAAACCCATTAATTTGTCACCTATAAGCCAGAACAGAACTCAGTGCACTTAATGTGATTAGTTTGCTATTTTCTGTATTTGACTGAGATAGTAGCATTTCAAAAGCGTGCCTCACATGTCATTTAATGTCAGTGTTGCTCTAGATGTCAGCGTATGCAGCTTTCTAACTTGTGTTCTCTTTAGGGAGCTGAAGCCTGGTGAGGAGGTGACTTGGAAGTGAACTATCCCTGCCTGAAATGTGTCCTTTCGTCTGTGGTGTGAATGACTGACGGGTCAAATCAGAATATTTAAGAAGACCCCTGCACCTCTGTTTTTGTGTTGGATCATCCAATAATCCATCCAATAATCCAATAAAAATAGTTTGAGTTGTATCAACTGTTAATAAACATGTCCTTTCATGAAAATGTGTGGGTGATTTTGGTTGCAGAACACACCACATACTGTAATTTCAATAAAAACTGGTTTATTTGATGCTGAACAGAAAGCAAATTCATAATTGGGTTGGTCAGCATGACTACCAGTAAAGCTCATGAAGTCCACTTGGGACAAGAAGTGATTTCTATTTAAGATCGTATTTTGTACAAAAGTTATTTGAATCTATTCATGCCGTCCATGTGACTGAAGAGTCTTTGGCCACTACAGAGGTTCTTCAGTGTGGATAATCCCCTTCTCAAACAGCAGCTCAGCCAAAGCAATCTGAGAGAAAAAAAAAACATCCATGGAAATGAGAAAGGGGTGAGAATGATAAAACTTTTACCAAAAGATGTGCATAAACTTTTAACATACCCTGTCCTCTGCAGAATCACATGGGAAACTTCCTACTGTTACAAATTTGGGATATGAATGGATCAGAAACTCCATGGCATCTATGTGCTGAAAGGAAAAACAATTATTAAGCAGGGACCACATCATCTGGATACTATTTAAAAGACATTTCATTTACACAGATCTCCCAATCTACCTCTGTATTTATTTCCCAACTCTTGAGCTCCTCTTTGTGGTACACTCTGGAGTTGTTTGTTGTGTAGTACAGATGAACCTCCTCTCCATCGCTACATAACCTGGGAAGACGGAAATCTTTTCAGATAAAATCACTTGATAAACTTGCAAATATTAACATTGCCAATAGTTTACATTTCTGCTATAATGGATCATTGAAGCCAGTGCTCTTCACATCATATCAAATATGCTTTTCTCCACATTTTGAATAGTCCATTTTAAACCTGCCTGGTGTGAACATTTTGTGAAATACAATAAAATGTGTTACCTTGCACATTCAGCACGCAGAACTCTGACTCTGGTCTGGGCAGTGATGTGTGCGCCTACATCCATAACATGGCCCCGCTCCCACCTTGTGCTTGCTCCTTTCACACTGGTGGCCAGTTCCTCTGTGTGAGGGTGCATGAAATGGTTAGAATTAGCACAATTAAAATCAAATCTTTTGAAATAAGTGAATTTAACATGAGTTATTTAGCCAAAAACTGGTGTATCCATCACATACCCGAAGAGAGCATGGGAGGAAGGCAATCGTGGAGGAAGTCTCTAGCTTTCTGATCCACGGCTGCATCAACTGGAGCATAATTTGCTAGCTTCTTCATTAGACTGTCAATTTGTGAGAAGAATTTTTTCCTGCGTGGATCATCCTAGAAATACACGAGGTGGGCTTTAGTCAGTGTGTCAATGCCGAAAAGCCAAGGATAGTGATGGTGAAGAGCAAATACAAAATATCTACTCACTTTGTCTGAGTTCTGTACTCCCATGTATGTCAGGTAGTCAAGAGGTAACCCCTGTCTGAACTCCACGTCTTCCTCCATTGCTATTTCCAATGCTGCTGGAACCACCTGAAAAAGGAGCAAATAAGTGGAAACACCTCTGGAAAATCGTAAAGTAGAACATAGAAACTCCAGAGACTGTTAAAGCTTCCTCCTTGCAGGTCCTGAGGCAGAATCAACACCTGAATTTGCAAACCAGAAATTATTACAACAAATTGTCTCCTTCTTTCCTGATTGTAAATATACTGTTTTGCATTAAAGTTTCACAAGTTAGTGTTAAAACAGTCGGTGGACTAGTCATTGTAATGGTAAACCACTGAACTTTGGGTTAAAAGTTAAAGTTAAGTTAAAATCACACAGGTATCATGAGGAAAATTCCATTTGTTATCACACTATAGCCATGATGCTTATTCATTAAAAGTTAGATGAAAAAAATGACTAAAAACACCGTGTTTTACCTTTTGTAGCAGATCCCCCCAGCTGTTCTTCTGGTAAGAGGAAATTGTGATGTGGAGGGAGTGAGCATCTGGGAGGCAGTCTCCCTGGTGGATGAATCCTCGGGGGAAATAGAGGAGATCCCCGGCTTCCAGCACCACCTCCATTATCGGCTTCCCGATTTCTGCCTGGTCAAAGTTTGCTGGAGAGAAAAAGCAGTTGCATCTTAAAAAATGACAGCTGTCTGCCATCAGCTCTGAAGACATGATGGTGGGACACCCTTTAGTATTAGAAACTCCTTCACCGTCATGCACTGAGATACATGTGTGTAAAGCCAGTAGTATACAGTCAACAGTTAACTATAAATAGAATAATTATTTCTTTTAGCTTACGACTTGAAATCACAGGCAAGACCTCATCTTCTGTCCTAAGAAAAAGACAGAAAACCAGCTTCACAATGTGTTTCTTGGTAAAAAGTCTCTGTTATTTATAAAAAGTATATATTAGGAAGACATTGTTAAATGTTCCTCATTATATCTCACCTTGGGTTATACACTCTCCAGTGTTTCTTCCCCTCCAGCTGGACCACAAACGCTTCAATGTCGTCGTAATGTGGAGCAAATCCTTGTGTTCCAGGTGGTGTCAGGTATCTGGTTAAAAGAAAAAAAAAAACACACATTTACCAGAAGTATCCAAATAAGGTTTCCAGAACATGCACCGTTCCAAATGTTTGCCTACATGTTGGCTCCGGCCATGCTGCCAAACTGCTCTTGAAGGATGGACAGCACGTTCCACAACGTGGAGGAGAAAGCCTGGGGATTCAGCATGCGGAGGGAGCAGCCACTCTGAGAATTTGAGATATGAGGATGATTACTGATCAGCAAGCAGTGCAGACGATGCACTTAAAACAAAATCACTTGTAGCCTGCAGCACAGAGAGATATTAAAATTAGTATATAGTTTAATGCATAAACATACATCCAACTGCTTTTATCGAAAGTGTTCCTGGAATATTTGAAAGTAAGAAGAAACTTTAATAACGCCCACAGAGGAAGCTGGTGCAGCTTGTGGGCTGCAAAGGGCACAATTATAAGGAATGTAATCAAGACCATAAAAATGCAGAATTACAGTAGTGTTGGATCAAAAATACTCAAATACTGAATACAAATCTGTTGGCTGCATGAGTGTTACCTTATAGAAGTTCCACACAGTGAATGGCAGAGCTCTCCCTGGAGGGTTGTGCGTTTTCCTCGTGCCATCGGTGTAGCTCGTGACATCCAGGTTCACTCCATAGCGAACGTCCTCCTTAAACAACATAGGCATGTACTTTGGTATGACGTATATGTTCTTAATCCTAATTTTTCTTTTGCTTTACCCAGTGGTTGGTGAGATGTGAGCCTAACAAACACAGCTGGGAAGATACTGGCAATAATTCAGCCATTCTTCAAAATTTGAGATTGCTCATGTCAAAAGAGAAAATGTGTTTTCATTAAAAGGAACAAAGTACCCGCTTCATTTCATATGATTTTTGTTGTGTGTAAAGTTGAAAGAACAACACAGTGATGACAATGTTGATAAACTGTGATTGGACGAGTGTCTTGGTAATGTTTCAGATCCTTACCTGTCTTAATATGCGATCAAACTCTACTGTGGAGAATAGTCCCTTGTAGTAATTTGGATTCTCACGTTTAACAAGAATCGGCTTCTTTTCCCACGTTTCCCTTTGGAAAGAACAAAAACATTAGCTGGTGAATGCACCATGATTTAGTGTTAAAAATGTTAAACCACTGTATGATCCTAGTGTTTGGTGTCCTGCAGTTTAAAAAAAACACATATATTGGAACTGAAATGTAGGTCAGAGTCTATGCACTGACAACACATTTACTACCAACATACTGATCCGTACCTGAAGAAGGATTTGGCAGGAATGGGGTTGATGAGCCACTGGAACAACTTGCTCGCTCTCTCCCTGCTGTTGTTCACTTCAGACAGGTTGGCTAGCAAAGCTTTAAGATCCTCACCATCTCCATTTACACAGTCCTCCTCCTCCTCCTCCTGCATCTGAAGCATAAAGACCCCATGAACCATAACTGAACAGCACGATCGCGATAAGGACAAATAAATAATACTTAAAACTATTGCATACATTGTCTATATACTTAAGGGGGTAAAATACACAGTTGACATTCAGAATAACAGGTAACATTTCACAGATATGGTTAAGATCATAGCATACCTGTGTATCCACACATACTTACATGTGTAATGCTCATACGGCTCTCCTCCTTTTGTGCAGACTTTTTGAGCTTCTTTCCAATTTTCTTCTTTTTAGGTTTTAGCTGAGTTTGAGGTGTGCTGACCTTACTGGCTCCATTCTCCCTTTTCCTTTTCTTCTTATCAATCACCTAGAAAATCATACAAATCAACATAAGGCGAATCAAAGTAAGGCTACATAGTTAGTCTGGAGAAACAAGGATAAACGAAGAAAAACGAAGATAATGCGGGTTTGATAACTAACTTGCGATTAGCAGGTCTGTGCTAGTTTGAATACTGTTCCTCCTGCAGCTGTGACATACATGTTTATCACAGACGGACTAGACAATATCTACCATATTAACAAGTATGAACCATATTAACCAGCATCTACCATATTAACCAGTATATACCTGCGGGGAAGCCTTCTTAGCATGAGGAGGCAAGTCTGTTGAAATTGTTTGATACAAAGCAAAAGCAGACATGTGTTTTCTCTCCATTTTCCAGATAGTACGTCATCATCCCGCGACTGCCTGAGCCTCTCCTATCGCTACTTCTATGCATTCACTCTGTAATCGACTCACTACTGCACCCCATAGACCTGTACTAAAAGTTACAGCAAAAACAATTGAACGGAGTGTACACTGTCTGAAAACCTCATGTGAGCAAATACTGTATACATTTGTATTTATAGTGTTAAAAAAAATGTAATCAATTAATTAAAAATAGCTCAACAAATACAGGTGAAACAACAAAAAACTGAACTACTTGCACCCAAGATCATAAGGGCATGCATGACTGAAGTAAAAAGAAGAAAATAGACAAAAACAAACAAAACTGTTTTTATGCATCTCTATCTTAGTTTTACTATCATTATCAAGTTTAATTTTCTATCCCTCTTTTTTATGTTCTTTCTATGTCTTTTTATGTGAAGCACTTGGGGCTGTAAATTATTTGTTAAACAGCGCTTTGAACTGCATTTCTTGAATGAAACGTGCTATACAAATAAAATGTATAGTATTTATTTATTTACTTACTTACTTAAAAGTCATGTGGATGACTACGTAATACCCACACTGACCACTAGATGGAGCATTCCCCCAATATTTCAGGTGTTTGACGGCACATTCAACTACACCGTTTCCCATGATGCGTTGCGGCATACTGTCGGTGCTGTTTGTCCAGCCGTCGCTCCAACAATGCAGCTTTTAATGGTGCTGTGAGCGGTACGCACTGAAAGCGCAACCGCACCGCAGACTTGTCCGGACACTGTAGTCGTTTATATCCAACACAACGAGATATACACGGTTTGACAAACCCGCCGGGCGGCTGTGACTCAGTTTTTTTGGAGACCCTGGACTCTTCCGCTGGGGTGAGTTGGAGCTAACATCGGTCTTCCAGTGAAGCAGAGCATTTTGTTGTGACCATTGCTGGCTAGCAGGCTAGCTAATTGGCCAGATGAGACATATGGCTACTTGTCTTTGCCCTGCAACCCCCCTGGTCGTCATTAATACAATACACTTAAGTCCTCTCGTTCTTATTTTGTCTTAAATGCAGATTTTGTTCGTGAGTATCTGTAAAAGGTTGTCTTTAGTAGGACTTTGCGTTTCTGGTGTAGTCTGTCTCTAGTTGCTGCAAGTCGTGAGTCTGTTTTGCTTTGATCTCGGCAGAGGCACACGTCAACCAAGCCGGTGAGGTCGGTGCTTTGCCGGTATGAAACTCGTCAGAGCTGTCTTAAAAAATGTTGGGCTGCCGAACACATATAACATTTGGCCACCCTTTTTTATTGTCACAAAGCGTACCACTCTTTTAGTATGAATAAAATTTCACAAGACTGACAATTTATATACCCTCACTGGCGAGCGTACACACCGGTATGATATTTTATGCTGATTACTAAAGTCATAATGAGCTTCTGGATTATTCAACGTGCTTTAATAGCATCTGTCGATATTATGATGCATTTTAATGCATGAAAATTGTTATTACAGCTATTATTATCTTTATTGATTACCACTATAAACTACTCTCTACACGCACCATTGTATTGGCAGATTTACTTGAGTAGTTTGTGTAGTATATGAATATGTCATCCCATATTTTGTTCCTTATTAACTCTTAATGATTATCTGTATTTAACAATACCGGTGACACAAGTAGAGCATGCAACATTTTACACAATCATTAATTAGTGTGTCCCCCATTAGCATTAATTACAGCAGTAATCCTCCTCCTCGTGGAATGGCACAACCTCCTGATGATGTCATCATCTGGGATGGCGGCCCAAGAGTTGCTGCCTCCTGAGTGGAGGATGTTCACGCTGTCGCACATGGTTGCAGGTTTTCAATGGGGTTTAGGTTGAGGCTCATCACTTGACCTCCTACCTGTCTTTTGGACTGGCCAGCCTCCAGCATGCCAATGGCACAATCCCAGTCGTGTTGCTCCAGAGGTGGCATTCTTGCAGATGTCGTTTTCTCCCCAATCAACGTGCCTTTTTTACCGGGATAGGTTAGTTTGACAAGGAAGTGGTCATTTGGGATTAATTAGATGAAGACTGTGATTTCTCTAAAAATTGTGTTCTCAGATGCAAGACTACTCACAAAAAAGCTTGATCAAACCTCGTATTTTTAGGCTTTTCGCAAAACCTGCCTACACATAGATGTACAACCAATTTAAAATAGAGAAAAGATTTTCTCACATTGGCTAAAAATAAGCAGTGCTTTCTGAAATCTCTTGAGTGTAGTCGTAAAAGACTGCTCATGTGCCTGGAAAAAAAAAGGCAAGCTAAGAATGTGTTTACAAAACTAAACCACCAGTAACTGTTATTACCCCAAAATCCAGTTGTTTATCTGGCAGGAATGCTTCACATCTGGTTTTCACAAGGAATACAATTTGGTAGATATTTGGCCTTGCGTAAAAAGTGAGGGGATGACGTATGATTGAAATACCCAAACCCAGAGGATGTTAGTGGCAATAGTGGGATACGGAAAGAGAAAAATGCCCCCCTACACCCCTCAGGTTCAGCCAGCAGCTGCATTAGTTTTTGCTCGCTGTGTCTAATAAACCGGAAGTTAAGTGAGGAAACAGATGTTATGGTATTTAGATTGTGGTAATTGACCAATGACTAATGGTCATAGCTTGTAAGCAAATCTCCCTGGCGCAGAGAATATGAGTTGAATGAGGGATGCCGTACTCTTGTAGTTTGGGAAATGTACCCCAGTGGATGCTTTTAAGGAGGCAAATACCTTGGGCATTGCTCTTGTAACATATTTTAGTAACCAGTAAATTCATTTTCTTTAATTTTTTTAGCCCAAAGTTGAGCACTTTACATCAGTCTTACCAGCGTCGTTCATTCAAAACTATGTGGTCAGTTCTAGGAGGTTAAATAAAAGGCAACTGCACATCTTTTTAAGGTCTCACGACGTTTCACCTCTCATCCAAGAGGCTTTTATCAGTTCTAACAGAAAATGTGATTTTTTTTTAGCATATTGTTCAGCCCTATTTTTATGGTATAAAATCAGTGATATTTGTCATGTATAATTTGATGAATGAGTGTCTGTGTTAGGTATGAGGACTGGGCAGTGACCCCCAACAGGTGCAGATATGAGTTTTTGTAGGTCAGTTGTCTCTAACCCATTCAGTGCTGCCAGCCTATTAGAGCAGATGCGGGCTCAGGATTGTGGTTTTATTTGGAGGCATTCTAATCTATTTGCTGAGACAGCAGCATTTTATTTAACTGTTTGTAAACAGTGACAGAAGAACCTTGTTTTTTTGTTCTAATTAAACAAAAGTCAAACTGATTGATTATAAAAAAAATCAAGGAGCCACTTGTATTTTTTTTAACTCGCCCCCCCTGTTAAGTTTAGATTGAACCACAGTATGCATTAATATGGACTGTATGGGGCGTTTTGCATCCCACTGTGGACAAGGATATTGATCTTTTTCTCATAGGGGTGATTGCCATGCTGTCTTTGAATGATTTTTTTATCCTCCTGTGGTCACAAAGTAATGAACAAATGCCACAATTCACCAAAATGGCAAAATCAGCATTTCTTATGTGACAAGGGGCCTTTAGATGTGTCCTCATTAAACCCACGGCCACCTTTCTGATGCTACAATTTTCTCAATGTTCATATTTGTAGAAGTCATTCCATTGGCCATTCCGTCTGCATAATTAGTAGTGTTAATGCTGATTATTGGAAATTTAGGAAATAATAAATAGCATTGAGCTACTAGATAGATTTTGTGGCTTTTCTAAAGGCATTTTCTTGCAAATTCAACCTTTGATTTTGGGTAAAGTTGATGAAATACAAGCACCAGTTTCAAATTTTACCTTATTTATATTTGTAATAATAATATAGTTCAAATGCAAAAGTGAAAATATTCTGACAGTGCAAATTATGTTGTATTCAAACCGAAAGCAAAGTAAATGTTCCGTGCAATGAGATTACATGCAAAGTTAATGCAACAACGCTAATAGAGATAAATTTGCATCATCCGTGTGGGGTTGAAAATATTCAGCCTCAGTGAAAAATGTGTGTCTTGCGGGGCTTTGCAGAGCGTTAAGTGAGAAGGACAGTGCGAAGCAGAGGAGCGCAGCCCCTCCTCAGCTACTGAGAGCCTGGTTGCTCTAGAGGACACAGCACAACTGGATTTTCTGCAGGAATTAACACCTGCAGTCACGTTAGATTCTACTCCTGTCTGGAGCCCTTTATCAGCAGGAGGTGAACACAGAGTTTGCATTAAAATATTTGGGATTAAAAAGTGGATTTATGTTAACTCGCGATCATCAACCTGTCTGCAGCAGCGAGCTGTGAACGTTCCTTCTGCCGGGTGTTTATGTAATGCTGAATGTCTACTGGAGGGGAAATATACTTCGCTTCATGAATGTACAGACAGGATTGGAGAAAAACATGTTGAGTTCAGGTAGTGGCTGAACTGACTTCAAACACAAAAACAACCTCTCCTGTTTGCTCACCCTTGCTTGCTAGCTCACGGCCAATGTACAAGCAAAGTATTCTGGCTGTTTGGGGTGAATCAACACTCGAGTGGCGAGCATTCACTTTGCTTTCTGTCTAAACACACCAAGAGTCATGAACTTGCACGGATTTTCACGCTGCTGCACTCATCAGCTCTGCAGAGCTTTATGGTTTCAGCTCATTGTCAAGCTGTCTGGTATAAAGTTTACTGGTTTAGTTTACTGTCACTGCTCTCATTGGGTTTTTGTTAGCCACAGCAGGGAGCTAAAAGCTTGAAAATCCCATACATTACCAGCTCAGCACCAAATAGCAGAAATCACAGTTAGCGAGTAGCTGGTGAACATGGCATTTAGTTGCTAAAGAGACAAATAATAGTTTCAGGAGTTGGCAGAGACCAACCTTTTCATTCAAGACATTTTGACTTCTCATGGCAGGAAAAGCACAAATATAACTGGTAACATTATTGATGCTCTTCCCCATTGAATTGTCCCAGTAACCCATGCCAGTGAACCAGTATGCACAATACCAATACTTTGGGACTGTGACATGTATATGAATATATGAAATATGTGCTTGCTGTTGTCAAAGAGGCATTGCTATTATAACATGTTTTAGTAACCATAAATTCATTTTCTCTAAGTTTTTTTACCCCGTAGTTGAGCTAGAAATATTTTATTTATGGGATGTACATAATTTATATGTGCACTTCTTTAATTTCAGCAGAGATGGAGCATCCTTTATGCATTTTTGCTGTCCTGATCAATGATTCGACTCATTCGACTCTGCTCTTATCTGGTGTTCCTACCGAGGGCGTGGCTTATCCATGCATCCCACACAGACACAAGCGAAGTAGAGGAGAAAGAGGCATTGCTTTTATATCATGTTTTAGTAACCAGTAAATTCATTTTCTCTAATTTTTTTTTATCCCATAGTTGAGCTAGGAAACAGACTACCTGATCACAGACAGTTGGGAAAACCTTTGGGACTTTTCCATTGGCATTTTTGTCAAAACAAGCTGCATTGATTTGCATTTTCCATTTCTTTACCAAGCGTGTTAAATGCCAAATTAGCAGAGCTGTGTTTGCGGCTATTCTTCACTTTTGCTGGGAGGAAAAGCACAAATAGAAACATACCAGAATGAGACGATGGATGAGAAGCTGTGACAACAGGCTCATTCATTACACCTTTGCAAACGGCGCGCCTCCAACAGGTAAACAGCTCCCTTTACCTGCTGTGCTGTGTGATGGAACAACACTGCAAAAATAAAGGGGGGAAATTAAATGCGTTCATTTTACAGCCACTCTTCTGACTACTAGTCACAGCCTACATCAGCCTGCTGCTTTTAAACATTATCGACTCATGATAAGTGTGTCATGAGTTAAAGAAACACCTTCAAGCTGGTAGACCTGTTGAAAAGGGCTGGGTTGACATGCCAAATCAACCAGAGTCAATCCAAGACAGCACATGTTTATGGAAAAGCCCCACTTTACTCTCCTATTGGTAGTTAAAACTACCTTCCTTTGTCTTGGTGGTCCCATCATCTGAGGTAGAATAATAGAAGCTGCAAAGGCCTTTTTTGAGTCTTTTTGACTGGAATGTAGTGTGGGGAGAGATGTGGTTTGATAGTGCAGCCCACCATTATACCAATATCAGGCCAGAGTGACAGACCCTCGGCTGCGGTGTTGAGCTTTGAGGCTTGGACATTACTCGCCGTGTCCTTATAATGAGGATCCAGCTGACTCACTGAATTGAGCCGATGCCTCTTGACTTGCTGTCAAACTAAAGTGTGGGGCTTTAGCTCTGCTTGAAAAGCTGAGTGCCTCCGACGTGGAGAAGCGAGACCTTGAACACCTGCTTTAACATGCAGGAAGAGTTAGGCTGCATTAATATAACAACATTGAAGGACAGCAGGATTTTCTTCATTTTGTGTTGTAAGAGAGAAATGAATGTCATGAAGAAAAAGTCTTGACAGTAACACGTGAAGCAGCCTATAGCCGTGGGAGCAGAAAAGTGCTGTCAAAATAGAAACAGTAGCTCTCTGTGTCATGCCTATTAGTCCAGCTGTAGGATTTCTCAACAAAATCATTTTCCAGGCAGAAATTCCTCAAATAGAAGCACCTTTTGACCATCTGCAGTCAACCTTTAGTTTGTGTAAGTCACCGTCAAGCTCACGGCAAGTGTGTTAGGTGACTGAGGCAGTCAAAAATAAACATTGTGTTGCAGGAGATAAGGGGAATATTTGATCGTCTGTCCTTCCTTTTAGACAAATCAAACAGAATATGAAAATCGCGCAGTCGCTGTCACAATGAGGCCATTTTTTATCTCCCTGATTTATTATTTTACTCTAGAAAGTGATGAGTCGGATTGCTTCCCTTCCCACACACACAACCCTGTCACTTGTTACTGCCATACCAAATTCAAGCTCATCACATTTTTAAGGCTGAATGGGCTTAAACAACATGACTCAGAGTAGTGTGAATTCCCTATGTTGACACGCGGGTACAATCCCTTTTGGGGTGGTACATTGCAATAATTCTGCCATGTCAGGGGGCTAATCACCCTGGCTCCCCTCCCACAATCCATCAGTGTCTGGAGGTCGAGGCATGTGGGGTTCTGGCAGCTGTTGTCGGGCTGAGTCAATCTGTTATGGTCTACGCCAGCCTGCATAGGAGGGGGAGAGGACGAGCTCTCAGGAGGGAGGACACAGTAAGTGGGGCTGCTGCCACCGCTATGGTGAAATAACAAGAAGATTTATTTGTTCGGAAGGCAGGATTTCAGGGCTTGTTGGCTAATTTTGCTGTGTTACCCATGAACCTGTTTTCTATGTGATTTGCGCGGGACAGCCACTGTTAAAGAGGAAGGAGAATATAATGTTTACATACAATTAATGATAATGCAGCTGAAACAATTAGTCGATGGTCAGTTAATTAATCACCATCAGTTGTGTTTAACCGTTGATTATTGTTTCCAAAATTGCTTAAGTTCAGTAAAAAGTGCAAACTTTTTTTTTTCCAAAGACAGGATCAGATAGTTCTATATAAATTGAATATCTTAGTGTTTTTGGCTTTTGGTCAGACAAAACATGACATTTCAAGACAATGAAGCGATTAACTGGAAACTTAATCAGTATATTAAGTCGGTAATGACAATAATTGCTCATTGCAGCCATAAATACCGTACAATGGACTGAAAAACTGGAACCAAGTGCACAGTGTTTTCTCATCCATATCTCATAATGGTCATGATAAGCCGTTCTGTTGGCATGTGATTTGGCTGCGATACAACAGTCTGAAAATGTTGGCTGGACAGTTTATATTGCGCCAGTAATTTCTAGTTTTTAACTCAAAGCTGGAGGCAGTCTTTTCATCAGCTAAACAGATTCACATCCACAAAGGAAACGCCAGTGACTGCAATGATATTTATGCTAACAGCATCAAAGTGATTTATTTTCAAATTGGTCTTATTTGAGGAAGGGGGACAGGACTCTGTGGATTCAAATCACTTCTGTGTGTTAACCAGACACACACTATTTTTCTCTGTGATTTTCATGGCTTACAAACCAGTCCTGTTTTGTGGATTTAGGCAATGCTGATCTTGCAGGGCTGGCACAGACGGGTTGTTGATGCTTGGAGATGGAATTGGCAGAGATATCATAATTAGATTCAGTCGTCAAAGCAAATATTTGGAGTCATACTTACATTTGCAGACTGTTCAGAGTGCACAGCTGCTCACAATTTTTGGTGGTTTTTTTCGTCTGCAGATGGAGGAGAAAGGAGAAATAGAATCCGTAAATATAATGAATGAATCAAAAGTGCAATCACTAATTGTCTACCTGACAAAATATTTTATTTAGGGGAATTTACGTAATTTATATGTTCACAAGTTTCATTTTAGCAGAGCATGAGCATCTTTTATGTTCTTATCAATGAATCGACTCTCCTCTGCTCTGCTCTGGTGTTCCTACCGAGGTCATGGCTTATTCATGCATCTCACACGGACACACAGCGCAACGTAGAGGAGACAGTTTGAGTGACAGTAACCTGAGTTGAGGACGAAGTCGGTACGTTACATGCATTAAAAAAAACTTCCCCAAAACCAAAGATGGACAAACGTCGACCCCAAAGTGCAAACCAGGCCAAAAAAAAAATCTGCATTTTTCAAACACATCACTACCCAACCTGAACCTGGCACCAGTGGCGAGGATGCTAATGGCTCCTCCGCTGCTGAGGGGAGGAAAGCTAGCTCTGCCCCGAGCACTGACACAGCTGCACCTGCAGACAAGCACAGGAAGATGGGCTTTGAACCATCTTGGCTGTCATAGAGGAAATATTCCTCCTGGCTCTACAAGACAGGTATACTGTAGGTAAGGGTTGGGGTAAAAGATTTATCGGCATGAGTACAGAATTATAAATAAATATGTATAAACTCCTTCACTTTGAAAGTCTCCCCTCAAAGCCCTGTAGATGAGCCATTTTTGCACAATACCAGGGCTCTGACACATTAATGTATCTTTTATACCCATGTCTTACAAGCCCTCTGTAGAAAAAGGTACAACAGTCTAATATGGCATCATTTTATTCATGAAGAATTCCGAGATCGTGGGAGTAGATAGTATGTGACAGCAGCTGTTGTCATCAAAGATTTCAGTAGCTGTCTTAAATGTAGACAGCTGTTCACCACCACTATGAGAGCCTCCTGATAAAGTTGGTTTTATATCCCCAGCGGCCCGTCGTGTTCACAGTCGGGGGTACATGATGTGAAAGCATTTGTGAAGCTCTGTTTTATTGTTGAAGGATTGTGTCGGTGATGTTCTGGCTTTCTCTCTCATAGCTCTTCCATCCTCCCCGTACGTTTTATAGTGTAGCAACATATGGCATCATTAACTGGTTTATTATCCCCCCGCCACGAACGAAGCCAGGAGGGGGATAATAAACCAAGATTTTTGTTTTCTTTCTTTCTTTTTTATAAAAACTTTTTCTCAGAGCTTAAATAACTTCTTTCAAATTGTCTTTGCTCAATGCAATGTACCCTTGGTGGGGGTATTTCCTGCTCGTTAACTAACAAAAAAGCATGTAGTTCTGATGACGATGTTTTCAACTCAAATTCCAACCAACAATATTATTGACAGTTTTGTACTGAATGTGCTAATACTTATTAGATTAGCTTTAGAGAACATTCAATTCAGAATCAGGAGATGAGTAGATTCATTTGTTCCATCTGGGGTTTTTTTCATCCTTGAAGTGCTCTACATTCATGTGTTCCTCACATTATCTATAGAAAAACTGGATCTGGTGGCCATTGTACCTCGGTGCACATTGTTCAACATTCCCTCAGATGTTGCCACAGTGAGAGAAAGAAAGAGGTTTCTTTTGACACACGAGAGCCTCTGTTGCGGCAAACTCGACATGTATTCAATCACAGAGGCAGCTTCCACTCTGGCAAACAAAAAGACTCTTTATTTCCTTGCTGCCCTCATTCTTCTTCCTGTCTCAGATGAACTGTTGTAACACTGAGATGTTGAAAATCTTGTACTTGTGAGGGCTGGATTCACTTTGCTCCAGATAAAGCATTATTATAACCATGATTGATTAAGGTTGGTTCTGCCCTTCGAAACTGTGACATTTAAGCTTGTGAAATGTCTAATCTAAATCTAAAAGACTAGAATGGCATACAATAGAATGCGTGCCTCTGCAACGGCCCAACAATCCTACATGTCTGTTTACCTCGCCTGGCCCATGCCCCGCCTCGCCACAGAGTTTTGCGGGAATTGGTTCGGTAGTTTTTGCGTAATTAGAGAAACGTGAAACAAAGTATAAGAAAAATTTCCTGGATCCGCCCTTTATCTGAATCCACGGCAAAAATTAATGGGATCTTTCCTGGCCCATGCCCCGCCCCTCCTCAAATTTTCATGTGATGCTCTTTCTCCCAATGTTATGCTAAGTTATTAAAAAACCTCGTGGTTCCACCCCCTCTATGTGGACCTGCACCAAAGTTTAATGGGTTATTTCCATATACTTGTGCCAATTTTCCACCAATTTTTGTTGAAATCCGTCGAGTAGTTTATGTTTAATCCTGCTGATAAATAAACCAACCAACCAACGGACTCCTCGGCGAAGACGTTTTACTTCTCCTATTCACTGATTTGTTCTTGCTAAATACTTCATTCACTCTACATCTCTCTCTCTTGCTCTCTCTCTCCCTCCCTCTATCTCTCTCTATCTCTCTCTCTATCTCCTTTGTCTCTTTCTCTCTCCACCGGTGAGCAGGAGGGGCTACCTTTGAATGGTGTGTATAGAAACGGCAACCAACAAATCCTGCAAAGTATACCTTTAAGTTAACTGTATGTGATGACAGTGAATGTATTAGGAAGTTATTTACAATGCATTGAATTGAAAGTAAAGTAAGTAAATACTGAGATATAAGTATCAATATTGCATCATTAAAGTATGAAAATAAAATTCTGCAATATCATACAACTGTGATGTGAACTAAGGAGAAGCCACACACAATGAAACTTGATTTTATTTGCTGTTTCCAGTGTTTCTGTCAGTGTATGACAGGCCTGTTTGTTGCCTCAGAACCTTTTCATCTCTGCCTGAAGTAATTACACAGGCACAAATGATTTAATGAGTACCATGTGGCAGCCTGTAATTAGATTTTTGGTAATGAATGGGTCAAACACCAGTTTTAGACTTTTTAGGCACAAAATGTCCTCTGAAGACTGGGTTTGAGATTATAGTTGAGGTGTCACAAGGGGGTACAAACATGCCCTATCACTGAACATGAATAAGAGGCTTGTTTGAACTTTAGCATTCCCAAAAAATTATTTTTAGTGTCCCATCATGGAATAGACCTACATTATCCTGGAATAACCCCTACAAAAGCTTGATTCAGTAAAGTCAGATAGCTGAGGGGACAGCACTCTACAGCCCTGATTCCAAAATAGTTGGGACATTGTGTCGAGCATAAATAAAATGGAATGTGTTTATTTGCTAATCCTTTTGGTCATACAGTATAGTCAATAGAAAACTGCACAAAGACTGCTTTGTGAGGCACATGATTGTATAAAAGATATTATTTCTACACAAGTTTGGCAACACTGTTGTCTCTAAACACAGTTTGTTTGCAAATGATTTAATTCGATTATTTATGATTGCATAGCGTCCGTTCGTAATAATCTTTTGTCTGTAGCGAATTTCACATACTAGTAGGGTGGGGCCGTGATTTTTCAAATATTTGAATAGTCATTAAATTATTTTTTTTAAATTAATAGTATGCAAGACTATCGTTTGATCATAAAAAATATTTCTCCTTTGTTTTCACCTGAGCCTGGTAGTAATGCAGCACAGTAATACACCTACAGGCTGTTTGCAACCGCCATTAAGAAAAGAAGAAGAACACACTAATACAGCCAGGCAGACAGCAGAAACATGCTACAGCCACGTGGAACGCCTTTTAAAAGTCCACCACAACTATGCACAGTCATTTGAGAGTAAAGCACCCAGCAGAAGGAGGATAATAGTCGAATAGTGCAGAGCGACTATCGAATAGTATTTCTGCTTGAAATGCCTGTCCCTACGCACAACCTTCACCAAACTTTATATATTAACCATAATAAGTTGTGAGGCTATGGTTAGCACTATTAGAACTGGATCACAGAATATCTGCTGAACATACTGACTGATCACAGTTTTCATTTTATTAATGCTGCAATACTGGTCAATCAGTGCTGCTCAGAAGTGAAGTTCTGATTTTACACAACCATCTTTCAAATGTCAGTCTGAAAATCCTGTAAATTAAGTGTCACCTTGTGCTAATGAGCCATTAACCGTAGTGTTATTTTAAAGGGAACACGACGTGACAAGTCTCGTTTTAACCAGGCCACAGTTTGGACCCTTGGGGAACAAACACTTGACCTTGCGTTAATTGTCTATCAAAGGGGACTGGAACATTTTTCCTGTAGGTCTCAAAACATAATTCCCCCCTACTGAAACTTAAATGTTGATGTGTATTTTTGTGACATTGTCATATAGTTTCCTTCCTTGATTAGTCGACAGCATCCGCCCCAACATCACTGATTAATCCAGGAAGCTCATCAGCAACAACTCCGCACACTAATCAAGAAAGCTAGGTCAGCTAATTTAATTGACGCATTAGAAACAGAAATAACATCCGAACATTAATATGACAGAAACGTGTTGGCAGTAGTTTATCTTTCATATCTGCAGATTTTCTCTTGTCTTTTTCCTCTTTGTGCGACCCTGTTAGACATTTTCTCCACCCTTGGATAAGTGAAAATGATTGATAATGAAATCAATAATGGCCAATGGAATGTATTTTTTTCTCCACAGTCCGTCCAAGTTTTAGTGCCACAGTAATTTTCTTTACATAGGTAGAAGATGGAAAAAAATTATATTATTATTTTTGACATAAAACATCCACTATTCCATCAACTTTATTATGATTAATTGATAAATAGCATCCAAAATGAACACATTTGGAACATGATTGGAGGCATTGTTTGAGTGGTACTTCGTTTTTTTGGCCTGTACTGTGAGGATATATTTTACCAAAAAAAAGTTTGGGAGCCTGTTAACAGCCTTATAAGCAATCCAGTAAATATAAAAATCTAAATATATGAGGCAATGCAGTACAAATGCTGCTTTTCACATAAAAAAGAATAAGTTGTGCATCTTGTCTGGAGTCTGCTTTATGGATTCTTCTCATCCTTATAGAATGCAGATTCAGTCTGTAAATTAAACATACCTCTCTTTCCTGACCACCTCTTAAAGACTTAATTTTAGTTTATTTAAACATTAAAAAATAGACATATTCTGACTGCAGTTTGGTTACACAAAGAATCAGTTCTCATATAGATTGTGAACTTACAGAAGTTATACCAGTAAGGAACGAAATCAAAATGGAATAACAAGCTGCAAATTGACTTTTTTCTCTTGTTTTAAGGAAGGAGCAAAGTAACAATGCCAACTCATCGGTTTTTTTTTGGGGGGGGGGAACAGAAGGATACATAATTAAATTTTTTGCCCACATTTCTGGCAAAGAAAAGGCAAGTAAAAAAAAAATAAAAAAATAAAAATGTCAGTTTCCCCCTAGAGGAGTTTAGAAGTTGGAGCTAATTAGAAAAATGTGAGAGGTGTTGTGTGCTAAAATATGCGGGAGTCCTGTTAGTCTGTGTGTCTGCTCTGACTCTAATTGGCTGTCACATTCTCAATTCTCACCAACACAGTGTGAGTCGCTCCTCACCTCACCCCTGAGGGGGGAGGCCCATGCCACAGCAGTTTTACAGCAGAGGCTTCAGTGACAGATTAGCACTTGCTGCAAAGCCATTGTGATGCAGTTTGTTTATCACTCCCTCAGCCCCTAAAAACACAGGGCCTCATCACCGAAGATGTGCACAGATTGGAGGCAGTCGGGTTGTGAGGACTATATGTCTGGCTTTGCATACATTTCATATTTGTTTTCTCTCAGATACATTTGCTGTCCGACAAAGACATGGACACCATTTTTTAAAAATAGTTCTCCTGTGTCATCTTTGTCGTACGGTTGGAAAGCACCGAGGCCCATCTGTCATTATGAACTCATTCCTTCTCTCCCTCTCATTCTCTGGTTATCTCTCTAATGCCTTTCCATTTTGTCTGCACCTCTCTGTGTTTCTGCTCATGCAGGTGCCTACGCTGTTTAGCAAAGTTATAAATATGCCATCGCCAGACACGTTTTGTGTGATGTTTGTCTCCAAATAACAGCAGTGAAGCGGTTTGGTCTTTTTCTCTCTCTCTTTTAATGCACACTCTGGAAGATAAAGGTCAGCACGCTCATATATTTTGCACTCAGTAGGCGGCGGTCCACATGGAGGGCGATCTTAATTGCGCCTGTGCTGGGTCGTCACTGCGGCGGCGCTCCTGATAATCATAATGTCCTCATTGTCATCTCTTAAGCGTTATGAGACAATTAAAGGAAGGGCAGAGAGCAGCACCGCTAGCATCTCTGTAATGTCAGCAGTGTTGATATACAGTGTGTGACATGAGATTGATGCTGTTTTTAACACCATAATTAACAAAAAACATTTAAGAACTGTATGGCAAAGTATGTGATATAAATCACAAGTGAGAAATTGTATCAATCAGTCAACCGTGACATTTTTCTATACCGTTGCTAATAAGTCGTAGTTGTCAGCTAGATTGCTGGACATTAAAACATTTCCAGCTGCCTATATTCCTATGAAATTGTCAAGCCACATCACACCTCTTACAGTATCTTTTAACCTGATAAATGATTTTAGTTACGGGACGTCTGGATCTCAAGTTACCAGAGAAACAAGCTGAGCTAACATTTGTGGCCACTCGGCTCATATGAACCTCGTTTTCTGTTAGATTTAATGATCTGGTGGATTTGCCTTCTCCCTCTCTGTGAGTGGGACCATGCAGTTTATTTTCTGTATTACTGTTATGACTTTGATTAAAGCTTCTTCTTTTTTTTCTAAATTATATAATATCTGATCTTTTTTTTACTCATTAATTAGTACAAAATTCAGTTTATGATGCACCTGCGCATATTACAGGCTGTAATCAGAGGCCTGGATCAAGTCTTTCCATGTCATTAAAGAAAGTTTAAATTGTAAAAACTCCAGCTATCATATTTTCCATAGAGTTCATGCCAATACTATAAGCTATAAAATCCAAGGAAAGGCTTAAAATGCAAATCACAATGTCCCAAAACTCCAGAAAATATCTACTATTCATGATAAAGAAGCAAAATCCTTGTATTTGATGTAAGAAGAGGAATGAATTACCCCAAAACATACTACATTGTTGAAAATCCTCACATACAGACCACACATTGTCCATTCTCATAGTCAAACTATAGCTCACAGAGACAGGTGAATTGATTATTAGCTTTATTGCTGATGTGAGATTTTCACAGCCACATATGTCTCCCTCATTACACCTGAACTCAATATGTATGTATGGGTTTTCTTTAAATTGCATATTACCAATGCCAATAACCGTCGACAAAGAAACCCCACTGATAAAAAAAGACAAAAATGTTTAGAACAATTTGTATGAATGCATGCATGTTATATGAATGTTGATTGACTAGATTGACGAGAAAATCCAGCACATCAGCACTTATTGTAAAGTAATATTCCTGCAGAACATGTATTTATGGACAAAGGCATAACAGTGAGTTATTTTTGTTATTGATTTCACAGTGTTTATGATAAGTGGTCCCGGCCCTACCGTGCATATAACCCTCCTGCTGCTGCAGTAGAAGTGTTAAGTGGCTGACTTCAGATAAACACTCAGGTATTAGTGTGTCTAACACTGCAGAGAGTCCTTCCTTTGTCCTTGGACACTTTTATTTCACACCATTGTGGTTTAGATATACTGTAAATTGTGGCAAATATGGACACAGCTGTTTTGTGTCACAGATACATGAATGAAATGTGAACCGATTTAATGCTCTGCTGGATTTGGCTTCTCTGTAATCAGGAGAAAAGAAAAAAAAAAAGAAGTGTGGTTTATTTTCTGTATTACTGACTTTCATTCAGGCTTGTTTTCCTAATGAGTGATCAGAAGCCAAATTAGAGTTTACCCATCATTATGTTCCAGTTTGAATGGGAATATTCAATTATATTCAGTGTCTCCGAAACCAGACCGAGGTCATGGAGTTCATGCTAACACCATTAGCCGTAAAAGGCCTGGAAATGCTTTTAGAAATACAAAGCAAAGTGGGCCATGTTTTGAAATGAGCTGCTGATTTTGTCCAAATCAATAACCAAATAATATTCATGGAGAAGATGTAAACTGTATTTGATGTAAGAAAGAGAATGAATTACCCCACATGAACATCATCACATACAGACCACACACTGACCATTCTCATAGTCAGACGATCTCAAACAGAGAAGTGAATTGACTATAAGCTTTAATGCACACTTGAGATTTTCACAGACGCATCCACCTGAGCTCAATATGTACATATAGATTTTCTTTAAACCCCATACAGTCGATACAAATAAATGAACCTCCACAAAAATACTAAAATCAAACAAGAAAAAAAATGTAATGATTTATATGGGGGGGTGATTAATTTTCATGCAGCTGATCTACTAATTGTTTGTGCACCAAATCAGATCACTTTCGTCAGTAGTTCTGCTAAACAAAATACTCAAACTTTTAAACCAGTCTTAACTTTTCTGACTTGTCATTACCTTTTTGAGTACCACTTCACAGCCCTACACTCACCTCTGTCATTAACCGGAGAGGAAGGGTCCTTGAGATGGCTCAGTCAGCCATCTGCAGATGAGCTCTGATCCACGGCTGCAACAGCTGCTCCCCTCACACAGGCCCAAAGACTGTGCTTCTCCCCCCCTGCAGCTGCCGCCATCTTTTTTTTCCCCCCAATAACCTCCACAGGGAATACTCAACCTCAATCCTCCCCAATGAAATCACAATTAATTATGGGAAGGGCTTGCCTGTAAGCACAAAGAGCCTGAGCTCCTTAATGGGAGAAATGCATCAGGGCAACCTGGATTCCCTGCAGGTATGATGATTCTCTGAAGTGCAGCAGCAGCATCTCCAGAGGCCTGTTCTCAATGCTGCAGTAAGCGAGAATTGTGTATATCTGTACTTACAACACTCACATGCTGCAGGTTTTCTGTAGTATCTCTTTTTTTCAAGTACAGTTCAGGGCTATTAGGGCTTATTATCTGTTGACATTATCATCCAGATATGAACTCCTAAAAATCAAACCTCTTTTTAACGTATTGGGGCGGCCCTGATTGGTCTACGAGCAGATGAGGAGGTGTCAATCAGCCTCACACAGCCAGATAATCTGTGCCAACCATGGCTACCGACCAAAGGTCCAGGCCAGATTTCACCTCTGATTGACGTGAGCCCTAGTGAAGGTGAAGTCTTCAAGTGCTTTGTTTTGTCCAACCAACAGACTGAAACACAAAGATATCAAGTTTAAAAGTAACAAAAATAGAAGAGAGGCAGAATAGAGTGCTATTATACAAAGTTTGACTTAATGAATGCTCACTCACACCCTCTGATGAGAAAATCCATGAAAAGTAGGGGGGGGGGGGGGAGACACCTTTTCCCTCAGCACTTCTTGAAATGTAATATTCCTGCAGAACATGTATTTATGGAGAAAGAAAAACAGTCAGTTATTTTTCTTATTGATTTCCCAGCGTTTTACGATAAGTGGTCCCAGCCTTACAGTACGTATATCCTTCGCTCTGCTGCAGTGGAAGTGTTAAGTGGCTGACTTCAGATACATACTCAGGCCTTAATGTGTGTAACAGAAAGAGTCCTTCTTTGTCCTTGGACACTTTTATCTCAGACCGTTGTGGTTTAGATATATTGTAAATTGTGGCAAATA
The DNA here is from genome assembly GCA_037577475.1 of Chaunax sp. Z400. Classification (NCBI taxonomy): domain Eukaryota; kingdom Metazoa; phylum Chordata; class Actinopteri; order Lophiiformes; family Chaunacidae; genus Chaunax; species Chaunax sp. Z400. The sequence continues at coordinate 4,759,166 of CM075202.1, forward strand.
TGGACACAGCTGACTGGTGTCCGATCATTGATTGTATTGTGAGAATTTTAGCCGTTCTATCTGCATGCTTTGGTTTGTCAGACGTTTGTTTGGTTGATCCATCTGTCTGTAACTTTTTTTTCTTTTTTTTTAACCATGAAATGGAGAGACATTCATAGTCCTCAGAGAATGAAGCCTACTGACTTTGGAATTTCCAGGACTTTCCATCTTGCACCACCATGAGGTCGTCGAAGTTTTTGTTTTTCAATTAAATATCTCAGCAATCGGTGCACAAAAACATGCACATATTTCTTCTTCAGTCGAGACATCGTGTAAAGATTTCTGCTCCCAAAAGACGTGCAACTTTAAATGTTATGATACATCGGAAGCCAATGACAAGATTTGGCCTCAAAGCATTGCACCGTTTTTCTATGTAGCAAAGCACGGGAGATAGAACAGGTCATTTGAATTGCATTAGTTTGATGTATAAGACTTTTAATATGAATTGATGCATTATGTTTATATAGAATTTCCCCTTAATTTTATATGTGATAATTGAATAAACACAAAGTTTATGCATGAGTTTCCATTAATTTAGCTCAAAATGTTTAAATTACTCCTATTGCCTCAACATCATAGGATAATCTTGCATTAATCTGACCCTTTACATTGAACTAATGTAATAAACTATATGGAAAATCAAACATTTTGGACTTTTTTTTTAGTGTAGAGTAATATCAGGGCCGTCTCAGAAAGTGCAGCCTTTGTGCAGAGAGACTGTTCAAACATTTATGCAAGTACTTTCCCTCAAACTGTCTGGGAACGTGGAAGCAGCATCCCATTTCTTCATTCAGGCTCGGAGCGTAGCACCTGCTGCTGTTATTCCTATGTCCTCGGATGAAGATATTTTGTCCAGCCAGGCTTGCTTTATATTAATCACAACATGATCACATGCACCTGTGAGCATTACAACACAGTCAGCGGTATTCATAGCCCTGACCAGTAATTTGCTTACGGAGTCGTTGCTTGCTCTGTGCTCAAAAGGTTTTCTATCTGGGTCATCAGCAGCAGGCAGCTCTGCTACAGTTTCCCCTTTTCCCCTGAGACACTACAGACCATTTCATTTTGTTGTGTTGCAAGATTTTGCACTTTGAAAAGATACTGTGTTGTATATCAAATATGTGTTACTTTAGTTTTGGTCATCATTATAAAATCCTTCTAAATTATTATGTTGTTTGGTTACTGCAGCCATACATTACATATATATTATTCTACTGTGTTGTATAATGTGAAGTCAAGGACAGGCATGTCTGTATCTTTGTGCGAGTGGAAATACTTTCTATAGCTAGCTCCTATACCTCAATCCTTCTGAAACCTTTAAGTGAAAATGGCTGCAATGGCAACCCTTTTAGGTGCTTAACACCAAACCACCTTCCAGCTCAGCGATGGGTAATGATGCCATTATAATTGATCCCCACAAAACCATAAAATTCCAGAGCGATCAATGCTTTCATGTGCTTGTTTATATGCAGACAGCAGTCGGATTAAGCCGACTGTAGGAGAGAGGAGACATTCTGCAGATTAGAAAGCAACGGCTGAAGAGATTGAGATTAACTTTCTATATCTGTGTCAGTTTGCTTCTTCCCCTCCAGAAGCAGTCATACTTGGGCAGAGCATTAAACCAGAATGTTTTTGGCTCCAGATTAGGCTTAGCAACAGCGTTTGCCAACATCTGTCTACCATTACCCCTGTGACACTGGCAGTCGTGCAGCAATTAATCAGGCTGTTTTTATAGTTGCCTCTCGGTCACTCTGCACCTCAGGCACATCACTAAGCAGCAGTATGAGGGTCGGTGTTTAAAGGGTCACAGGTCCTGCAAGGGTTACTGTGCACGCTACTTCTTGACTACACCAAAATAAAACCTGTTCTGTAGTTACTGTGCAGGACCAGGGTCTCTATTTCCTCATTTGACGGCAGCTGTACCTTTTGTTGCTAATAATAGACTTTACATTTACCTCTGTGTCAAATGCATGCTGGTGCTCATTAATTACTACATGAACTGGCATTTTGAAAATTAAAATCAGCCATTGGTAGCCTGTCGCTTGGTAAACTTTCTCTCAATTTGCAATGTGAAGATTAGCTGCTTTTTTCCCCTCTTTTATATGATGCTAAATTGAATATGTTTAGGTTTTGGACATTTGAAGGTGTCACATTATTCCCTCCGCTGAGCATTTTTCAGTTTTCATGACATTTTTTTAACACTTTAAGATTAACAAATTCATTTTAAAAATAATTGACTAATCTATGATTAAAAACACGTTTGTTTCAGTAATTCATCAAACAGCAATGTCTTGGCATTTTTGAATGTTGGTCAGACAAAATAAGCAATAATGTGAAATTTTCCTAATTGTTTGGCTAAACAATGAAATCATTAATCAGGAATTTTAGTTGAAGTCCTATTATAAATACATTGTTATGTGATGAAAAGAAAAGTATGTGGAAAAAGGCGTTTTTGAAGTATATTACAGCCCATAAAGACATTTTGTCAGCTTTAGCTTGATGGTATGTAAAGTTTAAGGTGCATTCAGACATGCAGCTACAAGGAGACAAGTAGCAGCAGGAAATCATTCATTTTGGGAAAGATGAAATCACATGTCTGCCATATGATTGGCCAGTACCTTTCCTCATTCCTCTCCTTGACAGGCACACACACACACACACACACACACACACACCAGCTGTATTGCAAGATGCTGTTTTTCAGGAGAGTCGGTGGAGCAGTAATCTCTAAATATGAGAAATGCCAGTCACATGGATGCAGCGCTGAGAAGTGATTACATCACTTAGACAGAATGAAAGATGGCTTCTTCCTATGTTAGTTTTAAAGACGGTGTCTGTCGACATTGTGATCAAACTCAGGCACTAATGAAAGCATTAAAACCACAGAGGTTTGAGTTAGTCGGTAGCGCAGGCAATAATGTCCTTATCGAGAGGAGCTGTTATGTCGGCGAAAGGTAAACACCACCTGCCTCCCTTTTAGCGTCTGCTGTCTGTGATTGTGTCACTCTGAACTGCATTGCTCAATCAGGGTTTACTCTTGTTGTTGTGGGCTCAGTAATGTATTTGATAAGCACAGTTGACTTCCTTGAGGCTTGTGCTGGTTTGTTAAATAGCTTGTGCTAAGAGAACTGCTTGTGGAAAGGCTTTGCCCTGAAATTTAGATAATGCTCATGATGTTTAAGGGGAACTACTCAAATTTCTAGTTTTGCACCAGAGCTTTATTTTTTTAAAATCTGCACGCTGAAAAAGCAACACCTGAAGTCTTGAATTTTTCGACATCACTTATATCTTTTAACCAGCTCCTAATAGAGGTTAAAAATGAACTGAAGAGGAAGATGGGTTCGACTAAATTCTTGCAAGGATCATGAGATAAAACAAAGGCTGAAAGCTAAGTAAAATGCCATGAGTACAGTCGTCGGCATCGGAAGGTGCAGCTGGTTTTGATGGTGAGACCCTGGGAGCCTTTTTCTTTTCTGAGCTAGATTAGATAATTCCCCATCACTTTCTATGATACACTGTTATCAGGGATGCTCTGTAATTTGAGTCGGAGATGAGGTGGTGATGCAGGCGGAGGCCTTTAATGAGATTTGCCGGAGGTCTGTTTGTGTTGGCTCTCATACTGTGCATAGTTTACTAGTAATAGCTCTCCCATGTTTCGTGCTTTCTCTGTGGGACTTAGCAAGAGGAAATTGGAAGAAACAGATACCCCCTGGTATTCTGCAACATACTGATTATTTTTTCCCCTGGACCAGGAAATCATGCAAAGAATGCATTGACAGTCATGAAAGAAATATTTACAGTGACTTATTTTGGAAAGCCAGACAACAGATATGTTATTGTGGACCGTCCAGCCTTTCACCTCCTGTCTCTGTTAGGGCAAACAAGAAAATACTTTGAAATGCCAAGGAAAAAATGATCAGAATCTTGACTGTATCAGAAGGGTTTTCTTTAATAAATGCTGCTTTGTTTCATTAAGACATTTTACTTTCATTCAACAGGATGTTACATTTTAGCCTCTGATAAACTTTTGAGATGCATGAAAAAGATTATTTGTTTTACTCCACAAAGACCTCTGTGGGCAAACCACGCATTAAATGTGGCTCATTCTTTACTGCAGCTAAACAGTGTTCACTTTGAACTTGCTTCAGCTAATTATTGACTCATTGTGACTCATTGCATTTCATTATTCTCTGCCAGGTTCCTGCTTTGAGAAGAAAGAGAAGAATCCAGAAGCCCTTTTCTAGAGGATTCCTGACACGGGGCCAGAAAATGAGCATACCCCACATAGAAGGAACTGGCCCACCGAACTATCTCACAGACTTGTGAGCAGCCATGCCCTCCCTGCATCACACATTGAGGGGAACCCCTCAGCAGACATTGGATTGTGTTCTGACATAGGCTTTTAAGATTAGTGGAACCTGACAATAGAAATGGCATTGGTTAGTGTGGGCTATAACGCATCAGAGTACATATTAGAATATAGGTGAGGCTGAACCTAGACCCAATATCCACAGGACAGAAACAGCCTCAAGTGACCTTTCCTGAAGGACAGTGCTACAGCCCATCTTTAATGATTTAGCATTCATCACGCTGTCTTGCTGTCAAGGTCATACCATGGCTGCTGCGGATCCCCAGAGCTATAGTTCCTTGGTGGGACGAGGAGCAGACTGAGAATCAACAATGCAGCGTAACGGTGGTGGAGTAGGTGGTGGTGGTCAGCCATGGGTGTTGCGGCGTGTGCGTCTCACATGGCTTAGTTTCATGCTCTTCTTCATCCTGGTGTTCTTCCCACTCATTGCGCATTACTACCTCACTACCATAGACGAAGCCGGGGGTCCTGACAAACGCATCTTTGGACCTCGACCTGGTGGTGAACTGTGCGAGGCCAAACATGTGCAGGATCTGTGCAGAATCCGTGAGTCAGTCAGTGAGGAGCTGCTTCAACTGGAGGCCAAGAGGCAAGAGCTCAATGGGGAGATTGCCCGACTCAACCTACGCATTGAGGCCTGCAAGCGCAGCATAGACAGCGCCAAGCAGGATCTGCTGCAGCTGAAGAATGTCATCAGCCAGACAGAGCATTCCTATAAAGAACTAATGGCCCAGAACCAGCCCAAGCTATCGTTGCCTGTCAGGCTGCTGCCAGACAAGGAGGACCCAGGACTGCCACCACCCAAGTCTGCGCGCTTGTGCCGCCTACGCTCCTGCTTCGACTATGCACGCTGCCCTCTTACATCTGGGTTTCCTGTGTACGTTTACGACACAGGCTCCTATCCTTGGGCAGACTATATAGACCCACTGGTGAAGCAGGCTTTTGCTATGTCAGTTAAGAGTAACATATATGTAACTGATAACCCCAACATCGCCTGTCTGTATTTGGTGCTGGTAGGGGAGCTACAGGAGTCCTCCTCCACACTGCCTTCTCCTTCAGAGCTGGAGAAACAATTAAAAGCTCTTCCTTACTGGAGATCTGATGGACATAATCATGTGCTGGTGCATCTCTCTAGAAAGTCCATGACACAGAACTTCCTTTATAATGTGAGCACAGGACGGGCGGCAGTCGCTCAGTCCACCTTCCTGGAGCAGCAGTACCGTGAGGGCTTTGACTTGGTTGTGTCTCCTTTGGTTCATGCCCTCTCAGAACCAAACTTTTTGGAAGTGCCTCCTCAAGTTCCTGTAAAGAGGAAATACCTCTTCACCTTCCAGGGGGAGAGGGTGGAGTCACTGAGGAGCAGCTTACAGGAAGCACCCCCTCAGTCTTTTGAGGAGGAAATGGAAGGAGACCCACCAGCCGACTACGATGATCGCATTATTGGTACCTTAAAGGCAGTGCAAGACAGCCACTTGGATCAGGTACTGGTAGAGTTCACCTGCAAGAACCCGAGGCCAAGTTTGCCAACTGAATGGGCTCTTTGTGGAGAGAGGGAGGATCGGCTGGAGGTTCTCAAGGCTTCAACTTTTGCCTTGGTGATCGCTCCAGGGGATGGACAGCTGGTGGCCTCAGCAGGATGTGGGATGAGGCTCTTTGAGGCCCTTGAGGTAGGGACAATCCCAGTTGTGTTGGGGGACCACTCCAGACTACCATATCACCAGTTTATTCGATGGAGTGAAGCTGCCATTATAGTTCCAAAGCCTCGTGTCACAGAGCTACACTTCCTGTTGCGCAGCCTATCAGACAATGACATGTTAGCTATGAGGCGGCAAGGGCGTTTTCTGTGGGAGACCTACTTCTCAACCTCGGAGAATGTTCTTAACACCCTCTTGGCCAGCATCAGAACCAGCATCCAGGTACCTGCTGCACCCATCAAAGAAGAACCCGCCCATGAGATTCCTCACAAAGCAGGGAAGCTGGCAGGAACTGATGCCAACCTGGCTGACAATGGTGACCTGGATTTGGGTCCTGTTGAGACAGAGCCCCCCTACGCCTCCCCTCGTTTCCTCCGCAACTTCACATACACAGCTGCAGACACCTATAGAGCATGGAATCGGGCCCCGGGGCCTTTCCATCTGTTTCCTCACACTCCTCTGGACCCTGTGTTGCCCTCTGAGGCCAAATTCCTTGGCTCGGGTACTGGTTTTAGACCTATTGGTGGAGGTACAGGAGGCTCAGGGAAGGAGTTTCAGGCAGCCCTAGGAGGGAATGTGCCCCGAGAGCAATTTACTGTGGTTATGCTGACGTATGAGAGGGAGGAGGTGCTGATGAACTCTCTGGAGAGATTGAATGGACTGCCATACCTCAATAAAGTAGTGGTGGTGTGGAACTCACCCAAACCTCCATCAGATGACCTGCTGTGGCCAGACATTGGCCTGCCGATTGTGGTGAGTGCTTCCGAACAAGAATTCTCTAATTCATCTAAATGTGAACATACTCAACTAAATGGTGTTGGCTTCTTTTATAATGAGTACATCTCCTACTTATCCTGCCTCTCTCGAATGAAAAAAATAAAATAAAATTCTGATGCGTCAGACATGGTGGAAAGTTTGCTTAAGTACATTACATTCAGCTGTTTGGATTAGTACCTCTTTGTAACTCTATGGGAGTCCACACAAATTACCAGCAGCTGTACTGAAAGGATGTGAAGTTCTCTGACGATATGAATAATGAAATTCGTGCATTCAAATTAAGCCTTAAAAATAAAATATTCATGTAGTTCTTAGTCATGCCATTAGTTTATAACAGAGACTTTGTGGACAAGTGGTAAGCTGGGAGAGAATATTCGTCAGTGCTAGAACAGTCTTTGCTGCTACTTTGCATGAAGATTGGACAAGCTTATATTTTCACTTTTTAAACATGGCTCATGTCATATCATATGGAAACCTAAAGAGCTCTTAAACCCATGTCTGGAATACTTTTATACAAACTGTTTTAAGAGTAGAGATGCTTCTTAAAGATGCTATATTCAATACTTGTATAAGGGCAATCCATCAAACGCCTATGTGCATGTGAAAGGGGTCGGCTGTAAAGATGACCCAAATAATTATCACTCACCTATGGACTTTTGTTAAGATGCAAATTTCAGTCTCCTGTATTCAGTAAAAAAATAAAATAAAATGCACTACCCACCCAGCACCACCCAGGCAGACATAGTGGAGCACTTAGCTGCTAATGAGATATTTCCCTCTAGAGATGGTGGTGGGCAGATTTCGCTAGAAGGAAAGTAATGTAGGAATATTTGACTGACATTTGCCAGATGGTCAGAAACACAACGTAAAATGAATGCCAATGTTGCTTTGCTTGGATGTCTAAATAATCTACTGTTTTCAAACAAATTGACCACAGATTAAATGTCAGTATTGTTCTTACAGCTTGTTTCTGCTGGCCCCTAGTGGCCACAAAAACTGAGTGCAGGTTTACGTATGTAGATCGCACAAAATGTGTGTGTGGCATTACTCAAAATGTATTCAGCCGTGCCGTGAGTAGTTGCATGTGAAGTTCAACAGAAATGTTGTTGCTAAGCAGAATCTTGTGTCATGGCTGCAGGTTGTCCGCACAGAAAAGAACAGCCTGAACAACCGCTTCCTTCCCTGGGACGCCGTGGAAACCGAGGCAATCCTGTCGATTGATGACGATGCTCATCTTCGGCACGATGAGATCATGTTTGGGTTCAGGTCAGTGACGTTAACAGAGTGCATATGTTTATAAGTCATGGCATTTTACAGCGCCTGTAGAAAGTATTCACACATATTTAGAGGTTTTATTGTCTTGCAACACTGAGTTAAATTGGATTTAATGTGTTTTTTTGTTTTTTTTACACTGATCAACAGAAAAATAAACTTTAATGTCTTAAAGTGATAATACAGCTCCAATAAGTCATTTACAAACATGTAATACTGGTTTGCACTTAGTAAATAGTGTTTTAGTTATCGCTGGTTACAAGTTTATATCAGATATAAACTTGTTTGATCATTACAGTGACCACCTTTTTAAACTGGCAGAAGGAAAATTCTGTGGGCATTTGCACCTTAACAGTCTTAAGCTTCGGTGAGCAATGCAAGTCCACTTTGAGGTCGTAGGATCTGCAGTAACATGTCCACAACTTTACTGTGTGACCGTCCCTCAGAGACAAGTTCACAAGCAGAAATCCAACATGAAGCAGCAAGAAAATCCACAAGAGAGCAGGAAAAAAAAAAGCCTTTTTGAGTCTCTCTTACACCCATATGTTGTACTTTGTAGTTATCTTGATGAGCTGAGAAAGAAAAAATGTTATAGCACAAGCAGTTAGCTTGTGAATCCCCAGCAATGTAACAATACAGTAACTTTTTGTCTTGAGAAAAAAAGAGAAATGCTGTGAAGAAAACGGAACACAACTATATCCAGTAAATAGAACATTTATTGTAGAAGCGTTTGCAGAAGCAACACGTTCCTGAAAAAAACTGAATTAGACAGAGAGACTGAGGGGAAACATGCTGTCAGTGCTTTGTATTTACGATTCTCTATTTATAATACTTAATGATCTGAACACGAAGGCCATGTTTAAACTAAATAAACAATCAAATATGCTGTAATGTTATTTTAGTGCACCACCCCTCCCTCTCTCAGATTTGCAGCTTGTCCAGGCAGGCAAAAATTGGGGTCATTTGCCATGAATTATGTCAACTCCCCCAGAATTACCAGGAATGTTTCTTTGCCTGCACTCATTGCCAGAGAGGAAAAATGACACACCAGCTGACTGTTAGACATTTGACGAGTCTCACATGAGCTAATCTTAGACATTCTATGGCTTTTTCTTATATTATTCTTGTGTATGGGAGAGATTTCCAAGCATCTAATCAGATACATTTCTTTGTCCAAGACTTTCTAGCAGTGACTGGGCAACACAATGTGTAAATATGAGCCAAGAGTGACATTTTGGATTTATACATCTTAAAAAAACTGATGCATGGGAAGAGAAGACAACATGATGCTTTACTTAATTATCCCCAAGAGGCCAAGAGTTGTCATATGGCTTATATAGATGACAAGTTGAAACAGATGGATGAAAAATTGAGGCATATGCAAAAAGACAGACTCTTATAAAGAAAAACAGATGACCATAAAAAAAAAAGTCTACAAATTCTGCACAGTGAGTCTCAATTAATTGATGGCGGTGTTACACAGGGTGTGGCGTGAGGCCAGAGATCGCATCGTGGGCTTCCCCGGGAGGTATCATGCATGGGACGTCAACCATCAGTCGTGGCTCTACAACTCCAACTACTCCTGTGAGCTCTCCATGGTCCTTACAGGAGCAGCTTTCTTCCATAAGGTCAGATCTTGTGTTCTCTCCTGAAAAAAAAACTACAGCATTCAGCCAGATTTGGCTTTTTGTTACGTAACTCTGTCATGTTATTCATGTTTCCCCTCTTGTGTTCATGTCTTTGTAGTACTACGCCTACCTTTACTCCTATGTTATGCCCCAGGCCATCAGGGACATGGTGGACGAGTACATCAACTGTGAGGACATCGCCATGAACTTCCTGGTGTCTCACATCACCCGCAAACCGCCCATCAAGGTCAGTGACAAGAGCATGAAGTCAGGCATCGCTCAGCTCTGCATTGATAAGCCCTGAATCTCCCTCAGGCCTGCAGTGTATTTCTATTTTTGCCCACTTAGCCTCGCCATTACTCAAACTGACATGTCCGATATTCCACACAAATAATGAATCCAAAAAAGAGAAGAATCGAATTGGTGCAGTTTGTCTCATTTTTCTCCTGGATTTTTATTGGAAGGACATTTATCACCGGGAGCATATTTATGGTTCGTCAAATAATTATAGCAATCAAGCGAGGGAAGCTGACGGAACAGAAATGTCACTGCAGCCCTCAGTGTAAGTTTTTTGTTTTAGTGGAATGTTAATATTCAGGGTGTTATGGAGGGGAATTAAGGACGGCGTTGATGGAGTGTGCTGCATGACAACAATTCACGGCTATGAATAAGGCTTGTGAATAATGAATATGGGGCAAGTTTGAATGTGGAGTCTTGGTGAAGGACTTTATTTTTTACTTTAGTTCAAAATATGACAAATAAAACAGAAAATAATATAACAATTTGTGTATCTGTGGTGCTAAATTAACAACAGCAATCTTTCCTCTTCTTAATTGACCATTCACTAATCCCTGCAGCACATAGGAAGTTTGCATTACATTATATGATAACAAGCAGATTTGCCACTTGTAAAATTGAATATTTTTTTAGAGTCATGGTCCTTAAATTTTAACACATAGCCGTATATACTGTAGCCTATATATTATTTTTTATTTTTCCTTTGCCCCAGATTTTTTGTTTTCTGCTGGAATAGTTCATAAGAATGCTTCCTGTTTTTTGTATTTCTAATTGCCTGTGAATTCTTAAACAAACCATACGTACAAGCAGCATTCAAATGTAATGTAAATGAAATGCAGGCTGTTTACAGACCGTCTCCTTTTCTATCCGTGTCAGGTGACATCTCGTTGGACGTTCCGCTGCCCCGGCTGTCCTCAGGCCCTTTCACACGACGACTCACATTTCCACGAACGCCACAAGTGCATCAACTTCTTCGTCAAGGTGTACGGCTACATGCCACTGCTGTACACGCAGTTTCGCGTGGACTCCGTGCTGTTTAAGACTCGTTTACCCCACGATAAGACCAAGTGCTTCAAGTTCATCTAGCATTGGGCCGAGTGGCCCAGCGAAGAGCCACAAGCAGTGGATGGATGGATGGACGGGAAGCGTGTGGAAGAAGAGCACCGCGAGCAGTGACGAAGGAGGACGGGTGGATTTCCAAATAAAAACACAGAAGGGAAGTTTGAGGTTAGGATTTAGCCCAGCTGTTGGTTTATTATGGAAGCTGCCATCAAAACGAGCCTTTTCAGTGGATGTCACTCCTTTCTTTTCACGTTCTTCAATCATGCTCTATCACCAACCACTACAGATGCCATTTGAACCTCTTAACAGTCTCCTGAGGAAAGAGGGCGGTTGTACACAGTGTACAGAAACTCTTCCACGATAAAAACCTATCTGACATTGGAGCTATCGTACAATGAATCCCTGACAGACTCGCGTCAGGCTGCGTTCAGCTCAGCCGCTTGTTGACTGTTTAACAAAGAGCGGCAACGGCACACGAGTGTGCTTTTTTTTGTTGTTGTTGTTGTTTTTATTTTACAGATACAAACTATACTTCTTGTACATGTACATGAGAGAAGCACTGATGGTCAGAAGTATTTTATTGAATAGTCTTTCTTTTTTTTTAAAAATAATGTCGTTTAAATGTGTAAATCTGCGGTCCGAACAAACATTTTTCAGAAGCTCTGCCTGTGGGAGTTCGGGACAGGACCTCGATTGAAGATTTTAACAAGTAGGCCTGGTCTCGTTTAGTAGTGTTACATGTTCAACAAAGAGTTCACTTCAGCGGTCACCATAATGCCTGAAACCTATCATGAAAACCAGCCACCGTTTTGTTATTTTGTCACACATACAGGATCTGCACTCATAGATGAGTGTCTGAAATGGCCTGTTTTTTATGCTATAGGGTGTTAGATAATGTTGGTAAAATTGGTCCAAGGTTGAAGTAGTCGTGTTTAAATGTGATACTATTAACCAATCAATGGCTCCCTTACTGAAGTGCAACAAAGTCAAGAATCACAGCTGCCAAATCAACAAAAAGCTGGTTCTCATTAAGTTTGTAATTTTAAAGAAAGTCATCAGTGAAATTAGATATATTGTTAGGATTATGATTTTTTTTTTTTTTACTTTTATGTTTAAAGGAATAGGGAAAAGAGTTTGTTTGCCTTCTGGTGGAGAGAAAGATGAGAAAGAAGGTCGATACCTTCCCTCACTCTGAAGCCAGTGCTGGGCGACATGACTTCAAATCAATATCAAGATCATTTCAAACTTTTACCTTGATTACTATTAATGAACAGTTATTTATTTTATGTTATTTTAAATGTTAAAATGCACATGTTAAATGTGCTCAACTATCAAAGCTGGGATATTTTTTCCTTTCGTTCTCTGTCATTGACTGAAGCAATCGTTTCATCCACGCCGCTTCACATTTTCCCTCTGAGTGAATGCGAGCTAACGTTGCTTGGACAGGGTGGAGGCACGGACGTAGACCATGGCGTGGGGTTTTGTTTTGTTTTTTTAAGGAAAGCTAATGAGTGCACTCATGATAATAATCAAATAACCAACATTAGCAAGAGGCCTCTTAAATATTGGTTTGATACATTTTCAGTTAATTGTCCAGCCCTATATGAAGCTACATCCTGTAGACAGTTAGCTTAGCTTAGCTTTGCATGAGGATTGATAACAGGGAGAAACTTGGACATGTACAAAAGCAACAAAATCTGCCTACCAGTGCCTCTGAAGAATGATCACATGATATCTTGTTTGTTTAATCAATACAAAAAAAAAAAGTTTAAAAACTAGCTGTTTCCAGTCTTTGTGCTAAGCTTAGCTAAGCTAACTGGATCTTCTCATTTAACTCTCCACCAGACTGCAAATAAGCTTATTACTTAAGTATTCTCCTGGATATTTATATTAAATTATCAGTTTTGGCTTTGCAACAGAAGTATTAAATTTGTCCTGCCGTGTTCATGTCACCCTCCTGTAAAGAACTTTTCCAGCTCAGACAGAAACGTCACTTTACCGTGTCGCCATATTGGTTTCACTTTTTTTTCACCATTGCTTGTTGAATGTTTTCTTTGCCAAAAAGGTACGATGTCTGCTGCTTTACAGTATGATTTTCAGGGTGCACAGTGTGAATGATTGCTAAAGGGATGCAGTCTGGTGAACCCATATCCACTCTGCATGGTACTTTACCAGGAGTCAGTCCATTGGAGCCCTTCCTATCATGTTATGTGCATCCAAAGTCCTTTTTTTTTTGACCTCGTCTGACTTAATTCTTGTAATCTAAAGAGAAGTTAAGTAGGTTCTAACATGAGGATGCTTTTAAGGAACAAAAACTCTTCATGGTTCCTGTATATTTATTGAATATATTATTGAAAAAAAAAAGATTTTTTTAAATGATGACACATTCAATAAGAAAATACATTGTAGTTTATTATTCCTAATTGCAAATCTGATTTAGCTGTCAGTTTATTTCATCGCCAAGCAAAACTAGCTTGTGCCGCTAAATGCTTTAAGGGGGACTTCACTGACCTGAGACCAGCACTCATGCAGGCAAATGTGTTTTATAGACTTAGGATGATCTCGTTCTTCGAAAGGTCGACCTATGACAGAATGTCATAAACTGAGCTTCTGCAACAGTCACTGGACGAGCAGTAAAGTGTATTTGAAGCTAAACCCCTACCTGCTGCAGGTGGCTGCTGCTGCTCTCTGGCCCCTCCAGTGAAATTTAAACATTCTGACTGGGCAGCTTTAGCTAAAAGGGATAAATGAAGAGCCAGATTGCTCATTGCTTGTGAATTAACTGTTACTTGTAAAATGCAAATACAACTAATTCATCCAAATCTGCTCTTCTGATGCACCAGACTTGAAAAACCAGCCTGGTTTTTAACCCCTTGTCAAATCTGAACTCCTTTATTGGAGCTCCAGGGGTCTTATAATTACCTGGCTGGTTCTCAACCTGTCCTCAGGGTATAGACGGGGTCTGCTCACATTCCTCCCATCCCTGGTTTCCCCCTTTTAGGATCCGTGGCACAGCTGGTTTTCCATGGCCCAGAGCAGGATAAATTTCCCATGAAGGCTGCAGTCCCTCTGCTAGGTGAAAGGATTTGTGAAACTATGTGCTCCTGGATCTGGTCCACAACTGTGGGCAAGGCTCCAGCCACCTACAACGCAGCTTGAGCTGTACCAGACTGACAACAGCGTCAAACAAACCATTGAAGGCCAGATAAATGGAAATAAAATAAAAAAAACACAACATTGTTAAAACATTGTCTGGCCTCATTCTTTTCTCCATCTTTACGCATTCCTGCACTTTGACTATGTGACGATGCTTTAAAATAAGAAGAAGGAATCCAAACTAAAATTGGTTTAGTTGTGTTCTCGTCAAGAGTCGGCATGGTTGATGAAAGGACCGACACCACTCATGTCTGTATGGTCAAAATGTCGCTAATGAGATAGAAGCTTAGCATACAGACCCCCCGTGGTGAGGGATCCTGACTATTATACCTCCGCCATGGCCCAACAATCCCTTTTAATTAAATGAAACCCTTCTCCATATTCCATCAAAATGGTTTCCCTCCCCCCCAGGGTTCTTTACAACGTAAAAAAGAAAAAGAAAATGGATCAACCCTTTCATCTGAATCTACTCCAAAGTGTGATGGTTTCTTCCTTTGGCACATCCCCCCCCCCCTCCCACTCAGGTTCACAGTAATCCGTCAAGCACTTAATGCGTAGTCAACGTTTAAAAAGTAGAAACAAAAAATTCTGGATCTGCCTCTTTGTCCAAATCCACGTCAAAATGTAATGGGTTCTTCTCCATACAGCCTCCTCACTCCCTCTTAATTCCATTGTACCAAAATCGGCAGCAATTCACCTAGAGGGCGCTCTAGAAGGAGTCAATGAATGGGAGTGAATGGAGCTAAACGGCTAAAATAATTATTTTCACCTACTTTTTTCAAATTTATTTATTGAGTTTATTTGACAGGGACAATGCTCAAGGGCGTTCACAGAGTGACAAATCTCTATATTATCAGAATATCTCTGGTTCTTCGCTGCCAAATGTTCTACCCTCCCACCAAGTTTCATCAAAATCAGTCAAGTAGTTGTTGTGCATTCCTGCTAACAGACAAACCAATAAACAGATACCACTGAATATTACCTTATTATTATTTTTAACAGTTTGTAGTCTTCATGATACTTTAGTTGGCTTCTGTCTGTGGCATATTTCTACATCCCTTTGATTGATGTAACTAAATGTAAAGCATTCATAGTTACCACAGACTAGTTGTGTGCCTGGACCAAACTTTCAGCCAAACCTGATGATTAAAATGCAAAAGCCTCTTTCTACGACCAAAAGCCAATCGTTCATCTGGTAGGAATGCCTCACATCTGGTTTTCAGTCGCCTTCTAATGAATAAAATTTTGACTTCTTAGTAATTTGGCCCTGCAGAGGAGGATGGAGATAAACGTCCTACACCCCTCAGGTTCAGCCAGCAGAGAGAGGAGGGAGGGTTTCATCTTTTTACTGACGCATGGGTGTGGCTGTGCAGCCTTCAGTCGTCTTTTGGGGGATTTTCTGACTCATAGCATTTCTGTTCTGATGAGGGTAAGAGATTGGCTTCACTCCAGATGAAGACCAGCCAGACAAAACCAGATTCCTCCCAGTTCTGGGCAGTGTTTTAATTTATTTCAACCTTTATTCAACAATGCATCTTCCATTCACTTGAAATGAGCAAACATGACTTTCCTTTGTCCCGTGATTTCATTTTGCCACTCTTAATAACAGCTGAGGCTGTCATCGGCACTGCCTCACAGAAAATAGCCAGACTGCGCAGGCTGGCTTTTGCATATTCCTCAGCGGGAAGCACCGTGTTTCTACATGAATGAACATGGCTGAGTTGTCAGAAGGCTGAATGGTGAAAGAGGCTCAATCTGCGTTACAACCGAAAAGGAAGCTGCTGTTTGAAACTGGTGGCATGCAGAGCTGTGTCCAATTCTGGAAGAGGCTCAGCGAGCACAAGACAGAATTTCATTCCTCTCCTTTAAAGTGGTGTCAGAGACGCGTAGTGTGCCGAGTTATGCAAGACCACAATAATAAAATTAAAAAAATGTGTCTTTGTGTCACCCATAAAACTGGTAAACCATTTGACTGATAATTCTAAAAAATAAAAAAACAGAAGGAGAAACCAGAGAATGGATTTTGCATAATGTCATGTGCAGGTAAACAAACTGTACAAAGCTTGGAAGCACAGTTGCAGCATGTTGTAGGCTCTTTGTAACAGTCTTTTCATTGCCTTCTCTTTTGTCAGTGGCTACGACTGATAGAGAAAATGTCTGGTATGCTGGTGGAAGAGAAGCCCAGAAGAGACGGAGGAGTCTGCTACCGCTGGACCGAGCTCTTTGGTCCGAGATTCAGAGACAGAAAATGTTTGGAAGCGTCTTAACATTGTCCTGTAAACGGTTTGTGTACATGCAGGTAGAATTCCTTCTGTTCTTCGTTATTTCAGCGACTTTTTCATCAGTTCTTCTGTGAATCAAAAGGCTCTAGCTGGAGTTCACACCTCCACCAATTAATCTGTCTGCCTGGGAGAGAAGTGGCAGGTTAAAGGGTAATCATTCGGTCTCAGGAAGTGCAGACTGGTAATCCGTGCCTGTCCTCACACCTGTAAAGCAGCGCACACTCATCACACCTCACTCCGACTGTGAATGTGGGTTCAGTCTTCACAGATCTTCCTCCTATGTGTCGCTAAGCGTGTGCCAGTGGCAGACCTGCTGCCCCACCGCCTCCTTCATCTCCGTCCAGTGGGCCTGCTGGTCCTCGCTGGAGCTGTTGAGGCCCAGGGAGACCCATCCCAGCCTCTCCCTGGGCCTCATGCTGCTCCGGCGGCAGAACACCGACAGCACCAGCGACACCTCGGACAGCTGGAAGAGCGCCACCTGGAACACGAACGTCTCCTTGTAGGTGGGGTTGGGCTGGCCGCGGCACACCGCCGTCTTACACCTGGACATCTCTTTCCCCTTGGAGTCCAGCATGGCCAGCTTCACGTAGGTGTCTGAGAGGAGAGGGTGGGAGAGTGGTGAGAGAGTGTCACCATGTGGCGGAACATCAGTACTGCAACAAAATTTGTTTTAAATAAATTTGCAGTAGTTCCACAGACATCCCCATAAATGCATATGAACTTTTCATACTGAGGTTTTTCTTTACAGATTGGGACTATCAGAAAAAACTTACACAGATATAAATGTAGAAGAAATGCTGTCATAAAACATAATCTATGCACAGGGGCAAATAGAACTGAAGCGTAAAATATAACATGTGCATGTGAAAAGTTTTTACAGGGATGTAATGTGCAGAGCATTGCTTGACTTAGAGATGGTGGTCCGGATCTTTTTTTTTTACCTTTGCACAGAAGAAGGCTAGCTGTTTCCAGTCTTTATGCTAAGCTAAGATTAGAGTCTCCAGGCTTTACTACATATTGGTATTGAGAGCACCACAAACACGACATAAAATAAAAACAGCACATTCTCCAAATAGAGATAAGAGAGCTCATGTTTTGCTCTTAAATATTTGTTTAATTGTTTTTTCCACACGGATAGAACTTGATCCATTTAACCAAAATATGTGGCATTTCGGCATTTAAATTAAACTGAACACATGAATCAAATATTTCCAAAACTGATAATAATGTACACGATTGTATGAACTCGGGCGCCTGAGGACCTTTGGACTGAGACCACAAATCCTCAGGCTGCACAAACTGCACCAACATAGACCACAAAGCTCTGCACTCTGTGAGCTGCCCAGCCTGCAGGAGCTGTACACCCAGCGGTGCCTCAGGAAGCCCCTGAGGGTCATAAAGGACACGTCACACCCCACACAGCAGCCTGTTCTCCCTCCTGTCCTCTGGCAGGAGATACAGGATTCTCAAGGTTTTTCCCCCCACGCCATAAGACTACTGAACAAAATAACTCATCCGGTCACATTCTCTCTCACGTAAGTACAATAAATCCTTGTGCAATATTTCAATCTATATGTCCTCTGCACATATCATCCATCCTCTATGTCCTCTATTTGTTCTTATTATGTCTTTAGTACCGAGTATTTTTATTTCATTATTGTCTATTATATTGTAAATACACATTTTATTCTATTGCTGTATATTCATCCTAATATTATTCTTGTTGTGTCTTTTACTTATTTACTTACGGAGCTTCCCTGCTTAAGTTTTCACACGATCGTACTTGTATAACCGGTGTGACAATAAAGATCTTGACTATAGAATCTTGAGGTAATTCACGGCTGACTTACCTCTCATGATATAAAGCTGCCCCCCTACAAAGTGTTTCACACAACAGAACAAACCGTCTGTAGCGCCACGGCACACAAGGTTGGAAAGAGGAAAGAGAGGAAGCAGTGAGAATTAACAGTTTAAAGATTGAGACACACACCAGAAGGCCAGCTTTCATGCAAACTCTGATGCAGCATTATGGCTTTAATCTCTGGGGTTATTAAAAGGATGCTGCCGTTTGCCAGGAAACATTTAAATGTAATGGCGCACCATTTGTTTTTGTTGCATGCTGCTGGGAGTCTGCCCATCTGCTTGGCCAAAAAAATTTTTACCAAGAGTATGAGCACACTCTGGGGAAGGGAGACTTTCATGAAAAGGAACATTTACGCTGTCACTCAGCACCTTACTCCGAGCTGGCACAAAACACCAGAATTAAAAAGGTTCAACAAGGAAGCTCTTGTACGTACTGACGGGTTTATCGGACGCTGTGGTTTTGAAGTGGCTTCCCTGGATGACCTCAGCAGACAGCTGTCCCGTGGCGGAGTTGTAAATGAGACCCAGAAGGATCTCTGGCGAGGAGGAGTCTTCAGTGGAGCGGTAGGACAGAGCTCCCGCACTGCGAGACACGCTCACCAGAGAGCCGCAGCCCTGGTGGGGTGAAACACACGGGGAATTATTCAAAGAAGTATGGAAGCGTATTGCATTCACTTGAGGAAAAAGAAATTGCCCTGACAGAGCAGAATTAAATCTTTTCATGAAAACCTCCCCCAGAATTTTGAGATAATTATCTCATTAATTCAGAAAACCAGAGCAGAATTGTTTTGGGGGTTTTTTTTCCATGAAAACTTATCTCAGAAGTTTGAGATGATGATGTCATTAATTCAGAAAAACAGGGCAAATTTTTTTTTTCTTAAGGAACAAAAAAGGAACAACTCATCTGTTATGAAAAAGAAGACCTTTTTATATTGGGGCTTCAACTCAGAGAATCAGGGAGATTACATAAGCTAATTTTAGCCACGTTAGCAGTACAGCTCATAGGCCCCTTGAGTGAAACAGCTGTGCAGCAGACATGTTGAATGTCAGAGGAAGCTTTGCGTAACAGAAGACAGAAACTCACTGTGAGTTCAGAGCCGGGCTCCAGAGTGACAGGAAGAGCGATCTTGCCCTGCAGGTTCAGCTTAGTCAGGTAGAACACCTTCTCTCCCAGGACCTTCTCCTTCTTCATCCGCCTGATGCTGTACAGGCGGAAGCGAACCGCGTAGTCCCCCAGGGCCTCCTGTTCCACCCTGGAGAACTTGAATGTTTCCGTGAAGACGGGACACGGGCCCTTCTGCACGCCGGTCTTGGCCCGTTGCTTCTTGGTGGGCAGCAGAACCAGGTGGACCTGCCACGCGATGTTGCCCGTCTGCTTTAGAGCAGGGATGTCTGTTGCAGCTGTGACGGTGACTGCCAGATACTGTTCGCCGGAGTCGTACTCGAAGGCCACGTCCAGCGTGCCGTATTTGGCCAGTGGCTCCGGCTCGTAGGCCGTGAGGGGGTGAGGACCGGAGCCGTCCTGCATGGAGGAAAGACAGAATCAGGGGAAGAGAGAGAGGCTGAGTATAAGGTGTAAGAGGGACTGAAGAGGAACGTATTAACCTTAACCTTACAGTATTACATCAGGTAAGAAGACCCAGCAGACTTGGCTAAAACATGAGGTGGTGAGTCATTTATAAAGAATAGAAAATTGTCTCACAAAGAAAAAATATCACTTTAAATTCATTTTCCCTCACATTTTCTGCTTAGTTCATCACTTTTTATGATGAGGACTAGTTTTCAGGGGGAAAAAAAACTTGAACTTTCTGAAGACCCCCTGAAGTTAACTTGTAAAACAATAAATTATTAACAGATCATTATGAGCCACATTTGGTATCAAGATATTCTGCAGAACCAGAGGAAACTGCAGTCTGCTGACTGTAGCTTCTTATTTAATTCATATATTTTCAGACATGAAGGTGAAAGTATTCATCCTCTCATCAATAATATTTACCATAATGCAAAGTGTTGCTTTAGGATTAAATTTAGGGGGCAAATCCGTCATTATGGAGGCTTAGATAAAAACAAATTCAACTGAAACTCCCCACGTAGAAAAAAAAATCTGTTTAAAATAATTTTCATTCACATTTTACTTCCCCGCACATTCAAAAGTTGTTTTTTCCTGCTGCAAGAATTTTTTTTGTCAGTCAGAAACTGTGTTCAGGAATAAAAAAAAGAGGTTTAGAAATTTAGAAAAAATGTAAATGACTTTCTGAAGAAGCTAATTTATAAAATAAATTGCTAAGCTGCAGATGGTTATGGGTCAGATTTGGTATTTAATTGTAATTATCTAATTACAGTAGTGGTCTATTGGTAATAATGATGTTTTCTCTACAGTATAAACTACAGGGCAGGTATAAACTGAATAAGCCGTAAAAAGAAATGTTCTGGAGCACTGAGCAACTTCGACCTCACCTCTTGTCCCAGGACAGCAGTGCTGTCACTGGGTATGTCCTCCTCACAGCCTTTGTTGAGGTAGCTCTCAGAGTCCTGGTCCACGCTGGCCTCACTGGAGCAGCGGGCGCTGTCGCAGCGCTGCGGGGACGTCCCCCTCCTCACCCTGCGCTCTGAGCGGGAACGGGAGGCCACGCGCCCCGCCGAGGTCACGTCCTGGTACGGAGGAGGCTTGGTCTCATTGAGGGAGGAATCTTTCTTTCTTCTCTGGATGCTGTTGGCTGCTTTCATGACGGGGATACAGAGGGAGTAAGGCGATATGAGTGATGTGTTACTGGAGATATATCCATCTATCACTCCTCCTGGTTAAATAAAGGGAGTGCTGCACACCTTCACCCTGCTCACTGGAGGCCTCGCTGCTGTAGCCTCCCTGCTCACTGGGCTGTTTGCGTTTGTTGCTCCACGCGGAGGTCGTGTTCTGCTGGGCCGCAGCCTCGGGGCCCTTGTCCTCCTCGCTGTCGGATAAAACTCCTTCTGGACAGAACACATAGAGACTCCAGTTCAAACATTACATTTATCCTGTAAAAAACATAGCATGTGCAGCATAAGACAAGAGAAAAGATGCTTGAAACTGGTACACAGCACTCTGAAAGGGGGAATTTTAGGAAGAAGAGGAAGCCCAGGTGGTGAAACAGAAGCAGCACACCATCTAACCTTGCTTTCCTTTCTTTTTCTTCTTGCTTTTCTTCCCTTTCTCCTTCTTTTTCCCCACTTTTGAATCTTCTTCCGATTTCCCCTTTGCACCTTTCCCCTTCTTCTTGTCTGACTTTTTCTTCTTTACTGTTGAGGAAGATTTGGGAAGCTCGGCCTCCTCCTCGTCATCTCCCTCTCTCTCGAGGCTGTCCTCCATTGCTTCCTCTTCTTCTCCCTCTTCTTTTTGCTTTTTCGGTTTGGAGGAGCCGCTTCCGGTCTCGGGATCAGGTGACTGAGGAGGTTCGTCGCGGTCGTCGGCTCTCCGCTGGGCGGTGGATTGGTCTCCACTGTCAGTCGCGTTCCTGTCTTGTCCACTGTTGTCTGCGTCCTCTTCTAGCTCTCCATCTTGGCCTTCCTCTTTGTTTTTCTGCGACTTGGCTTCTTTCTCCAGCTGCTTCTCTCTCCTTTCTTTTCTCTTCTGCTCTCGCTTCTCCCGCAGCTCTTCCTCCTCTTTCTTCCTCCTCTCTTCCTCTGCTAACTCAGCTTCTGTCTTCTTAACTCGCCAGCATCCGTCCCTCCATTCCCACTCCTGCTGGCTGGGAACAAACTCTGCCTCCGTCGTGTCGCTGGCCTGATTCGTCTTGGAGGCCGTGTTGCCAGGTTCTGAGTCTCTAGACATTTGCCATATGCCTTTTTTGCTGGCCTTGCCCTCCTGTGTTGTGGAAGTCTGACCCGTCTCCTGGCCGCCGGTGTTTTCCCCATCGTCCACCTTGTTTATGATAGTGGTTACCTGCTCGGTCAGTTGATCGCTGACTGCATAAGTGACGTCGCTGACGGCGGTGGCCAAGTCGTCCACACGACTGGTGACTGAGTCAAAGATGGAGGAAATGTTGACAGATGGGAGGTTGTTCTGGAAGGTCTTGAAGAAAGCCATCTCGTAGCGGGGATCCTGTCACCTCTCCGACTGCTAGATTAGCTCATCAGAGGCGCTGACACGGACATGTGGTCGTTAGCAGGGTGTGGTGCCAGCATCACAGTGTGTGCTGAGACAAACATGCACACAACAGTGATTGTAAAGATTATAACAATGATGTGACAAGAGCTCTTTCACTCTTAAGTCCCATGTTCAGACATTATAATCATTTATTTAGGGGGCAACCATGACATTTTGTGTAGGTGTGTATCTTGGATTAAATCTTGAGTTGGATCCAGGTAGGGATGCGGATTCTGCATCACTTTTTCACTTTCTTCAACATTACTAGATATGGCCAATCAAAATAAAAACCACCCAGGCATGGACAACTCATGATGTTCCACCACTACACACAACTGGATCCAGACCCAGATGACAATCAGGATCTGGGAGAATAAGGCACATATTTGGAGGCCGTATAGTTTGGTACCAGAGAGGGGTGGAGGCATGGCACTGGCACCAATATGTATTATCGATTTATATCTAGATGGAAAATAAATCCTCATCCGCCATAAAGGAAATTTATATATAGATGAACAAACATAGATGTGTGTGAGTACCTGGCTGGTTGTTCTTGTAGCCGCTGAGGTGTGACAGATCGTCAGGACTCTCCACGGACAGCTTGTTGTTGAGGTAAAGAAAAAACAGAGCAATCAACGCCATGAAGGCTGCAATGGAAGACAGGACGCCCAGAAGCTCGGGAGACACTGGGGAGGGGAAGAAAAGAAAAGAAAAAAAGGGAGGGAGGGAAAAGTGGAGATGGGAGGAAGAGGAGAGAAGGGGAGAAAATTAGACAAAGTGATGCTGATTATGCAGGGATGCAAGTTTTCGAACCATATTCCAGAGAAAATGTTCCCAGAGCTATAAATAAAAATGCTATTTTGAACAAAACACTTTTAAGGATATAAACAAGCCCACTTTGATACCACAAATTATTATTTTTGACGATAGGCATCTTATTTTGGAATCAAACTCCTCGATGCTGCCTCGTCAGCCGACCATTAACCACTGTACTTTTAAACCGTCGGTGGTTTTTCCTCTTCAGAGGCAGTCCAGATAGAGTCTAAAGCAGCGAATGTAGGCCAACCATACATCATGTAACCATGCAGCTGAAGTGCTATTTTTATGACAGCCTCAAAGGGACTGTGTCTAACTGAAACACGGACTCGGTAAACCAGACAGACCGCACAGGGCCTGCACTTAATAGGCTACAGCGCAGACACACCACAGTGTAATGAATGAGAGAAAGAAAAAGGGGGAAGTCGGAGCACAATGAAGAATGAATAGCATTTCTAAAGACCAAATGCCTCAGTGGAAAGGGCAGCTTGTAGAGTGAAGCACACGGCAGGCGAGGCTTTGTGACACGAGGCGTTTGACTTCAGGTACTTTAAGCACATGATGCGTTTTTTGTTTTTTTTAATCCTACAATTATATAGATATAATCCCGATTCCAAAAAAGTCGGGACGCCCTGTAAAACATTAATTATTTAATAAGAATGTGATGATTTCCTAATCCTTTTTTGACATTCAGTTCAACTCAAAACAGTACAAAGACAATATATCTAAAGTTGTACTTCATCAACTTCAGTGATTTTTGTAAATATATGCTTATTCTGAATTTTATGGCAGTAACATGTCTCTAAAACGTTGGGAAAAGGGTCAACAAAAGACTGGGAAAGCTGTGGAATGATCAAAAACACCTGACTGCACAGTTCCACGGGTAAAGAGGTTAACTGGTAACATTGTGAGGGAGTGTATATTCATAAAAAACAATAAAGTTTATCAGTTTGAACATTAAATATATTGTTTTTGTACTCTACTGTACTTTATCTGTTCAGTGTAATTAATCTGCAACACACACTATAGCATCTCTGGTTTAATAAAGTTTTTAAAAAATAGAACTGAATCGATAAGTCGTTTAATTAGCTGGCTGACAGAAAGTTATTCATCAACTTTTCTTTTTTTTTAACGATTTGATCACTTAAAATATTTTGAAAACATTCCCAAGTTCCAGCTTCCCATTTGTGACTATTTCTATTTTGTTTTTCTGTCTTATGTGATCAATAAAAAAAGAAATTCATAATTATGGGACTGTAAATCAGACAAAACAACCTCACTATTCAAATGTCACTATTTCCTGACATTTTTTCTGACGGCTAAGTTTAATTTATAATCAAGATAATTATCTTTAAAAATGAGAAATAAAGAAATAAGATGGTGGTCCTTCTCAGGTTAATGCTGCTGTTGCAGGTGCTCATTTCAACAACCATCATCACCAGTTTGATGACATCGTGTGTGAACTAGAATCTCCCTGAGAGCACAAACGATGGAAGAAGAGAGGAAACTGAGTCACAGCTCGTCAAAACCACTGCTGCTGCTGCTGCTTCCTGCCAAAATGATACTTCTTCTCCACGTATGGCAAGAGAAGAAGGAGAGTTAAGACGGCGATGTGGCAGCAGAGGCTTACCTTCTCAAAGTGAATATCCTCTTTAAAGCCAGCTGTTCCCAAAAAAAACCCCACTACTAGCACTTCTGCTGCTATACATAGCAAGTGATCTAAGAAGAGGGAAAAACTAAGTTGTCCAGCTCTGAAGTAATCCGACATGTAATAAATCCCTTACGCTTAGTCCGGTCCAGGCCTTGCCAGGCTTCGGCATCTATACTCTCACTGCTGACAGCTGTGTTGATTGAATGACCTCTGCAGCCACAGCAGCTGCCTGCAGGCGAAATGAACAGGCCCTGTGGCCCGCAGTGTGGTGACACCTCACCCATGACCCTGCACTGTACCTGTCAACGACAGCTGAATAATTCAAACACCTGAGGCTACCTGATCCCTCCGTTGATGTACACTGGAAAGTGGAGCAGGTAGCAGGCTGGCTTTGCTGCTCACCTCGCTATCAGTTATTTTCAAATATAATCCCCTTCATTCAGCCTTCATTGAAGCCTGGTATTTCTCTTAACAACAGAGCAACAGAGCAGATTAATCCTTCCCTGCTTTCTTTCACCCCACCTCATGCTCTCCGACTGTGGCCGTGTGCAATTTGTGTGTCTGAGTGGGAATAAACAAGAAAATATAAATGAGTAAATTGCTTTTTCTCCAAAGTTGTGAATCGAGGCCTCGGGATTCAATCTGGTAATTGTTCCGGCTAGATGACTAACAAACATGAAAACACAGCCAGTGAAGCATTCATGGTGAAAAGGAATAATAACCTCAAAGAAACATGAGCTCATTTATCAAATACAACAAAGGGAAACAAATGACTCGGTCATGTTTATACATCTTTGGGACAAGAGACAAAAACAAATCATATATCACATTTCCTCAATTTGAATGTAATCCTAATTATACTTAACTTTGCTGTTGTTTATAGGGAATGATTGTTTAAAAAGTAGGTAGGCATTCTGGCAATGTTGCTTACACATGGACCTCTGATACGAAACAAAACCCCTGCGCTGAATAAGTCATGAACACAGGCCTTTTACTGAAGTGAGCCAAAACTTGATATACCATGCATAATTCACACAGAAGCTTTCTGAAGTCTGTGTAGAAACTTTCCGTATACACGTCGCAACTTCAGTGAAACGTCACAGAAATAATGGAGGTTGAGAGCTTGGAACGCAGCGATCTACATCAAACGTGGTGTAATGGAGTAAAGCATGCGCTTCGTTTAACTCCGGGGCTGCAAACAAACACGTGAGACATGAACGTACTCTTATGCAACAACCTGTAATGCAGTCACACACACAAGGAGGTTGTAACATGGCCTTACCTCGTCTGGCACAGATGAGCTCATGGACACCACAGTTCCTCCCCCCTGCTGAGAGACGAAGAGTGAGGAGTCAGAGGTTAAAATGTGATTCTAGACACTGAACAAACATATGTTCAGGCCTCAGGTTAACAAGGCAGGCAGATGGATATGCCTACAAATATAACACTGACTAGATGCAGCCAAATCTTAACAAAAATTTTGGCTACTTGGGCTGGAGAGGATCTAAGATTTTTTAATTTTTTTTAATTTTTTTTAAACTTTCACAGAACCCTGTTACTTTAACAGGGTTTGCATTAGGGTTTAATTTAATTAAAAGGGACTGTTGGGCCTCAGTAGAAATATGCATTATTTGTGTGCCCTTGTAGTTTTGACTACATGTTATCAAGTTTACATTAATTTTCTATCTCTGAACACAATGAGCTGCATTTCTGACAGGTGCTATTCATATTAAGTCTATTATTATTATTATTATTATTATTATTATTATTATTATTATTAACGTGCCTGTACCATTGGTGCCCACGATGAGGCACTGCTGATAGGCCTCTAAAAACCATTCACCTTCTCTCAGGTGTCAACAAACACCGCAGCGCGCCTGGCTGCACGTGACACGGAGAACTAAGGATATCTGTTAAGGCACGTGCCGACTCTCCGCTGCGCGGCGATGTGTTCAGGTTACTTCAAATAAAACCGTTTAGAGACACCATCGTCATTTTGGATTTTATATTTTGGTCTACACGTTACCCATGAAGATTGGGGAGAGCATCACATACATGCGCATCCACAAGAATAACGACTTGACAAGAGCGGAGTCATGTTACACGACAATTTATCTATTCGTAAAGTGATGCAGTTATTTAGCAAAACAAAATAGTTGCCACGTAAATAAGCGTGTCATAAGCGTGGGAAATCAAATATTTCACAATATCCAAGCGGCCACCGTCCACTTCAGCATCACTTCACGCGGCTCCGAGGGAGCACGCGCGCATCCCGTAGAGGGATCACAACATTCCTGCAGTAGTGCGGAGCATCAGCCACGCGCAGCTAGCTGTCCCAGCTCCGGAGCACTGCGGTACTCACGGCAAGATTTAAAAAAAATAAATAAAATAAGATGGCTCTAAAATCACAGATTCAGAAATATAAAATATGAATTATTAACAGCGTTCTAACCCCATCAAAGTTTCACGAGTCCCGCGGTACACTTGAGACCGAGTACTTACCGTCAATCGCCATGATGCTCCGTCACGGACTCTACCAACTCTTGGGGGTGGGGGGTGGAGCGGGGAGGTCATTCATGTACCAGTGGACTGTGTGTGTGTGTGTGTGTGTGTGTGTGTGTGTGTGTGTGTGTGTGTGTGTGTGTGTGTGTGTGTGAGACAGAGATTCTGTAAGCATTTAAATTTATTTGTAGCAGCACAAGAACGGTATTAATAAAATCTCTATCTATCTATTACTGATTAATGTCAGATTTGAGACAGTGTATTTTCCAACTAATCCAAGATGCTTTTTTTTTTTTATAGTTTATTTATCTTAAGAAGAAGAAGAAGAAGAAGGGTTCTGTCAATTCATAATGGAACAGTCCAGTTTATTAAGTCATTAACCAGAGTCATATCCTCCCGACCCTCGCAACAAAAAATATTAGAAAATTTAAAAAAAGATTTTGAGAGAAATCTAAATGTTTAAAGGCACAACTACCTACCATGCTTAATTTATGTTTAACGTTTGGTGAAGCTAGAGTGTTAAGTTTGCCGGATATGCTCCAGACTCTTCAGAATCACCTAAAACAATGTTTCCACGGAGGCCACGCAAAATAAAATTTGACTAAAATTCAACATATCAAAAGACACAACTACATAATATGTTTGAGATGTGTGTAAGGTTTTGTGAAAATAGAAGGTATAGTTTGTCGGATATGCTCTGAACAAGATGGCCACCCTTCAGACTTACATAAAAAAAAAATCATGTTTCCACAGTAAACAACAAACATAAAACAAAAATTAAATAAACCAAAAGTAAATATAGGCCTACTTAGTTTACATTCCACCATTGTGAAACAGAAACGATCTTCCTTAAAATGTTGCCACAAAGTCGGAAGCACCTGCCTAAATTACGGCTTTTAATCATTAACATATCCGCCAGCTGAATCTCACCAACAGGTTCGGACAGGGCAAAGTCAAAACAATAAGATGTCCTATGAGGCATGATGGTTTTGGAGCCCAACGACGTAACACTCGTGCTGTGCTGACGGATGCCGGGACGGGATGAGATAATTATCTTCTTAATTCAGATAATTATCATCTATCTATAATTATCTTATTAATTCGGATAATTATCTATCAGAAAAAAATAAACGAGATAATTATCTCGTTTATTAAAAAGAAAGGAATTCTTTTTTCCAAAGTGAAAGCATTACACTTCTGTAAAACACACACTAATTAAAACAAATTATCACAAACCGCGGTGGTGCGTTTTTTTATTTAATGGTACTTTCTCTCCTACTCATCAAACGAAGTTCAAGTGATGCGCAGACGTGCTTGCGTCACTTCTGGAGGACACGCCCACCAAGGGTTTTCCCTACACTGCTTCGTAAAGTTTACTCGCCGCAGCTGCCTCACCTTTACTCCGGGTGTTTAGAGGCTTTACGACGCGCACAAGTCCATAAAAATGAGTGAAATGAAGCCGAACGATTCAGCTCCGACCGAAGAAAGCGTAGAGAAAGACTGGGCTGCGGCCAAAGCATTTTTTGACAACCTCAAAACAAACAAACCGAGACCGGTAAGTATTTGACTAAAAACTTTTATCACAACAAGTCTGTCTGTTAGCCGCACAGACCTGAGCCCACTTAGCTTTATGCTAGTTTAATAAAAGCCTAGCATCTCTGTACTTATTTGGCGCTCCATCCTCTCACAGCCCAAACCCCAGTATGCTGTCACCGTCGCCGTTTCCTCGCGCACCCTCTTCAACATGGTGGCAGAGAGGAAGATCTATGAGGAAGAGGGACTGGAGAAGTATGTGGCTCACCAGGTGGAACATGAAAACGAGCCATTGAAGCCAGGGCCAGCTTTCCATTTCGTCAAGGTAGTAGGCCAGTGGTCTGATCTATTGTTTATGACAATTTAATTTAGAACTTTAAAGTCATATTGTACAGAGGGACACACCCCAAGAGTCGTGTTAAAACAGGTATTTGGCTTAAGGCACTGTAAATAAAGCTGTGGTGGGGCACAGGCCTCTAGTCCTATCTATCTATCTATATATATATCTATGTGAGTCTTAAACTGTACCATCTATTTCTTTTCCAATGCTTTATTATTGTATTACCTAAACCTGGTAGTAGTTACTCTGAAAAATGTAATCATCTTTATAGTATCACCTATATTAATAACATATAATCAATAAATCACCTATAATCACCTTATAGTAGTATGAGCTATGATATGATAGTAGATGATGATGGAGGTTCTTTATGGGCTTATAGACTGTTCATTTAAATAACTAACCCGGACATGGCTCTGCTGCCAAGTATGACCCAAATCAGGGAAGTCTCTATCACAAATGTGATGTTGAAGGCCCTGTTCACCTTCGAAACTGTTCATCTCCCTCCTGGAATGCAGTCATACAAGCTCTGACCTTATACAAGTCAGCAAGAAACACTGAAGGAGGTCAACAACTAATCTACAACTCTCCTCTTTGTCGTTCAGAGCCAGTGATTGTGCAGATCAGGTGTTCATCAGACTCCTCATTCATCTGCATTATCACCCTGGAGTGTTTGCACCCCGTGACTTTAAAATGATCTTACATTTCTTGGCAGCTATGATGACAGATTAGAAGGAAAAAAAAGAAAAAAAAATGACTTGTAATTTTACAATATAAAACTGAAGTATTATAAATTATATATGTCTAAGGTTAAAGTCACACATTTATGAGAAAGAAAATGTGTTAGGCCATATAATAAGATAATACTAAAATTCTACAAAAATAGATTTAATCAGACAATGGTTCAAATTTTTTCTCATCAATAATAGAGCGTCATAATTATGCAACAACTCAGTGCTGATGTGCAACCACAATAACAATAACAGCTATTATAATAGAAAGACTATAATGATAATAATGATGATGATGACAATAATAGTGATAATAAGAATGATAATGACGATGATAATGATGGCATCAGGGATCTCAGCAGTAGATCAATCACAGTCCACGATAGCCTGCGGGATGAGAAACCACAAAAGACTCCGGGGAAGAAGTCGAGTTAGTAACATGAGTTAATGAGTCATGAATGTGTAGAGAAGGAGAGGGAGAGAGGAGGAGAGAGGTGCTCAGTGCATCCTGGGAAGTCCCCCAGCAGTCTAAGCCTATAGGAGCTTAGCTAAGGACTAGCATAAGCCAGCCTTAATTATAAGCTTTATCAAAAAAGAATGTATACCTGCATATATATCAGTCATGAAGAAATCAATGACTCACAGGAGCATATAATTATGTCCAGGTCACTATCACTCCTTTTCTGCTCTAAAACCAGTTTCTTTATTGTTCAACGTTCTTATGTTGCACTTTTTCTAACACAAGCAACATCCTTTGTTTCAGGTTTTGATGCCTGTGAAGTATTGCGGGATTTAACTGAAACGGTGTTGTTTGAAATGTTGTAACGTTTGTGTTGTAACCCCATGTTCAAACGCTCTGACACAACATCCCATCTTTTGGTGTCAATCTGTCTCTCCTCTTGCACAGGCGCTGATGAACGTCAACTCCCGACTGAGGGAGCTCTACCCTGACAGCGAGGAGCTGTTTGACATCGTCTTAATGACCAACAACCACGCCCAAGTTGGAGTGCGCCTCATAAACAGCATTAATCACTACGGTACGATGGCTCCTTAAGCAGACGTTGTTGATTGTCTGCCTGGTGGCGCCTGGCCCTCTGCAGCAGCAATTGGCATAATCAAGAACAGCATTCAGTCTTGTAATTACACACTAGAAATGAAGAAGAGCTCTAATTAGAGTGGGATTAATTTCCTCATACTTGCTTTCATACTTTTCAGATTTGACCATAGAGAGATTCTGTATGACAGGAGGGATGAGCCCCATAGGCTATTTGAAGGCCTACATGACAAACCTGTATCTCTCCAAGGACTCCATGAAAGTCACAGAGGCCATAGAGGAAGGTAAATGTGGTTATAATCCTGATTTCTGTCACACACAACCTTTTAAGAAGTTTTTTTTTCTTTTTGTGCATATTAAATAGATCCTTACCTCAAGGTGTGTTTGCACTACGCTGATAATCACACTCTTTCATTCTCGACCCCACACTGTGCTCTGGTTGAAGACGTCGTCGTTTTAGGCTCCCCTGTCGTCCAAATGCACACAAAACAAACACACATGAGACATTCAAATGTCGTGCCGAAAACAACTGATCATTTGTTTCACAGAAAATAAAGCAACAGCAGGTTTTTATAAGCTGATAAAGACAGTTATCTAACAGAAATGGTACAAATTTTGCAGGTTGAAGCTTTTGAATTTGAAGAAAACCTCTTAAATTTTTGACCTTTTAAAAAAACCACTATGATTCAGATGCATCATAAGTTATGTTTTTAACCAACCTTTCCCTCCCTTCCTTCAGGCATTGCTGCAGCCACAATGTTTATGCCGGAAACAGAGAATGAGTTGAGCGAAACCCAGCTGAGAGTGGCGTTTGATGGCGACGCCGTGATCTTCTCAGACGAGTCGGAGATCATTGTGAAGAAACAGGGCCTGGACACCTTTTTCGAGCACGAGAAGGAGTTCGAGAACAAACCCCTCGCCCAGGTAACTGATGGTTGTCTCCGTGTACGGAAACATCACTGGCACCTCATGTAGAGAGACGTAAACACACCAACAATACAAGAAGTGAGCCGATATATAAATCAGCCTGATTGATCTTATGATGCCGATCTTTCCTCTGTAATCACAGCTGCATAAAAACAAAGTGTTTTCTTCTGCTAACGGACAAACAAACCAGCGGGAATGGGTGAAAACGTAATAATATATAAGACACAATTCATCAAAATGGAAAGAAAAAAAAGAAAAACACAAACTGAACAGAAGACTTCACTTAATCTGCAGCTGTATGCAGTAAAACAAGTACAATATCTGCAGGGTTTAGGAACCTGCTGTGCCAGCTCTACAGACATTTTAAATCAACTCAGGTGTTACATTTGTCTGTACGTGCCTCTGTGTGTGTGTGTGTTGTATGTGCTTTATGCATTACATCCTCATCCAAAAGCAAACGCCCAATCACAGAAGGTTTTTCAGTTTCAAAGGTGCTCCACCCAACGTGTAGATCCATCAGGTGAAAGACAGAGCGAGTAGGAAAATAATGTGTTACTATATTATAAATATATATATATATATATATATATATATATATATATATATATATATATATATATTATATATAAATATATAGAGTACTTTTGTGTTTTTACCCCGATGAGTTAAATATTTGATTGAATAAAGCAACAGATTTCAGAGGATTTGCTGCTGGTGACAGATTCAGTCCCACAGGTGACCCTTTTTTTCTGTCCTTTTGTTCCTTATTTCAAAACACTTAATCCTTTGGCTCTTTTAGGGCCCCTTAAAGTGTTTCCTGGAGGCTCTGGGGAAGCTCCAGAAAAAATTCTACGCCAAGAACGAGCGCATTAACTGCCCCATCCGAACCTTCCTGGTCACGGCCCGCAGTGCCGCCAGCTCCGGCGCCCGCGTCCTGAAGACTCTCCGAAGCTGGGGCCTGGAGATCGACGAGGCTCTCTTCCTGGCCGGGGCTCCCAAAGGGCCACTGCTGCAGAAAATAAAACCCCACATCTACTTTGACGATCAGATGTTCCACATCGAGGGGGCCCAGGAACTGGGAACCATATCCGCGCACGTGCCCTATGGGATCGGACAGAAGTACCACAAGGGGAAACTCATCGAGCGGCCTGCAAAAAATGAATAACCTAAAAATGGTTCAAAAATGAAATAAGATTACTACGCTTTGGGGTTTTATAAAATTTTTATATATTTTGTACTGTTTTCTTCAGGAGAGGGTATTATTGATTAATGGGGAAATTTATTTTTAAAGATTTACAACACACACATTTTATCTTGAACTCTGTACCTGTTTACTTCGTCAAAGCTTTTTTCTCATTTATTTACTTTAGAGTTTGTAATTTTCTTTACACTTTTATACGATAAACACGTGTGTATCATATTTATCTCTGCTTCACTGGGCTCATGGTAAGAGAATGTATCTACTGTGGGGTTTGTTTTTTTTCTGCATTGGCTCTTTCTTAAAATCACCATCCAAGCTAAAATGCCAATTCCAACAAAACATTCCAACAGTTTTGGTGTCTGGCATTAATTTTGCACGTTTATTGGGACATATTAATATCAGTTTGAAATCAGGGTAGAATGTTTATATCTTACAAGGGACACTGATGTATTTTTTGTTACTGTCTTTTCTATGCTGATGGGTTAAAAATGTATACTTTTTTATTCCTCAAATGTTTCTATCAGTACTCAAGTTGTGTGAGATGAAACACTTTTTCATGGAATCTGTCTATCAGAGGCAGGACACTAACTACATCTGTCTGTTGTGTTTTTATATAAGAATTACTACATTTATATGTATGTTTGCAGATTGCATTGTGTGTATTTCATAAGGGAATTACATAAATACTTTATGTGTAGAACTAAACATAAAGGAGTTGCAGAGTTACACTCATTTGTAAAAGTTCATATAATGTCTGGCAACATTGCTCAGCATCAATCCAGTGATGTTAGTCATTTGTTTCTGGCACCATTTCACTTCTCTGATTTCTATCCATCCTGCACCTTTAAACCTATTATCTTTGATACTGAGAGCACTGAATGCAGAGAGGTAGAACGAGTAAAGGAATGATGGAAGTTGATGGTCTTGTGTACGTTTGAATTTTATACTACTTTGTAATTCACATATTAATACATACATTTTATTCCGCTACATTTGTGTGACTTAATAGGTTTTATGTAAAAGGGGCGTATTCCAAAAAGTGATCAAAGGTTAGCACATCTCAAATTTCCAAGTCAAGAAGGACAAAATACTAATTTCACTTATTTATTTCAATGTTTACACCCTTAAGAAGGCAATGTGCTGAAACACGTGTTTATCTGTCTTGTTGTGAGCTGAATAAATAAGTGAAATGTCCCTATTTTGTCCCTCTTGGCTTGGAAATTTGAGATGAGCTACCCTTTCATCACTTTTTGGAATATGAAATTATAAAACACATTTAAGTCGTGTTAAAAGAAATCATACAGTCAGCAGTCAAATAAAGATCTTTCCTGTAAATTTGTCAAGTTTATGTAGCAGAAATAATTTTTTTTCCTCGTCTGTCCCATAAATCTTTTAGGACATCTCAGCAGTAGATGATGCTGTTTAGCTGTAATTGTCCACCTTGATGCTGTTTGACAAGGAGTCACATCTTTGTGAAATTAAACCAGTTGGGAAGAAACTTCCTATTTGGGCAGATCTGTCCTGTCATTAAGCCCAATGGCCCTCAGTGTCTGTCCAACCTCAGGAGATGGAAGATTCACTCTCTTCTTACTTGTACATGATGAAAAAGGCCACAAGAGGGAGCTCCAGTTTAACTAGCTTTCACAGAGGACAGGAACAACTAAATAAACCCCACTTCAGTGTTCAGTTTGTGGAGTTCAGTAAGCTGAATAAGAGAAAAATATCCACAGAAAACATTTAGACTTAAAAATGATATTTAAATAATAGAACTGAGCTTCCACTCCGCCCTGAAAACTGATAACTAACATGAGGCCAATTCAATGCAGCAGAACTGGAGTGTCTTGAGTGTCTTTTATTCCACATGACAAAACCTAATGAATTCATTACCCACAATGCAATTCAGCTGCCAACAGTTGGCTAGGAGATTCAAGTGTTATGCTAAAAGTGGTTTCAGCCATGACTTGACCTGACTCAAGTGACATCACTTGAGGCAAATCTATCAAGTCTTGCGCTACTCCCAATGGACCCAATGGCTTCATCCAATTACATTCACATGCAGTAGAACTCCACAAGACCTGTATACAGACTTTTAAAATATCTTGACATTAGTATTTTTTTTTTTAGCTCACTTTACTTAAAGCATCAAAGTAAAAGTACCCTCTGTTAGAGTGGCCTTTTAAAAATGTTCTTCTTGGATTATTGATATTGTTGCAATAATGTGTAAGCAAACATTAATGTTGTAGTTGATGTGGAGATAATTTTAATCTTTAGAATTAATTTGAAAGATTCCCATTTTCCTTCTTTTCTTTTCTGAGACAGTAGTAGTAGAGTAAAACTTTAAAATTATAAAATTGAAACTCAATTAAGGTGTCTGACAAGTGAACAGGACTGGAGTAAATGCATCAGTTGAATTCTACCAATGCATACTAACTACATGAAGGGGCACATTAAGATTTTTATTTTTTTTATTTTTAGACTTTATTCCACTTGGTGCAATGTTTTTTTTTTCAGCAACAGGTATCTCTACCAATATGGTTGCTCTGGTAATGTTAATGATTTTGAAGAGCAGCTCAATGCTCACAAGAGAGGGCAGGATGCATTTTAATTTTATTTAGCACGGTTTTGTCAGGCAGCAGTGTGTATGTGTGTGTGTGTGTGTGTGCGTGTGTGTGTGTGTGTGTGCATCCCCGAGAACGGGGACCAACTGGCTGTTGCCATGGATACTTGGTGCTGACACTAAAAAGAACTGTGTAGGCTTGTTGAAGATATAATTAATATAACAAAGGATTAGAGGCAAAGGTAGCGTGGGGCTCAGTATAAGAAACCTCATCACACAGTTACTAAAATTGGCAACCATTGTGTGTTTGTGTGTGGGTGTGTGTGTGTGTGTGTGTGTGTGTGTGAGGACACCACAAGAAAAGTTACAGACTAACCGTGGTCACAGTACTCTCATACTCTGCTGCTGCATTCATCTTCTTGACAAGCAATTTGCTCTAAATGTTTTCTTGGTTGGTGGCCAGAAAGTTGTAGGTAGATGTTTTCTGAAGGTAATTTATTAGGACCGATATTCCCTCGGAGGGTGTGCTGATTCCAACATATGGGATGTCTTCGGGACATAGATTAAAAATAAAGAGATAATTGATATCGTACGGCAGCTTTTAGCCAGTTTTCAGCCGTTCTATTGACGTGCTAATATTGGTCTTTGTCTTCGTTTTGCACGATGTAAATTGTGGTTGTTGAACTGTATGGGCGAAACAGAGAGGTCTTTCTTTTATTTAGCCTAAATAGTGTGGACAAAAACAATACAAAGGTGGACCTAAAAACTGAGTGTACATTACTAATTAGAATTTAAGGTGGCAAGCCATTAGTTTTTGTGTTAATGAGTTTGCAGCTTTTGGACCACACTTCCCAGAAACCACAGGGAAGCTACTACCATCTATTTACTCCAGTTAAGTTTTAGTTTCTGCAGGTGTCGCTCGTTTCCTCGTCTGTTCATCCGTGAAGTCTGTCAACACTTGTGATAACAACTCCGTTAAATTGCTGCAGGACATCGACAGTCGCCATTTGCTGTGTGACTGAGTTGGTGGAGCGCACATAGTGATGGGACAGGCTCTGTTGACAGACCACTATGGTATGATAATGACATGTATTGAGGTCAGCTGGTCCCCCTCCCCATTTAGCACATCCTTATAGAAACATTATCCAGGGTACAGCCACTCCAAACCCACCAGACGTATAGCTAAAGATGGAGATGCTGTAAATCTGCTGTATCCATATGAGGAGACAATGTTCATATTCCTGAAGTCTTGAGCTGTTGGTGGATGCTTTGTAAAGATTAAACTATAAGCTGTTAACATGCTTCCTGTCTCAAACAGATGCTCATCCGCCTTATGTGGTTTGCATTATGCGCTTCCATAATTGCTGTCTGACTGATGTTATTGCAGACCTGACTGTGTGATCTGCAGGGATCCCACGAAGCCTATCTCTACACCTCCAGAATGAGCTGGCCCTTATTCAATTTAGCCCATTCTCATTTGATTGCACAGTGTGCTTCTCTGAAAGCTACCCCACAGGTCCGGAGGCATTGACAAGTGTCTCTGCATGAGATGGATGACTGATGCCACATCTGATGACATGCTGTTTCCTCACTTTGGCTTTTCACAGGTGCACCTGTTCCTGTTAGCCACTATTGACACTCTCAGCTACAAGACACAGGGAGTACGCTCCACACTCTAACATCCCATATGTGGATATAAAGATGGGAACGGGTTAAGTGATTCTCTGAAAATGCTTCTAAGAATATGAAATCAATCACTGCCTTGCATGTTGCTTTGAATGGTGAGCAGGGGAGAGAGAGGCAGCGATCATGCTGATATCACGTCTCTTTAAGTTTTAAGTGGGGCTTTCTGGTGAGCTCATACAAGCTATTAATTCACTGACACATTTGATCAGCTCGCGGGGTAAAAATATTAAATGATCCAGAGATGAAATACAAGATTATTTTTTCTCCCAGCATTTCAGATTCATCAGCCCTGTGTGGAACGCTGCAGCCTGTACTTTGTCACTGCCATCTCTGATGTATGTTCCCTGCAGTTTTTGCTCATCATCATCAATTCATCCACAACTTAAAGTGACTCTTGTCATTGTGAGAAGTAAAAACTGACCTCCTGTTCAGCCAGTCTTTGGCATGAGGCTGTGTGGACACATGGAGAACAGCACTCTAATCTGATGAGAAGGGCAGGCTAAGCAGAGACAGAACTCACTGCCATAGTAACAGCTGAGTGGCACAAAGCCATTCTTCCTCGTGGCCAGAGCTGATCAGCTGTGGCATTTAGTCCGCTCTGCAGGCTTAGTACGGGACACAGAATGTGGCCCCTGCAGAGGCTCAGCCCAGCCAGCGGCCAGGCAGCAACATAACTAGCCAGCGAGGGAAAGCAGAGTGCAACCACTGAACAAGCAAGCATTACCAATTA
Source organism: Chaunax sp. Z400 (assembly GCA_037577475.1). Taxonomy (NCBI): domain Eukaryota; kingdom Metazoa; phylum Chordata; class Actinopteri; order Lophiiformes; family Chaunacidae; genus Chaunax; species Chaunax sp. Z400. The sequence goes on from CM075202.1 coordinate 4,797,456, forward strand.
TCTCCACCTCAACGCTTGTAGCAGGAATCCATTTCAGCACCATTACCTCTAGGCAGCCATGGGCTGACAGTCTATCCTGTCAGGGCGATAGTTCTAAATTGGCTCCCACCCCTTTCCTCCTCCTGAGATTGAAAAGACATTATTAAAGACATTCATCATAGGAGAGGCCTGAGCCTGTCTGGAAAATGGTGAGAAATGGCAGCACAATGGAGAAAGAGATGCAGCAAAAAAATGATATAGATATGTCTGTGTGCTGACGGCTTGGTGCTCCTCCCTGGCACCAGACAGGGTGGTCCCGTGGGTGTCCAGTGAGCCGACTGGGCTGTAGTGGCAGGCAGGGTGTCGAGCTCAAGTTTGCAGGAACGCATGCAAACAGCAGGCCTCCTAGTCGTGGCGTAAACAGTACATATCGGATGCGGTGCTAATGATACCTCTGGAGACAACAACAATCTGGCTTCTGCATCCTGCATGACAGGATGCATTGTACAGGACTGTCTGAATCAGGTGAAAGACTTGGGGAGGCCTGCATAGGTAGGACGAGTTTTAGGTCTCCTCTGTGGTCAGAAGTTGGAATAAAGATTTGAGGTTGAGAAATCTTTGCAGCCAAGAATACAAGTGGGTTGAAATGCTAAGTGCTACACGTCTCCTGCTGCATATTCTCCAAGATAAAGGAGCCCTTTTCCATTGAGGAGACTCAGCTCATCTTGCTATATGGCATTTAATTTCTGTCAAACTGCTGCTGCTCACTTGCCATTTCCAATCTCTTACACATCTCCCATGCACAGACAAACAGAAGTGTTATTGATGCAGTTATGTAACCTGTTGAATATTTATGAGCATTAGAGCTACAGTTTACCCATATGGATACACAGGTATGTATATGATACAGAGTGCATGCATATAAGGAGACAAAAACAAATTAGGAGATAGAGATAAATGTGACATAGGTGAAGTTACAACAACTTTTGTAGTTGCTTAAAGCAAATGAGTTGAAGTTGAAGTTGACCTTTGGATGTAATTATGTAACCTAAAGGAATAGTTGGGAGATCTATTTATTTACTTACTCAATCAGAGTTTGGTTGAGAAGAAACAAAGTATGGAGCCTGAAGGCAATTAGCCCGGTGATGAACCGTGATGTTATCAGTATACAAGAAAATAGTAAGATATGTATGTTTGACATAGAAAGAGGTATGTAACTCCCCGTGAAACCACAAATTGGCTGATTTTCTGACTTTCAACAGAGCCAGGCTAGCTGTGATCCCCTGCTGGCAGTTATGCTAAGCAAGGCTACCCGACTCCTGGCTCCAGCTGCAGGCATTCGAGTGGATCTTTTCATCTAACTCACAGCAAAAAGAGAAAATGTATCACGTTATAGAGATTAAACAGTGTGAACGCATGTTTGAAACCATTTTCAAGTAGCAGAAGTAGTGCTGTCGTTTAAAATTTGTATCCGTTATTCCAAAAGAGAAATACCTCTCTTTGGCTAATGAGAGATATTGATGAGATTACTGTAATCTCTTACCCAACAAGCCCGTTCATTAGTCTGTGAGTCTGTGTGTCAGCTGCCATGTGCTCTGTTGGATCGATGCTCTCCTACAAGCACTGACCTGGAAAAAGCTGAAAAAGCTTCGCCTGCTCTGATATCAATAGATGGTCTAATTGGGAACAGCATACTGAGAGTAAGCCGTCCACAACCAGCAAAGACTCTTGTTAGCACTGTACAAAAATTCCCCCTCATTAAACCCGAACCTGAAGCTTCTGCATATTAACAGCAGCCGAGCTGTGATTTCACTGACTTTGACTTTCCCCCTCAGAACGTCTAAAGCAGAAGGAGATATTATGGTGTTTGAGGGCAAACATTTAAAAAATCTAAGATAGTTTGGTTAGACTGGTCTCATAGGAGGTCTCCATAATTCTCTACATTAAATTTTAAGTCATGGATGTCCTTGCCTGACTGGGTTATCTTGGCACTAAAGGAGGCCATCTGTTCTGCCTAGAGTGAAATGTATTGGATCCCTTTGAGGCCCGGCTTGCACCATAATGAGACAGGATTGGGGTAGAACACTCTAAAATCGGAGCTGTCCACTGGACCATGGATGATCTGCCAGTTGCAACAAGTAGAGAAGGAAAACATCCATGTATGCGCTGGATGGGACAAGCAGCACAGCATTCCTCCCCAAGAGAGGCAGAGCAATGCAAGGCCAGCCATCGCCAAAATCTTGGGCCTCGTCTAGAACTCCCTGCTCCATGTTTAATGGTGATCAAGTCTGGCTTGAAGAGCTGATAGGCCCCCCATCTTGCCAGGCCTCCCTAAGCCAGCCATCGAGCCCCAGTATCCCCAGCAGCAGCCTTGGAGGCAGCAGGAGCAGCAGCGAGTCCACTGGAAGCCTGTACAGCTGGAGTTCAGGAGTGACCTGCCTCCTGCACAGCTCCATCAAGAAGCAAAGCCAGGAGGCATTTCAAACCCGACTGAGAGGGGAGCGAAGCTGGAGGAGGCTTGTAGGATGTCTTTCCAGAAGCCCCCATGGTGGAGCTCATCCACAGGTGGAGCAGGGAGGAGGCAGCAATCGTAACATGCTACACGCATGGCCAGAGAGGGGTGGGTTGTGTCAGGGGAGGGGCTCCGCACAGACCCACAACAGCACTAATGTCAAAACACAGTGGCGGCTGGAGGAGAAGGTCAACGCCAAACTGAAGTTTTCAAAGTTCCTGGATGAAGTGGTATCCAATGTGCTTGACCCAAACAGCCTGCAGGCATTTGGGAAACCAGTCTCTCAATCCAGCTTCCCTTCAACCCCAACTCAGCCTGAAGACAAGATTCAAGAGGCGACACAGTGGAGCCCCAGTCTGCTCTGCTCAATGGACCAACAGCGGGGCTTGCTTCTTGTGCAGAAGACAACCAGGGAAGAGCAGCCTCTCCTTGACGAGGCACAGAAAACCTATCTGGAGACAGATATTGACACCGTGAGGAGGCATGACGAGCCACAGGACCCAGAGATAAAAGTAGAAACACTGTCACAGCTGGAGATGGATGAGAAAAACTTGATTCCACCTCCTCCACAATTCTGTCAAGGGTTTGAGATGATGAGTCCCTTTCCGGAGTTTCATTGCTACTTACCCAGATACCACTACAGATCTGCCTCTCTGCCCAAGGGCATCAACATGGTGAGTAATGAAAGTCATCCCATTTTTTAATCAATGCCAGGCCTCGGAACATATGTTATGATTGGGGAGGAAGTTTTTTTTTCTCACCGAGTTTAAAGTGATGTCTGAATAAATCACGTCTTTGGATGATTTTAGGGAGCTGTTTATGATTTTTTTAAGGGATTTTCTGCTGAGTGTAAAGAGGTACAGGAAGAGAGAGGCACTCTATGGGGGTTTGTTTTAATCAAGATTTTTAACAACAGCATACAGGAAATAATCTATGCAGCAGTAACATTATTGTTACTTCCACCAAGGAGGTAATGTTTTTGCCGGTGTTGGTTTGTCTGTTTTTTTTAATGTGTTTGTCTGTCAGAAGGATTGCTAAAAACAGATCATCATCTGGATCCAGAATCTTTTCAAAGGACTCTTTACCATGACGGGATGAGGTCAATCACAAGATTTATACTTCTGACTTCTTGCATGATGATGACAAACAATCACAGAACAAATTGGAGAGAAAAATGTAACATATAGTATTTTATGGAACTGATAAATGGGCCTCATTTGAACACATTCATGCCGATCTAGACAACAATTGAGCCCCGTAGAACACAAGAGTGTGGGAGTAGAACATGTTGTTAGTGCTATGTGGAAACCTTGTCATGCCATGACATGTCTTGCCATGTTTACTTGCTTTTACCTACAGTTGGAGCCAAAGTTGTGATTTTCATGGAGCGCACCTACGACGCCCACACATGTTTTACCTTCTATTCCGCTTTAAAAGAATAGATTCACGCTATTTCCAGGCCTAAAAAGTGTAGTCAGATTCCTTTGTCCTCATGTGAAAGAAAATTATACTTATGTGAGTCCCACAAGCTCCCACTCAGCTGATCATTTCAGAGGGCTAACGATGATGAGGATGATGATGATGATGATGATGGCAGGTGTGCAGAGGAGCGGTGCTTCATGCTGACCGGTGCGCAGGTTTGTATGGGAGTGCTCATTAGCATTCTACCCACCAGCGGCTCCTGCATACAACCTCATCTGAACAATGCAGACATTTACCGACTCAGCCCACTCACCAGCATCCACTGTGTGACATCCCTCATTCACGCAGCTTGAGACGCAACCTCGCCAAAATAGCCGTGGATGCGGAGAGAACCTGCTTAAAACAACTGCTTTCTCCACAAATAGCAACCGGTGGTTTACCCCGGACTTCTAGTGGCTCTGTGCACGTCACAGAAAGACAGGCCTGAAGGCTCAATTAGCAATTACTGCATCAAAAGTCAGTGTATTTGCAGTCTCAGCATGACATTTATCATGGTTGTAGATAATAATGCATCTGGCTCTCCTCTTCTTATTTCAAAATGGTACAAATGCATCGCGTTATTTGGCTCAAACGTGATGTTTTTCATTTCCTGCGCAGTGTGAAGCCTCCCTGATCACGCTGTTCACCAAGTGTTCTAATTCCCAGTCTCTCCCCCCCCCCCCAAAAAAAACGTACTTGACAGATCTCCTAAAAAAAATTAAAAAAAAGCGGCACCGCTGTCATTTAATAATAAAGTAGACGATCACATTGCCTTAATTTATTGTCTGATTAAAATTCAGCCTTTGCCGTCACCTTAGCAACTGCTTGAAAAGAGGTGGGTGGTGTGGGGGCTGAGAGGCAGGCATGTGAGGCCGTTGGTGTTCATCTCGGCACAGTGTGTGAGTGTCTGCGGCCGTCGCCACCAAAGTTTTCATCTCCTCACGCGAGTCCTTGCGCAAACGTTCCTCACGGGCAACACGCGGCCTTCTGCTGCGACGCGCGCTCGCTTCGCTCAGCATCTCCTCAGCCGCTCCGTACCAAGTCATGTTTCCACCTCTTTGTAGCGGCGTTTCTTTCATTAGAGACACGATTCCTGATGCGCTACAGCAGCCAGGATGCCTGCACCCTAAATCTGAATGAGGATGAGATGAACACTGGGGGGGGGGGTATTTTCAGGATGATACATAATTCATCGCCTTCAGAGAAAGGGCCAGCAGCAGACACGCATAACACGTATTCTCTCTAACAGCCTGGGACTTGAAATGCAAGATTCAACAGATTGAGCCACCTGTTCCCCCTCACCTCCCCCTTTCTCTCCCTATACTTTCTCCATCTCTTTCCACGCACACCTTCGCTTTTGCGTGTCTCTCTCTTTCTCTCCGTCTTGGCTTCCCCCCTCTCTCTCTCTCTCTCTCTCTCTCTCTCTCCGATTCAGCACCTCCACAAGGATATTGAGCTGCTGCCAGTATCCCTCGCTATGTATCTGCAGTCTGGCTGCAATGGAGGTTTTCCGCTCTCCCATCCCCTCCCCTCCCCTCCCTCAACTTCCCTCTCTTTCTCGCTCTCCTCCTCTCACACTCTTGGTTGGTTTGATATGATTTTTTTTTTCTCCTCTCACCTCCAGTAAGCGTAGGTTTTAGGCGGCCAGCTGCAGTCTGATGAGCGTTGGGCTTCGCTCACAAGCAGAGATGGAGTGGAGGGAGCAGGGGGGGAGAGAGAGAGACGGGGGGAGGAAACATAAACAAAACAGAGGGAAACTGAGAGAGTGCCTGCTGAATATGTATGTTTCATGTGTTGTTTTGTGTGTGTGTGTGAGCTGCAGCGATGCTCCACTTGGCAGCTCCAGGGCCACTTTGATGGGTCCCCTCCACTAACATGCTGTCATTTCCTTTAGGTGCCCGATGAGGAGATGAACGGCATCGACACCATCAGGTAAGCTTCTCCCCCCCCCCCCCACTCTCTCGCCATCTCTCTCTCTCTTCATGCACATATCTTTCAGGGCTCCATCATCACGCCCCCGCTTCTCCCTGTCTTCTTCCTTTCAGCTCCTTCCCTCCCACTCTTCCTCTCCGTCTTTCCACTCTCGCACAGTCTCTCTTCCTCCTCCTTCTTCTCTCCTCCTGGCTCAGCTGCTGCTGCTGCTGTTGCTGCCGGAGTGGCGTGGTGGTGTTGGAGGCGGCAGTGGTGGTGGTGGTGGTGGTGGCGGTGGGGTTGTGTGCATGTGCTGAGGTTTCACTGAGCTTTAAGGGAGAGCTGGGTAAGCCAACCCAGAAAGCACATAGAGAGGGGGGTTTTCTCTCTATCAGGCGGCAGGATTTTATCTCTCCATCTCCAGGATGAAGCTCTGCGTGAGCAGAAGGTACAACATTTGCATCTTTCATTTGAATTAGCTTGGCTGTGTCTGTGTGAATGTGTGTGTCTGTGTGTATGTGTGTGTGTGTGAGAGCTCATCTGTATGTGATGTGGCTGCACTCATGGTGTCAGTTCATGCTCTCTCTCTGTATTGATGCGCTGCTGTTAAGACCGTGCCGCTTTTCTGATAGTTTGCAAAAATAAAAAGGGTGTTTTTGTTGCACGCATGGAATCTGTTGGCCAGAAGAGTCACTGCAGGGTATGTGGCGTTAGCGTACAAACGCTCTCTCTGAGGGATCATGAGGGTTTTTAATTGGTCTTGAATATCTTATGATAGTAAAAAAATGTCCATTCATGACTCTTATATATCAGCTTCTGCATGATTTCAGACAGTCACTTGTCGGAATGCACCCACAACACTGATTAATTACTCTGCATGATAGCGCTGCTCGACCAGTAATAACTTATCAATAGTAGTTCTGATAAATGATTTTTTTTTTATGAATTTAAGTATTCACCCTATTTATAACTCCACTGATGCCTTCACATGGCTGCATAAACAGGGTTTAATGAGCTCAATACAAAAACACAAGTGCTCACCCACTTTTCTGATTAAAGGTGCATTGCATGAAAAATAAAGCAGCAAAGCAAACGGGACCAGATTGCAGTTCCTCCCTCCTCTCCCTCTCCCTCTCTCTCTCTCCTTTTTTTTACCTCGCTGCCCTACAATAGACACGTAATTGATACTATTCCTAATGAACCATTATTAATCCGGCGCAGATGGGAACGGATCAGCTTTCCCTTTTGTGTTCGATTACCAATGGTATTATTATGATTTCAGGCAGATTGCAGTTTAAAAGCCGTTAAACCAGCCAATGAGGGGTAATTAATCTGACGGGGTGTTCCTCTAATATCACATATCAATTGTTCTCGCTTCCGTGTCACGGCTTTAATTGAATTATAGAAGATTTATCGAGATAAGGAGGGGTAGTCGTGTGCCTTTCTTTCTCAGTGTTTTGCTAAATAGGACATGAGGTTACCTGTGGCTAACTGAAGAAATAGGAACCTGGATCCACCTGAGAGCCCTGCCTTCATATCCCACCCACCCACACACACCTCGTCTCTAAGGCTCCTTCCACTCTAAGTGATGAAATGTCCTGAAATATCTTCCTCTCTCTCTCTCTCTCTCTCTCTCTCTCTCTCTCTCTCTTTCTCTCTCTCTTTCTCTTTCACTTTCACACTTTCTGTCCCTCCCTTGGCCGGGCTCCTGCATCATGGCCCTGTGGCGGAGGCAGTGGTATAAATTTTACATGGAGCCACATTGGATGGAGCAGGGAGGTTCAGAGGAGGAGTTTTGTGTTTAAGAAAAATGTTTTATAAACCTCTGTAGAAAACAAACAAGTGTTTTACTTTGAAATGCAGTTACTTGAAAAAAGGTGCAGAAGTCCTTCAGTCTTTGTTCTGGAGCTTTTGATCACATCAAATGATCTTCACCTATGACACTAAAGCTGCAGAGCAGGTTAGCTTAGCATACAGATTGGAAGTGGGTGAAACAGCTATTTTAGCTCTCGCTGTCTCTGGGTTAATTAAATCCACCTACCACCGGCTGTTTCCCCACTGTTTCCAGCGCTTATGCTAAGCTAAGCTAACCAGGGGTAGCTCCATACTGAATGAATGTTATTTGCTTCATTTCCAATAAATTAAATAAAGTCCCAAAGGGGCAAACCGTCCCTTTAATTTCAGCTTAATTTGACTATTTCTAATTATTTTCCCGTCCTGGTGTTTGTCAGTGCTCATATCAATATAATTAATAATCAGAAATATCTTTTCAGCCATTGCATCACTCCAGATGAATCGCTTCTATCTGCAGATGATGTTACAGAAGAGAAATAGCAGACATTTCTATGGATGAAAGTGATGTGGGAGAGAGAGGCTGGTCTGAAGAGGCTAGAGGTCAGTTTTGATCTGTTTAAGTGGACGGCGCTGGTCTAACAGCCCGGTGCTCTGTTCTATCCTCTGTGGTGTAACCAGTCAGCCTCTCTCTCCCACTCCGTGTCTCGGTCCCTCTCTGGTGAAGCACTGACTGCTCCTCCGGGGGTCATTAAGTGTGTCTTATTATCTCAACCCCATTATTCCTCCTCCCTTTTGTCCTCTCCAGCGCCGCTGGTCAGATCGTACTGGTTAGATTTACTCCTTGTGATGATGAAAAGCAGTCTGCCATGTACTGGAACTGTCTGAATGGCTTCACTGCATGTTACAGCGGCCGTAACTCAACTATTTTGCAACTGGACTAGAATTTGATATATAAGTAGTAATCTGCAGTTTGTGGTTCAGGCTACTTCCTGAAATAAATAAATTTAGAGGTGAGGGTTGAGACGCACATATACTGTGATGCATCGTCAAATTGTCATACATCATATGAGCACATGATTAAGTGCACATACACGTATACGGGATTAAGCCCATGGCACTGACCTCTCACTCCAGCCAAGCACCCAAAGTTGGGAACCCTGCCACTACACTAATGGTACTGTGCTGTAAAGCTGTGCTATACTTTCAATATTTTCTCAGTTAGTCTTTCCTCTTTTGTAAAAGCAACATTCATTCATTCTCCTGAGTTGAGGCTTTTTCGGCCATCTCTTGAGAGATGGAGCAGTAAGTGCATCTGGGCCTCCTTCTATACGTGAATAAGAGCGTGATGGAAATGCGTAAGGACACACACACAGATGCACTGAAACACAGAACACAGAGCCGTACACTGCAGCCTGGAAGATTTGCAGAGGTGGTTTCTTTGTTGTGTTTAATCATTACCTGTCCATTCGAGCTCCACTTGTAAACAATATGTTAGCGATGGTGGGCGGTGTGATGCATATGTGTATGTGTGTGTGTGTGTGTGTGTGTGTGTGTGTTCATGTACTGGTATAAGCATATTTGTCTGTTCTATTTTTAATGAGCTGATCCCCTTGAAAGCTGCTTGTGCTTCTCCGTCCCATCTCCTTCAGGCTGTGGAGAACTGTGGCCTTATTTTTAAGGCCAAAAAAAAAAAGAAAAAAAAAAAGAGCCAAATGCCACGTTTAGGAACTTCTTTTAGGAAATTAAAAAATGTGAGCAAATTGCTGTAAGAAAACACCCAAAAGTCTATAAATATGAAAAGTAATAGAAATTAAGTAATTAAAAAAAAGAAAACAGCCTAAGTTTGACATAGAAACATAGTGAGTCCCATTAAAATGGTACTATACTGTAGAAAACAATGCCTTCTGGGTAATATTTGCTTGCTTTGCCTATAAAATACGACGGTATACTGTGTCTATAGTGTTGCATGCTGGCACTGTTATTAGAATTAACAGCAGAAGAGTCCAGAGAACACAGAACTTTACTGTATTTCTAGAGGTTTTTGTCTTGAAGCCAGCTCTGGACTTTTTTTTATGACTCTACATGTATGTATTGTATACAACATCACATTAAAATAGTCTAATCAAGGTTGCAGTAAATGCACTGCTGTCATCAATACTGCCATTGAATATTCTCAAAAACACGACATGATTGTGTGGGATTATTCAGATTCAGATTTCCTTTAATGGTCATTCTTACGTAGTGCATAAAAACAAAATTACGTTTCGCATAAGTGCAACATTCAAAACTATAATAATAATAATAATAATAATAATAAATAATATAATAAATAGTAAATGCAATAAATAAAAATAGTCACAGATAAGACATTTGTTATTATTATTAAAATTATTGTAAAATTCTATTGTTAATGTAAAAATAACCTTTTTCTCTGGTGTCCCTGCTGCCACTGCTGTAAATTCAATAAAAATAAATGATATTAAACCTGTAATAAACTGTGAAATACATTTACAGTAAGCAAACTAGAAAAGGAAACAGCAGTCTGCTGCAAAATTAAAGAAAAAGACATTGTAATGCACTTCAGTACATGCTACTATTACAATAATCTACTGTGAAGTAGGTTAACAGCTGTATAATGGGAATTCTGCTGACTCTTTACTGTTCATTTCAATAAAAATCTTTTAAATGTAGGTTAATTCTCAGAAGGATTCACTGGCTCCATTTTCTTCATCTTCTGGAGCCTGACAGTTTTTTTTGTGTGTTGTTGGACCAAATATGCTTGCCTTCATTTCTTTAATGTGCTTAATGTGTGTTTGTTCGTGTGTGTGTGTGTGTGTGTGTGTGTGTGTGTGTGTGTGTGTGTGTGTGTGTGTGTGTGTGTGTGTGTGTGTGTGTGTGTGTGTGTGTGTGTGTCAGTGCTCCGATGGCTTTGGGGTTATCTCGCAGTTTCTCGACACTTGCATTTATTTCAACACGTATAATTTATCATAAGCACATTTGCTTTGCAGATTTTGTTACCTTTTCGATACAGCTCCCATGTTTCCAGGCTTCGTGCTAAGCTAACCTAACCGGCTGCTGCATGTGTCTCCATATTTACACTGCTGGCAAAGCCAATAAGAGTCCCGAAATGTTGAACTCATTCCCGTGCACTGAAACTGTCAGTCTCTGATGTTAGTTCATCTTTTCACTGATGTTAAGCAAATGTTCTCTGTGTTGATTTTCAACAGAACAGCAGATCTGTCCATATGTATGTTGTTTTCGGAGCCCAGCTAACCTCCATCACCTCTTCCGCTCATGCTAAAATCCTCTCGGGATCGTGATTACACACTCCCCTATGCCACGTGCCATCAGCGGTGCATGAAATCCGTTCAGCGGGTCATTATCCCCTGCTGCTGCTAATGATGTTGGTAGTTGGTGTGAAACTACTTATGTGTCTGCTCCTGAGTTAATCAATGCTGGGCAGAGATATAAACCCACATACACTCAGAATAGTGCTGCAATTTGAAATGTGATGTGTTTTTTTTTTCCCCTCTGGGGTGGTTGAGTCATTCTGTACATGTCATTGGGCTGAGTGACTGCTGCAGGTTAGCTACCTTATTAATATGAAGGCATTCAGGAGAAGCATCTTCTCCACCTTCTTTCTCTGCTGCTGCTGGATGAGTCAACCACTTGGGTTCCCCCGCTCTAATGCTGAGGTCTGGGCCTGTGATAAGGGCATTTCCTGAGAGCCAGTCTTTTCTGCGCGCTAGACGTGATCAGGAAGGCATAAAGAGAAAAAACAAATTGGCACCCACTCTGCCTTTTTCTTTCTAACTTGGTCTTTGTCTACTCTAGTATTCCTCCCAAACGCTTCCTGCTTTTCCGTCTTCCAAGTTCCTCAGTTTTGAAATCGTCCTACTCCCCATACCGCCTCCCCTTCCTCTCCTTTTCAACGGTCTGAGTTCCTCTCAAATGTCAGCATGGCACGAGTGGGTGGCAGGCAGCGGCATCCAAAAACGAGCCCCATCTTTGGTTTTGCTGCAGTGCGAGGATCGACTAAAGGAAGGCGAAGCAGGCCAGAGAATGAGAGAGAGAGGGCTTGTTGTGTGCTGGCAGCTCGACAGCGGACACCTGATGTGGTGTGAGATGCATCGCTCACAGCCATCCTCTCTGACTTTTATGTTAGAGATTGTTTCAATCCTGGGAGAAGGGGATTGAATGGGCAGAGCTGATGCTGCAGCACTCAAACACACACACACACACACACACATACACACACACACACACACACACACACACACACACACACAAACGTATACAAACACTCATGCACAAGACGTATAAATGCATGTAAACTCACACCTTGCTGCACGCAGACAAACCGACAGCATCATACCTGCACACACTCACCAAATCTTACACACACACACACACACACACACACACACACACACATCCAGAGCCGGAGTGCTATGACTCAGAGGGGAGCAGCTGGAGTGGAGGCTCCAGTGACAGTGGTGAGCTGTCACCATCTGGAGGAGTCCGTGTCTCCCTATACCTCCTCCTCAGCCAGCAGCATAATTCACCTCCCAGCAATTGGGTGTCAGAGAATCAACATGTTTTTTTTAATGTAATCTCTATTTTTCTTTTTTTTTATTATGTATATACAGTATCTACAGATACACAACACCCCCAAATGTGACGCTTCCCCTCGTCTGCACCCTGCTGCAGCCACATTCGCAGTCCGTCGTCGTTTCCTGTCCGAGTGCACAGTCCAGCGCTCGCATCAGAGGAGCTTTGATCAAGCTCACGCCGTTTGTCTGTGTGTTGACGGCAGCACCTGCCACAGGGAGACACAGGGGATTGAAAGGATATTTTTTGGAAAAGACGCTCCGCTGTATCGGCCTTGTTAAAATCTCTCCATGCAGACGGGGTGGATGTGTCGGTTCATGTCTTTTGTGTTTTGACATATTAGGAGATGAAGCCTTACAAAAGTCTCAGAGAGATGTTTTTGTACTGATGAGTCTAACGTCTGCTTGTCACAAAGGCCTTCCATCAACTACCGATAGTATGAGGCAGGTTTGTGTCCTTTTAAAGAGGCCTGGAAAAAAATGTTTTCTCAGTCAGCGATGGGATTCTACATGAAAGCAAAAGCTTCGGCTAAATTTAGAACACTTTCAGTCATTTCACATGAAAAGCTTTTGTATTTATTTTTTCCCACTGTGGTCTTTTCGCTGGTTTGAAGTGACCGTGGCTCAGAGGGAGAATCAGAAACACTGAAATCTAAACGTGGTGATGATTATCGGGCTGTTTGTTACCGGACCACAGTCACAATCTGATCAAACCACAACCAGACAGTCGTTAAGAAGAGTTTTGAACTCAGTAAATCAATGTTTTTGTCAAACTTTGATTGTACCGTCACCTCACAGCAAGGCAGTTTGGGGTTTGAACCCACTGATGTGTGGAGTTTGGTGCTGGTTAACTGGTTACTCTCTTGCCTTTAGGTGTGAGTGTAAAGGGTTGTGTCTTCTCATTTCCCCCATAATATAACATGGGCCACCCCCAACAACCGCAGGAAGGATGAGTGGTTATTGATTATACACGGAAATACCACAAAAGTGCAAACTGTGGAATACATCCCGCCTCGCCCTTGATAGATTTGTCCTCGTGTGATTGTTGAACTTTGCTGCAAGACACAAAGAACCTCTTGCTCTTTAAGTCTGAAGCACTGGGACCAAAACCTGACATTTACCACTGATGTCTGAGATGATTTCATTTTCATTTCCAATGTATCTTTGCAGGAAGCAGGCATTGTGAGAAAAATATATGTCAAACAAACAAACAAAAATCCCTCTGAAATTAGCCTTAAAGCTACATCAGGAGGGGGATTTTAACCTTTTAAGAGCTGCTAACCTTCAAAATGGTCTTTTACTCTGAATTTAGGGCTGTTTTGGCTTTTCTGTAGAGAACTTTGTCATTAAAATGACTCTCGTTGCAAAACATATCGACTTTGCCCTTCGAACAGGGTCCCTGGTTGTACCATATAGGTACTAATAGTTGCCAACTTTTGTGTTTCCTTTGTTTGGCAGGATCAACACAGGTAGAGCTCTCAATAACTCTACAGGTCAGACTTAGCTGGCCTCCTGCGTGAAACTAACACACACGACGGCTCCCCTGGTCGACCCCTATAAACACATGAGAGGGAAGGAACACAGACAAACCATGAAAAAGATATACATTGGCAAAACCGCCTTAAAAGTCCCGCGAAATGGCGGCAAACACCCGAAAAAGAGGTAAGAGTAAAAAAAAAATCACAGACGCCATTTTTCCATCCGTCCTCGTTTTTATCTGTTTGTCCGTTCATCCGCCCACGAGGTGTCTCCTCTCACCACCCAGTGGTGCTAAAGAAGCCCCATCCCGCCTCTCCGGGCCAAGAAGTCATGCTGCTTCGTCATTTCATCTCACCAGAATGAAAGCACTCATTATGTCTGACTCAGCTCCTGATGGCCGAGGAGGTCACTAATGGGGGGGGGACTCATCCTATATCAGACACCTGTATCCCCCTGTAAATGCCTGGCGTTCAAAGAGAAACAGGAGGTGGGGGGCTGCTGGGTAATGCTGCACAACCAGTCAGCTGAGACATTCATGGAAACACTCTGTAGGCAGGTATTATTTTACCTTTACTTTGGTGTACAGTAGTTGCTGCAGCTTTCTATGTGAATCACTTCAATCATCTCAAAACAGCTTTCTTATTTAGCTTATTTAGCTTATTTGTTTCATGCATACAAACATTTCTTGGTGCAAAGCTGTGAGAGAGTCAAACGCTCAATTAGTTGATTAGTAAACAACTTAAAGGACAGACCCTCTCCAAGTGTAGAAGCACAAAATTTCAAAAGCGCACAAGTGCAAGGCAAATGAGATTCACGCCTGTCTTAGTAAAAAAAAAAAATAGCTAGTTAAATTCTAAAATGTGGGAATTTAGGATTTCTTTTAAAAACATTTAAAGAGCAGGCCGTCCAGATATCCATAAGTGAGGTGTTTTCAATCTTTTGGCCGTAATTGACAAAAGCTGCGTCCCACTTTCTTGCAGTTCATCTGTGAATCAATTCAGTGACACCTTATTTGTATTATTTGTGACTTCCTGCAGTTAATAGGCATGACGTGAAGACATGAAGCAGAGTAAAATTCTGACAGAATTACAGAGAAATGACGAGAACATTCAAAAGAACCGTTCCCTCACTTTTATTTCTTCCTCAGCCTCCTCCCCCCCGGCATCTATGATCTTGTGGAGGGAGAGGAAAAAGAGGCAAAGAGAGCAAGTGAACAGAGCGACGTGGCCCCATCTCCATCCCTGCTATCTGTTATTTGGCTGCAGATAGAGTCATTACCCTCCTTCCTCCATCTGTCCGTCAATGCAGGGTCCATTAGGCCCAGCCGTGCACGCTCAGATCCATCACGGCAGCAGACATTTCCTCTTTTCCCTCTCATACTTGCCCTTTTATTAGATTGAAGCCCAGGTAATGCGCATACTCTGATAATGGGCATCATTGTGCTGTCTCGCTGAATTACGTGTGGAGGGTATCGCTGTTCCGTAAATCTGAGCCTTCACAGTCTATTCAAATGATATATTAGAGTTCATTGGCTCTCATTTCATCACACATTACAGGCACTCTTTTTTTTCAGCGGGACCAATCTCACTGATGATTGGGTTCCTGTGATGTGCTGCAGAGCTTTAATGCTGAAAAAGATGCTCAGTGATCTAATGATGTAAAAAGCTCTGTATCCTTGCTTACCCCTCCCCGGATTCTTAATTAGAGATCTGTGTTTCGGCTCCATGTTTTCTTCATACAAAGCACTTTCTCACAACTTTTCTGCTTTTATCACCCTTTCATGATGCTCTCATCACTGTTGCATGGCCGTTCAGGGGTGCATTAAAAAGATATGTAGACCCTTATAAGTCCATTGAGATGTGCATATAACCAAGTTAAGCTCGTTTGCTCTATCATATGCCCTGAGCGCAATCATTTGCTGTGTGTCTGTGTGTGTCTGTGTGTGTGTGTGTGTGCACAGCTCATTGCTGGAGCAGAAGGAGGACTTAAGGAAGAGGCTTTCCTACACAACACACAAGTTGGAGCTGCTGCAGAGCGAGTTTGACTCCACGCGGCAGTACCTGGAGACGGAGCTGCGGCGAGCGCAGGAGGAGCTGGACAAGTTTACTGATAAACTGCGCAGGTAGGCCGACATAGTGGTGGAAGAAGTGCTCACATCCCTAAATGAAGTTACCAATACAACAACACCCCATCAAAAAAAGTCTTGCATTTAGCAGATAACTAATCCCAACCAGAGGATTTAGCAAGTCAAAATCAAAATGAATGCAGCAGAAATATAGATATCATCTTTTTTTATCAGCACTACCCAAAAGACACCAGTGTACTCAGAGATTTTGGTGTATTGTGCTGCTACTGATGTGCCTACGAGCTTTATAGCATGAAGCAGAGATGAGGAGCGGGCCACAGAGGTCTGGTAAGCTCACATGTTTGATCTCTAACCTCACACCTACACGTCTTTTTCATTTTCAAGCTTGCAGTCTTCAGAATCAACCGACGCCGACTCAAGCCGCATCGCTTGAGGCGATTTAGCAGATTTCATCAGCTCCCACCGAGGGTTTTATACAACATTTGCAGTAGGCTCCAATACCTGAAAACAGACTTTGATTTGTAGAATCGGTGGAGTTGGCGAAAGTGCAGATATTAGAAACAAAAGTAGAAATACTCATCCTGCACAAAAATGGCCCCAGTGGGTGTTATTTTATCAGTTGTTGTTGTTTTGAGATTATTAGTAAGGATGCATTAATGTGTAAGAATCATTTTACTGCTGTGGGATTAGATTTAAATATACTGGGCGTTTATAATTCCCTCGAAGCACAGGCAGACATTTATTTCATTTTACATCAGTTTGATGGCAAAATTGATTCAGTGGGGTCAGACGTTTAAGCTATAAATTCTTATTTTTCTCTGATACAAAGTCCTGCACTGAACTTTCAAACTTCAGTGTTTACCCATGGGTGTCTGAAGTTAGCCGGTCTTGTATTCTGGTCCAGTGAGCAGCGGCTTTAAAGTTGAGGAGAGATGTAAAGCACTCTGGAGGTTTTAAAAGACCTTTATAGCCCAAATAAAAAGAACACTATCGAATTCCTGAACCGACTTTTTCTATGAGATGTAATGAAACACAAGGCACAATGATAAACTGCATCAGGCTGATACTGTATCGATTCTCAAAAACACTGTAAACCCCCGACAGCTAGGTAGCAGTGTTGTGATCAGTCTTCAGCCGCTTCATTCCTCAAACCCAGTAGAAGAAGAAGTAAGCAGGAAGAACACCGGTCTATAATATAATATATGCTTACAGTATCCCAACATATTGAATCATAACCCCTGTGTTGTGATACATATCATCTCATCAGATACTTGCAACATGCAAAAAAAAAAGGGAGAGACATATTTTGTCCCTATTTTTTCTTACAATGACAAACAAGCTATGAAATTATTCCCTATAAATTAATTAATTATAAAGAGAAGGCAAGAAAAGGCAGCCCAGTTCCCCTATTATGTCATTGCACCTCATAAGAAATAGTCCCATGATAGTTCGACGCCCATAATTTGACTCCTTAATCATGAAAACCTACCCCTGGAATTTGGAATCACATTGGTATCATTATTAATTTGATAGTTATTCAAGAAAAGGATATTTTGCCATTTTCTAATCTTATTCTCTGGTTTTAGGCTTTATTACATGGAACAAACGTGTTGTGTGTCGTGGTTGCTGAATAGAAAAAGCCTGACTGTAATCTAGATGTTGCTTGAATCAGAGCCAAACCTGGCCAATCGAGCCTAGTCATTTTCACTCCAGTGAGGAATGAAAATGACTTACAGGTGCTGTAAACTGCAGCCACGGCCTGCGCTTTGGCTGCAGACTTCCAAACTGCTGAGTCTGCCGATATGCTTATTTCCAGTTTGGAGAGGTCTCCGGTTGCCGTTATATACTGCCTGTTAACATACAAACTATTATCTGGAAGTGAGCAGTGTTCTTCATTGTGTCGTTTAGAATACAAAGCAGCTACTCAGCTCTGCAGAGGATCAACCAAGATCTGGAGGAGAAGATCCACAGAGATGTGAGTGTTTAAGCCTGTGTGTGTGTGTGTGTGTGTGTGTGTGTGTGTGTGTGTGTGTGTGTGTGTGTGTGTGTGTGTGTGTGTGTGTGTGTGTGTGTGTGTTCGTGCTGCATCCAGTTATATGAAACCACAAGTCACAGGGTTTAGATGGGGTGCCACTGACGTTAATTATGGCTTATTACAATTGGCTGTCCTCCTTCCAGTGGCAGACTGATAGTAAAGCTATTGTTCCTCAGTGAACTGCACCTCACTTCATTTGTCACACGTTGCCTTCGCTGGTCGAAAGATACAATTAACTGGCCTGGCTGGGAACACTGTGTGACAATCAAGTGTCTCTGGTGTTGAATAGACAGTTAATAATAAACAGGCCTAAAATCACATATAACAAGTTCTCAGACTTAAGGCCATCTATTGTACATACATTTCACAAAAACAGTAACTGGCCCCCAGACCTTCTTATATAGGTCACTTTTTCTCAGGGAAACGTTTTTAGCATTTGCCTCATCCAATATGTAAGACTTGAAGTTTTTTTCCCCAGAGCATCACAATAGATTTGTTGGCATGCAGGAGACACATATCTATCATTATTTGTTCACTTTTGGCAAAAAAAAAGAAAAAAAAAGAAGAGCAACATTTTTTTTGAAGGCATCCTCATCAGCCATTATCGATTAATCTCACATATTCCCTCCTCAAGAGGAGAGAGAGGTGCTGAGTAAGCAATCGTAAAAGCCTCTTAGCTCCAGAGGTGCCACAAAAGCATCCGACGCCGCGGCCTTGCTCAGCTGTAGAGAATGTAATCACAAGACAGATAAACACTGATAGAATCTGCACCAGAGGAAAAGGTCTGAAACTTTTAAAAAACTTAATTAAACCGCAAAGGCCACATTAAAAAAAAAAAAGCAGCTGCCCTATTAATGGTAACCTTTGTAAGCCTGCGAGCATTGAATTAAAGTGTCAAACAAAATGCTAAATTGTCTTCCACACATGTGCTGCATGAAGATAAACTTGAGCCATCCAGAAGTGCTGAGTTTGCTGATGTCACCGTTTCTTTGTAACCCATAGCAACCAAAGAAATCTGCTGCAGAATCTCTTGCTGCCACTTAAACACCGTCATTATGTCAAGTTGTTAAGTGTATTTTTACTGTATCCATTCAGCATTTATATTTAAAGCCTGGATCTCATACAAAACCTCTTGAAGAGAACATTTCCTGTTTATATGATACATACTTTTTTATATCAGGGAACGGAAAACCTGTTGAAATCTGCTGCAAAAAAGCCTCCTGTCAGCGAGGTATTGGTGATTTATTTAGTCAATTAGTTTATCGTTTAAACTGTTTCATTTTTTGTTTGATTGCACAAATATGTGTTGGTGAATCATGTTTCATTTGGACAAAAAAACATTTATTCAATGACAAAATATTACCACCAAAGCATGCTTTTATGAGTGTTGATTGGACTGAAAACGTTGCAAATCTACCATAAAATCAAAGAGATTAAAAATCCAGTCTTGTTTCTATGCTGGTGATTCCTAAAGCTGCTCTTTGGTTGTCAGTCTCAGCACCATGACGACGAGAAGCGAGCGCTGAGCAGAGAGATCATCGTTCTCAACAACCATCTGATGGAGGCCAAACTCACCATCGAGAAGCTGCAAGAAGACAATGTAAGAATCCCTTTACTTTTTCATCTCTAGAGAATAAAGTTGGATTTGTCCCGATAGTTAGAAACATCTTATCTTTATTTGTATCTCATCATGGCATACCTGTCTATTTTAGAGAGACCTCAGTAGAACGCATTACTGTACCTCCACCAAGGCCAAACAGTCCGCCTTATATTACTAAAGGAAGTAATATAAATGAATGGAGCTGCCCCTTTTTTCTGGCTCCACTCAAAAATGTAATGGTTTCTTCTTTGGCACATGCTCCACCCTTCCAGCCAGTTTCATGGTAATCAGACAAACCAACAAACAAAATGCAAAAACAAAGCCTTAATAATGATAAAAATAATGCAAAAAAACATTTGCGAAGGTAAAAATAGGAATTATCTTATCATTACCAATTTGCTGCAAACATGAACATTTACAGACAAAAAGCAGTGAAAACATAATGTCTGTAACTGATTTTCAGTTCCAAAGCAAAACAGTGAAATGAAGTAAGTTTTGGGGTTTTGAAGTAAAGTGAGCCCTAATCAGAGTCGACGATGAAAACTCTCACCAGCCCTAGTGAATATTTATCCCTAAGTGTTGTGTCTTCTCTTCCACTGGTGGTCATGTTGTGGCTCCATAGGACATGTACAGGAAGGACTGTAACCTGGCTGCTCAGCTCCTCCAGTGCAACAAATCTCTTTACAGGACCCAGCTCTCCGAGGTGAGTTTAACACGTCTTGATATGAAGCTCACATTGATTTCTTTCGTTGACTTTAGTGAAACTCAACTTTAAAAAAAAAAAATTCTTTCAAATTCTATAAACTTTATTGAGATTCAAAGCACATCAAATCTATTCCTGAGACCTCAACACTTAAGAAAACATGCAAATAGACAAAAAACAAGCAAAAATATAAAAAAAAATACATATTTCCAAATAGAGTAACACAACCAAACACAGAAATGCTGCAAGTAGCACATACTGTAGATATCGGAAACCGTTTCCAGGGGACACTAAAACGTGATGCACACACCTGTTGTTGCCATGAGGCCTTTTCCAAACTGGACTTTCCCCCACTCACTCTCAGTCTGTCATGTTGTCACACTCCCAGCTGAATGAATCACCCTCAGCTGAGGTGTGGGGCAGCAGCTTTGGGGTGAACTTCCCTCCCTCTCTCCGGCAGAAACAGGAACTACTGTGGTTTCATATCTTTTAGGAAGCGCATGTCGTTTATTGCAACCACCTTCTTGTTTCTCACGTTGATGCTTATAATCTGCTTGGTTTCAACATCAGTCCCTGTAGGTGTAAAACACTTTACAACACAATGAACATGTACAGCCACACAGTTTTCTAGACTAGAAAAGGGTGTGTTGGATCTTAAATACGATGTGACCTTTAAGCTGTTAATATTTATGTCACACTATTAAATGTTTATCTCATTTTGAGCAGTTTATATTGTACAGTTAGTTGCACAGAATTTGCATCACACATTTCACATGGTCAATATGTCAGCATCGCTGTAGAGTCGCTGTGGGAGCGTCTTATATCCCACTTCCAATCGAGGCTAATTGGTTTTGGATGACACCTTAATGTGGTGGAGGATGTGAAAATGGAGTGGAAGCCAGGAGGGAGGGTTTGTAGGGTGATTTGGGAGAGGCCCATGGTTTAAGCAGTGCATTTATTTGCTCTGGGATGGCCTCCTTTACTGAGTCGGGGGCCGTTTAGGTGCTACAAAAAGGATGTGTTGTGTTTTATTGCTCAGTATCAACATGTTGATAACTGTTTGAACTTTGAAGCTTTTTATTACAAAGCCATATTGTCCCAGACTTGTTGGTGCACCATGTATGGAACCCTAAAACCACGCAAATATTGCTTCACCAAACTTGTTATCAGGGTTAATCCTAATAAATCAACTAAATAACCAAATTTAAGTTGCTCTATGTGTAGAGGTACAACTTAATAACTTATTACAAATTACATCTTCACAAAAACAATGATATTCAATACATGATTCATTAAAATGTATATGTAAACACAAAGCAAACATTTTCTCCCGTCCGCCAGGCAACAAGTCAAGCAGCAACATTTTTCCTGGGTTTCTGATTGGTTGTTCCCACTTGAGGCGACGTTCACTAAAATTTTCCTAGACGGGAACTAATTTTTCAGATTATTCTGACGCCACAAGAATGCAGTTAAATTAATTGGGTGGAAAAATTAGTCCCTGAAATGTTTCCTTTGCCGTCTGTGCTTCTTGCAGCATTTTTTTTTGTATTTGGCTGTGTTTCTGTCTGTGTTTGCTTGTGTTTCTGTATTTTGTTGTGTTTTTCTCACTTTGCCGCTTTTATTTATTTAGTGCTGAAATTGGTGAAGATGTTGTTGTCCTTAAGATGCCCCTAATTTGCTATTTGTAGTCATTTTCATTTTTCTGTGTCGAGTTCTCGCAGCACAAATCCTGCAAAGTTTCACAGTAGAAAGCATTTAACTCCAGAAAGGTCAAGGTAATCTTTTTGCCCTGAACTTTGATGTAAACCACAGAATCATCATATATTAGACACTTTTTCAATGCAGCCAAGAAAAAGGGAGAGACTTGTGAAATAGCTGTGATTTGTGGGGAAGAGCAGTTGTGATGTGAGGCAGCACTGAGATGAATTTTCAGATAAGATCATAAGATAAGTAGGACAAAAAAATGTTGCTGTCTCGACTATAACTGAAGGTCATCTTGCCCTTTTTAAGACAGAGGAGATGAAAGAGAAGACGTGGAGGAGCAGGGCCTGCTGTAGGTCACAGCAGGGATTAATGCTGTTTTCGGGTTAAATAACCTTTACCTGAGAGAAGTGAAAGGGCTCAAAAAGCTGGCAGCTAATATGACAAAGCTTAACATGCTTCCTGCAAAAAGATCCGATCATAAAATCATTCAATTTATAAACAAGCTATGATTTCAAGGCCATGAATTCATGGTATTCATGTATAAATTATCTGCATTTGATCATATATTTCATTATATTTGCCATTCAAGTGTGAAAAATCAAAATGTTTTTGCTTGTTTGTATTTACCTTTAACCATTGAAATTATCATTACATTTACTTATTATTGTGATGTAATTTTTTTAATTTTCAAATATTCTCAATGAGCTGTGAAAACAGATTTAAATCATTGTGTCAATGCTCATTTCATTTTGTAACACAGACAATAACCATGAACATATACAAGAGTAGGACAAAATGAAGAAGAATGGGGAAAAAATGAAAGAATGAAGGAGAAAAATAAATACATAAAAACAAATGAATAGAAAAGGCTCAGGTAGGACAATCTACTATGTTACAATCAATCAGCACCTTTTATGCATAAGGTATATTACGACGGGTTGCCAGATCTTATCAAACAGTGAGAGTCTATCTCTGTGATGTGATTTAAAAAAAAAAAAAATAATAGCACACTTTTTAAGGTTTTACGGTTGCATAACATTTAGGTTTTACATTGAATGCATAAGATGCTGCTTTATGCATTTATTTTCCAGAATGCCGACATAAACTGCTTTGTGCTTTCATTCTCATCAACTGGAATTACGTGTGAGTTTGGATATGAAAAGCAACAACAGTACGAATGGTGTTTCCACCCATCAGTGAGGCAGGGGTCGGACGTCTCTCCCCTCCTGTCACTCAACATGCACCTAAGCCAGAGTGTAATTACACTGAACTGGGTTTAGTAATCATGTACTTGTTTTACAATGATTAAACATGAAGCCCTGTGGAAACTACTTCAAGGCAAACTGTGCACAAACGTGAGAGACAGCGAGCTAAAACTACACTTCGTGGCAAAATGTAAACGGAGATCTCAGCGCAGCCTCATCTCCTGCTGTTGCTTGTGAAATGAGATGCATGTGGGTATTGATGAGTGTTTTAACACCAGGACCAGCTTTGTGCCACTTTCCGCTGCATCAGCCCTGGGCTTTGTGCCTCACCCATGTGACAAGGGTAGATTTTCAAGCTGGCAAGTGTCCGCAAGGTTAAATATATACCTCTTCATGTTTTGCTTCTATGGCTGAATGGAAATATCAATGCAAACTGCACTTGGTTGCATAAGGCTCGTAAAATATCCCCTACACATATACAGTGCACACATAGTCGCTGACCACAGCACAGGATCTGTTAAAGGGTGAAAAACTGTTCTGCAGGCATTCTGCCAAACATAATGGGGGTCAGGGGTTACACATGCTCCCGCTGTATGTCCGCCGATTTGCTGGTCCTGTGGGTGGGAGCTAATCGAAAACATATCGATGAATGGCACTGCAGCACTTTTGTTGATGTGCACTGGATCAACAGCGCCTGCTGAAGTGCCTCAGTTGTTTATTTAGCTGAAAAACAAGCAGAAAGAGGGCATGAAATTAATCGGCTCTAATAACGAATTGACACAGAAAAACTCATTTTGACCTTGTTCAAAAGAAGCACGAATATAAAATGTGTGGACAGTAATTAATGGACATTTAAGTTTGGTTCAAAGCTGTTATGACAGAATGTCTATGCATGTTCTTTGGGCGTTTGTCTTTTCTCTATCTACATTGTTATAATTAGCTTGCCTCTCATTGCCAATTAGGAACAACTGACTAGGTTCCTATTGATGATGTGCTGGCTTAATGCTTGTTGCTATGGAGAGGCACAGATATAGATAGAGGCTTTTCCCCCCCTTTCTTTTCCTCAGTTCATCTTTTATTGTTTTTCTATTTTGTTAAGGCTCTTGTCACTAAAAAAAAAAAGACACCTGATTTATTTCTGCATTTATTTAGCCTCATGTCAGTCTTCATCCTCCATACCTGACCGCTTTTGTGAGACACCTGCACCGACGGCTGATTTGGACAGAGCTGACACTTTACGTCCCATTCCTCACAATGTGACTGTTGCTACAACTCATGTCTACATAGCAACCAATCGGAATATGACATGAAATCACAGGGAGCACACTGGCCGATGTGACATTTCAGTGGCGCCATTTACAAATAAAGTTTAACATGATGAATGATTAACCCAGTACAATAATTACATTAATAAAAATCAGCAAGTAGGTGACTAAAGGAGTTCTTTGTGCGACGGTGTCCCCTGCTCTAGAAACTAATTACACTGAATATAGTAAGATACTAATACTACTACTACTACTGTATTCTATGAGGTATTCAAAGTAAATGCAAAAAACTCCTCAAAATATCATCAGCATAGCACATGATCAGCTCATATGTTGGTACAGCATCACTTATTTTCCTGCCATTCCCTTTCCACTTTTAGCTGCCTGCTGATTTGCAGGAGCGACTGACCATGCACATGGAGGAGTCTCCTCTCTGTCACACATACCCTGAAGTGCTTGAGAAACCAGAGGAGGCTTGCAGCAGCAGCCAGGCTTCCCGTTCCCCCAGCCCCCAAACCCAGGACCACACTTTCATCTTGGAGCGCTTGGGACCAGGAGAGCGGCTGGGGCTCCGTGCAGCCTATAAATCCGACCTGTACAGTAGCGACACGGCCCTGTACTGCCCTGATGATCGGCAGCGTGAGCGGAGGCCCAGCATGGACCTCCACGGTCAGAGGAAGCTGCTTTACGGGCCCCAAAACTCCACCGACAGCAACCAAGAGGAGGGTTCGGTGGGGTTGAGGGCTGGCTTCTCCCAGGAGCACTTTGCTAATTTCCCTGCCACGCTGGGTGCAGGTTCCAGCTCCTATTCCAGCTTCAGTGGAGGGGGGTCTGAAGACAAAGGTAACGACCCACCCAGCAGTGCAGCTTCCTCCCCACGCCACCATTCCCTCTACATGGACTGGAGAGATGCAGGGGACTATGAGAGAAAGAGTGACTCATCCTGGGAGAGGGACAGTCCAAGAGGCTTTGCCAACGCTCATCCCTTCCAGCAGACAGAGCTGAGCCACCACCAGAATGGCAGCTCACCTGTCTACAGCCGCACTATGTCCTCCTGTTTCAGTGAGCCTTACGAGCCTCTCCCTCCCTCTTCATCCCCGAGCGTCGCCTATGGAGACAGTCGTCGAGGCAGCACACTAGCCCCCGAGGAGGAGGAGCTGATTGGACGATGGAGACAACTTAGTGTGGAGGACTTAACTGCCCACACCTACCGCAGCCCAGGCCGGGCTTCACCTTACAGCTTCTCAGAGCAGCACTTCTCTGTCCGGCCTGCCAAGATCAGACTAGGGCCGCTTTACAGCAGCTTCCAAGAGGGGGCTGACTATTACCATCACGGTGAGGGTGTCGTGGACCCAGTGTGGGTAGCTGCCAGCCCAAGCCCCGAATGCAGCCCAGGGCTGCGGCAAGCTCACAGCCAAGCCCACCTGTACCGAGCCGAGGACAACCAGGGGTCGGAGCACAGCCTCTACCACTCAGGGACCTCCAAAGACAGGGAGGGTAATGTGGCAGCTGGTGGCCAGAGTACGGATTATGTAGACCCCAGCCCCAACAGCTCCACCGAGTCTCTGAACCAGAGAACGCTAGAGATGGCGGCAGAGCTGCAGCACTACCAAGTGGAAATGCACAGCTTACCTGCAGAGGTGAGCCAGTCGCCACCGCCGGTTCCACCCCCTCCTCCTCCGTACAACCAAAAATTTGGCTCCCTGGGACTCTCTAGGAAGGACAGTCTGACCAAGGCCCAGCTTTACGGAACGCTTCTCAACTGAGGGACTTTCTAATCAGGTTTAACCTTTGACAGGATGCTAGATGCAAGGCCCTGCAATGTCCAGGTACACCTGCTGTTAGCCAGATCACTTTGGAAATGGTTTGAACAGAAGGTAGGAGCCAAATACTTCAGTCTCATGAACATATAACTATTGGTGATTATTTTAAAGCTTTGACTGTATGACAGTGGATAGCAACAGTTTACACTATAAATGTCCTGAGCCAGTAAGTCGTGTTGAAAGAGTTGGATGTGGGGCAATCAGAGGAGAGGAGCTCAAGCGGCCTGACATTTTGTCAGAATGGGTATGTATTTAAATTACAAATGTATAAATATATACTTATAACTAAAAATTTGAGTGATATATTTTGTATGTAGCTGTTAGCAAGAAATCCAAAACAATCAAAAATATAAAGCAAAATCTTCTTGATAAACTTCGAACTTGTACATAAATGAAAGATTGCCAATCCTTTATTCAAGAGGTATTTTAATTGAGAATCGATGCCTATATAGACTGATTTGTTTTAGTCATTATTTTTAATTGACTTACAAAATGCTGGCCTTGTGAGGATTTGAATGTACAACAAAAACAAAGGAATCATTTAAATGAACGATACATTTTGCTTTGCTTCTGTTGATTGAATTTGACATTATCGCTGGGTGTGTTATATTGTCATTGATGGAACGTTTTGACAGTCGGTATTAGTTTATTTTTGCTCTTCTATATCCCACAGAGAGGTTCTCCTGACCCCTTTCTACCTCAGATTTGGATGCCCACACCCCATTAAGCCACTGTAACCCTGTTTCTTCGACAGCAATGCATGTTTATATATTTTGGTTGTTTTGTTTGCCTAATAAAGCACAAATTATACAACTGAGCTCAAAGCCTTCCTTTTAATGTGGGATCTGAAATGTGAATGCAGACATGTTTTAACATCACTCTACTTTAAAGTATGGTAGCATCCGATCAGTTGTTGTGTTGTGCTGATCAGCAGTCTAGTGATTGAACTGTGAGGAAGACCCTTCATTAGTCAAACTCCCATAGCTGCAGCCATGTGGTGTGTGCATGCTGAGTCACTACAAAGTCCCGCTTTATCACTGTTGTGTATTAAAAATAGGACAGTAGTAAAAGATTTTTGCCAAGACGCCATTCAGAAAAGTTCTTGTATTTATTCTTAAGCATCTGAGTTTTCATATTGTAATATTTTTTATTGAGTTTTCACATTTTTCCCCAATTTGAGAAAACCCTTTCTCTCTTTTAAAATTGTTTGTACTTCTATTGGTAGGGTGGGTTTTGTGATCATTCTCAACATGCGAGGTTTGAGTGATTTTTTTTTTGAGTAGCGCCGAGTCTGAAAATAAGAAATAGCCACGATGCATTTGTCCAGCTGATCACACATGACCTCTCCCTTTTTGGTGTTTTTTTGTTACTGATTAAATTAAAAAATAATTGATAAAAACTTAATAAAATACTAATTTGAAAAAAGCTCTACAGTGATAGTAATTATTGCTGCATCTCCTTTCACTACTTCCTGTCCAGGTGTGAGGAGATTTACAAGAGACTGAAACGCTCCACAGGAGGGAGCCACACATCTCACTTATCTGCATTTTCATCCATCTCCACCCGACACAGCAGAAAGCCTTTACACTTCAAACATGCCAACGGAGGCGAACTAGATTAACGGCCACCTTCCACCTTATTCAGCTTCTTCTTTCACACTTCAGAATACATCCGCTATAGAACATGCTTTTCAAACCGGCCTGAGCACAGCAGAAGCAAATGTGACCTCACAATGGAGGAAAAAGTGGCAAGTCAGCTTGACTTTGTCGAACACAATGAGGAGACGACTCTTTTTGTCTGATCCTGAGGCGTTGTGTGAATCTCGGTCAGGTCACTGGGATGATGAAATACTGTACAGAGAGAAAGGTGCTGTCTAGGTTTTGTATTCATAAACCTAAACTTGCCAAGCCTGCTGGATAGAGAAAATAAGTTTTCGCGATCATTTCAAAGTCTTTCTTTATTGAGAAGTTGTTGTTACAACAGCTTTGATGAGAAAATATACAAATACCAAGTGTGCATGTTTCACCACCTTCCACAGTCTTTGTAGGAACACTCACTAGCATGTATGTAGCGACGAGGTTTGAAGCATCACTTTCACATGTTTTTAATTCAAATTCTACCTCAAGTCACTGCAATGCATTATATATTAATATACACACTTCTTTGGCACAATATGTCATTCAATTAATAATTATAATTACATCCCCAATGTGGAAATTGGTCTCTTCATGTTCCATCTCTTGGAGAACAGAGTCTGTGTGGCTGTTACAGATTAAGTATCTTAATCCATGAACACATGCGTCCTGCCAGTGCTGTCCACAGAACAGGGCTCAGTTGGCGAGCCCAACCATCCTCCAGCTCATGTCCCAAAGTTTCTTGGCTGCCTCATCATCTGTAGCTTTGGCCATCAGCTCCTCTTCTTCACAGTTGGCGAAGCACTTCCCCGACACTCCCTCCACTTCAGGGGAGCAGGCTAGATAGAGAGGAGTCTGGGCCCCTTCCAGGGGGCTCTTGAAAAAGAGAAACGAGGTGAGGTAGAACAGCGGCTTTACCAAGAGAGGGATTTTAACATGCCTGCCTAGTCTGGTCCTCACGATGCCCGGGGTGAGAGCATTGACTGTGACCGCCGTGCCCTCCAGCCGGCGAGCCAGCTCAAGCGTGAACAGCAGGTTGGCCAACTTGCTCTGACTGTAGCAGAAAGCCTTATTGTAGTTATTTTCACTATTCAGGTCGTCAAAGTTGATGTGGCCGTACTTGTAAAGCTTAGAGGAAACTACGACGATGCGGCTGGGAGCCGACGTCTTCAGGAGGTCCAGCAAGAGGTGAGTGAGGAGGAAGTGACCCAGGTGATTCACACCCAGCTGCATCTCAAAACCATCCTCTGTCTTTGCGTAGGGGCACTGGTAGATGCCCGCATTGTTGATGAGCACGTCAATCTTGGATTCCTCCTGAAGGGCGAGAAAAATTTCATTCGTTTTAAGTCTACATAATTTAAATATAAGTCAAATCAAAGGCTCGGTAAAACACTATGGAATAAAAATGACAGGAATGTTTTATAATATTTTTCTTTGTTAAATATAAATCTATTTTAAGTATTGTGCATAAATATAAGTAATGAAAGAGGTTTCAGTCATTATAAAATGCTTTCTATGTACCTTTCCTTTAAGGCCTCTATCCTTTAATACAAAACTCTGGGCCTGTAGGGAGCATCCTGAGACATCCAGTGGTAATGGGAGGTAAATGGTGACACATGACATTTAAAAGCCAAGCTAGCATTACGATGAGGAAAATATTATTTTTTAGAAACATAACATTTGTACTATTGGAGCATCTTCAATTTATTTAAAAAAAATATAACTTCCTATTATTATTATTATAACTTTATTAATGCATCTCTATATTATTTTATTATTATCAAGCTTAATATCCCATCTCTGTTTTTACGTGTCTTTTTATGTGAAGCACTTGCTGCATGTAATTTCTTTGCTGTCAAGCAGCTTGAGCTACATTTCTTGTATGAAAGGTGAAATGCAAATAGCCATTCCCATTTTAATGATTCTGCCAGGGGGCCAAAATTTCAAGCTAGCAGGAATTAGCAGATGGATGCTGCTAAAGTTTCTTACCTTATGAGAGAGAGGCGATCACTACTACTGCTAACTGTGGGTTGAGGGAAAATCAGCACCACGAACAGCTCTCTGACAGCTAAAGAGTACCTAATGCTCTCCTTTATGTTGGACACAATGGCTGGAATGAACCAGAGCTCAGTTGTTTTACAAGCATAACAAAGTAATTGACTGTCTATTTAAACAGGGCCAGAGTGTTTAACATCCCTATGTCTGCTTTATCACGCATCTCTTCAACCTACCTCATGAATTTCTTGACAAAATGCTCGGATTGATCTAAGAGAAGCAAGGTCCAGGTGTTTGATGACCACCTCCCCCTGTTCTGGTCCAGCTTGTTTCTTGATAGCCTTGGCCGCCTCCTCGGCGCTGCTCCGGTCCCGACAGGCCATGATTACCCGGGCTTGGAGCTTCAGCAGCTCCCCAGCCAGAGCCTTCCCTATTCCGCAGTTAGCCCCAGTCACGATGACCGTCTTTCCCCGCATGGTGTCGGCGCGATACCGGAGCAGCTTCACAGCTTTCTGTTGGGGGAACAAACGGCGCAGTAGGAGCAGTACCCCACCGCCGACAACAGCGGCTATTAGCACCGCAGTGGACATGAAACCGGTGAACAGTGTCAGGTGAGCAGTCCTCTCAACAGCGGCGGACACGGTTGTGTCCAAGTTACAAAAGTTCCCAGAAATACTTTCTGAGCAAATATGTCGACTTAGGCATTACACTATTATTGCGGGATTTATGCTGTTATGTGATATGATATTTGTATTTGTCGTATGGCTTTAATTAATCTAATTGACTGAAAGTAAGCCGCTCAAATATCAGCCGACGGTCGCAAATCGACAATGTAGCTTATGTAATGCTAGTTAGCAGGCTAACTTAGCTCAAGGTTAGCTACAGGAGGATCGGATGTTGATTCAATCTACTTCCGGAGTATTTACGTAACCAAACCACTAAATTATACGTTGTACTAAATGTATCATTACACCTTTTTAAAAAACTTTAAAACTTATATTTTAATGATATAGTTTTGAGTATAAATATAATATATAATCATATAAACAGCAATAATATTTCCTCCAATAACTATATTCATCTCCAGCAGTTTTAGAGGACATTTTTCTGCATTGGGTACTTTCACTTTTTAATACTAAGATTATTAAGAATACTAAGCTTGATTATACTTAGATTCAAGTATCATTTTCAATAATATTTTTATCGTGTGTTATTAAAGGGTGTGAATATTTCATCCAACACTTCTCTTTAGTGAATCTGAGTAACTCCAGATATTGTGCAGGCAAATATTCTCCATTCTCCAGACAAGACTTACTGTCTGGCAGTGGTGTGTGATTCATAACTTCATCATAGTAGCATGTTTGGAGCGGAGGAGGTTGACTTACTCTCACATTTCTACAAAAATAAATAGATATATATCATCAAAGTCTGGCAGACTGCCTACAAATTACTTCACTTCCTCTTGGCTCGCTGTCTTTGCAGTTGGGTAATACCTCCCGTTTATTTCAGAGTTCGCTTCAGTTCCTGTTTCTTGATGGCTATCACACAGATTTAGAGGGGAACATGCTGTAGAGTGTGGTGTACAGTCCGCTGTAACAGACACAGTTAAAGGGATTTTAATTATTTTATCTTACACAACTGAGAATAACACAGCTGTAAATGTATTTTGAAAGGAGATTTCTCTGAACTTTTGGTACTGGGATAAAAGACATGTACCCTTTTCAAGCTCTGTTCATCCTGGCTGTAATTCCCTCAATGTGTAAAGGTAAGTAACCCTCCTATATATTAGATATTTATTGTGGTAGGTAAAGCATGATGTTAAAATGTAGAACTGCTTACTGCTTAGAAATTGGGAATTTTTTTATTTTGTTCTGGTTTCATAACAGAATGATCACAGCTGTTGATGAGGGAACGAAACAACCAGTATTTGAAATGTCTTGAATTTAACAAGAAAGAATTGCAACCTGCTAGGATCATACTATAATATTCTTTTCATCCAGTAAGCATTTTAGATGATGATTATAATTTATAGTTACAGATTAGCACTTATAAATCCAAGACTGTTACATCTACTGCATTAAAAACGATCTCTATTGTCACTATTTTCTGAACTATTTTACTTCCTAGTTTATTTAGAATTACCACAATAAGTTATGAGTTTTCTTTAAATAGCTATATGACATTTAAATATACTATTTCTTATGTTCAAAAATGTAAGTACATCTCTTTCAATATTAATTGAAAAATCACAAGGAAATACCCTTTTATATGATTAAAATGCCTTTAATGTCCTTACAAAACACACAAACAAAAAAAACAAATGGGACAGATAACATCATAACTTCATTCTTGTTTGGAATCACTGTGGTTTGTGATTCAGCATTTCAGTTCAACAATTAGGGAAATATTAATAATATATATAGGCCTATAATAATTCGTCCATCTTATTGGGGAGAGATCTCACATTCCCCATGATGATGGACGGGAGGACTGGTCGATATCTCCTCCTTCTAGCACGGCGCTCTGCTCCGGCACGGTCCCCCAGTCTCCTCCGCTTCAGCTCTCGGGGTACGTCAGGTCTCTCGTGGGGCAGCACAGCTGTGTTACGGCGCGCTAACAGCTGATCCCTACTGTAAACAATAGGGCCATGGCAGCCCACGGGGCCCCCAGACACGAACATGATCAGAAAAAACAAACAAAAACAGAAGGCCAAAGCAAAAACCGACTGCTTGGCCTCCACAGTGCAAAGAGAAGTACCACTTATAACAGAAAAAGAAGAATTAGGAAGTAGGAAGCAGGAAAAAACTCAAAGGTGGAGCGGGAGCTACTGCAACAGGCTGCCACTAGTGCGGCGCCATCTTCAACCGCGTAATATTCCTCTAATGTTCTGTCACACCATTAAGAAAAATATCATAATTTCACTGGACATGATCATTTCCTCAAGGCCTGCAAGAGGACAACTGCAATGTCATCCCTAAAGACCCGTACATTGAAGTGGGATCCGACACGGAGATAGTGTGCCAGACGTCATGTGTCCATGGCGCAATCTTCTGGACCCTGGACAACAGATATGTAGATGACGGACTGTCAAAAACCATCAACTCCTCACACACAGTCCTGTCACTGAGGAACTTCACCCACCACGTGGCTGCGTTACAGTGCCACAGCGAAGATACTAAGCAAGTCCTCGGAGGCACCACCGTCAGAACGTACAGTAAGAAGTGTTCTTGTTGCTCACGCACTGGCTGCAGATGCCTGCAATAACATGACATGTGACTTTTCACAGCAAAACCCACCAGTGTATCATGCATCTTGCATTATGAAAACCAGACGATGAAAGGTTTGCCAGATCTCATCACGTGCAAATGGGAGCATCAGGTTTATTCTTCATTGAAAGTAAATTACACTGTGCTGAGGTGGGTTTCATCTTCTTCTTTTTTCTTTCCTTTTATCTCAGGACTACTGCAGGAGCAATTCTTCATCTTTATGTGTGTATGTATTTCTTTCAGTACTTCCCAGAGTGAAATCTGCAACTCGCATGAAACGACGTGCACATCGGACTATTACCATATAGGTGGTGAAATACCCATTGATGACAGACCTAACAGCATTACTGTGAGAGCTAAATCTGCTGCCTGGGAAGCTTTCTCTGACCGTTATGAATTTACATCATTAAAAATATGTAAGTACCATAAAGTCAATTTTGTGAGAAAAAATAAGATATGTTTCTTAATTGCATTTCTGCATTTTGATCATATTCCCTCAGTGAAAATTACCCAGCCGGAGTTAAACGTGACGACCATCTCTGATCATGTATTGGTGTCCTGGAAGAGCCGGTATGTTTCAAGTTATCAGTATCGCTGTCAAGTCAAACACAACAAGGTGCGTCCCTCTCTGATCTCCTTAAGTGCAGTATTTTAAGTATTTTCTGGTTATGGGTTCGAATCCCGACCTTTTCTGTGTGGAGTTTGCATCATCTCCCCGTTTCTGCAGTGTCTTTGCAATCCTCCTTCATGGCTGATGGAAGCATTTTGTGTTTGCCTTTTTGTTCCAGGTTGCCCATGAAGGAACACTAGAGGTAAGAGATTAATTTTCCCTGTGCAATCATAAATTTATTGGAGTTTCCCAGCAGCAATGAACATATTGATTTGAAGGCTATTTACACATAGACGCATTGAAAACTTGTAATTTTGATAACTTGTGACATGACGAATTCAGAATTAGCAACAAATTATCCTATGAATAGAACTAGTCTAGACTGACTGGACTAGAAGTAGAAGAAATGGTTAGCTTAGCTTGCTTAGCTACAAACTGACCACAGGGGGAAAAAAATCTTAAATTACAAATAGTTTACAAAATAAATAAGGTAGAAATGAAATGTTGGCTTGGTGACAGATACGACAAAATATTGGATATAACAATGTCTGTTGGTGAGCAGGATATTTGTATAGGTTAATCTCAATCTCGTTTTATGGCTAATTTTGGCCATTTCTGTTTACCTTTCTATCCTAGGATGTCATTAGATCTCCAGAGGTAAGAGACACGGTTTTCCCTGGATGAGCATCTTATTTCAACAAAACAAAGCAGTAAAGTTTTTAAAAAGCACAAACTCAAATAGATAAATAACTAGATTTTGGTGAGAGATGATGAATTCAGCTTTCTATCGTCTGGGACTTCCCTAGAATTTGAATGAGCATTTCTAGCTGAGCTCTGCTTGTTTTTCCTAGCAGGTGCTGAATAAATGGGAGATGACCATTGGAGAAGTGGAATCCTGCAGAAACTACACATTTGCAGTCCACTGTGCTTTAATCGACGCCCCCTGGAGCGACTGGAGCCAGGAGAGGACAATTATGACCAAACTGAAAAGTAAGACATAAGACTAATGTCAAAACTGCATCAGAAATTATAGTAACAGGCAACTAAATCATTTTTTAAAATTACATTATTATTGAAATTTCATATTTTATTTCTAGTAGATGACTTAAGCATGTGGCTACAATAATAATAATAATAATAATAATTTAGCACCAATGTGGTCCTGGTGCTCTTGAAGATCATAAATTCGTAGCAACTTTAAGATTTTCATTCTGTATTATTAGTTTACGTAAAGAAACTTTTTAAAGAATTAGTCTAAAGGTGTCATATTGAAGCTTCTACTTCCTGATTAACAATCACAGTTGTGTTGGACCCCAATCAGACCTGCCATCTCTGTATCTCTTGTCCTTGAGGCAAGTAAACTCCAGCTCTCCTAAATCCTGTAAGAGATCTTAAAAGGTAGTAAAACATAATATGACTGCTCATGTTTATATGTAATCTTCAAAATTCTCCTTCAATTTAATTAGTATTTTACTAAAATCGCCAGTGTTTGACTTCCAGATGGGTGACAAATTAATGGAAAAAAACCACCTCTGCCATTGCCGACAATGCCATTTAAATATATGGTGGTTGACAGTATCAAATGCCTTGGAGAGATCAATAAAATAAGATCTACAGCACTGCCTTTTGGTTGATAACAGACTGACAATTAAGCATCAAGTAAAAATGTGTATAACACCATGTTTAGCCACCTTGATCACACAATCACCAATAGTAATATCACCCAGGAATTGTTTTCCAGCTGTTATGATCAGCTCAAGGCTATTTTACTTTCAGTTCTGGGTGTGAACAGTGGTCCTGTCATTATGAATCTATTTGAACCATTTACAGAGAGCGATTTTAAGCCGCGCCTGTGGAGAAAGATAACCGAAGCAGACAAAAATGGAGTTAGAAAAGTTCATGCCATGTGGACGGTAAGGAAGCCTCTCACTGCTGCCTTTACATATAAAGTATATGTTATCTGTGTATATGTCTCTCTCTATATATATATGCCTCAAACTGTCTGTGCAGGAGATCCCTTCAGAATGCCAAGACACGTTTACCTACACGATCAAGCAGTCCCCCTATAAGGAGCACACGACTGGAGGAAATTATGCAGCTGCTTTATGTTACCGTTCAGTTTGTGATGTAAACCAAGATGCACACAGGATAAATCTCACAGTCTTCCATAACGAATTCCTGTTTGTGGAGGACTCTGTTTATGTTCCAGCCACTGGAGAGAGTAAGTTTTAATGCCATTGATTTTGCTCTCTTTATGGGTTATCACAGTTCATGGATCCCATTGCTTCATAGTAACGGAATAATGCTCGCTGATGCACTTTAATGATTTAGTATCAAACATTTAGTCTCTTGTTCTCATTGGCAGGCCTGCCTCAAGTTACCGACATCCAGACCTCAATCCTTGAAGGCATCATTCTGGTCAGCTGGAAGGCTCCTGTTCAGAAAGTCAGCGGCTACATGATCGACTACACCCACAATGGAAATCACTTCCACTGGAAGGAGACCAATTACACTAATGCAACACTGTTCGGTAGGCTGGACGACACATATGAAGTGGTTAATGGATGTCAGATAGAAAGACGCTTTATGAGTCTCAATATTAATACATGTGGATGGAAACTGAGTCATCAGCTATGACTTAACTTTTTTGACCATCAGATCAATTTGTGTGTCATTTTCCTCGCCTGGGTGTGGCAAGTAATGGATACACTGGTGGAAATACACTTTTAAAAGCTGCTCCGAAGTGCATTAGCCAAAGAGATCTTTCAGTTGAAAAATGAGATTTGATATGTTACAGTCAGAACCTCTGCTCCTTTCCGATGTCGTATTAGCCTAAGTCACCAGTTAGAAGCAAACCAGCCAAGGGTTATCCATCATATCTGACCATCAATTTTTCTGAACTGATAATCCGACATTCACACCCACTCCCACTCCCAACTGTGATTGGCCGACCGTGTGGAGGTGAGGAAGGAGCCAGAGTTTGAACATCCCTCTTTAATCTTTTTTAATTCCTCACACAGAATCTGTTTCTGGTACTTTTCAAACAAATGCAACACTATGAATGTCTTCCAGGAGAGACTCCCTCATCTCTATTCTGGCCAACTTTTCCACACCGTGTTGGACGTAGTACAAAATATTTCTGATCAAACATAGACCCCATGATTCCAGGGCCATGCTAGCAGCTCTGTCGGGCGGTACATGAGCTAAATGCTAATATCAGGATGCAAACAAACTCACTGTAACAATATCAACACTTTTATATTATCAGGTGCAATAATTACCAGGTTCTCATCTTAGTTACCTCTGCCAAGGAGATTATGTCATCTGTTCGGTTTGTTTGTTTGTTGTTAGCAGGATTATGCAAAAACTAATGGACGGATTTGCATGAAATTTTCACCGAAGATGGACCCTAGCATATCCTAGAGGTCATTAAATTTTGGTGATGATCCTTTAAGGGCCCCGGTGGAGGTTTGCACTCTCCGAGTGCTCTTGTTTAACAAATAAGCACGCTAGAATGGAAATATACAAAATGAAACGGCAGGGTATCACCAAGGTATTAGAATTCATCCTGGATAGTATGACATTATTTTTTGTTGGGACACCTAACTACTACTACTTCGACTCTTCCTGGACACCATTATTGCACGTCTCTTTTCCCCATATCCAGTCGACCCCCTATTGGCGCTATCGAATTAAGTTCCCCGCAACAAAGACAAACTAGAAAGGCTGGTTCTATCTTTTTATTTGGATCTGCTCCAGCGGTTTTTGGGTCATCTCGCTGACTGACTGACCCACCGACCAACTGCCGGACCCAGCCAGCCAACACAACCCTATCCATTCAGACTGGGCCACAGTGTTGGACCATCGGGCCAACATTACCCTCCCTAAAACGATGCCGCTATCATAGCTAAAGCGTTAGAAGGACAATTACATGTATGTGTTTCATACCATTTTCCTTTTCTTACAGACCTCCTGGATAGGAAGCCATACAATATTACAGTAACTCCCCTCTTTGATGACAAGACAGGCCATGGCACACAGGCCCTTCAGATCTGCTCCAGAGTAGGAGGTACGTCCTGTTTTTTTTTTATGATTCTGACATGTTTTTTCATATTTTACAACTCTGGTTTTTAAAATGTGATCCCTACAGCAGAGCCAGGAAATGTCACAATCACCAAGGTTCAGCCGAAAGACAAAAGTGCCCTTGTGAGGTGGAATGTGAAGTCACAGGAGGCGTGCAGTGGTGTCGCTGTCAACTACACCGTCTTCTACAGTACGCCGAAAGGACCCCAGCTCAGTAAGCAAGCCACAGATTTGTTTGAGGTTTGCCAAAGAATTGAAGATAGTTATTTACTTTTAGGTATTAAGGTATTTCTGTCATGGTTTTCTTCTAGATGTTACTGTAGATGGTACAACACAGGACATCATTTTGAATGATCTGGATCCAGAAACTCAATACTGCGTTTATGTCAAGGCCACGGCTCTCACTGGAACTACGGAAAGCAAACAGAGGTTCTTCCAAACCAAAAGATTTGGTGAGTTGTCTGTAAGGTGGTAGGTATGCAGACCCAGCAGACATCTTGACTACCAAACTACTTCTTTTTTTTAAAAATAAATAAGATCGCAACCAGTGTTCATTCACTGACTAAAACAAAATCCTTACATTGTTTTGTAGCTACAGGTTGTAAACATCATAAATTATCTTGCTTACCTTAGTGAGAAGAACATGTTTTACCATACAGTTTCATTCATTCATAGCATTTTTCTGTGCTCGACAAACTACTGCAACACAATTTGATTCTTTCTTTGACAGATCCGAGGCTCAGCACGGTGCTCAGCATCTGTGGAGGCATCCTTATAATACTTGTATTATCTCTTGGATTATGCTGTGCTATTAAGTAAGTTTCACTCTTTTAATGTCAGCAATGATGTGATTTGGAGGGCAATGATCCAAGGGATATTTCCTTGTCAGCAATAGTGAAAGCATATTATGACCACAACATATTGGATATTATGCCCTAACGATGCCAATGATCTTCTCTTAGGTATAAGAAATTCAGGGAGAAGCCGGTGCCTAACCCCGGCCACAGTTCTGTGGCTTTGTGGCCATCGGCAAATGAAAAGGTGAACTCATTGAGGAAGGAATTAGAATGAATTACATCCATTATTTAAGTGGCTGATGGAGTCAGACAATTCACTTCTAGATCATTTGTAGTCGGGGAGGAAAAGGGTGTTGCTTTGTTCAGTTTCAGTCAGTTTCATTTCCACAGCCTTAATCCTGTCAGGAGGCATTGTAAGACACACAAAAAGAGGATATACATGAGAAAATAATCTCCTGTTTGTTTCCTAATGAGTATAATTAGTAGTTGCAGCCCCACTGTAAATTGTAGTTCCCATTGTGGACATCTAAAGCATCCAGATCTATTTTTAAAGTCTGCTTTGGATTACTGGGAATAAGTCACGTCTAAAAAAATACTAGAATCAGATGGTGACACCGTGATCCCTGTGTGGTGACCATTTCTGTGTTGATGTGTGTTTATGTCTGTAGGGAATATGGCCCTTCCAGCCATTCCACAATCCATCCGAAAGCCTGTGTGATAAAGTTCACACAGAGGAAGCTCAGACAACATCCACCTCTCCATCAGCTACAGGCTGCAATGATAACCCAGCCACTAACCAGACAGAGGAATATTCTGATCCAGCCAGTAACCAGACAGAGGAATATTCTGATCCAGCCATAACCGCAGAATCAGACGTACAGAATGAAGACCCAGTCGAAACTGTAAAGACACAGGATCCACCGTCTCCTGGAGAAACCACAAAACTGCTGTCTTCAGAGAACAGACCATCCACCCCATACCAAAGTCAGAGTCCTGTGGAAACTCCTGCTCAGGGGACCCCTAAGCAGTATAACTGTGTTCCGGTGAAACAGCAAGAAGAGACGACACCGCTAACTGTTTACATCACTTTGGACATGTTGAGCAAGGTCAGAGCAGGTGAAATGAAACCAAAACTAGAATAACATTCTCAGAAAACTGATATGTTACTCAGCTGTAAACAAAGCAGATGTGGTCTAAAGACTTCCATGGTAGTGTGAGACATCATCCTGCTTGGCACTGTGTCCGCTGTGAAAGTAAGGAATGAAAGTAAAGGAGTGTAATCTATTATCAGACTTCACCACAGAGGCAATAAAATGCAACATTTGTCTAAAATGAAAGTACATTTTGCGACTATCTTTCCTTTATTGATACTGACATGTAAAATATGTGTGTAGTGTCTGTTCTACTAAGTCAACTTGATGTATTTTAATAATATATGGAAATAACTGTACATCCCCCTAGCCACAGTTTTTGATCTCAATAACTGTAAAATCAGAACTCATAATAGAACTGGCATTTATTCCAGTAAATGCCCAATGAAATCGGGGTGCATATATGTGATGGAGTTCGAAGGGATGAAATAAATATTTAAAGGTGCAGCCTGCTTTATATTATATGACAAAACCCAAGTTTGTGGGTAGCATAGTGGTAGCATGGTGAGAATTTAGTGTGTATATTATGTTGTAAAAATCATAACATTAGCTATTGTGTTTTATAATAAGATTCCCATATGTGTACTGGTTGTTATCAGTGATATTTATGCCTATTAAAAGTTGCAGTAACCTGCTTGCTTAAAAAATATTTCATTTTTTACAATCTTTGTCTCTCCACAAGATTGCTGACAGCAACCCTTACAAGTAGCATCCTGATTTTTGTGCATTAAATGACAGATTCCTCATATTCTGTGAGTATATTTGGAGCCTTTATTTGTATCGCTGCTTTGAGGGCCTCCAATCCACTGTCACCCAGTCTCTCGTCACCATGGGCCGATGGAAAATGTGTCTGTCTTGGCTGGAGTAAACACAAACACACACACAAGCAAACATTATGAGTCATCAGAGCAATTTCATATAAAACATAAAATGTTGTATTGAATAACTATATTATTCTGTATTATTTCAAAAAGGTAAAATATTTGATTCTCAACTGAATCTTAGTCACATCTTTCTTATCTAACATCCTCCAGTCCGGTCACATCAGTCTGAGCATCCGCTACTTAAGAAACCCGACCGAAAAACTGTGTAATTTATCAACTCATTGATGTCCGTGTTACTATCTGAATCAATAAACTCATCGATGTATGCTTGTGAAATCTATTCAACTCTACTGCAGAAGAGAGTGCTTTGCTTGCATCATTTTTTCTGCAGTTTTTAAAAACAAATTACCATCTAGGTAAACTGTTGAAAGGGGTTTCTTCTGTTTAGCCTCCATTTGCTGAGAAAGAGAAAGAGAGAAAAGGGGTTTCAGTCATTATTCATGATGGTAGATGCCAAACCACATCCCTAAATATACATTTCACTATTGTATGCTGCTAAAACTGCTACATTATTATTTGCTGTCGGGCAATGCTGTGAAGAAAAAGTCAGGGTCAAATTATTTTATCTCATATATATAATCTCCTACTTTGGCTCTGATGCAGCCGAACCTCTTGGTCTGTAGTCACCACTCTGTAGTAATAAACAATGAATACTTCCAGAATCATACAATTTATGATGTCTGATTGGACAAACAAGTTTTTTCTTTTTTATCTTTATTTCTATTTCTTTTAAATTGAGTTTGCTGAACCTTAAGAGTATTTTTGTTGGATGACATTTCTTGTATACACCAGCAGGTGGCAGTATAATGCCACTTGTCCTTTGAACGACAGACGTCCACAAGTAGAAGATTAGCTAGTTTTTAGCCCTAGCTAGCACGTTTGGTTACTTATCGACGTTGTGCTAGCTAATTGCTAACAATCTGGATATGAGAAAAACAGACTAAGAAGAAAGAATCATTTTTGGGATGCTAATCTGCCGCGGGTCTTACCAACATATGTTTCGCGTAAATGTCTGCTGGCCCGGCGGAATGTTGACCTGTCTTAAACTTGTTGGATGAGTCCCCTGAATTAGCAGCTAAAGGGCCTTTAGTCCGCGGTGCTTGGGTGAACGACAACCGGGGATCACCTTGGTCTGAGAGACTGAGCACCAAGCCACAGGCTAGCAAGCAATATCCACCGTACCTTACCTGAACATGTCACACACCGGACCCCCTCCTCGATGGCGAAACTGTCCCAGAAGAGGACAGCCTGTGGCAGGTGAGACATCCAAAATTACTTAACGTATTTATCTTTATTTACGTTAGAATTAGCGTTAGTGCTGCTGCTACTGTTGTTAGCCGTTAGCTCTGTAATTTAGTGCGTCTTGTATTCGTCGCACAATACGCTCATAGAATTTTAATTTTTTTTATCTCTTTTAAACCTCCTTTTTATTGTTGTTACAAATAGCAAAAAGCTGTTTTTGTTGATCCCTCATAGAACGCGCAACTACGTTGTGATAGCATCACAACGTAGTTATGAGCAATGATGTCCAACCTTTTCATTTTGTTTAAATCATGCGATCGTTGGTATAAACTAAAATGCTGACATAATTACACCAAAGAACTATAGAAGCGCAGACTTTCATTTAGAAGTATGTAAATTTCCCACGTTCTGTACGACAAAGTTCGGGCGCGCATTGTTTAGCTAATTTGGCACCTGTGGCTAACAGACAGTCAAAGCTACACTCATGGCAAAAAATCTCAGATTTAATTATGAACAGAAACTGAGTTTGTGGGCTGTATTTCTTGCACTTAAGTCATATTGGAGAGAGTGCATTAGAAATGTGCCACTGGGTTGGCAAGCATGAATGTTTTCGCTGTTGTAGCGTCACGTATCAAAACAAACCGGGCGGGACGGTAGCGTGGTTGCGCATGATGCTATGTAGTCTGGTGGTCATCGCCCAGTAAAGCCTTCTATGTATGTACTCGGATCTGATATTGCCAGATCCGTCTGACTCTAGGTCCAGAGTTGTATTGGTTAATATCCAGCCTGGATTGCCAACAAATATATATTTATGCTGTTTCGTACTTTATTGTAAAAGTCAACGCACTCATACTTCCTTCTTGATTTGTATAAACCCAGCAAAAGCCCAGTTTTCCTAACACCAGATTTGTTTAGTGATTCATGGCATTTAATTTGGTTTAATAGTGTGGTAATCATGACATTCATTAACAAATTTTACAGTGCTTGCGACTGGGCTTTGCAGGAATTAGACTAGAATCCTCCTGTAAACAAATATTAAGCTCTGGGTGAGCTAACTAATCAACTCATCAGGGTACCACTACCTACCCAGAGAACAGTTATACACTGAGGACCACTGGTTCATTTTTACCTGGAGGAGGTTATGTGATCACCATCTTGTTTGTCTGTTTTTTGCAAGATATCTTGAAAAGTTGTAAGTAGATTTTGATTACATTTTTTGTAGTGTGCGATCTTTGGCCAAGGAAGATTCGATTAAATTTTGAGGTGGATCTGGGTATGGATGTTGATTCTTTCGTCAACATTGCACATTTTTGTTTTGTAACATTTTACCAATATCACGACAAAACGGTAAGAATAATAGCCCAAAAACAAAATAAAATTACCACGGCTATGTGCAATTAATCTAGGTCTTGAAGATTATTTGGGTGCAATGATACAACAATTATAGAAATTGATAAAAGGGCTCTTACGTGAGAATTTATATCGTGTGATCTACTGGAATTGATCTTAAAATTTAGAAGGCTGTTTCTTCTTCAACTTTTCTGTATTGATTTATCAAATTTTTCAAAATTATTTGTAATACTCCTCTGATAAGTAATTGTTACAGGATTTTGTTTTGACATAGCCTTGAACCTATTTTCTGATTGTTCGGGTTTTAATCTCAATGGCATCGGTGGAGGTATATGCTCTCTGAGTGCTTTCTTGTTTTTTCTTTTAACCTTATAGGTAAATTCCTGCCTATGAAAACAATGTTGGGTCCCAGATATGATGACCAAGTTGCAGAGGAGAACAGGTTTCACCCGAGTATGCTGTCCGACTTTTTAAAAAGTCTAAAAGTAAGTAAGTCTGAATACTGAAATTTTAAGTAACGTTCTGTCATTAAACAGCCCACATCTCACCGTGTCCTTTTTCAGGTGAAGATGGGTTTGCTTGTGGATTTGACAAACACTACTCGCTTTTATGAGCGCAACGACATTGAAAAAGAAGGCATAAAATATGTGAAACTCCAATGTAAAGGGTATGAGTAAAGTCAATGGCATTAGTTAATTTATTTAAGCTTTAGTTCCTCCAATAACGTATTAAGACCAGTGTTGTTCTATTTGTTTAAGCCATGGAGAATGCCCTGCAAAAGAGACGACTGCAATGTTCATCAGGTTCTGTGAACACGTCATCCAGAAGAATCCCACAGAGTTGATAGGTAAGGAAACACAGCATAGCTAATAGCTAGATCAGACCAGTAACTGAGTATTTGCCTGTTGCCTCTTCTTGTTCCTGCTTTTTCTTATTGCACTTGCATAAGAACATCTCCTTTCACAGGTTTAATAGTCAGAAATGTTTTATATGTGCATGGATCATCTGGATCATAATACGTTGTCCGAATGATAGTCTTTTTGGTGCTTCATTTTGATTTCTGTCAACCGCATTTCTCTTAAAAAGTTGTTCAGCTTGCCCCATAAAAAAAAATTGAATGCTTCATAACTTAAAATGGACACAAAGTACAGACACAAGCAGAAGAATCATCAGAAATCATGTTGTTATTCTATGATAATCCTCAAAGATTGAATGAGAGGTAACTTGATTCAACCTCTGAGGATTGCCATGACCTGGATAAATGAGAATCTACATAAGCTTATTTAACAGTAATTTATTAATGAAGTAGCTCAAGTTCACTAAAACAGGCTTCAAGATTTGCAAGAAGTGTCTTTGTTGACATTAATACTACATTAATACTACATTAATACTTACCAGAGCTTTATTCCCTCATTTGTTCCACGTTTAACACGGTTTGATAACAATTTTGAGTTGATTTATTTTATTTTTGCCTGCATAATGTTTATATACTTTGACGTGAAATTCAGATTGCACTTGTTTTGTGTGCAAATGTTAATATTTGAACTTGGGAAGAATGGAAAGAAACTATTAATTTGTCCTTGAATATAAACTATTTTGTCAAACCTATTAGTGATAGACCATACTAGCCCATTAGTAGCACTACCTTATATGTCCAGCAGAGAGCAGCCTTACTCTAAAATTGGACCATTGCTAAACCAAGTTAGGTAATGAAATTTGAAATTTATTTTTTTA
Organism: Chaunax sp. Z400; assembly: GCA_037577475.1. Classification (NCBI taxonomy): domain Eukaryota; kingdom Metazoa; phylum Chordata; class Actinopteri; order Lophiiformes; family Chaunacidae; genus Chaunax; species Chaunax sp. Z400. The sequence continues at coordinate 4,842,369 of CM075202.1, forward strand.
TTTTATTTTTTTAAAATTTTTATTCAGTAAGCATGTTTTATGTTTGTTCTTACACATCAGATAGCTTCCCAAAACAACCAGAATTCTGCTGATTGTCCCAGAGTAGCTTCATGCAGCAGCTTTAGGTGAAATGGCTCTTGCAGGGTTTGGTCATGTGTCACAGTTAAAGACTGAAAATATACAAATGCATTCCTTCATGTGCATGACTCTCAATCCAACATCATCACTCTGTGGTTGGGTTTATTAGTGTGGGAGTTTCACAGGAGAAACAGCGCTCTCCTCCCACTGAACACTGTGTAGGTGATATTCAGGTGAAAGGACATCAGTAGACACCAAGCCTCAACCCTGGAAAAATAAATTAGTTTTGAGAGGCTGCATAAGAATTGTGTTCATGTCTGCATGTGGACCGGTGACCCCACTGTTTCAACTATTTTATGTCATGAAATACTGCCCTTCACATCCCTGAGTTAATCACTATTTATCAATATTTACTGAAATATGTTGTTGTTCTGTTATGCATGTCAGTCTGATATCAAACAATCAGCTGGGTGGTGTTGTAGTGTAACAACTGCATCTTTTTTGTCTCACTTGGCCTATTTTGAAACATCTTATTTCCACTGCAATAGAACTTTGGAATAGCAGTCTGCTGTGACGTTGTGCCTAAAGGCAGCTGGGCGGGGGTGTTCTTACGAAGCACGCATGGATTTTGATGTTGCACTTTCAAACTAGCGGCAGCAGGGTGCTCTCATATACCTCACTGCAGCATCTTTGAATCCTGTCTGTATCTGTTCTTACCTGCCTGCCGTCTGGCCTTTAAATCAAAATGCCCAAACGTCAGAGCAGAATGTGTGAATGTCATATCAGCAATGTCCTGCCTATAGCCAGCTGGTGCTGTTGTCTCTGCGGCGCACATATCCAAACTAAAATAGTTGGGCTGGTATAAATGTGATCTCCATCCTTAAACGATGGCTCGTTTCATCTTCATTAGTTGTGGCGTTGCCAGGCAAACCTGCGCTGCTGGTGAGAAATGAGTCAGATGGTTGTATTTTTTTGTATCGTTTTCAAAATCGGGGACTATGTATTTATTTTGTTGAACATTTTACTGAAATGGTGACAAATATGAGTGTAATCTTCAGGGGGCTTTTTGTGCCTTCAGGGGGTCTTGCCAGCAATACTGTTTCTGCTTCAACAGACAAATCCAATTCACTTCCAATTCACTTTTCCTGAACGTTTCATCAATCTTGGGGGTCTCTTCTATGAGTGTGCAGCGGCTGGTGTTAAGCTGACTTTTATTATGGTTATAAAGGCGAGACCTCTCTCTCCAAACATGCACCACTGATACGATGGATTTGAGAGTGGGACACAGTTGATAAGATTTTACTAAAACACAGGGATATTGAAATAATGATGCCACACATGCATTATGCAATATTAAATTTATTGTGTGAGCATAGATGGAGGGGGGGGAGATAGATTGGTGATATGACTGTGAGCCAAATGCCTAAGTGCGATTCTCTGTCCTGCCTTTTTCTCCTGCAGGTGTTCACTGTACGCACGGCTTCAACAGGACAGGCTTTCTGATATGTGCATACCTGGTGGAGAAGATGGACTGGAGGTAAGGGCTCATACTGCCGGGACTACGCTTCACTATCTTCACTGTTGTCATTCATGACAACACAAAAACCAAGTGGCCCACATCAAATTGCTGGGTCCAGGGGTATGCACATCTGTAGTTAGAGCTGCAGCAGCGTTCTGGGAAATCAGCATCCCTGAGAGCTGTAGACATGCCAGATAAACCCTCCCACCACACACTTATCTCCTGTGTGATGAATATTCTAAGAGCTTTTACTGTCCCTGTAATGTTTCATGTGTTGCCAGATAAGTTCACTATCAAATGATTAACAGTGGCGACATTTTGATTAGAAAAATTATTATTAGGGTTGCAAGAAAATATCCATTTTATTATATTGACTAATTTGCTGATTGTTTTTGTGCTCAATTATTATTTTGTGTTTGGTCTTTAAAATGTCAGAAAATAGTGGAAAATGCCCATTGCTATCTCCTAGACCCCACAGCGCTGCCTTTAAGTATTTAATCTTACCCAAACCCTGACTGATTCAATTCAGAGCTGAGACAATGAGTCGATTCATCAGTGTACAAGGTAATCAGAAACATTAAGATAATTGTTGAAGTCATTTGCCAAGACAGTCTCTCTTTTCACCTTCTCCAGTCTGAGGTTTTTGCTGCTGTTATTCCATTTTATGTGATTATAAGCTGAATGTCTTCTTGAGTTTTTAACAGTTTTTTGGACCAATTGGGACATTTGATGAATTCACCTCGTGCTTTAGGAAACTTGTTAGTCGATTGAATTAATCGAATGAATTAAAGAAAGTGGAAGATGAAATTGTGGAGCCACGCCTTTATCCAGACCCACTCCAAAATTTAATGGGTTCATCCTCGTCACACTAAGTTTCGTGAAAACCCTCAACTAGTTTTTGTGTAATCCTGCTTAAAGTCAGACAAACCCCGGTGAAAAAAATGACCTCCTTGGCAGAGGTAACAATTAATGAAGAAAATATCTGAAATGTCTGATTTATATATAATTAAAATGATCCTTGGCTGCATTATTGTCTGTAATGTAAAAAGAGCACAATCCCACACAAACAAAAAGGGTCAGTTTTTGTTCTATAATTAATCAACAAATTGTTGCAGTTGTAGATATGATAAACAGACCAAATGAGAACGTGACATAGAATTAGTATGAAAATTATAATAATTCAAAAAAACAAAATCAAGCTTTTTACAAGGTGACCCGTCTGTGTCTCTTATCAGTGTCGAGGCAGCTGTGGCTGCGTTCAGCCAGGCCCGGCCCCCGGGGATCTACAAGGGGGAGTACCTCAAAGAGCTTTTCCGTCGGTATGGTGACGAGAAGGACACTCCCCCTGCTCCCGCGCTTCCTGAGTGGTGCTTCGACGACGACGGGGAAGTGGACGACGATGGCAACCCTGTCGGCCAGGAGTCCGGCCCCAGCTCCTCTGGGTCGGCGCCTGGGAAAAGAAAGAAAGAGAGAATAAAACTGGTAAGACTTCCGGACTGTTAAGTGGAAAATCCATTGGTCCCTGCCTGCACGACGTGGAGCTCATGCAGTGTGATGAAGAATCTGTAGGGAGGCTTCTCTTTTAATGTTCTCCTATGTTTAACTAATTATGATAATCCTGTAAACTTGATGTTTAATTTCGGAGAACAGCTTCCATCTCAGCTGCCAGCAAAAATAGGATTCTGACAAGAGAGAAGCTGCCTCCCTGGCTTTTGTATGAAGCTCTCATCGCAATTAGAAGTGTTGAATCACCTCCCGTTGTATATAATTAGGTTTTCCTCTGTTTATGTGGAACTGATGCTCTCATCCAGAATAATTTTGAGAAGCTGAAAGAAGCTTAAATTCAAATGGGATCACCGACGTTTCAGGCAGTCAGTGTAGAGGCAACGGAACGTCAAAAGCAGTAGTGTTTGATCAATAGAGAGTAAATCAAAGCATAGATTTGCCTTTTACAGATTACAATTGTATACAAATACAAATTGTGAATATTTACTTGTCGCTGTTGCTGCACAGTGTTTGCTGAACACAGTGTAAATCTAATAGTTCAGTTATCCAGTTGACCGGTCTGGAGCGAGGAAGCTGCTGCAGCTTCTCCAGCCTGCATTACTTTACATTCATTAAGGAGCACTAGAGTTTGACTGGTTACTTCTGCTGTCTAGAGTTGGAGGAGATTTCGTTTTCACCTATGCTTCTTTGTTTGTTTGTTTGCAAGATATCTTTAAAGTTGTCAATGGATGTTTATGACATTTTGTGCAGGGGAGGGACTTGGGCCGAGGATGAGTTGATTACATTTCCAGGCGGTTCCAGGATCTTTTTTTTTTTTTTTTTTTGCATTGAACTTCCTGAGATAGGGCCTTTCTTTTGTTTAAATATACATATGGAGGGCGTGGCAATATGTATTGTGTCACTATATAACAGGGGTGGAGACGTGGCACGACCCCCAATATGTAGCTGAGATGATGCAGACTCAGAGTCATTCAAATGCATTTAATGCATCTGTGAAAGATAAGAAGTTTATATCTAGATTAAAAATAGACGTGGATCCGCCATTATGGAAAATAATATTTTTATGAACAACTCATAAACTAGTGATGATAAACAAATGATTCCAATGCTAGGAACAGGCTTCCAGAGTCGAGGAATTAGGTGGCGTTACTTAATTAGGCACACATAATCCGTGCTATGCCCCGGGTGATACAACGATCGATCATTTCTTAACGGTGACACAAAATGAAATTCACATATTCACACTCACGAGCGTGCCCATTTTCTTCTTTTAGAGTCCTTTTTTAAGCTTGGATCAGAAAAGAAGAATTAGCGCTCTGCTACTCTGGATAGTACTTAAGATAAATCGATGCTCTGCTTCAGGGGAAGTGGAGGTAAAGTGACTACAGTAACGTTTGGCTATACCACAGGGTTAGAGGTATTGGAGGTGGAATGAGAGTCAAAGGAACTTTATTTCTGTCTCTGGTTGACGTGTGTGCACTCAGCAAGCTTCCAAACTCAAAAGCCTGTGACGGTTGAATGTTCCCCGAAACTCGGGTGGTTTTGTTATCGCTATTTTGTGTTACTGAAGCTCAAATGGCATTGTCTTCACCTGCCCAGACAAGGTTAATTAACATGACAGAGCTATCTCTTCTCAATGCAATTCTCAATGTCATTCATACACAAAAAAAAATGTTCACAAACGGTACTGTGTGTTTCTGTTCTAATTGGCATATAAACCAAATTGGCATTATATTATTCAGGTCAGCAAGACTCATCTGGGCGGAATGAGGGAGGGAGGCCAAGAGAAATGAGCGAGATTAGGAAGTGTGGTGAATGAGCAACGGTCATTCTTATTAAAAAATTAGGGCTACACATGTCATCAGTGGTAGATGATACCGGCGTAAACGGGACCGCAGGGGTGAAAGTAGTGAGCAGGTCTGGAGGGAGGTGTCAGTAGAGTTTATGAGCTCCATTCAGGAAATAATTAAAGTGAGACAGCTTTCAAAAGCGGAGAGGTCAAAAGGAAAATCTGAATTTATAATATCTCCGTTTTCTCTGCAAGCAGTGATTCATAAAGCAAAGGAGCAGCTGTTTGGAAAGTAACGCCCATATTTAAGTTGTTTTTCTTCGAAGTGTGGGAAGATGTCTCTGCAAATCCAATCCAAGTCCAACCCTCTGTTTTTCCTTTTGTTTTCCTTCCCAGGGTGCAGTATTCCTTGAAGGCATCACAGTGAGAGGCATCACACAGGTCACCACACAACCCAAACTAGGAGACATCCAAAGAAAGTGCCAGGAGATGGCTGAGTGGGACAGGTAAGAACCTCCCTAAGAAACAACGTGTGTGTCTGTGCACATGTGTGGGCGTACTGTACTGTGTTGGGAGTGGCTCATTTCTTGTAAATCACCCTTTTTTTTTTTTAAAGATATTGGCTCTCTGACAGGAGAGTCAGGAATAGATTTTTCTTTCCTGGAGACACATGCAGCTATAGTTTCACTGCTGCATCTTGTAACTCTACACACTGCTTAAATACCTTTATTTCTTTCTGTATATAATATAAATGCCATTTAAGGTATTATTCATAAAATCCTAAATGAGTTAAAGAATGATACATTAATCAAGCAATCCTCATCTGTAGAGCTTCTACAAAATGCTAATATGCTCATAAAGTACAGATGTAATTATTCCTGTCAACCTAAAAATGGAAGCATTTTCCACACAAAGTTTCTCTACAAGTTCATATATTTAAAAAATTACTTTATTTTGTCTCTGTTTTGTTATTCGTTGTGTCTTAAACTCACCAAAATCTGTGTAGTTCACTGCTCAGCTCATGCAAAAGCACATTTTAGCATTTTGAAGCTCACACTGGAAGTGTCTTATGTATGGCTCTTATTTTTTTCTATTTATTTCTGAGAATAAGAGCAGAATTTAAATGCACCCTAATCTTACTCTGAGAGCCTCTAGTCATTAATCATTGTAATGTTTCAGCTTTTGACGTAAGCTAAAGTACATGATTATAAATGTAAGGTAGTAATGAATTTGTTCATTGTTGCAGGTCTGGTTTTCCTGGCGCTCAGCCGGTGTCCATGAACAGGCAAAACCTTTGTTTCCTGGAACAGAATCCATACAAAGTCAGCTGGAAAGCTGACGGCACACGGTGGGTCTATTGTTCATAGCTTTTCTTTACAATCAATGACTCCCTGTCCACTTGTTTCAATACAGGCATTGCTCTTTGTGTCTCTGACTGGCCTGATTGGTTACTCTTCACATTCATTAGGCCCCTTTGGAGTGTCGGTACATGCCCAGTGAGTCAGTGTTCGTCGGCTTGTTAGAGAACACTTTGTAATAACAGGGCTTCTTTTTCTGATTGGGTTTAAATTGCAGAGCCTTAATAAAGCGGAGTGGTCACTGTATAACAGGGGAGATGTGGGGTCTGGAATTGTGAAATGACTGATGGACTGTATTGCAGTTTTTCTTTCCCGTCGCCTTTAGGGGGGAATTTGTTGTTTGTTCTTTGTTTTATGGCTTGTTTGCCGGAAGCTTTTGTTGAGTGTTAAAAGGCTATTTCAGTATTCCAGTAGTCTGTCATGAAGCGCTGTGTCTCGCTGGCGCAAATTCGCTGGTGAATATTTAATGACTGCAGTCATTTTCAGAATTGTACATATCGCTTCTTTAATTTCCTGTAAGAGCAACACCGGCAGAGAACAGATTTGGCCTGCGACCAAGATGCTGCAGATGTCCGCAATCTACATCTGCAGGCGGTTTGGAAGTTTTGTCAGAAAGTTTTGCTCTTAAATGTTTGTAGTGACTCTTCCTCTCCCGCCTCGAGCTCTTGTCCTTCACCCCCTAATCCCTCCAGCCACCCAAAGAGTCCCTTCAGTCATCAGAAATGGGAGGGGGATAGTAGCAAGGTATGAGTCATTGCTGCAGGATATGTGGCATGTTGAGAATATGATATACTACTTAAATGCAGCATGATACAAATCTGACGTTATTATAAGATTAAACAGGAGTCATACCCAAAGATACGGTACAAAGTCTTATTTCTAATGATTAGAACAAGATTAGAAAGTAGAGGGAAATGTTGTGTGTATGTGTGTGTTGCTGCAAGACTGGAACAGGGGCAACAGAATACTTAAAAAGCAGGAGTTTGGACGTGCCTCAGTCAAACAGGTTTATTCAACACTTTGTAAAAGTTATTTGTTTTGGCATTTTAGCCTTTAATGTGTGACGGGGACAGCCGAAGAGCAGAAGGGATATGTGGGAGAGAGCCGGGGGAAGACATGAGGAGAGGTGGAATCGAACCTGCGTCGCCCGCTAGAGAACTTTAGCGTCTATTTGTGGCACTCGCTCTACCGACTGAGCTTAATGCGCCCCAAACTGTAAAACTGTTGGCAGACTTTGTTTGCAAATGATTGCATCCCGTTTCCAGTTTTATACAGCATCCCTGCTTTTCTTGTAATTGGGGTCGTATGAGCTCCTGCGCTGTTTTACTTCATCTGTGACACAACCAGGCCCACCCAGCAGAATAATTTGGAGTTTGTCTAACCAGATGTCTGACAGAGGTTATAGGAATTTGCAGGAAAGGACTGAGGCGGACGTGTTAGGCAGATGTTCACACAGTCAGAGCCTTTTGCTGTTGTCTGCATGCGGTTAATAAGATTGTGCTCGTATTTAGAGATAGCTGGCTTTTATAGGCACACGTTGAAAGAGGAGAGCCATCATTCTTTCTGTCAGGGACACACTGTACTTTGCCTGCTGTTGGCCTGATGTTACTTTACTGTACAGAATGGAAAGAATCGGTCACAGCTTTGTGAAAGCGTGTCTCACCCGATCCACTTGGCTGTTTTGATTTTTTTTTTACAGCAAAATACGAGTTTGGTTTTTGTGTGAAAATGAATTTGCACAATGAAGCGATAATGAGAAACAGTTTGGAGAAAAAAAAGAAGAAATATCCATAGCATTTTTATTTCATAATCAAAATTCCACGGGTGTGGAGCTTCATTAAGTCTGGTCAGTCTCTCAGATTGATTGGAGAACAAACTCCAGGGGACTTTTGAGGGACCGTGCATGATTGGCTCCACTTTTAATCAATGTTTCTTGGGTTCTTTTTCTTCTAAAATCCCTCTGATTATGACAAAGTATGAATCCTGATAAGTAAATTACCTATAATATGTGCAGGACTTGCAATGCATTGAATAATTATCTTTTTTTTTGTTTTTTTGTTGTTGTAGGTTTTGTAAACTTCCAGTGAGATTTACTGATTGCAGTGGTCCAATGTGACCTGCATTTGTCATTCTATAGCCATGCATTGCATAGAATGTGAAGAGAATTATGATGAACATACTTTGTAGGCAGTGGCATTTTTTGGGGATTTGAAATTACTTTTCTGCTGATTGCCAGAGGTTCTCATTTATGTATAACATTCTGAATCCCTCTAGGTTTCCCTTTTCACTAGAATGAAGATAAGAAAGTTTCCTATTGTAAATCAAGTCATTTTACTTTCAGAATGAGTAAGTTCACTTTCTGTTTTCTGTTAAAGCATAGTTTCTGCAGGAAATAGTTACACCAGTGAGTGCGTTTTTATTTTTAACGCTCTGACGTCCTCTCAGTCCCACATGAAGTCCGCATAACCGCAGCCTCTCCATATGACCAGGACGCATCAACGTTTCTGACAGCCAGTGCCTTGCTCAGTGGCACAATATGCTGTCAATGTACTCACCCAACCCCTCTTACCTAAAAATATTATGCAGCCCTCGGTGACGCACAGTCATACAGTGAGAAAACTGTCACTGCCTGCTATCTGCCAAGAAGGTGGCTTCTAGTGGGCTTTGGAAAGGACAGTAAAATCAGTGGATTTGCCAAGGGGGGGGAACAAACATAGGCTGAGTTGGAGTCTTAATCATCTTGTAGAACCTTCTGTCAGCGCTAGATTGGTTTGTGCCCAAGAGAGGAAGAGGAAGAGGAGGAGGCAGAGGAACCAATTATGTCTCGGGGACTTTAAACAAACAAGTCGGGCTTTATCAGAGGAAGAAAAACTTTGGCTTAATTTTCTGCTCTTAAATCCACTCCTGTGCCCAAATACTCCTCCAGTCACAATCCAACGTTCTCATTGATGTTGCAGATTAGAACCTTAGAGTTAAAGTTTTAACGGAGCTGTTTTCTGTTAATCGTCTGCTTATTGATTTAGCATCATTCTCTGTCTTTCACAGTCTGTGTTGGTTATTTAGTAGATATTTAATGTCTATTACTGCTTGGTGAAGGGGGGGGGGTGTACACCAGACTGAGCCAATATGTGCTTTCCTCTCAGGTTCATATCGCTACTAACACATTTGTCTGCTTTGTGCAACAGTGGCTCAGAGAGAATGAACATCGCACAAATTTCATCTCTGAAAAGTAGAAATGTTCTAACAGGGAATTTTTTTTAACTGCATTACTGAACATTTAAGTTTATGAGTACTGCTGCTCCATGTAATGCTTTGTTGCAATGACACCACTGGGACATGAGTTGCAAAAGCTGTAATGTGGATTGATTGAGCTTTGCTGAGCACATACTTGGTTGCTGGGTTGACTAATCAGTAGTCAGATAATTTTGGTTAAGGTTTGTAAAGTCTGGGGAACAGCTCCTTCCTGGAGGCCGGGAAGTTATCTACAAGTTTTATTTGCCAAAACAGCAGCACAAATGTGAGATGTATGCTTTATCTGAAGTGTTCTCGAACTATATCTTTCAATTTTACAAGGGAAAAGACATCAAGGTTGGAGACTAAGTGATTTCTGCGGCAATAGGAAGAATTCGGGGGGTATCTGTCAGGCGGCGGACGAGACAGTCCTCAAGAGGGCTAATGCATCATTCAGACCAAATCAGGCACTGCACTGAGAATGTCATTCATTTTGAGCACGGGTGTTGGGATTAGGTTACGGCAGTGCGGGCCGCAGGTGTTTCGGGAAACAATATGCAGCGGCCCTGCGGCGAAAAAGTTGAAACGGATTCAACATTTGGAGAAAAACAACCCGACGTTACACCGCAGTGACCCAAGGACATAGCCCAGTGATCAGACCGACCGGTAAAGAGTATTGTTGTGAAATCTGTTTAGAGCTTACTCCAAATTTCCATCATGTTGCTTCATGCCTCAAACAACACCAGCAGACTGCAGAAGAGAAATCCCCACAGCTGCTCTGGAAGCCAGGAGCCAGAATCTGGCACAATCCAGGAGGAGTTCACGATTCAAACAGCGATGCTCTCCAATTCTGTCTGTGTGGCCTTACAACAAAGTTGACTTTGTGTAAATTGGGTTCTAACGCCATTGGGATTTCTTTTAGCTAAGACTGGTGTGATTACCACCTAAGACATTAGAATCTGACTGCCACAGCTTTCACACTAATCTAATGCAATATGACAATATTTCTTAAATTCTTGAATAGTTAAAAAAAAGGTATTTTTTTGTCTGCCTATAACCTTTTCAGCACCATATCAGACAGAGGAATATAGTCTGTGCCCTGAGCATCACTTGTAGATGGATCTTTCTGTTTCGACTGTCAACTCTGTTGTCTAAATGAGAAACCAACATGGTCTTTCTGGGTACATGTCCTGCCCGTTGATGCACCACTAATGATGTGCAAAGCTGCTTGATCTGATCTAAGACCTCCCCTGGAGCTCAGCTGCTCTCAGTCATGCCGCGGGACGATATTGGCAAAGCCCACACAATCGCAGCCTGTGCCTCATTAGGGCTAAAGAGCCTGGGGGATGGGGCTCAGGGTTGAGGCTAAAGTCTGAGGCTCACAGAGAGAGCAACGGGGAGGGACACACACTTGAGAGAATAAAGAATGGCGTCAGATTGAATATTTTCTGACTGATCATAAAAAAGAGAATACAGTGTCTGCAGTTGTCATAACTGAAGAGAGGAGAGGAGGGAGACGTATGTGGTGAAACTGATGGAGAGGACCACTGGGAGTTACACAGCACTAATGGTCTCCCTCTGCTTACTTCTGAAGATACTTGACAGTGTTAGCCATGGCTAACTGGCCAATTAGACAGCAGGGAAACCACTTCTGCTCAGCGCAGACCTGTTGTGTCCTCACTGGTTGCCAGATCTTCTCTGTTCCACACTTCGCCCGTCTGCTTGATCCTCTCAGACACTGGTCCTTCTCTGAGATAAAAGATATCATCCCGTAGCACAAGAATATCCTCTCACTGTGGGACTCATCATCTGACTAAACTGAGCCATTCAAACATTTCCTGTGAACATCTTTTTAAATGCTTCTCATTGTGTCTCTCCCACACCCTGAAAATGGAAGTGCAGCCACGTTTGTCCCACTCACTCATTCTTTCCATCTCTTCCCACATTCTTTTTGTTTTTCCCTGAACGTTGTTCCGCGAGACTCTTGGACGACCCTGAATTATATCTGAAGGAAACGTTTTGTTCGCCTCTCCTGCCGTGACTGGAGGAGGAGGAGGAGGAGGAGGAGGAGGAGGAGGTGGGTCAAGCTCATCACTCTGAGCTTTCCTGTCTCTTTTAACTGAGGGGTGTGTGTGTTTAGGCCCCCCCCTGAAAAAACAAAACAAAAAACTACCCTTATTGACATGATCTCCAACTAGCTTTGAAGGGAGTGCCATCGACTTACTTTTTTCTTTTTTATTCCTGGAGGCACGATCAAGCATTTATCAAAGACAGGAGCTTTTGTGTGAAGCTGTTTTTGTCTCTCCTTGTCCCCACTCCAAATCAACAGCAATAACTGCATATTCAGTGCCATTTTGAACAATGGCTATGTCTGGTTATCAACTAAAAATAGAAATTTCTTCACAACTCAATAGTAATTTCACACATTTTTTGTGTGTGTGTGTGTGTGTGTGAAACGAACTCCGTGCCCTCTGAGGAGAACACACTTGATATTGTGTTTGGCTTCATATACTGATAAACTTGAACATAACGCAGGGAATGAAAATAATTCCATTAGCTTGTTTCGTCTATGATTTTGTAAGAACGGCGGTGTCGTGACATTTGTTGGTTGTAATTCTGTACAGAATTAGAAGCCATTTGAAATGTTTTGTATTGAAATTGCGTGCTCCACCATGATTTGGGTCAGCCTGTTATCACACCCTTCAACACACCCAATTTGATGCTCATTTAGTCAGCCTGCTACTTTCGAGCTTAATAAAGTCAAATAGTTATTATTGTGATGCTATACTAGAGCGGCAGAAATGGCAACTAGTAATACGAATTGTTTAAATTGTTTTTCATGCAAATATAGCAAACCTTATTTAGCTGCAGGTTCTGCTTTATGAGGATTTTACTTTTTTTTTTTGGGATTGACTCAATGTTTGTCAGAAAAAAAATAACCAATATGAAGTTGTCAGTTGGTTTTCCAGAGCATTTTTTTTTTTATAGATCAAAAGTCTTAATCTATTAATTAAGAAGATAGTCAGCAGATTAATCTGTAATGAAAACAAGTTGCAGCTCCGTACTTTAAAACCGGAAAACTGTGTTTACATTTTGGTGCGACGCTCCTGCGAGGAATAATTCTGCTTTCAAAGCTTACTTTTGTCAGCTGGTATATTATTCTGTGCGCACACACACACACACACACACACACACACACACACACACACACACACACACACACATACACACACACACACACACACACACACACACACACACACACACACACACACACACACACACATACACACACACACACACATTCTTGGCAGCTTGTCAAGTTTTCCACTTTGAACCAGTTGGTATTAATGCTATATTTATTGCATTTAATCCCCGTGTATTAATGGTGGAGACTCACAGCAGGTATGAGGAATGCAAAGCTTTGTCAGTGGGGGGGAAGTCATTAATATCAAATCCATCTATGTTATCAGAATTGGAGCTGCTCCCTTTTACTCGTTTTCATGGCATACATTCATAATGTTTTATAGTTGCAACATAATTAGCCTCAGTTTTCTGAGGCTTTAATTAGGATCCTTAACCTTCGGAAATATACGGCAGTTTCTCATTAAGTCATTAGTTCGTCCTGCTTTATTCCCCACTTGGTATTTTGTTTTAAACAGCAGCAGGAAGCCTGCAAAGTGTAATTGGCCTCATAAGAGGTGTAATGAAGCCATAAAAAAATGTATTAAAATGTATGCTTGTCATTAATCCTATACTTGTCAACAGGCATATTTTAGTATAGAGTTATAATCAAGCTTTTCCTTACAACAACTCACCTCAGGAGACTTTACAAAGATAAGAACACGTTAGAAAAATTACGAGTCAACCAGCAAACAAAATAATGCAGATGAACAAATCAGTTGATTGATAAAAATTAAAGTCGACCAAACATTTCAGACATTGCCTGCCTGTTTCTCTAATGTGACATTTGTTGCCTTTCTGTATTTTATATTATTGTAACTTGCTTATCTTTTGTTTTTGGACTGTTTTTCACACTAAAGATATTTCAAGATAATGATTAGATCATGCTTTTGCTTGGTCTAATCTTGCGATGGTTCGTCTATTAAGCAGGATTACACAAAAACAGCTTGATGGATTCATGAAATTCATGAAACTTGGTGGGAGGGTTGGGCATAGGGCAAGAAAGAACTCAATAAGTTGTGCAGTGGATCTGGATAGATAAACGATAGATTGTCATTTGTTGTCACCACCCACATGTCCATATGTGCATTGAAACCGTTTTTGGGCGCTGTGGTTGCTCCTGTTGGGTCCATTCTGTCACAGAGGAATCTCGATCCCAGTGTAAAAAAATGCTGCTTTTGGTTGGCCTGCAGTTCAGGAATAATGCAGGCTTGTATTACAGAAGCATTGCATCCAAATACAATCATATGGAAACAATGTATTTTCTGAAAACACATGATTTGTTTTTGAGGAACAGAAAGATGCATGCATCCAAGCAAATCACACCACTAATAATGCAGATGGATAAAGATCTTTCAACAGTCACTGTTGTTACAGATTAAGACTATTTTGGAGGATAACACAAAAGCAACAATGGTGCTTGTGTTTTTGGGTGTGGTCCATCTTTTCTTTTTTATTTTGTTCTTTGGCAGCCAACAGAAGGATGGATCAAGGATTTTGTCTGTTTACTGCGCCTCATTTGAAATGATTTATAATCTCTGCCAGCTCAGTGATCAGCCCACTCAGCTGACCAAACAATAAACATTTGGAGTGAATTATTTGCTTGCACTCATGCCTCTCTGGATTAAAGGTAAACTGATTATATGGAGGTTTAATTTGACATTGCTTGGCCTGTATTTATATAATAATGGCAATTCTAATTGTATCGACTAATAAACAAACTGACTCACCAAACAACTCACCTAAAATAGTTAATTTAGCCCCAGTCTGACTCAAATATCACATCATGCGCCACATTTAAGCTGAATATTTCTAATTTGAGCAGCTCGTGAATAGCAGGGTTATTGCTTTAAACTGTAATGGTTTCAAACGATTTGTGTGATTCCTGTCCAGATTGTTTTTGTTTTTTTTATTATAACAGACCATTTGGAGCAAGAGCTGTTAACAGATCACAGATCATACATCCAGAGAGTGTTATTTGAGAATATTTCTTCACTCTAGTATTTCTTAGAGTGGAGATGGGTGTATGAGGCCAATTATATTGCAGAAGGTGAGTCGTGAGGGTCTTAATGTCTGTGCTTTGTACTCCTCTAACCTGGTCAGAGAGTCGATGCCAGCCAAATCCTCATATCATGACCCATGCTGGTGAGATGGCCCATTTTTACAGCCATTTTAACGCTCTAACAGTCACTGGGCTCAAGTTGTTTTTTTTATCTCCATGCCGAAGGTGCTCATGTATAAAAAGCAATTTACAGCAATATCCTGTTTTTGGAACTTTCCTATTGCTTTGGCATGATTTAACTTTTTCCGAGGCCAAAATGGGGAACCATACAGAAGAAGATGGACAAAATAAATAAGAAGTAAATCCTTGCAGTGTAATGCAGTAATAACAGGAGGAATACTCAAGGAATGGACACCTGAAAATATATATAGAATTTAAATATTAATAATGATGGTATATATTGTAGAACCGCTTCAATGCATTATATTGTTTTGTCTTGATTTTAAAGTTGTGAATGATTGCCTTTCAGTACATTATTTCATTCCTACACAAGTTGAATATGTAGGGGACTGGGAATGATTATTATTTTTTTGTTAACCGCACCTGCAAAGACTGACCAAGGATTAGTTCAGCTTTGTGCCCATGCAAGCAAATCACCTACCCACTGGTGACTGCATGCTCTTTTACGATAGAGCAATCTCCTAAAGGCTTTTTGTGTTTGTGCTGGACAAGTTGTTATAGAAAAGTATTTGTTTTCAATTTATTGTAAGAAACTTTTAATTCTCACGTACATAAAGGGCCCGGTTAGTTCTAATTAACCCAAACAAAGGCTCTTTTAAAATCAAAAATCAACCTTTTGTACTCATGAGACAGAGGAAGTTGGTAACTGTGATGTGTGTATTTTTTGTCAAGCAACCAGACCGGTCAAAAAAAGGCTTTCTGTTTGCGTTGATAGTTCCCATACAGCACAGCTAGATGAAAGGAAAAGTGGCTCCTTTGCTAACGTACACCAGATTACATGATTATAATGAGCAGGTATCTGTTTGCTCATCTTTCTTCTTTTCTCAGACATGATAAAAGCTCTCACGCCTTCACCTTTTGCTTTATTTGAATTAGTTGCAACTCATTTGCACATTAAAGATTTACACAGTCTTTGTTGTAAGTTTGCACTGAGTGACACATCATTTTTTTGTCTCTTTGCTCAGAGCAGTTCAGCTTTAAACTGTGACTGGCAGATTGAGTCCGCCAAATGAACTGATTACAGGAAATTAGGGGCAGTATTGGTTGTCGGAAGGAATGAAATTTAAACAGAGAAATGCTTAATGTTTTAATAAAGTCTCACAAAGGGCCGTAATGGTTGATGATATTCCACAGAAAACATGCTGAGACTGAAATAGAGACACTGCATGTTGAATCAGTTAAACAGTTTAACATGTTATGGTTTCATATCACGTATGAAACCAATACATTTCATTTCAGCTATAACGTGCCATTGTTGGGAGGCTCGTCAGACCACTATGAACCGCAAGACCTGGTTCACATGACGGTCAAATGTATTAAAAAGCTACGTTTCTGTAGCCTTTCTTTGGGGAAAAATAGTTAACGTTGTTAATTCAATGTTGTTAATATTCTTTTAAACCCTTTAATGCTCATTTGAAAACACTTCCAATAAAGAATGTCGGGAAAGTAATAAATTCCCATGAAAGTGTATCTTTTGTAACTTTTTAAATAAAAATGCATGACATCATTATCAAACCCACAGTTTATGGTCTGTATTATAACATTGTAATAATGTAACTCACTGTAAAAGTAGCTACCTTTTTTATAATTTCAACTACATTGTGATTCATCCCCCTGCAGGTACATGATGTTGATCAACGGAAAAAATGAAGTCTTCATGATCGACAGAGACAACACCATCTTCCACATAGCGAACCTAGAGTTCCCTTTCCGGAAGGATCCACGCGTCCACTTAACAAATACTCTGTTGGATGGGGTGAGTTTTTCCGAACGATCCTTTAATGGATGGTAATGTGTTGTTTGAGCTTCTCTTGTAAGGTGAGCCGTTTTCTCTTTTCACCGGAGCCACATTTCCCCTTTGTTTCCAACTTTTAACATTCCCATCCCGCCCCTGCTGTGCAGTCTTGCAGATAATTGATATCAGTTGCCAAACCCCATGTAGAAGAGCTGCCTGTTTCAGTCTGTCAGTAGAGCCTGTCAGAGACGGATCATCCATGTCCTGGAGAAATGGCTAATGAAATGTTTTACACGTTTCCTGCCAGCGCTGCCGCTCCTGTTCCACACTGAGCTGTGCTGTAACACGCATCACCGCGCTACTCCCGGTGGTGTCGGCAGCGGCAGCGGTGACTTATGTTTGCCCTCTAGTACCATTCTCAGACTTTAATTGACATGTTTGTGTTGTTAAGGTCACACAGGTCCCAGCGTTCCCTTGCATCAGGTGCACACCTGACAAAACACAGAGTGCAAGTCACAGATTCACTTATGCTCTTCTATTTGTGGCGGCGTTAATTTCTTTCTTTTCTTAATGTTGAGTTTCTCTTTTTGGAGCTTCTCTCTCTCAGACACACAGACTTTATTTGGGCAGGCAGTCAGACAGGTAGACAGCATACATGATTCATTAGCTAGCGGACTGTCTGCCTCTTTGGCATTGTTCTACCTCCTCTGAGCGAGGAGAGATCGCACATGCAGAGAAATCATGTCTCACTTGGAAATGAACTGTGCTTCAAGATCTAGTGTTTAATGTAGGCCTCCTTGTGCGATTGTTATAAGCTTGCAAGTGCACCAGGTCGGTGTAATGTCATCTGGTACCACGCTGGCTTCCATCACCTCGACCGCTACTCCATTAACTAATCTCCACACGCAGCTTATCTGCACTTTGTGAAAATGGAATTGCAGGTGACAATGTCCAAAATGAACGTTGTGTATTTTGTGCAACTTCATCTAAAACTTTACTCAAAACAGAATAATGGATAAATAGTCACAGAAGGCAGCGTCAAATTTATTATTATGGACTAATGTTCCAAAAAGGCTGCATTTCAAAGGCTGCATTATAAATGGGTTCGATTGCACTCCGGTCCTCATTTGCATAATAATTAGCTTCTGGGTAACAAAAAAGCCCTGCAGCATCCCAGAGATATTTAACCTCAGTAATGTCATATTGTATACGACACGTAGGTCAGGTGACTGTGAGCTGAGAGGCCACTGCTGTTAGCTCAGCTTGTGTCTCTTTTACTACGGAGCCATGCTGTTGTAATACCTGCAGAATGTGGTTTGGCATTGTCTTGCTGAAATAAGCAAGGCCTTCCCTGAAAAGGACGTCGTCTGCTTGGCAGCATATGTTGCTCCAAAGCCTGTATATATGGTTCAGCATTAATGGTGCCTTCACAGATGTGCAGGTTACCCATGCCATGTGCACTAATGCACCTCCATACCATCACGGATGCTGGCTTTTGAAACTGTGATTTCCAAAAAAGAATTTCAAATGTTGACTCGTCAGACCACAGGGCAGTTTTCCACCTCGCCTCAGTCCAACTTAAATGAGCTCAGTTTTATGTAATGTGTGTCTGAGCTTCCTCTTAGCTTAACAGTTGCTGATTGAGACAGTGTGTTTACTTTCCTCACCCAGACGTGGCATCGTACTGCAGCGTCTTAGTGTTCCTTTGAATGAGCGGTGAGATTGTGTGTGTGTGTAAATGGCTACAAGGTTTGTTTTGACGCATTTATTCATCTGTTGATGCTTCGGGGCTCTCAGTTCAGAGAGGCTGCGTCGGGCTGATTACGGTGAATCCTCTCGAAGCCAAACTGTATTGCCTGATATGTTTCATCTTAAGTCCAAAGGCGCTGGTCTTTGTCTTGACATGTCGTTTTTAATGAGCTCTACATCAACTTGAGTCCCAATATTGTATGAATGTGAAATCTGGATTGAATTCATGGCGGTTTCCTTTGGTCACATTAATGTATTCATCCACTGCTGTCTCTCTGCGCCACGGTTCAGTACACCAGATGCATAACGATGGCAGCCTCCTGGAATGACATCACTCCTCTCTCCAACCTCTCATAAAGGGCTATGTCTGCCTCCCATCCAGTCTCCTTTGTCCTCTTCACCGGTCTTGCAGTGGCTAGTGAATGTTGTCGTTTGATCCTTTTGGATCCTGTCAGATATGAAACTGATTCATGTCAGTCAGTACTTCTTAAGTAATTCTTGTGACTGATGATTAAATGCCTTTCAGCATCCGTTTAATTAAATGCCGCTAAAGATAACTTTTCCAAAATTACCTTTTAAAAAGAAAAGTACTGAGAGCTTCCAGCAGCATTTCTTTAAAAAAAAAATTTTTACCTGAAAATATAAAGAAATAATTAAATAAACGAAATAGCTTTGCAAAGGGAGGTTGGCTGCAGTGGCTGCTTTGTAATCCAGTCCTGAAATGCGGCGTCTTTGGTAGGTGTCTCAATGGTTAATGGAAACCTGGGTACAGATGTCGTC
Source organism: Chaunax sp. Z400 (assembly GCA_037577475.1). Lineage (NCBI taxonomy): Eukaryota > Metazoa > Chordata > Actinopteri > Lophiiformes > Chaunacidae > Chaunax > Chaunax sp. Z400. The sequence goes on from CM075202.1 coordinate 4,861,539, forward strand.
ATATAAGTGGATCATAAGATTATGATGTTTACAGCAACTTGGTCTTAAAATGTCTTACCGTCAAAACACAGCTCTACTCGTTGACTGGAGCAGCTCCAGTCTGTGCATGCAGTCCTCTTTGCCAGTCTTTGGCACAATAGCCTTCAGTTTTAATAGGATATTAATTGTGGCGTGCAACAATGACCAGCTGTTGGCAGGACATTGAGCGACACTCCAGAGCAGTGACTACAGACTGAAGTGGCTGCATCAGAGCCAAAGCAGCACATTTTCCCCATCAAAATCCACAAAAGAACAATTTCAGTAATTGTATAAAAAAAAAATGCTGAATATCGAAGTCGATCGCCTCCGATTTGGGATCTTTAAGATCCCAGTGAGAGCTCAACATGGATAGAGCTTGCCAACATTCAGCACAGATGGACCAACAGTGGATTAACTAACGTGAACACAGACGCAGGAGAGAGAAAAAAAATCCAGTCTGAGGCCACAGTGTGAAGGAAATTAAGTGAAAATGGTTTATTAATCAGTTGTTCGAGGATTCATATTAGAATATTTATGATACGCTCATCCTGACGACTCAAGCAGAGCCTCTTGAATGTAAATAAAGCCAATCTGTTAGTCTTACATTACATTAACGTGAAAAACAATAAATCCTTTCTGTATATTCCTGTCAGCCAGCCATGACTGCAACATCTTTTTACATTTGGTGAAAAGTGATGGGTATTTCAGTCCCCAAAATACTGTTTTTACCTCACAACTGACCCATAAAGTGTCTTACCTGCCGCCCTTTTCCCTGTCCAACAGTGTTAGAGCAAACTGAGACCTTTAATATTTTATTAGCCGGAAGGGCCGTACACATAGTTCTCTAAATGTAGTGCCACACTCCCTAACTTTATAAAAGGCAAATGCTCGAAGTTGCAACTCAACTTTCACCAATTCGCTGGTGCTGACGTGTGCACACTCATCTCTGCTGTCACTACATTGTGTAACAGCTCTTTGAAAACGAACCATGTCTCTATTGGCTGTCCTGCACCACCGCTGCACCTCAACTTCAGAGTCTTGCATTATGGATGTTCAGTGCTATTTCTGCTTCATGTCCTACTCCTGCAGACCCCACCACACGCACACACGGACACGCACACACACACACGCACACGCACACACACACGCACACGCACACACACACTTTCCCAGCTCCTTGCTATCTTTCCCATTGCCCTCGGCGTCTCCCTCTTTGAACATAGATCCCCTTGAGAGTGTTCACCCCCTAGTGTCCCACGGTTGGTTTCCCTTCTGAACAACTATACTCAAAGAGGAACCGTTTTCTACTTGCTATGATGTTAAGGCATCCCAGATTAAAGACTTCCTTTTTTTCCCTTTTTTTTTGTATTTTGTACATCTTCTTCATTCAATCTTATATTTTTATCTCAATGAATATGAAGCTACAACAGCGACATGGCAGTGAAAACAAAAACATGAATTGAAGAAGGGAAAATGGCATTAAAACAATTTGAAGGTTTTTTTTAATGGCACTGGAAAAAGTTCTACTGGAAAATAAAACACAGACATTTAAAAACTGTTTCAAACCCGCAGTTTGGGAATTTCAGGGGAAATGTGTGCCTGAAATTGCAGAGCAGACTCCCGGTCCAGAGATATTTCTCATTAGTGTCTATAAGTGTAAATCACACTCTCCTGCCCCCCCCCCCCCCCCCCCCCCCAAAACCCCTCTTCTCAGTCTCAAAACGGTGACAGAGAGTCAAAACTTGAATATCAGTGACACTGAAAAAATACTGACAGCATAAAAAGTTGTCGCTGAAAAATGTGACATGAAGAAGAAGAAAAAAAATGATATTTTTTTCGGTGCCAATTATTTTTTCATTGCCAATGTTATTTATTTAAACTTGTCTTTATTTTTCAAAGTCAAAATTCACTGTCACTATTCTGGTATTGTAAATAATAATATGTCTCTATTCCCTCCTCTCTTGACCCAACTCTTGTCTTTATATCTGCAGGAGATGATCATCGACAAGGTGAACGGTCAGCCAGTCCCTCGCTATTTAATATACGACATCATCAAATTCAATGTGAGTAGCCCAGCCTTTTGAGAATGTTGGTGTTTCCTCTGACCCATCACTCGTGAAAATCTGCCAGATCAAAGTGTCAGACATAATAATGCCTCAGCATGCCTCACTCTCCTTCCTCTCCTTTTTTTTTTTTAATTTTTTTTTTAACTTATTGTAAACAATGGACTTCTTCAGCAGTGGAAATAGGAAAATTCTGGTTATAGTCAATCAGCAGTTTGTATCATATATCATCAGAGCGAGGTGTGGGCTGTATTTCAGGAGAAAAAAAAAGCAATGACTTGGTAGGGGATTTGTTTATTAAAAAAAAAGAAAAATAGAAAAATCGAATTCCCGGTTGGGTTCCCTCCAGGCTATCCGAAAGCATTCGGCAGGGCCAGTGCTCATCCAGGCATTATTTGCACAGGGATGACGGCACTTGTCAGTCTACATGCTGGAGAAAAGATTTGACACAGCTTGACCCCACACCCTGTCACGCACCAGGCTTTACTGAAGCCTGACCTCAACACAACACTGGGGTTGAACTGACTCATTCTGAATATTATGTGCTTTCACTGAGCTCCACAGACCTATTTATGATAAAGACTTTAGACAAAAAAAACTTGTTTAACCTTAACCCCAGCTTAAACATTGCATCAGGTTTGAAGTGAATGTGATAATCGGTGCATTATTGCTGGCCTTCACTTATTGTCTGTATTAGCTCTTATGCATGGGAAATGTCATATTTCTCCTGTTACATTATTTTGACATCGCCATTTTTCTTGAACGGCCTAAGGACAACATTTAAAAGGCTGTTAATTGTGAACACTCCTCCGAACTGTAAATTAATTCATCCCTTTAACCGCTAATGACAAGCAGGCAGGCACAGAGACAAATGAGCCTGTGGTTCGCCCTTAGCGAGCTGCTGCTCTCTTCCTTATAAAAATTTGATGAATACCTTGGGATAAATGGGAGGGGCCATTTCAGCCATTATGTTTGCCTGTTGCCCTCTTTTCTCCATCGATCAAGGATCAGCACAAGTAAGCATCTCTATAAAGGCTCCAGTGGCGAGCGGTAACATCTTTGTGAGCCGGTGCAGAGGTTAGTAGCTCCACATGACTCCCCCCCCCCCGGAGCCATCAGTAAAGCACTGTTGTATTGATCCGTACTTGCCATTATTAGACTTCTCCATCATCTGCGGTGGGCTGCGCCTTGGCACAGAGGCTCCAACCCCGAGAGCGAGGATGGATGAATGAAGTAGGAGGGAGAACATAACACCTTGCGAGAACCTTGGCCTAACGTGACACTTTGCTTGTTTGGAAAGTCAGATGAAGCACAGTGCTGGGATTCTTTTGATTAGGGTGTAATGAGAGGTGCGTGTCCTCTCGCCGCATTGTGTGATTTAGCTGTGAGTGACGGGTCAGACTCACTTCTGTGGATTTCGATGGCGATAGATAAGTTACGTCAGCGTATACTTTGCTCTTCATGGGTGCACGGGTGAAATTCTTCGTCATCCTAGTGTTATTACGTTGAAAGTGTTGATTTGTGTAGTGTCTGCCACTCTTCACAATGTAACTGTTTGACTCTGACTACCACTGAGAGACACGGAATGAATTTTTCATTTCTGCTGCCGCTGCAATGCGAAAAAAAAAAGAAGCTGTTTTTTTTGTTTTTTTCCCTCTTCCTGGGAAGTTGCTGCTGCTTGTCAGTCACTGTCAGCTCCTCCACTGTGGGGGGACCTGACAAGATGTGATGAAAGCACAACAAAAATTACATATATGTCTTTAATTTTCAACTTGCAGCGGAAAGCTATTATCTTGTGAAAAAGCTGTGGATGTTTGCACGTCAACAGTTTGATTGACCTTGTTGTCTGTCATTCGCCAAAAATAATCTTGCTTTTGGGGGCGGAGTTAGGCACGATTATTTGCTCAATCATATTAACAGCTGAGCAGAAATGAGTGCTTTTAACACTCATGGTAGAAGCCTTATCTTTTGAGGTATGGGTGCTTTACTGACATGAACTCCATTTAATGCTTGAAGAAGTCTGTCTGCAGGCACAGTCTGCAGCTCTGCAGGGTTTTCCATCACATGCACAAATCCTCCCTGGGCTGCATCGCTCCTTTCAGAACTGTGGCAGCATCACTCTTGATGCGTTGAAGCTCCTCTGTAGTCACATTTCAACAGAGGTCTGCTGCCATACAGTACAGCAGCACTGTATGTAGGTTAGGTATATACTATAAACAGGCTTTACTTGTCTCGAGGTAGCATTAGCCACTCATTGCTAACGATGACTTGAGAATTAAATGTGTCAAAAGCTCTAATCTGAAATGTTTTAATTTGTTCATAAATCACCGTGCATCCAAGCTGCTCTGCTGGGACTTCATTTGCGTTCTGCCTGTAATTATACATCAGTCTCCACTTTAATTTCCAGGTTGAGCATGTGGTTTAACATGTGGGCACTGATGAATGAAATAAGGTGGTTATTATGGGGATAATTATACTAAAATGTATCCAGGGAGCCAAAAATGCTCTCTACTTGGTAACCAAACAGCCTGAAAATTCAACACAGGACGGAGTCATGAACATTTTGACGATGCAGATGAAAAGGACGTAAACGGTCTAAGGCCGAGACCGTCTTCAAACTGCACATTAAGCTCCCGTTGACTGGTCCCAGCGCTGCATTCATCACCAGGGTATCATGTCTTTAATTTCAAATTTTCCAAGGCGGTCACACAGGTTTTAACAGAGCTCCCTTCAGGGTCAGTTTTATGTCAGATACTCTGTGTTTTTGCAGTGTTCTCGAATTTATCCTTCAGCTCTTCCAGCCTTACACTGAGGGCTTTATTCTTGATTCTGCTGCTCTTCTGTTTACTATTTAATGTGTGTGTGTGTATATATATACTGTGTATATATATATATATATATACATACAGTATATATATATAGCTTCTTTATGCACTCAGTTTAATTTAGCCATAAAGGTAGTTATGTAAGACACTAGAATAAACCTTGTTGGACTTGATACAATCTTTGACTATGTCCAGTTATAATGAATACATCTCTAGATTCATCTTTCCATAATATAATGTTTAATTTGGTAAAAAAAAAGAAAGTAAAGAATCTTCACTATTCTGTATATTATATGCATTCATAACTGTTTGTTGAAGAGAAGCAGAGTGATGCAGGCTTCTCTAAATCCATGAGTTGGATTTATGTTTGTTTGTTTGAATTGTAGCATGTTTCTCTCTTGAACTAACTGATGCGTTCATGGCTTCAACTCGTCATTATTGTCGTCATTACTAACCCCCTTCCTTCACCTTTCCAGGAGTCGGGAAACATCACACAGGAACTTCAGTTTGATCTCTAGAGGCTGCAGCCTATATTTTCCTTACCTTTTACAAGCTGTAACATGCACTGTGCATTTACTACTAAACTGACAACTGTTCTTTGTTTTTTTTTACGATGATTATGTCACGAAATATAAGACAGACATTCAAACCTGCACTCAAAAACCCCAATAGAAGCTTTGAATGTAAAAAAAAAAAGAAGTCATTTGATAGATCTCTAGTATCGGCAGGAGTTTCCTGAGGCGATTTCCACATCAGTATTGGAGCAGATGAAAGCTTTTCTTCATAGATTAGTATCAGTTATATCAAAGCCTGATCCATCTGATCTATCACTGTTATTTGTCAAAAATGGCTCATCGACCGAATTCAACCCTATCTTGATGACCTGATGTCCAAATGAAGCAGCACAAACAAACAAATAAAGAAACGCAGTAGGACAAAAATGACAGGGTGGTCACGATTATTGATCATTGATTCCCAGTGATATTGGATTAGCAAGAGTCTTATCTGCTGTGCTTTCCTGTTGGGCTGGCGTGGACAGCACACGCCTTGAATCACCCACACTTACATCTTGTTCTGTCCTGATGACACAGCTGACAGATGGTGCAGAACATGGGTGACATGATACCAGCTGCTGCTGCAGGAGACCAGTGTGTTGGGGTTTTTTTGCATCGCGCTTAAAGAAAAACAACACCCCAAAGTAATGCCTAAATTATTAATAGTTAGTTGCAGCCCTGATTATATTTTTTAAGGCTGCGACTAATGGTTATTTTCATTTTTGATGAATCTGCTGATGGTCTTTGAACTCGAATTAATAGTTTAGTCCGGAAAATACAAAAAATATCCCATCAACCTTTGTCAAGCTAGTCTTCAGGTTCATTGTTTGTCCAACCGACTTTCCAAAGAGTCCAAGATTGTCATTTAACAATCATATGAATTAGAGAAAAGCAGAGAATATTTGATATTTCGGGATAAAAATTTAACTAATAGCTTAATTAATTAATAAGTGTCCTCCAATTGATTAGCCATCAATCACTTGTGCCGATGTGCACTCTAAGTTTGAGCGGTGGTCTCTTTAAAGGCTCTTCTGATTAAATATGCTACTGCTGGTTAAACCAAGAGGGCAAACGCTGCGGCGTGTTTGGCTAAGGGAGCTAACAGTTCAGTTTAATGAAAGAACACAACAAGTTTAAAGTCAGTAAATGGACTAAAGTGCTTTAAGTTTGGCGTTACGGACACTTTCAATTAGTGTATATTTATAATTATAAGTATTATTATAAATTAATTAATTATATTAACCCAAAGTGAATATATTTGGGTTTTGTATTATTGGTATACATAGTAAATCAAAATATGTGAAAATATATACATAAGTATAACATGTAAGCATAACATGTAGAGATAAATAATGAAGTAATGCTTTTATAAAGATATGAGTCTTCTGATGAAATTAAACTCTTGCTTTTACTTACACAACCAAAAAAGGTAAAATAGGTCCTCCGTATGAATCAACCATCTGTTTCAGAAAGTGGCAAAGTTTTCCCTATTAACTGATTAAGAATACATAGAGCTTTGGGGATAGAAAAAAATAATCAGAGTTGTATGGAAACCACTTTCAAATGATTAAATATCTTGTTCTTCATTGGCAGAAAAACTAAATGGCAGCTTGTTTGCTGAGTTTGTAATCCTTTTTTTCTCTCTCTGATGATTTGTGAGAAATATCAAATGTCATATTTTTGTCATGCAGTTAGTCCATGTCCATCTGGCAGCCTTTCAAATTACACGTACCATCATTCTTCTTCTTTCTTTTTTTTTTTGTCCTGATAAAAGTGAGTCATTATTTTTAATTGCTTTTGTCAACTGACCAACAGAGACATGCCGTGGTGACTGTCACTGTGCTGCCTTCATGTAACACTTGGTCATCCAGCCATGTGGTTACATTTGTTACTTGGCTGCTATAATCTTCCACTCATGCTACTATATTAAAAACCAGCATTTGGAACTTTGAAGTATCGTTTCCTTTTTTTTCCCTTTCTTTTTTTTATGCCTTGTATGTGGGGATTTTATTTTTCAACATTTAAATTCAACTTAATGCACTTTATTTTGAAATGTTGCCTACAAAATGCAGCTCTCATTTTGGATTTTTTTTTTCATCTGCCATTCTGTTTTCACAACAGCAGGTAAGTTGAATGTGGAGGAGGCTGTTGTTATTGACAAATAGCCTGTTGAAGCGATTGAAACCAGCCTGGCGCGAATGACACGGCACCAACCAGGTGCACTCACAAGCTTACCAAACAGCTCATGTAGGCAGGAATACATCAAACAGGAACGGTCTCACCTCTATCCGTATATTTAAAGGGGGAGAGGGAGACGCACAGCGCCAAAGAGAGAAAATGAGTATGTGACACAGGCTGCCACAAATAAATAAATGTATGAGAAACCTTGTGTGTATTGTGTTTCCCAAGGTTATGTAATGCTCCTTAGGGCTTCAACTAATGCATACTCTCATTACTGATTCATATATTGATCATTTAGAAAATAATAAATGCCCATAATTTCCCAAAGCACATCTTGAAATATGAAATCCCAAATATTTTTATTTTAACGCGATAGAAGAAAAAGGCACCAAATATTCTCATTTAAATTCAGATTGTTTTGTTTGTTTTTACTTAAAATGGTTTAAATGATTGACAAAATAGTTTCATTTTCTGTCCATCTACCAAGTGACTGATCATTAAATCTCCAGCACTGGTCGTCACATGCGACAGACTCTAATACAGATTCCTGCAAAAGTCTGCACCAAACTCTTTTTTTATCCACTTTGAAAATGCCTTATTCTGACTCACAACAGAGTTCGATTAACAGTCTTATTATGTCTGTGAATTGGCAGATTATTCATCTTATTGTGTCTGAAATACATGTATTCTTCCAAAACAGATTAATTTGAGCATGCATTTTAGATGTGTGCTGCAGTAATGATCTAAATAAAGACTTTTCTGTGGTGTTTTGTTTTTTATTTTCATTTTTTTAAATGAATTAATTGCCACGACACATTAAGAGATGACTAAGCTTGTTGTTTTGTGTGTTTTTCAGGGGCAACCTGTTGGCCAGTGTGATTTCAATATTCGACTGTTATGCATAGAAAAGGAGATCATTTCTCCCCGGATGGAAAAGATGAAGAGTGGACAGATTGACAAAACCAAGGAGCCCTTTAGTGTCCGAAATAAGCCCTTCTTTGACATTCATGCAGCGCGCAAGGTAAAGTGAGCAAACACACAAACATTTATTTTTTTAATCTCCAAGCTATCTTTCTCTCCTCGTTTCTTTCCCAGATGAGATCCGATCATTGTATGCGCACAAAGATGTGCAAATAGAGATGACACAAAATTCTAATGAAATGAAATAATTCAAATGAAACTTGTTTGGTTTATTCATAATCATCACGCATGTTTATTAAGCTTTAGTTGCCTCTACCTCTGTCCTCGTCTTATCCTGAATGAATGGTAAGTATGGGGGAGGCCATGGCTTGATATTGTTGGATATTTCCTGACACCTGACATTGCTGTAATTTTTGCCTGGTAATGCCAAGAATAAGTGCAGAACGCATGATTTCAATTCAGTCTCTTTTGAACCGTTCTCATTCAGATGCTCTTGTTTTTGGCCTTGTCTTTGTGGTTGTCACGATAAAGGAATAATCCTGCCTCAGGTTATAGTACTGCACAGTTCACTGGCTGAGGACGGCAAAGCTTTTATCTTCTCAGTAGCTGCTAAGCCTTCCTCAAATGCCTGCACTTGTGCCCTAACATCAGGTCTGTGGGAGGTCAGTGTGATGAATTTGATGTTTTGCTCGGGCCAAGAACAGTTGGGAATCTTGGCACGGCACATTTACAGATGATCAAAGTGTATGGAGTGGGTGTTGTTTTTGACATTTCTTGTGTTGTGGTCACATGTTCCGCTGCCAACACTGATATCTTGGGTGTTTCTGTCCTTTTAAAAATTCTTCCTATGAATAGTTGAGTTACCTCTGGTCTAACCCTGTTCTGTACTCCACTAAGACCTTTTACAGAGGATCACCCACCCACTCTTCGGGGTGCATGTCGATGAAGATGCTCTTGAAATGAAGTCACTGTAACTCTGTCTGGTTTCTGACTGCTCTATTGTGTTGCGCAGTGGCCATCTGCTCCCCATACAGTCATATCTCTGTTACATGGGGGGGCTTTGACAGAGGGAAACTGGAATCTGCCTCATTAATTCATAGCCGCACAACCCTCCACTTCATGGCTTATCTACCAGAAGTTCCTTGAAGGGATATTTCAGTAACAGGATGGAGCTGTATGATGGCTTTTGTCTGTTGTAAGGGTGCTGTTTTTCATCTCAGACACTTACACATTCATGCCGCCATTTCCCACCAGTTGGGACCATTTATTCTCTTTGCGTCCTCCGCTTGTCCAATTATCTTACAAAGACTCCTTTTTTTATATTACAGACGTACACTGGGACAGCTTGATTATGTTTTGGAATTCCCCTCATGTGTAGGTTGAATAGACTTGGCTGTCAGAGCGTATTCTCAGTAGAAAATAATTCTGATATTTGGCAGACTTGTTTGTAATGCGTCTGATATGCACAAGGCTGGTTCAAACACGCCCTTCATTTGCAATATATTCATTTGCTACTTACAAGTTCCTGCATGAAAATTATGTCAAATACAAAGAAAAATCACAACTTGGGGGGGGAGAAACCCTGGCTGGAGTTTAGCTTCGCTGAGGCAAACCGATGTCCTGTAGGCTTGCTGGCTGGAGCGTCACTGCTATTGATTGTACATCAAGTTACATTTATGATCGACTGGCAGTGGTTTAAGGGGTTGGAAGCTAATTAATTGGCCTTGATGACATGTTTTTCATTTGATTACGGTTTGTATTACAGTTGTCCATTGTTTCACCTTATTTCTTTGTTTGGTATGTTTTATTTAGGGATTTTGCATCTTCCAAGTCATGGCCTATTGTGCTCTGTAATACCCATCTTCAGATCTTGCAGTGCCTATTATATATAACTACTAACTAAAATAAACTACTACTAACTACTGAAATAATCAGTCCCAACTTGAAAAGCTTTCTGAATATATATATATATATAGCTCTAATTCCCTAATTCTAATGCTGCACACGTTTCCCTTGTTGTTATGAGCAGTGTGTTCTGACTGTCCGATGAGCTCCTACCGATACCGACAACAAAATTGGTTTGTTTCCTCGATGCAGTGCACTTGTATCAGACCTATAAACAACATGATATGAGGCATGCCATGACATATACACAGAATTATATGGTTAGTATTCACAGGACAGAGGGATGAGTTTTTTCTCTTCTGGTAATGGACACTGGTAATTTGACCAAATGGTGTGTTTGGCAGAGATCTGTGTGTATCTTTCAAAGGCTTCCAACTTAACACTGGGATTGTAAATTTCCTGCTCGCTGCAGGCAACAGAATCGGCAATTTCCATGCAAAATCCATTTATGAGGCAGAAATTTGCATTCCTCCTGGGATTATAGAAATAGTTCGGGGGGGGGGCTACTGGGAGCTAATGATGATATTTGCATATTCTATAGATAGTGGGCTTAACAAGGCAAAAAAAACTCATCCTGTTCAACTTGTTTTTTAACGTGTTTCATTGGCTTCATTGACTTTTTCTCATACGACCTTGAGGATAAATCCCAAATGCTAAAACTCCGTAGTGCTGAAACCTGTTAAAAAATGAGTTTTAGCAAAGTAATTTCGTCCAGCTGCTCTCACAATACGATTGCAATTAGAGGCTCAGTCCATTAATCGATTAGGTGACTGACAGATTTTGATAATCAATTAGCCGTTGTGAGTCATTCTTGAAGAAATAATGCCAGAATTCTCCTGCTCCAGGTTCTAAAACGTGAATATTTGCTGGTTTCCTTAGAAGTCTATGCTTGTCAACCAAATCTTATTGGGTTATAATTAATGAAATTCAATAATCTGCTTTTGTTAGCAGCTGTCAAACTGTCTTCATTCCACGTGTTCTTCTTCTGAATATATCCCATGACAGATGTTCCATTTGACAATTTGTCAAAACCCAGGTCCTTCCACCACAAGTCTCACAAAATCCAGAGGGAAGCACTGTTGTTATATCAGTATGCTGTAACCTCACTGGCTTGTATCTCCTTTATTATGTCAGGCTAGTTTCCCCTCTATCAATCTAATTCATTTCTTCCTGTAGGTTCTCTGCTGTACTTTTCCAGACTATCTAGACATTTTTAATTAAATTCTTTTTTTATTACATGTTCCCTGATAAGGTCATACTCTATTCCAGCTTATTAGCAGACTTATTGCTTATACCGTATATGAGTGTGACTGCCTTGTGGCCCTGAGGCCCACCCATGATGAGCAGTCCTGTGGCTGCAGAATTAGTGCAAAGACTTTAATCTAACACAGGCACATCTTCACGGGTCATCTGGAAGAAAAAAAAATCAATGTACATTATTTTCTAAATTAACTCTTGTCATGTTTGTATTACTAGATAAGGTGTAGCTGGACGCACTTTGAAAGGTCACCACAAATGCAATCCTTTTTCCAATATATTTAACATTTTGAGCGCAGACACAACGTGTGCACTGCAGCTCGTTCTGTAGCCACATCAACCATCTTCAGTCTTATAATAAGAAAAAAAGAAAAAGGAATCGTTTGTGCAGAAGACCTAAGTGTTGATCCCAGACCGTGTAATTAGTAACTGCATCCAACCACATAACTACAACAACAGTTACGTGACTCACCTTCCTCTCCAGTCAGCTCAGTCTCCAGTACTTGACTCTTTATAAACATGTTCCTCTCATAGTCCTCCTCCTGTCATTATGATCAGATCCACGGGTGAGAGTCCTACTTTTCCTGTCTGAGCAGGTTTATAACGGTCAGGTTTGATAACAGAAGTAGCTGGTCCTTAACAGCATGTCTCATTAGCCGAGTGTTGTCAGTCTGCGGGCTCCTTGTTGCTCAATGACCTCACACCTCCATTAGCTGTCGTGTCTCCTGTTGTAAGAGAAAGAAAAGCAAGACCCTGGGTCTCCAACATCTTTGTCTCCTCTATGTGTGAGCTTTAACAATACAAGAACCAAAGCCTTCATATTGTGCTGAATCTGAGCTAAATATCTGCATTACTTTTTTTTGCTGATTTCTTGCCCGCTTGATCAACTCCATTATAATTTCAGATGCTCAGAATATGGAAGGAATCTGTCTTTGCGAGGTAATCTGCCTTATTGACCTAAACTTATAAAGCAATATTAATTCTAATTTGCAGCAAAAATGTGGAAATTATTTGGCAGGGGGAAGATATCGCACTGCTCAACTGTGTTTCCTACTCACTTTATGAAATACAACAAAGCAGCATCAGCCTGCACGTCTGGGCTTGGTAATACCCCCATCCTCCATGGTTAGGTTCAAGAACAGGCTGCACTTCATCACCTGCATCCCTTCTCTCTGCTGCTGCTGCTGCTGCTGCTGCTGCACCCACTCACAGAGGGAAACATGTTGACTGTTGTGTAAGGCCTTACGCTGCTAACACACGACATGGACTCGATGACTAATGTTTGTTTACCTCTGTTGCTTTGAAAGATTTTCGTTTTCTTCAAAGCCTCCAAGACATTACGCAACATCGGGATGATGCATGTAATACAGTAGAAGTCTGATTCGCTGGAGGATCAATATGCGGTTTAGTGGCTCATCTTATTTGTTCTACTTGCCTGCACTGCTTGGGCCTTCTGGGGTTAGTGTTCATATACTCAAAGAAGAGAACATGCGTCCTCTGGGTCAGGTCAACAGGTGTCTTTCTTCAGATGTTGTTGTGGTTTTATTGTTTGCGCTGCCTTTTCTGTCTGACCCATGGTGATGTCATGACATCCTTGCTCTCCATTCGTCTGAACGGATACGTCCACCTGAGGTAACCAGCACAGCTGCTGCCGTAGCAAAACAAATCCAGATAAATTATTCCTACAATCCTTTTTTTTATGTGCAATATTTTCTGCGCTCTCTTCACTTTATGTCAGAGGGCAGGTGTTTTGTATATATATTTTTTTTTTTAGTTTTACCCAAGAGCATAAAAAAGTTTTTATACCTATCTGTGGAAACAGCATCCAAGCATTAAAGCTTAAAGTGAGCTTTCCCCATGGAAGCGGTTGGCTGACTGAAATCTGAGAGGGGAGATGTCTCATCAACTTCTGTGGTGCCCCACAGACTGGAAAGAGTCACACTGTGCTGTAAGTCAGTGGCTGCCTGCGTATTGAGGCCGAGTGTTAGCTAACGCTAGTAAAACTGCTCCGCTAACATCAACCAAGACAGTGAAAAAAAGCCCCAGTCTTCTCCAACAACGACTTATCCAACTAGCTAATTAATAACATGTTGTTTCTGTTGAAGCTGTTGATGACTCCCTTAAAGTTCCATCTTTCATAGAGGTTTCAACTTACTGTGTTTGCAAAACACAGGCTAATGTTAGCTGCAGCTGTTGCAGGGTATCAACATTACAAGATTTTAGACATGTTTAGTGTTTGAGCAGATGTTTCCTCACTTTTGCATTCATTACAGATTTTCGGGGGGGGGGGTGTTATTTCCGTTAAGTGTGCAAGTGTCGCCACAGGTAAACGAACGGCCAAAAGACAACAAATATTTACCGTTTTAGGTTAAAACTGTTGTTGTGTAACTGGCCCCTAAATTACTCTGTCATTCAGATGTGCTCCCCACTAAATGAAATGCAGCACATAATGATTTAACGTGAATCGCTGCTCTTAAGTACCGACGAAATTCAGTCAGTACACTTTAAAGTGCCAATATCTGTCTCCAACCCTGGTTCCGTGATCGATTTTGAATAGAAATATCAGTAAATTAATAGATGGGCTCATTCTCTGTTACGTTTTTTTCAATACTTGCATGTGAAAAAGGAATGTAGAATTGAATAATCCTGAAGCTGAACTCGAAATAACCTGGACATGTAAGCTCCTGGTGAGTCCCTGGGCCTCTGATAAAATGAGTGTGCATCAGTGTCATAATTTTCCCATTTGAAATAACTTGCTACTTTACCAGTAGGGAATTTAAATAAATGCTAACCCCGACTAAGACACCTTACCAGTTTGCCACAGGTTGTTTTTTTTTTATCACAATTCAATTTCATGGCGTGCCCTGATACATCTCATCATAAATACGTGTTCTAACCTCATGGCATCCCTTTTTGATTTAATCCTCAGTGTTCATGTTAATCGTTTCCCTGTAGCCACAAATGAAAGTTTGAAATTAAATGTAGATCACATTTATTTTAATCAAACCGGCATTAGCAATCAGAAGATAAGACTTTCAAAGATATTTAACTTCACCAGATTTATTAACCTTTTCTGACTCCAGGCCAGCCAGTGGTTTAGCAGCCCTGTCCACACGCTCTGATGTGGGCTTTTCGGTTAATAGGGAAGTGCACACTGCCTTTTGAGGCCTATGCACTTAAAAGGAGCCTCCAGCAACAGCCCTCTGGTCTGACTGGAATATCAATCCATTCCCTCTTCGCCTTTGATTCAGCCCCCGCATTGCCTAAACCTCCTTAGAGCAATGAGCATGAGCACACAGTAGGAAAACACAAAGGCCTCAGGAATGGAAAGTGCATTGATCAGTCCAGGTGTGCTGAGGAAAAGCTGGTCATATTGCAGTCTTTAAAATGTCCACTTTGACATTTCTTCCCAGCACACGTTGCTAATTGCTTTTACAAACGCAACATTGGTTTGTTTTTGTTTTTTAATTAGGCTGCAATCAACATGAAAAATCCAATCAACCTATGAACAGCTGCAGAAATGGATTCCTCCACCACAATTGGGACGTTTTTGCTCATTTTGCTGTATTTTCCTCACTTGTACCTGTTTTCATGCTTTCATGGTGGCATTCATTCATATGGAATTGTTAATTGAACGTTGTTGAAAAGGGCGATAAAGCTTTACTTCCTCTTGCTTTGCTGTCACCTTTGCGTTAGCCCCATGGATGACACCATGAGTGTAAATGAGTAGAAAAACCTATTCTTCATTCCACTCATTTCTACTTGTTTTGTATACCAGTTGAGCAATTGAAGCCCAGCCAATACAATGTTTTATTCAAACCACACCAGCAAATCAATAAGTCTAGGTTAAAAGTGCACCTGGGTTACTTTGTTGGTACAAAGTAACCCAGGGGGGTGGGTTAGTCAGGATGTGTTTGCATATTTCTCTCTCAGATATGCATTCAATGTCAGGACTTTTTCCACTCATGCATCTGGGCATTACATTTGTGGGACCATTTCCTAGTTCAGGAATCTGACTCGAGCTGAAGCCCATTGGCTAATGAAAAGTAAGTTATCGCTATATTGCACACAGACTACATAAAGTGAAGTCCATACTTCCTGTCATCGTAACGCTAAATCAGACATCATTCATCATTGTGTCGTTTTGAGAAATGAGCCGAAACGCGAAACACTGGAGAGGAAAATGGTCAGATTTCCATCATCCTGACATTCACTGTCTCTCTCGAGATGGAAGACGCTGCTTTTCATGCTAGCGGTTTGTCTCCCTAGGGGCATCCGTTGTCCCGTCTCTGCCCTAGAGTGTGCAATGAAAGCTTAATCTCTTAATGGGACTGTGCTGTTCACCTCTGCCTACACAGCCCTACTGTACTGGGCACAACTTTGTGTCTCCTTCCTCGAAAAGGTTTACCATGAAAGCAGGGTTGCTGCCCCTCTCTGCATTATTGCTCCAAGGAACTTCCTTAATGTAGGAGGATGTGTGAGTGGAAGTCTCTCTTCGCTCATCTCTCCATCCGAGGTTCAGTGTGCTCGACGGAGGTGGTGGGTGGGTGTGCAAAGATGGCAAGAGAACTGAAATGGAACTCCCAGATCTTGCCACCTACATGCCGTTCTCTCATAAAGGCATCAGTTCTTTTTAGTCTGGCTATCTGCCTTCTCCATGTCAGCACGATTGTCAAGCTTTGTGTGATCTGCTGTGACTCATTCATCATTCTGGAGAGCGCTGATGTTGCTCTGCTTTCTTTTCAGATTCAGCAGAGACCGAATGGTTTTCTGTTGCTTCAAAGAAATGTATGTAGTGCTCCCTAAATTGCTGATGAGTTCACTTATCGTGGAAGGCATCTTTTAAGACGTGGTGTTTTGCTTCACGGTGTTTTGTGGAAATGTGAACTCCTTCAGCGGTATAAAGATGACATGGGGTACAACAGGGCCTTTTTTCACGAGTAAGTACTTGGCGACAGCGGCGAGAAGAAATCGCCTTTTAAACCTTGAGCAGATCCCAACTAAAGGTGGGCCGACCTCTGCTTCGTCCGGTTGAGGTGAGAGAGATGGAGAGAGAGAGAGAGAGAAATGGGAAAGTAGATTGGTTGAGAGAGAAAGATGGGGAGATCGACCGGGAGGAACAGAGACACAGACATGTGCAACCACAATAACAATAACAGCTATTATAATAGATTACAATTTGCAGTATTTATTTGTGTGGTCACGTCTTCCCTCTGTGCAGCAAACGTTATCTGACGTATTACAAAGTCGTCTCCCCTCTTCAAAGATTTTTTTTTTTTGAGAAAGACTAAACGCACCACGATGGTCACGGTTGTCTGTACCGAGCACCTGAGAAAGACTGATTCTGACTAAACGCGTCGGTCAAAGACATCTTTCACAGGAGAGACTCTGGCTCTTACAAGCCTGCAAGTGCTGCTGTGTATGAAATGGTTTTTTGAATTGCATTAAGTACAAATGCGGTTAAGTTTTATTACACACTTTCTTGTTTTTGTGATAGAGGTTATAATTTGGTTAGTCTCCAAGCAGCACCAGGGCAGATGATGGCGATCTGTCTTCCCCTGCATGGTGAAGCTGCCTCGGCTTTAATGATTGCTGACAGTCTCCACGTCTGCGGAACACTTTGCTTTGTCCTTGTCAACAGGCACTGAATGTGTTCGTGCACGCCGATGGAAATATCCAGAGCTGGAGCGTCAGTGGAGAGATGCAGATCTTTTCTTTTTATTTTCTCCATGTTATCACATAGGGGGACGACTTACCATATGGTATCAAAGGCCACTTAAAGCACAACAGTGTTCCACCTTTCAGTACCTCCCCTGTATAGATAAAATGCATTGCTCTGTGCTGTAGTCCGTCTTGATGGCTTGGATATGATATCCGATATCCACTGCAGTGCACTAATGCATTTGCTCTCTATTTTATTGACCAAAGCCATTTCCTGTCTGCCTAAATATACTTACTCTCAGCACGAACAAAGAGAATAGCGCAGCTCGTTTTGTGAAGTCTTCACACAAAAGATTGCAAAAAAAAAAAAATCCTCTGAAAGAAGTTTTTTTTCTTTTCTTTCTTTTTAAAAAAAAAAATATTTTTAACAAGCTGGAAAAACATTGAAACAAAATTAACAAAACAACAGGCTGAAAGACTTAATTGCTCTGTAGAGCGAAGGAACTGCAGACCTGGGTGATAATATTCTGTGAGTTACCTTTTCCCATGGTGCATAGTAATTTAACCCATTGTTCATGTAAAATTATAAGTTATTGTAGCTTTCAAGATGCACAAAATGTTTTTTATTCACATATTTTAACAGTACTTGCACATTTAATCATATCCCTACTTTGATAATTGATGCTGCAGTTTCTGTTACTGTCTACTCTTTAAAAAGCTTACAGTCTTCTGTGTCCTTATGTATAATCATATATCAGGTTAGGTTTGTTATCGCATTACAGCCGCGAATGTTTCCCAAAGTATATGATATGCCAAGCAGCCACAGAAGCAGGTCTCCCTTGGTGGCGGTGCAGCGGGGAAATCAACTCTGTTAAGATACATCACACATCAGCACATTAAACTTTATGAGAAGTTTGATGTTTGTGACATGGTTGAATTACCATGAAGTTGCACTTTCATCACACATCTCCCGTTCACTTTCAAAGCATTGATTCACAGGTCTTGTATTTAGGTTCTCTGTGTCTTGAAATATCACTGAAGATGAAGCACTCAGTGAACCTTGGTAGTCACATTGTCCTCTCCTTGTCTAAGCACACAAAAGCCACAGAGGCTTCATATTCATACCTGACTGCACACGATTCTTGATATTGCACACATTTGCTTCTCTGCCATGTATCTGGAATCGCCAATATTCAGCTTTATGGCGGTATTACAAAAGTCCGTAAATCTGCTCAATGAATATAATCAATATAAACTCGCCAGAATTTCTTAAGCATCAAAGTAATCCAGTAGTAGTCGTCTATAAATTAAAAGGTACAGTTGAAACAGGAACTCCTTATAGCTTATTTTGCATATTTTTAATTCTGTCAAGTGTCAAAAAATAAACGAATATATGGTAAAAAAAAAAAATCATACATAATTGATATTTTGTTCTAATTAAAAGCTAATTTTGGAAGGTGCTTTTTTTTTAAACAAGATTACTTACCTGAACATAAAAGGGGAGGAAATGGTTTTAATGATATTTTTCATGTAGTTGTTGGAAACTGGACAAAGTGTACACGTCCCATGTTAACTCAAACTAAATTGCTAAAGTAGATCCGGCCGTATTTTAGTGCCTCTAATATCTTTGCTGTGGCTATTGACGTGTTTCATGAGGTAGAAAATGTGCTTTATTGTACAGTCACTCTGCTCTGTCTCCTGGGTGCCCTCGTCTATATGGTGCTGCAGGTTCCTCTCCTCTGCGACCGCTGTGGTGCATGATGGTTGGTGTTGATGGAAGAAATTAAATCCACCCCTCCCAGTCATCAGGACTTTTATGATTTGTCGCTCTTCTTGTCCTCAACCTGGGCTGTCAAGTTACAGATATTGATCTCTGAATCATGCATTATCAGTCAAAGAGATTATTGTGTCGTTTTAGGGCCAGATGGATGAAAATAAGTAATCTGACTTTGTGAGGATTTAGTGAGAATAAATCTTCGGATAACGCCGAGACTCAATAATTTGCCTCCTTTACGAGGCCAAGGAGTTGTTGGCAGACTCAAAAGTTGTAGTTGACTTTATAAATCAACGTCAATTCATGTGTTCCCACCTCAGGTTCTCAGCACCAGTCTTGATGTTTATCAGTGTTGCCTCACTGAAACTGTGTCCTCATTTTTTATTTATTTTTCTCCTGTTTTTCAGCTACTGGAAGGAAGCTTCACGTCCCAGGTCAGCCATGAAGTCGATGGGCTTATCTTCCAGCCATGCGGGGTAAGCCTCCATCTATGTGTGGCAATTTATCATTTTTCAAAGCCCTGCTGCCACAAGTTGATTGTTAGGCACAGATTCATCCTCCACCCAGCTCCTATATAAGAGTCAGACAGCTTGTCATTACTACCTGCTGTTTGTCATTGTCTATATCAGTCTTTCCAATGTAAAGGAAACCACACTCCTATGTGATTTCACATAAACACAGACCTCTCTGTAAGCAGCTGCACAGTAAAGCACACATATGGCAGTTTGTGTTATGGTGGAAATGGCCTTGGTTTAAAGTCTTGATTCATTTGGTGGCAGAACAGCAGAAAATCACTTTAATCTGTAAGAGGCAACCGGGCAACACCTTTTGCCCGGTGTCCGATGGGAAAGACTGTGCGACCCTGTACAGGATAAGCTGTTATGGTATGGCTGGTATTCTGCCTCAACCAAATGAGAGTCCATGTGTTCCTGCCTCTTTTTGTTGGGAATGTTTGTGTTTTTTTGCTCTCCCCTCTATGATTTGTGAAGTAATCATCATTCAGTGTGTGTAACTGTGGCTCTAGCCATCGGGTAGCAACTGTTCTCAGGAGAGCTGTAATTGAAATTTGGAGGAGACAGGTTTGCTCTCTCCGCTACGGCAAAAGCAGATGTCTGGCTAATTGATGCGCCGCTGTCTTGATCAGCATCACATCATAGCCGTCTTATTTTTGTGCCTCTGACTTGCTGTTCACGCCACTCTCAGACAAATAAATTATAAAAACAGTCGCACATTATGCAAGAGATGCTTCAGAGTAATTTGTGTTTTTTTTGAAAGATCGTATTGAATTTGCAAATTATACAGACTCCAGAAAATGGTTTTGGATTTAGAGCACGGGGGTTGCTGCTTCTTTTGCAGCCAGCCATTGATTCCATTTCAGGTCATATTTGTCCTCTGTAACCTCAGTGAATTTGATGGATCATGAGTAACAAAGGAAGGTGTTGAGAGCACTGTAGCCCTCTGGATATAAGGATGCATGGGGGGCATTTATCGAACCCGGCGAAGAAAATTGCAACAGCATCATCCGCATCCCGGTCATGGATTAGGAATACGCTGTTAACCAGAGATTGTGATTTATTTTGCAGGGGCTTTTTTTTTACAGTTCTGAAGTGACTGCTGTTCAACAAACAGGAATACAATCAGCCGCGGTACAAGTGTCCTGTCAATAAGAAAACTGATTGCATGAACAGACAGTCTTTCAGACAAGTCGATTTTTGTCAGCATGTACCTTCTTTTTTTTTCACCCCAGTTAAATTCTCGCTTGTGAATTGGATGGAAGTCATTTCACAGCACATTTTACGATATACAGTTTATTTTAGTAATGGCCGCCATAGATTTTTTTCATGTGTCCCGTTAAAGCTGTCCGTTCTCAGTCGGATTTGTGAACCTGTGATCAAATCACCGCCTCATTAAGATTCATGTATCCGACAGAAGGAAATCTCTCCCAACTCCTGAAGGTCAGCAGCTGTTTCCTGTCTGCACAGGAGCTCAAACAAATGCCTCCAATTGGCAAAGCTGGCATTTCTAATGTGGCTAAATGGTGATGCAAATAGTCGGCCATCGGATTTAAAAGTACAAACCAAAATTAATGCTGCTATTATATAACAATGGCTGGCCTCATTAAACAATTAGACAGCTTGTTTATGAGGGTTTTGGTTTGATGAGTTTTCCATAGCCAGAGAGTATTATTATTATACCCATTAAAAGTAATCAAGCAACAATAACTAAATTGTTTTTTTTCACATGCATCTAACCTTGCTTAGCTAATAAGAACAGTTTGGCAGTGATCTTGGTATCATCACAACAAGCTCTGCATGTGCCAACCATTAACAACCACAGGCCTGGTGATGACAGGGTGACAGAGTAGACACAGCAGTAACACCGTAGCTAACATAATGCAAATTGGAATAATGTATGCCTGCTGTTTGTATGGGTTGATTTAAAATAGTCTGCGCTAATCTCAGCCGCTGCATCATCCTCCTCCATTGCCCTCAGCGTCAGTATCTTATGAGACTCTTAAGAAATGATAGCAAGAGACAAAAGCCTTCCAACTGTATGCATATCTGTACTAGAGAAGTATTTTTTCCAAGAGCTTATTAATTATTAACAGGGAAGAGTTAAGGATATTTGCTAGAGGCAGATAAGAGGACAGGGAGCATTGCCACTTTGCTCATTTACAGTCGAGCTTTCTCTCTTTTATTTGAAATAAGGCTGTAATGAAAAATAAATAATACAATACATAGTACTAGTATTTAAAATGTAAAATAATGCAATTTAATTCTTTTTATATATCTGTCCCCTTTGTATGTTTAGTCAGCAGCGCACAGCAAATGTCGATGACCAGTAATGAGCCGTGTGTCGTAGTCGGTGTGTCTGCAAACCGTCCGTGTTTGATGTTGTTCTGGTCATCTTGAATATAAGGAAACGTTCCTCATGTGTGGTTTACTGATTTAATGCACTTTTAAAAAAACGGATTTACTTTTTTGACCTTTACTTTGTGTCATCGGGGTATTGATTAACACCGTGGCTCCGTTTGAAATCGCACTCACACATGCCAACCTATGCCATTATTTGTGAATGCTGAGCATTGCATGCTGGTTCTTAATGCCACCTCACACAGTAGAGACACAATGTTCTCCATGTGGAAGGACGTCCGCCTTCGGGGGCATTTGTGATGCGCCATTGTTTCCCTCGTCAGTAAGAAATTATGTTTCATTTATTATTGGAATTTAGCCAAATTCACATATTAAAGAACAGAGAGGCTTTGGCCATGATGTGATCAGGCGCACATTCGGGAGCAGTGCTGCATATTAATTTGACACGGCATGTAAATGGTAAAGGCATACATTACATAACTCCTTCCTAGTCTGACCGACAATCATGTTCTGACCGTTTTCTAAAGTCACTGATTTTGTTTATCACAA
Organism: Chaunax sp. Z400; assembly: GCA_037577475.1. NCBI lineage: Eukaryota > Metazoa > Chordata > Actinopteri > Lophiiformes > Chaunacidae > Chaunax > Chaunax sp. Z400. Next base: position 4,884,120 of record CM075202.1, read on the forward strand.
CAGCCATCAGTGCACTGTCAATCTCTTCCTGTGTGAATGGGATTAGGGTTGTCACGGGGGTTAATCTCAGCACGGCCCTGCTGCTTTGCGTGTCCATTAATATGAGCGCAAAGGTTGAAACTGCAGCAGCCTGCAGTCACTGGGTGTGTTATCGCACCCAACACATGGTGTCCTTGGAATAGGAACATCTGAAAGATTTTTATCTCATAACAGAACCATTGCCACAGATGTTAGAATTGCTTATTGGCGAACACTCCAGATGGCGATCCCCGTATAAAAGAATACTGTCTGTTCTTTCTGCAGGGTTTTAAACAGTAAATGGACGGTAAATGGACCGTGTTCGTATATAGCGCTATTCTGTTTTTCACATTCACACCACAACCCTGCAAAATCACACACACACAATCACACATACAGTGTCAATGTTACTCCCAAAGAAATGGGGCCAGTGTGTCTGAGCTGTAACAGAGGGGAGCTTTTCTCTATGGAACACATTTATTGGACTTATCCAGCCTTTTGTCTTTAATCTGCAGCGCTAGTAAGTAATACGTCTGCCTTGCAGCAAAAAGCTGTTGTTTAAATGAAACTGGAAAAAAACCCACTGAAATCAAAGGACTTAACTTGAAGCATAAACTCGAGCAAGCTGTTTTTTTGTTTTATTTTTTGTTGTCTTCAGTTGAATTAAACGTTCTGTATTTCTTACGCTTTTTTTGTCTGAAAGGCTTCTGATATTATTCAGCACATCCACTACGTCTGTGATTACAATGAGATGTGCACAGTTAAAGACAATCAGCCTTTTGAAAAGAAGTAGAATAATTGTTCTGCAGTTATTGTTGTATCTCGCTGCTCATGAACTGCTCTTAAAATGGTTTTATGGAAAAGCTATGATTTATGTACTTATTTGCTACAAAAGTCCACACCTTTCACACAGCAGTGAGAGAACAGAGAGGGCTAATTTTAGAAACTACAAAATAACTTGTTTATAATCTCTCAGCTGCAATATGATATATTTTAGCAAGTGTTAAAAATCGGAAGGCAAGTCATTCATCATAGACACAATGATAGATTGTAAACATAAACCTATAGGGAAGGCAGCATCAGTAGATTTGTTAGTGCATCATTTTGATCCAGACTGACTACCAGATAGATTACCATGCAATTTTGTGCAGACATTCATGGGCCCCAGAGGATGAATCCTATTAACTTCGGTGATCCTCTTTTCAGAGCCACAATGTGGTCGACATTTGTGGGTTTTTTGTTTTTTGTTTTTGTGAAATGTCTCCACAAATGTCTAATTACATGTTAACAGAGGTTACAATGTGTGTATATGTATTCGGCCTAATTCGCTGAGGTCGTGCTATTTGTTTTGTGTGGTGATTCATCACCTTTGGAAAAGTGATGCAAACATAACACAGATTTACAAGAGTCACAAGGTTTAGTGTGTCGTGGAAAGGAAAGATATTGAATATAAGCTGGAATGTAATTTTTTTTTTAAATTAAACATGGCCCTCAATGAACTGTAAAGGCTGCTACTAAAATATTTTCTTAAGACATTAAGGTTTGCATTTTTGGCTGCTTTTACCTCGGCATTAACATCCACATCAACACCATCTCCAACTCCTCCTCCTCTCTTTTCAATAGAATTAAACATTCAATAAACACCAGAGTGCACATTCCCACAGCACTATTTTCTCAGTAGATCTTGTACTGTGTGTATCCAGTGTGCTTTTCTTCAGATTTAGCACCAGAAATACTCTTTCTAAAGGTCAAAAAAAGAGAATTACTGTATTGATTATATTCCTTTAAAAGTATGGGTTACCATTTCCATTTTGCTTCTTTTTTTTTCTTTCTTCTTCCTCTTGAAACATACTGTACTGGACTCTGTACTATTCTGGTTCAATGTTTTCTACTTTGCTCTCACTCCCATGTTTTCAATCGAAGTGAAAATGTAGGGCCCTGTTTCTTCTTGCATGGGAAAAAATGGTTTGTACTCCATCAAACACAACCTGGCTATATCTGGATGTTTAAAGGGTAACAAATCTCTAGTACTCTGCCGTTCGATAGCTTGTCACATTGTTTGTTTCCTGACCTCTGTCTAGATACTAATAGCTGGTCTCCCTCGGCCAGGGTTATTTATTTTCTCATACTGACACCAAGAAAGGGCTACAGGTTGGTCCTTGCAGCCATGGCAAACTTATTTTACTGATGCCATTAGTGCTTTTATTACAATAGCATCCCTAAAGCTATTAACAGTAAAAAGCAAGCTTGTTTCGAAGGACCAGACTCATGAGCTTCAGGTAGCATAATGCCCAATTCATTCCTGGGGAGTCATTGTTGAACTATTTCCTGTCCAATTTGGGCTATTCTGAAAATGCAGCTACTTGCAAAAGTTATAAAACATTACATGGTATTTTTGTCGACTACTTTGACTTTTTATCTATATACCATAAAGCTTTAGTTGCTTTGGTTGAAGTAGGAATAGAAAACTCCAAAGTCAGCCAAGTCTTGCTTGCACAGCTCTACTGCTGGAGATTCCTGCCGTCGTGTCATGCTGTTACTTTTGAAAGCTGGCACAATTTATACGAGTTTGTTATTTTCAAAATTCTTAAAGAAGAGATAAGTAAATAAAACTTTATTTACACAGCACTTTTTGAAACGCAGTTACAAAGTGCTGCACATACATCAGAGAAGAGAGAAATAAACAAATAAGGGCATAAATAAATAAACAAGGCAAAACTTTTAACGCCGAGAGACGAGATGAAATTTACAACACACAGGGACAGAACATTCAACAAATGCACACACGGAGACACACACACACATACACTCATGCATACACATACACTGCACATTGTTGGGCTGTAAAAAAGGCTTGCTGAGAAAAGTGAGTTTTTTAGAAGCTGCTTAAAACAGTCAGATTGGGGAAGACGATTCCATCCTCCACACAGCAGGGCAGCAGAGGAGGACACATGATTTACTGATACTGATGGTAATATATCTATTGTTACGGGTGCGTTTGGCTCAGTGGGTAGAGCATGCACCCCATGTATTGAGACTAAATTCCTTTAGCGGCTGGCATGGGTTCGATTCCGCCAATGGCCCTTTGCCGCATGTCGTCCCCCCCAATTCTCTATCCTGCATTTCGTGTCTTTCGTGACTCTTCGGCTGTCCTTATCCATTAAAGGCAAAAAAAATGCCAGAAGAAATATATATATATAAAAAAAGAAAGTCTATAGGTCAAATATGAATTAAACCAGTCTCAGGCTGTACCCAAAATGCCACCTAGCTATGCAGTCAATCAAGATGAATGGTGTAATCGATGGTGTCAAAAGCAGCTGTCAAGTCAAATAGAATGAGGATGGAGCGTTAACCTTTATGGGATATGTGTTGGTCATGCTAAGTGGTGCAGTCTCAGCACTGTGCGTGTGACGAAAGCCAGATTGAAATTTAACAAAGATTGTCTGGCCCTCAACTAGCTTCAGGTGCTGATCAGTAACTAGTTCTTTCAAGGATTTTGAATAAAAAAAGGGTAGCATGGAAATCGGTCTATAATTCTCAGAGTTGAATTGAAATATATTACATTGTGAATATTGCATGTGGGAATATTGACATGTCAATACTGAAATAAGTGATAGCTTTAGGGAAGTTGGTTTTCTTTATTGTGTGTATGTAGTTGCACAACTGTTATGACTTAAATATACTATAAAGTGTCTGCGTGCAAGTATATTAGTAGGAGAGGCACAGTAATTCCTTTGAAATGACAAGTAACAACTCATGGTTAAGTTAGCATTGGGTGAGTTGTAGATTATTTTAGTGCTGAAGACCTTATAGCGATTGTCCTGCATATTCCCAAATGTTTTGTTCATTTCCTCTGGCATTTACACTCTGCTTACTTCAAAATTTCAGACACCAGACAGCCACACGTTTTCTCTCACACTGTACCTGCCTCAGTTCTTCCTCTCCTCAGCCTCTGAATTGCTACCTTGAAACAGCAGGCAATTTCTATGCAGCGGAACATTATTACATGAAAATCAATTTGATAGATGAGAAATGTGTTCCCTAATGGAAGGCTGGATTCGAAAGTCTGTTTTGCACCTCAATAATGAAGCTCTTGTTTTGTGCATGCAGTTACTTATTGATAGGACTAACAATAGTGATGAAAGTGTGAGTTCGAATGGCGACACTCCCTCATTTAGGGATGAATTTTGAAGGTTGGCTATTTATCCGGAGTCTGATTGGGTTTTCATGGGGTTGTTGTTATGGCTCTGCTGGCTTAACTGAAAGTAAATTTCACCTTGGTTGAAAATAAAGCATCCTCACTTTTGGTTAGCAGCAAGCCTCAGTGGATCCTCAGAGTCATAGATTTACCAGGTTTGACTGTGTATTCACTTTTAAAGGTTTGCAGGTTATTGTTTTACAAAAATGTGCATAAAGCAGGCAACCAGTTTGTCTGTGTTGGAGGAAATTCATCATTTAAGTAAAAGTGCTAATGCCTCACTCTGAAAATACTTCATTACAAGTAAACATTTTGCATTCAAAACCTTATTTAAGGAAAGTATTATCGGTTAAATGTACTTTAAGTATCAAAGTAAAGGTATTCATGCAGAAGAATGGTCCCTGTCAGTGTTTCACTATTATGTCCGATGCTTTCTGATTAATATGACTCCTGCATTAAGTGCGTGTTGCATTTTTGTGCTGTAAATGAAGAAGATTGAGCTAATTGTAACTACTTTATATACAACTAGGTGTATTAATCTACAGCAATGCATCATATTCTATAAGATCATCAACACATACCTCTAGTCTTTTCATGCCCAAATGAAGACAGCCCTCTTTTCAGCTTTATATCAATCACCAATCAAACAATCAAATTCAAACAGCTTATTTAGCTTTTGAAATAAGAGAATATTTTATCAACCCTCAAAGGAAAACTTAATCCTTCAGTTTAACAGACAAAAAGCAACAGATTTGGAGATATATGGGCATCACTGTGAGAAATTGTAAACTGCAAAGAAACTAGTAACTGGCCTTGTGAAGTACGTCATTTTACAAGAGGTATTTTGATGCCTGTGCAGCGTGGTATAACTAACTGCATTGAAAAATGTTCCTTTCCACACCCACGCTTTCAAGAGAAAAGATGTATTCAGTCACGTTTTTTCAAAAGAGAAATGCCCTCTTTTCCTACTCTCCAGTGGTGAATAGCCTTTGTGGAGCGTACTGGTTTCAAAGGCACACGAAGGCCGCCTCCCACCTGGACACCCCACACTCATGTTTGCTCCACTTTACAAGTTTTAATGTCTCAGTTTAAGCATTACATTAAAGTCCAAATGAAACGGCTTTTACGTAACTCTTTTAAATGTGTTTATACCTCCAGGCCAGACACAGTCATGGCCTGGAGGCATTATGTTCTCGGTTTGTGTGTCTTATCTGCCCCATTTTTCTAAGCGCAATATCCTTGAGGGCATTTCTTCAAATTTGGCACCAATGTCCACTTGTACTCCAGAAGTAACTGATTACGATTGACTCCCCAGAAAATTAAGATTGAATTTTATTATTAATTACCATAAATGTTACATATTTGGATCACATGGACGTAGCTAATTACTGATCATCTTACAACATTTGAAACCCTCTTTCTGACATCAGAAACTGACAATGCCGTCACATTTTTGTAACTGTCTGAAACAAACCGTGGAGCCCTTTAAGGAGAGGCAGTCCAAATGCATGCACCATTACTTGTGTTGATATCGTCGCCTCAGCAGGTAGTGTTATGCAGCCTGAGGGAGGCTATAGTGGCAGGATTTGTAGCCCTACCCTCTAGTGGGGGTCATTTAGAACAGGTATTAAATGTTTGCCTTTACATAAGGTCAGACAAAACTCTGAAACAAACTACATGGTTTCAAGCGTACAAAAACTTTTATTTTCTGCAGTGCCACTGAATTTTGGTGTAAATTGTGGCCTGCAGAATTATACATCATGACTATAATTTGTATAGATTTTCCTGCTATTCGGCAATATCAAACTCAGAGACCAGACCTTGTTTTTTTTTTTAGTAGTAGGGAAGATTTTCTGACTATTAGTGGTATGATTCTTCCTACTGATGATGATTCAGAGCTGTTTTTAATAAAGTCCTTCCATAGGGGCATACATGGGTGGAGCCCAGAACTCCTTATATGGTCATGTGCTGTGACAGTGCAGGTTCTCCTGAGGAATCCTGACTCTGTTTCCACACATTCCTTCGAGTAGACTTCTGTTACCGAGCAACCGGAGAGTGACGGAATCTGATCATCTGCTCTCGCCTCCACCCGTCATGCCTTTACATTTCTCATGTTCCAGTGCTCTTGTTTCGTGTCCTCTGAAATGTCAGGCATGCATATATAATCAAAGTGATGGAGGAAAGCATGTTGTTGGGTTACGTGTCATATGTGGCTGCACAGAAGAAACACAGTAGTGATTAAAAACGCGCCATTGTGTTGAATATACAAGTCTATTTGTGTTCTCCCACCATGAAGGAGTCTATGTAATCATTTAATCTATTTTTGTTTGTGTTGTTGATACCCAAACTAATTTATAACCTAAGATTAATCTGTTTCCACACCCTGCTGCTCTAGATAGTTAGAGACCAACATTGAATCATAATGGAGCTTAATTTGCATGAGGATCATTAACTGTGACTTGCTTAAAAATGCTGTTTAGCTCACAAATTATTCAGCCGTTGAATTTGCAGAGTTTATGGGTTGACTAAAAGGACCAGCTGCTCATGAAACCACACTGTCACCGTTGTTCTCTTGAAAGCAGCTTTAATATGTATTTAATCTTCTACATTATTCATTCTTTTGGGGGGGATTGGGTGTCCCTGCAGAGATACAAGCCCGGGAGGTGTGATGACATCCTCAAGTGGAAGCCGCCCAATCTGAACTCTGTCGACTTTCGCCTCAAGATCGCCAATGTCGGAGGAGAAGGGTGAGTCTCTGTTGCCGGGGAAACGCTCTGTCTAATGAATGTAATAGCGCCTATCATTTTGTGACACTACAATATGTGGAGTTATCCAGGCACACACACCAACATGCACAGTATACTGTATGTGTGTCGGTGTCTAAGACATATATTTAATGAAAGAAATCCAATTAATTTTTTTTAAGTATTCTGTCTTTTTCTTAGATTACGTATTTGCCTGTATTTGTTCTCCTCGGGTGTTATTGATAACATGCAGCCATTGAACATTGCACCCCGTTACCCTGCTGGTATTACATTCCTGTCACAGCACCACTGTTGTTCGAAGCACGTACCTGCTCAGGTTCATGGCTGCGATTCCAGTTTGTTGCACAGCCTGCATATTTCATGGTCGAGTGGACGGGAGTGAGACTCATACATTTCAAGCGATGAATCCTCGGCAGTAGAGTTGAATGGCTTAATTTTTCGACATGTAGCTATAGATTTAAGCTACTTTGTGCGGTCTAACGTTTAGTTTGTGCTAAATCTGTGCCGTGGTGTAAGGCAGGAGCTGGAGTCGAGCTCCTTCATCACTTTAATCATATCTAAGATTAACATTTTGATAGCATATTAATCATTTTAATAGCTTGACCTTTTATACATTTTTTGCTGACATTGGCATTTAGATCAAAGCGCCATACTCACCTCACAGAGCTGCTAGCATGGCTATAGACTCATATTCTTGCTTCGTTCTGTCAGCACAACTACAATGCACATCTCTCTCTTTGCCATATTACCTTTTCTTCTGCTCACTGTGTGATTGTCGTCTGAGTGCAGGCAAACGTACCCATAGCAATGAGCTCTCTCTCTGGACATGCTGCCCTTTCCTCTGAGAGCCAGAAGGCCTGAGTGACTGTCCCAGCTTTGTAGTCATGAGCATGCTACCCATTTACCGCCAACAGACTGAGAGGAGCACAGCAGGGCAATGCCACTCGCTTTACTCCAAAGCCAGACAGCAGGCCAGCTAGTCAGCTTCTCGACTCCTCCCTGTGTGTGGGAGTACACAGACGAATACTGTTGCCGTTCGAAAATGTTCTGATATTTTCCCTAAAAGATGAATTTTGCTGGCAGAGGAGCGCTCAACAGACCTCACCCAGACTCAGTGTAGGTTTTCAAATCTCTTTATTTACTGTCTGAGAGGGAGAGAGAGAGAGAGAGAGAGAGAGAGATGGACAGACATGTAAGGAGGCAACAACTGTTTATTCATCAGCCCACACAATCAATCCTTGAGCACGTCTTTGTGCACCACTGAGGCATACAGCCTTGCAAGTTTTATTACCTCCTCTGAAGGAAAGCGCAGAGGCAGATGGTGATTATTGTGCAGAGGGAAAGATGGAGAGGTGGAAAAGAACAAAATGGAAAGATGATGCAATTCCAGGAAGCATGCCAGTGCCCATCCTCAGTGTGGAATTGAACACTCTCATGTATTGTATAGACTGCCTAAGTGATGGATAATATGAGACGGCCTCATGTACGAAGAGGTCATGACTAATGGTTATGCCATCATTCATTAGCTGCGCAGTGATTGTAAGGACCCAGAAAATGAAAAGGTACCGCCTGACAGGCTTTGATTGGCTCTCTAGAGGCCAGCATCCATGCCTCTGGTTACTGGTATTCTTGCTCCGTGGACTCGAGTGTCATTACAGCATCCCAATCCATATGTTGTAGAAAGGATCCAAAGCCAAGACCGTCAAGTCGAATGAAGTGTGATCAATGCTTTCCAGTTTTTATCTGACTGCATTACCGTGAGAATCCATCTCCTTTGTGACGTTTCCCCTGCAGAGCCACCATGAGGTTGACACTCGAGTCATCGTGGAGACTCTGCATGCTGTCAGGGTTTTTTTAAGGCCCATTTCCACTGCGTAGTACCAGCTCTACTCGACTCTACTCATCTTTTTTGTTTTCCATTAAGTAAAAAGTACCTGGTGCCTTGTACTTCTTTTTTAGTGCCGCCTCCGTCGCGCTTACAAGCGAGCCTAAAAGGTCACGTGAAACGTTACAGACCACTGATTGGTCAATGCCCGGCACGAACGGAATATCCTGCACAGCACAAATCAATGGACGCCCAACTCAAACAGCCAATCGATAAAAGTTACAGTCGCTATATTGAGGAGGTACAGTCTTAAACAGCTGATGGGAGGTTTGTGTCGCGTTGAGGACTACGCCGCGGGGGTTTGGTGCAGCGTCCACCTACCCTGAGAGCGAACTGTCCTGTAATGGAAACCGACATGCAGAAAAGTGCCAGATACCAAGCGAGCCGAGTCGAGTAGAGCCGTTGCTACGCAGTGGACTTGGGGCTTTAGAAATGTACCTATGCCAATTGTGTCATTATGAGATGAAAACAATTGGTATAGACCACTTCCAGAAGCTCCAGGGAAGGATTTGGGTTTAAAAAAAAAGAAAAAGTACACTGCATTCGCAGTGTCTCTGAGATATGAAGAGAGCCTCTGCTCATACCTTTCAGCTGTCAGCTTCAAACATGAAGGATTCCGCTGAACAAACATCGAGCCTGTCTTTGGACTCTAAACTGTCATGAATGGATTTCTCTGTATGGCACAAAGGTTTCTGGGTGTTCTGATCACCTGGCTGTGTCCAGTTGGCACCTTATCAAAGGAAGTGTGTGTGTTCCCTGAACACCAACATGTTCTCATTGTGGAATTTAATGTCTAAATATTCACTGTCGTACTTACATTTTTTTTTTTTTTTTAGCTCGTGTTCACAGTATTTATTCATTATTATTCAGTGGGTTCATATCTATTTGTAGAATGTCATAATGGCCTGTGAGGACATGCTGAGGAATGCCATCATACTTTCTAAATTCCTTACACTGCCTGTGGCACTCAGTCACCTTTTCATTCCATTTTAAGATGAAAATACTAATTAAGTCATGTCCTAAAACAACAGACTATTTTCAGCGAACAATGCACTTTTGGTACACTGTTAACACTGTTAACGTCATCAAGATAGTATATGTGGGGTTTACTTACAGTAAACTACACTGTCCATGTTTATAGTAATGAAGGAATTACACATGATTTTAACATTTATTTAACAAAATTTGAGGTCTTGCCATAGGAGAATAAGCTACATCTGTCTTGACTTTTCATGAGATTTGTTGACACAGAAATAAAGAATATCAGCCTCATCCGTTAATGTAGAGAAGCACATCCACGGGCATGTTATGGTGAGACATAATCAATATGTAATGTACACTTGTCTTAGTTTACAGATCATAAAGGGTTTTATGCCTCCACCACAGGGGGCATATAGGGTTACTCTTGTCCGTACCTAATGGGGTACTGTCTATCCACATCTCCTTTATAAATCACGGGACGTAGTTCAGAAAGAAATTTCACACATGCTTTGTAGGGCCCTAAAGGTGTGCATCTCATAATTGGTTTCTTCAGTTGCTAATTTTGGCATTTTTAGGCACATTTAAACATTCACAAATTGAGTTTTTCCATTAGTGGGGGTATCTTTGTCTTTGGACACCGATTTTCTAGCTTCACTTGTTTGTAACATTACTCAGTTTGTTTTCCCACTTCTTCTTTTTTATAGCTTTTATTGATTCATAAATCATTTAACATATTGTTTCAGCTGTTGTGTATTACAGGTTTGATGTCATGCTGTTCAAAGGCTACAGTGACATTTAACGGCATCGTGATTGCTTTCACAAAAACGCCTGCCTTGTGTAAAACCACTTGCGTCACCCTCACGTCACCTGACCTGGGGCCAAAAAAAAGTTCCACTTCATCACAACGCAGAGTCAACATTCATAGGACAAAGGCGATTACATTCTGCTTCTGTGTGGCATAGTGCTGCACATTTACACACCGCTGTTTAGATAAAGCAGCGTTTCACAACACTCTCATTCATCACTTAGACATTTTCAGTGGGCCTTCAGCTGCTTTATTCCAGATGACCATGCCCTTGTGGAAATATTTGTGTTTGGAATGTAGGTTGAAAATGAGAAGAGCCTTCTGCCTGTGCCCTCTCAACTTTTCTCACTTTCCTCACTTTCATTTCACTTATCGTGCACTGATTCACAGAACGAAAAATCAGAGTGATTTCTGTTACTGACTGGCTCCAAATGCCGATTCAGTCGGTCGTGAAGACCCAGACGAGCCCACGCTGGCCGACCACCGGCTTTAATCTGGTCTTTCAGGGCCCTTAGTTTATTTTCAATCTGTGTTCTGTGTTATCTCTTTCTTTATTCATCTGGGGGGGGGGGGGGAAACAACCCCAAAACAGCTGATGTTACATGGATCTCAAACGTTCAGGTTGTTGATGGAACATCAAATTACCATTGTGAAACGACAACAGACGAGTGTTCCTCTGAGGATATACGCTCTCGTCCCATTCCTTATCTGTTGCATTGCCTCTGGTAAAAACTCACCGATATCTTCGCGTTGCTTCAGAAAACCGCGTCATGATCCGTGCATCTCTTGTCGTGGTATTTGACACACAGCACGTTAATCCGAGGTATTATTAGAACCAGTGCCGAGAATGGACTTAATGTCTTGGCGTGCGACGATGCCCATCAGTGCAGGACTATTTGGCTGCCTTAATGTCTACTGCTGCTTCCTTCCTGCTTGCGCCGGCTATCATTACACAGGAGGGGGCTTGGGTGGACGGAAACATGGTGTCTTGAAATCTCTGAATGGGGTGCATCACACCAAGTAGCCACACTGTTGTTTTGTCACAAATTTAGCTCCATAGCCTCCGTTATTTCCGCTCTGAAAGCGGTTAACTAATATGAAAGCAGAGCCAGTGTGCTGTCCAAGGAAACAGTGTGTGATTAAGACATCTGTTGGGCGTGATCTCTGAGGATGAGGCGCAAAATACTGCACAGACTCATGTTCACGGAACTGAGAGATGCTCACACAAGACGACTGAATAATATGTGCTAGGGGCTCACAGATGGAGATACGCTGCTGTATATACGCCTGACCTTGTCTTCAATGTCTGTATATGTTCTACATAATTATTACTGCCTTGAATGCACCCACATTGTGTTTCTTTTTTAAGTTTAGAAACATCAAACTGCACAGAGAGACAGAAGGGCTCAGAGAGGTGTAATCTCACATCTCTCTTGTTCTGTTACTAGCTAGAAAATGGAAGTGGTGTAGTGATTTTCTTTGCACCTTTTTTTTTTAACTTTACACACCACTCACATACTCTCTAAGGCAGAGGGTGTTTCGGGTGTTAACCATGATCTTTTTTATCTTTGTAGGATGGTTACACAGACTGTCGGCTTGCTCTACGTCGGCAACTATGACAGGCCCCTTTCGAAGTTGAAGGTGAGAAAATAGATGTGCTGTTATGTTCAATTCCTCCTTGCGCCAGCAAGCCAAAGCCTCCTGTGCTCCTCCAGCTTCCCTCAAGCATGACGCAAGATTTTAGTTTTGTCCCAACTATGCAGCTATAGGTTTCAACTGCTGGGATAAAAGGGATGCACTATTTGGCAAATTACAGGGTTTTATCTTATCTTTTATTGGTTTCATTGCTATAATATTAGTCAAATAGTGTGTCAGGCATTTAGCACCAAGCTTTTTATTTAAAATAGATCTTTATTACAAATGTTTCTCTGTCATACAAGGAATGTATTATTACTGCTGTGATAATGTTTGCATGCAAAATTTCCAGGTTACGTTTCCATTGTATCTCCTCTGATCTTACAAGAGTTTTCTCTAAGACAAATCCAACAATGTCGTCACACAAAGTCAAACTGGCAGCCTCACGGGAAAAGACCAAGTCTTAGATAGGAAGAAATCAAAATATCCAGACCCTGCAGCAAGACTGCAGGGAGAAAGGATGGCAGGTGTTGCTATTCCCAGCTGAGGTGGGCAGGAGAGTACTGTCAGCACAGTCGGTGTGGAGAATGCTTAAAGCCATTGGAATAATGGGAAAGTGGGAGGAAACCGGCAGCTCTCCGATTCGGGAAGCAGAAGAAAGATTCTGGAACAGGAGGGAAGAGTTAAACTGGAAGCCAGGAGGAGATGGGCAGTGATTTGACCACCACTGCTGACCTGCTATTGAGGGGTTTAGGGTCCAAACACCTGATGAGCGTTGGACGCCCTCTGACAACCAGCTGGCCAAAGAGACTGTGACAGAAGAGGACGCACCTTCAGATGTGTTTTCATGCATAAAAAACACAATTTGTCGCTTTAACACCCCAATCTTTGCACGGATTAAACAAACGTGGATTTTGAGCGTGAGCCATGCTGGCTGTTTCTCCCTGTTTCCAGTCCTTGTGCGAAACGAAGCCAACAGCTGCAGGCTGTAGCTTCATCATTATCTTCATTATTATCATACAGATTTTTTTAAAAACCACAACAAAAAAAATGTGATAAACCACTAATACAAGTGACCAGTAATTTCCGTTGTTTCTGGAAACGCAAGAGACGTATTCATTCAGTCCTTCTGGGTTCATCTTTGTCATTATGACAGTTTCATCTACTAGAAAAAGTAGAATTGGCTAAAGCTTGGTAGAGATAATTACTATCGATTCCCCGTTTATGTTTCATTTCTATACTTGATGGTGTCAACCCCCCCTGTGCAGAACTGTATGTGGCCTCAGCTCATTAATCATATATAATTTGAATGTTGACTGACAGATCAGGTCACCAGAGACAAAGATAAGAGCAGCTCTCTGTCAGAGACCAGCTGCTTTGATGAAGCTGTTAGAGTTCAGCAGTGTGCACATAACCTGCAGAGTTGTTTTTTTCCATCAATAATTTCCCCAACTACAGTATATGCATCATTAAGTGGGAGAGATTTGCGTTACTCACTGCTTTTGTAAATTATGCAAGTAATAAATAATTGCACGATGTAAGTTGTGAGCATAAGACCGACGAATACTGTCAGAGTAATTGAGTATGCTTCCCATTAACATTCAGCCACGCTACACATGAAAACAAACAAATTAATTACAAAGTTTGGGGGCTAAAAATCATAATTGCGTGTGCAGCTTGTGTCTGTTTTTTAAACTCCTGACAATTTGCACCTGCTTTTGCCTCATTGCCTCACTTACACATTATAAGTTTGTGTTTTTCCACCGATATCCTCCTGAGATCTGATGCAACAGTCGATCTGAATGTGTGGGATAATGATCGGTATAATACAGGAAGCCCTGACGCTCGGGTCATAGAATTCATTTATTTATCATAGGGGTTCTTGGACTGCTATTTGTTTGTTTTCTGACACAGCTGTGTAAAGCCATGCACAGCGGTAATTGGCCTAATTACAATGTGTGAAGCTGTGCGACTGGCACGGTTTGCAGAGTCCTAAAGTTGAGGGTTTTTTTTATAACTTAGTAGGAGCCAATATTAACGGACAAATGACATGTAATGCATTCTGTTTGAAACCATAGTAAAGACTGAAAATTAGTTTTGATGCTCTCCGGCAGCTATATTTTCCCCTCTGAGGAAGTGTTTGTTCATGCCTTTACACTTGCATCTTATATCTTCTCCCCCACTACTATGTTCTTTCATCTAGTTCCTCGTTATTGAAATGGACCCGAGTGCTGCATTGTTGCAGACCTGCAGGCCAGTTCTGATTAAGTCTGGAATAAAACAAAGGCAGGGTCATTCAGAGGGATGTCACAGAAAACAAACAAACAAACAAAACAAAAAAAAAAAGCTATACAAGGAAGTTTCAAACTTGTATGTGTCGCCCTCTCCACAAAGTTCCTGCAAAGAAATCCGAGTGCAACAGATATCTTTATTTGATAGACATGTATGTGTTGTGGACTGACGAGGAAAAGATCAGAGACAAAAAAGATCAGATGCTGTCTTTTCCCAGTAATGTAAGTTGTTTACTTTGCTTGCAGCCTTTCTTTTATTGTATGATACAGAATAATGCTGTACTTGTTTAGTGTTTCCCAATGATGAAAAACACTTGGTCCCGTTCATCCTGTCTTTGGTTAAGGTTATCAGGATACATACTGACACTGTATTGACGCAGAGCAACTGCATTTTTTAATTAATATTAGCTGTTGATTACTGGAACCCCAAAAAAATGGTTTCATAACAGCCTTAGAGCTTAGCTTAGCTTAGTTTAGCATTAGGATTATGTAGGATAGGATTCTTGGCTCTCTCGAAAGGTGAAAAATACTGATCTGATGATCCAACTCAAAACAAATATTGTATACATGTAAAGCACCTTTTATACAGATTAGTGCAGTTTAAATCACATAAAAACAAAACTGACAAAAATTACAAGTTTTTCCATCCGATTTTTCTCTCTCGCTCAGACTCCATTTTCCTCTGTTTTGTAGCCTTTATGCAAAGCTAAATTTATCGAAGCTTGGATCCAGCTCTGTACTTAACACACAGATGTAAGAGTGAAATTCAAATTCAAATGATTGCACTCAATATTATTTCTTTGTCATAAGTGCTGGCAGGTGTCCCGCATCCTTTTATATTCCTCAAGTCCTCATGTATTCATCCAAACAAGCCATTGTTACAAGTGAAGGACACACAATGCTTCCACACAAGTGGGTGGTATAAAACAATCAATGCTGTTTTTCCATTGTTGTTTTGTTTGTTTCTATACCTGAACAAACTGGGTTGAATATAAGTGCAGAAGGACTCTTCCTGCTCTGCAGTAATGCAATACTGGCTGATAAATAGCTCAACGGCTGAAGTTCCTGATAACTGCAGGCACACGTGCTGCAATAATGAGACGGATTTGGACGGATTCGGCACCAAGTGGTGATGAAAAATGGCAGCCAACATGTCTTCACCAGCAGGAAGAGATCGCAGCTTGTTGCATCACGTCCTCCCTGCTTGTCCTGCCCTTCACAGTTGTTTTTTTTGGCAGCTTGCTGTGTCGGAGAGATAAGAGATTCTGCCGTTCATTAAGATTGTCTCTCCAAATAAAGGAATATTTAATTCACTGTTAGTCTTATTAATGCGCCGAACGTCTTCAAATTGAGATAAAAGACAATCGTCCCGGAGATAACTCAGAATTTTGAAATTAGGACGGTAACTAATTATGAATTATTGAGTTATTATTCATCAAGGTTAGCATCTAATTTCCATTAAACAACGTTCTCTCCTTCTCTGCCTTCCTTCTTCACACTCTGTCTTTGCTTCCTGTGTGATTTTGACCCTCACTGTGAGCCCAGATGCTTCACGCTTCGGGATCACACAAGCTATTACTTTGTACTTGTGCATCTTGCTAAACACCAGAGCTCTCCTGGCAATGATGGTCTCTGTTTGAGCCTTCAACCTCTCGGTGTCTGGAGTCTCCACCTTTCACTTTAATAAAAGCCTGGCCTCTGTGAGGTCAAGTTGAAAAATCAACAGAGGACCACTTCTCACTGGCTTTCGTCACAGACGAGTGTTGCGTTCGTGTCCTTCAGCTGCACTTTTTTTTGCTTCCCAGCAGCTCTTGGATTTGCATTTTCCAAGTCTTGAGAATCCTCCCAGTGAGGCGCAGTCCCTCGACAAATAAAAAACAGATGCTCAAATGTCTTCTTTGACTCATGCTGGATCCTCATTCTCGTGTGTTATAGACTTTGACTATGTCACAGTGCGCTCTGTGTAGAGCCGGTTTTGTGTTCAGAATTTGATTTACGTTACGAGTGTTCCTGTGTAGTTCAGAGGGAAGAGCAGGAACTGTTGCACTGCTTTGTTGAGGGCAGTATCATGGAGGTACAGACACTGACTGTGTCCTTATTGGTCTGTGCTTATGTTAAAATACCCCACATTTAGCCTAAATCCTTAAGTAACACTGGACTTCATTTAGGTTCTCCATCCGCTTTGGTATCAGGTACTTTTCCAGGGTTCGTTTTCCAATTGACGATAGTACTTCCTCTCATCAGCTATCCGAAGACAGGAATGTCTGCACCTCCTCAGAATAGCGACCGCAATAAAAATTTTAAAAAAGGAGAGTAAAAAAAAAAAATATGGCTGCTAAAGTGGCTTGGCTGTTTGAATATAGCAGCCATTGATCTGTGCTGTGCAGGATATCCGAGCACGCTGGGTATCGATGACGCAACGACACAAAAACAATGCAGGGAATGACATCACCGCCATCTAACAGAGAGGGTAAATGATTGATAAACGCTTCAGTAACTTCTTTTTTTATAGAATAAAAGATTATTTGATTATTGTATCAGTAAAAGATGAATCATTAATGAAAGTGATTGGATGCTAGTTGTAGTGCTAATATGTTTTTGCGCCGTTTAATCACCACATCACCTGATGTGTGCTCCCTCAGTGCTTTACAGCTTTTGAAACCACGGCTTCTTCCTTCCATTTGTAGAATTACAGAATGCCCTCCAGTTTAAAGGATAGAGGCTGTGCATGTGGTGTCACAGCGGGCTGAAATCACCACGTATGTTACAGCTGTTGAGCATAGCGACATTAATACGTGTCAAGTGCTGCAACTTTAGTGCTCAGCTTGAATGCTGCCAACACACAAAGCACTCATCTAAAATGGGGAAAGAGCTGTTGTGTGGTTGACTGAGCAGAAATCGGAGCCATCAGGTACATTTAAATGATTCCTGTTCTGTGTCCACCGACCACTGGTTCTATTTCTGTAAGGATCACTGTTGGGTCCAGCTGCCTTTAATTTGAGCAGATAATTGTTTGTTTCACTCCCGTTTTAGCCGCCTTGGATGCCGGATGTTTTGCCACTCTGTCCATCAGGGAAAGGAGGGGGGGTGAATTCTGGTGGGAATGTGATGTGAGTGCGTCTCGTCTGTACCAGCATAGTGCTTGTATTTTTTTTTCCCCCTCATCAAATAAAAAGGTTGTTAATTTTACACCAGTAAATACATTTTATGCATTCTAATGCCATGCGGTGCCGCTTTAATCGACGTAATTCATCTCTGCTGCTTGACTTGACTCCAGTTTTAACACCACAGATTTAACACCACAGATTTAACACCACAAAACGAATTTCGTTTAGTACATCTAAATGTTGTCTTCCAACGCTGCCTGGAGGTTGGCGTTGCCCTCTAACTGCTACTGAAAGTGTGAAGTGTTAAGTAGTGATAGCAGAGGTGAAGATTAGCATTTGTAGCATATTCATATCATCACATTGTCAACTGTTGTTATTCGTAAACGCAGCAGCGGGTCTCAGAGAGCTGGGTGTTACCACCTGTGCTGTATGTGTGTATTTATTTATTTCTAACGTATTTAAGTTGATCAGATGTGAACATGATGTGGTAATAGTGTATAGAATGAGAAATCTATATAAAATGATTAAAAAAATAAAATAATGGGACTTCCATGAGATGAAAAACCACAAGGATTCTGAGTGTAACAAAAAAAAAACTGGAGGGTTTGTCATTTTCACGGGCAATGATGACAGCGGGGGGGGGGGAACAACGATGAAAATCTCCCTTTCATTTCATCCACTCTGTGCTGTCACAGCCATCAAAACCCTCTTGTGTCCTTTCATCTCTGTCTGCGCAGGCCACTAAAGAGATAAAACAGTACGACAACAAGATCATCGAGTGCACCTTCGTCAATAACAGCTGGGTGTTTATGAGGCAGAGGGTGGACAAGAGCTTCCCCAACTCCTACGACACGGCGATGGGTGAGACCTTGTCCTTCACTGTCCAACAGTTTCTCATTAATACATCACTGTCTGCTTTGTCTTTGTGACTGTCTGAGTGAATAACAACCCGTCAGCCGGCATTTAATGGCTCATTTTATCGATATTTCACATCAGCCTCCTGTCTTACTTTGATTTTTGTATTGTGAGAGATTTTGTGTGTGTGTGTGTGTGTGTGTGTGTGTGTGTGTGTGTGTGTGTGTGTGTGTGTGTGTGTGTGTGTGTGTGTGTGTGTGTGTGTGTGTGTGTGTGTGTGTGTGTGTGTGTGTGTGTGTGTGTGTGTGAAGGGGCAGACGCTTGAATGTGTTCTTTCCCTTAAGAATACACAAAGACAGTCTGGCATTGAATTTCGTGCCCAGAATTCTCTGTCCAGCGATTTTTGGAATGAGATGTTTTGTTTATCTCCTTTTTTTTCTTCTTTTTTTTTTTTTTTTTTTTTTTGCTGCACAAAGAGGCTGCAAAATTCAAGAATTGTAGTGTTATTACATATGTAATTACATATCTATAATAGCTTCTACTGACGGCTGCATCCATCTGTGTCTTCGCATCAACAATGGATCAAATGACTACATGTGTGTGTGAAAGGAACATCGACCCATAGATAATTATCTTACCTGACTCACTCGTTCCGCTCACATCTATGGAATTAAAATCACAAAGAAACACCAAGGTGCTCTCTTTTAAATGATTCACGTCCATTTATTGTCACAGCATGGTCACCAAGTCCTGAAGCCTAAACACATGTAAGCAGGAGAGCGTCTCCGAGTTTCCTCTTGATTTTTATGTCCAAAAAACACCTTCAACAAACTCAATATGTGTCCAGGAAGCGCTCTCATCCTCATATACTGCAGAAATATGTATTGTTTACCAGACTGCAATACAGCTAGTTTGTAATTGTAGCTTATCATTCTTTTATGTTTTTAATTTTTATCGTGTCTGTTCATTAATCATCATAATCATAATAATAATAATAATAATAATAATAACACCAGTTTTTAATCTCATCAAGTTAATGGTCTTCAACTTGCGTAGCAGCTGAAGAGTATCTTAAATTGTAAAAGTAATTTCACAGTTCATTAAAAGATAAACGGAGAGATTAACTCAGATTCAGTTCTGAACACTTCTTCTTTTTCCCCCTCAGATGGTCCAACATATGAAAATGTGACAGCGTCAGGAAACAAGTGGAGATAAACTCAGAAAGAATGCAAATATAATAGTTTACCACGGTGATAAAACTTGTTTCTTTAGCACTTATCTAAATGCTGATTGTAAAAAACAAGGAGGCACTTAAAAGCACACATTGAAGTGGTAAAAACAAGAAGCCCAAGTGGGCGATAATAAAGTTTAAAGAAGGAATTGCAATGATTGAAACGGCCAATGGCCGATGGTCCTGAATTATTCAGCTTTAGATCCTCAGGCAGGCTCTTATATGCAGCTTTGGTGCCCAAATGGCAAAAAGCACCTTTTATCTAAAACGTAGGCAGGTAGCACAGCAGTTCTCCACACATTGTTCTACTTAGAAACAACATGCTCCTTTAGTTGCTATAGGATTCATGGCATGATCATGAACATATTGGTTGGCTAAGCCCCCCCATACCACTGATATCAATGTAGTGTCTTGCATTAAACAAACTAAAACAGGTGAAAACACAACGTCCTCGCCGGATGAAAAGATGGCTGATTTTAGCTGCTGTAGCTATTTAGCCATGAGCACTGATATCCAGGTTATCCGGTCTTTGGAGTAAGTTATATTTTATAAACAGTCCATCCTGATCGCAGAATTCCAAATAAGACCATATCCTGGTTTCTGAGCAATTCCATGTTGGTACAGAACAAACAAACAAAACAGGCTGGCTGAGACGATGTGACATCACGACACACCTGCGAACAAGAGATTAGGAACTGGCTTAGCAAACAGTCAATTATGCATTATTCATCCACATTTGTTTGTCTGCCTGTGCTAAAATAAAGAGTGTTCCAGGATGCTGGAGGAGATGTCACCATCTCTGTTGTAACTTCCTTCCTTCCTTCATCATGTGTGTGTGTCGTTTCTCTCCTCAGCTGTGTGCAAAAGCATCCAAGAGCCCGTCACCAAGGAAATCCTCTTGGAGTATGTGGACCGCTGTACCCAAGGAGTCCAAGGCCTGAACCGGAAACACCCGCCGGACCCAGACTCTGAGCTAATGCCCCCTCCCCCTCCAAAGAGACCCAACCAGGCCATCCCATAGCCCACTGCTGGGCTTTCTGGACTGCTCTCCAGTCACAGTGTACATCACCAGCCACATCAAACACAGAACCCAGACATACCTGCAGCACATTTGCTTTGTCAGCCTGTACATGTCCTTCAGAACTTTTAATTGATCGCCTCGACATCATTAATTTACCTTTGTAGCTTTAACTGCTGTTTGTTCTTATTAAACTGAAAAACACAATGCCCCGTTTGTTTTCCTATTTATCTTTTATGAAGTCTACGGTAATTGGTATTTTTCAACAGAGACTTTGTTGCGGCTACAATTAACACATGACAATGAAGACCCTGTTTATGTTTTGTCGATTAGTTCCTTATTTGTACTGAAGGAAGAGTAAACAGTCAAAGCTCCGTCTCCTGTCTGAATGCATTTTAATGAGGAAACACACTTCAAGCATAGTTTGCAGCCTCAGAGATCTAATTAAGATGAACAGAAAACGGCACAGGTTTGGGGTTTTGGCTCAGTGGAAGGCTCAGTGAGGGGTTTTTAAATGTTTTATTAGGAGATTTTGTCTCAAGGAGGCCCATCTGTGTGGACTTTTGTTTTAAAGGCCACATGAGTGGGTAGAGAGATGACAGCATGATTAATCAGTCCTAACAAACTAACTACAATGGACTTAAACAGTGAAATGGACCAACATGATGTCTCTGAACTCTACTGGAGGCCTGTTAATGGAGGATTTATATTATTATTATTATTATAGGAATGCTTTGTCATCAGGGCAAAGTCACTTCTAACATTGCTTAGAATATGCAGCTTTTTAAGACTTATTATTGACTGTTTTTCATTGATGGATGTCGCTACGCTGCTAGCTGTGTAGAGAAAAGACATTCTTGATCAATGAACGGATTTTGAATATGAGACATAAAAAACGTAATTCTTTTTAAAAAGGTATCTTAACAACCATCTGACTGCTCCCATCATGAAGCTCATCAGTTTAACGCCCCGTTATCTGTAAACACAACTGATCCATCAGCCTCCACACCAACGTTCATCTGCAGCTGCTGACACAAAACACTTGAGACCAATCATCAAGGTATCAGAGCACACGCATGACGCACGATCTCCAGCAACATTTCCCACCAGCAGTGAAGCAGCAGCATCATCATCTCGTAGTTGACCTCTGAACTCCCTGCAGAGTGATGAAGATGATTCCCCATCAGATTTATAAAAGAGCTCATCATCCCTCTTATTTTAATCAAATAGGAAACCTTGTTGCCAGGAAACATTTGGATTTTTTTTCTCTTTTTTTTTTTTTCTCATCCTGTTGCCCACGTTGTTGCCTGTTGCTAGGAGTGTTGCCCATCTGCACTGTTTATCACCCACTGTAGTGTTAGTAGAGCTGGTTTCCTCTGCAGCTTAATCATCCACTCTTGGATGCTGCAGTAGTGATTTCTATTTCTATCTGACTAAAAGTATGCATTTCACATTCTCAGTCAGTCAGTTTGAAATATTTTTCCGTGCTCCCATGCAGTGAGGTTGCTTATTTTTATGCGTTTAAGTCAGAATTTGTGTTTATTTTAAGCTACGGGTGGAAGCGGTTGTTAGTCATGCAGTGTGGACGGTTTAGATCAGAAGTTGTGGAACAGATCTGAGTCAGTAGAGTGTAACACAAAAAGGTGCAACAAATGTGGCTGGTGTGTGTTTTGAGGTCCTGTCTGTTGGCGCCTGAGGCGACGGTTTCTCCTTACAGCAGAGATAGATGAGCTGTACTCCCAGGGCTCCCTTTCCCCTCTGGCTGCACATGAAAGCTGGCAGATCCTCATCAAAGACTCGCTCACCTTTTTGTCATGAGGTTTCTGCCGTTGAGACATTGCCACTCAGCAACAACACACATGTTTTATACCTGTATTTCTCCTCTTGAATTCAATTCGCTTAATTCAGCCTCCATCCTCTCGGTGTCAGCTTGCCTGATCTAATATGATACGAGACCTGATTCATTCCAAAGCCCTATGCTTTCCTGGACTTTATCCATCATTTTCCTCGCTTGGCTGGAAGCTCGGGGAAAAGGCAGATCCAGGAGCATCAGTAATGTGTTTTCTCTGGCTGTGTTTGTATCCCTGAGTGCAAGAGGCATGGAGGGGAGCGCCACGGCTGCATGGATGTGGAGAATCTCAACACACATCTTTGCATGAGCACAGGTGGTACAGGAATTATTAGTAGGGTCGCTCTTTCTCCGCTCGGGTGTTCGGAGGCTGAAGCCGCCATAATCCACAGTGATATTAAATCCCCAGAGACGACTTGCAGGTCATTATCATCTCATGTTGTCTGCATACTGAATAATGCATTCACGTGGTTCTCTCTGCAATCAGAGCTGCAAGAAGATGTGCTTTCTGTAGAGCTAATGCTTTTGTCCTGACTTATTGGCATCGTATTTTTTTTTATACTCAATCTTTTTCTGGGAGAAAATGCCAAATGTCCAATATAAGATCAAATAATTCTGTTACATACCTTCAGACACGTTTTGTTTCTCCTCATTACATCATCTCTCACATATGTTTAAGATCCCTCTTGGCAAAAAATTTAGGAAATTTCTTTCCAATCACAGATGCATGGCCACGATTTCTGTGGCTGTGACTTGGCTAATAATGTAAAAGCCAATATGGTTAAAATGCTAATTAATTCTTTATACTGTAAAACATTGGCTGTTGTTTTTATTTTCACACGATTCCAGAATTACATCAGCATGTTTCCCACCACGCATTGCTTGAGTAACTTGAAACTCTGCAGAGGACTGTAGTTTTTTGGTTGTTTTTTTTTACAGTTTGAATAAAACAAATGGTGGAACTTGATATATAAGCAAGTAAACAAGTGTTAAGGGCCTTTTGAAAGCATCTAGGTTGTGTCCGGCTCCCTTTTGCTTGTAAAATGGCGCACAATCTAGGCACAAAGTACGGTGCATGATGCAAATGAGTGTAATTTAATCCCTTTAAAAGCCAGGTGCACTTGATGCATTGCAATCATCATACTTTCCAGAAACTGGATCTAGTGGTTGTGTCTCCACATTATTGATCAGTTGAGAGTATTCCTAGATCTTCTTCCCATCTTATTTCAGTTTGTGCATCCTCATCTTGTCATTAATCCAATATTCTATGTATTAGTAGTATTAGTTCCAAAGATATTGAAGGTGTGGGTGCAGGTCTTTTATCACCTTCCCTCTAAATTCATGTCTAAATCGCTGACGTATCATAGACGTATCTCTGTATGGAAATGATTCCCTTTTCTTTGATTCATTCTAAATTTGTGATATCAGCTTAAATGTTTAGTTGAATGTCAGATCAAAGTTCTGCATAGGTTAAAAAGGCCAACTACCAGAGATCATTTCCACTGCACGTATCTCAGAAAAGAGGTCCAGAGCGAATCCCATCTTCATCTGATTAATTCTATTAAAAGCTTTGCTCTTGATAATGAAGTCAGGCGGCTCTGACCTGATTACCCCGCAGAAAGTAGGAATTTAATTGCATACATTTTTTAGCTCCTGGAGTTGAGGGGGCGTGGCGCCACAAATCTATTAAACCTGATTCTTCTTCTCGGGCGTGATGACTCTTTTGTGAGTAAATGGCGATAAAGCTGCATCACCGGTCCTCCGTCTGCCTCAGAAGCAGCTATCAGGAGGCGGTTGTTTGTGATTATTTGTGATGGCGGACAGCCATCCTGCAGCGAGGCTGCAGCCGTCATGCTCAGACGTAGTGTTTCATCAGAGGAGAACAGAAGTTCAGTAGTATAGTACAGGATTAGAACTAAACATGTGAATGGGGTATTGTTACAATCAATCCTTGTATCTGGATGAGTATAGTGCAATATACACCTGAAACTTCTTTATCAGGCTATTCAATAAAAGTTTTAGGTATAGTTTGGGCCAAATTGCAGTCACTGTTAATAACTCTGCAAGATTCTGAAAATGTCAGTCATGGAACAAAAAGAAAATTGCATCTCCTGGGAGAAAGCGTCCCTCCACCTCTTGCTGGCATTCTCACATGGACTGAAGTTAATGGAGTAAGGAAAAAGTCCTTTAATTTCCTGGGGTTTTGCTCCTCAGTAGCCAGCGGGCAGGGGGAAAAAGAATCACTGACTGTTTGCAGCAATAAGAAAACTTATTGGTGAAGTGATGTTGATTATAGCAAATATCGGCGTGTTGGAGGAGCACTGCTGTGCATGACAAAGCAGGGGAAATTCAATGAGAGGCGGCCTGACCTTTTCAGTGTAAATGCAGGAAATCATTGCTGCTTATTTCCCTGCCTCTCTGCATCCACTCACCGGGGCGTTGGTAGAGCAGGCGCTGGGTAAATGATGCAAACGGCGGGCAAAGTGGCCACTACCATCCATCAAAATTATGCAGGGCACCTTAAAGGGACATTCCACAGAATTTTACACCTCAAAGTCATTTAAGCAGAAATACAGCTCTTATCAATGTTTTTTGGACTTCTGAACTCTTTATGTCATTTCTGCAGGAATGGAAGAAGATCTCTCTGTTTGAAGCCCACGTCTCAAAGCATTGCCTTTGTTCTAAGGACATGAGATGAATCAATCTCTGCTGTGAGCATACCTAACAGCGTGAAATTGGACATAACTGAGCTTGAAAGCAGTCCTCAACTAACCTCACTCTCTTACAGTTGGATGCAAAATTATTCAGCCTCCAATGTATGTGAGGTTAATTGGCAAAATAATTATCAGCTGTTTGCAAGAACCAAATCAAACAAGAACAGTGTAAGTAGCTCAATGCAAAAGATTTCAAGTTTTTTTTTTTTTCATATGCAACACAAAATACTACTTTTAATGACTACTGCAGTCTCATTATTCAACCCCCTGAATATCAGCTCTCATAAGTTAAGACATTTACAAATCAGATTTAGTTAAAACAACCTTCATAGATTTACTTAAGCAGCAGAGTTCCAAAGTTTTTTTTTCTTCTTTTAAGCCCTAAATTTACATAAGGGCTCCATTCCTGAACTCCAACACACTCACCCCTCTTCTGTGGAGCTATGAAATAAAGCTGTAACTTTTCAGGCCTTTGGATCAGCGGTATGTCTGGAGGAGGAAGAATGAAGCATCTGTTGAAAAGAACACCCTACAGTGAAGCATGGCGGTGACTCGGTGATGCTCTGGGGATGCTCTTTTTTCTTCCTCTGCAGCGTGCAGGAGGGTCAGATGGATTCCATCAAGAATCAGGAAATCCTAGAAGAAAACATCTCGCCTCTGTGAGGAAGCTGAAGCTTGGACGTCATTAGACATTCCAAAAGGACAATGATCCCAAACAGACCTCGAAGTCCTGGATCATTCTAAAGTGGCCGCCACAGTCGCCTGACTTTAATCCCATAGAAAATCTCTGGTGGGATGTGAAGAAGGTGGATCCAGCACGTAAACCCAGGAATATTCCAGAACTGGAGGCCTTTATCCACAAGGAATGGGCTAAGATTCCTCAGGAATGCTGCCAGAAGCTAGTGTCTGGATACGCATCACATTTGCAGCAGATCAAAGCAGCCAAAGGGTCTCTACAAAGTACTAGAGAGGCTTTTCATTTAGGGTTTGAATAATTTAGAGACTGCAGAAGTCAGTGCAAGTAGAATTTTGTGTTATATTTTGAAAAAAAATATCTGTTGCATTGAGTCACTTAACCTGTTCTTGTTTTATTTGGTTTTTGCAAACAGCTGATAAATAGTATATTTTACCAATAAACATAATATACAAT
Source organism: Chaunax sp. Z400 (assembly GCA_037577475.1). Classification (NCBI taxonomy): domain Eukaryota; kingdom Metazoa; phylum Chordata; class Actinopteri; order Lophiiformes; family Chaunacidae; genus Chaunax; species Chaunax sp. Z400. The sequence continues at coordinate 4,910,622 of CM075202.1, forward strand.
GGGGGTTGAATAATTTTGTTACCCACTGTATAATTTATGCAAAATTTAAAAAGGAAACACTGTTCAGATAAATAATGCAGAGCCTGTAGAGAATAGTATCTCTCATTGGTGATGATGTACGTACTGGTGTGAAACTCATGGCTCTCCATTTATGATCAATAAGAGATTAGTTGGGGGATAAGCTGGGGTCCTCCACCCTCACTCCCTCCATGTTTCACTGGATCTGTTGCTCCTTCTGAATGACTTTTTCATGGTGACCTTGGTGATAGATGTTAACGAGGCTGGCGTTGGTTCCCTGTAGCAAACATTTCTCCTGAATATTTGCTTTCTATTTGTTGTCAATATGTACTCATTTGTTATTCCCCTCCCTTTGCACCTCTGAGTGACGAGGTCTGTTTCATTTTGCTCTCTAAAGAGAACTTCTGTTGAGCTTTGCTCTGCTCTCATTGACATTTTGCACAAAATGTGAGTCATGCAGCCCTTTTGAGACGTGATTTAAGAAATTAAATCACCCTAATAAACGTAACATGAAGAAGGTATTGGGACAGTTATTTCCATACCGATAAACCTTGTTTTGTAGTTTTGTTTTATTAGGTCAGCTCTGAGCAGAGAATATTCTTTACCTCCTCAGAAAATCATGGTGTTGCCATCTTTTCCATTGCACCAAATTGGGAGATAAAACAAAACTGCAATGCAGATAATTTGCTTTTTAAAGTTTAAAGCTGCTGAATTTTGAGAAAGTGTTTGTTGCCCACATAATTTCTAAGTCAGAGGGAGGAAATCCTCTCTGTGACTTACATTTCGAATCAAGGTCGGTATCAAATCTGTTAAACAGAAGCAAAGGAGAACTCAGTCCTGAGGATGAAGCTGATGATGTGCACTTTTTCACCTCCAAACCATCAGCAATCATTTAGTTTAATAATTGAATGCTGCATATGCAATAATGTATGTAATTATGTATGCACGACGTGTCTGTCCGTCATTACATCAAGTCTGCCCTGTAGCTACCAGTGAATAAAAATGTTCTATGAGACGGGACTTTTCACATCTCCATGGAGATGAATAATCCCAAAGCAATTTTCATGGTATTGACTGTTGACCATTCATGCAGCTTTAATACAACAAAATGCATAACAGTTTGGATGCATGTGTAAAACTTTCCATAAGCGTTAACCCTGCTAAGAATATAATAATAACATCATAATAATCCTCGCATTAACTTTTCTTGTCCAGCGCTGCAGATTATAACAAACAGATGCAGGATTTTTAGCCATGTGTAAAATCCTCCCTACACAGATACACTTATACACCAAAACTTGATTTATGTCACATTTGGATTTTTGCCTCCGAAGTCGTCTTCATGTCCACATTGCTGTCAATTAATGTTGTATAGTTTGAACTCAAGCAGAGTCTCTGGAGGACCATAGAAAGTCTGCTAGAGGTCTTATAGCCTGTTTGGACAGACAGCTCCAGGGTGTGTGTGTGTGTGTGTGTGTGTGTGTGTGTGTGTGTGTGTGTGTGTGTGTGTGTGTGTGTGTGTGTGTGTGTGTGTGTGTGTGTGTGTGTGTGTGTGTGTGTGTGTGTGTGTGTGTGTGTGTGTGTTATCCCCTTAAAAGCCTCCCTTTTCTTTTTGTTCTTTCCTGCATTTATTTGCATATTTGTCAAGAGCTGAGCCTTTCTTCTTCTCGGTACAATTTCCAGATGTAATCATCCCCAATTCTCTGTTTAATTATACTAAAGCACCCTCTCCAGAATGTCTCCTTGACTGTATCTCGCTGATCAAGGTTATCACACTCAGAGAGGCTGCAGAATCGTTTGAAGACAAATAAAATGGATTTGGTAGAATCCAGGAAGGAGGGGACAGCCTTTGTCACAAAAAAAACCAACAGAAATTTCCCCGTGGTTTATCTGTAGGACTGCGTGCTGCTGCTGCTTTGTCTGAAAATGACGGCGGGGAAAAAGCACAACTCCCTCGCTCAGTGGGAATAGGTATAAACTTTCCTTGTCAAAGTGTCATTGTAAAAATGCCAGAAGGTACAGTCTCATCTTACCACGCCTCATTACGCTCTGGGAAACAGAGACAGTGAGGTGCAGGGACTGTTGGCATGTGTCCTCTGTGGGCTGTAAAGGACCCGACAAAGGCTTCTCCAACTAGACTGCAGTCTTAATGACACAGTCGGCACAGAAGAAAGATTTTGCTGCCGTTAGAGAATCTGTCAAGTAATTTTGGACACCCGTGCTTCCTGTAAAACAGCTCTTAACTGCCAAACTGATATAACTATATATACTGATGAAATATATTTCCACTGTTGATATGTCTCTGCTGCTCTCAAAACTCGTCCTGTCTCGGATGCTCCCTTAATGTTTCTTCTGATAAACAAGTGATGCTGCAGATGCAGTCCCATTTGAAAAATCCATTCACCGACTGGCTGATGCAAATCGGTTGGAATGATTACACCCATGCACAATAAAAAAAAAAGAGATTAGAGTAATAATAATAAATTACATATTGGTCTTGCTCTGAAGGGCTAATTGTCAGTTTATTCCTGTTGTGTTTCAGCATCAGAGCAAGAGCATCGCCACCAAATGACCAATAAAGAACCGATATTTTATTAAAACTGCCATTTATGGCCAGATTGAATGGACTGATTATCCAGTTTCTAGAAACTATTCCCTTTAGTGTCGTGCAAAGTTTATACAAGATTGAAAAATCCTATGCATACCCATACCAAACATGCAAAAGTTTGTCATAGTGCAGAAATTGTTTCCATCGCATAACAATAAAGTGAATGAATGTATCCACCCTCACTATGATTCAGTTCACCATCTGGATTATGTAGTAATGGATTCAGTCTAATTTCCTCACCCATGAAGAAGCAAAATTTCTCTGAGTTCGGCTTAAATCTAAACTTAACTCGTACACACAGGAGATGATGACTTTACAAACAACGAGACTAATCTGGACACCAAATTCAATATGCAACATGCAGAACACAAGTGTGATGAGGAAATGGATTTCTCAGCGAAGGAGGAGGCAATTTGTGTATGATAATGAAATACTTGACTTAACAATATCTGCATATTCATGTTTTCCGGAGGCGGCACAATTGTGTCGATATTTGCATATTCATAGATTCTGAGGGCGGCACAGTGGTTAGCAATGTCGCCTCATGGCAAGAACGTTGTGGGTTCAAATCCAGACCTGGGGCATGTCTTTGTGGAGATGACATGTTCTCCCTGTGTCTGCGTGGGTTCACTCTGGGTGCTCCGGCCTCCTCCCACAGTCCAAAGACATGCAAGATACGTGAATTGGTGACTCTAAATTGCCCGTATGTGAGCATGGATGGTTGTTTTGTCTCTCAGTGTCAGCCCTTTGATGAACTGGCAGCCTGTCCAGGGTGTACCCTGCTGCTCGCCCACTGCCATCTGGGATAGGCTGGAACGACCTCATGACCCTGCAAAGGATAAGCTGCTTGTAGAAAATGGATGGATGTAATTCTAATTATTTTTAACTTAACAGTTTCAGACAAAACCTGTTATGCAGGGATCGTTTATGAGTGTCTGTGCTATGCAAATATTTGAACATTAACATTAAGAAAATCTTTCCAGAAACTACGTCCCAGTTCCTCTAAATAATGCATCAACTCTATCACCAGACTGAATGTTGATACTGGACGATTCTGCACGCTTTAAAAATGATTGTTTCTATAATATCTGCACCACAGTTTGATCTAGGCTAGAATAAGATCGAGGTTATGGTGACTTAAACTCTTGACACTAAGGAAAACATATATAAAAAAACAGATATTGCAGGTTTATCAAAACTCTGATTTCCCTGGTGTAAAGTCATCTGCTACAAAACCATCTTCCACCTCCACACTATAACTTTCTTCTATGGCACATCAAGGCTAAACTCATTGCTGCATTGGCAGTGAATGATTGCACATAACATCCATTATGAACATTATTCTTAATGATGCTGGGCTGTGCTCCACAGACCTCGCTCTCAACATTTCTACGAAGGATTGTCTCTGTTCATCATCACTTCCTATTGCAAAGACAAAACTGAAACTTATATGAAAATTCTGTCAGTAATTACTTCATCTACAAATTGCTTTTGCTGAATTGTTCATACAAACCACTGTTGTCATTGAAACAGCACTAATGTATTGCTATTTTGCTTGTAAACCTCCAACCGTCACGGCACCAGTATAAATCACACGCCTACAGCCAGAGCAAATGAACATGCAACAAAATAAATGGAGACATACAAAACTAATGACTCGTTTCTAGCTTTAGGACTTCTAATAATATGAGTGTGAGTCAATAGGATTTGTTGAAATTAGTGTCATATCATGTCATTTGTGCTATCAGATCATTATTTCCAGTGGTTAGCAGAGTTTGAGCCCAAAACTTCACTCAGCTTGTTCTCAGCTTGTTCTCTGGAGCCGATCAAGGTGAGATGTAACAAATGTTTTTGTTATAGAGGCTTTTACTGCCTGTGCAAAATAACAACACTCCTGGCAGACCTGACCATGTGTTCCATAGAGTCGTTCATCAATATTAGTGGTTCTACTAGAGATTTCTATCACTAGCTGTCACAACAGAAGACGTACACACATGCAACGTCTCTAAAAAGCAGAATTTAGATTCAACCTTCAACCTCAATTTCATTGATGAAGGACAATGTAACACGGCAGTGCAAGGTCAACACTTTTTCTTTCCAACTTCCCAACACTGTTTGTGGCACTCATCACCAATCCCACTGGTTCATTTTTAAACTATAATGGCACTCAGTCGAGTGTATACCTCCCCCAAAGCCGACCAACCTCACATACGTCTGTTCAGCTCTTACTGTGCAGCGGCTAAATAAAGTCAAAGTCAAAAGAGCTTTATTGTCATTTCAACCATGTACAAGTACACCGTGAGACGAGACAATGTTTCTCCAGGATCATGCTGCAACATATTGACTAGGGACTATATAAAGTGCACAGTTTAAGACAATATGTGCAAAACATAGGACTACATAAAGTGCACAGTTTAAGACAATATGTGCAAAACATAGGACTACATAAAGTGCACAGTTTAAGACAATATGTGCAAAACATAGGACTACATGAAGTGCACAGTTTAAGACAATTTGTGCAAAACATAGGACTACATGAAGTGCACAGTTTAAGACAATTTGTGCAAAACATAGGACTACATGAAGTGCACAGTTTAAGACAATTTGTGCAAAACATAGGACTACATGAAGTGCACAGTTTAAGACAATTTGTGCAAAACATAGGGCTACATAAAGTGCACAGTTTAAGACAATATGTGCAAAACATAGGGCTACATAAAATGCATGTTTTTGGACAACGTGCAAAACAGCGCAACAAAATAACCAACAGGAAACTAAACTGTAAACTAGCCTATGTAAACAATGCACACAATATGTAAACAATTCTGAAAGGGAAATGTAAACAGAAGAAAATACATATTTTGATCCAGCAGCACCACACTAGACACACTCATAACAACACCATAATTATGCATGATTTTTTTGGGTCATCACTTATGGATTATTTCCTAAGAAATTGAGGGAAATAAAGGACGCATCACATTCAACAAGTTTTTGTCTGACCCATGCACCACCTTTCTACAAAATTTCATGGAAATCGTTTCAGTATTTTTTGGCAGCATAATTATGGAAAATGTCTAAAAATGCCCTCTCTCGTAATATTAAGGACATTCTAAAGAAAACATTCCTGGATTTGCACCTCCATCCAGATCCACACCAAAATTTAATGGGTTCTTTCCTGAACAGAAGATGTTCTGCAGTGAACATAAGATATTTCCGTCTGGATTTAAGTGGTGAACCGACTGATAGACCAACATTACAGCTGACTATATGTATTTGTTGCCTCTGCCAAGGAGATTATGTTTTCACTTCATTTGATTGTGCAGATAGTGCTTTTTAATATTTTTTATATATTATGCATAAACTACTTGATGGCTTTTTATGAAACTTGTTAGTTTAATAATTGGAATTTGGACGAAGGTTTAATTTAAGTTAACGAGACCGCTGGGCCTTGGCGGACGTATGTGCTCTATTAAGTGCCCTTCTAGTTTGGCAATATTTTAGTGGTGTATTAATACACATTAGATGTACTAATGAGGTGCATGTTGGATGACTCAAAACAAATTACAATGCCAGTGTTCCTGGTAATGAAGGAACATGTCATCCAGCGCAGCAGTTAAGCTTACTGATGTGTTTTTAATAGTTTTTTGATGACGATGGGGCTCTGTGGTGCAGAGGAATCCGATGTGAATGGTTGTGGAAGCACAGGCAATATTTAAGTGGCTTCGGTTCATTGTTGGTTTTGGTTATTTTGTGGGTTTTCTTACCAATAAGAAAAATACAGAAAAGGGCCAAACTAAAATCCAAGGAAGCCGGTAACAAAGCCAACAGACTTTACCTGGGGCTTGTCTCTAATTTGAATGTATGGCTGTATTTCTGTAGTCAATTACAGGCCAATATAAATCTCTACATAGAAAACCCTCTTAATGTAGCAGCAGAAGTGTCGGTTTCAGCTCTGATCAGCCTCTACATCTGTCACCGCAGGGATCCCTTTGATTTCTGTGAGCTCCGCCTGTCCGTGGATCACAGATACACTAATGACACGACTTGGTGACATTGACCAGGGATTTGATGCCCGAGGATGAGACACTTAGGCCCCGTTTGCATGACGAATTTTTTTGCTGAAGTTCTTTCTTTGCGTTTTGAAAAGGTTCTGCATTCACACGGCATCGTTTTCTAAACGATCCTCGTACACACAGAAACACAAAAATGATTAAAAACGCTGCAGTATGGATGCCAGGACAGTAGCCGGTGGTGAAACTTAAAAACCAACACCACACAATAAGATCACTGTGGTGGTGCAGCAAAAATCTGTGTTTTCAGGCCACAAAAAAGTCATTCTCGTGCAAACAAACGGCCAAAACACAACAAAAGTTTACCGTTTTTGGGTAAAATTGTTGTCGTGTAAACAGCGCCTTAGAGTGAGGAAACACTGAGCTTCATTTATCCAACAATGATTTTACTACAGTAGCTGGAGAGACTTTCAACACCCTGCTTATAGACACTCCTCAGATGTTCTGAAGCTGAGTGAGAGACATTTGAATGAAAACATTCAAGGGTGTCTCTTTATTCTGTAAGAGAAAGACAGAAATACGAGCCCTTCCTCACACTGCTGAATATTATCAACGACGATTCACACACAAAGAAAACCCACACAATCACAGTAATATACTACAAGATGCTTTTATAGGCATCAAAAAGACATTTCCATCACAAATCAGACATGCAGCCTATTTGGCTGTGAGGGTGGAAAAAAAAATAGATTTTGGAAATTGTACCCCAGCTGCTATTTGTAATCATGCATTTTTTTAAACCCAAAAGCAGAAAATCGAGTGAGGATTTTAATGTGAGGGGGTGTTGCTAATTGTTATAACGGAGCTATGGGAAAGAAGAGCTTTGAAATGAGAGCTTTAGATTGGACTGCAGAAAAAAAAATAAAAGAAATAAAAAGACGTCTTTGTGAAACTGCTGCACAGCCTCTTTGTCTATCTGAGCAGAGGCAACACAAAGTGGCCCTGATCTGAGCTGCAGCATTATTCTGCAAGGATTTAAAAGGCTGGAGTCCCTGAAAATCAGTGCCCTCTGACTGGAATAAACAGGCTCTGCGTTGTTAAGCATCCCTGTCGGTGTAACAGTGGACAACGTTAATGAGCGTCTCCTTGTGTGAGAACATCTTGGGAGTCCCACCTTCCTGAAACAACAACTCCATCCTGAAGAATGAGGAACAATTATGCAGACGGTGTAATCTGTTTCCGGATGAGATATCAAAATGCTGTGTCATGCTCTCAGACGGCAGCAGCTGCACACTGTTTGAGGATGGATCAATGGTTCATCCCCATACGATTTGGCAGAAACAAAAGCTCCAAGTACACCTGAGTGCTAAGGAATAAAGAAGACAGGAAGGATAAGAAACAAAGGAAATTATATGTTGTGGTTACGTTAAAAATATGTATATTTCTCAGACTTTTCTACAAGTCTGAGAAAGAAGTCGTTCCTCTGCTTTCCTGCATCCTTACCCCAGTCACTAAACCCTTACTTTCTGCACACTACCTCTGCCATTGGCGCTCAAACAGAGGCAGGGAAGATAAAAAAGATGAACATTTAACTTTTGCACTTAAAATAAAAAGCATATGGTTTATATTTCCCTTAAAGCAAGAGTCTTACCTTTGTGTGGCTCGTCTGAGGTTGTTTCTCAATGTGGAAAGGTGTATTTACTGCCCTTTGCGAACGACGGATGGGAACACACCCACTACCACTTCAGTTCTCAAAGGGGAGCAATGAGGCATTTGGATGATGCTGCACTAGAAAACCTCTTACTTCTGCCAAGGAGGTCATGTTTATGGTTCGATTTCTGTCCCCTGCAGTCTACACTATCCTTGAGGAAGATATTGAATCCCAATTTGCTCCCCCCGGGCGCCACGAGGGCTTCCCACTGCCCCTCAGGGATGAGTCAAATGCAGAGTTTGAATTAAGAATAGCTTATCTTAGATGGACAGAGATGGAAAAAATGGGCACATGAGGGGATGAATCATCAATGAATCCATGGGGTTAATGCTCAGGGTGGCATGTCGTGGCTGCGTCTTCGCCTCCAACCCTGAGGTTCTGAGAGAGAAGAAGAAAGGGAAAAGAAAATGTTTAAAGAAGGACTGGGAGAGGAAAATAACAAGAGGCTCAGTTTTTGTTCCTGAACTTAATTTCTATCCATTTTTTGTATCCATCCCGTAGATGTTAGTGGATTTAGCAGCTCAGACACACACTGGAGAATAAAGCGGTATTGACAGTGGCATAATTATCTTCTCTGTTAGACGTGTGCTTTCGATAGCAAACACTTCAGAGCCGTCGCTTAGTCTTACATAAAGCCTCAAAGTACGGAGCCACCTGTTAGGACGCAGTCTCCTCACTCGTGGCTTTGTTTGGGGATCAGTTTGTTCTTCTAAAGACAGTTTTAAGGTTCAACTTGGATCATTTGCGCTGAAAGGTTTTCAAACAGCAGCAGCATCAAATCGTCATCAGCAGAGTCAAATCAGGACCTCTTTGTGCTTTCAATAAATCTGTCGCCATCACTTTAATAATTGCATCAAAAAACGAATTCATGCATCCGTGGCTGATACGTTTTTCTCATTTTTGCTTCCACCAGTTTCTAGACCGTCATCAAGCAAAAGGCAACGCTTCATATAGAAACTACAGCATATATCATTAGCTGCCACATAGAGCCACGTCTCATACCAATATTAAACCGTCCTGCTCTGTGAAATTGTTTCTTGTGTCATTTGTCGTTCTCCCCCTCTCCTCCGCCTGATTGTTTTCCCCATTGTTCGTGTCTTTCTTTTTTCTCTTTTGGCAGGCTCAATTTACTTTGGTCTGGTTTTTTTTGGCTTGTTTTTTTCTTTGTTTGTTTGTCAGCAAGATGGCTCAAAAAAGGATTTCACGAAATTTTGTGCAAGGATGGATCTTGGGTCCAGGAAGAGTTGGTTAGATTTTGAGGCAGATGTGGATTCTGAAGCATTTTTCAACTTTCTTGAACATTGTGAGATAAGGCTTTTTTCTTTCTTTTCTTTTCTTTTTTATAAAGATTTTGCTAATATGCCAAAAAGAAACAGCGTGATGTTCCACCACTATACACAACTGGATCAAGATCTGTATTATAATCTGGACCTGAGATAAAGTTTGATGGAATTTTTTTGTCCATCCCTCTGCAGGGGTTTTGCCAAAACTATGTGCAGCTTTCGTAGACTCTAAAATAGTTTCAGAAAGAAGAAATAGTCTGACCAAAGACTGATGCAGCCAGCAGAAATGGTTAAATTATAAGGGTAATAACACAGAATTTCAAAATTACAAATTAAAGCAAATGTATTCACACTAATCCCCTGATCCTCCGATAACAAGGAAAGGAGGCAGACAAAGTTAAAGATGGAAACTTGAAATTTAAAATATGCCTTGATAAAAACCAGCACCCATGAACTTTTTCACTCCCTTTCAGCTCAGCCTGAGTTCTATAAAGTGTCTATATTGTGACAACATGTGTGCACAAATTCTGTGAAGGATGTAAATAGCACAAGGGGGAAGATGACAGCCATCCCTCCCCCTCCTCCAGCTCGTCTGTCAGTCATACCCTCAGCGTCACACCCCTCACCAACCTCCGTAAAAACCCGCCTGCATCACTCAAACTAAATGCCATCTTAGTCAACACCTTCCGCCCTGTCAGGCTGCATAATGTTTCCTTCTGTACACAAACACATTCATGCGGTATATGTGCATCTCTCACAGTTCAGCGCCACTGGCTTTGTCCGGGGGTAAAAAGAGTGACCAGCTTCTGATTTCTGTGCAAAGTTTTTAATTAAAGCGGCGATAATGACAGCAAGGCTTTTATTCGTTTCCTCTATAATCATGTCATTCTCCAGCGTTTCTTATTTTTTTGACGCGATGTCTTTATACTCTAATTTTGGGTTCGTCATCGAGTAATGTTTTCTGCACTTGTGTTTCATTGCGTGTGCAAATAAACTGAACACATTTTATGAAGTAGAACGGCAGTCAGCAGAGTACCTCTTGAGAAAAAAAAGGAAAAAAAACCTGCACCAAAACATAATGGGTTCTTTCCTGGCCCATGACCCATCTTACCCTCAATTATTAGTGGAAACCTATCCAGCAGTTTTTGCCTAATCAAACAAGCAAACCAAGCAACAAACAAATAAGACACAACAAACAGAAATGGGTGAAAACATAACCTCCCTGAAGGAGATAACATCCTTTCATAAAGTGATTTTTTTCTGGTGCCACTCTGCATTGAACTCAATCTACATTTGTAATTTGTTGTTTCTATTCATACTTTATTTCTCTGCTTTTCTTTTCTTTTCTTTTTTTGGTGCTTTTTTTAAAACCGTTGTATCCAAAAAGTGCCACACAAATAGAACTGTCGTCATTTTTCTCTGCACTACGCTGTGCAGTCTTTCCCATCAGGGTGTTAAAATGATTGACAGAAACAGATCCGCACATTTTGTACGATCTAAATCTGTGAAGGAAACATGTCTTGCCAAGCTGTCTGCCAGTATAGTAGACACATCCACACACAGAGACACCTCGAGATGAAAAAAGGTGAAGTGTTTTTTTGTTTTTTTTCATAACTTGAAGAAATTCTAATTTCTCATATTGCCCATCATTTTTCTCTCATCTGTATCATGTTTTTAAATATGTAATGTTAAATTATGACAGACAACGTAGAGCCTTTATTAGGATTTAATAGGTGAAGTACCCTTTAAAAAAATACTTTATTACCTCCACCAATGAAAGCCATAAGAAGTATGTGATCACCCTGTTTGTTTGTCAACAACTCAGAAAACTTGTGAATGGATTTTGATTACATTTTGTATAGAGGTGGATCTTTGGCCAAGGAAGATTTGGATTTAATTTCGAGATTGATCTGGTTATGGATTCTGCATCATTTCTTAACTTTGTTGAACATTGCAAGATTGGCCCACAACTCATAATGTTCCACTGATCCAGATCTTAATAATCTGGATCTGGAAGATTAAGATACATATCTGAAGGCGGGGGGCAATATGTATTGGATAGATTCAGATCCACCATTGTGGAAAAATCATATTGTTGTTGATAAATCATAAACTGCTTATGATAAACACATGCTTAAATACCAGCTGCAGGTTTCCAGGGTGATCTTGGAGACTAAGTGGAATGTCATGTTTTATGTAAGACGTCCTGATATTGTCTGATGAATGTTTCACTGCTGCAGAGACATTTTTTGCTCTTATACGACCAAAGACACTGGTATGTGTATGAGACAACAGATGAAATAACAGACTTACTAACTGGAATATTTTTCATCTCATCACATCCAGTCACTCTTTGTTACTGCTATGCATTATTCCTCATATATTCATGTATTTCTAAGTACTGCATAGCTGAAATATTCTTGTAATGTTCATTGTGTTCTCCTACAATAAGCCTACTGCATCATCCCAGCGACAAAAGCAATTAAAGTTTCCTCCTACAGTATCTTATCTGCACATCAGAAGAGAAAAATCTGATTTTAATGTGTATGTGAATCTAAAATGCAATCTGCCTACATAAATCACGTCGGGACAGAGTCTGGATGCAGGCTGAATACTGATGATGAAAATGAACCTGTGTGTCACTGAAGTTTTTCCACATTAAAGCTTGATGCCTTTCATCGTCACAGACATGCATTTGGAGTTTTTCTACAGCTGCTGCAGTGGTGATGTAGCCTACTTTCTGTTTTTCCTCCTCGACTTTCTGCTCCTGCTCAAAAATGAAGGCGATAGTTTGACATTATAGAAAAATTCACTTCCTCTCTCCCTCGCACGGCGTTAGATGGGAAGATTTGAAATACATATCTTTGTACGGCTGTACTGTATGTGAAGCTCGAGCCAGCTGCTGATTAGCTTAGCTTAGCATGAAGACGGGAAATAGGAGAAAAAGCCTCCCAGCACCTTGGATGGGAGGTGATTTATTGGATGAAATGAAGGTGTTAGATTTATTGGAGGAAATGGAATATAATATTCACCTTTATGTTTCCATTATTTGTTCATATATATAGTCCTCCTCCCAGTACACACACCTGCCTCCCATCATCCCATTAGTCTGCAGCACCATCTCCCTCTGATCATTGTTACACCTCTACTTTAAACACACATGAAGACAAACTAGTTTATAGATTCCATGATTCTTCCTCATGCTTCCATGTGTCTAATCATCATTTCTCAACTAAAGCCTCTCCTCATTTATCAACATGCCTCCACGCCCTCTCTGCCAGCCACTATTCCCCTCACCTCTCCTACGCTCATGCCCAACCTCCCTTCATCCTATCCTGCCTCACCCGCTGCTCACCTGCTCTCTGTCTTCCCCTCTTCTCCATTCCTGGTAACAAAAAAAAAAAGACCGTTTTACCACCAAACCTTACCTGCTGCTGTGTCCTGCTGATATTGTAGTCACATGTATTTGCTAGTTTTCTCACTTTTCTATGTTATTTAAGTGTTACATGTGGGTTTTAGACTTCTGATTGGAGGCAATTTTGATGTGTCACAGTGAAACTGGGGTGTGTTTACTATTTTATAATGGACCAAACAATTTCAAGTGGAAATAATTGCTAGATATTAAATAATGCAAATTATTGCTAGTTGCAGCCCTAATGATTGGGGGCGAGTCCAACTTTTTTAGGTGAGTGTGGTTCTGTTGGAGGACTCCTAACCTCAGTATTTCCATTATCCTGACTAAGGATATATTATCCTGACTAAGCCCTGACAATAGAAATTATTTTTTTCAAAGACAAACATGGAATTTACCTCTAGTCAGAGATCCAAGAGTAGAAAAATAGAATTAAGCTATATTTGATATCTATTTTTTCACGTTTGAGCAGCAGGCAATTCATTATAAGAACGAAAAACAAGTGATTGCTACAAACTAAAGCCCGTACATGGCACTTGCACCATCCATCTGTTTTCTTTTGAGAGGCGGGGTACACCCTGGACAGGTCATCACAAGGCTGACAGATAGAGAGACAAATGATCGTCCACGTTACGGACCATTTAGACCCACCAAATCACCTATACTGCAAATATTTGGACTGTGCGGGAGAAAGCCTGGAGCACCCAGGGGGAACCCTCATAGACACAGGGAGAACATGCCACCTCCACCACAGCCCCAGTTCTTCTTGCTCTGATGCTCCACGCTCACACCAAAGAAAGCAAATACAGAATGCACACACAGAATAGAGGCAGATCTAATTTATTTCTCAGTGACCATGCATTCTCTGGATAATCCAAGAAACATGCAAAAGTGTCACTTTAATAGTGTCAGAGTGTTTTTTTAATTTATTTTTCAGCGTAATTTGTTTTTAGTGCTGCTGGATAACCTCTTTCTTAGATCATGACATAAAGAACACAATAGAACAAAATGCATTTGAGTTTCTTTTCCATTTAATTTATAATTAACATCTTGTTCATCAATGCTAACATATAAAAACAATAGTTTCCAGATGTTGTAGTAAGATATGTTGGCCACACCGAGACCTTTTCCGCTTGGGTACATTACATTTAATCAATTGGCCTTCTGAATAATAAGAAAATGGTAAAATAATTAATTTTCACCTTCGAAAATGACTCATTTGGAGACAGAAGCAGGATTGTGACTTCGTGGATGTGCTGTAGATCATGTTAAACAAAACTATGCATAATGCACCACCTCTTTTGTCGACTGGGAATCGAGGCCTGCCTCGGTAAAGGTTGTGAGTCTCCTGTTGAGGTCTCAGAGGACACATGCTGGACTGTTGCGTGACTGACTGCAGTCCCTCATTGCACCAACGCCTCATTCAAAGGGACAAAAGCTGAAGCTCAGCCAGGCTCAGAAAACAGATACCTACAGTTTTCTGCTCATTTTCCCTTTGTTCTTTGTCACCTTACCTTTCCTGGAGGAGCTGTAATGCACCATTTGTGCGTGTCTCTGTAACACTTGTCAGATCATGATGTGCTGGGCTGGAATATACACCCACTTCAGCGCTGTTGCGCAGCAGAGCAGGCATCCTTGCACCTCCTGGATGCCCCTGGGATAATTGGCTCAGAACATCTTGTTATTGGCCCTTATTTTTGGTGCAACGTTGATTGTTGTGAAGTCTTTCCCTGTGGAAAAGATGATTATGTTCTCTTGCTTTGTGTGTGCTCAACCTTGGCTGTGTCATGTGACTAGTCATTTCAATCCTCACCCGTTGTCATGCCAACAGCATATCCAAGGCAGTCGTGCTAGTTCGGCGGAGAGATGTGATGTTTGCTCTTCACAGACAGACAGGCAGGCAGGTGCATAGGTCAGAGTGTAACCTTGAATCGGCTGTTACATAAGTACATTTCTGTGTTTTTAATCGGTTATGGTAATGATACAAAATCTCTCATGACTTATGATCAGGTTTAAATGTAGAGGTCGGCTGCCCACACTAAATATGTGTCTGAATCTGCAGTGAATTGTAAATTCTTCTTTTGTTTTCCCACTTGAGAACCAGTGTTTAAATTATTGAGGTATGTTAGAGCAGTTATACACTGGTTTATGTGGATACTTGTCAATTTTGTTTGTTTGTTTATTTGTGCTGGTTTTGTACATTTTGAAAATAAACTTTGAGATTGGTGCAATGCTGCAATATTTCTTTCTTTTTTTTAAGAATAAAGGTTGCTGGAACTCATATTGCCTCTATCAGCATTATTATCACGTTGTGATAGTTCCAGATGTTTGGTAATTATTTCATTCAGATGCCTTTTTGATTTACACACCACTAAACATTTGTGGCGACAAAATCAGGAGCTCAGGGGAAATTTATCATCACCTCAGCGAAGAGTGTATCCAGAAATTAGATGTCGGTTTGATCGAGGTATCTCGGATGTTGTCGTTTCTTAACACGAGAAATATCTGAAAAAGTCTACCTGTGTTTTAAAGGATAAAGAATTATAAGTGTATCACTAATCACGAATTAATTTATCCTGTTTCCATGGACTAAACAGCACTACTTTAAATTAATTTTAAACTCTCATCCATAGCTATGGTTTTGAGTATTAAACTTTAACAAGTTGGAGCCTCAGGCATTCCCAGTCCAGATGGGATACGAAGTCCTCCGGTGTGTTCAGGGTCAGTCCCAAGGTTGCCTCTCAGAGCACCTCCACACAGGAGGTGCCCAGAAGGCATCCTTACCAGCTGCCCTGCTCATATCCTTTCCCTGCCACAGTCTGACACAAAGCCTGCATGACAAGCAGTCATCTCACTGTGTTTCCTAAACTCCCCGAAGAGTAAGACTGCAAGACGGCTGCTGCCCCCTTCACCTGGACGGGACAGGCTCCCTTTGTTCAGGGAAAGGACTGGGATTTCAGAGGTGGTGATCCTCATTTGAACTGTGTCAGGCTCCAATTCGGACTGCTTCGGTTCCGATTGCTTCGGTTCATCCTTCCGGAGGAGGAAGAATCAGAACGATTTGAGTGATTACTAGTCATAGGTTGTAATAAACTATCAGAGTTGGAGCTTTCAGCACACGCAGCTCATTGTTCTAATGGAACATGATGTACAAATGATAGATTAAATGTGACCATGGAAACAGTTACTGGTGAAAACGATCACAGGACACGGAATCTGCTTTTCACCTGGGATGAAAAGTCCACTTTTCATCCATCAGTTTTCTTCCTCCTCTCTCAGGCTGGCTCGTGGTGGCAGCAGACTACATTCCAGACATCCCTCCTCCCAGGAACACCCTCCAGCTAATCCTGGAGGATCCTGAGGCGTTCCCTGGCTAGATGGGATATGCAACCCCTCCAGGGATCTCTGGATCCAGCCCGAGGTCTTCTCCCAAATTGACATGCCCAGAAATCCCAAAGAAGGTGCTCAGGAGGCATCCTACCCAGTGTTAATTGTGTCAGGTATTTTTTTAATTTAATCTTAGTCCTGTGTGAAAATATCAGTTTTTATCTTAAACATCTAGGCATTTTAGGCATTCACAGAAAACTTGGGAGGGAGCCAACAACTTGATGGTTCTATTAATCTTTTGCCCCTATAACCAAGTCAGACGACCGATTTGCATGTCAGGACTGCTGTGGGCCTGCACCAGAGTTTCCACTGTCCTCGACCTACTCCGGCCCGGTTCTCCATTCTCATGGTGCTATCACACATGCTTGCACTCCTCCAGGACAGCGACTTAAAATTGTGAGATTGTTTTGTTAAATGGAAGGTTGTGATGCGCATACTTCACCGGTCTTCATAGTATATACTGTACAGTACTTAGTGTTTAACATCTGGGAAAGAAAAAAAAACAGTTTGGGGAAATTTTTCAGTTGCTTTCTTGCCGGTATTTAAATAAGAAGATGATTTTACAGTAAAATGAAGCTATAGCCAGCAGCTGGTTATCTTAAACATACAAATTAGAAGGCAGAGGATATGACTAGCCTTACTCTGTCGAGGGGAAGATTAAATTCACAGATTAGGACAGCGGCTCACTGATCAAAATATGATGCATATTGTTTCTTTAACATGAAAAAAAAAAGTAAAAACACCAATTATCAGGAAGTTAATGCTCAAGAAATAGTCTGACGCTCTGCAAAACCACCACTTATCATTTTTACACTTTGTTCGAAAACAATTCCTTTTAATTCTTGAACGTAAATTGGCAGCA
This sequence comes from Chaunax sp. Z400, assembly GCA_037577475.1. Lineage (NCBI taxonomy): Eukaryota > Metazoa > Chordata > Actinopteri > Lophiiformes > Chaunacidae > Chaunax > Chaunax sp. Z400. The sequence continues at coordinate 4,927,916 of CM075202.1, forward strand.
AAGAATTCCAACAAGTCAGCTCAAAGGATAAATAATTATCCTTAAACTTTAATTTAAAAACAGTCCTTTAACATAAAGTACTCAATATACTCCAGTATGACTACACTTTGCCTCTTTCCTTAGGATTAAAAGATGTACATACAGTCAATGAAGGCCAGCATGTGATAAATTGATGTATAAACCTTTTTGCGACTCATGATTTTCAGCTTAGAGTGCAGCGTGCTCGCCCACATTAGTCGTTCTGACTTATGGTTCATAAAATGTGCATGAAGATGCTTGGAGAGGCAGCGGCAGGGAGCTGCTCATCCATGTGAGACGTCTCGACTTGATTGCATTTCGCATAAGTTTAGCAGAAACGGAGATAAAGAAATGCTGGTTTTCCTTATTTTCATGCTTTGCTATGTCACCGCTAAAATACCTCTCAGCATCCACTTTTACTTGACTTGTGCAACAAATTAAACATTTATTTTATACTGACAAATTGAATGTGATGAACAACGTGCATACATGTACACACATGTTGCTTTAAAATAAAACACAGCAGAGTGGTTGGTAATGTGTCTGATGGTATATTTCCTGACATGTAATGCATGTTTTGTGGTAAATTCTGACTTTAAGCAGATGGCAGCAACACAAATCTCTATCACTGTAATTTACATTCGCTTTATTGTCATTATTTGCATTCAACAAAACACACCCCTCTAATTCAAAGATGCAAATATAGAAACAATTAGCACATTCGTAATTGCAAGGGGACCTAGAGGCTACAGTCATGCTAGCGGCTCTGTGAGGCTGTACTTTTGGCACAGATGTGTTCAATATCAACATGCTAACGTGCTCAGAATGTCATGTTAACATGCTGATGCTTTGAATCTATAATAATGATCATATTCACCATTGTAGTACTGTGTGAACATGCTAACATTTGCTGATTAGAAAGGCAATGTCATTAGTTCTGCAGCTTTTGTTTGCCTCTGGTAGCAACAGACAGTGGACTCAAATGCACAATTGAACTCCAACAAGGGTTCAGTCCACAGAAAATCAGTCCAGTAATCAAGCAGACACTAGGTCTGAGTCAAAAACCAAAGAATGTCAAATTATCACAAGACGTGCACAAGGCTAAAAGGCTTGAAGGCTAGGTCCTAAAACAAAGAGGCAAACTGAGAAGCAGAACAAAGACAAACCTTAATCAGCGGACCAGGATGCAACATAAACCCTCTGTTCGAAATCATATATTAATATAGACTTCTCCATACTTCCTACTAAAACAAACAATTAAGTACACCATTACCAGCAGACCATTCACACTGAAGAATGCTCAGGCAATCCAATATTGTCTGGCTGCTGAGCTGAGGAGGCGACTGTAAGAGAGAGGATGAGTTTGATTTGTCTCTGGCTATAAAACTTATATTAAAACATTTACCTATTGCACTTAAGAGAAGTAGAAAGCACTCAGAGAGCTCACATCTCCACCCGCACCATCGCGATTAATCAATTGTTGTATCACCCAGCACACTCTGTGATGTCGCCGTGATGACATCGCTTTAACCGGACCTGCCTCATGCTAAAATAAGTGCTTCCACCTAATTCCCTGAACCTGGAAATCTACTCCTAGCATTTGGAATCAGTAGTTTAGAGTTACTGTATCAACAAAAATAGGATTTTCCATAATAGCAGATCTATTTTTCATGTACGCATGCATCTATTTTTCATTCCATGAAAGACTCTGAATCTACATCATCTCAGCTACATATTGGCAGCAGTGCCACGTCTCTTTTACCATCCTGTAGTCTAACCCTAGAGGACCCTCTTCGTTCCTCTAGTTCTTTCAAGATTCACCAACTTCATCATTCATCAGGTTCACCAGGGTCATCAGCCACCACCACCACCATATATATATCTTGCTGCTGCTCAGGACAGATGCCCTTCGGGGTCTAATCACCAAAGACTTTCTGACGTGTTAATTTTCTGATGTAATAAATGCTGTTCTGTCACCTGAACAGTCAACCTTTCTGTAATGTTCTGTTCTTTGGGTTGTTTGTTAAAGCATGGCTCGTTTGTTTTTGACAGGAACAAGTGTCCTGAAATATAAAAAGCATAAACAAACCCAGTATTTGGCTGACAGTATTTAATGACAGCTTGTCTTTCTGAATATAAAGAAGCTTTCTTGTGGGGAAGGGCCCGCAAAAACATCCATCTACCTATAATGTGATACAGAATGTCTTCTCCAGCAACAATAGATACAGATGAGTTTCGCTGACAAATGACGCTTAACTGCTGTTTTGAAAATAAAATCTATTCATCACAGTTGCTCGTGACGTGAAAAGTTCTGTTCAGTCCTAGAAGGGGATTAAAATGTAATTCATCATTTCAAACGATGATGCAGCTGAATCTTTGTAACATTAACACACAGATTTTATAGCTGGATTGTACATCTATGCACCAGCTCATCCATCTCTGTAGTTTTCTCAGCATTTGACGTAGACTTATGAGCGTGGCATATGAAAAATGAGCTCTAAGTTGGTTAAACTGCTTACCGGTAAAAACAAAAGTATCTGCTTACAATGCATGTGGCCCACTTTCAGATGGAGCTGACTCGTGCATATGCCATGTGATAACCTTAATCACTGGTTTAGCCTATTTAGTAAAACCCATTGAACTCTCATGTTTCACAAGGAGGGTAGCAATTTCATGATTCAGATCAGGGGGGTGCCTGTGGGTAACAAAGCACCTTAGTTAGCCTCTCATATTGATGAGGTTGCAACTAGTGCAGGTGTGAGGTAGGTTATTTTGTCAGCTCTTTTCCTTAAAAAGCCTTGAGTGTGCAACAACCTGCAAGAAAGATGCAAGATATTAGACTGATGCAAAATGCATTAGGAGCCCTGATCGAACTTATATCTGCCTCTCATCCGGCATCGACTGAATGAACCATGTGAAGCAAGGAGGCACTGCAACCATTAGGGATTTAAGGTTTTATGCTCATGGATTAGGTTCCACCAGCTATTCATAAATCCTTCACTAAGTTTGTGTGTGAAGTGCTGGAAGTCGCTAAGAAAAAAAGCAATTAAACACTGCAGCATATATCTTTAATAAACCTTCAGAAATAATCACACAATAGCTCTGTTTGTATGGGAATTGCCATGTGTTAAAGGAAGTATCGTTATGACCCATGTTGTCTCTTGCAGCTGCAGACAAAAGCCAACAAGGGCTGATTATCACAAAGCAAAGCGGTCAGATAAACAGTGGTCTGAATACATGACTGAATTTCAAACTGAGGCCCGGGATCAGAATGTGGCCAAGCTTATATACAAAGACAGGACTTGCACCCTATCAGACCCATATTCTCTGCCAGATGGATGGTTTGAGGATCGAACCAAGTGGCCCAGAGGTAACTTTTCAGAATCAGAATCAGAATCAGCTTTATTGGCCAAGTATGTGTACACATACAAGCTCAACACCTGGCAGTTAGGCTACTATGTGGAAATATTTTATGACAGCTATCCTCCACATAACATGTAGTTTGTGTGGCCCGCATCCTTCGAAGGCTGTATCTGGACACCAAATGCTTCGCAGTGGTGCATCAAGGCCGTCTCATTTCAAAGGCTCCTACAAATGCGGCCCAAAAATACGGCCTTCTCCTCCGGGGCCCGAGAGGGATCGATTGTATGGATCACACTATCCCAAGATTCATTGCTCACCGCTGACATTTAGAGACTTTTCTTCCCTATACAGTACATACACTGGCATGTTATATCTAGGCTATTTTTAAGACTCAACAGCTGTTTTCATCGTTGCTTACATTTTAATGTTGACATATCTTATGCAATAATGTCGGTGTCGTGTTCAGAAATTAATTTTGGTGCTATGACATTTAGCGCTGAACAGCAGGTGGTCAAATTACAACTGGATCACATTAGTCTTTGTCCCTCCGACTGAAGTCCCCCCACCCCACTCAATGGACTCAACGTGAGTCACAGGAGGACAAAATGTTATGTTCCACAACTGAAACGCAGATGGCCATGAGCTTCGCTTGAGCCATAATTCATTGCTCAGTCACAGGTTAGCATGCCAACAAATTCAGAGAAAACTGTCACAGTACAGCAGTCAGATTGGCAAAAAAAAAAAAAACCCTGTTGCCCGAGGTCTTAACTGCTCCATGTGGTGGATATTACAAAGTCTCAGTAGCTGGGATCACAGTAATAATCTTATTAAATTCTAATTATGTTCAACATCTTTACTGGAAGATTTACCATTTTCTATATCAGGTTTTTTTTTTAAATGTTTGCAGCTGCAGCTGTTTTATAGATGTAAACTATATTTAGAGCTGCTGAATTTCAAAGCAGACATTGAAAAAAAAACCAATCAATCACTCTGGGTGATGAAATGTTTGTAGGTATCCAAGCTTCAGAGACGCTGGCCTCAAAGATATATATTATCTGCTGCCGGCTGCCAGGCAAATGGATGTTATGAATAATTAATCATGCATTCTATAGAAATTACATAGTTGTTAGCAGGGGCGTTGCTACAGATAAAGGTCTACCGGGGCACAGGCCCCCGTATTCAGATCACAGTTTTTTACATGAATGCCTGCTGTATGTTTGAAATGTGCGACACACTGTGTTTATCCCACTATTGCTGTCGCTTCCATACAGCAGTGCTGCTGAAACTGAAACAACTAGTGGTGTTTTTGGTTTTGGTGTCTGCCCCTTTATTATTTTTAAATACTCCTCTAATTTTACAGGGGGAACGTAATGTGCAGACACATTCATGATAGATGTGGCAGAGATAGGGATGTCTTCAGAAAAGATAGCCACTCAATCGTTTGGCTTACTGACTGGACAATATCTTTCCAATAAAGCCAACAGCATGAAACTACTACATTCCCAGAAAGGTCCAAACACAGAAGAAGTGAACTACAACACACGATCAAAGCGTCACTCCTAGAGTGCACTGAAACATCACAGATCCTCTCCAACAGTGAAAGTGCATCATAGGCTGATGTTCTCTTATAGGGTTTCAGACTAAGTGGATTCTGGAAAATCATTATTTCAAGCATACAATGTTAAGAAACCCTGAGCAGAGGAAGTGAATCAGCGTCTCTCTCCTCTCAGTCGTTTGATGCTTCCTAAAACAAGGCGTTTATCCGCCAGTGACACGACTAGAACTAATCAGTTATCAGTGTGTGGAGATCAGCTTTGATCTCTATCCTGCAGATCATGTGATCTTTCCCTGTTTGCCTAATGTTTGATGAGAATCATCTTGGAAAAGATTCACCGGTAACTCAGCTGCTTAAACTGAGTAAATGATGCCTGATAACAGGAATAAATACTGGGCCTAAAACTCCTCAACATCCATTTCTTAAACTTTTATGTCTTTTTCTGACCATAAAGGTCCACTCATTTTATGTGGGAGCATTTTGTTCATTTCAGACTGAGACGCCAACCACGTCTGAGCAATATTAATAATTACACCTGCGATGATGATAGAACAATAGCCTCATTTCACTCCTGAAGTGGAACAAGGTTTTAACGCTCTGTGGTTGCACAATGTCCCATTAATCTATCCATTCAGATTTTATCTTTCACCTTGTGGCCACTCAACTGCTTGGTTTGAACCACAGATTCTGCCATGGTGTGAGATAAAGTGAAGAAAAAGAAGAAGAAGAAGAAACTTGAAATGTTTGCATGGATAAGGCCTAATAATAAATGGAAACTAGACAATTTATAATCAGTGACTTGAATCTGTGTTTATCAAGGTCACACAAAGGCCGGATTTGTTATTGTAATTCAAAACAGGATCTGACTTGTTAATTTGCTGTGTAATCTGGTTGAATGTGCTGAGAAATAGATGGTTTATCATGAGAAGAGCCCCTTTGAGTTTTACTATTATGGGTAAATTAAATAATGGGGCCCCAATATGTACTTATCTTTTCCATTTTCATCCAGTCACACATCCAAACACTGACCTGCTTTTAAGTACTTAAAATAATTGGTATGGATCAGAACATGTCAGAAAAGTGAACAAGTACAAGGTACAAATTTAAAACACCAATTAAAAGGGAAAATGTACTCAGTGTAATTTAAAAAATTCACCACTCGTGAATGAGAAAACCTTTTCTCTGTTTTAAAAATTGATTGTTCATCCATATGAAGGGCAGGTTTTGTGATTATTCTCAACATGTGTAGTTTGGTCACACGTGATTTTTGTGTAGCCTGGAGTCTGAAAACACAATTTTTAGAGTAATAGCCACAACGTCTTATCAAATGACCACTCCATTGTTAAACTAACCAAAATCAATAAAAAGGCACAAAGATTGGGGAGAAACTGACCTCTGCAAGACTGCCACAGCTGGGGCAACATGACTGGGAACCGGATGATTGGTATGCTGGAGGTGGAGCAGGCCACCATACAAATCACCCCAGGGTGGTGAATGCTAACCATTCCATTATAGTGCATCTGCACCAGCATTATGTAGCCAGAGGAACAACGACAGACTGCCTGCGCCCTGGTTGATCATGTGTCCGCCTGCTGCACCTCAGAAACATGGCTCTGACTGGATGACATCATCCTGAGGTTGTCCCAGTCCATGAGGAGGAGGATTACTGCTGTAATCACTGCTGATTGGGGACAGACCGATTATTGATTATGTGAAATGTTCTACGCTCCAGTTGTGTTAAGGTGATCGTGTTTTTCTAGTTTTTTTTTATGTGTCTTTTCATCTGCCAAGGAGGTTATGTTTTGTGTCCATTTGTTGGTTTGTTGGTCAGCAGGATTATGCAAAAACTCCCAAACAGATTTTTTATTAAACTGAATACATGAATAATGTATACAGCTTAATGAAAAAAAGGCATATTTTAAATTATAGTTACAGGGCTATAAGTTAGATTTTGGATGAGGCTTGATTGAAATAAAGGGGACCATTTGGCTTTGGCGAAAGTATGTGCTCTGCTAATCATCATCTAGTTGCTTTTGCAACTGATTAAAAGAAGATAACAATTAAAAGTTAATAAGGAACAAAATGCAGGTTGTTGTTTTTGTATGACACAAATAACACAAGCAAATTTTGCAGGTAAACACTGCGGTGCATTTTTAAATCCATGTGAAGATGAGGTTTAAGCACCACCAACCACAAAACATGACATCTCAATTGTTTTTTATTATTATTTGCACAATAAACACGTATCCACCGAACATCATTGAGGTCTGCAGCCTCTACCTGCCTTTGAATGCATGAAAAACTTACCTTTCTGTGGACATTGTGAAGGAGAACTGCAGCCTGCAAATTGTGGAAAATTGTGTTCAAAATGACCTCATTAACTAGAAATGTTATTCCAAGATGTTCCTAATATTTTTTTTCTGCTTTGTGCTGTGTTCATGCTGATTCTTTGTCTGAGCACATCATCTGCACAGAAGAGCTCTGGGAATTTAAATCAGATTCTTTTTATGAGCCTCGACCACTACTGACGTCTCATTGACAGCCTCATGGGTTGGGCAGATAAAGCTATGGAACCACGTGACAAGGCGCGGAGAAGCGACGCTTCATAAGTGTGAAGACTGAAGGAGTGGAGAGACGCTGGAGCCAACAGCAGCAGCAGCCTTGATCCACCAAGCAGGAGCGCACTCCAAGAGCGGCAAGATCTCCTTTAAAGACATCTGAAAAACTTATGTGACATTCAGTATTTAAAAAAGAAACCAACGACTATGATTACAATGGCGGGCTCATTCTAAAACATACATGCACGCTGGTTGTCTCTCCTTTTATGTAAGATCTTAGTTGTTTGGATGAGGCGCTTCTGACTTGGATTAACGCGCGGTGATAAGGGGCGATTCTGCGCGCTTGGGAAAAAAATTATGTAAGGTAAAGAAGCTCTTTTCTTCTTTTAAATTTTTTGATCATGTTTTATAACGTTTTATGCCTTATATCTTTACTTTAAATGCTCTGTATCGTTTGTCACATCATGAAAGAATCGGTGTTCTTTTGCGCAGTCGTGAACGCATTTGCATTCTTACACCAGATTAAAGATGAATCTACACTCCTGCTGTTGATCAGAAATTCTAATCAGCCTGATATTAAAATAAGTTCCCAAACGTTGCGTGTATCTGAATTAATTAATTGCATTATATCCTATAATTATATCCTACTGCCTTCCTCTTTAAAGTCACTGTAGATCAGACTACCGAAATTTGAGCGTGCATACACTGTTTATTGTTTTAAATATTATTAAAAATTATTTGATCTGAAGTAGAGTTCAAGTCTGGAGATGTAAAGGATTTACATTAGTTTTTTCCTGCTTCTGCAGTCTACGTTTTTATAAGTAGGTTTTCTCGCTCAACAATCTTATATGTGATGATGGGTATACAGAGTGCATGATACAATATTTATAAGTACAGCAGCTCTTAGAGGGCAGGTGTGGTTTATACCCAATCACTCTACAAAGTGTATTTTTAAATAAATGTTGTGCAAAATTATCAGACTTTCAAAATATATCAATATTTCCAATGAAAAATGTTTGCATAACATGGATAATATGGATCTGCCGTCTCAGGCTGCAGGCATTTTATGATATCAAAGGTGTGGACTCAGGCATTGCACCTGCTCTAAAATGCATGAGATTGAGATTCTGCTTTTGGTTTTTCAAACATGGCTGAAATGTTTCTCATCAATTTGTAGGTGGTCCCAGCGTTTTAGACTGCCGTACTACCATCAGACACAGCCATGAAATCTGTGCTGGACGGTGTGGCAGACACCACCTTCCGGACTATTACATCTGGTTTACAGTATCTGGGCTCCAATGATGCCAATTATGACGACCCCCTCAATGATGTAGACTTCAAGGTGGGTCTCTCTCTGCAGAAGCCCTTATCTGCTTTCCGCAGCAACTCCTTCCCAAACAAGGTACCTGCAGACGAGGAGCTCATCCTCAAAGGCATCCCCTTCTACCCCACCAATGCCACAGACTTGCTTGGCAACAGGAGCACTTTCAGAGATGAGACTAACAACATACAATGTGGGGACAACTTTATGGACATGGAGTGTTTCATGATCCTGACCCCCAGCCAGCAGCTGGCTGTGGCTGTGCTCTCTCTCACTCTGGGTACCTTCACGGTGCTGGAGAACCTGGTGGTGCTCTGCGTCATCTTGCAGTCCCGCACCCTCCGCTGCCGGCCGTCCTACCACTTTATCGGCAGCCTGGCGGTGGCTGATCTGCTGGGAAGTGTCATATTTGTCTACAGCTTTCTGGACTTCCATGTTTTCCACAGGAAGGACAGTCCCAACGTTTTTCTCTTCAAGCTGGGTGGAGTCACAGCCTCCTTCACTGCGTCTGTCGGGAGCCTTTTCCTCACCGCTATCGACCGCTACATCTCCATACACCGGCCTCTTGCCTACAGGCGCATCGTGACACGGACCAAGGCTGTCATTGCCTTTTGTATGATGTGGACTATCTCCATCGTCATCGCAGTGCTACCTCTGCTCGGCTGGAACTGTAAACGTCTCAATTCTGTTTGCTCAGACATATTCCCTCTGATTGATGAGAACTACCTATTGTTCTGGATCGGTGTTACCAGTGTTCTGGTTCTTTTCATTATCTATGCCTACATATACATCCTGTGGAAGGCACACCACCATGCTGTGCGAATGCTGAGCCGCACCTCCCAAAAGAGCCTTGTTGTTTACTCAGCAGACGGGACGAAAGTGCAGACCACACGCCCTGAGCAGGCACGCATGGACATCCGTTTGGCCAAGACCCTGGTGCTCATACTGGTGGTGCTGGTCATCTGCTGGGGCCCACTGCTCGCCATCATGGTCTATGACCTTTTCTGGAGAATGGATGATGACATCAAGACAGTATTTGCATTCTGCAGCATGCTCTGTCTGCTGAACTCCACCGTCAACCCAATCATCTACGCCTTGAGGAGCAAGGATCTGCGGCACGCCTTCCTCAGCTCCTGCCATGCCTGCAGGGGCAGCGGCCAGCAGTTGGACAACAGCCTTGAGTCAGACTGCCAGAACAGAAATACCAACATTTCTGCCAACAGGGCTGCAGAGAGCTGCGTGAAGACCACTGTGAAAATAGCCAAAGTAACAATGTCTGTGTCGACTGAAACTTCTGCTGAGGCTGTCTAACTGTGTAAATATCATCCTCCCCAAACAATGCCATTTAGCACAATAAAAAGAAGAAGCTAGACATTTGAGAGAAAAAACTAAAATCCTCTCCTAGAGGTATTGACTTACATCCTTACATAGATGCTTCAGTGGTTGCATTATTTTAGGTTAGTGTGTGAGTACATAGTGTGCCAAAGTGCCAAAAGGTATTACAAACTCACAATTTGAAAGTATTATCAAAGACTATCATAAGTCTGCTGTTTACCATAGACTCCAGTTAGTGAAGGCATATTATTATATTTTTGTACTGTGAATTCAGGTTTTAAAAACAATATATCTTCATTTATGGGATAAGGGGCTACTGATATTTTTAATTCAAGATGTTTTACTGTCATTTAGACATTAACATGTGTCTTGCACCATAAGTAAAAGAAAACTTTCGCGCCTTGACTTTCTACAGGCTTCATGTACATGTTGCATATGAACATTTCTACGTGGAAATGTTAAAAAATAGTTCAACTGACTTTGATTTGATTAGATATGTCATTTTTGTACTTCATCTGACAACACTCAGTGAGTGGCAAATGTATGTAGGAGATTTTGAGAAATTAGAAGTGACTCATGCTTAAGTAAGAAAATTTAAAAAAAAACATATTGATCGCCATCACAAATAAACACTAATGCGATGGAGATAAATGAGGTTTCTGAATATGTTAAATCTGAAATGGCATTGTCTGTGATGATTGTCCTTGTCGTCTATTTCTTTACTTGCTATAGCTGTTAGACCTTTAGAGTAATATGTCTATGTTCAAATGTATATCTAATAACTGTACAGTGTTTCCTTGCAAAATAAAGTGTTCAGATCAACTCATTCAGCTATACAGCAACACAACAAGAAGCTTGAACTCATCAAAACTGAATTTGGATGCAGTGTGCTGGTCACACTGACGTAGTTTCTGACTCTAGCTGCTCTCATCAAATGTATAATTTTAATGGACTACGCCTTATATGTGTGTTATACCTTGAGACTTGGTGATATATTTCCAACCCAAAGCCTTTTGATTATTGCAGTGACTTGTTTTAGTACTACTGTTGCAGTGGGCCATCATTTCGGAAAATAAAAGCAACCCATGCACAGGCCTGGTGAAGTACTTTTAGCGTAACTCTAAATAAAAAAATGTCTGCTGTTAATTTTACTTATCTAAACAAAGAAACAAGGGTCTTTTTATTAGCTGGTAACATGAATGGACATCTGTGTGTATGCATTATGTGACGAATGGACAACTGGCCTTACAAAAGAAACTGAGACGATGCGATGTAGTACTTTTAATCTAGAAATCTCACAGCACAGTTGTTCTGTAGACATTTATCTTGGTGTAAAGTTATCCAGACTACTGTTTATCAGTATGCTTTGCTGCCTCTTGTATTATTGAATATTGAAGATCAAAATGTCATCTGTCAAGTGGCTTCTGTACAGTGGTGGCATAATGAGGAATCTATGACTTAAAAATCACAATCAGTCAAGTGTTTTCAGTAGTGCTGTTTTCAAACTTTTGAATAAAGTTGCCGCTGGTTGTCATTTTGCCTGCAGTTATTTGAATTTTGAGACATTTTGTTCCGTTTATCCAAAAATCACTGCTTCAAGAGGAACACGTATGAAGAGGGGAGGCCAAGCGCTGAGCTGATGGCAACCCAAAGCTATGTGATGTTTTGCTTCCCCCTTGTGGAGGATCTAACATTGTCAGTAGTGACAATTCCACACATTCATTTTAGTTTTGTTAATATTTCTCTGGTTATTACTTCTTGTAACCCTGACAGTGACAAATTGCAAGAAACCACAGTATCATCCGAGAACATCTGCTCTGTTCTTTTCATCTCTTGGCTTAGAGGGATAGGACAGCTGCAGACATCTGTTCACACAGATGTCAGCAGGATTTTGTTCATTTAAAACATATAAATCCAAGAAAGGCCATAAGGTAGGCTTAGTGTATCATGTGTGAAAGGCTGCATTTAGAGTTGAAGACAACACAAATAGATAGATAGATGGATAGATAGATAGAGTCAAATCAAAAACTAGAAAGCACTCAGAGAGTGCATAGCAAAAGTGCAATATTAAATATTTATTGATGTTAAAATAGATTTATTTACATGATAAACACAGAAAAGTTAAAGAACATTTAATAAAACAGTGTTCTCAATTTTAAGATTCCTAACATAAAGTACAGTTTCCCATGGGAAACTGTGTCCAAATTTTTGACTGGTACTGTATATGTATACATTTTAAAGTTGATGATGTTGATTTATGCAGATCTGCCTGTTGCTACATTAAGTGATATCATCTAATTTCTTGACACTAGAACTCCTAGCATTTGGAATCATGTGCTTATCATCAGTCATTAATGAGTTATTAATAAAACTATTGTCTTCTTTAATAGTGGATGGGATTTATTTTTCTTCCAGAATTAACTTCTGATAGATGCATGAAATCCATTTGAAAGACTCGGCCGGGGTTAGCAAACAGAACAAATTTTGAAAAAAAACAAATTTTCAATGATGTCGGGAAATGTAGTCCTCATGTTACAAAAAATAATGGTCGATATAGGAAACAAAAACTACAAGTCCCAACAATAGACAGTTTTCTTGCGCATGCCCGTTACCCATCGATTAGATCAGAAGAAAAGGTGAGCTCCTCTGCGCCGTTGTAGCTGGTACTCGAAATTAGTGCTGCTAAATCTTCAGTCATCTGATTTTATATCAAATCTACATTCAGTCACTCTACTGAGACTATTTGAAGATATACCCGGTGACTGTAATTCTATGAGATTTATTTGCACAAGGCTAGGAGAGACGAAGATAGTGGCTATTTGTCTGAAGCCCCTCAATCGCTACTTCCTGTTCGACTCAGCTAACGTGAGCTAGCATAAGTAGCACAGAGCCGTGGCCCAGGTCAGCGGCTTTCCCAGATTATTTTAGGATTTCTGTTTTAAATTTTTAGGCAGAGTTCACAGTGATGGCTTGCGGGGCTACCCTGAAACGGACCCTGGACTTTGATCCGCTAATGAACCAAGCTTCGCCTAAAAGGAGGAGATGCGCCCCGGTCATGTCTCCGGTCTCTTCACCACAGAAATATTTGCGTATGGAGCCTTCGCCGTTCGGGCAAGTGTCGACCAGACTAACCACAGGTAGGACTTTAAGGCTTAAATTTATATTTAATTTTAATTCAAGTTTAGTATGAAAATAAACAGCTATGACGGCAAACTGGAGTACGTTAACGAAACAGGAGTACGTTAACGTTTACGCCATTAGCATTTCCTCAGTGTAACCTTACCATATTGGAGTAAACCAAACTCCAGATGCAAATTAAATGAGTATTGTTTGAAATGTTGCCTGGTGGTTAACACAAATTGCAGACGATGTGATGTCAGTCTTTATTACCTAGCTGTAAATTCGGCTCACTCTGTGCAGCTATTTGATTAAAATATTATTGGTTTTTTTAGAAATAGTTTGCATTGTTTGGGGAAGTAAAGTCTGAAAAACAGGAAATGTTTGTTTAAGGTTATCTACTGTGTAATTAGCTGTATTGCCCCTTTCAGTGGTATTTCCTGCTGCCCAGATTTTATTATACAGGATCTCAAAATGTCTAAGCAAGATGCTACAGCAAGGCCACATGAAATAAGCAACTTTCATGTTTCAAGATGTCACCCTTAATAAAGCAAATGTTTTTCTTTCTATTTTAGAGCAAATTCTACACAACATCAAACAGGAGTACAAGCGGCTGCAGAAGCGACGGCACCTGGACAGTGCTTTCCAGCAGACAGAGGGCTGCTGTCCACTAGACTTACAGAGCATTCACAGTGGATCTGCTTTACCAGGTAGTTACCAATGGCACACCTTAAAGAGGATAGTGACTAGTTCTCACAAATGCCTTAACCCTCTATTTGAGCTCAGATAGTAAAAGAATAATATATTAAAGAATAACTGTAAAAACTGTAATACATACTCTTGTACATACTATAACCATACTGTGTATTCCTAACCATAGCCTCTATTTATAATTACCATAATCACTTTACTTAATATATCCACACTGCATATGCCTGTATCATATTATTCGACTGTTTATACTGTACATATCTCATCCATAGCACATTCACAGTCTATTTTTTCTACATATATGTAATTACACTTCACTGCACTTCTGGTTAGATGCCAAACTGCATTTCATTGCCTTAATACCTGTAGTATGTGTAATGACAGTAAAGTTTAATGTAATAATGTAGATTGCAGTTTACAAGTCCTAAGAATGCAGTTTAAATACCAATCACTTTACCAAACAGCGCACCAGAGCTCAATTTCATTGTGTGATATTCAGACTAGGCCTGTCACAAGTATTACTTAATCTTCTGATCACGATTATTGGAGCTAACCCTGATTATTTTTGCATAATCAGCAGAATCACATCCTTAAAGGGAATAGGTGATTGTTGAAGCTTTCAGATGCATCTAAATTTAAACATGCCGATGCCAGTAAATGGCTCTTCTTCATAAGGTGTATTTATATTATTAAACTGTGATTAGGCTTCATCTATAATGGTGGGATAAAATTAGCAGAATTGTACGTACATCAGTTATTGCAGACAGATCTGCCTGACATAAAAGCTGGGCCACTGCAGTGTAATACCTATTGTAATGTGAGACTGACCAGGTTGTAATGCTGTATGTTTAAGTTTTATCTATCATTGTGATACTAACTCTCCTAACAGGTACGTCCTCGGGTGCCTCATCTCCCACTAGGAAAGAGCAGCCTTTATTCTCCCTCAGACAGGTTGGGATGATTTGTGAAAGACTACTGAAAGAGCGAGAGGACAAAATCCGTGAGGAGTACGACGAGATTTTAACGACAAAGCTTGCAGGTCTGATTCTCTTTTAAAAATGGCAAGGTCAACAATTTTTAGTGTGTAATTAGTAAATATTGCCAGTAAATATTTATTCTTCCAACAGAGCAATATGATGCATTTGTTAAGTTCACACATGATCAACTGATGCGACGGTTCGGAGAGCAGCCTGCTAGCTGTAAGTATATTTACTATTGCCAAAGACTTGTAGTTCATTAATAGTCATTACCAAACTTGGCTCTGTGGGTTTGTCACATTGTATATGAGATCTTCATATGTTGTATCATTGCACCCTGAGCATAGCGCACACTGTGATGATGTTGCCATTTTGATGTTGCTTTACTTAGACCTGCCTCATGTCAAATTAGTAACACCATCTTATTCAGTGACCCTGGAAACCTCCTAGCATTTGGAATCATGTGTTTTTCCTCAATAGTTTGAGTTATCAGCAAAAATATTTTTCCATAATGGCGGATCTAGATCTAATTTTTTTTTTCCCCCAGACATATCTTCTTGCCTTCTGCCAATGTCCTACACACATTTTCATAAAAATCTGTTGACAACTTTTCAAGATATCTAGCCGACAAACAAACATGGGTGATCACGTAACCTCCTCCAGCTCTTGTTGGAAGAGGCAAAGATAGCAATTCCTGTTTTTTCCAAAATTGTGGAGGCCTTCTTAAGAATTCAGGACTTTTCCTGACCGACAGGGAGCACAACTTGCACTTCTGTACAAGTCGCAATGTTAATTTATAGCCATCTCCTGATGTGATAATGTAAGAGACGAAGCATGTTAATCAAGTGTTCTCATGCACGTGTTGCAATGTCCTCTGGTTTCTCCTCCACAGATGTATCTTGAGTATCAGCGTCTGAAACCCAGGAATACAATTTGCTGCAAACTCCTCCAGGGACTCAGTGGGTCTAGTTGGACTTTTCTCCTAGCTGTGCCATATCGCCTCTATGTGGACTCACTGCCTCAGACATCAGTTAGTGGCATCCACGTTTGCTGTGTCTGTCAGAATTAGGAGGGCTTTCTGCTGCCAAGCTGTTCCAGGACTCTCTGTGACTGTACAGTGGCCTCTTAACTCAATATTTATTTTGCTCTGTTTGGATGCCTTCGTAAAAGGCAGACTGCCACCACACACTTGGCCTTTCGATTTTATTTTTGTCAATTATAGATTTTTTTTTTTTTTTAACACAGCGAGGCTGTTAGTTCTACAGGTTCTCTATATGTATATTTTGAAAAAGGGATTGATGAGTGGACAAACCAAGGCCGCCTCCAGTGTGGAACGGAACAGGCATCTTCAGCATTGTTCATCTGTACTGGCAATTACTGCTATTACATTTGTATACACTGTAATTTTTTTGCTTGACTCATATTCAATGTATCAAAATTAATGGGGCTTTGATTCAAGAAAAGCAAATAAATAAAGTGTTTAGACAAATCGTTGTTTTGGTTTTTCAAATTGCAGTGATGGTTTGAGTCTTCACAATTGATTCTTCTGTAATTACCTCCGCCAAGGAGGTTATGTGATCGGTTCCCTTTATTTGTCTGTTTTTTTTAGTTTGTTTGTAAGCAGGATTATGCAAAAACTAATGGACAGATTTGCATGAAATCTTCACTAAAGATGGACCCTAGCATATCCTAGAGGTGATTAAATCTTGGTGATGATCAGGATCTGGATCTGTGAAATTTTTAAAGGGCGTTGGCAGAGGTTTGCCTTCTTGTAACAGTCAGACATATGAGCTTTGAAACCTGGTTTTCAAGTGACCGGATTGGCTATGGTATTGGCGGGAGCAAAAGTGCACATAAACCTTTAAAATTTTGATGTTAGAGAATGTAGCCTGTCAGGCTTCTTGGGGAAAACAGCAGGCAAGATATACTCTGAAGTAAAGTATTAAAAAGACAGCTAAAAGAATTTGTTTTTTTCCTGCCATTCTCCTATTCCACACTCCAGTCCAGCTGGTGGCGGTAATGCACCTGTAGGTTGGTTTGCCGACCGACAGTAAACATCAAAGAAGAAGAACGTAGCCTGTGATTGGATGAAATAACCGGAAGTGACCGGCTAAGGAGGAAGTACAGTAGCTATGTCAATGTACACATGAATCTACAGTATTCTATGATGTGAGCAGATCATACGGCGTTTAACTAGCTAATTTTGCTGGAAGTTTATATGTTTGCACGTTTAAAAACATGGCTTGTTTCTTCAGAAGAACAATTGCGGCAAAGGTAAGTCTTAGAAGTTGACACTGTATGCTAATCCTAACTTAGCATGCCTTGACCCTGGAACAAGTGAAAGCAAGAGGGAGGCAGGATTGTCTCCTACACAGTTACCCGTAGCTCCATAAGCTTAACTCATAGTGTAGTTTATTGAAATCTTATGTCTGTGTCTTAATGTGTAGCTGAGCAGGACGCTGCAGCAGCCCGAGGATGCCCTCATACCAGCTCTGTCAGCAGTTCAAGTCATTAAGAAACAGTTAAGTGTGTTTCTGTTTGTCCTCTGTTTGAGTCAGATGATGAAGGTATCTGTCCTTTCACCAGTTTGTTAAACCGCCCTGAACTTTTTACTCCTCAGGCAGAATGCAGACTTTAAACTGTCAATCAGCACGTTACGGAGCAGTGGGATTTTACCATCCAGTGGTGACTTTAAGCTGCAGACAGACAATTTGGCCAGTCGGGTAAGATGAGAAAGGATCTGTAAAGGCGACAAAAAATTGCCACATTTTTTCAAAAAGGGAAGGGAACCACACAGAGAGAACATTTCACTGTATATCTGCCCGCAAATGTCTGTATTGGTTTCCACAATGCATCAGAAATGTATTTTCCTTGATTTCTACTTTGTATCTTTCAGTTGAAGCAGGACAGTGTGGTGGAAGACATATCAGCTGGATGTGGAGTCATCACCTTTAAAGTCAATCGCAAACTTCTTGTCCAGGTTTGTCTCTTTCCTTTCCCGCCTGTGGTGACATTTACAGTCTTGACTGCCTCCATCATAATCTGCTCGCTCCATCTCCATCTGTTTTAGAAAATGTTGGAGCCATTTGGAAAAGGGGAGGATGAGAAATTTGGGCTGAATAGTGAACTTTTCAATACTCTCAAAAGAGGAACAACATTGGTTGAGTATAGGTATGTTTATATATCTTCTTTAACACTAAATGCAATGTCTTCTCCTTATAGACTGTTATCAGACAGAATGAGTGTGTTCCTATGTTGCAGCTCCCCAAATATTGCCAAGAAATTCCATGCTGGACACTTGCGTTCCACAATTATTGGTGAGTTTTTCCTTTTAAGTTAATATATTTAGAAGGTCAAGCTAGAATAGTTATATTGAGCAGTATGCATGTGAGTTTTTTTACTGTGAACCCGAGCCAGGCCAGCATGTTGGATATTAGCTCATGTTGTTGTATCAGCTTATAGAATATGTCAGCTGATAAATGAGAAGAAACTGAAGTGCCAAAATGCTAGACAAGTGTTAAATGTTCTTCTCTTAGGTTTTAATTGCTTAATAAACTAATTTAAGGGAGTATTATCAAAAATGTTTATTAATTTTATGGGTTCTGGAAAGTAAATTCATATCCAATGTACCATTTTCAGATTTTTATCAAATTGGTATCTTCCTCAAAAAATCCTGAACTGGTCTCTACTGTAAACATGAGCCGACAGTAAAGTCGAGCGACTGTACTAAAAAATATAACCTCCATCTCCAGGTAACTTCATCGCTAATTTAAAACAGACCCTGGGAAACAATGTTATTCGCATGAACTACCTCGGAGACTGGGGTATGCAATTTGGTGAGTAAATGAAATGCAAATATTCAAAAGGTGCCTTCTGATGTCATTTCATCATTAAAATTCTCTGTGATAGAAGTTTATTGATGAAACCAGTTTCCCTCGTGGATTTCAGGTTTGCTAGGAGCTGGTTTTGGCCAGTTTGGATGTCAGGAGAAATTGAAACGGAATCCTTTACAACATTTGTTCGAGGTGAGTTTGGCTGTTTGAATAAAACTAAACTGTCACACACTGACCAATCACAGAGGTCCTTAGTACCTGGCATTTTTCAGACCTGTCTTAAGTTTAACGAGGGTGCATTTCATAAAAAGTTTTACTTGTTTCCTCAAACATTTGGCTGACATGCCAAGGTGAACTGCCACCCTACCATCATCAGATTCATTGAGGGATTTTTACCTCCACCAAGGAATTTATGTTTTCACCTGTCTGTTAGTTTGTTTTTTGGTTGGTTGATTTGTTAGCAGAATGATGCAAAAGCTACTGGGTGGATTTCCACATAAGTTAGTGGAAGGATGGGTCATTTTCCAGATAAGAACTTATAAAATTTTGATGTGAATCCTGATAAAAGGGCAGATCCAGGACTGTTTTTAGAACTTTCCTCAACATTGCAAGATTTTTCAACATTTTCTCTAATTGCACACAAACTACTGACCCGATTCCCAAAAAGATCTGTGGAGGGGTGGGGCATCGGCCTGCTGAATTAAACAGACATGTAAGATTGTTTGGCATTGGCGGAGGCATGAGTCTACTGAAAACCGAAACAGTTGGGCAGTATTTTTGTTTTTGTCTTGCAGGTTTATGTCCAAGTGAACAAGGAGGCAGAACGCAATGAGGACATGAAACAGGCTGCCAGAGACTTCTTTAGACAGCTGGAGCAGCATGAGAGCGAGGCTTTGTCTTTATGGAAACAGTTCAGAGAGATCACAGTTGACGAGTATCAACATGTTTACAAGGTGAAAGCAGTTGGACAGCACGGCCAACGGACACCGTGGTCATACGCTAAAAAAGAAGAATATATCAGTAGAACAATTATAATCAACTGCTGTAACAACTGATTGTCACATTTGACATTCATTTCACATCCTCTCAGCGTTTAGGGGTCCACTTTGACATTTACTCCGGAGAGTCCTTTCACCAAGATCAAACCCAGGAGGTGGTGCAGCAGCTGCAGAACCGAGGCCTCTTGAAAACCACTGAGTATGTGACATTATGTGTGATGGTAATTACTACTGACATGAAATACATGACATTAAACATGTGTTAGGATGCCAGTAGGTCAGCTAACTCCTCCTAGTTGTTTTTTTTTTTTAACCCAGTCCAGCTGATCAAGTAATTAGATTACACAAACTTAATGTGTAATTTAAAATTGTAAAAATTGAATATTTTTCAAAACTCTCAAATTGATGTCAGCTTAAAAAACATACCAGTTATAGAGAATATGGAGAAATATCTGAAGAAATGTGTTTTTTCCAATGTTGGCCTACATACTTTATTGCTACTTAGAATACTATTAATATTAGCATCTATTAAAAGAAAAGATGGAGGCAGATTTCAGTCATTTCTATTATTGTCTGGCAGCTGTGACTCTTTTCTTTTACTTGTCTTTACAGGAAAGGAACAGGTGTAGTGGATCTCTCCCCTGCTGGAGACATGAGCAGCATCTGTGCAGTGCTCCGCAGTGATGGCACAAGTCTCTACATCACCAGGTCAAAACTAAGAAAGTCAATTACATCACAAAAACAATTAAATATTGATTGAATTAACCGTGCTCCGAGTTAAGTTATCGGATGAGTAATTCAGTCGTCATGACTTTTGATTTCAGAGACCTTGCTGCCGCTATCCACCGAACAGGAAAATACCATTTTGACGAGATGATTTATGTGGTAAGGAAACTGGTGCACACACTGTTGTCCTGCAATGATGAAATGCATTTATCTACAACATGACCTACACTAGTGAAAAAGACATGGAACTAGAACTGCAGTAAGAAGTGATGATTACATAAAACAATTTAAAGATGGAGCTTCAATTATCTTCAACTTATAAAATGTTGGGCACTCGATTGTGTTAAAATAATTAGTAGGCATAAAATCATCAGCTATCTTGATAATTTCTGCAGTTAGGCAATGTTTATGTGATCTCCCATGTTTGTCTGTGCTTGATCTCAAGAAGTTATTAATGGATTCAGATGAAATTTTCATGGAGGGATGGACCTCGGCATTAATACGAGATTAAAACTAGAACGAGATTCCGACGTGGATCCAGGATTTCTTTTTCTGTTCTGTTAACATTGTGAGATGGAGCATATTTTGACATTTTCTGCATAGTTGAAATAGAAGTATGAATGTAGAGCCACTTAATCCAAATTTGCATAATAATTTCTTCCACCATGCCATGATGTATTAACAGTTGATTCAGCTTTGTCTCTATTAGTCATGATACACTTTATTCATGCCCTTTATCGCTGCATATTATTTTGTTTCTTCTCAAGACAGATAAAGGTCAAGCGAGTCACTTTCACCAGTTGTTCCAGATCTTACTTGCTATGGGACATTCTTGGGCTGACAGGTACTGAACATAGATAGACATTAATTTTAGACAGAAGAGTGGTATCGCAAAATATCTTTACCACATGCACATCCTTCATTTAAGGTTGAAATCGCATATGTGATTTAAACAATCATAAGTAAAATCAAGTTGAGAAATACATCGATGGTTATTCTGGGTGCAGGTGTAAACACGTGCCCTTCGGCCTGGTGCGGGGCATGAAGACCCGCAGCGGTGAGGTGGTGTTTCTGGAGGATGTGCTGGATGAAGCTCGGGCCAGGATGCTGCACAACATGAACCAGTCAAAAAGTAAAGCCTGTCACACATTAGACATTTAACACACAAGTACACATGACTGTGTGCCCAAAGTATCTCCCAGTATTACATTTTTCATATGCAATCAGTGAAGCACTGATTGCTCTAGTGATAGATAGTGATAGATAGTGCCTTTTTCATGAAAAAAAATAAAATGCCAATCAAAATATAAAGATACTCAGGAATGGACAACTCATGATGTTCCACCACTATGTGTAATTGGGTCCAGGTCTGGATCTTAATCTGGTTTTTGGAGATTCAATTATATATTTGGAGGGGGACAATATTTATTTGTTCACAGTACGGTAACAGAGAGGAGGAGAGACATGACACTGCCACCAGTATGTAGCTGAGATAATGCAGATTCATTTTTGGTAATTTGCCCCGGATGTTGATTTAAAAAATTACCCATCTCAATATCTTTAAAATATGCATGATGGTACCAAGAAAAGTGTGGTAACAACGATGAACAGATCTTGCTCTCGTCACAGCAACAAAGCAAATGGACGACCCAGAGGACACGGCAGAGAAAGTGGGAATCAGTGCCCTAATAGTTCAGGTGAACTGAGATGATTCAACTACTTCCTGTTTCTTCTCTTGATTTGTTGGAACAACAACAGACTTTATTTTTTCCACTGACAAATTCAGGACTTCAGAGGTCCCCTGCAGTCAGACTATACATTTGACTGGGACAGGATGCTGCAGGCTCAGGGAGATACCGGAGTCTTCCTCCAGTACACTCATGCTCGACTCTGCAGGTCTGTATTCATTAGATCTTCTGTAGCACAAATCCCACTGCCCAAATTCTGTGCAAACATATTTCCAAAGTTTATCTTAAGATAATATGACAATTTAGTAGTTTGTGTAGGATAGATCAAATGAATATTTTACTAAACTACAGGCCTTTTTGCACAAATTTCCTTGTTTCCCTGCTTAGCTACAGTTGACAGATTCTAACAGAAAGAGGCAGCATTGTGCTAAAAACATTTCAACTTCAGAGTTTATTTTTGCACAGACGGAGGGCTCTTCTCCCCCCGTGTCTTAAATGAATGAAAATCAGTTCCACTGTTCTTATGGGAACCTGACTTTATTTTTTGTATTGCTTTGACATGGACAAGCAATGACCACAGTAATGTGTTTAAAAACGCCCACTGGGGATGGGCGGGAGAGACGACCACACCCAGTTAGGAGACAGGAAGCGTTTACAGTTTCTGTTTCTTATCCTTTCATCTTTAATATAATGTTAGTTTTTGCATGCAGCATTTGAATCTGCAAAGAAATTGTGAACTCAATGAATGTAAAGGTTACAAAAGTCAAATATTTGCCTCAGAAATATGCAAGAATAGACGTATAAAGTGGCATAACATAAATGAAAACATGCAAAGTTTTAAGTACAGTCCTTTTTAACTACCTCTGCTCAAGCAAGCAACCAAAATCTATTTTATTTTTAACACCACACCAGTTAATTTAAGATACTAGGTCTCCTCCAATGTTGGTTTAGTGTTTATTTGCAATAATTAATCCACTGATCATTCATACCTTTACTGTGCTGTTCTTACTCCAGTTTAATACAAAGCAATGAAGGTATAGAAGCTTCTGCATTTGATCCATCCCTTCTGCTCGAGCAGACGAGCATCACCATCCTGCAGCACCTCCTTCAGTGAGCATACTTCTCTTTAAGACCCTCAAATCCTCTTCCTGCCGCCAAATATGAAAGAAGTAAAGCTGTCACAATCTGTCAGAATCCAATATTTAATAAACGACTCAATCTGCTCTGTTTGCAGCTACGATGAGGTGTTGTATCAGTCGGCTCAGGATCTGCAACCCAAACATCTCGTCAACTTTTTGTTAAAGCTGAGGTAACAAACAAGAAGTTCTATTCCTGAGGTGTTAGAATACCTGGTTCATAGCAGTCAGTGTAACCATGAAGATGTGTCTTAGAATTAGACTGTGTACTGAAGCATATTCGTGTTCATCCTCTCCAATCTCTTCCAGCCACCTGATCGCCTCGGCACACAGAGAGCTGCTGGTGAAAGGAAGCTCTCCGGCTGTCGCACAGGTAGAGAGACAATCACTCTCACATATGCAACAGTATATTATCAGAATAGTCTTACCCCCCCGACATTAGAGTTACTGTGATAAATAGAAAAAGACTATAATACTGGTTGCCACAGGTTAGTACTCCAATACGAGATACTTAAGATTATTTTGTGGCACAAATAATGGCTGCAAATTTGAAGAAACCTTTTTTTCTGACCAATAAAGCTTTTTACAGTAAGTATTATTATATGAATTAAACTATAGACATTTTAACATTTTAACAGCTGTACAGGAGTCATCAAACAAACAGATTGACCCAGTAATAGTAATTACACTGTAATATCTATCTAAAGTTTGTCGCCATAAGCTACTGGTCAAAGCAAACCAAGTGTGGTTCAAGTATTTGTGAATTAAACTGAAAAATTTAATTTCTTATGAATTAATCTTTTCATTTGTTAGAAAATTGAATTTTTTCTTTAAAAATTAGATACAAGAATAGTTTGACATTTATAATCTTATACAATTACCAGTCTTTGTAATTAGAAAAGTACTGTTTTAGATCATGAGTTTGAAAAATTATAAATCTGCATCATAGCACAGAAAAATCGACCCTCTCAAAGCACAACACAAAGTCCTCTCACATAATAAAGTCTCATCTGCAGGATCATCTTACATCAGATTGCGTGCTTGTGAACGGTTAACTAAGTACCATCTCATTTGCTGAATGTCAACAGGCAAGATTACGGCTGTTCAGTGGAGCGTGCTCAGTCCTGGCCAACGGGATGAGGATCCTGGGCATCAGACCAGTAGATAAAATGTGAAACTCACTAAAGTATTGGTGTTATTTCACTGACACCACATTGCTATACTTAATCTGTACTGTAAATAAGAAGCCCTCCATTTTCTAAATAAAATCATGTTCTGTGTTTGATTGCAGTTTCAGCCTTTTATGCTCCCGCACTGCTGACGTAAACATCAGAGGGTAATCATAAAAAGTGAGACACATGTTCTATTGACATGCAACAGAACATTTTGCTTATGTTGAAACGATAAATGGAGCAACTGACATGTTCAATGTGAACAAGACAAAATGTAGAGGAATCTAGATGTTCAGCCAACATCTAAGCTGTGATTGGACAATCACTGTATGGGGGAGGAGTTAAGTGATCATTTAAAGACATTAGATTAAATTAATGAATCGATTAAAGACAAAGGATTGCAGACAATCTGAGCAGAAACAGTTATTTTCTCACATCTGTTCAAGTTTAATAAAAACTCTGAAACAAGGCGAAACATATTTGATACAAAAGCTTACAAGACACTGGAGAGATGATATTCATAAACATATGATCACACATGCAATCAGTCATCCTTCTTTCAAGTATGTTTCCTTTGAGTTGGGCACATTCAGTATCAGCACTAAGATATGATGTGGACAAAGACACTAATATTGCACAGTGTAAAACAGACTAATTACTGAAAAACTCAGTGATACGAAGGTGTGATATTTTCTACCTCCTTTAACTGGTATATGAAGGCATCAAAAATAAAAGTAAATGTGTTGTTATTACTTGTCACTTCAGCTTAGCTGAAGATGAAATGTAAGATCTTAATGATTGCTTCAAATTATTTACAAATTTTAAAAGCAGCTGACGATGAGGATCTGTCTAAAAGAGTAAATGTGTTTTTTTTTTTTCATATTAACTAGTTAAAGGATGCTTGTAGAGGTGAGCTGGATTGGGTGAGCAGACCGATGATTAAGTGGAACAAAAGCTGTCTATGTGAGGAGCTGAACACAGAGCTAACTCAACTGAGTGTTCGTATTGCTCCCTTTTCTCCCAGGTTCAGGAGCTCTTTAAGGTCTTTTGGAAAATTTGATCCCCAAAACAGACTTCGTCCACCAGCGAGAGGGACTCGGCCGCTGCAGGTCAGCGACTCACACAGTGATCAGTTTCTGTTTGAGTTCTTTGTCCGTGTCTTGCTGGCTCAGCATGGATGTGTCTTGCTTTGGAAGTCCATAAAGGTAAATGGAAACACACACCAGGATGGCTCCAGAGGCAAATGAGATCGCTGCAGAGAGACAAAAAAATACTAAAAATTAGACATTTCCAGAATTTGAGATGAGGATCTTTTTTGGAGGTAGTAGAGCAGTGCAGAAGTCGTGGTTGGTGGGCTCTCTGTGAGCCAACTGAAGTGGACTACTAGGGGTTTGCAGGGTGTTCACTATACAGATCACTAGAGCAACACAGACGCAGAGGAAATTATTTTCCTTCCATGTGAGTGTTTCTCCAGCGATTAATCGGAGTGAATTACGTGATCGTGCTTTTCCTAGAACAGCACACATCCTGACTTTGTTATGCAAGCCATAACACCACAAGGACAAAACAGTGCGGTTATGAACATCTAACGTACTTATATGTAGTCCAAACAAGATGACAGACGCCACAGTCGAGAGAACAATGGCGGCTGCAGCGGAGAAGCCCTTCATGATGTTGTCTGTGTACTTCACCACCACTGACGTGTACAGGCCACCCACACTGGCCAAGACTGGAAGCGCAAAGAACAAAGTCAGCTAAAATACCGCGAGGAAAACAGTGAATCGAATAAAAAAAACATCCTCAGGTTTAGTCGTACTTACATACTACAAAGCACACCCATGGCGTGTAACCAAAGAAGAAGCCTTTCTCCAGGACCTTCTCGCCATCGTTCATGCAAACCCCGATCAGGGTGACGACAATGCCGGACAGGTACATCTGGATGTTTCTTACCCACAAAGACGTGTCAGAGCTTTTCAACACCTTCTCAAAGTACACGCCTTAACCAGAAAGTAGACGGAAAGGGTTATGTGCAAGAAGATATTCAATAATACTTTAAGATGGATATATCAAACATTAAAACTATAATTATAGATCTGACTCCTCGCAACCTGTCATTACTTGGGTTGTGAATGTGTTTGAACAGTGTTTGTATAGAATACATACATACATATATATATATATACTGTATGTACAGTATATATGTATGTGCAGTATAAATATATATGTGTGTGGATGTGATGTGATTGCTATAATTGTTATGGTCTGGCTCAGGTTAAACTCTTTGTAAAACATAAAAGATACAGAGAATGAATGCTAAATAACTTTATTTTATTATCCAGTTTGACAGTCAGTCATAAAAAAAAATAAGACTAATATCACCAAGTGTACGTTTGCTGGTGTGCTTTAAGTTCCTCAAGTCATAGTGCTTAGACTCACATACTCACTGATACCAGATCTGGCATTTTAGGCTGTGTTGCAGGCATTTCCTGTACTGGTATCAACCCCATTAAATAAATCATTGGACAAAAGTTAAACCACTGCCAGCAGAATCCTGGTCCCTTTTACCTGCAAATCCAGAGCAAAGAACTGCAATAGCGATGGCAATGAACCCAACCAAAGGATTTTGCTCAATCTGGAAAAAAATGACATGAGCCACCAGGAAAGATGGTAAATACTACTAGTTTGACAGATACAGGTAATAATAAGCATGACAGAGTGAGTCACAGGGCATAAATTATAAATCATTGAGCTATTATGTAAATTAAAACTTGTGCCACCCCAACCTGAACTTTAGTGGCCTCTGCAGGCTTCCATTGGACGAGTGTTACGCCCCCGCACAGCATGAACACAGAGAACCACTGCAGCCGGCTGAGAGAGCGGTTTAGCATGAGGACTGTACACAATGCCGTGCATGGGATCTTCAGCTGATAGGTCACCTGCACAGGAAAACACAAGTTAATGTTTGTTTTCTTGCACCAACATTGTGTCTAGTAGTGCTGAAACAATTAGTCAGAGAGCAGGAAATTAATATAGTGGAGTAATTTATCAAGCATAAAAGCAAAAATGTTCAGTGGTTCAGCTTTTCAAATGTCAGAATTTGCAGTTTTCCTCTATTTCAATTAGAATATCTTGAGTTTTGCACTGTTGGTTGGACAAACAGGACATTTTAATATGTCGCCTTGGGATCAGGGAACATGTAATAGATTTGTATGACCTTATTTTGTATTTCATAGACTAAATGAAGAAATGATTACTAACAAAAAATAATCAACAGATGTATCAATAATGAAAATATACATTAATTGCTGTCTAAAAGAGAAAAAAGTATATTAAAACTTTAAAGCAGTCCATTGAAAAGGCTGTAGTCTACGGCCATGTTCATGTTGCAATCCTAAAGATAAACCCATGTTTATCGGTCATATTTTGTGTCACTGATGTAGCTGATGTAGTTCTTTCTAATATATATTTAAAGTTGGTGGGTGCAGCACAGATGCAACAAGTTCACAAACAGTCCACAGCAATGCACTGTATGTACATACCTATATACTGTGTGTATACTGTAAATGATTGAATATGAATATGCAGTTTGTACCTGATAAACTGCTGCATCGAGGTTACTCAAGGCAAGAAAGGCCATGTTATTCTGAACTGCATACACTAGAGAGGGCACACTCAGCTTCAGCAGTTCTTTTGGGCTGCAGAATACATGTTTCACTAAGGCGTTCTTCAGTCTGACAGGACTTCCTGTTTCTCTGGGAGAAGAGACAAAAAAAACAGACTGATAAAGAAAAAGGATGGATACTTTAAATGGTTCACTTAAACATACAGTTTGCAACCTCAGGCGGAATGACACAAACACTGTCAATGATTAATTGGTTAATCATTTCATCTATAAAATGCAAACCCTCTCAAACCCCCCAAAATTCGGCT
This sequence comes from Chaunax sp. Z400, assembly GCA_037577475.1. Classification (NCBI taxonomy): domain Eukaryota; kingdom Metazoa; phylum Chordata; class Actinopteri; order Lophiiformes; family Chaunacidae; genus Chaunax; species Chaunax sp. Z400. Next base: position 4,956,354 of record CM075202.1, read on the forward strand.
GAATATCATATAAAACTAAAAATGCTCATTTCTTTAATAGAAGATTCATGCCAAAATAAATGATGCCTTGATCCTTGAAACCTACTCCTAGTGTTTGGAATCATGCGTTAATCATTAGCAGTTTATGAGTTCTTCTTAGCTTTCACAGATAAATTAAACCTGTTTGAATGACTCTGAGTCTGCATGATCTCAGCTACATGTTGGTGGCAGTGTCATGTCTCCTGCCCCTCTTTGTTATCATACTGTCCCCTCCAAATATATATTTTTATCTCCCAGATCCAGATTATGATCCAGATCCGGATCCAGTTGCGCATAGTGGTGGAACATCATTAGTTGTCCATGCCAGGATATTTTCATTTTGACTGGCCTATTATCTTTTTATGATATTGGCATTGCTGCAGTGTTCAATAAAGTGACAAAGTGATCCAGATTCTGCATCCATCTCAAAATTTTATCAACTCCTCCTTGGCCCTAGGAAAAAAACATCCATTCATATGGTCTACAGTGTAATAGAACATCTAGCAACAAAACACTTACTTTGTCAGCATCCCCAGACTCAGTATTAATTTAATGACCTCAGTGATGAATACTGCAGTGGTGGAGAAGTACAGGTCTCCTGAGGAGATGGTCCTTGTGTACCGTAGTGCCACTGTATATGTGGCTGCCACGAGTGTCATTACTGTCAGGCAGTACAATTTGAAGACCACACTCGCATTTTCTGAGGAGAGAAAGGGAGAAAACAGTAGCTTGACGTGCCTAGCGGACAACAGCTGTTACCCTACATAGCAGTAACGCACATTTGAGATACAACTAACTTTATTACAGTCGTTAAACAGCCCTTTGGTTTCGCTCATTTTTATTATCTGTTCCTTGTACATAACGTTACTGTTGGTCCGCTAACCACGTCTCCCCCCGCTAGCATTAGCCTATGACGCTAGCTTGAATTCACTAGTACAACTCACCCCCGGCCATCGCTGTTCTAGTTTATGTTCGTTCCGGTGACAAAAAAAAAAGTCTGTTATCCTCCTCACGTTACATTCCGTTAAAAGAAATCAACATATTCTATGTGAAATCAGTGGGAGGAGTGTAGGCCGACATGTCAACACACTACGAAGACATCAGTCTGTATAATTTCACTGCCTGTCTGGAGCTTCGTACTTCCTGCATTTCCCAGAATGCATTTAACAAACCAGCATATTTCAATGTTGATTGGTTAAATGTCAAACGTCACCATTTGTACGTATGACGTTATTCCTATTTTGTTTTTATTTAGTAATTGCTTTTTTATCGAACTTTTTTTTCCTTACTTCATTACTCAGTTACTGCAGCAGAGGATTTTTCCAATTTGTAATAAAGTTCTATCTATCTATCTATTAATCTATCAATCTATCTATCGTTTTGATAAAGAAGAGAAGGAGCAATTAAAAATATCACTGAGGATGTAACCTGCTATTTAAGCACAGGGAATAACAGCGTTCCTGTTGTTGTGTCAGTGTGTGTGGAGGGAACAAGTTATGAAGGAATGTACGGAATTCTGAGGTCGAATGTCACAGTTTTTTTTCTTTTTTGGATAGGAAGGGAGATGTCAACCTATGATTTCCATTTTTTTTCTTTCTTTTGTTAGACAATTTTACTGGATTGTTTTATTTGCTCCTCTACGTGAGATGGAAAAAATATTTAAATGCAAAACATTATCCTTTTAAGCAATGTAGACGTAACACATATCAAATTTTATATTTATGGTAGTAGTTGTTAACTCCATCATGGTGATACAAAATCTTTCAGGATTTTGTTTCGACATAGTCTGGAAAGTGTTGTTCAGGTTTTAGTGGCCATGGTGTTGGTGGAGCTATGCACTCTCTGAGTGCGTTCTAGTTCTGTTCTGTTCTGTGCTTGCCTAGCAAGAAAAGTATTTAATAGATGTCATGTCTATCAGATATTCACATCACTTTTATGTTCAACCATTTTCATAACAAAATAGCAACTATCCATTCTCAAAATATTTACATATACAGATACAGAAGGTCAGGATACAAATAAGGTCTTTAAAAAAGCACAGTATAGACCAGTAGTACCAACAAATATACAGTATATGCCAATGATACAAATTCTGGCGAAGATGCTCTGAAATAGAATTAAAATAATGCATTCAAATTATTTTGGGTCGGTTCAGGCAGGACACATAATTCAAATTTGAATATAAGACAGACAAAGATTCAATTAATAAACATTGTGTGAATTTATTTTGGCAAAAAAAAATGAATACACCAAAAACATTCATTCAAACAATTTGTCAATTGCCACTGCTCAGTTATAATATTTGAATCATTTTGAATCTGTTAATGAAGTGGCTAAAGATGAACATCACATGGAATTAAGATCAGCAAATTAGCTGGAACATTTGCAGCAAGAGTTTATTGAGATGCAAAAGACAAACGCTGACTTTTTTCCATCGCTGTTCTGATCAACTTAATCAACACCTCTGATAAGATAAAATGAAGTTGAGATATCACAACTCTTTATAGATTCAGTGATAGTAACACCAAGAATATGTTTAAGATGATACACATTAACAGTACAAAGTTAAAATTCTGTTTACTTTGATAATCTCCTTTTATTTGGGGGATAAACTGTATACAGTTAATATTAAAGGAAAATGACTTTATGCTTATTTGAAATAAATAATTTCTTGTATAGTGCCACACTGAACAAAGAAAGAAATGTATTGCAACACACTGCTTAGCGACCAAATCTTCTGTTGTCAGAGTTCAACAAAGCCTTTAATGGCTATTCAAACCTCTGCGTTTCTTGCAGGGCAGCAGGAGCGAATCCTCTCCTTCTGACAGCAGCCAAAATCTCACCACACCAACACATCTTACGAACATCACAGCCTGTTGGGTACATCTTGAAGTTGCAGGGAATTTTAAATTGGTAGAGAAGGAATGGTATTCTTACTCATCATAGAAGAATTTCTTAGATATGGAAAAATGTCCACCAACTTCCTGTTTTAACTTCCTACAAAGACCCAGCTTGTGACATTATTCTGGTGTAGCTCTACTCACAAACGGCACACTGTTCATGCATTGCTGCTGGAGGAGAAGCTGCAGTATGCAGGGGTTGAGCGTTGCGGTGGCAGCAAAGGTAAACTCAGGGGTTGTCAGAGAGAACGTGCTCGAAACCTTCGCTCTCCCTCACCAGCGCCCTCTCCAGGATGACACGGCCCTCCTTGTAGCGCTGGCTCTCCTCAGTGGCAAACTCATACATCCAGCCCAGCTTGCTGTTGCAGTTCTTGCAGCTGACGTCCCGCACCATGTGTCTTCCTGTCAGCATGACTCTGTCTTGCACCTCGCTGTGCTGCAGATTCACCACCTGGAGGGCAGCAGTCAGATTTGGGGCACGATAAAAGTTGTCTGCTTTGGCACTGAGCATGTTTTCAAGGAAATTTCAGCAAATAAAGGGAAAACATTTTTAGGAAACATTTCAAAGTGTGCAGGCATTTAGGGTGGTAACTACAATTATTGTGATTTCTTGATTAATCAGGTAAGTGATCCTTTATCATCCTAAAATATTTGGTGAAGTATTTTATCCGTGGTACAATTAAACTAAGTGCATCTTATCCATCATCCAGGTGAAGGAAGTGACGTGCAGATACCTTGTTGAACAGGAAGGCTCGGCCAGTGGCTCCGGTGAAGCGTGTGGAGATGAGTTCAGCTCGGTTGGTCAGAATGGTGTCACAGTTGGCGCAGGAGAAGAGGCGAGTCCCACCAATGTGATCCAAGAAGATTCGCCCCATTGTGTCTACCGCCAGCAGGTAAAAACAAAGACAGCAGCCATGTTATATGATGTACACACATTTCTCTAGCGATTGAAGGCAATGTTAGACCTGATGGTAATAATTCAACATAAAAATAATAACAGAGAAATATATGATGACGTATACTATGAGTTTGCAGAGAATTTGGTGTATTGTTTATACTGGTGTGCCTCTCACATGAATGTCTCTTGTATTAGTCCAATTTGGACCATGTTGCAAATCAGCTGTTGGGACTCCTCCCTCAATGTGATAAAGTACTTTGGCTTGTCAGGTATCGAATTTGCTGTATTTCTCGAAGCCACTGCAGTCCGATCATTTTTCATCTTAAATAATATAAATTGATTTCCCATAAAGTTTACATCTGAATTTATAATTATGCCAGTACATTAAATTTACTACACTGTTACAGGTGATTTATCCACATTGCCCCATGCTTTTTGCCATGGCATCCACTTTCTAAAACGTAAGACATTTAAGAGGTGAGTCCTGAAGAAGAAAAAAAATGTAAACACCACAATCCACTCTATAATTTAATGGGTTCTTCCTTTTCTACATGCCCAACCCTTCCACAGGAAAAGCAGTCAAGTAGTTTTTTGAGTAATCTTTCTAGCATACAAGACAAACTAACGTGGTCAAAACATTATCTCCTCAGCAGAGATTTAAAAAATGTATAGTCAAAGTAATATATTAAAAGGTTATGTGTCGCATCGTAATGCCTCTGGGACACATATTAAACATGCAATTCAAGATTAATTTGTGCTGTAAACAAAGTAGTACTATTTACGACCTTTTTTTACGGGATGGCGGGATTTCTAGGGCTCACTTGAACGCCTCATTAGGCATGTCACATTCACGGTGGATTATCTTTCTATCATAAACTAGCAAAAGCTGCAATGTTGCTTCTTGTGAAATCAAAAACAACCTTAAGGTCTGCTTGATGGCATATCAGAGAAAAAGATAACAATGTCAAATCATCCAGATAACGTTAATCGCTAATAGGCCAAACAACGGATGAGGCAGATTTCTCACCTTGTAACGATAGCTAGCGGAATATCAGTTGGAGGAAGAAAATTATATTTTTCATTCGAAGTGCCTTTATTCACATTTCTTTAATCTAGAGTATTCAAACATTTCCCCGTGTCCTATGAGTCGAGTTTGGCAACAATAACAAAGAGTAGTTGATGCTCTTACAATGGCGTTTGGATTGATCATGCTAGCGACTGTGAGAGAACTTCTTCCGGTCAAACCTTTCAAAGTGTAACCCCAAATACATTTATTTGGACAAATCCGTTTAAAATTGATCATAATATCGTGGTAATGATCACAATAATACTATAAATTATTCTGATATTGCACTTGAGTCTGTACTGCAGATCTATGCCAATATATTCGTGCTTGTAAACAGCCTTTCTCCCCGATTCGAAAGTCTATGCTTTTATTTTGAAAGATGAGTTTCTCCAGTGTTTTCCGTTTTCCTTTGGCAGCTTAGTGCAGATGTAAATAATGACCACAGGGAGGCAGCAGCGCACACATATCAAGGACTTAAACCATTGACTTGGATGTTGCAAAAAGTCTTTTTTTGCTGTTGTGCACATTTTAAAAACTTTTGCAAAAAAATAAAGTTCAGAGCTATTTTAAGATATTATTTAGCACGTTTCTACATGAAATTACATGTTTTTTAAAGATACGCATCTTTGAACTCGTGGACTTGGTAGTGGGGGCCATGGTTTTAGTCTTTTTTGTAATGAGATTCGTTGTAAGAAGAATATAGAACAATCCCAATAATATTTTTTAAGGAGAGGAAACAGAAAGCAGGATATAGTGAAGATAATGTCCTTGTTAATGTGTAAATATGAGAACAATTGATCAAGGCTACCAAATATATTCAGCAACCTATCATTATGTATCGTTAAAATCATATAGTCAAGTAACAGATCAATCTTATGGATAAAATTAACAAATAAAGGCAATGCTATTTACCAGGTGACATCAGGTAAGTGAAAAAGACAGCTGTAAAAGAAAATCCTACAGGCTTGACTGAAAACATGCTATAATAAGCTTTTCGCTTTCAAGCTGTATGCCTCATACATGTTATCCTCCCATGGCATTTCATATGTGTTCACCAGACTGCTCAAAAGCCTCAAATCCTCCCACCTTAAGTTATGTGACAGTGAGCCAAAGGCATTAGCAGATTGCCCAAAATTCCACATAGAGATCTCTCTCCTCTTGGCTGCATCTGGTGCCAAATCATGTTTGTTCACTCTGAGCAGCCAGAAAAGCAGCCATCAGTAACATCCATCTGTTGGTCTGTTGCTCCAGTTGGTGGGATAAGGAGACATAATATATATATTTATATATATTTATATCTCATAAGCTGTTACCTTTCTCAAGACAAGCCTGACGGTCAGTATCTGTAGGAGGCAGTAGTAGCTCTGTATTTGATTTTTGGTGAAATGTAATATTCCTCCCTACTGCGGGGTTACATGGTAAAGGCTGAGGATGGCCACGTGAAATTAAAGTTCGGGGCCAATATTCACAGGTTTTGCTCTTTGATGAAGAGGCAAACACTTTTTTTTTTAACTGTGCTTGGCAAACATTATGCCTGCAATTATTTGAACTTTGTGTGGAAAACTTATTGGAAGTTATGGATGCTACAGAGTCTGGACACTAGAAAGAAAATAAATGCATTATGTCTCTAAATAGTATTATTACAGAGGTGTAGACGTTATAACATCTGAGTCACATTATAAAACAATTGTAATCTTAAATGATGACTTGCCCCACCTCATATATAGCTGCTGCCCTTTTAAATTTTTCTGCCCCGCCCCTCGGACAACCTGAGTCCACCTCTGCTTTAGACATAGATGGAAAATGGTGATTTAAATCCAGGTCAAGTTAGGCCAATCAGGCTAGAATTGTTTTTACAGATGGTGAGGATGAGTTGTAGCTTCTTAGCATGCGGCAGCATTACAGGACAAACTGTTCAGACCAACTGTTCAAAGATTACCATAGATTGAGGAGATAAAAGCTCTGATTTTGCAGGAGGTTCATGTAGAGTAAACGTCCTTGGGGGCAAGATAACAGACCGTAAATGCAGTTTGACCTCTTATCTGGAGGTAATCAGCATTCTGACTTTTCCAGCATTCAAGAACTGCAGGAAGGACACAGTAGAAGGAAATGCACAAACATGGTGACTGATGGAACATCAACTGAGCCATATTTACAACCGTCCACGTGATTTAATAAAGTGTGCTGGCAGGATTAGCAGCAGTATGAATGTCTGCAGTTCATGACAGACAATAGTTCTGTCAAAAATCTGGTTAGTTGTTTTATTAACTTCTTTGCTCTTCTGGCCACCTCTCTAATCAGAGGAGAGATAAGAGATAGTGAAACTGTTACATAAAAAAGAATACATATTTCTCTAACTTTGTTATTGTAATTATGTTAAAGATATTAAGTGAGCACATTATGTAGGCTGAGATTTGATTTAAAGGAAGTTTGCAGGCTATGTCCACTGTTTCGATATAATTATTTCCTTATGTAAGTGTTTTAGCATCATTCAAGCAACTCACTGAACATTTTTCATCTTTTTCTGGACTCAAAACTCTATGTCGTTCCCAGCATTACGCCAAATGCTTTGTCTAATCCTGCCATGACTGCTCTGTGTAGAAACTTTAGTCTGTAAATTTCAAATTGATGTAACTCATTGGACATGGAGGAGCACGGTTGGTGGAAAACTCGTTTTTTGCATCATTGTGCTCATAAAATCTAAAGATTAAAAAAAAAAAGCGATAGCGGCATATGTTTGTGCAAACAACTGAGATAACCTTTTCCTGCTTGAATCTTTAGCCATTTGCCCTGTCATACAAAGGCAAACCCTCATCCAAATTCCAACAAGACATGTGTGTTAAGGTAATCCATCAAGTAGTTTTTGCATAACTGACAAAAACACTCCAAAAAGCCCTATCTGGCATTGTTCAAAAGAGTAAAGAAAAATCCTGACTCTGCCCCTTGAATGTGGTGTACTGGAAAGTAACAAAATATATATACCATTAGACAATTTTAATTGGTTCCAAAAAATTGCAACGTGCAATAGTATAAAAACCAACTACAAACAAAGTCAAATAAGCAACATTCAAACCACGTTTCTACAAGGTTTTATCACAAAGATGTTAATAAAAACCTGCTAAACACACCTGTCTATAGACCTCAGAGGGTTAAGTGTAAACATCGGTTTTCTTGTTTTAAGATTTTTCCACTTGGATTAAAAAGTACATAGTGAAATAAGAATTACTGAGCTGGTTTTGAGTCTATTTTACTTGACAAGTGCATGGAATGAGTGTTTGACACTGATTTGAAGAGATGTGACACTTTTCTGAGGCCTCCATTAGAAATCTAACAAAGTGTGATTAACTGACTGCACTGGTAGATAAATTCACTTATTTTTAGTCAGAAGTTTCTTCCTAAAATGTTTATTTATTTCATGTTTTCAAAGGTTTTCAGTGATGAGAACTGATCAGTGCTTGTCCCCTGATATATCCATCAATCATAGCTCATAGCATTGAATAATACACCTGACTATAATGGAACTTTAGATACTAATGAAAAACAGACCAACAACAAACAGAACTTTTTTTTGTGTGACTTTTTTATTTAATGTTCAAAAGTTGACAAGAGAAGCTGAAGTAGCTGAAGGATTGTTCAGGCCTGCAGACCCAGATCAGGACCAGATTACTGTCTATATATCTTCAGGACGACCAGTTTCAGTTTTACTCCTGACTTTTCTGGTGTTGCCAAGTCTTAATGCTCAAACAGGTTTTTTTTGCAAAAGGCTGTTTGAGGGTTGAAACTGTGGATCTGGTTAATCCTGACTGATATCCATGAGTCTCTGTTCCTGACTGTAGATCTGGGCCTCAGAAGAATCTCCTGTACCACTTCTTTTTCTTTGTCTTTTTCTTTTGCTGGTTCTGGCTCTGGCTCTCCGACTCTTCCAGCTGGGACACCATGGCCTTCCCCTTCTCATCCAACTCTTTTTCCTTCTTCAGCAGAGTCTTTCTAATGGATTCTGTCTCCTGAAGGAGAGACGACTTCTCTTCCTGCCATTTGAGCCGATTGCTCTCCAACTGATGCTCAGCTTCCTTCATAGCAGCCTTCAGGGTGTTAATCTAATTTTTCTGCTGCTCAAACTGAGCCTCAGACAAAGCTCTGGATCTTTCCGTCTCCTCTGACATGGAGGTTCTCTCCTGCTGGAGGTGGAGGCACAGATCTTCAGACTTCTTCCATGCAGCTTGCAGTTTTGCAATCTCTGCAAGGGATTCATCTAGCTGTGCTTGATGGGAAGCCTGCATTCTTTCTACAGCCTTCACACCGTCTTCCTTTTTGTCCCGAAGAGCGTCGTTAATCTTGGTCAGAGTCATTAGTTCAGCCCTCTCTTTCTGCAGATCACACTCCAGTTGTCCCTTCACTTCATACATCCACTGCAGTTGGTCCTCAAGGTAAGTGCAGTGGTAACTCTGCTGCTCGAGGTTGTGCTGCAGATTCCCCACCATCTCACTGAGTTCTGCCAGCTCTGAATGCAGATGGTTGACTTCCTCTGAGGAGTTTCCCTGTTTGGCCTCAGCCAGCTGGGATTCATGGGAAGCCTCCTGCTGCAGACCCTGCTTCAGCTGTTCCTTCTCTGTGTACATACACTGCAGTTGGTCTTGGAGGTCAAAGCAGTAGGAAGTCTGCTGCTCAAGGTTGCACTGAAGCGTGATCACCATCTCGTTGAGTCCTGCCACATGTGAATGCAGATACTCAGCTGCCTCTGAGGAGGTTTCCTGTTTGGCCTCAGCCAGCTGGGCTTTGACACCACAGATCTCCTCCTGCATCAGCTTCTTCTCTCGGCTCCATGGGTGGCTGTCTTTTTTAGCTTGGAGCTTATCCAGGAAAACCGACAGCAACTCCTCTGCGATCTCAAGGTGGGCTCTCCCCAGAAGTCTACTTTGGGAGATCCTCACTGAATTGTCCCCCAGCTCACGTCTGAGCTTCTGTTGCATGAGGTTGTAGTAAATGTGTTTCCCACTGGCTGCCTGTTTGATGTTTTCAACGAAGATCAACAGCAACTCTTCATCAAACTCAACATGACTCAATATTTATCATTATTATGATAATTCTATGAAAATCAGGCATATAAATGATGCATATAATGATTGGTTTCATACGATTATCCTTTTAAGATGTTATTAGCAGCTGAGATATGGAACTTTTGGATACTTTATCTGATGAATTTCAGTAGCCCTATATACCAGTGCAGTTAAGGATATACACATATGAAGGTCCAGTTGATATCTGTACCTGTAATAATTAGTTTTGATCTTCAGAGATTGGCAGTCTCCACTTCATCTGTGCAGCAGGTCAAACAGATGATGGCCATTGGTAGGATGGGTCTTTCCTATATTGGCCATCATGATCTCAGAGTAATAGTATGACTGTGTTTTATGCAGCCTGTTAAACCATTAAAGACCTTATCTAACTGCTGAACAGAACATATCATGTATTGTTTGCTTACCAGCACCAATATGAGTAAGCAAAATAGGAGGACATGCAGTCATGTTTCAATAATGCTATAATGTTTAATCGTATCTGCGATCCTGACGTATTTATTTATTTACTGTCACCAAATTAACAATAAAGTGACAGTAGATTAAAAATAGACAGACAGATAGTCCAGAGGTTCACTTTCACTCATTGTTACAGTTAATGTTTCATTATCAGCGGTATTGTTTAACGATGAAACATAATGGCTGTGTCCTTTGGACAAGTCGGGCAGTCCCTCCCCTCTGTCCATGTTAATGACATGTATACTGGCCAGGTAGAACTGATAATGACCCAGACAGAGAGAGCAGAGGAGGAGAAGACAGAGAAAGGCTGCAGAAAAGATCCATGAGGACAAAATCAGCAAAAATCAGAGAGATGATGCTCCCACAGCTGCTTCTGATCACCGTCCTGGAGCTCACACGGACCACAGGTTTCCACTGTTTGTTTCATTTAATGCTGACGTCGTTCTTGTTGAAGTGTTTTAAAAAAAATCAATAATCTGAGAAACCAGTAATCACTCTTTTAAACTGTTATGCAGGATATAAACATTATAAATCATGTGGTAAATTTCGGGAATGAAGCTGGATTTGATAGTGTAGAATAACAGTGGACATCCATCAGCAGAGGAAAGTATATAAAAATACATGGAAAAAATGTGTTTTAAGTTTGCACCCACGATTATTTTGATACTTTAAAGCATATAAAATAATATTGAGGTTTTTTTTTTTTTTATTTGAGAGGAACAGTTACTCTGCTTTGTGCATTAGCTGCTCCAGGAATTCTCGATTTTATTAATTATTTAGAAATGACGGCAAAAGGTTTGAATTCTCAGAATCTGCAAGGCTCCTCAGTTTTTAAGCGACAAGCGATCCAGTAATGTCGTATACATTATCTTAGTGTTGTGCGTCTAAAGGAGAGTGAGCTCGAGCTGAGTTTGCACTGATTTCCCGGTAATTCCCAATCAGTTTTCCACAACTCCTGTGAAAATTCGACACAGCATCACGCTGACAAGCACACCGATTCCCACGGAGACACATGCATTGATGTGTTTTACATTTGTGGTGAAAAAATGTGAAGTTTGGAGAAGAAAAGTACATTAGAATAGTAATGTGTGCTTATTAAATCATCTTAACACTTGATCCACTGTGTCAGATATGTGTTTGTTTATAATAATGTACTCTTTGTTGTCTTTCCCTGATTTTAGTAATTGGGCTGCCTTGCACGCAGATTTTTCCATCTCACTCTTCCCCTTCAAATGGTGAGTCTGCTATAGGCTCATTTAAACTGATGCTGTGGATGGAAATATGTGCATCATAAAAAAGATGGTTTGATTTATAAAACCTTAATCGTTGATTTTGATAGTAGATTTTCAGTGAAAATTTTATATCAGTATATATTTTGTGTATCAGTGGTGGAATCAAACTTTAATTTATTCAAGTACTGTATTTACGAACAAATTTTAGTTACTTGTGCTTTACTTGAGTATTTTCATTTCATGTCACTTAATGTCTTTCACTGTTCTGATTGCATCTCTGAGGGCAATATTATATTTTCTAATCCACCACATTTAATTAATTAATTAATTAATTGTATCTTTATTTAACCAGGAAGTCTCAATGAGATTAAAAATCTCTTTTACAAGAGAGACAGTACAGTCTCAGTAGCAGCCAATCACACATATTAAAATGCAACAAATACAAGAAGTAATACAGAAATCCACAATAAAACAACATAGACTATTCATCATTTAATTGTCTGGATTGAGTACTTTTACCTTTCTAACACATTTTGCTTATAAAACTTATTTCACGTAACTAACATATTCACAGCATGAATTTGACTTTGTGATGGAGTATTTTTATTAGAACCACAATACTTCCTCCACCCTTGTTATCCATGAAAAGCCAGTCATGGATATGTTCTACTACCGATGCATACTTCAATCAATATAAATATATATTTGATCAAAGAATTTAAGACTTTTTTCTCTCTTAAGTTAACACCGTCAGGCCCTCAGATGTGACTCTGCTCTCCTCCATTGGACTTCACAGGCACAGGTGAGCACAGGTTTATCGGTTAGCTTCAACTATATGATGTGATTTTTGCACCAAAACTCACGGGGGTCTTTTCTTTTCCTGCAGTTTTGAACTGGCCACAGTGGTATCAAGACTCAATGGTAACTTTTATTTTATTTGTTTTAGTGTTTACAGGGCATAAAGACAAATGTTTCAATTAGTTGATTGAAAGAAAATTAGTTAGTCATATTTTAAGGCTCTTAAAAGTCAGGATTTGCTGGTTTTTTTTGGGGGGGGGGGGGGGGGGGGGGGTTGTCATTCATGACAGTAAATGAGGAATCTTTGTATTTTGGAATATTTCATTTTTTTTTTTACATTTATATAATTGATTAATCATGAAAATAAAGGACCGATTAATAGATCATGAAAATAGATGTTAGTCGCCGATTTATATCTACAGGTGTTAAATCAATAAATGTTTTTACTGGTGTTTCACTAGATTTATATTAGAGTCTAAATAAACAGCGTAATTCATCATAAGAGGTTGATATGAGCTTCTATTATACTACCGTGCATTATCTTTACTACACTTGATATCTGCACTAACCATGATAATTTGAAACAGCAGACCCCAATACCTTTACCGTACACTAGGCCTGTGTTATGCAATCTTATTTGAAAGCCATTCATGAAATAAAAACACTGCCGGTACTTCATAGAGATAAGATACTGATGGACACGGAGCAGGAAAGTCGGTCAAGGACTTGTAACCCCTTTAAACACTGTAATGTGTTCAGTAAATTAGTTTGACCTCATTGACTAATTAAATGGTGACTTATAGGTAATTATTACATATGTAGGAGTGTTTAATATTCAATATTTTCATGGTCAAATCCTTTTTTTTGTCTAGGCCTGCAACTAACAGTGATTTTATTGATTAATTCGTTAGTTATTTGGTCTACAAAATGTCATAAAATGGTGAAAAATATTCCCAACAGTTTCCTAAAGCCCAAGCTGAAATATTCAAACTGCTTATTTTTGTCCAAATCCCAAATATATTCTCTTTTTGCCAACAGAATAGTAAGAAGCCGGCAAATATTTACATACAATCAGTTAGATCCAGTACATCTTGGGGATTTTTTACTTTACAAATGACTCATAACCGTATCAAATATCAGAATTGTTACTAAGTTTACACATACAAGCCGAGGAAGATGTGGGTTTTGGTGTTTAACTTGTATTAATATCCCTCCATCAGAGCTGATGACCCTGTTCAATCCTGCACTGATCAGTCCCCTGTCAGCTGAAACGAACCTGTACAGCCCTCAGTTTGATCATCACAGGTACAGACAGCGCCTTCTGACACATGGGAAATATGCAGTCAAGGAGTCTGTCTGCTTGGATTTGAAGTGGTTTTCTGCTTGTTTGGTTTGATTTGTAGCACACTGGTGGAGCACGCAAAGGAAACGTCCTTCTACCTCCAGAACAATCAGGTAGGTGCCCCAGTGTCTGCATGAAGGATATCTATCATTTCTTCCTGGCTTATTTTACATAGAAGTCTGTATTTTAATCTTAAATATCTTGCACTTTGCAAGCATGGTAAGACCAGGTGTGCACCTTGTTTGGAAGTGAGGGGGAAAAAGCACCTCTTTACTGTCTAAAGGACATAAAATGGCTTAAAGTGGTTGATTTGTTTTCTCTTTCAGGTCATTGATGTGAACAAAGATTGGAAGTTGCTCCTTCTCTTCGTTCAGGTGGATCAGCTCTGTGCCTGTGAGCAGCAGCAGGTAAACAGCAGAAGATCTGATTACTGTCATGGAAAATAAATATGTGAAATCTTCCATTTATAGTCTTCAGTGCTTTCTTAGCTGCTATTTTCTCTTACGTGCAAATTATTCCCTGATAATCAAACTTCTAGAAATGCATCGCAAATTTTCAAAAAGCCTCTGAAACAACGGTGGAGAAGTTGTTTCATTAGTGAGGAAACCTTTGAATCCAAATGTGTTTGTAGACTCAGACGTGTGTTTGTGTGCGTGTTCAGTCTGTCATTAAGGCAGTGGTGGAAGATGTGGACGAAGCTCTGCAGTTGCTGCAGTCTCAGGTATATTACATACAGCATTTTTTCATTCAGTCATGTATTGTCAATGTTCACACATTCACACGGTCTATGATTCGACTATATTGCAGCTGAAGCGGACCATCGTCAGCGTTGCATTGTGGGTTGGGGAGCATGACGGCTTCCGCAATAAGTGAGTTCTTTATGAAATCACACTTTTTCTGGTCAAACACTGTTTCCTCATCTCTGGATTGTGAAATATTTGAATGAAATGATGAATATTTCACATCAAGACTTTTAGCTTAGCTTAGTTAGCTCTGTTTGTTTGTTTGTTTGTCCACAAGGAATCTCTAAAATTTGTCAAAGGCTAGTTGAGTTAATAAAATCTTTGAGCAGATCTGGGCACAGATGCAGATTCTGGATCACTCTTTCACTTTCTTCAACACTGTGATGTTGGGCCTTTTAAACATTTCGCCCATATCATGAAAAAATACTAATAGGCCAATCAAATAAAAACACCACGGTGTGGAGAACTCATGATGTTCCACCACTATGAGGAATTGGATCCAGATCTGGATCATAATCTGGATCTGGGAGATTAAAATATAAATTTGAATTGGTGGCAATTTGGGTCACAGTACAGTAACATAGAGGGGTAGAGACATGACACTGCCACCAATATATAGCTGAGATAATGCAGATTCAGAGTCATTCAAATGGATTTCATGTATCTGTGAAAGATAAGAAGTTATTTCAAGGTGGTACCACTTAATTTGGCATGAGACAGATCCGAATAAAGCGATGTCATCAGTGCGATATCACCATCGTGCGAGCTACGCCCAGGGCGTTGATGGATGGATGTGCTGTCTGAGCACTTTCTCTTTAATCAGGTCATCTTATCGAGATCAAAATGTCTTTCTCAAGAGAGACCAGAGGACAAGAAACAGCAACCACACAACCAGCAAAGAAAAGAGATAATGTGATTCCTGCGATAATGAAGTTTTATGAATCTGTTCTTACTGACAGGATATGTCCATGCATGGAGACAAACGGTGAAGGAGAAGTCCGGCTTCAGAGGGCCATGCTGAGTCATGCTCTGCAGGTTTGTCCTCCATTGACGCTAAAAAAAATATCCGTTTGTTACATTCATGTGATGTTTTGTGATGGTGCTTACATGTTTTACCCGCATGGTAAACTTTTCCTCTCAACTCAGGAGTCTTTGGATGAGCTCATGGTGAAGAAGCGCTGGTACAGTGACGGAGATGACTTCACAGTCATTGTGCAGGACTCACCTCTCATCACAGTCTCTGTGAGTCACAGGCTGACCCCGTCCCTCAGCTTCCTAATGTTACGGCCTCTTTGCACCATTTCTGGCGTCCCTTGCAAATCATTAGTGGTACTAAGGTAAAAGGTGGTGTAATTATTTTTTCACTACGGACTTTAGAATCAAGGTTTTGGCGGTCCAGCGTGGTTAATCAATCTCTTTGACTCCGGATGACTGTTTATAAGGAGACAGTTCTCAAATACCAAATATAAATCATGCATTTTCGGTTTCTTAAAGGGATTACAGCTTTTAGAATAACCCCCTTTTCACAGCAAACGTTTTGGCTTGTGACAGCAGGGAAAGTGCAGGCGTTACTAATAACATAAATGATAAAGTATCCCCAGCCATGGCATGTTTGCAGCAATTAATGCTAACAAGCAGATGATTGGATTGTCAGCAAACAGGAACAAAACGCAATTTAGAAAACTGAGGCGAGCAACAAAGGAAAAGGTTTGCTCCCTGCAAGCAAATAAAAAATAAATAAATCCAATAAAATGAACTTCTGTTGAGGAGGTCACCCCCCCTACACCTACACCCTGTTTCTTTGTGTAAGGGTACAGAACCCAGAGCCACTGAAAGGGATTTAACAACTCACTGCTGGGTTTATCTGTACATTTGCTTGGGTTGTTTGTGTGGCATGAAAATGAAAACCTCTATTTTCTTCCTTGTTAACCTTTAATTATTTTTATTATTTAATTGTTGACAGTAAAAGACACACATTCCCGTTATCTCACTGTAGGAGGAAGTGATTTTATCTCTGTATCTAACGCACACAACGCTGTTGGTGTTTTTTATTTTGAACAGAGTGGGAAGCCTCTCTCAGAGTCACAACAAACTGACGACCTGATGGTGCAGATGTGGTCGAATCTGGTGAGTCTTAAAGCGATCTCTATTTCCCTCTCCTACACAGAACCATTCTTTCAAACTTGAAGATAATGTGTTTTCTGTCTTTCAGCTGCAGCCCATAGAAGATAATGGGAAGATGGATGCGTTGCCATGTCCAACCGAAGTGAGCATTGTGCTGAAAACACACACACATGCACTTAAATAAGCCAGTGTCTCATAGTGTGCCACACCTTCTTTCCAAACCCACCTGTTTTTTTTCTTGTTCCTAAGGACCGACCCTTCCTGAGGACGGAGGGAAACTCTCCCTCCTATCACCACGGCGACGCCTCTCCTCTCCTTCACCCTGTAAGTAGAGTCAAATGGAGGTTGTGGCAGCGTTATGCACTCCTGTTTATTCCTCACTGTGGATGTCCGCTCAGTTTACAGGCACAGAGATGCCCTGTGAGGACCTCAGCCCCTCCCCATCCACACCCACCTCAGGTAAGGTGGATAAGGCTTACATGGTAGGCATTTATCAAGTATCAGGTGTGCTTCTAGGGACGATAAAAGGTTTAGGCTGTGTATCTGACACAGCGTCACACATGGACACAAAGTACAAGACATTGATTCATACAAAACGGTTAATTTGATATCAGACCAACTCCTAACACACTTTTATAAATGGGTTTCATTTCATTTGTCACTAATATGTATATTTATTGCTTTTTATCATTGTTAGTTTTGTGCCTTACTTTGGTTGAGTTCTTTTTAGGTTTCTTGTCCTCCCCATCTTTCTCACTCTGTATTTTAAAATTTTTATTTTTGTTGTATGATTATTCATTCATAGGAAACTATACATTAACTTTCTTTGTACAATATTTAGATGTATAATGACAAATATTACCATTGTGAATATGAATTCTGGTAACGTAATCTCTGTTTGCTAATTAGAAATTAATATTTTAATATATTCTTTATACTTCTTTAAAATAGTTCTTTATTTTAAGGTACTAATTCATTAAGTTTTGTTTCCTCTCTCTTTTTTCAGTCCATGAGCTCAGGCCTGGAGATATCAGAGTGGTGGCTGCTGTGGGAGACTCTCTGACAGTGAGTAGATAGATAGATAGACCTAAAACAGTACATTTAGGACATCTGCATATTGTATATCAGTACAAACAACCTCTGTCTTATTTATCATGTTCCTGAAGCATTGTCCTCTCCCACCTGTCAGGCAGGGAACGGTATAGCATCCACCCCTATTAACATCCTGGACGTCCTGCGTCAGTACAGAGGTTTATCCTGGAGGTAAATCCCTGTCAAACAACATGTTAACAAAATGCTCATTTTAATGCGTTACAGTGTCGGTTTAATGTAGCTCCACTATATGAGCATCCATTTATTTACTTACAAAGTCATATTGCTGCTGTTTTTTTGCAGCATCGGTGGAGATGAAAACCTCACATCTGTCACCACGCTGCCCAGTGAGTCTCGTTCAAATATCACGTTAAAGTCATTTTGCTCTAATATGTGCATTTCCGGTGTTCACGCTGAAATACTTCATCTTTATCATTATTCTTTTGTTATAACAGACATCTTGAAACATTTTAACCACAACCTGACGGGCTTCTCTGTTGGCATGGGCAAACAGCACACTCCTCAGGCTTTCCTCAACCAGGCTGTGGCTGGAGCTAAGAGCAAGTGAGTCCTATCAGAGGCATTTTTATCAGCCTCTCACCAGTTTATACCTGCTTATGTAAAACTTTATCTGATTTAAGCCCATAACTTTAGAGACATGCTTTAAAGTTGTTCAGTCCTACACAAATGTAGCAGATATATAATTTATTGCCAGTTGAGAATATTTTTGATTGCATGATGTTACCTGGAAATCACATTTTCCATGTACTATTGGCTTAGTTGTTGAATTCTGAATCAAACTTCTATACAAAATGTATTATTTTTGTTTTCAAATGAAATGACCAAGACTAGGATCTGTGATGAACCTGCTCCTTGACAATAAATTACTATAACAGCTGAGAGTTTAAAGAAATGACAGTTTGTATGAATATGACTTAAAATAAATGTGCTTTTATTTAACTGTCTAGTGTGCTTGTATTTTAAGGGACCTAGCACCACAGGTCAGAGCTATGGTGGAAAGGATGAAGAGTGACTCTGTAAGTTTTTTATTTTTCCTATTTTTAAAAGTACTGCAGTATCTCCTCTGTAAAAACCCTCTTGTACTTGCAATATGTTCCACCTGCTTTGTACAACAATAGTGAAGAAATTGCTGCAGAAAGGACAAAATTAGACAAATCTAAGAGACACAGGTGCACGACTATAATTAGAAGCACTGCTGACATTCGTCTTTCTTGCACAGAGGATCAACTTTGAGTCAGATTGGAAGGTGATCACCGTTTTTATTGGTGGAAATGACGTCTGTGACCACTGCTACAACTCTGTGAGTACTGATGGGGAGCAGTGATGCATGAGTCAAAAGGCACGCTTTAAAGACACGGCCTGAAAATGTTTTCTGTTTCTTTACAGCTGCTCTATTCTGCAGAGAATTATCTTCACAACATCCGCGAAAGCCTAGATTATCTACACAGAGAGGTAAAATCAACAGACATGCTTATTATTAAAGGCAGGATGAGCAGGACTTTGCTGTGTTAGGATGTTTCTAGGTGTCACCTTTGGACAATGAGTGTGCAGCCCCCAGAGAATAACAGAGGTGTGATGGCGGGACTATATAAAAACGTAGTAATAATAATAATAATAATAAAATCCTACTCATTCTGTCTTTAAGACATGCTGCAACATTTTCCAATACATGTTAGTCTGGTTGATTGTACTTGTTTAATTGACCTGGTCTCCCTCAGGTACCGCGGGCTTTGGTGAACTTAGTAGAGCCCCTCCTGATTACCCCATTGAGAGTAATGCACATGGACTCTTCAGTTAAATGCCCAACGTGGCTGGTAAAGTAGGTATCATGTGTTCCTCTGTCTTAGTGAGACGCTGATCATTTAAGGAAGTTTTATTACTGCATAGCAACATTCATGTGATTCCAGCTTCATGGCTCCGTCGTCCCCCAATTATAATTTGTTAAACAGCAATAAACACTTTATTATCTCTCCTTTGCCAGAATTCTGTGTCCATGTGTCATCTTGCCAAAGAACAACTCTGAGGCTCTTCGAAAGGTCGAAGAGCTTAATAGAAAATATCAGGTAGAGAAGACCACAGAAAGCGTACTATGATCTCACCAGTAACAGTCCAGTTCATCCCCAGGAGTTGACATCTCTCTCTTTCCTCAAGCGTTTACTGCATGAGCTGGTGGAGTCAAGCCGGTATGACACGCGCTCAGACTTCACAGTGGTCATCCAGCCTTTCCTCAGAGAAATCATCATCCCCAGACTGCCGGTCGGTACCGAAGCTTCAAGAATTCTGTCCACCAGATGCCTGAATTCATATTATAACCACATGTTTAGCACCAGTGGAGAGCAGAGTTAATTGAGAAGATTGATACGCCTCAAATGTTTGTGCAGACAGCCTTTTTGGGGGTCACTAGGTCAGCTATTAGGAGGACCTGGATTTTTTAGAAACAAGATTTAAAAGTTGTGTTGTTGCCATGCTGTCATCGAGGCTTAGATCAACCTGTTTTTTTGTTGTTGTTTTTTTGGTTTTCTCTCTTCAAAAAATGTTTTCTGGTAGTAACTTTTTTATAACCTAATAACATAATATTGCATTGAAATACTCAGTAAACGTGTGAACCTTAAATAGTTTGTAAGATCCATGCATTTACCACACCTTTCCCACAGGACGGCCGCCCTGATCGCTCCTTCTTCAGCGCCGACTGCTTCCATCTCAGCCAGAAGGCTCAGACGATGATGGCCCGCTCCCTCTGGAACAACATGGTAAGTACAGAAAAAAAAGAACATTTTACAGTATTTTTGTGGATGTGTCATTTTTTTATGTGTATGTTGTTAAAGCAACATTATGCAGGAATTGTTATTTTTATCATATTTAGGTCCCTACAGTTTATTTTATTAATGCAGTTGTAAACATGATGTTGTGATTACTTTATTTCAGTCAGACAACTCACCATTTGAAATGTTTATTATTACAGCAACAGAACATATTTTGACTTTGGCGTCTCATCACTCCCTGCGGATATGTTTATATGGATATATTGGGGAGTGATAAGAAAACTTCTTGAACCCCCCCCTAACCAGAGCCTACAGGTGGATGCTGGGGCTGAAAATGCAGGTAGCAATACGGACATGGAGCACCAGTAGTGCTGACAGGCAGAGAGAGGGATGGGAAACTGTTGTAGCTTATAAAGCCAGCCAAATTGTGAGGGTGTGTCCATGACGATCGAGGAGGATGAGGCATGTCCATGTGCATATGTCTGTTTGCAGCAGTGCAGCTCGAGTTGTCTGCCTGAACGAGCTCACAGGCTTCCCTGCATTCATGATAAAAAAAAGTAGTCGATGACTTTGCTAAGTAATCATAGAGTTTATGTAATAGAGTATATTGAAAGTAGTGTCACTCCTGTTTTCCCAGCTGCAACCTCTGGGCAGTAAGACGTCTGTACAGGATTTTAGTGCAGGCATTAACCTGACGTGTCCAAACAAGGTAGGATATTGTGTTCGAATAGTGTTTTTAAATATGCCTGTAATTTCCCTGTATTTTTGAGGCCGATCAGGCAACCTAAGTTCTTTTCTTTGTTTACAGACTGCACCATACATCCGGACGTATAACAACAGTGATTACATCTATACTGGTCCCTCCCCAACACCTGGACCTATCAAAGTAAGAGTCCAGTCTCCATCTGTGAGGCTGAGAACGGCAAATAAAATAATCAATAACTGAATGATGCTATAATTTCACGGACATTCAACACAGTGTTGAAACAATTAGGTAATTAATAGAAAAGTTTACCGATAGAAAATAAACTATAGACTAATTTTACAAGTGATTAACAATCTTTAAATAACTTCTTAAGGAAAATTGACATCATGCTCCAGTTCCAGCTTCTTAGACATGGAGATATGCAGCTCTTCTCTGTTTCATATGATGAATTGAACATCTTTAGGTTTTGGATTTTTGGCTGCACAAAGTAAGTAGTATAAACACATCACTTTGGATGCTGGTAACTTATAATTTTATGGCATTTTATCATATTAATGGCTGACAAATCAACCAGTAATAAGGGTTCAATTTAAAATTCACTCTCAGAAAAATGTCACCAAACAACTTATCCTCTTGGAAGAAGTGAAAACACAAACGGACATTACTGTGTCAGTCGATGATGGAAATAGATAGAGAACACAACTCAGCAACATTTCAGGATGTGATTTAATATTTCTCTTCTTCCAGGACTGGGGAAGTGATTTCTCCTGTGGGGACCTTGCTCCATCTGACCCTCTGCCAACTTCAGGTGAGATGGACAGCCACATTATGCATTAACAGCAGAGTCGATATGAAATTTGGCGTCATCTACAGTTAGCTGTAGCGGAAGCACTGACTTTTTCGCATGAGAACAAAGGGGCTGAAACCATTCATCCTGCACGGATAGCTTTTGTAGTTAATCTTGATATTAGCAGGTTGTATCTCTTTTATGTCTCTTTATCTGCAGTTCACAAGCTGAGACCTGCAGACATCAAAGTAGTGGCAGCGCTGGGAGACTCTTCAACGGTTAGTGTTGCAACACTATTATACCCAGTTTATTCTTTCCATTGAGAAAGCACAAGGAAGAAGACACAATGTACAAAACTTACCATATATCACCACGTTTTTTTTCTCCTTTTCTATGTTTGTGTGTTGAAAGGAAACAATCACTGCAATTTAGCACCAACCATGAACCTGTTGGTATCAGCTGTTTGGTGTCATTGAACCATGAACTCTCTAATCAATTTGTTATCAGACAGATAGCTTGCACTAGCTATGATCATCTCTTTTTATGCTCTGGAGTTCAATCTCTGATGTGAGACTTAATCTTTGACAATGTCTCATTGCTGTCTGCAACTGCAACTACATGTGGCTTGTTTTTTCTATGTTTACAGACAGCCTCTGGTGCTAAAGCAAAAAACCTGTTAGACCTCAAAAAAGAATATAAAGGAGTCTCGTGGAGGTACGACGAGCCTGGAGGTTTACATTATAACATCACATTTTCAACCCCATGCTGATGTTTCTTGGCCATTTCTTGCAGCATCGGAGGGGACAAGACTCTGGAGACCGTCACAACCCTACCAAGTGAGTTTATCTCGGACTGTTTAATCACGATTAATCGCAAGTTTAACTATATATTTAAGCACGAGATATGAAGATATGAATACCAATCGTGTATGAGGTCCAATGTCTGCTGTTTCTTAGATACACATGGTTTTCCTAAATGGCTTCAGCTGCCTAGCTGCACTGTTTTTCAATTACTGTTGGCTGCGTGCATCACTTCTCCAATGATACCCGATGATTTTCCTCTTTCGCCCCCAAGACATCTTGAGGAAGTTCAACCCCTCCCTAAAGGGCTTCTCCAGAAGCCAGGGCTTAAACCCGAAGGGCTTCAACATGGCTGCAGCTGAAGCGAAGACCTCGTACGTGCGTTTTCTTTTACATCCTCCACCTGAGTAAAACAATGCACTCTTTAACACCTTCTGCCCGTAATTGTTCTGTTGCAGCGAGATCCCTGCACAAGTCCAAGCTCTCATCAAGGCCTTGAGAGAAAATAAAGTAAGACTTCTCCAAAATTAAGTTATTTATAAGATGGCTCTAATTGTGTTTGCCTCCTTCATGCTAATGCTCTGCACTCATGCTACACAGGACGTGAATTTTGAAAAGGACTGGAAACTTGTGACAATATTCGTAGGGGGAAATGATCTTTGCCATTACTGCAGGGACCAAGTAAGTTTTCTTTAAAACCATAGTACACATTGATATCCACACATTTCTTTATGTTATGGAGGAAAAATAACATGCTCTGCATATCTCTGCAGAATAACCTGTCAGCCAAGAATTACAGCCATAATCTCATGCTCAGTTTGGACATGTTGTACAAAGAGGTGAGTTATTAAAATTGATCAGTTGTCGCCATCTGCTGTGCTCATTAGTACATGTTGTTCACGTCTCCTCTTCCTCTTCATCCTCCTCTCTGTTTTTTGGTACCTTTAGGTACCAAGGCTGCTGGTTAATGTCGTGGAGCTCATGCAAATAGATGTATTGAAAACAGTTAAGAAGAACACGCTCGGCTGTTCCCTCTTGCCGAGGTTTGTTTTGCATGATTTTCTGTGTTTCATCATCTTCCCATATGTAGGACATTAGAGGTTATGGGATTTTTAAATGCCTATACTTAATATTTTTGCATTCATGGTCATATGTATGTATGTGTTGTATAAAAGGTGTTGCTTTTTGTGATGAACATGCCGAGAATGATCACCAGATTGCAGTTTTTATTTAGGTCAATGCTCAGCTAATTGTTTTGGGGTTTAACAGGCTGCAAATTTACTGTTTTTTTTTTTTCACTTTCACTGCTCTCATTGGTGTTGTTTTCATTCACGGGCTGATCTCAGTGACCTACAAGCACTTAGCAGCAGACGGACAAAGTTGAGGACTAGCTGGTGAACTCAAGCTAAGGAGACAGATATTTATATCATGGGTGGGGGAGATCATAACAGAATGAAAAAAGGGGAGTGAATATTTGGGTTAAACTTGTTTCCTCGCAGACAAAAAAAACAGCAGCTGCAGATGCAGATTTAAGCCTCCAAAAATAAAGACCGATCATTTCTGTGGTGTGGTTTCCTTGATGAGATTAAAAATATAGTGAAGACAAAGGTTTTCAATGAGGCCTTCTTAGAAAGATTTTCTCAAATAGATGTGAGAATTAAAAGAAACATGCTTTGCAAATTGGAAAACAGAAGTTTATGAAGCGATACACATTAATTTTTCAATGTTTTCTCTTTTGGATATCTCACTCAGAGCAGCTTTAGAGAACAAGCAGATGTTTCCAGTGTCTCTGGGGACATTTCAGATGTTGCAAGGATCTTTAGTTCAGTTGTTTTGTTGCATAGATATATATATTCCTCACAGTCTACTACTGTTAACCTCTAAAAATACATATTTTCACATGAGCAGTGAAGGATTCATTTGGAATTCGAGGATTTTTGCAGGAAAAAGTATTTTTATTCTTGTCACTGCTTCTGTAATTTGGGATCAGCTCCCTCCTAGGAGACGTAAACTGGTATCTGTTCATTACAGGACAAGCTGTCCATGTGTCATCAACCCCGTTGAAAACTCTCCAGAGATGGAAGAGATAAAAATAATCAATCATGAGTATCAGGTAAACACAAAGAGCTCTTTTAGATAAGGTGTTCTCTCTGTCATTTCTCAGTAGATGGGTCAAATGCAGAGAAAGAATTTTCCTCTGTGGGATTTATACAATATCTCAAAAAAAGTTTTATATTTTTTTAAATTTTTTCAGATTGAGATCCAGCAGCTTATTTCTGGAAATCGTTATGATGGAAAAGAAGATTTTGCTGTTGTCCTTCAACCCTTCTTAGAGACTTCCTTTATCCCTTATATAGGAGTGAGTTCATTAGCCATACAAATGTATCCAAAACAAGCTCCCACATTCAAACAATGAAATACGTATTTATTCTTTTAGGTTGGTGAGGTCGACACAAGTTTCTTCTCTGTGGACTGTTTTCACATCAGTGAGCGAACTCATGCTGAGATGGCCATCGCCCTTTGGAATAACATGGTGGGAATGAGGACGTAATGAACCACACTGCAGCACAATGTGTCCAAGTGCTTTTTTTTCTCATAGAATTTCTCCTGTTGTCTCAACAGTTGGAGCCCGTAGGAAAAAAGCAGGCCTACAACAACTTCACATACGACCGCTCAAAGATTCACTGTCCTTCCGAGGTTTGTGTGGATATGTCTAAAGTCTGGGAAGAAATCCTACACTGCTTTATTTATTAAGGAATCACATTATGAGGGTCAAACTATCACGGGACTGTTGCTTTCAGGTGCAATCTAGTTAGAGTTTAATATTAATCATCATTCTGTCATTATTAAATGAAGACATTAATTAATACGACAAGCAAACACAGACAACTATATAATATAGATCTAACTTTTAGTTTGTAAAATAATCCAATACATTTTAAAATCTGATAAAAAAAATATAAAATACATAATAATAATACGACCATTATGAAATTAGTATTATTTTAACTATTATTGTAACCTGTGCCATGTCTACATTTCATGCATAACAATTTATTTTATATGCTGTTTATAGTTACAGGCCATGTTTTTTAGGTTACATTTAATCTGTATGCTGTCACTTTTTTTGTGGATATTTGAAAGGTTTTCCATGTGTTGGTTATTTTATGACAGAATAAAACCAAACTAAGATTTTAAAAAAAAAACACCTTCATCTTGCCTCTTTTCATGGTATCGAAGTTTGTAGAAGGTCACTGTATTCAGTTTCTTACAGTTTTGACAAAGAAATGTAGAATTATGAAAGAAATTAGGGAAATGGTTTGAAATGAAAAGGAATTTGCAAAAAATGCCTTTTCAAATAAAAACTACTGAGGCGAAGTAAAACTGATTTATCACCGTTATGAAGGGAAAAAGCAGGTTAAATTGACATTTTAGAATAATGAGCTTGATTTTAAAATGTAATAGATTATTACTAAATATTACTCATGAACCCATAGTTCCTGAATTTGGCAAAATTGCTTTAAGATTCTTCATTTCTTAATTTTTCTGCTCTGACCTATTTCATGTTTCCTACAGGCCAGTCCCTTCATCTTCACTAAGATCAACAGCCTACCCAGCCCACCAGTGACCACCACCACAACTGTTGCTCCTGGCTCAAGCTCCACCATCAGCATTGAGCCAACCCTCCCTGTGGCCAAGTGTCCCTCATCTATGCCTGTGTGGGTGCCAGTGATTGTGGGAATCATCAGTCTACTGGTTGGCGTTACCGTTGGCTGGCTAATCTTCTCCTGCACTCGGCGTCAGAAAAACAATTCGGAGAGACCTGTAGAAATGAAAGGAACCAATTTTTAATGCAATTATCCATATCAAGCTGTATTTATTGTTAACAGTATATTCAAACCTTAAAGACCTTTTTTTTTAGAGGTGTCCCTGAAAGCTATTGAAACTCTGCTTTCAACAAAATCATGTAGGTCTAGAAACAATGAACCAATTCAGTGAACTGAGGCTGCATCGACCTGCAGACCAGGATGTAGATTCTCAGTTGGACCGGTAGTAGTAGCAGCCTGTTAACATATAGAGACTAATGTGATTAGTAAGTATCCAAAATATTATTTTAAAATAAGAATTGTGATTTTTATACTGCAAAGAAATGTAGAAATATTCCATATCGAATTGACTGACCTAGTTGAATCCAGATGCTCTGTACATTTCTCACATTTTTTTTATTTATTTGAAAAATAAAATTGGTACCCACACAAACAACAAGGAGTCCTGTGCTATCAAATGTTTCCTGATCTCTGATGTCTTCTATCTATATAAACTCAACATTATCTAAGTGATTTGTTTTTTGCCATGATAGGGATTTGGCTCAATGATATAATATAATAAGATATAATACACTTCTATCACCCTAGGGGAAATTTGTCTTGGACTCCAATGCTGTGCTTATAGCTGCCTCCACAATAAATAAACAACATACTATCAAACAACACATACTGTGGCAAAGAGCAACCTCAAATTATACATATTTTGCCTAATACAAATTACACCTGTAACACATATCGCACACATTGCATGCATTACATATACTTTAAGAGACCATAAAGCAATTGCACTATTCCCATAGTCTCAAGCAGCATTAATTAAAATTTTCAATGAGTTAAAAAACAAACAAACAGGTTTACACTAAAGGAACTCTAGCACAGTCTATGCGCGTGCCTGTGGAGGGTTGTATCTCTAGAGCCTTGAAGTCAACAATCAGGGCAAACAGCCCGTCACACTGCCTGTGTTAGTATCGGAAACATGGCGGAAAGCGAGTTGAACGTTGACAGCATCATCTCTCGATTACTAGAAGGTAAGGTAGCATTATGCTAGTTAGTCTTTCTTCGTCCTTTATCAAGAAAACTACCTTAACGTACGTTCTCGTTTTTTTTAAAAGTGTAACTTAATGATATGCTAAAAATCATTTTAGCATCTAGCATCCATAGCTATCCGTGTTGGTAAGCTAACTGCGTTATAAGCGCCCTGTTCCAGGTGTAATGTAAATGTAAGTCCATTGTAGCTACATATGTGCTAGTGTTAAGATCGGTAGTTATCATTAATCAGGGCACCGTGTGTAATAAGAGGGGGAAATTCAGCTCGCTGCCAGATAGAGAGCTATGTTACTAATGATATAACTTAACATTATAATAGCACTAGGGGAGTAGCAGAGTATGGGCAAGTTAATATTGTCTCATTAAAGACGACAACAGTGGAAAGAGAGAGCCATTGAACGTAAACTGTTCTCGTTAGCAAAGCAGGTAACTTAGCTAGCGTGTCAGGTACCTCCCCGGACACACCCCCTTTACGTAGGAGCATAATTTGGCCATATCATTTTCTATTTATTTTAATGTTATTAATTGTAAATACTTTACTTCGCATTATTTCCACTTATTAATGAATGTTATTATTTGTATGAAAATTTATATATCATCTTGAGATATTTTCTTTAAACAAACAAATAGGTCTCAACTAGAGGAGCTTCTCCCTAAAAAGAATATCTCTGTCATTTGGGAAGATTGCAGGCAATGCTAAAAAAAAAAAAAAGAAAAAAAAAAAAAGCATATAAAATAAATAATTGTTAATTCATTGAAGTTGAGGTAAAAAATTGAAATAATTGTGATATTGTTTTGTAGTCATTTTACCCGGCCCTAGTTTCCAGGATTAGTCAAAACAAAATCATTTAGTAATTGTTTATTAGACGTGTATATGCATTTATTATAAGTATTTTTCTTGATATTGGTAAAATGTTTTTAAAAAAAAGACCAGATCCACAAAATTTTATCTTGCGGACAAAAAAATAGAAACAAGCAAACATGGGTGAACACATATAACCTCACCCAGCTCTCGTTGGTAGAAGTAACACGCATGTTGTTAATTTTTTACTCATGAAGCTGCCCTCTAGACCGTTTGTCCTGCTTGCACCACACTGCGCTCGCTCATAAACATACTTCCAGCTGAGACAACAAGCTGTTCATTCCTGTATTTGCCACTTCATAACAACCAGTGTTGACTTGAGTAAATGGCATGTTTGGCCAGTAGCAGAGCAAACGCATTGGTCAGCTCTCTTTAATGGCACTTTGTGATTAAAATGTAAACAAAAGGGTAGCAAATACAACTGGCAAGAAGAAAACCACATGATTGAAACATATCACTCTCAGACTTACTGGTTGGCATTTTGATAAATATTAACACCAGTAATGTTTGTAAAAAAAAATCAGTGTGAAGCTGGCATGAAATGCATAAAATGCTGGTTTTTCAGCTATAAACCAGACCCTTAAATTATATGCTGTATTTGAATGTACCAGCCTTTTTTATGGTCAGAATAGGTAGGCGCCATTACCTTGAATTTGAGTTTTATTAGATCTGATCAAAATGACAAGTTACTTAATGCTTAACTGTCCCAGTGTCTGGTGTCTCACCTTCCCTGTTTATGGATCAGCCCGTGTTGACTGTTGGCTTCTTTCTCCTTTTGACGTGCAGTGCGAGGATGTCGTCCAGGGAAGGTTGTACAGATGACAGAGGCTGAGGTGCGGGGGCTCTGCATTAAGTCCAGAGAGATTTTCCTCAGTCAGCCCATCCTGCTAGAGCTGGAGGCTCCACTCAAAATCTGTGGTGAGAACAGCGACGATCCACAGCCACCCATTTCTTTTTGTTTTAATATACTGTAAACTCCTGTGTCAATAGTTGTTGGTCACAGTGGAAGGAAATAGGGTTGGGTGATTGAATTTTATTTTTACTAATTATTTAGGCCTCCAATGGTGATGGAAAAAAGTTAATCACGATAAAACAGTTTTCACTTGCTTGCAATCTGCAACCACGCCACTAGATGTCACTAAATCCCACACACTAGACATCCAACTTTACATAGTCTTGTCATTGAATTCACATCACTAAGTGAGATTGCGATACGAGTTATATATTGAATGAGATGGACATATCCTTCCAGGTGATATCCATGGACAGTACACAGACTTGCTGAGGCTATTCGAGTACGGAGGCTTCCCTCCAGAAGCCAACTATCTGTTTCTGGGGGATTACGTGGACAGAGGGAAGCAGTCGCTGGAGACCATCTGCCTGCTGCTCGCCTACAAGATCAAATACCCAGAGAACTTCTTCTTACTCAGGGGGAACCACGAGTGTGCCTCCATCAACCGCATCTACGGCTTTTATGATGAGTGTAAGTTGGAAAAAACAACTGTCCGTCGTGCACTGGCTAGTGTACTTTTTGCGAGTGAAAAGACAATTTTAAAAAATAAGAATCAAGCCTGATAATTTGTATTTGCAGCTTTTGTTTTCTTGTAAAGCAGGGAGCCTGACTTTCACTTCTTCTCTTTGCCGATCAATTAGATGCGTGTACAGTTTGCGTAGAGGAATTAAAGCCACCTTAGATGGCGGACATATCAAATATGAATGTAGAAATCCTGAATTATATTGTTAAAAGCCTCATTTATGATTGTCACATTTCTTGATCTTTTCCTCAGGCAAGCGCAGGTTCAACATAAAGCTCTGGAAGACCTTCACTGACTGTTTTAATTGTCTGCCCATTGCTGCCATTATTGATGAGAAGATCTTCTGCTGCCATGGAGGTTTGTGAGGCATCTCTGCTATGTAGCAGCCAGTAATGTGCTACTGAATAACATGGAAGATACACTCGTTTCTGTGTAATCAATGTGCTTACATAGATTTAAAACAGCCGATTTACCTGCTTTTAGTAGATAATGAGTGGTTCAGTATAATGTTTTAAGGGAATAATTAGAATGTTTGTCTATATTAATGTTGCATTAAATAACGTTATCATTTTGCTATATGATAAATACAAGTCCCCTGTTTCATGTCTGTTCTGATTCTCATAGTAGGGTTTACTGTAGTGTGTCACAGTTATCTGTTCTCCTCAGGACTCTCACCTGATCTACAGTCCATGGAACAAATTCGACGCATTATGAGACCCACAGATGTCCCCGACACAGGTCTGTTGTCCTGCAGTATGCATTACTCAACTGAGGGGTGACAGAATCTTGGACACTGGTGGTGGTTATAGAAATAATGCTATTTCTTTTGGCGAAAATACAAACTTTTCTCCCGACCGAAAGTAATACAGCTGGTAATTCAGACATATTTTGTTTTGTCAACAGTCTTAGAGATTCATAAGACACGCAGTATAAAAATACACCTGGAAAAGTGGGTTTTAAGTTTTAAGTTCTTTGCTTTTTTTTTCGGTGTCAGGCTTGCTGTGTGACCTGCTGTGGTCCGACCCGGACAAAGACGTCCAGGGCTGGGGGGAGAACGATCGGGGAGTTTCCTTCACCTTTGGGGCCGACGTGGTCAGCAAGTTTCTCAACCGTCACGACCTGGACCTCATTTGCCGAGCGCATCAGGTAACACTTGTGACGCTTTGCTTTTAATGACTGTATACAATAGATCACAGTTGTAGTCAATCATACATTAACACTGGACGGATTTAATCATTGAAATATTTAGCAACACTAAAATGTCTGGTAAGTGGGATGTGAGAATTCTTAAAATAACATTTGTACTGAGATGAACCAATGATTGCTTTCTTCATTTATTTATCGTTTGATATGTAAAATTGTCCGTCAAAATTTCCTGGAACCCTACTTGACATATTTTAATGGCTCAATTTGTCTGACCAACAATCCAAAAAACTCTTAAGATAGTCATCAGTTAACTGTAATAGAAGACAAAAAAAAAATCTCTAAGCTTGATGCAGTTCATTTTTGAAGGATCAACTAAATGTTCCAGCTCTAATCCTTACAGGTTGTTGAAGACGGCTATGAGTTCTTTGCCAAACGACAGCTGGTGACGCTGTTCTCAGCCCCAAACTACTGCGGGGAGTTTGACAACGCAGGCGGCATGATGAGTGTGGACGAGTCCCTCATGTGCTCCTTTCAGGTAGAGAACTCCCGCCTGTGGCAGCATTACACCAATCCTGATTAATCTGCTCTGCATGTACTGATCACCTCATCTCATCCTGTCTTTCAGATCCTGAAGCCGTCAGAAAAAAAGGCAAAGTACCAGTACGGAGGGGTGAATTCAGGGCGCCCCGTCACCCCACCTCGCACCACTCAGGCACCGAAGAAGAGGTGAGCGGTGAGCGGCTGGCCCTGACTCTCCTGTGTCTCACCCACGTCCCTGCAGGCTGCCTCAGACACTCCGGCCCTCTCTCAGTCAGCTTGTCCATGTGTAAATAGAAACTTCAGGAGTGTTTTTTCGCTTGTTCTGTAGGTATTTTTATGAACATGTGAGTGGTATTTTTTCCCCATTTCTTTTTGATGCCATGGTACAGTATGTATTAACTCAGCCCTCACATCTACTCAGTCCTCTCTGCATTGTTAAGATCACACTCTTGTGGGATGGGAAAGACGTAAAGAAAAGATGCTTCTCTGCCTTCAGGTTTCCATAGTGATGTGAATACATTTACGCTCATGAGAGCGACATGCATTCTTTGCCATAGCCAATGTAATATCCATAAATACTCCTTAACAGGGTTTCTTGTCTCACATCGATATGTCTAATGTTCTAATGTTCATGTAATGAACCTAGATTCTGCCATTGCCCCTTCAATGTTGGCTGAAGTTGTACACTTCTTAAAGGAATAGTTTGACGACGACTCACGTCCGTCAAATACAACTACAGTCAGCAGCCATATAACTTAACACAGAGACAGGAAACCTACAACATTCAGCGTGGCTATAATGAAATCCACCCACTAACTCGTCAACACTTATCCAGTTTGTTTAATCCATTAAAAATAAAGTGTGAGAACAACAACTCTACATTTTATAAGGACTCGTGCATCTATGCTGCTAGAAACTTGCAACAATAAGGCAGAGAGGAAGAAAGAGTCCAGAATGTGGCTTCACTTTGAAAAATGACAGCAGTGCTAGCTATAATGTTTGATAATGATACTTTCAAGACGGGGAGGAAACACCAGCAATATGTTGAAACATGGGCTTCAGTTCCATGACTGCCGTGTATTTGACACTCACACAAGAGTCCCAACCCAGCATCATGCCCGTTACTAAGGATAAATATCCCACAGCGCCACTTACGTGGGCTTTGCATGTTTTCCTCGACTAAGAAAAGCTAAATGAAAATGAATGTTGTACAAATAGGGATGAGAATCTGACACGCCTTTCTTCTACTCTTTCTACACTGTGTTCAGACTCAAGAGGTTAATGCAGCTGTTGCACTGATGAGCAAAACCTGCGTAGGCTTGTGTATTTTTCCCCCGCACAGATGATTGATCAGGAACCAATCAGGGAATCGATAAAGAAGAGAAGAGATTTTGATGATGCAAGTGCAATAAATACTGCAATGTTCAAGCATAAACACCTATAAAGGCTATTAAAGCCAGTTTTAAGATCGGACACAGCCAACCTATGCTTTACCTTTAGGGCATTCATATACAGTCGATGCTAAACATACAAGTGTTTCCCGTCTCATTTTCTGAAACTTTTTTTTTTTTTTATCCTTCACATCAGGAGCATAGGTAGTTAAAAGTGTGGAACTTCCACTGACTAATCCAATAGCATAAAAGTTTCATGTTCTGGTTTAATGTTAATTCAGTGTATGTGGAAATGTTGGGAACCAAACATAAGTGAGCAGTTTGAGTCTTTTAGTCGGGCAAGTGTGTAGAAAAGTAGAGACAGAAATGTTGGTGCAAATGTAAAGATCATTGGCAGAAAATGACGTACAGTAAACAATTAAAAATAGTGATCAGTATATTATTTTTTCAGTAGATGTTGAGCTCTGAGTTGCACTTTTAGTCACTGCATGACTGTAAAGACATCAAAATCGTAAAGGCACGACGACGGCATTTTGTTTGTCGTTCCACTTAGTGGTTACTGAATGAGGTAAATTTCAACCTCACTTAATGAACATCTAACCAATGTCTGTTATTTATTTAAATCTTGCCTTTTGCCTTGTAAATCTGTTGGTCTTCGAGTTGGAAACTGTATGTTAGGACGTTCTGAGATGTACGAGTTTGTTTCAGGCAAGTGAAATAAATGGAAGTGCTGTGGAGCCTGCTCTCTGTTTCCTGGTTAATAAAGTGTTGAGTGATGTTGATTGACACAGAAGCCATTGTTACCGGGAGTTTACTTTGTGAAATAAACATGTATGACATAACAACGTATTACTCTGTTGCTTTGCAAACAAATTGGACCCTAAAATCAGACAAAATTTTTTTTTAAATTACCAAACATGTTAAATGACATTTTTACACATAGGAGGCTCTTGAATGTGTTTCCAGGAACTTTCCTCTGTATGAATTTTTAAGTGTTGAATCTCTGAACCAACCGAGAGGCATGAGGGTATTTCTGGTGAAGACGGACCTCAATCTGACTTGAGGGCTTGCAGCACAGCCTGTGGTACTCTGCCCAGGTAGTACTCATGGTTGCGTAGTGTAGCAAGAACGCCAGTGGAGTTCATGTGCTTCACATTAGCATCGTAGCGGTAGGCATTGCCATGCATGTCAGTCAGTTTACCTGCACAAGAAAAGGAACAGAAGAGGATAAAAACATCTTAGACACCAATTCTCAAACACTAAACACATCTTAAGTTTTAAACCATCAGATTCGTTATTAAGAGTTTTTGTATTGTAATATTTCAAACATCCTCTGCTACAGCAAAATCAGTGGTTTGTACCTCCAACAGCGTGCAGAATGGCTTCAGGAGCGCAGGTGTCCCACTTCTTGCACCCTAGACTGGCGAAGACGTAAGCAGAAGCCTGTCCTTCAACGAGCTGGATTATCTGCAGAGAGATGATACAGTTAACACTAATGACTACGTATTAATGGTTGTCGTTCAGAATGAATAAGAATGATGACACACAAATAGCTTTTGTGACATTTTCAGCAAAATTGATTGCGAGGTGTTAAGATGTCCTGTCAAGAACATTGAGAAGATTAGCAGCATCTTCCTGCTTCTGGGCTGCATTTTTACAATGTGGGTCAAATTTGGCAGAAATGATTTATGCAACAACTTCTTTTTGCTGCTTGATACAAAAGAGAAGCTCTCGTGGTTCTCATTCCCCAGGACTAATGTACGAGAGAAGTCTGTCTGATAAAACATTACTTACTCTGATTTAAATAACTGGTTTGTCTGAGCTATTTTATTTCATTTTATTCTTATTAGTCAGACATGAGTGATCAATTCTTTCCAAATAAAAATTCCTGGATTTTGTCAAATCGCAATATACATCACAGACAAGAAAAATATTGCAACGTTATTTTTTTCCAATATCGTGCAGCCCTCGTCAAAATCCATCTCACCTTGTTTCCGGCGCCGCCCACTCTTATAACTTCGTGAGGCTCCATGGCGTCCACACAGTCCGTTACCACCTTGTTGCTGTGGGAACGTGTGGTGATGACGATGCGTCTATCACCCGTGACTTCCTTCAGCTGAAACCCAAAGGCGCCCAATCCAGGCATTCCCCATATGGTTCTGCCTAAATCTGCTCCCGCTCCAAGCTGAGGAGGAAAAGCTCTGAATTAACCAGAGTGGCAGCTTTT
This sequence comes from Chaunax sp. Z400, assembly GCA_037577475.1. Lineage (NCBI taxonomy): Eukaryota > Metazoa > Chordata > Actinopteri > Lophiiformes > Chaunacidae > Chaunax > Chaunax sp. Z400. The sequence continues at coordinate 4,991,752 of CM075202.1, forward strand.
AGGACGCAAGATGATTTCATGTGGTCCGTACCTGGTAGTTATAGAAAGGCTGGTTGATGACACCTGCGATGGCTCTGCCTCTGTATGCAATACCAATGAGGACTGTCACATGGTCTAAGAGCCCTGAGATGAGAAAACAACAGGATGTCAACTGGAGGCCGCTGTAAGTGAACTGAAAATGCCATTTGTGGCAAGTTATGTCATTATGGTATCTACATGCTGGACAGAAGAAAAGGACAGTAAATTATTGAGAAGTTATTTGTTCAATCAGTTTCTTCCAGTTGCCTTCCCATACTGAGAGCTGTGCTGTAAAGTGGAGGGGTGTCCGACCATTTGTGTGGTATCTGGACCTCAGCTGGGTGACGGAGACGCCGCGACGCTAGGGTCGGCAGAGAGAGAGAGAGAGAGAGAGAGAGGTAGAAACCAGCGGCAGAGACACACAAGTAAGGGATAGAAAATAAAAAAATAAAAGTAATTGTGAAGATGTGAGAGCCCAGCACCAGAAAGCAACTCAGAGAATTTATGTAAGGAAAATGTTTTACCGGCTAGTAATGCCTGGACAAAAATTACACAATGACATCCCCATAAGATCTAGCACACATTAAAGTCTGATCTGGAGCCAGCTAAAGTCATATTATGAGGGTCGAACAATCAAGGGACTGTTGCCTTTAGGTGCGATGACATAATGGGGAAATGTTTAGTAGTAAAGGTATTTGTTCAGAGGGTTTCTCGATCAAGAACTGGATAGATCACCGGAGATAATATCTCAGCGCTCATTGCACTGAAGGCAAAAAAGCATTTGTAGTGCACACTATTTCACACACACAGACACACACATATGCAAAATATAAATACGTTTTAAGAGCATATTTGATGAACCTACCTTCGGTATATTCCTTTGTGCCATCGAGGGGATCAACCCACACTACCAGCTGAGGTTCAGAGAGAAATAGATGCACACAGTGAGGGTGAACAGTTCCTGATCACTCAACACAATACCTTTATGTATTGACACAACTGCATTGCACCTCCTTTTAACAATTAGACGACATAGATAATGCTATAATTTATATCTAACTGAAAATATTCATTCATTGTACACTCAAGGGATTTGAAAAAAAACACCACTAATTTTTTTGGCCAAGTGTGAGGAGCCCTTTTTAAAAAAAAATCTTTTTCAAAACCGGTTGTACATCAGAATGTAGGGCAGACATTGTGAAAATTCTCAACACACAAGGTTTGGTCACACTTGACAAATTTTTGTGAGCAGGCTTGAGTCTGAAAACACAATTTCTTGAGAAGTAGCCATGACGGCTTTATCTAAAAAAAATCCAAAATGACCACTCCTGTGTTATACTAACCTACCCCTCTAAAAAGGCAAGAAGATTGGGGACAAATGCAAAGAATCCCATGCCTTATGCAGGCTGGTGGTGAGACAAGCTGGCAGACAAGTTGCCAGAGGGGGTAAACGCAAACCATTCTACAATGATGCATCAAAATCAGCATTCCTCAGTAACTAGAAGAACAACGACAGACTGCTCACGCCCTGGTCAACCACATTTAGTGACTCAAAATCAGCATCAACATACAGTACCTGCCTGCTGTACCTCAGAAACAGGTTCAGCCCCTGCTACAGCAGCAGAGACTTACGGATTGTGTAAAATTATACTCCAGTTGTATCACCTAAGAATTCTTATTGATGGTTCTTACATTTTAGGTGTTGTTCTTGTTGTGTCTCATTGTTTTGTTACAGATTAAAATTAAGATAATCATTAAAAGCTAATAAGGAAAAAAAAGGTACACACAGTGGTGCATTTTTAAATCCTGTGAGTGTATTTTGGAGTCTATCGACAGGTTACCTCCTCCTCTTTGAGCCCACTATATTCTGCTGGACATGTCTTCTGGAGGATTTCCTCTGAGTGGCCATTCTCAATGAGATCTTCACTTGTCTCCTCAGAGGGCAGCTCCTAATAAACAAGTGATACACATGAACATCAATCTTTAATCTCACTAGATTTATCTTGTATGGGTGGTGTAAATGAACCTCATTTTCCCCGAACACACCACAAAGCTTCAGACATTCTCACCTCCTCTCCGATGATGGTGATTTTGGGGAAACGTCTGGAGAGTGACGCGCAAATGCTCTGCTGTGCCAGCCTGTCTGCCAGTGTCTGCAGATCATTAGCTCCAGTCTGTGCAGGGGTCAAAGACAGAGAAGGTTCATTAATACCTTACATGCATCTCTACAGCCAGCAGGATTTGCATGTTGTTTAAGTCCTTCTGGGACAATACCAAAAATACATTTGTCCCACCTTTTCAACAATGCCAAGTTCTCCACTGTGAAGGACCTTCCTCACAATGGCCCCAGCCTTTTCTGCCACAGTGAAGGCAGAGGCCAGCAGCCGCATAACCACAGCAGGACTTCCAGACATTTCTGACAATCAGAGCAGAATCTTTGTGAGTGGAAACATTTAGTCAATGATGAATTAATAGAGACGTGGGGATGTGGACAGCCTCCATAAAATGATCTGCAGCTTCTCTTGCGATTTATTTCCTGTTTCTCTTTATCTTATTACATCTCATTCTCTCTGACAGTCAATTTAATTGCAAGTGGCAATGACTGGATCACGTGATAACTATCACAAAATGAGTTTAATCATTAGCTAATATGCTCTGCTTCCATATATCTGTAATCTTTGGTGCAATTAAATTAGCTAACTAAAAAGAGCCTGTAAGCAGCAAATAAACGCCCGCCTCCTCTGCAATTCTGGCTGATAAGCTAAAATGATACCGCCGATATGTAGCTAAATCAAACAATATAAAGCAAATATCGATTATTGGTGAATACTTACTGATATGAACACCGGTACACGGTCGTCAGACAACTTTCGGCGTCGACAACTTGAATGGGAGAAACAGGAAGTGCGTAGAGACGTTCGATCCAAAGAATTGACAAGATGGTTACCTGTTACAAGGATAGCTTGTCGTAGACATTCAGGAACATTTGCTTAATAATACCCTAATGGTACATTTAACACACGCTAAATGATAACGCTAGCTCTGGTTTAATATACAATAATAGTGAATTTGATAATCGAATGTAGGTACGTCTTAACGGTCCCGGTAAATATGCATTTGACTAGTATAAAGGCTTTTCAACAAATGCGGAAGTACATAACAGCGAACCTCTCGTTTTCTCAGTAAAATATTACGTCTCTTGGCCAAACCTCATACGGTGGGTCCAAAAGTCCGCTGTTTCATTTAAAGGAAAACATCTTTACATAGAGATAAAACGTTTTGTTTAATAAGCTTTCATCTTTGGCTCAACATAACTTTTATGATGATATTGACGAGGTAACTATATTTGATGTGCGCTCTTTGGGCCTCCTCCTATTTGAGTCAGCTGTATTAATTTGTATAAAATTATGGTGTATTCCATTATAGCAATCAAAGAATGGACTGTGTCAGTATACTAGAACCTGCACCTGTGAATTTATTATGTAGTGTATATGTAATATGTGAATCCTCTGTAAACTGCTTTTGCAACAGCATATTTTTGACCAAGCCAATAAAACAATTTGAATTTAACTGTATAAAAATCTATGCTTACATCGCTCTACCTACTTATAGAATAGTCAATATGTGTGGTCGGTCCATCAGTCACTACCGCTTACAGTATATTGTGCAGTAAGTAACAGTAATGTTTTTAAGTGGTTTATCCTCCTTCCAAAACCACATATGATGACCAGTATTTGTGACACTATTAAACCTATTCAAAGAGGAAACAGAAACAGAAATAAAACTGTGAAGACCAGTCTCAATTTAATGCATTGTGCAGAAATAATAAATTTAAATTACTTTTGGAAGTCACCGCACATTCCAGAATTATATTAAAATTTCCTTAAAAGAAAAAAAAGGTCTGATCATTTTATATAAATGTGCAAATATCAAGCACTTCATCTGTTAGCCAGCGGCCTGTAACCCATTTCTCCCTCCAGCTGCTCTGCAGTGAGAGAGCCCAGCAGAGGCTGACAGTCTGGATTGAAGACAGAATAAGCACTCAATTCTCCAGGCTCACGGGCAGATGGGCTACGGAGTCCTTCGTAGAGCCAGTAGAAGAGGGAGATCACGAAGAAAGGCAAGCCAAACTCCAGTTCAATAAACAGACCTAGCAGCACCAGCCATAGCAGCACTTTGAGCAAAGTAAGGTTCGAGAAGACAAATTGTTTCGAGGCCAACCATCTTCCAAGAGCGCTGTCCAGCAGCCAGTCACCATGGTCCTGCAGAGAAGACACAAAGTGACGTTAATGTAGGTCAATACATGTCAACATCATATGTATAATGCTTACAGCGGGTCTCAGCGCACAATATGGGCAGTATTAAGAACTTTGTTAGACCAACGCGTTTCGGCTTGTGGCCTTCATCAGGGTCATCATAAAACAGCGTGGAGCGTCTTGTGTAAAAGCATAAATAAATAACACCAGGTTGGTCTTTGATTAACACTAATAAATGATAACAGTTATCATAAAGTTGATTAACTGGTGACCTGGTTCAGAGTTCAAATAATAGCCACTTAAAACTGAGTCATGTCTCACCTTCCTTGGTGAGCTCTGAGGTGAATCTCTCCTGATTTCTGTCTCCTCTTCTGTCTGCTGACTGTCAGTCTGAGGAGCCGGTTCCGCTACTATCTGTTCTCTACAATTCGGTTTAGCACCCTCATCCTCTTTATTGGCATTTTCTGCCTGTCGTCTGGCTCTGAACTCAGCAAGCTTCTTCTCCATCGAAACACCCTATCAGATCCTTTGCAGTATGAGGTTTACATTAGCGTTATTAGCTATTCTTGGCGGAACGATTAAAACTCATTCAAAACTTCATAATGGCAGCTTTGCTTCAATAAAGTTTCGTACAACATCCAATACTTGTTATTATTTACTGCCACACACTTAACGTGAACTTAAAAGACATTCTAGAGAGTTTTCGTCATGCTTACTAGCTTAACAAGGCGTTTGTTTACCATTTATACAGCTTCGTCCGAAACGGAAGTGACGTCGCAAAACGCTTTAAACTGTCGTAAAGCTGTCGTAAATTGATTCATTTTTCTACCGGTTTGCTACAAGCTAGATTGTTTTCGTCAGTGGTGAGTATCCAAATTTCCACGTTTTCATGTCCAGTGGTTAATGCTTTCCTGTTTGTATGGGCTTTAACTGCGGTTACTGTTTATAATGTTCTCCAAAGCTAACGTTGATTCATTGTATCTTCTAAGCTATCGATTAAAAGTCAATGGTCGATGGCTCATCATTGAGCCGATAATTGTACATGGTGAAATTTCAGGAGAAATGAAGATAAACTCATTGATTCCTACTGTCCTAAATCAAGATGTTGTGTTTTATACAGGAGAAAAACACTCAAAGAAATACACTCAAGGGATTTAATACGCACCACTTTGTTTACTGGCAAATTTGCTTGGGTATAGTTTGTCATATTAATATAACAACCCATATAAGTTTTCATGATCATTTCAATTTAATCAGTAACAGATAAACATAACAAAAACACCACCAAAATCTAAGTACCATAAATTTCTCAGGTGACACATTTTAAACCATCATTGATTATTCACCCCATCAGCACTGATCACAGCAGTTGATCGAGCAATTGTTGCTCTACAAGTTAATTTTCTTTAACCAACCCGGAACAAGATATCACTGATTATAATTACTCATATATTGTCCTTTTAAAGCCATCTAGTTTCTGTCTTCCTTGTTCATTTTGTTCTCTGTAAATATCTGAGTCCAGTTTGTTCTCTTTTCTTTCCAGACATGGCCTCAGCTCCAGCACAGCAGCCCACCCTCACTGTTGAGCAGACGAGAGGTGAGAAGAACTGGATATATGCCATGAAGTGCATGTCAAACTGCCTGAGGATGTGTAATCTGTCACAAATGTGTCCATATTCAAATGCAAGTTGAAAATGTTTCCATTTTACTGTAGTTACTGTGTTTCTGTATCTGAATATGCTTCTTCACTTGAAATGAAAGGCACATTGAGTAAACTTTATTTCCAAGATCCATGCCTTTATGAGCAACTACTGATGTTTTGTGTCTTTCACAGTGGTATTGAGTGAGGTCATCCAGGCCTTCTCAGTGCCAGAAAATGCCGCGAGGATGGAGGAGGCTCGAGAAAGTGCCTGCAACGACATGGGCAAGATGCTGCAGCTTGTGCTCCCTGTAGCCACGCTGATTCAACAAGAGGTTATCAAAGCTTACGGCTTCAACAACGAAGGAGAGGGTGAGCATGAGGCAGCAGTTTCTCAAGTATAGATTTAGTTTGGGGCTAGAAAATATGCTCAAGTTCCATAACTAGGAATCTGATGTGTAATGGAGAAAATATATGTTAATTATCACAGATTAATATGAGGGTAGTTAAGAGCCTCCTGGATTCCACTAGTTAGATGCATACAGGTGTGTGCGGCTAACCAGTCATCTCTAGGGTAATGTTCACACTGGTTGAAAATGTCACTGGCATGGCATTTGAACATCAGTATTAAAAATTAGAGGTGCGGGCTGTTATTTCTTGAAATGCTGTGGTCTACTCACATATCATACATGTCCTTCAGGAGAGATCACACATCTTTTTCACTCTGATCTTGGCTCTGCTTCACTTTCAGGTGTCCTAAAGTTTGCCCGATTGGTGAAGATGTATGAAACACAGGACCCTGAAATCGCAGCCATGTCAGTTAAACTGAAGTCTCTCCTGCTGCCACCTCTGTCGACACCACCTATAGGAGGAGCCATTCCTGCTTCATAAGAATTATTTACATTCACTGCTCAACGGCGAGGTTACTTTCATCTAATGCTTTGGATCAACATTAGCTTACTATAACACAAACATATTGTCTATCATTTACGCTTCTCTGCTAAAAAACTAAACTCAGTTGTAGTCTAATATATTCTAGTAAAAAAAGAAAAACATACTTCATCTACATTATGGTCTCATTTAAAGCATCCTTGCAAGGACATGTTAAATTATTGCTTTTTAAGTGTTTCAGTATTTATTTCTCACATTATGACCATTTTCTTATGTCATTGAATCTTAATCATTTCCTTTAATGGCATTTTTTTTAAAGAATTGTATTCATACCACTTTTATATGCTGTCAGATGTATAAATGTCACTTTTGTTATACATTAAAAGTTTGTCTGTGAAGCTGTTGTGTGGCTTTAATAGAGAAAGTGTGAAAAGGGAAAAAAACTTCCACATACATAACTTTATTATTGCAATAAGTCTTTGTCATGATCATATATTTACCATGTTTTTAAAAATACTGCAGTGTTTACAGACATTTAGATATATTTCCTCAAAAGGCAGCTTCCCTTCACAGATTCTATTGTATTTAAGGTTAAAACATCACTATTCTAATACCTAGTTTTTGTTTTGTTGGTGTGACAAGTCAGGAGGGGCTCATGATAAAAAAAACTGTTGGTCATGATAAAACTGCCCCAGAATCTGAAATCATCCACTTAAAATTGCAACACAAGTTTAATGATAAAGTGCTTTTTAAAAAAAAAAAAAAAAAGGCAAACTGTGCAAAACCAGTGCAACCAGTAACAAATGTGAAAGTAACTATAGAGCAGGTGTTTTTATTCTGGACTTGTGTCCTGTACTGATTTTAGATCTGACAGATCTTTGTGTGTCTTGTGCATTATCACCTAGAAAACATTTGGTATGTAGAAAAATAAAACACACCACCTGGGTGCCGGCAAACGTTTGCGAGTGAAAAACATTGCTTTCATTAATAAAATCATGTCATTTGTCGAATTCTAACACGGCCTGACCGACCAGTTAATTACTTCAGCTCCAGTTATAATGATGCAAAAGAACCACGAGGACGAGAGGAAAGGACTTCACATCTCAAAGTGACGGAAAATGCTTTCGACGTAACCCAGGACCTTCTGCCAGTCGGGCCCGTCTGCCTTCAGCATCTCCTCCACTGTCTGTCACACAGTTAACAAGCACAGGATTAGAAGACCAGTGGAGGCGGGTAGTTTGAATTACACTTCTGGATTATTTTTGGGAAAGCCAGAAGAGTGCTGTGTTCAGACGTCTCACCAGTGTGGCTGTGATTCCCACATTCTCTCCCGTCTTAAAAGCAAGATCTAGATTTTCCACCTGTGAACCAGAGTCAGAACAGCTTTTATATCATCAGATACATCAACCTTCATTCGGTGAAATTCAGTCTGAAGATTAAAATGTTAAAGTGAATACAAGTGATTGACAGTGTGCCGTTGTGTTTGGTTCTTTCTAATCCAATGAAATAAATGGAATTTCATTGTGGCTATTACATAATCTGTTGATTACATGTGTTTCTTTTGTTTTGGGATTCAACAGCATGATATGTACCTTGTCTGCTGGGTTGAGGGTATCGTATGGGATGAGAATCGGTACATATGTGTGATAAACAGCACAGAACGCCAGGCCGTCCTCCCAGCTCCTGCTGAAGTTTGTGATCTCAATATTCTGCAACAAAAACATTGTTTTTTTAAATTTATTTTTATTACCCGCCGGGAATTCCTCTTAATTTCTACATTTGCGATGAATTTCTCCTCTCTAACCTTGTAACCTTGGGTTCGACTCTGGCACCAGCGCAGCAGGGAGTTTCTTCTGGAGCCACCGTGACGCCTCAGCAGAGCACTGAAACAATCCTGAGGTCTGGGAGGACAAAGAAAACTTCTCACCACAGTTTTCACTCGATTTGCATTGAAAATTACTTCATGTGGTTACAAACTGCTTAGACAAAGAGCATCAGAGTAAAAAACACAACCAAACATATAAAAAAAAAAATATATATATATATATATATATATACACACACACACATGGAAAAACTGTGACTACTTTATGGTTTATTTGAAAATGCCTCATCAGCCTGTCCATCTCCTCTGCAGGCAGACTTCAGTGTCTGCTGAGATGTCAGAATCAATGAATAAAAAAAGGGTCAAATAAGTCCTTACTTGATGCAATCTGAGCTTTGCTCCTCATCTTGTTTTCCTGCAGGACAGAAATAGCATCATAGTCATAATTCAGACAGTTTACTAAGCTGTCTAAACTAACCTAAAGGTGGTTTAGGACTGAAGGTTTAAGCTCACCTGTGCAAAAGCTGGACCAGCTGTCCTGCCGCTGTAAAATGTGATCCATTCTTCTCTGTTTTTGTGGTTCTTCTTTCTGGAAAGGTTTGGAGAAATTCATTCGTACAATCCTAGTCGTTTAAGGAACATTTGAATATAAATCCAACAAGCGTTATACCTTGCACAGCGGCAATGTTGTGCTTGTGTTTTTTGAGGTTTCACCGGAGGGTTCAGTTGGGAGAACAAGACGAGAGAGACTCCTAAAAGACATTTTTAGCATGTGTTACAGTATAATAATGCATCTAGCAATGGGGGTGAGTGTATTGTTTTTATTAATGTGGACTCACCAAGATCTTTCAGACAGCATCACAATCCTCCTTGGATCTCTCTGCCTCTCTTTCTTCTTCTCCAGGGCAGCCAGACTGCAAAGGTATCCCTCCGCCACTCCTTTCCCTGTCAGCTGCATGCTCTCTGATCCATTTGCCTTCTCAGGGTCATGATTTACAACTTTAGCATCCGCCTCTTGGTTTGTCTCATTCTCCTTTTGCTTTTCAACATTTTTTGCTTCGGTCTCGTTTTCGAGTTCCTGAGGTTTTTCCTCCTCAACATTCTGTATTTCCTCCTCAGAGTCTTGTCTCTCCGTCTCTTGATCACAGTCTGTTACATATTTCCACCGGCGTACGTTCCTCTGAGCATCCAGCTCAGCCTGCTGCTGCTGCTGCTGCTGCTGCAGGGTGAATTCATTTAGTTTTCTACAGATGTCTTTATGCTCGGCTCTCAGACTCTCCAGCTCTCTGTCCTTCTCCTGCTGTCTGCTGAGGGCCTCGGCCAACTGCTCCTCCACGGCCCTGTGGCTCTCCTGGAGCAAACCTAAAGCCTCTTCCGCCTCGACCCGCAGCCGGTCGGCCACAGACACCGCGACCTGCAGGTCACACTGGAACTGTTGCCACTCCAGCCTCTCTTTCTGTCGTGGATGACAAAAGAAAGAGGACCGAATGAAAAACAGAGCATTCTGCTCTTATTATGGCTCATCATCTTGTCTCCTGGATATTACTAGCATAAATTCATTACTCTAAGGTACTCAGTCATTGATGCGACTATTTCAGCACATCCTGGGCTACTTATATACGTATGCTGCAGTGAGGTAACATGACATAATAGTTAAATGACTAAAATGGCAAAGAAATGGTTATTTAAATCATATCTTTTCAAGATTTTATCCATTTTCAAACACAAAAAGACAACTAAAAGTGGCCTTTGTGTGCAGATTTGTCAGGCCAAGTCTCTATTGGACAGCAAATACATACAGACATACAGTTCTAACTCACCCTGAGCATTTCCCTCAGTGTGTCCACCTCCTCGACCAGCTCATCTTTCTGTGTTATCAAGCGCCTGAGCAGCTCTGATGAGTTAACAAACAAACAAACAAACAAAAAAAGCACAAAAGGTTGAAATAAAATGGATTCCAAAGTAACCAGGAGAGGTAATTCATTGATTAGTTACTCAAGCACAATTTCATAAAAAATGTTTAATAGAACAAAAACAGGATAAGACCCATAACATTAATGGCAGCTCAGTGTCATTTAGCCATCCCAGTGACCAACATACTATAAACCAGGGCCCTGTCACTGGTATACATTAGATGAATGTGGTCATTATGAGTATTATTAGTTATACATGTCTCCTGTGAGAACAATCTTGACTTCATAGTGAAGGAAAATGAAGCAAAAAATGTATTTGCCAGTTAAATCATAAAAAGACTTAAATATAAATAATAGATGGATATTTTTCCTCTTATCCTGCTATTTTTGGATTGTTTTGGTGCATGTTGCTTAGTGGAGTAGAGGATGTCTCTAAAACAGAACAGAACAGCCTCTTGTCCATGTGCAGATGCACGTTTCTGTCTGCACGTTGATACAGTGCAGTTTAGTGCAGAAAGAAAATAGTTCCTACTAACAGTAAGGTCTGTGGAGGATGATTTCTGGAAATGAACATCGCTGTTGAGGGTTTTAAATGTATTTATTTGGTGCTCTGAGCTCCAGAAAGGACCATCTAGTTCCATTTTATTTGAGAGAAAGCAGACATTTCTACAAATATCTCCAAAACTCTGCAGCTAACTCACTCAAAAACAATCTAGATGGATCAACTACTGATATGAGGAAAAATATTTCTGATATGGGGGTGAACTGTCCCTAAACAGAGGCAAAGAAGTTTGGATTTCTTCCGATGTGTAGCAGTGGTCAACAAAACAATGCAGATACAGGACCTACCTACTGCTCCTGTGGTGACATCAGTGTTGGGGGTCAGACCTAGTGAAGCCCCATAATGCTCCATCAGACTGAGTAAAACCAGACTCATCTCCTCTCCTGCTCTCTCCTCTGCAGCCTGCGGTTCCAGTCCACTATCCCGCTCCTGCCAGCTCTGCTCTGAGGGCGATCCTCTGGACGGAGGGCTGCCCGCTGCCTCGCTGAGCCTCGCTCCTGCATCGCTCACATTCGCCCCTGAGCAGGTGATTCTGTCTACGCTTATCACAGCCCATTCCGAGGGAGCACACAGTTTCTGCGTCCAGTCTGTGATTGGAGAGGTGGAGGAAGGGGTGGCGCTGCCGGCGGGTGATGCCGTCTGTGGCTTATTGGAGGAAGATGCAGAGGATAAGGCCATGGCAGACAGCTCTGCCTCTGAGGGAGTGGTAGGAGCCGTGTGGAAGAAATCTAAAGGAGAAACTAAAAGAGGGGAACAAATACATGAGGAGCTAATCAGAGAACAGCAGCGAGGTGAAAGAGAAAACCGTCCTGTTCTTGAAAAGTGTGCTGAATGCAAAGCTCCCTCTTCTATTCCTTAATGCAGATGTAAGCACTAAGTGACTGCTCCCTTATTTACTGTCCTGGGATGACTGATGCAGCTAAAATCCTCTGCTGCCAATGTCTTGACGGGCAAATACTCACACTCTGTACCCCCATGTGGCACGATCCAGATTTTAACTTAACCTACTAAATGATGCTCAATCATTTCCCCCAAGTTGCTTTATTGATATTTAGTCGTATGGTTCGGTTTCTGCATCACGGAACTGGTCTATAATGCCACATGCCACTGAATAGTAATGCTAGAGCTATGTGAGCTATGTTAGCTGTACATTCACACAGACTTCAAAAGGCTACAGGGATCTATCTCCACCTGCTCCAACTCAAATCTTTTCACGCTCCTTCATCCTCCTTGCTCTTGTGCTGTGGTGCAGGATTCTGCAGACTCATCATTTCTCTGGCGTCAGCATGATGTAGTCCACTCAGCTATGGCAGGGGAGCTATTCTCATCCTCTAACCTGAGACCGATTTCTGCATATACCGACAGCCGAGAGAGGGGAACAAGGAGCTGCATTTTAAACAGATGTGACTGAGAATTAAACTGAGCAAGCAGCAGATTTGATATATTTAGGTGTGTGAGGCTGCATGGAGCAATTTCACACAATAAGTGAGCCAAAATGACAGCGGGCTTTAAACTAAAAGATACTGGAGAAGATCTGATGTTGCTGAATCAAAAGTTTAACAAAGGAAATTCTGACATAGAGTCTGAATTTCACTGCAAACTGCTGTGATGCTCAGCTCTACAGCAGTTCCACTCTGTGATTTAAATTTATACACATATACACAACTCTCACAAAAGATATTGTTGTTGGACCTTGTTGAATGACATATTTTGGCTGTCTTAAATATCAGTATACTTTGTCTAAATAAAATGATATAATGCAATTCTGCAGTTCCACCTGCAAATAAGATTTACACAATAGTCTTCTGAGGCTCTTATTTTCCGTGATTATCCTGTATGCATGCATGTATTCTGCATTTTTGTTCTTTTGTAATGCAGGAGGAAGGGTAACTATCACAGAGCTGATGCTTTCCTCTAAGTAAAACCTTCTGTCACTCTTCTGTTTCACAGAGGAATAAAAATGTCAAAATACAGTTTTAGGTTCTCAGTGCAAACCAGCTTATGTTCACTTGAGATTTTAGGAAACGATGGGACATACTGACATAAAAACAGGTGTCACTTTCTGTCTTGGTACCATTAAGACAATCAAATATTTTTTACTGTATGATGATCAGAAGACAGGTGTCAATTCAAGCACTTGTCGTTTGCTCTTGTACCTGTGGTGTCATGACTGTCTTTGCCGTTATGGTTACCCATGATCCAGCTGGAGACAGGCTACCCCCAGAGTCCTTCACTGTGTCCTCTGTTTTGTGAGGCCCAATGCTGTCTAGACAGGAGGGAATAAACATAAATCTTTGGTGAATAAGACTCATTGCTGAACTCTCAAAAGAACAGCATGTCAAGAAAAGAGCCTCTGGAAATGTTGAGAGCACAATCTTCTAAGTTTTGAAGTGTGAGCCAGGGGCGTCGCTAGACCCATTTCTACCGGGGCGTGTGCCTCAGTATTGATCTGCTAATCCACAATGGCAGAACAATGCAGCTTTACCCAGAACACTTTTGAGGTGCAAATGTCGAAATGCAGGTCTGAAAGCCACAGCATGCACATCCATACACTTTTGAGTTGCCAGCCGTAACTGAACTCAGCAATCCACGATTCAGCGCGAAACAAGAATCAGGATTGAGATATGATAACCTGATGTGATTAAAAAAAAGTTCTAAAATAATAGCAATTAATTTATTTTGGCGATAAAACAAGCTAGCTTGTTTAAACCTATTTGCATGTCTGGAAAATGTAAAAGCCTGACAGATTGGATGAATCAGTAGAGGCTATACATTCTGAAAAATGATGGGTTTAAAACATCCAAAATTGGTTGTTTTTACCGCAAACACTAACCCAAACATTTAGCCTAATATGACAGTGTGGTTCTTTAAAATAAGTATTTCTTATTGAACATAGAAACACTTTTAAACAGCAGCCTTGTCGCCTCTGTGCTGTTTTGTTGACCAGCCCACAATAGAGGTCTGATTTGTGTAAGGGCTTCTTCAGCATTAAGGTCAGATAAGTTTTACAGCTTTCACATACATCTTAATACAGTAACATAAATGCATGTTGCGCAACAAAGACCTGCAGATGGGTTACACCGTGTACTCACGGGCTCCTCTGCAGTGATGATGAGTTTGGCCAATTCTCAACACACTCAACCAAACTCCATTGAGTAATTTAGCGATTTAAGGTTATCATGGCTATTAAGTAAAGACTCATACATTAAACGTCACTTCTTACCTCAATATGACGTTGGTGGTATTCTTAGGGAAAATTCGGCATAGTTTATTATGAAGCTAAATTTCAAAATAAGGTGATTTTTAACAACTCACACTGCTGTCCTCTGGCCTCGGTAGATCATTGTTGGTGTTGTATGCTTAGGCTATCACGAAAATTGACTATTAATAAATACAAGGTGCTGCTCAGTAAAATGCGCACCACATTAACTGGTGTTTTGTAAAATGTCTTGCAAATTTGTTGCGTTACATAGTCCTGCGTCTATGGAGTCACGCAATATTAAACTACTCAGTTGGTGAATGAGGTTTAGCGTCGTGTTTTTTCCCAAAAAAATACAATCTATACCGGGGCAGGTGATTTTAAACTATGTTAAACTATTTCGCTGTGACATACATTCCCATCAACACTGCACAGATATCGTTCCCGTCCATTTTCATTCATCCTACCTGCTCAATGCAGCAGGACGCTCTCCAGTTTCTTCCCCGGGTGTCTCGACCTCCCTCTCGGGGTTTTCTGCGTCCCGTCTCAGAAATTCACCACAGGACACTCTTAGAGTTACATGTTTTCCAGACAGCCCATATTCACCATATAGTTATAGAGAGGGAGCCACCATATCTAACTTCGATAGTTCGATTATTCCCAACAACTGCCTCGCCTTTAAATCCAATGCGACAACACGCACAGAAAAAGGCAGAAATGAACGGATTGCGCAGCAGCTGCACGTTGGATCGACATGAGCAATGGCATAATTTAATGTCTGAAACGATTTCACACACGATTTCACAATGACTGAAATATGAAGTAATATTCCATTGAAATAATATGACGTTTATTGAATAAACAGTGCGGGAGAGAAGTTAACCCAGCTGGAGGCTGATTATTTGAATGCAGGTGTGGTGAAACGCAGGTAACAGGTTAGAACTTCACGTGGTCTGGATTACGTCACATGGAATCTGTCATATAGGATGTCAGGTAAACAAATCAATAATCTTAAAAAAGAAATAACTTTGCTAAATCTTGGCTAACTGGGTTGAACTGGGATATCCAAGAGTCACCACGATGACATCACACTTTCAAAATTACAAGTCATCTGTATCTAGATCAAAATGTGGCTGCATCCGCCCTCCAAAATGACAGACACACACATAGTGATCCTCACCAGCAACACAAAATGCCATATTTGTGAGACAATTTATGTTTTTCAAAATAAAATGAATGCACTGGTGAATGTATGCATGGCATTTTGATCTGGAGGAAAGAACTTCCCAGCTGATCTGGCGCTGCAGATACTCGCTGATGATGACAGCGCTCAGCACATGCATGTATGTAAAAAACAACAACACACAAAGTCCGAGCTGACCGTTGTCATTCATGTTACATGGCCACGAATCAGATATGTATCCGATCTAGGACCACATATGAAAGCGACTCAAATCCAATTTGAAAATATATAGATTTTTGTGTTTATTATTATTATTATTATCATAATTAATTATTATCATTATTATTATTATTATTATTATTACCTGAATGTAGATTACCTTTGAATGTTTCAGAACCATGGACAGAGCACAGTGAAGAAGACTTGTCTGTGGCGACCTCTAGTGACCAAATTCAGTACTGACCGGAATAATGAAAGGGAATATTATTTGGATTTCTTGTATACAGTAAGTCTATTATATTATATAAAGAACCACTGAGTCATTCAGAGAGCAAACTATTTAACAAAAGTCAAAATCATCTAATTATGTGGATTTTTGTAAAATATAATCCCTAATTTTTGCTCAAATTGATGTTAAACAGTTGGTTTAACAGTTTCATAGTTACACAACATTCACGTTTTAATTTCTGTTGTTTCCTAACTCTTTGACATTATTCTAAATAGGTCTACATGGAGTTTTGCCATTGAGATATTCTTATACTATATGCAGCAAATGAAAACTTTGTGTGAGCATTGTAAGTGTCATGCACAATATTAGTGTTCTGAAGGTTGTTTTTTTTAATAAAACATGCACACTATAACTATTGCTGTTTTGCAACACATGCTGGAGTGTCTAATTTAGCTTATTTAAATAAAATCATACACAGACGTGACATTTTCTGACTGTCATAAAACATAGCGGTGAATAAGTGTGCATTTGTGTTTCATTGTTGCAAAGGTTATGTAATCAATGTTAGAATGTTGTAAGTGCAGGTTGGTTTGCTCGGTTTAAAATCTATTTGCCTCTGCAGTGTGAGCAAAGGTTAAGAAATGCAGGCAGTTTTTAGCTTCTGGCTGTTTTATGCACTGTGCCCACACAATTTCTCAGTGACCTATACACCACACCACACAGCAAAATCAGATTCTTAGCATTAGAAATCAATCTCACTGAGCTCCTTCACACTAATCCCACTCAGTTTTATAACCATACTTTCTCCAAAACTTCAGGCACTTTGAAACAAAACTAGTTGGTTTTTTTTTTCTAAAGAACCTTCACAAAATGATAATATACTGATGTTTAAAATGATCAAGATTGAGGAGTGGAGTCTCTGGATCTGAGTTCTGGACTGGTGTCTTACTCCTCTGGGTGACGGCAAAGACAAAAAGAGGCATGCAATAGGATAGTGCCTTTCCGAAAATCAAATTTATTATAATCATCAGGCACATAAACACGGTAAGAGCTACAATGCAGTGCTTTTCTATTGTGTTACACCAATTTTAACATAGTCTGATTAAATTAAATTTAGGCAAACCTATAGATAAACCTCATGTGTTTATTCAATTATTATATACAAAGTTAAGGGGAACTTCTAAATTTAGAATTTATTTATGCAAGTGTTTATAATTCAAGCATTATAGATTAAAGTAATGCATGATAAATTAGTTTTTAAGGCTCCTGTAATTAATAACACACTGTAAGGAGGTACCAGGTTCAAATCCACCTGAGGACCTGGGACCCTTCTATGTGGAGCTTGCATGTTCTCCCCACGTCTGCGTGGGTTCCCTCTGGGTAATCCGGCTTTCTCCCACTACCAAAACATGCAATATAGGTGGCCTTTGATGAACCTGTGACTTGTCCAGGGTGTATACCCCGCCTCTCACCCAATGTCAGATGGGATAGGCTCCAGCCGCCGCGACCCTGCACATGGTTAGCGGTGAAAGAAAATGAATGGATGTGACCCTTTATATTGAATAATAAAACAATTTCAGAGCAAATTTTTTTATTACTATTACTGTAGTAGCATAGAGAAAAAACACTGAAATAGTTAAATAACATGAGTTTTAGACCTTAACTTTTTTTTGAAAATGTTCAAAATATATGTTGAAAATTTTTTTTCATAAAGATCAATATAAAGATTAATATCACTATATTTTTCCTTTACCTGTAGTTAATTTGTAATTTGTGTAAGGGGGGGGGGGGGACTAGCTGTGCCCAAGAAGAGTGTTGTGTCTAGCAACGCCCCTGAAGCCCTGTATATCTAAGCAGAGTAAATTTAGTTTATTAAATTAGTGAAATGACGTTTTCATTGTAAAAACACTTTATTATTAGCCAGCAAATCAACCACACACAGCTGTCCTTTATCCGTGTATTTTCACTTTGAATCGTGTTATTGTGTTGCCAAGTTATTTCTGTGAGAATTTATCAGTACAAGCAGGATACTGAAGATGAAGACTTTGTGAAAATGGCGTCTGATGTTAGCTGCCTTCATAAGAGGAGCTGTGCCACCAGTAACCAAAACAACATCAGTGTATAATTATTCATCTCCAGAGGATGAAGTCTGCGGCTGCACCAGGAGTTGCGTCGGACCAGAAGACGCGCACCAGCCGCCGTCATCATGGGAAACTACGGTCGCTTTGCTGCAGTTGTTTGTAACGAACAAGGCGATGATGAACATCATGGACACCAGGGGACATGACCGCCTGTCTTTTATTTATCGCCCGTGTACTATCGAGGAAGAAGTGACCTTCTCCGAGGAGGAAGATGTCAGCGCTGAAGAAGGTAAGACAGAGGATGTGTTGTGTTTGTGCATGAACCGAGTCTGCAGCGAGCCCGTTATTGACTCACATCCCAAGTGCATCGACATGATGGAGGCTGCGGGCTCCATCAGTATCACACCTGGTCTGAGTGACGGCCAGAAGTTCTGCATGAGCGACTCTTTCCCTGAATGGTTCCTCGGACTCGTCGGGTTGTTTTCCTGCACCCATCAGTCAGCAGCTCTGGATGATGCTTGATTTGTTGGCTGTTGGTTTGGGAAGCCGCTTTGACGGCATAGTTTTGCAAGCTACTAATCATTTTTTTTTTTTTTTTACATTTGAAGGAGTTCAACAATAGTAAAGCTACCCTAGGGAGAAATCATTACCTGAATCTAAAAGTAATTTAAACTCCTTAATAAATAATGATCCAATTGAAATTGTAAATGGGATGTGAAATTAGAACATGTAATGTCAAAAAGTCATGTGGCAGCAAAAACAACAACAAAAAATACTTAATTGGATTTATTATGAAATTGTGCCACTTGTATGAATTAATAAATGAATTAATTTAATTTAAGTTCTCATGGTAAATAAAGTGAACTATAAATCATGGATCCATGATCCACCCAGATCTACTCCGAAATGCAGAGGTTCCTTCTTTCACACACGTCCCACTCTTTTACCCAGTTTCATTGTTAATCCGTCAAGTAGTTTATGCATAATTGATGAAAATAAAAATGCTTGAAAAAAGCCAAAATTTTAAAGGAAGTGGAAAAAAAATAATTCATGGATCTCTATTCATAGCCACTCAAAAAATTGGATGGTTTCTTCCTTTGCACATGCCCAACCATTCCACCCAGTTTTATGGTCATCTGTCGAGTAATTTATGTGTAATTGGGGGGGAAAAAGGTCCAAAAAGCTCTCATTTCGCAATGTTAAAAAAGTAGAAAAGACTTCTGAATCTATCCCTTTATCCATATCCACTCCAAAATCTATTGGGTTCTTCCCAGTCACACGACCAACACTTCTACCAAGGTACATGAAAATCTGTGTAGTAGTTTTTGTGTAATCCTTCGAAGAGACAGAGAAACAAACAGGTGAAAATATAGTACAAATAAAATGCCAATCGTTTGGGTTTATTATATAATTTTACTACTTGCTCACAGGTCATATACATAAAGCAATAAATAAAAGGAAAGCACGAGAAATGTCAGCTTTTGATTTCGTATACAATGACCATCAGTCAGTGTTGCACCAGGCAGGATTACACAGTTAGTCATGTAACAACCAGGTTCTACAAAGCATTCAGCAACTTCTGTGAACATTGATAAATAAATGTCAAAAAATCAATACTTATGACTAATTGACATCTAATCCATTAAAGGGATATGAATGTATTGCCTGGGCATGGGCTCACAGGTAGAAGGGATTTCACTGACAGTAGAGAAGCAACCAGATTGAAAATGAAAAAAAGGCTTCATTTCTTTCACGGCCCAAAATTGTTTATTTTTAAATTTTACACAATAAATCGCAAAAAAAGGGATTTAACTACTTGAATCACTCTGCAGATTGAGTTGAATTCAATCATTTATTCATAATAATATATTGAGATCCCTTTGTCAGAGAGACCTGTGTACAAATATTTAACATATGTAGAGGTACAAGCGAGTTACTGCAAAATGAATGTACTAGTTTAAGTACATGCAGTTCACTGTTCTCCAACACTGTGTGTAGGTGAGAATTAGTCTACGTGTTTTGGAGGTGGAGGGAGGATGGAGGTATGTGTTGGGTGAGGAAGAGGAGGGTGTTTTTTTTTTTCTTCCCATGGTGAGAAGCCATTGTGAATGAAGGAGACCCACAGCTGCTCCCTCAAGTTTCCTGTCTGCGAATGCCTACATGTTCCCATTGTGCCTCTGCCCTCCATTCAGTCAGTGAATGTGTGTGCGTGTGTGTGTGCCTGGAGTGATTCAGCTGTATTGTACTATATCTGTCATCCATCTTTTCATCTGTCACAGGTGTTACCATGGCTACTACAGACTCATTGCTGTCTTTTCTTTGAGAAGGACTCAGGTAAGAGGTGGGAGGGGTGATTAAGTCAAACATAATGAAGTGATGCCACTCACTCAAAGGCAGTGTGTTTTTTTTAAACATGTTGTATAAAGGTTTTATAGAAGCAGCAGGAATATGAAGGAACATTAGTGGTGGCAGCTTTTCTTGTTCTTTTCAAGTGATGGATTCAGACCATTATGGCCTGTTTTCCATTAGTTTGTTAAGAGTAAAAAATGTAAAAAGTCTGGTGATATTCTATATATTTTCTTATCAAAAAATCCCATAAAAACACCATATATATATATATATATATATATATATATATATATATATATATATATATATATATATATATATATAAATACATATATTAATATATAAATATATATATATATATAAAAAAATATATAAATATAAATACATATATTAATATATAAATATATATATATAAAAAAAAATATAAATAAAAGAAAATACAGTAAATACCAGCCTTATTGTATGTTTTTGCAGCCCTAACTTAAATGTATGATAATTTATTTATTTCTTTGGTCACTTGGGGGCGACATAACCAGCTGTAAACACAACATTCGACATATTATTAACTTATCAAGTTTATATGATGAAAATCTTAGCAAATATTCGCCTGTTTATTCCCAGCAGAAATGGAGAAACATTTCTTTGTGTCCACTTGGTTAACTTTCATTCAAGTTTTTCTCTGTTCTTTCACTGCAAAATGCAGAGTTGAGTTGAGTGTCTGCCGATAAGAGTCAGAACCAAAACAGTAAAGTTGTGGGCCGTATACATTGAGCTGTAAGATGCTAAAACGCTCTGCAGATTTGAAGACAACTGCAAGATGGGAAAGGCTTGAGCCTGTACCGAGACCCTTAAAAAGAACAGGCAGGTTAAGACAGCAAATCAACCTCACATGGTGTGTAGAGGTGGAGGTGTTGGTTGTTGTGATGAGTGGAACCTGGGCATAGAGCATGAAGGAGATAGTAGTTAATTACAGCAGTTAAACTCTGCATGACTTCTTCACTCAGCAGAGGTCAGAACACTGAAAGCAATCCACGGAAAAAGCTCTGCAGGGGTCCGCTGCTTTTCTCTTGGCACTTTTTTGGCATCATAGATGATCAAATTCTAGCTCACATCATCACAAACTTCAAATGCATTCACTGGTTTGAAGCTGGAGGCCAAGATGAAACGATGATAGCTTTTTAAATTTTAATTAAGTGAATTTTAAGTCCTGCGGTTCAAAATATAGACGGACAAAAAAAGCATTCTCAGGATTCCCATGGCTTGTTGCTGTATAATTCAACAATGAACAAACATTTTGAGGTCAGGTTTGGCTATTTTTACTCTGTCATTAATATCTCTGCTACATTTTGCACAATCAGTCCAACACTGATTTCTAGCTTGCGTCTGTAGCGTTGCAGAGTCGTTCTGAATCAAAACACGCAGATAAAGACTTTAGAATTCCTAGTATGACAGCATTTGCTGCACTCAAATGATCATATATGAGTTAATTGCACTCTGAAATGTTCTTTTTAAGCATTACAAATGGGCTGACGGATGTTTCAGCGCAGCCACACATCACAGATTATCTCTGAGTTAATCGTGTGTTTGGTCCTGCTGTGGTTTTACAGGCTTTGTCAGCACAAAGGCTCCAGATGAGCGCCGATGTGGGAACATCTCCGCTTGTTTGATGTGCATAACCTAAAGAATCGTTCCGTGATTCTTCTCGTCTTTATCAGTCATGCACAGAACTTGCTCTTGATCATACCTTACTCATCATTTTCTCAAGGTTGAGGCAGGATGTTAATGACTGGACTGGATAATTTTAAGGAATATAAAGCACGGAGGACAAGAAGCAGGAGCGGCGATGCTGTTTATGACATTTTGAGCGAGAGCTTTACAAAATGAGCATGATGAGGATTTGAAATATGTGTTGTTTCTGTTTTTAATCTTGACAGGATTAGAACATGTGCACATCTTTAATATTTCCTCAAGGAGTTCAGGTCAGCGATGCACCACTAGGTGGGACTGTTTGCTTGGTGCTGCCATGACATCCCCACTAAAGGATTTCAAAAACTGTTCATTCCAGAATCCACTACAGGACTGTTTGATGTGTTACTCTGGAATCATGTGTGTTCTTAGTTTGCTCTCTCATGCTGTGTCAGCAGCAGTGAAAGGATACGTTTGTTAGAGCTGAATGCAAATGAAACATCAGAGCACAAAGTTTGGATTGTACACGTTTTTAAATAAGGAATATTTTCATAATTATATGCAAAGTGTCAGAATGACTTAAGTGCACTAGCAGTTCTTGTGTCCAGTGTCAGTAGGTGACATAACTACCACAGACCCACTGAGTTCATATGCTTTCACACCGCTTCGTTTCACACATTCATTTGCCTTCTCACCACCATATCAAGTTATTCAGCATATAACATTTGGGAAGAGACAGACGTTTGTGGGCATGTGTGAACATTCTGACGTCAGCTGAGAGGAGGCTGAACCCCAGTTTCACACCTGTTCCTAAAATATCTGCACTGCACTGGGCTGTATTAGAAAATACAGGGAAAGTTTTAGTGCATCTGGTAAGAACTATTTTTTCATGACTGAAATTTCACGGTGTTTATCTGCTTATGCAAACTGATAACCTCAAGTGCGTTCATTGATTTTGAATTAAAATCTCATTTATTTTTCAGGATTTCCACATTATTTAATAATACAATAATTGAATCAGCTCATATAGGCAGTGGTCACGTCATAATTTATGTAGGAGTGTAGGCCTTTGTAACTAGAGGTTAAGCTACATTATTACCTGAAGCTCCTTTGTGGCTAATGTCTCACACACACACACACACACACACACACACACACACACACACACACACACACACACACACACACACACACACACACACACACACACACACACACACACACACACACACACACGGTAACGTTATTTCTGCAGCTCATGCACTCAAATTTTCCACGATCAGCTCCTCATTTCGGTTACGGGTTTGGCTGCAATAATATCCATGAATACAGTGCAGCCAAATCGCATGTTTAACCATCTGTGACACACAGACTTATTCTGCAGAAGGTTTTCACGTCTGTATTAACTTAATTCACAATCATAATTTCAACCGTCCTCACCCACCCCGGCTTGTTTACCTGTGCAAAGGAGTTAAAAGCACCGTACTCCTTGTGGAATCAGCCAAAGTGACGAGGTTTAAAGAGATAAAACTGAATTAGAGTTGCTTTTGATCTCTTGAAATCATTGATATTACACATTTGTCAATAATCCCTGTTTGAACCCAGTGCCAGGAGAGGTCGAACTCTTCTTCTTCTTCTTCTTTTGGTGCTTTTCTCAGGCTAAACGCTGCTGCCTCCTGTGTTTAGACTTAAGTACTGCACGTGCAAAAGGTTTCTGCCTAGTTTGTGCCTGCTACTCAAAATGCGTAGTTATTCCCACTATAGAAAGAAGAGTCTTCTAGTCTTTTTTCAAAATTATTTGAGCATAATCTAAAATGCAGCCTCCTTATCTCAAATCATAAGGAGGCTGCATGAGGCAAGAATGACATTATTAATGTTTCTTACCTGTTTATAGTTTATATAATCTCTGTGAGGGTAAAAGCCCAAATTGGGGGATACATTTTGAAACAGTCATCTAGGTTTGAACTCTTACACACACAAGGTTTTACATCTTTTTGCTTTAGCCTTGTGCCCTTATTCAAGTGGACCTTCTCTGCATCAGTTATTGCTGATGCGTCTTCTTTTTTCTTTATCTCGTGAAGGAGCAGCCATGTTTCTATTGAGTGGCACCTCCACTCCTTCAGAATATTAATAAGTCTTATTAGACCTGAAATCAATATGATCCCTTCCAAATCTGTATTTATTCCACTCTCAGATAGTCTCTCAACCTTAGCAGCTCCGCCGTGCTGTAGGACAGAGAAGAGGCTGGTGAAGGAGGAAGGACGTGAGGGGAATGTGAGGATTTGAGAGGACGAGAGGAGTCTATGGAATCTACAGTGGTAGTTTGGATAAGAGGCGGCCTATAGTTTGAAAGATGGGAAATTTGATCAGGTCTTGTGATGTAATTCGCTTGGATCGCCGCAGTGTTTACCCGAAGTGGAAGCATCGCTTTCGGTCTGATTTTTGTAACTTTCAACATGTTTCTTTTGATTTTAAAACACCTGCAACGGCCTGAGAAACGTGTCTGAACTCAGTGACATCAGCAAGGTCCCGACAAGACCAGGAAACGACTCTCCCCCTCTCAGGCGGAGGAGTGATGTCATCGCGGGGAGAGCGCGAGGTTGGCTGAGGCTTTATTGAGCTTGACGTTTTATTACCAAGACCATCAGACGTATGATCACAGGCACCAGACAGCACAAACACACGGGCTAGAAAAAAAAAATGAGAGCCAAATTACATTGGAACACCTTATAAATACCCTTGAGAGGGAAAAGGAGTGTGAGGCAAAAAGCACACAGAGAGACAGAGATGCAGATAGAAAGCGAGAGGGGAAGAGGGACAGCATGAGTCTGCATGCTGATGGGGATAGGAGCGTGTGGAGCTACAGAGCTGCAGAATCCTGAATCCAGCAGATGGAGACTCCGTGTCCTTGTTTTGTGGTGATCTGTGGGAGCAACATGCAGCTCGCGCCGCTGCCTCGCACTGCTGCAGTGGTGGAGTAAATGCGGAGCTCAACACTGCTCCAGGTGATCCACAGCAGCCCAGCCCGGCAGACTGCTCCCTCCTCAGCTTTTCCCTCTCCTCCTCCTCCTCCTCCTCTTCCTCCTCCACCACCTTCTCCTCTTCCTCCTCCTTTTCCTCCTCTGTCAGTGCTCCATTCCTTTGAGGGCTTTGAAAAAAAAATAAGAAAGGAGCAGAAAAACAGAGGAGGAATCCTGCTTTCCCCCCTTCCATTCTCAGATGTGAAACACCTCTGCATGACTGTTCGCCGCTTCCCTGTCATCATTTGAAGACACGCCGCATATGTGCTCCAATGTCTCCGGAACATAGACTTGCTGCAAGGTAAGAAGACTTTGACTCAATCAGAAAAAGGCTTCTTTTGCTTTTTTTCTTTTTTTCTTTTTTTTGGGAGATATCTTCTGTGCATCGGTTACAGCCTTGTGTGTGTGTGTGTGTGTGTGTGTGTGTATGTATGTGTGTGTGTGTGTGTGTGTGAATTTAACAGGTAGATGAAAAGTTGCCACAGCAGATTAGTATTCCTCACAATGAGCACATACTGAAAAAAGCTCTCAGAGGTAAATCTTTGTCTCAATCTTTTTCAGTTTGAGGGGGGAAAGCATCTCTTCCTCCCCTCAATCCCGGCCATCCTTGCAGGTGTGTGTGTGTTCATATGTATGTGTGTAACTGAATCCAGCAAGGTGGGAGGGATTTCTCCTCAACCAGGCTTCTCGATGGGCAACAAGGGGATTTTCATCTTGACAATGGGGCCAAACAGCTTTCCATCGATCCTCTTATGACCGCTGACATTGTCAGAATCTCTGGCTTCTAAATGGCTGAAAAGCTGTCTTCTTTTATGGTACCGCTAGTTAATCATTACGTAATCATTTTTGACTGTAGAGGGAAAGAAAACCTCTTCCTGACAATGTATGTCTTCATGCCTTATGTGTCACAGATAGAGGGATGAAGGGAGGAAATGAAGGGGGGGATAAAATATAATAAGAGCAGGTTGATGCAGGAGGAAGGGTTGTAGGAGAACTTACTCCTATGATTTCTGAAAGCTGCTAGCCAATAGCTGATCCCTCTCAAATCCCTCAATCTCTCCATCACACGTTGGGTCTGAAGCCTCAAAGCCCGAACCTGTAAGTGACCTAATGAGGGTTCATCAGGTTCACGTTTCACCTTTCACACAGAGGGCTGGGCAACTAAATGAAAATGTATCAAAACCGAAATTCAGATCCTCTCGCCGACTTAATCCTGTTCATATGAGTTAATTTAATGAATTCTTTCCCCGTGTTCAATCACGTGCCTCCAACCTATGAATGAATGTTCCTCCACGTTACCCCAAAACGAAGGTGTAAAGCAGCATGGATGACACGAGTGCAAACACAGAGCCAGCAAATAGATCTCAACTATATGTGCTTATACCTAAAAGGCCCGTCGTTTGGACACCTTCTGGCTTCACCGTGAAGATGACACCAAGTCAAATTTAAAACACTGCTGAAAAATAATAATTTCAGTGACCAATGGTGACACCACCAATAAGCAAACATGAGAAAACATGAATACATGGCTCTTTCGGTTTAGCAGATAGTTCGAAATATCAAAACCGTGCTAATAAAGACTGTAAAAAAAGATAAAAAATCAAGCAAGATGACAACAACTTACATGATGCTTTCATGGGCCACAACTTTCTCAAGGAAATCCACACAA
The DNA here is from genome assembly GCA_037577475.1 of Chaunax sp. Z400. NCBI lineage: Eukaryota > Metazoa > Chordata > Actinopteri > Lophiiformes > Chaunacidae > Chaunax > Chaunax sp. Z400. Next base: position 5,018,491 of record CM075202.1, read on the forward strand.
ACTTGTGCTCTGACCAGTAAGCTTCAATTCATGCGGATACACTCTGGAAACGAGCCTCACCCTTTTTCAAGGCCAAGTCCAACTCCAAAATGTTGCCGTAGAAATGCATAAAATAAAGATAATTATTTGTATTAGCATAAAATACATTCCACATCATTCCTGGTTTACATGCACAATTTGTCAAAGACGGAATAAACAGTTTACGAGCTGTACTTCAAAAAACAAACCACACTCTGTTCTCAAGAATAGGTAGAAGTTGTTGTCATGGAAATGCAAATATTTAAATCGTAAAAAATTCCTAGATAGCGAAAGGCACCACTCCAGCATATGGTTGATGTGTTTGCACAATTTGTTGAAGATATAAGACACAGTTTTAAAGTTACTCTCTGGACAAACACTACACACTTAAAACAGGCCAAGTTGAATATTTTTTATGTCCCGGACAAAAAGTATTTTCAGACGGCCGGACAGAGGGATAGCTGTAAGAGTGGTTTGTTAGTCGTAATTGAGGTAAAAGTTTTAATTAATCATGCTATTGATTTAAAATTATATTGCCCAGCCCCCCCCCCCCCCCCCCCCACACACACACACACACACACACAAATTAAAACCTTTGACATGACTTGCGTTCCATTTTGCACAAATCTGTTATTTAGAAACTGGAAAACATTTTTTTTTCCATAAATATACATTCATGCTCATTCATGTTTGAATGATAGATAGCAGATAGACAGCAGGCCAGGCTCTTTCAGAACTTTCCTGTGATATGCAGCAGTGGATTGACGGATACTGCATCACTGGACGCATGAATCCTCATATCTTGACACATGCAGTCACACACACAAACTGTGTGTGCAGCATTTTGCCCTTGCAACAAGCTCCATCTCCTAAAACACTGCACGCTCTTATATGCATCCATACAGGCGCTTTGGCACAGCTGTGTGGACTGAATCAAGCTGTGGGGAGTCTGGCTGAGGTAGCAGTTTGTCATGTGTAGCATTAGGATGAAGAGTAGGATCTGTGAGTAGCAGAGTCCTCGTATCGCTCAGGCAGCTTTTTTGCTGCTTTGATTCTCCAACAGACACAAATGTTGGATGAACATACAGATGGACTGAATTGGCTAAAGGCTTACTGCTACAGCCGTTAAAGGAATCATTCAACATTTGGGGGAAATATGCTTAATTGGGGGAGGACCTACCTGAGGACCTGGGACTTTTCTGTGTGGAGTTTGCATGTTCTCTCCGTGTCTGCTTGGGTTCCCTCTGGGTTCTCCAGCTTCCTCCCACCACCAAAAACATGCAATATAGGTGAATTGGTGACTCTAAATTGAGCGGAGGCATGAATGTGAGTGAGAATGTTTGTTTGTCTTTCTATGTGGCCCTGTGATGAACTGATGACTTGTCCAAGGTGAACCCCGCCTCCCACCCAAAGTCAGCTGGGATAGGCTATTTTACATATGTTCATGATCTCTGTAGGACACTAGTGTTCGTTTGCTATTTTGAGAGTAGAGGAAACAGTCATTTGGCAAATTATATTATTGTTTTTTTTATTGTTTGTTTATATACCCTGATATATAGATTCACTCACAGTGTGTGTGTTTGTTTTTAGGATTACAGCTGCAGTACATCTTGGTATTGATGGCATGTTTTCTCTTTGTTTTGCTGCGGGGGTTTGGAGGTCAGGATGGAATGATTAACCATCCATTAACTGGCAAGCTGATTCATTGCCGGGTGCAAAGCAGGACAGCAACAGAAATACCAGTCAGTTCTGTTGAAATTAAAGTGATAAGCGACAGAAACATCACCTGGAATCACCTCCTCCCCATGTTTTGTGTTGAAGAAGCTTTGTTTTCTGATGGTGGCACCATCTACTTTATCTCCTCATTCAGGAGCATGAATGAACATGTGAACATGTCAGCTACAGAATCTAGTACTGATTTCAAATACATTACTTAATTGCATACTTAAGTCTGTCTCGTGAGCTACACAAAACTGCTTTTTAGTCATTACTTGATTTCAAGTAAGGTGTTGATGGCAGCCATGATAATATAATAAATAATAATGATGATTCAGGGTTTGGTTTCTATTAGCTGCTTTCCTAAAGGGTTACAGCTTTACATCTTTTCTCTGACTCGTCACCATCTTGCTGGTGACACCTTGGCATTTTCTCCTGCTGTCTGCAATACGAAAGGTAAAATTGACAGACAATATATTCAGCACTTTCTCTTTAAATTGCCTTAGCAGCTGATATACTTTCAGTTTAAGATAACACAGAAAAGGTTCAATTGTAACTTCAGTTTAAATGACAGTATGTTAGTTTTTCTGACACTTGCATATATTCTCCGTATAGCAGGTATTTTCACGTCGCACACACACACACACTTAATCCTCACTGTAACTGCATGAGCAATGTTTTCAATCTGTTTTATTCTTGTCTTCTGTATGTCTTCATTCTTTTACTGCTGGAGTGACCCAAGATGCCCCCATGGGGATCATTAAACTTTCATCTCAGCTGTGTGATCTTAATGTTTCTTGGCCAGTCCTGCAGCAAAAGAAAAAAAAAAAACACACACAAAAAAAACAGGAGAAACTGGATGAAAATAACCAGAATCCGCATTCCCAATTTTAATCCCCACTGTGGTTCTTTGTACAATACCATGTTAGGTAGTGAGAGAAGTTGTGTGGGTGTATGAGTGAGTGGAAGAGTGAATAAGAGTTTGAATATAGAGCATTCAGAGGAGTGAGCAGGATACTGGCAGCAGAAAACTCGATTTGTACAATTCATTGTTTTGAAAGAACATAAGGAAACGTGTACTTTTGTGTTCACGTCTGACCTACAGTAAGTAGGGAACTGAATTCATTACATTTCAGGAGATTTAGTTCAGGGTTTGTTTGTTTTTGGAGGATATCAGACTAAAAATCAGTTTGTGTAAACATGTAAATAGACAACATAGTATTGGTTTGACACAAAAGCAGTGAAAGCACCAACGCTTGGTACCACATACTGCATGTGAGTGAGTTTCAGCCTTCTCTCTGCACCGTTAATTTAATTGTAAATGACTGAATATCAGTTTGTACCACATTGTCTACAGGGAGAGCCAGTTTGGCCAACTCTCAACCGTTTGACTCTGGAGATGCTTGAAGCAGCATCAACAGCAAATTCTTACAAATTCGGGGAGTTTATTTAAATTCATTCCCCCTGATTTTGCATATATACATATATATGTTTTTTAAAATCAGTGCATCATCAATGCTTCCGACTCGAGAATGTCAGTTTACTGTACTCAACCCAGGATGGTGAATATGAGGTGTTTGCAGGAAAAAAAATCAATGACTGCGAAGGACGAGAACTGCATTAGCATGCACGAAAACCATACAATCTGTCATTGATCAGCCTCAGGAGAGGATCTCCTGTTGAAAGTCCAGTGAGCTTGTCGGAGTGCATCGGCTACTTTGAGCGTGAGGAAACCCCTCATCCAGGTGTTTGTGTGTTTTTGAAGGAAAATCTGTTGCAATTAATAATGGAATCAACCTCCCGGTGTGCGGTGCGGTTTGGCTTCCCTAATGAGAACTGGATTCATCCTCAGTCTCTGACAGTACGTCGAGTGGAATATGCTGCTCTCCAGCCTGTTTCCATGGAGATACTCAGGAGCTGTTGCCCCCCACTCCACCCCCACCCCCCACTGCTGCTTCATAAGAGGGAACTGGGCCAGGGTGTGCATGTGTGTGTGTGTGTGTGTGTAGGATATAACGGAGTGTTAAAAGGCACATAAACAAGTATTGCACCATTGGCGGATTATATGCTTTAGCTGTTGAGGTAGTATTAACTTCTACAGCAGCGAATGTGTAAGTGTGTGTGTGTGTTGCAGCTCCAGTAGTGTGACTGTACAACGTGTTAGTCTGTCTGCTGATCTATCATGCTAGTAGTAGCTACAAAAATCTGCAGCTCTGCTGTAGCGAATGTCCAATTGTGAGGGTGTCGGTGTGTCATAGTTTGTTACGAAGGCTGAATTAACAGACGTGCATGATACTCTGAGTGGTCATTGACAGTTTGTGTGCCTATGTGTGTTTGTATGTAGTGAGTCAGAGTGAGATAAGGGGAATGCGAGGGCGAGAGAGGTTGGGAAGAGAGAGAGAGACAGAGACACAGAAGGTGAAGAAGCATGATTAAATTAATCCAGACAATGTCGTAAACCATTAAGAATGTAATCTCACTGATAAAAGAACTCATCTGCATTCTGTGAGCCACATGTGTGCTGTTTTATGTGTGTAGTTACAGTGCATGTATCCCCACAGGGCTGTAAAGCTAGAGACTCAGGCTTCTGTGATTCTTGCTTACAAGGTGATAAAAGTGACAAGTGATTCCTGGCCAGACAAAGAGGCCACCACGGGGACGGAGCGTATTGAAAATAGCAGCGAAAAGGATCTTTTAGTCTTGGCAGAATGATGCAGTGCAGACCTGAGCAGAATCCCCCGCTGTATGAAGGCCAGGGCAATCCCTGCAGCAACAGGGTTTCTAAGCCTAAAGCTCTTCCATGTCACTATGAAGCCTGCTCTGTTTGAAGGGGAGGGTTGTTACTGTCTGGGATTGTCAGAACGACACGAACATTAAGATGATGGGAGCTGCAGATTCATGCTGATAACTCTCTGTAGGTTCATCATGACAAGCGAGCCCTTTGTAAAACTATCGATTGTTGCAGCTTTTAATGATTTTAAATTTTTTTTAGGTGGTTGCCCCACAAGGGGCAATCTGTTTGAGCAGCTTGTACACATAAGAACAACACAGAAACATGTAAACAAATAAATAAATAAATATACCAAGAAAGCTAAGCCATGACGTGCTGTATCCTGCGTTCCTTTGGTTAAAGCCGCGCGTATTGTTTTAGATATAAGCCATGGACAAGATGACCAACCATCAGAGTCGCCTTTCAGTGGGAAATAACAATACTATTGTCAACAGAAACAGAAAATTGATGCATAAAGCAAACACGTCCTTGATTTGATCTTTGATTGTACATTTTAAATTCATACTACAGGAAACAGAATCAGCTTTATTGACCTATGTAGTTTTAATCGCTATGCCATCGTGCGTGAAATTGATTTCAGTTCTCCCTGGCAGCATCCATAGGGAACATCTCCACAGCCGATAGGATATACTGGGTGGCAGCAGTCTTCTCAGTCTATTGCACTCCTGGGAGCTCTTAGGATCAGAACGAATCGGGGGGGGGGGCTTTGTTTGTGTGTATGTGAGTGTGCATGTGTGTGTGTGTGCGTACACTAAGGTTAACGTTACCACATGGGCTTGATCCTTCGCCAGTGCCATGGCACCTGCTGCGTTTTAATGGCCAGTGTGTTGTGACTCATGCAGGGCAGTGATGCCTTCCAGGTGGTACATGTCTACACAGGGAACTCAGAGTGCTAATACTAATGCGATAAACCAGCATCCAGTCAGGTCAGGCCGGGGGTTCGCGACACCAGTCATGGCAGGGTGCACCGCTCAGCTGGTGTACGCTGCTGGAAGCTCACATGCTCTCTGCCATGCTCAGTTTCTCTATGGTGCAGGTTAACGTGTGAGCATTCATGCAAGGTTCAGAAAAAGGCATTTCTGCAGGCGTTCAGTAAAAACACCTGTCCAACATGTAACATTAGTGAAAAGGTTTGAGATTCGCTTGCTGAGATCTGTCCAAACTTTTACCACTTCGGTGAGGAAGCTGAGCTTTATTCCAAGATCAGAAAGCCTTGCATAAATCGTTGTTTTTTTTAAAACTCCTTTTATATTTGATTTCAAACAAAAACTGACTTTCCACTCTTTAATTATTCTTTCAACTTTAAAATCATTTTAAAACTCCTAACTAGACTCTACTCAGAAGGCTCTGCCCACTTGGAAACAGCCAAAAAGAGGTTTTTACTTGACTCTAGCAGGCTGGTGGCATATGGCACCTCCAGCCTGGCCTGCACAGCAAACACTTGGCTCATTAGCACAACTTGAGCATCGAAGAGGATATGTTAATAATACTGGATATTACACTTAATAGGGAAGTATCTCATGGATGGTCTTGAGTGCACTTTTGAGTCCATTTAGCCTCTAATTGTCAAATTGTGGTTAATAGGAACAATTAATAATTTGAGTAAATACCGAGACTGCTGCCCTGATGAGGTTTAGTGAAAAGGACTTTGCAATGTGGTGAAGTAAACGCCAAAATACTGCTTTCCCAAGTGTGTAGTGGCTCATGAAATCCAGCCATTAGTTTGAGGCCTCAGCGTTCGCTAATCCTTTTAATTGTGCGGGATTAGATAGATCTGTTTGCTATCCACACAAAGAAAAGAGGCTTAAAGATTGTAGCATGCATTCTGATGCGTCATCATGGCACGCCAAGGTGAAAACAGTGACGGCAGTCTCACATGGTGCCGGTGGTGACACTTCAATTTAAAACTAAACATGAAAAATGGTTGGGCTTCAGTCAGTTCCCTCAACAGAGTCAGCATGAGGTGAAAATATGCTTTTTCAGTGGGTAGTGGATAGTTTTATAATTTAATTATAAAGGCATACTGTCATTCTTTTACCTCCATCAGAATAAGAGTGAAAAATTCGATGTGTAGATGACCAGATCTAGAGAGCTGGATTGGAACCAGGGACCTATGTCTTCCATGCATGTATCAACCCCATCATGTTTGCTATGCTTGCCCTGCATGATTTAATAATTAATAACATTTCCTGATGGTGTTATAAAAAAAAAACCCACCTTGGTAAACACATTTGCAGTTGCAAATTAGAACATAATTAAATATAATGTCTGTGAGACAGACGTGGTGACATTACATAAAATTAACTAGCTGAGGCTTTTACCCAAAGCGACTTACATTAAAAGCTGTTAGCAAATATGATGAATTGCATCAGGTGAGGCATTTAGAATATTAAGAGAATAAGAGAATTTTTCTTCTTCTTCTCATTATTATTATTCATTTTTCTATTGTATTTTTGAGCCAAGGTGTAGTTTTAACAGGTGTAGTTTGTAGTCTGCGACGAAAGATGTCCAGCAAACACTTTTACTTTTGTTGGTTGTGGGGTTTTTTTTGTTGTGAATCTGACTCACTTGAATCTCATAAAATATCTGATTTTACAAAGTCTGAATGTTTGTAGACAGATATTGGGTGTCATCTAAAGATAATGGGCCTTATCAGCCAATCATAATGGCATCTGGAGTTTTGCTCAGCCGTGATGTGGAAGCTGTTGGTCTCTGAGTACTTTCTACTAATAAATCAATCTCCTTGAAACACAATTAAGTTAGTGTGGTTAGATATACTGTATCAATGTCAGATACTCTTACTGTCTATTGGTTTTAGTGGTTTACATTTGAAGCTCAGTTTCTATGGTAATACTTATTTGTAGCGGGGAAATGAAAATGCTTGAGCATGAATACAATCTGATTAGGATTTGCCTTATGAGCTGCTGTTGAATTTATTTGCAGGAAAAATCAGCCCTGTTGAATATCCTTGCATGCTTTTACTGAAAATCAAATTACCAAAAAGTTTGAATGATTTACTTTACGTTTCTCTTCATTTAGATGAATGAACAACCAATCCTCGTTTGCAATCATATTTGCCTCTGGACACGTTCCACCAAGCCTTTCACAGCAGTAATGCTCCCTCCAAAGGTGCTCTCAGGACAAAAGCTCGCTATTGTGACTGCAGATGGGCACAATAAGAAATGCTGCTGTGTGAAATAACCAGTATGTGCTTGTGGAATTTCCCTCAGCAACATCTTGATTAAAATATTCTGTCACTGGAGTGAAACAGATTCTGTTGAATACCAGATTGCTTTGACAAATCGCACTGGAGTGCCAGAGCCACAGTGCACCTCATGTGCAGAGCAACACAGCTGATGAAAACACCTCAGCAGGACATTAAAGTGGTCGGAACCAAAGAACGAAGTGAAAGAAACTAAAAGAGGTGAAGCCGTCTCAAACTTTAAATTCTCTAAAAGGGCTCAGCCTTAGAGGAAAGGGTGAATAACTACTCGGAGTAGAGCCGCCGCTTCCTCGTGTCAAAAGGAGTCAGCTGAGGTGGTTCAAGACTGCGGTGAGGACACCTCCTGGGCGCCTCCGTGTGGCGGTTTTCTGGGCACATCCAGCAACACCTCAGGATCTGCCACGAGGAGCTGGAAGTGTTGTAGCTGTGCAGCAGGATTGCAAAGGGATTGGGGAACATTCACTACGGTGCTCCAAGTTCAGGATAATGAAGGAACATGTCTCAGGTGCCTTAGAGAAACAATCTATATTAGAACTGGGCAACACATTTAATGTGTGTTAAATTGCACTACACTGTTAGTCTTTTAATTAGAAGTGTTGAAAATTATATAATACCTCTCAGGCTTTAAAAGGCCGGTGAGTAAGAGTTTCACTTCCACGCAGCACAACAGTAATTTGATGAGAGTTGCATCACTGACTGAGCGATTATGTACTTGACTGTGAGCTTCAGAGCTCATTCCCTGACTCAGTGATTTGAAACAAAAATCCAGTCGGCCCAGTTAGTCCAGTGAAAGTTATAAACCAGTGAAGCGGTGCCGTTTTCATGAGTGCTCTGCAGAAGCATGTGAAATGCCTTAAACTCTCCCACACACACATGTTCACACCGTTCCCCATTCTTACCTCTGTGCATGTGAAGCACCCTTTGCTCTCTATCACCACTTACATTACATTGGAGGCCTGCTCAGCCAGATGATGTAATAATTGTGGTGGTTAGCTGTTGCCTAGATACAGTGGGACAGTGAAGAAGTAAAAAAAAAAAAAAAAAAATTTTTTAAATAATAAAATCGTTTGCTCCGACCTCACAGATATCACTCCCCGCAGATATGTATACATAGAGGCATTGGGGAGTGATGAGCAAACTTCATGAACCCCCCCCCTAACTGGAGCCTACAAGGTGGATGCTGGGGCTGAAAGTGCAGGAATACGTGTGCAGGGCAGCAGCAGCATCGACAAGCAGAGGGAGAGATGGGAAGCTGTTGCAGCTTAAATAGTCAGCCAACCGTGGCGGTGTGTTAGATGACGTTTGAGGAGAACGAGGCCTATCATCTGAGTATTGTGTGTACGCAGCACGGCTCGAGTTGTCTGCCTGAAGTAGCTCACAGGTTCGCTCCATATTTGTCACTGTTTCTACCTCTGCTGCCGGCTCAGAGGTGGAACAACAATGACCCCCTATTACACCTTTGTAACATTTATACACAACGCTGAGGCGTAACAAAGTGGCAACAGGCTCTGTAAAAGGGGCTAAAGCCTCTGCCTCTGTTGCATTAAGTTCATCTCCTTTTTTGTTTCTAGCTCAACAGTCAAATTCAATCCTATAATAGTAGAGTTCCAAAGACAGACTATGTGTGTGTGCTGTGATAGCTGTGTTTATTAGCATGGAGGATGGACTCTTGAAATCTGAGATGGTTGACAACAGAAAAGGATGTTGTTGGTTCTTGTTTGAATTGCTCTGATTCAACAGAAATGCCAGTTTAATCATTACATTTTCCATGAAGAAACTTGAGAACAGCAAATAGCAGGATCCTCGCACGCCTCTTTTGACCACGGACAGCCATCTCCTCTGTTGGATGAGTAATGATAGGCCATCATTTCACCACCATCTGCTGCTCTGATGCCAGTGATCTGCGAGAGACTAGCTGTGACCTTGTGGGGAGGCTGGGCTGGACCGGCCCGTCTGCGTGACATGAAGTCTTGCTGCCAGCTGTCCATTCGCTCTGGAGAAACACTGTGATGAATCAGATTGTTGATTTGGATTGGCTATCATGGTGCATTTCAGTTGCTAAAAAAACATTTGAAGTGATTTCTGCCTCATTTGGTAGTGGGCGTCACAGAGAACAAGAGACGGAGCAGATTAGCTGTGATGTGGAGAAGGCTCAGTCCTCTCAGCCGACAGAAGGCTGTTGAAATTTAGAAATTTTTTAAAAATGTGACAGAGGTAAATTCTGACATTTCTTGCCACTGTCATGTTAGGAGGAGCTGTGCTGGCTTCCAAACTAAAATTAGAACCTGTCACACTTCCATTTTTCATTTTTCTAACTCACCAAAGATTAAGAAAGGACTGGCAAACTGCCACGGCACCTGAAGATATTACACTGCAGATAGGTAGTCTCATTTTACATTTTAAAATAATGACGCTCATACCGTTAGCTCTTAATATGCCACATTTTCACAGGTATAGCTGATTGGTCACACAACGATTCTCCTTGAAAAACTTGAGTTGCAATTTAGTCTGCAAGGTTATTCAAAGATGGACAGCTAGGAGGGGCATTAACTAATCTACCTACCTCTATTAGACCAGTGGGAGCTGTGACAGTGCTGGCAGAAAATTACTCATCCTGGACTGGTCTCTGCAAAAGCCTTTTCATGTAATCCTGCAACTATTCTCTTATGCAGTGTCCTGTGTTTGACACAAACGATAAATCCACATCATATTTGCACAATGGAGATGGGTTATGTAGCTAATTGCAGCACATATACAAAAGAAATGACCACTGAGAAGGTAATATATCACCATGCCATGCCTGGGTATTTTTATTTTCATGATATCGGCAAAAATAAATAAAGGCTCTATATTGCAAAGTTGAAGAAAGTGATCCAGAATCTGTATTTGGCGCTGCCTCAAAATTTAATCAATTCTTGCAAGGTTAAAGTGAAAAAACAACAACAACAAAAAACAACATGGCTCTGCCCCTTTATGCGGGTCTGCACCAAATTTTACTGGGTTCTATTTTGGCCCAAGACCCATCCTCCCAACATGTTTCAGGAAATCCTTTCAGTAGTTTTTGCGTAATCCTGCTGACAAACCAACAAACAAACGGACGTGGGTGAAAACATAATGAAACATCTTTAACAGTTGTTTCTGACTGAATAATGAGCCCTTGTAGCTGTGTTGTGGTCTCTTAGTCATGGCTGAGCAGTCAAAAAGCCAGTGTAGATGGGGAATTGGGGAAATTTCTTCAAATGGTAGAAATATTGTCATGAGATGGCTAAACGTCAACTCGAAAGATCACACTTTCTTCTGATCACTATTTGTAGTATATTTTTGCATTTCTGAGCGAATCTACAGGCCTATGGTTGTAGGTACAGTCTGTATATATGTGTTACTGTGTGTGTGTGTGTGTGTTTGTGTTTTGATTTATTTACTGCCAGTGGTAAAAGTCAAACTCAAAACACCCAGGTCCCAAAGGTCCTTTTTTATCCTGGAAAAGCAGAAATGCTTGAGGTTTTTTGATACCACACAAGCAGTCCTTTTCCATTCCTCTGTTTTTCCTCCCCGTCCAATAAAGCCAACAAAACCACCTTAAAAACAATTGGTGTCACCTTATCAAACGGCTGCATTACATCCACGGCCTTTTGGTAGCGCTGGGAGTAATCCCACTGTCTATCGCCGCTGTCTGTGAGCTTCCAGTGTCTATTTTTTCCTTCTCAGGGGGGGGAGAGGGGGGCTGCTCCGCTGACAGTTGAGGTCATCACACTTGTTTTTATCTTGGCTGGTGCTGTCAAAAGCTATTACTAAAAAAAAAAAAATTTTTTTAAAAATCCTATAGATGACTGGTGGAATAACACAAAACAGCAAAAAGACTTGAACAGTGCTGTGTCATTTAAGGTACCGGCAATTAAATTCCAAATTTTTAAACTCAGAAGGAGATGCTGTTTGATGTTCAAGGAAAAAAGATGCAATGCTTACTTGTTCTGACAAATCCAAATAGCAGGATGGAGAGCAAGCATGAAAGGCAGAGATAAAGAGATAAAGATATGATGTACAGTGAGATGCGTTTGATCATTAGTGCCTGTGTGGCCCTTTATGGCACATTTAGCACATTCTTATAGCTCATTAATGAGCCCGATGGCTCAGTGACACCGCAGCACCATGTGGTTTAATTATCAGGAGGAGCAGGTAATCTGTCAAGATGACTGGTTTGGACGCGTGCTCCCCTTACTGGATCTATTTGGTGTTTGCAATCTGTAAAATGTAAAATGTATTGCTTGCAATGAATTGCATTTATCTCCTTTCCCTCTCTTATTTTCTGAGTGCTTCGATCTCTGCTTAGGATGAGTGCAAAGTTGTAACAGAGTCCTACCTTGCAAACTGTCTCCCACTGACATTTCTGGTGTTGCCTGGCAACCACTTAGCATTTTTGTGAAGGATACCCTTACACCCGTATTTAAAAAAAAATAAAAAATAAAAAATAAAAAAGGCACGGTAAAGGCTAAGTTCCTTGAACTTCTACTGTGGGTGTTTGAATACTGAATATATTATGCTTTCACTGCTGAGCAATGCAACAAGCAGTGCAACAACCCCGCCCTGGAGTTTCCAAGAAGGTTGCAAACTTTTTTCTCTTCCGTTAAGGAGAAGAGGTAAAAGTACAGAAAGAGATTACAGAGTCATTGATTAACTTTTTGTGCAAGATCAATAGGCTATAATGCCTAGAGGATGGTTTGAAATTGTAGAATTTAGTTAAATGGAATAAATGGATGCTATGTAACTGAAAGGTCACTTGCTGACTTGGCTTGCATTGTTGTTTTTATTGTTTTCTTTTAAAAAAGCCTACTGGAATTGCTGCAGGTTAAAGTAAGGAATTAATGTTTTATCTCTAAAATGCGCAGAAAATGCAGAAAATGTTCCTGAGAACGGAGATTGTGATTTCCAGATTTCCGGGTAAAAAGAGAAGAGTAAGTAAGACGGTATGTTTCCGATGATGGCCAAAATACATTCATAATTTTTTGAGTAATCCTGCTATGACAGACAAACCAGGGCAAGCAAAAACATAACCTGGTGGAGGTAATAACATTTAACAAATATTAATCTCACAAAAGGTTTACTTTAAAATGTCGCTCAATTGATTGTACATTTCTGAGGCGGATAATAATGATATATGATAAAATACATTAAAGTAGCTTTTAAAACTCAGAATTCAGAATGAAAGCAGCAGACAAACTAATGAAAACGTGAATTAATTTAAATCTGTGCATCACTAGTTTCTGCACCTTGTGAACCGGCCTATGCAGGTGCTGATTCATCTGCACTGGACAGAAGAAGAGCCCTTTATCTTTAATATTATGGAATTAAGAGGTAATTTAAAACTCAACTCAACCCAGAGTTCTCTTATACAGTATTCTGTTGAATTATTTGTTTATACAGGGTCATTATCTGCGGCTCATTGTCTCACAGCCATTGATACATTTTTTGGTAATCAAAGTTAGAACACCTACAGTACCCTCACAGTGGTGAGGGCTGCCATATTGATAACTTCATTATTTGTCATGTGGAAAATTTGATTGAAGTCACCACCGCAGTCAAATCATGGTAATGGATTCAGAGCAGCAGCTTATGTGCCTGTAACTGTAATTATCCCCACATCCTGCTTTTAATTTCATTTGCAGCCTGCCTCCATAGCGCGCTAACTGTGAGACAGCCAGAAGAGAACGAATTAATAAGACACTGGAACTGTCCCAACTCTCTTGAAGAGAAATGTCCAGCTTTCTGTGGAAAAAGCACAACAATCTAAACTGTGAAAATGATGTCGTGTGGCTGTGTTGTTGGGTTTTTCTCTGGAGGAGAACATTGGAAGAAAATACATGAGAATCCTTTAATCCGAGGCCTTTGGTAGAATCTCATACTGCGTGTTGCTCGATTCTTTGACAGAAAAATTATATGATGTCAATGAAAGTTGCTTGTTTAATTTTTGTATTGGCTTTAGGAATATAAAGACATTATTGAGAATTGTTATCTTGTTCTAGAAACAAAACCAATGCCATTGAATATCCCACTCAGTTAGCTGCTTAATTAAAAGGGCAAGAAAGAACACAAACTTGGACTAAATTCAAATTGGTTTAATTTTTGCAATGTGTGAAAGATTTTCTTATTTTTACCAGCTGCTCATTTCATATCAGTCTGTAAAAGTCAATATTTGCTGGTTTGTTGTTTATTTAATTGCTTGATTACAGAGGAATTTTTGACTATTTTTGAGGCTTGACCAAACAGACCTGGGTTTGCAAATGCAGAATTTTGTTTATAAAATTAATGAAATTAAAATGAACCTTGAGCATTTGTTAGTAATTATCTGTACTTTTTCCAAGGTCTGTTATGCTTTAGTTATTTTTTATTTTTTTGATATGCAATCTTCCAACATTTAGTTTTCTGTGAGGATTTTGTTTTGCATATTGCAGGTGCAGCTATGGGTTGCAGGAAATCTGTAATTTAGTGAGTGTACATGCAGTGTTAAAGGTAGAGAGAGGAGATCCACTGAATTAAATGAAGGCTGCACTGCCTTATTATTTATGCACCTGGTGTCCAGCATCTTTCAATAATTCTGATAAATCACTATCCCTGCGGTAAAATCAATGTGTGGCACAAACAACACATCAGCCCAAAATGAACCCAGATAATGCTCCAGATATGGAGCCGTGTTTTCCCTCTCAAAGACTGATATGCACAGTATCAGTAATGCATAAAGAGGTTACAGGTTGTTTGTTTATTCCTGTAATGAAGTTAGTTCTAACCTCACACTATAGCAGCAATTAATCATTCCAGAGAACATAAGATTCAAGCTGAGTTAGGTCAGGAGAGAGTGTCGGGACAAGGTAATATCAGGGGATTTAATACAATTTTCTGGTGTAATTGAACAAGAAAATGCTACGGTGCCTGAGAAACAGTTCAAACTGCACATGACAAGATTTTAATAACAAAAGGCATCTTATAAGCCTTCAGTGTAAATCAAAGATGGGACAGCATTAGAAACTAAAACTAAAGGCAGTGAGACTTCAATCTCTGGTTCTCCTTTTTTTTATTATTAATTATATAGCTACAAGCCTGACCTTCATGTGGACAGGAGACTGCTTGAGATACTTTTTTGTAATCCATTTCCAAAAAGCAGTCCCAATCACAACTGTAACTTATCCTCTGGAGCCTCGATAAAGCAGATGAAAGAGGAAAAACAGATGCAAGCAGAGACGTTCATCAAATAATGTTTATGTTTAAAAATTAGCAACAAAAAAAAAAAAAAAAAAAATCAGAGTTTTGGCCATAGTGCTGAGGAGTTGGTCGTGGCTGGGAAAAGAGAGCTCCTTGGAATGCCAATGACTTCACCAGTGTAATCGGTGTCATTTCATGTTGGTTTATTAGCTGCAGTCACATTATTGGATTCAGCTGGTGGTTAATTCTGTCAGTGTGATCTGGGACCACTGCTTGTGACTGATGACCCGAAACTTTTGACCATGGTTTTCTCATATTTGTGATCTTTTGTGTGGGATAGAACAAAGTCCCACAGTGTAAGGAGTCATTTCGGGGGATGTCTCATTACTCTCATTAAATTGCAAAGCTCTCAGGACCCTATGACGAAGAGGACCAAACTTATAATCATGGTGCTTTTTTGATATGCAAAATGTCGGCTGTCATGCCCTTTGTGTACTGAGATTTGTGTGCTTTTCTCCCTGTGCGGCGATTAATGAAAATGATGCGTATTTACATGTTAATATGAAAACTACCCTACTGGAACTCTTTATAATGGTTGGAAGGTGTTCAGGTTGGCAATAATAGGACGTCTTATGTGAGTGTGATTACAGAGAAAAATGCTATTGTCTGCATAAATTAATGACCACATTTACATAAGTGCTTTAATTAAAACTATCATAGTGATCTGGTCTGTTACGAGGTGGCACAGGGCAGATTAACAGGGAATATGAGCGGGAAGGGACAGTCAAACTGTACTAGCTGCATGCAGAAGTCTGTAGAATTGTTCACCTCAAGGATCTGCTCTTGTTAACTCTGCTGCACCACAGCGGCGAAACTGTTAAAATATTCCCCAATGCCCAGTCCCAGCGCGAGAGGAGAATGACTGGCAGGGCATTTTGTGTTAATAGGCTCACTAAGAAATGTCATTTAATCTTACATCCATTGTGAAACACATGCAAACACACAGCGACAGCTGAAACCCAGCCCTTTGCCTTTAAACGTCAAGTGTCAGAATGTCTCATGGCCACAATAAAAGTGAGGACCAATGTCCAAAAACAAAATTCACACAACATTGGCAATTGACTTTTGCATGCATTCCTCTGTCCAAGACTCACATTTGGTGCAAACATAAGACTTTTGCATGAATAAATCAATGACTGCAGGTATCATAGCCTGTCCCTACCTTCAAAATGTCTTCCTCCTTGTTTTACGAGTGGCAAAGTCCTTGGAAGAGTTGATATAAAGATTAAAATTGAGTGAAACTAAAAGCATTAAGGTCATACTATGCAACATCATATTATCATCTAACTATTAAGCTAGTAATCTCTCTCAAATATCTCAAGAACCGTTTAATCGATCTACTTCATACTAGACCGGTGACCTGTTGAGGATCCAAAGATGTGCAGAGCTGAATCTTGTGCAGTTTGGATCTAAACAAACACTAAAACGACTCCGCCCACACCAGTTAATCTTTCCCAGAATGAGGGAATAAATTAGCTCTATAAAATGCTTCTTTATAAAAGAAAAATAGATATAGAACTGTACACCTCATCTATACAGCATTCAATATTAATAAACCTTGAAGCAATCAGCACTCTATAGAACAGTGGTACACAAAGAGAGACGAGACCAAGAGGGACAAACAGATGGAGAAACAGGCTAAGTGAGTCAGAGGGAAGTTATTTCATATAGCGTGTTCTAAAAAGAGAAAAGTAGACGCTGAAAATAAAGCTTACAGCTGACAGCGGTCAACACGCCCCAAATTTACTATGCAAAAGCAGCAGGAGGAATTGTGTAGGAAGCAAAGCAATACCTGCTGTGGACCAGGGCAGCAGCAAAACACAATAATGCCACCTATGAGAAGGCCCACATTAAAAAAAAGCAAAAGCCGTTTAATCATACAGTATGATGTATCTCCTCCTCCAAAGCCACCACACTCTTCATCGCCTCGATGTTAAAAGTAGTTTCACTTATGGTACCGTGACGTTACACCATGTGTTATCTAACCTTGTTATTCAGCTGATTTATATTGTCTATTTACGGCAATGGCGTTAAATTGTCTATTTACTTTAATGGCCCTGTATGGGTGAGAAAATTGCTTAAACAAACTGAGTGAATTAATTAAATTGTTTCAGTTATTTTCCTTTCCCCAGACTGATGCAAACATTTGCATTTGCCAGTGATTATATTAAGTAGATATTATTCCAGTGATTAAATTAATCCCTGTCATAAACATGTGGAGTTTTAAGTTAAGTACTTAACTGAAAATACTCCAGTTTAGGGAAAAGGTTGCTATGACATTTCTTCTAGCTGTCACAGCAAATCCTTTTCAATTTCATGTCCAGTATTTTTAAGATAATCTGACAAACAGGGTCTTGTGGTGTCTCCAGAATATGAGTACATTTTTAAGTTTATTTTCCTCTTCTTTGAGTTAGCTACTAACTGCTACTGGCTATTATGTTTATTTTTATTTATTGGTTTATTTAGCAGGGACAATGCACATTAATGAACATTGCAGTAAATGTGCCAGAGTTAGCCAAGAGGCTATTTTTCATCTGTAGTCCCTGGACAGATGTTAAAAAGTCACCCGATGGAAGGTCATCGATATATAATGAAACTAGCAGTGGGCCCAGGACCGGTCCTTGTGGGACACCTATGGATAAATAAGGTACTAGTACCTTGCCGGCTTGCTCCATTTATACAGTCGTTGATTGAGTGCTGTTACTACCTCTGTTGCCGATCAGAGGTGGAACTAAAATGACCCCCCCCATTACACCTTTGTAGCCTTTATACAGAACAGTGATCCACAATAAAAGTCCTGTCTTGAATAGGTGTGTACAAGGGGCTGTGGACATCCTGCTGCAACCTCAATGACCTTGAGGTCTTTATTCAGAATAAATAACTTGAATAAGAACCAATTGTTGTAACTATTATAAGCCTGATTACTGGTGTGAGAGAACTTATTATACACTTACATCTTATAGTATTTTAATGCGTCTTCAGCAAAGCCATGAGGTAAAGGGCCTGTCCTCTATATTTCATGTGCTTCGCATTTGGCTGGACATCATTAAAGCTCAACTTTTCACACTGGCTGGTGCAGACTGTAAATTTATTGAAGGGGTTTTTCCGCACCCCACCCTATATCCTTTATCTGTCTCTCTCTCTTCCCTCCTCTCACTCTCTCTGCTGCAGTAAGGCTCAAACAGATGGAGCGGTACATGACAAAACAGCCTAATTAAGTGGTGCACCTCAGAATTCCCACATGTGGAAATCCTCCCCAGGACCGTGACAGAACATGTCGGCAGCGAGGAAATAAGAAAAACTTTTTTTAAAATTTTTAAAATTTGCATCATCCATCCTTGCCCTCAAAATGCTCAGGCCCTTTGCTACTTCCTGGAAGCCTCACAAAAGAGCGTGTAACAAACAAGCGATTAAAATGTTTGGTGTCCATGGTGCGTCAGCTGCAGTCAATGCAGAATGACTACATGAATACAAATTAAAGATAATGAGCTACATGGCGAGTTGAAGGTGATTTAAACAAAAAATGGTTAATTGTTCGACACCTTGAGAGCTTGTAGACATGCTGCTTATTTATAGGCAATTTGAAAAAAGCGTGAATAGATTAAACAGCTGCTCAGTTTGACTTCACTAAATATAATATACACCATTTCTGACTGAAATAAGGTATGAGTGCAGAGATGAGACAGTTAGCTGATTGAAAATTAACTTGCTGCTATCTTGAAGTTGTGGCATTTTCCTGCTTTTCCTTACTTAATTGCACACATCTACAGTAGCTTGGATGTGTCTTTCTAGCTGTTTTATCAGAATGTTGTGATTTCTCCGCACATAATAAAAAGTTTTATAGAAGCTTAGGAAATGGATGCGTCATTTTTAACAACTTTAATGACAAATTTCAGAGTCATTTTGCAATTTAAAAATGATGCAAATATATTTCAAGTTACAGCCACTACCAGCTGGCTTCAAGCTTGTTAACTGTGTTGAACCAAAACTATTTTGTATAAATGCAGAGTTGCATATTCAACAGCTTTGAATAAGTGATATGGTGGCAGAAAACCACCTGACGAGAAACAGTTGTCCTTTTTCCTCTGTTTTAATGAATCTAATTAGGATATTTGCCTACTTTTAAATACACAGATTAAACTCAGCTGTCATTACCTCACACATGTAGAATAAAGCATTATTCTCTGTAGTCTTTTTTCCCCCCAGGAACATTATTTTGAGGTAACCATAGGCAGAGACTAAAGCATCCCGCTAAACTAATAAGTCTAAAGTGTTAACAGATGCTTCAATATTCAAACACACTCGACTGATCAAAGTGAAACCTCTGCGTACAACTACATACTGTGCATATGAGCAGTTTCCATGGAGATGTGTCAACATTGGCTGCAAGACCTGAATGAGAAGAGGCGAGATGCCAAACTTGAGACTCCTACACCTGGCTTTTTATTTCTCCATATTGTATTATCAGCTGTGATATATTTCGCCTGAAAGAAGGGAAAGGTTAGGACTAGTACTTAATGTGGAAGGGATTATATTATTCCTAGTCTCACTGCTCTGTGTTATAATTGATTAATTTTGCTCAGTTTAGACCTAAATGAATAATTTTACACTTTTTACTCCCTTCTACAGTTCAACTAACACAATGCATTTCAAGTGTGCGCACATATCTATACATGTTTTCAAAGATACACGTCAACCCTGAGAGAATTGAAAGCTACAGCTCAAGGACCTCATCTTAAAATCAATGAAGTGTGGGAGGCTTTACAGGGTGCTGCACCGCGAGGAGTGATGCACTATAAGCCTCCTGTTTGGCGTTTTCGTCGACTGAAGGGCGCAGAGGAGACACTGAGGTTGTGTCTAGAGTTTGTGGCATCGCATCAGCATCAGCATCAGCCAGTGTCTGCCTTCCGAGGAGAGAGCAGCAGCAGTGGGAGGTAGTGGGTGGATATATCAAAAGGTGAAATGCAGCCTCTGCTGCAAAGCTACATCCAATCGAATATGACTTTGTCTTGTTTTGCAAGATC
This sequence comes from Chaunax sp. Z400, assembly GCA_037577475.1. Lineage (NCBI taxonomy): Eukaryota > Metazoa > Chordata > Actinopteri > Lophiiformes > Chaunacidae > Chaunax > Chaunax sp. Z400. The sequence continues at coordinate 5,038,517 of CM075202.1, forward strand.
TAAAGCTCATTCCTCTTATATAAGGTTCACTGCTGTCCCTGTGTGTATGAATAAAAATATGCTACCATTTACAATCTGTCTCCCTACTACTATATCTACACTCCTGCTAGAGTTCTACCTTCCCTAACTGCAAGATGCTTTGGCTATTTCATTCTAGTAAAGATTCATTTTGATACTTTGCTTGATCCCAATATGAATCTAATTATTTCCAGGTCATACCAGCTGCAACATTTCATCATCTAAACAGATTCCCTTGAAAACGTTATTATTAACTGGACAGGTAGAGCTATATTAAACGAGTTGGTTGTACACTATATGCTGTCTAACATCTAAAGGCAGGAGTATGGCTGATCTGAAGTGTAACACACAGCTGAATGGAGAAAAAAAAAAAGATTTCAAGCACAGCTGGAGGTGAAAATGTTGATGTATTGGTAAAAGTAAAATGGGAAAAAGTGCAATGGAAACACACTTCAGAATAAATCACGACATACACAAAGCGTATGATTTAAACATCTGCTGAGGAGTGGAAAAATGCAGGCCGACTAAAATATGATTTGTGTCAAAGTTCGAGGCAACTGGATTTTATTTATTTCACCAGTCATTTAAGAGAAAGTCTTCATTCTTCAACAAAAGCAGTTTCCTTCCACAATCCATTCCAGGGCTGCACCATATTGGAAAAAAAATGACATTACAATATTTGTCTTTATGTCAGTACAACTGTACACTGCATTTGTGTTTCACTTCTGTTCTTTATACACTCCTGAGGTGGTTGGCTGGTTACACAAATCCTCAACATTTAACATTAACATTTTCATTATGAGATTTTTTTTGTTTTCTTTCTGATTAAGCCACCACCTGCAGTCACACATTAAACTCAAGTGGGGCAGATTTGGTTCTTTACTTAATACAAGTAATTTGTTTGGCTCTATTATACATGACTGTGTAAAGATTGAGGTTCATAAAAGCTGGCTGCCCCCTCTAGTGATATCACCTCCCTTCATTATCATTGAAAATTCTTCGACAAACGAGTCATCTGACCAGGCCGTAACTGACCTGCTTTGATTTGGTTTGTTTCCACGTTGACTGGCGGCTTCTTGTTCTCCTGAAACATCTGAGATCTGTCTTTAATTTGAAAGTCAGGCCTATAGGGAAGGATTGAGCAACAGCAATGGATTAAGAACGGATGTTTTTCCTCAATGGTGATCGATAAATTATCTTAAGGATGTTATTTTTCTACAGAGTGATTCATGCGCTACAGTTTGGCTGCCTGTTGCTCTGTTCCTCCCTCTGGCATTAGCTAGCTGTGCATCGGTGTGGAGGAGGAAGGCCTAATTTATTCCAAGTTATGCAACCATCTTGGGAAATGCTGGCCAGGTGCTGACTGTAGCATAGTTTTAACTTAGCAGCCAGCAGTGCACCGGTTTCCCAGAGAGCCGAGCACGCAGAGACTTCCCCCTCTCTCTTTTTTCCTCTTTCGCACTAGCCGTAATCTCTCCCCTCTCGGTGTGTGGCATCTTTGTCAGGTGCTGACAGAAGCACATTTAAGGTAGCGGGGGAAAGCCTGTTGATCATTCACCACAATAGCTGTTGCCTAGGCTGTGATACAGGAAAGCTCTCATCAATGTTTCATGGATTTGCAATGTGAGCTCTTAAAGAGCCAAGAGGGAGTATTAGCATTCATAGAACATAGAATAAAAATCAATCATGACAGCTGGAAGCATTTGCATTAAGCCGAGTCAGCTACAGCACAGACTGTCATCTTCGTAAAGAAGGTTTTGTTAAATATTACATTTTTGACTGAAGTACATCAATCTATAATCTACTCTAGGGAAGTCACCATAACGACATTTTAGCTGACAATTAATTGTCATACAGATAACTGTGATTAATGACTTAATTTAATTCTTGAGTTCACTTTATCCCACCATCATAGTATAAGTCTAATCAGTCATCATAAGTCATCATCAGTAATCATAAGTCTATTAAAACAAAAGCACTGATTAGCCATTTGTCTGAATGGACCTGCGGCTGTCTGTCCCAGTTCAGCTAATTGGAAGAGGTGGTGGATTCATAAATGTTTTTTTTTTTTTTTTTTACAAATCAGCTTCTCCAAGTTATTGGATTTTCCTTTTTCATTTGGCTTAATAAGACTAAAAACATGCCTACACCGGTGTTGAGTTTTATTTTGCCACGAAATTATTTTCATGCCACATAGATGAACATTTGCTCAGTTGTGCAAATGTGCATGATGAGTATATTCAAATGATATCTATCCAAACATAACTTCATACGACTTCAGTATGTCTTCTTTTTTTTTTCTTTTTTTTTTTTGCATATCTCCTGCTTTGCATTCAGACAGTCACACCTAAAAACTGCCAAGTACAACAATTTTTTGGCGACTTAGCAGTTTGGTTGCTCAAAGGCACCTCAGTGGTGGCATGATGCATCTTCTTAACTGGCACTAGCACCTTTGCAGATTTACAGATAGACTTATAGAAGACATGCATAGCAACAAATATGAATAAAGTGCTGGTCTTGTGAAGAATACAGATTACGCCAAGCAGGGCAGAGATTCAGACTAGTCTAATTTTGCTAGTATTTTGCTATAGTGACCAGGCTTCAGCACTCTCCTGCTGACTGAAACTGTTAGATTGTAGAATCAGTTTGAGTTGTGTGGCTGCATGAAAGTCTATAAGCACTTGAAATACTCCATGGGTCACTTCAAGGTGATGATTTGGGGGGGGGGAGTAAAGGTGTTCCATAGTTAAATCAGCTCATCATGAGAAGAGTGGGTGGTATATTGTCCAGGACAGAGCTGAGGATCTCATCCTTCCCTCTGCCACTGCCTGCAGGGTGTGCAGACTCAGCCCTCTGACACCGCTTTATTTCGCCTGTTTGTTGAGGCTGCCGGCATCCCCTGCATTCATGCCACCTCCCCCGCACACAGAGAACTGTGCACCGGCCACTATATATTCACTGGAGTTGCAGAGGAGTCTGATTCAAATATTGAGTGACACAAGCCTCCCTGGGCAAACAAAGTGTGTTTGTGTTGTCATACTAAACCAAGTTGTGTTATGATATGAACTCTGATATCTCGAGTGCAGCACCTTCTATGAAAAATCTTCTACAGGACATTTTGTTTCACTAAGAGTTCAGTACCGTTTAAACAGCAGTTTTTTGGTGCACATTTGTGTTCCCCACTACAACCAACCTAGAGGAGTTGTCAGCTGCTCAACTCAGATTTATTCTCATTCACCTTGGGGAGGACAGAACTCCCACAGGACAAAGTGATCCAACCATGTTGAAGATGATGTTGCCAGTTTGCCAGTATGCTCTCAGGTTGAAAAAAAGCATGAATCAATTTGCCAAGGCTTGACAAAAACTGAAGAATATCTCACAATTTATTAACTCACACTGATGGACTTTTATATATTGTGCTGTCTTAGGTGGTGCATTTGCTGTTTTGTGGTTGTTTTTGTCTTCCTGCACAGGGACTACAGATGTAAATTAGCTGCAAGCTAATGCTGGTGCAATTACCTTTAATTGTGCACTGTCCCTGCAAAATTAAACAAACTAAACAAATCTTGCTTTACATATATCGGGACCTATTATTACAGTATATGGATTCTTTGTCTGGTTTGTCCCTTTCAGTTTCTTTTTTTTAAGCTACTGTAAAGAATCCAATCCTGAGCACCTTCACCTTGTCTTTTGAACTCATCTGAAAACACAGAGACAAACTAGCCCTAAAAAAATTAAGTACAAGCATATAACCAAACCCCAGATTTTTTTTTTATGATTGTTGGGGAAAGAAAAGCCAACATTTGCTTCACAAGCTGTGCAAGTTTTTTGAAAAATCTTGAGACAGATGTCACAAAATCATTGCTTTAATTCCAGTTATACCAAATATAGTGACTCTATAGGAAGTACAAGGTGACCCTTTGAGGAGAGATGCTAAAGCAATAACAGATAATTACATCTACATTTGCTAATGATTGATTCTTTAAATTAAAATATTCCAGCACCTTCTCTGTAGTTCATTTTCTTGCTATCGTCTCTGTGAAGTGATTTATGTCAAACAGACTATGCTTGAGATTAATAGGTTGATGGTGAAACAGACCAATCTAGGCCGATATATTAGTCTCTGAAAAGCTTATTATGGGATAATCAAACCATCTCAAGAGAGTGCATGTTATAAGAATGCTGTAGTGATTGCAGGATCAGGCTGACAGTGATACACACTACAGTGTGACACTGCTCTGTGGGTGGAAACAGATGTTTGGCGTCTTCTGGATGTGTACTTCAAATTCCAAAATACTCATGTTGCCAGGTAGCTATGGTAACTGGTAGAAACAGAGGACTAACACTAACACATGAGCATCTGTACAATATAGAGCCAATTAAATCCCTTTAAACTTTTACCTCAAAAATTGGAACAGCTTTACCTCAATTTTTGTAAAGTTACTTGTAAAGTAAAAGACTAAAGTTTAAAGATGCATTAGGTCAGAGGAAAAATGTCTGATATAACTATGACCAACTGCTACGGCTATTTGTAAGACCAATGCAGATAGAAAAGCAGGCATTGCGGGTAGACTATTGAGTGGCACATAGCATTAAGATGAAAATTCTGCAGAAGATTGTGTGAAGAGCTGCTTGAAGAGCCATTTTAAAGCTTAAGTACATCTTCTACTACCCGAATGATTCCATTTAGCAGGAGGGAAAACAGATTATTCTCTTGAAAGAAAAAAGAAAAGACCTCAGACGAGTATAAATATTAAAACCATCCTCTAACTGGACAGCCAGGCTTTAAAGCTAGTCTTTAATGTCTTACTTTATGGTGAATTAGCAAAATTAGACAGCTTAATGCAATCAGATAATGAAAATGTTAAACATAAAATATTTTTATTGTTGACTATATACATCATTTTTAACTGGTTCAGACTTCACTGTATAAGTGAAGCTGCATTTGAACACTTTGTTGATGGATGTTTAGCTTCTCTATGAATGCATTAATATACCGACACATTGTCTGATGGATGCTTGGACTACATTGTACTGTGCAAAACAGAGCATGGCACGTATATTTGTGCACATGCACCGACACACTATTCTTAGCTTTTATTTGACACGATTTGTTGCCTAAGCAACGGGTCGTTGTACTTCTGTATGGTGTATTTTAGTGAGAGAGAACTTTAGAAAACAGCAGAAAGCTATGCTGGTGGGAAGTAGTTAAAGAGAGGAACACAGAGGATTAGTAATATATTTACTGTACATTGATTATACAGTGAAGCTCTACAAAACACTACATATTGCTTCCTATAGTCACACACAGTGTTTTAATATTAACCAATAATGTACAACCTCTGCTAAAATAAAGATAGAAATGAAATAATTAAACACTTTAATGAATAATCTTTTGTTTAAATGACTTCTACTATAGTTAAACCAATATTCAAAGCAAGGCAAAGAATGAATCAAATCCACTTATTGATGTTCAAAGAATGTTGTTGGTTAAAAAAAAAAAATCCCACTGATTGTGGATTTTAAGGATTACAGATTCAAAAGTGTTTTGCTGCCCAACTTGTGTTGGTTTCAAAGGGAGATCATGTAAATCTGGGTAACTCTGGGTGAGAGACATTTAAATTCCGGAAGCCGTGCTTGAATTCATCATTTTAACTATTCAAAATACAGCATAATTTGTAATGGTGCATTAAACACAGCGGCCCATATGGTAAACCAGGCCTCAGTGTCTGTATCTCATTATATACAGTGTGTGTCTTGCTTTCTTTTTATTTTTATTTTTTTTAAAACAGAATACACCCCAAACAACCTCGAAAAATCCTACTACAGGTTCCTGGCTTTTCAGCAGTGGTTGCCATGACAACTGTGCATTTTATTTCTGGCTCCTTTGAAATGGTGTGAGATCACAGATCCCAAATGTTATGTAAGACGCTGTGCACTGTTCCAGACTGGGGTTTCCTGCTGCAGAGAACTTAAAAAAGTAATTAATTACAGGGGAACGGCAGACACTCAAGGCGCTTCAACATACTCTCCCTGTTTACCTTACAGCTTTCGCCACTTACTGGCAGGAAAGATGTGGACTCTAATTGTTATGCAGGAAGCTAGAAATGATCCTGCTCATTTTGACACGTTCTGTTGAAACGGTACGTCTGTTCTTGCATCTTTAGAGGCCACAGAAGAACAGAAATTACCATTGAGCTGCAGACAAAGAGCTGATCCTATAGACTCAAATTATTTCTCAGATGCTAATTATGAACCTCACGTCTTGCATGCAGACAGTGTGAACTCAAAGATTGGTAACCAGAGGTGCAGGGCTGTTTAATTATCACAGTGCCCTCAGTATTAATGACACAAATTAGAGAATTGCACTCTCATTCAGTAGAACTACAGTACAAACTCTCTGTGTTAAGAGGCAACAGAATTAGAAATCATAATAAAATGGTGAGGGGAACTCCCTAATCTACACTAAGTTTATGCATTACATAACATCTACTATTTTCTAATTGTTGAGTACAATAAATGAAGGATATAATAAACTATGAGCTTACTTTATGCACTGCAAGATTGATTTAAAAAAAAAAGTCAGGGAAGGCTGAGCAGCATCCATCATTAAGCACCTTCCTGAAACTAGCAGAACAATCCTAATGTGGAAACGACTACATTCTCCAATCTTTCATTCTCTTTGAAGTAGTATCAAATTTGTTGCTCTTTGTGATCACCGCTCAGTGATGCTCACAGCTCCTCTCAAAATAATTAGGCGTACCGCTAATAACAAATGGTTCATCACCGCTGGGCTTGAAAAATAATACTTTTATCATAGATTCCAGATTTGTGAGCTCGATTACATGAGAGAATCAGCTCCCTACTTACAGTACAAGATCGCTGTGGGGATACATTTTGAGAGGAACCTTTTTTTTGGTGTGGGCATTTTGCTTTTATTTTACAGGCCAGCCGAAGAGATGACAGGAAATGTGGGGGGGGGAGGGAGAGAGAGAGAGAGAGAGAGAGGGGGGAAGACATGAGGATAGAGATTTCTTTTCATTGAGAATGTCAAATGTTTGTGAAGAGTATCTAATACGATTATTTATCTGTCACGGTCTTGCTCGTATTGTATGTATTTTCAGGAGAATTGCAATGGCAATTTCAGTTTGTGGGGATTTGAATCGGAAACAGATTAACTCCAAAATGTTGCTCAAGGGAATTTTCTCTCCAACTCACATGTATCTTGTGTATTTTTGTCGTTTTCCCTTCTCTGAAACAGACCAGAAATTTTCACCTTGGTCCCCATCTCCAAAGTTCAATGAAGGCAGACGCCTCCCTCCAGCCAGGAACATGAAGGGCTTATCGGGCAGCCGCTCCCAGCACCAGATTCCTTTACCCTATGGCTTGGACTATGACCCCCATGTCCATGACCTCCACCCTCACCATGGCTCTGAATCTCGCTACTCGTCCTATCTGCTCAGCCCCACGGAGAGCTGTCCCATGGACTTCCACCACCGCTACTCGCCACGCAGCTCCATCCACTCTGACTGCATGGTGATGTCCCCTGTCCTGATGCCTCCAGCTGCTGTGTCTGACCACATCTCCAGCAGCACCTTCCCCAGAATGCACTACAGCTCTCAGTATTATGATTCAGCCACACGGGACGACTGCGCTGCCATCACAGCCTCCGCCACTTCCCCAGCCGTCACCGCTGCTGCGGCCGCGGCAGCCGCCTCGTCCCATCTCGCCGGCACCAAGAGCAACCGCCTCCCTGCTAACCTGCTGGACCAGTTTGAGAAACAACTGCCACTACACCGCGACGGCTTCCACACATTACAGTACCAGCGCACCTCCACCACCACCGAGCAACGCAGCGAGAGTCCTGGCCGCATCAGACACCTTGTTCATTCAGTCCAAAAGCTCTTCACCAAGTCCCACTCTCTGGAGGGATCATCCAAGATGAATGGCACGAAAGGTGATATTGTAGGAGGTGGAGGGGGAGCAGGTTATCACCATCATGGCCACCACTCCACCAAACACGGTAGCAAAAGGAGCAAGAGCAAAGAACGCAAGCACCGCTCTGGTGGCTGGTGGAGCTCCGACGATAACCTGGATAGTGACAGCACCTACAGAACACCCAGTGTCATGTCGCGGCACCACATGGAACATGTCAGCCACTGCTACCCGGATTCCATGCACAGTCACCACTTTGGAGACCTGTCACTCAAGACCTCCAAGAGTAACAATGATGTCAAGTGCTCAGCCTGTGAGAGCATGGCAATGGCGCCCGAGGGCAAATTCATGAAGAGGAGCTCCTGGTCGACTCTAACAGTCAGCCAGGCCAAGGAGGCCTATAGGAAGTCATCGCTTAATCTAGAGAAACCCATGATGCACACAGACCTCAAGCCTTCATCGCGGACATGTCACTACCTGCAGGTGAGTAGTCTTTCACTACATTTGTGTTTTAAATGGAAGAAGATGGAACAATGGTAATCTGTGTGTTTGGAGCTGTTGAAATTAATGTTAATGTGTACATCTGTGTCTGCTTCATTACCATGAATAGAGGATATTAATGAGGATATCACTGAACTAAAGAATTCACACACAGTATGCGTTTTAATTTATGACAAATTAAGACATGAATGACACTTTTTGATGCAAGTTATTCCAGATACTATAAGCACTGAAATGCCCATGCAACCTCAACATACAGCAATGTGCTGCAAATACACATATAGCTGGAACATCACCTGCCGTATCTGAAAATATAATTCAGATCAATATGCACTCATCCCCATAGAGACCAGTCAGTAAAATGCAGTGATTGATATATTGACTGGAAATACTGCCAAGGAGGCCTTTCAGATTCCACCTTCCTTTCTGTTTCCCTCCTGAGGGCAATTATGGTGTCCAGTGCGAGAAGCCAATATATTTAACCAGGCTTCCCTTTTGTGTAGTCACCTCAGGGAGCTATTGTCCATTATGATGGAGAGATCAATCAGTTTCACTGTGGAGGACACTGAGAATAAAGAGCTGCCTGACCTAGACTGCAGTGTAGAAAACATGCAAATTTGGCGTCTTAGAGGAAAAATACATACATACTGTTAGGCCAGAGGGGATGTAAGAGGATGCATATTAAATTACAAATAAATTATGTCATTCTCTGTTGTTCCTATGACACTGACATCACAGCCAGAGACTGGACTAGTTAAGCCAAAGGCACTGGCTTTAGAAACCAGAGTCAAGCTAGGTGTTATCTTTGAATTAATTAATGTTAAACACTTAGAAATTACTCCTATCTAGAGATTAACATGAAGGTGAGATCTACAAATAATGGCAACATAGTGATAGGGATTTCAGTGCCCTCTAAAAAAGGGGGCATCGTCTGCACCCAATAACATATTTAGAGGGCCAGCTGCATGTTTGTGTGCTGAAATTGTTCACCTCCCCATGACACTTTTCAAGTTGCATTGGACTCGCCTGTCAGCTCATTATGAAACTGTCTACTGCTTGTAATGGGAATGGGAATAGCTGAGGTGATTGGCCATTATTAAAGCTTTCCCCAATTCCCCACTGAATAGAATGTATACCCTCTACTGGCATTGCATTCATGCTCTAGCCCTTTGTTCACATTGTGCCCTAATTGGATCATACATGTACCTGTACATAATCACCAAATGTGCACATGCCATTTGAAAAGAATTGCTGATACTGATATCATACATCTGTCCAATACTGACTCAAATAGCTGAATCGATATCATTGACTGTGGAACTGATCTTACATGTCTATTTACATGACACATCAAAAAGAATTCTGATTCCTGTTTATTTTGAATGAGATGTTTTTAACAAGTGACTTGTTTACACTTTATCAAATTTGTTTGCACTATTTTGTGACTTACCTGTGATTTAATGCTCACTTTTTACTCTTATTTAATGCAGTTGTATTGTTCTATACATATATATTCTTTATGTTCTATATCTCCTCTGCAATAGATGCATTTCTGTCCATGCTTGCAGTGTAGAAAGAGTTTGAATCTGCACGCACTTTGAAGCTAATGTGGGGTACACAATCGCGCAAATACACACCAGCTGCAGTTGTGTGTCATTTGGACAGACTCTGTCAATACAGAGGCTCTTTCACTGGCATTTGACGAGCTTATGTGTCAGCAGGCAGAGACCCTGCAGCTGCCACATGGGTGCATTCTGCACAGAGCGTCTCAACGCTGAGAGCCTCTTAAGAGGAATAAGTGAGGAGAGATTTGTACACAGGCATCGTGGTCAACACTGTGTGCTCGTTGGATTCTGTCTAACGTGTCTGGGTCCTTAATGTCTGTGTTCACTTGTGATGAGCAGGAGCAAGTCTGCGTTTGGCATGTTGGTGACAGTCTTGTTTCAGTAGGTGTCATGTTTCCAGGCTAGCTTCATAAAGCCAACAACCTCTGTTGTAGGGTGAAGCTTATGTGAAACAAAAATGTCCCTAACAGGGTGGGGAAAAAAAACATCAAAAGAACTGGACAGCACCAGAGAGGGCGCAGATTCTCTACAATGGCATTGCACCTAAAAGCAGCAGTCCCATGATAGTCTGACCCTCTTAATTTGACTCACTGACTCATGAAAACCTACTGCTACGATTTGGAATCGCATCAGTATCATTATTAGTTTGATATTTATTCGAGAAAAATATTTTACTGGCGGTTCTTCAGGTTCTATCCGATTAATTTATGAAGATATAGACGTCAAATTTGAAACCTAACTGAATCAGGTCTGCAGTGTTATTATGTCATCTCACAGTAGCAAAATTTTAGATCCAGATGATCCCGATCACCACTAAAATGTGATGGATTGTTCCTTGGGTCATGCCATTTTGAATTATTTGTATTCTGTAGTTTAGAGGGTGATAAATAATACTGAGTGTAAACTGTACAAGGTTTCTGCAGTATTCTATAAATCATTTAGCTTCATTTGTTATTGCCCTTCCTTTTTTTTTGTTGAAATGTTGCAAGTGTGGTGCTTTCATGTTGTGTATTAATGGAATCTGTCAGGCATTGGCAGTGAATTTGAAAAGATTATCCGGGTTGGGAATTTATCTTTTCATGAGGCTTCTATGAGAGTATCTTTTGTCACACCCCTTAAGTTTGAGGTCTCCTCTCTATAGGGTCCAACAGTTGTGTGTTTTGCCACAGTCAGGCAAGTGGGTGAAGAATGTACAGGCTCAAATAAAAATTCTAGCATCAAACATCCAGCGATTGCCTCCAAATCTGATCCGTCCCTTTAAACGATGGTCCTGAGTTTTTCCTGGGTACTTACGACAAATTGGACAGTGCATCTGCATGACTCGAGTCATCATTCTCAATCCAGTTGCATGTCTTTCTCCAGGTTGTAATGATGCGGTGATGCTATTTACTGGCCCCCATATACATCTGGCTCTGACTAAATCTACATCTGTCCACTGCAGAGACACTGTCTACAAGCTGGATGAGTTAACTAGCAGAAATACGTAGAGTTTTAGTATATAACGCTAGTGTAATATTACTTTTACACAGAGATCACACAATGCTGCCACAATAATAACCCTTCTCTATGAATGAATAAAGCAACGGTGGCAGAACGCTGCAGCAGTGTGGGATTTTTAATAGCATGCAGGGTTCTGCAAGCGAAAGCATGATGTGGTTTAAAGTACATCATTAAAAACATTTCCCTAGTTCTTAGGCCTGGCAGGAGGTCAGCTTATGCTCAGTAAGCTGCCAGGCTTTCAATACACTGGTGGAAACCCTGATATTCAGTAAACTGTATCCAGTGTCACAAATCAAATACCTTACCTCCAACAAACAACAAACCACCGTTGTGTGGTAGGAAATTACAGGACTCATTCACTTAAAAACTAGAAATTCTTTTGCCAGTTCAGAAAGGCCAGTGTTTTCACACGTTAACATCTGCTACACACCCTCACCCTTTACAATGAGAGGATGCTTTGTCCCAAGGTTATTTTCATACAAATTATCCTCAGTGTTTAGTGGTAACTAATGATGCTTGCCTCTCTAACGGCCTCAGGGTCACAGTTTAACATGTTCATTCAGGTGTAGCATCAAATGAGCACAGGGAGAAGGTAATGCTAATGAGCTAGCACAGCCCTTCCATGAGTGATGGCTGTCTTGTTAACCGAAGCCCCTGGTGATCAATGCTCATGCATTATAGGAGAGAAATTATTCTTTCACTTTATCACTTTAAGCCTGATTAATCTATTTTCCAGACAATTGCTGCATTTCATTCCACTGGTGTGGGAGAGGATAAATGTATGCATAGCAGATTAGCGTACGTGATCGTTTTACTGAGAGGTCTTTGAGGGGAAGACAGAAGGAGGTCAGCTAATTTTAACGTTACCTTCTCAAGTTCGTTACGGTTGGAAAGTCCTCCCTTCTCTTTTTTTCAAGCTGATTACTCACAAAGATTGTGCCTGATATCACAACATTACCAAAGTTAATGATCAACAGCCATCCTCCTACTTTGCTGTTGCATACCTAAATATGAAAAATATATAAAAAAATATAAAAATAAATAAAATAATACGTTTTGCCACCATAGGGAGAAAAATGGTCCTCGTTTCCATGTAAGTGCCTTAAACTGTCTAGTCCTTCGCCCGTCTGCTCAGCTGAAGCAGGCCATCGAGTCAGAGAGGATTACTGAGCGTTAAAGGAACAGAAGTGATAGAGAAAGCATAACCCTACCTCTAGGAGTAAAAAAAGGATGGTAGCAGACACTCTACCCTATATGAGAACAGTTCAGACGCTGTGGCAGAATAACAGCTTTATGTTTGGGTGAAGCAAATAACACTGGTGACAGCCCTTCGCCTGGGGCTGTTGTTTCAAGAGCTAAGGCTTCCCTGTCCACTGGGACCACTGCTACAACTGCACCACACACTGACACACTGTTGTTAGTACATGCCTGATCAATATTTTGTTTGCTATTTGAAAGTTAAACTGGATGTACCCTACCTTGATTTCTATAATATCAAAATCTAATTGAAAGCTGTGTACAGGAATTAGCACACAGTCACTTTAAGACTATGCTAATCCTGGTGCTGCACTGTCAGTGTTTAACGTTATTGAACACAAAAAAAAACTATTTATGCAACATGATGTAATGGCTGTGATCGTACATATATTTAAATGTTGATGAGTTTTAAGGCCCAGTATGTCAAAAACATAGTGTTCTGATGGATGTCAGTCAAAGCTAAACTAAGACCGTGTATCTTTTTTTTTGTAACAGTGCCATTAATGACAGTGTGCAGATTTAAATACCTCGCTGCAGCCCTAGTTCTGAGCGATGTGTGATTGGCAGCTGTTGCTGTGCCAGCATGAAACTAGACAGACTGCATGAATTTTCTACAAATCTTTTAACTATGTTTTGACTTGAAACAGGTGTGCTATTCTCAAAGGTTGTCCTACCCTTCCCACTCAACTGGTTTGACGATCCTGCAGATGTAAAGTAGTATTTTAGTTCCTTCTAGAAATGTGCAAATGAATGTCACTCGGAACACGACAATAATTGCCTTCCAAACAACAATAATGGACAGAATGGAGGGACAGACTGAGGATACTATTAAAGTTATATGGTTGAGAAGCAGAAATACTGGCATGCCGTAATTTATTATAATTCATCACAGGTTATATGATTTACAAAGACACTGCAATGCTTTTAAATGACAGATCTAACGATGGCTCCAACCCACTGTGTTGTATTTGTAGTACTGTGAAGTACTGTATGTATCTCTAAAAAAAAAAAGAAATCTCCAAAAATAAAAATAAATGTAATCTAAATGTATTTCAGTCACACAAATCAGCAGAACATGGTTGGAATTTTGTGTCTAGGCTCCGAACTGATGAGCAAAAATCTTCCAACACCCTAAACCGGAGCCTACAGGTGGATGCTGGCGTGGTGCCTTACAGAGGTGACAGCAATACTGATGCAGGGCAGCAGAGGCATTGAAAGGCAGATGGAGAGATGGGAATTTTTTGCGACTCAAAATAGACAAATTGGGAGCTTGTGTCTGGTGATGATTGAGGAGAATGAGACATGTCATGTGTCTATAGCAATGCAGCTCGAGTTGACTGCCTGAACTAGCTCGTAGGCTTTGCTCCATTGGTGTTACTTTACTTATAGCACATAAGCCTTGCCGCTAATGTCTTCTTAAAACCAATTTGTATCTCTCCGTTTGTGCCTAACACCCACCAGTCTGTGACCATTTTTGTCACAGGATGCAGATGATTTTACAGAGAAAGACATAGCTGACAAAAGGTGATTACAAAAAAAAAAAGATGAGGGAGCTTTAATGAACTGGGGCAAACTCGAATCATTGTCAAATGAAAATATTGCGTTATGTAAATATCTACCAGCAATTCTTCCATTATTATCTTTGCCTTTAGAAAGGCTTTAAATTAGTTCCAGATTGCATTGCATTTGAATGTGGACAAGTCGGTTGCAAGGGAAGCCACATATGCATAATTCTGCTTTTAGTTTTCACTTCATGACCACGAGAAGTCTGCTGTGCCCTAACAGACCAATTACAGCTTGAATCAGACAAAAATTTGCATAAAGTCAAACAATTGTGGATTAAGGGTCCTTTATTTGCTGCATAAATTTGAACTATACAACTATATAAGCTCGTATGTGTTAGTGTACATGTTACTGTAATGTTACTAAGTGCATGTTTTAAAATTTGAGAATTTATGCACAATCACTGCACTTTATCTGTTGCCTTCATTGCATAACTCAACCATATAATGATAAGTCAGTGGAACATGATGCAGTAAGTAAGCATACAGTTTGATTCCTGAAATAATAATAATTTGCCTTTATACATTTTTTTCCTTTAGTTACATAAACATGTGTATGACAAGATTTATCTTTGATTATTGCATTGCAAAATATAGTATAGTTTAATTAATATATTGAAATTGCTGTTGCTGTAGTATTGCAGAAGCCTAGTTAAAGAAAATCATACAGATACGTACACACGTGTTGTGGCTCTTGAGGACATCACCTACTCCTTTAGATGTCAAGTTCCACCCCTGCTTTGGCTTCACCAACAGCAGTTCATGTTTTTCATAAGAATAAGATGCAGTGGGTTTGTCTAAGGAGCTCTGAGAGGAATGAAATAGAGGTGGAGTTTGAATCTTAATTTCTTTTTTAGGAAAACAACAGCCAGAGTTTATTCGACTATTTGTCTGATGCAGTTCTCACACTTGTTTGGTTAATTGCTTAATTTAACTTGCAAATTATATCTGGTGCAGCTAACTGTCCTAATATTGTGTGTCTGAGCAGGGAAACCCACTGTTACATCTGTACTCTGCCACGGTTTAACAAGCCAGCAGCAGTAGAAAACAAACAAAAAATCTTACAGTATTATGTCCTTATAATTATGAATGTGTATGTCGTATTAAACAGGTGTCTTGTCTCCCACAGGTGCCCCAGGATGAATGGAGTGGATACCCCGGGGAGAAGGATGAGGAGATCCCATGTCGGCGGATGCGCAGCAGCAGCTATGTTAAAGCGATGGGAGAGGTGGATGATGACAGCGGTGATTCTGACACCAGCCCTAAGACCTCCCCCCAGAAGGCCATTCGGCCGGACGCTCTCGTCCTCAAATCAGCCATGCAGAGACCCCATTTAGACTCCCAAAGGTAGGCCAGGCAGCATAGCCTAATATGTCCGTTTACCATATGTTTTCATTTCAGTTTATTCCAATTCTTTTCATGACACCAGTAATGGATTCATGGATGTTCAGAGGGCATGCCGAAACTGATAATTCTGTTAAATGTATTATTTCCTAGGAATTGGTGGTCAACAATGTTAACAGCTTTTTTCAAGACTTTTTTTTTTTGTTTTGTTTTTTTACATGCAAGGGCTGAGATTTGTTGCAGTGTCAGTGCCAACAGTTTGGAAGATCAACCCATGTACACAAAAACACACACCCACCCACACAATTATGGTGGCGGAGGTGTCATGGTGTTGGCGCTGGTCGGGTTTTCTCAAGCCTCAACACAGAAGACTGTGAAATGACATCAGATGTGATCCCAGCTGTGTGATCTCAGCTGTTCCCAGAGAGATTTCAAGAGGTTTTGGTGGCAACTTGTTGTATTTAGAGCTGGGCTTTACTTACTTGTCTGGTTTTATGACATTATTGGCGAAGTATTCGATCAATGACTGTTTCATGAGGTCCAGTAAATGCAGTGCCAAAGGGGTTTTGTGGTTGTGACCTTTTTTTCGCCTACTGGTTCCAGTATTTTCCAAACATTGTACATAAGGACACATAATACAATGCTAGACTAAAGAGAGCAGGCTTACATGTGTCTAGGCTTTCTGGAAAGGCAAAGGCAAAGGCATTTCTTATTGCTGTAAATATTTTTTTGTTGTGCAGTAATACAGAGAATCATGGAAATAAACTCAGTTGCCAGGTTATTAGGTACATTTAAGGCGCATTTCCTCTACATAGTACCGGCTCTACTTGACTCGACTTGGCTTGGTATCGGGTACATTTCTGCAGGTCGTTTTCCATTACGAGTTTATGCGTGCCGTAGTCTTCAAGGCGATACACACCTCTCGTCCACCAATCAGTTTAATTATGCAAAAAATGTGTTGTTCTGAAGTAGGGTCTCATCTCTCTGTGTTGACATGTATCTGTAGCCTAGTAAACCAGCACTGACTACTGAATATTCCATTAAGTGCATTTGTAACCTAGAGGATGACATTGCTTCACCTTCACCTTCCTATTAAGCTCAATGTTGCCCAGCTTGTTTTCACTCAGCTTATTGTTCTCTGTAACTAATTTTCAGGTAGTGTAGCTTTCATTCCTTTTATTTATGGCCAAATTCTCTAAACCTGGGGAGGCGTCATGCTTCCATCATCCCTACTGCCCCTCTGTGCTCTGTTTTTGTTAACACCATCTCAGTGGGGTTCTCATCACTTTGACTTTTGTCCACAAACAAATAAGCCCTCGTGTTTTTACCCTCTGGTGAAGAACGTAATAATCTCCTATTATTGCAGCTCCTAGCTCTCATTGTTTCTCCAACAAGAACCAGAGATAAGACGTTCACAGGCTCTTTATTATTGGATGAAGATTTACTGTTTTCTCACAGCACACTTGGGGCTACAATAAAAAAAATAAAAAAACTCAGCTCAATGTTGATCTAAGGAGTTCAGATACTGTCGTGAGGAGATGAGTCGTTTAAGTAGCTGATATTCATTTTGGATAGAGATAGGCAATCATGAATCACAGCACAGAAGACACACCATGTGCATAGATGCTGACCAGTAGATTTATTTGGTATCCAGTGATGTGCCGTGTGTGGCTTTTGAACTATGCAATCGTATCTATTCCTACCCCCTGTCCTTGTTCAGCCAGGGCTACCACTTGCAAACCACAAGAGATATGCGGCCCCACCCTAGTGTCACGCTGGACCCTGCCGCCTTTCATCCCCCGCCCTTCCGCTCTCGCAACCAGAGCTACATGCGCGCTGTCAGCACCCTCAGTCAGGCTAGCTGCGTCAGCCAGGTGAGTCTCAAACACATGCATGGCACAGAGGCAACACCTGCAGACATGGATGTGATCGTTTAGAATATTGTTGTATGAAGCAGCTTTGTGTAGAACACATTACAGAAACATTAAACATCCATAGGTGTCCATATTGGAGGTCCACAGCTGATTGTTATGAAGACATATCCTGTCTCAACTAGAGTCAATATGCATGAATAATTTGTGCTGTTTTGGACTGGAAATTGATTTTTAACAGATAGTCTACCTCTGAATCAGCTCCAGAACCAGTCAAATATTGTTTACAGTTCGTTTTGTGATTAAATAAAACCTGAAATTTTATATGATTGAGATTCACATCAGTGAATCCCAATTTGGCCCTAAGGATATGTGGAAAAGACCACGATAATGATTCATCAGCTGGTGTGGCATGCCAGCTAATTAGCTAGTTGTTTGTTTGTTTTGATGAACTGAAGCTTTTGTTTCTGAAACTACAACTAGCCTAATATTTTAAGCTAATATCACACACCAGCCTTTTATGGTTTCACCTTTTTTTTTATACCCTGCTATGAATCTATGCAGTTGGATCAGTCATGCGAGTCTGTTTTGGACCTCCATGATGGCAAAACACTTGCTAAGATTTGTGAGACAGCAGATCAGCCTTTATATGGAGAAGGAATAACATGAAGAGAGATGAGGTCCAAGAAAGGGTAGCACCGTCAGCTGATTCCTGTTTGACTACAGTTTAATGATAACACTAATTGTATTATTATTATTATTATGATTGAAAGAGGTCTTAATAGTGAAAACAGTCTTTTCTAATGTAAACTCCCCGGCCGCTTTATAAGGTACACCAGATTGGACTCCGCTCACAAGGTGCTGGAAACATTCCTGAAAGAGTTTGTCGTCGTAGCACTACCCACTTCCTGTTCGATGTCGGCTTCACATCCACAATGCAAACCTACTGTTCTATAACTCCCCAAAGGTGCTCTACTGGATTGAGATCTGGTGACTGCGGAGGCCATTTGAGTCATGCTCCAGAATCTATTTTGGAGATGATTTGAGCTTTGGGACTTTGGGTGCATTATCCAGCTGAATATTTGTAGATGGGTAGACTGTGGTCATAAAGGGGATGGACATGGTAAGCAAAGTGTACCAAGAAAATATCCCCCACAGCATGACACTGTCACCAGCTTGAACTGTTGATACAAGGTAGGGTGGATACATGCTTTCGTGTTTGTTCAGTCTAACCCTGCCATTTGAATGTCGCAGCAGACATTGAGAATAATCAGAACAGGAAACAGTTTTATCTTGTCCAATTTAGGTGAGCCTGTGCCAAATGTAGCCTCAGTTTCCTCTTCTTTAGTTGCACTAAATTCTAATGCTGTAGCCCATCTACGTCAAGGTTCTCGTTGACAGTTCAGAGATGCTCTTCTGCATACCTGCATTGTAAAGCTGGTTATTTGAGTTTAGTGTTGCGTTTCTGTCAGCTTGAACCAGTTTGCCTATTCTCTTCTGCTTTCAACAAGACTTTTTTTTTTACCAAAAGAACTGCTGCTGACTGAATATTTTCTCTTCTACTCAACATTTTCTTTAAACTCTAGAGAAGGTAAATGCGTGAAATTCCCAGTAGATAAGCATAATACTTAAACCATTCAATCTGACACCAACAATCATGAAACATTCAAAGTCTCTTAAATCTCCTTTTCCCGCCCCCCCCCCCATTCTGATGCTTGGTTTGAACATCTTGGCCATGTCTACATGCATAAATGCATTGAGTTGGCGCCATGTGATCGGCTCATTAAATATTTCCGTTACAAGCAGTTGCACAGGTGTACCTAATAAATTGGCCGGTGAGTGTTATTTAGCATGTTGCACTGAAACTGAAAACTAGAAAAGGTGAAGAATGAGGACAGAACGGCACATGACAGCATAGAAAAGAGCTGGACAGTTAGCTCATTTTTAGTACAGTACATCCTGTCTGGGGGGGTATTGGGGTAATGTGGTGAATGGAATGTTGATAACACAAACTGAATATTTTTCTGACTATTTTTTGTGGTCATCTGCCTTTTTTTTCATTTGATCTTGACATTTATTCAGTTTAAGGTCGGAATTGACAGTGGCATGTCCTTATGCTAACACTCCTTCATATTTGCTGTGCAAAGGGGAAGAATCAAAGTGAGAAAGAGAAAGGAAGAGGAAAAATTAAGGACTGCTATTCCTGTTTTTGTCTCTCAGGTGAGTGAGACTGAGATCAATGGCCAGTTTGAGTCAGTTTGCGAGTCCGTTTTTAGTGAAGTAGAATCCCAGGCCATGGAGGCCTTGGACCTGCCTGGTTCGTTCCGCACACGAAGCCACAGTTACCTCCGTGCTATTCAGGCTGGTTATTCCCAAGATGATGACTGCTTGCCTTCAATGACATCCTCCACTGTCACTTCAACTCTCAGATCCACAACAGGTAAAACAATCCCCCCCTAAATAAGAGAGGGCTTAGACTACATATCCTCATACATCCAATACATGCGCACAAACTTCACATACCTACATATGTACAGTGGGGAACCCTTGAGCTTCAGAGATGCCGGGCTGAATGAGTCCAGTTATTTTCCCTAGAAGCTATGGTGTGTTTGTTTCTGCCTCTGCATACTCCCAATTGTTTGGATGGACTTGCTTGTGTCTTACTTTGCACGATTCATGCATCATTAGCCAAGCTTCTGGTTGGTGACTTGAGGTGTTGCCAAGCTGTAGACTAGGACACGGGTGGGAGGTTCATTTTGACAATCAGATGGCAACACACTCTTATGGTAAATGATATCACAACACAGCACAGCCACATTACATGGCATGCCTAAGACGAAAAGTCCCTACCCTAAGCATGTTAAACTGTGGTGTTATATATATGTGTTGTGCGAAGCGTGTGAGGTACTTAGGGAGGGGTGAAAAACAAAACAGGCCAGGGTTAGGGGAGTGATAGGTTGTTGACATATTTGTGTTGAGAGGATACACTGAAGAATCCTTCCGCCTGTCCTCCCCTTGCTCTGTTACACCAACACATTAGCATATGCTCTATAACTAACCTTATAATTGGCCTCGTAAAATAAAAAACCTCAACTATCTGTTGCCATTTAAGGTAAGTCAACAATCTCTCGAGGCTAGAACACGTGCACACACACATGCTGGTTGCACAAAGGAACTGTCCACTAATGGTATGCTCACCCGTTTTGAGGAGCCCAACCTTTGATTAGTCGCAGTATTGTTGTATTGTGTTGCATGAAACTCAAGCTTTTGAGCAGCTGTCAGTCAAAATTACTAATGAATGGTATGTACAGATTTTTGCAGGCTTCCTTAAGCTTTTTAAATAACTGTTCCCTTCAACTCCAAGTTTCCAATTGAACAGACGTAACTATACTGGTCATCTTTAATTGTTAGCATCGGTGGTTACAAATTTTATTCATGCATTTATATTTATACTACAAAACAAGTACTTCAAGGTTTTGTGCGACACGGTGCAAGCAATATATCTCTAAAGTATGCATTTCAGGTTCTTTGTGCAAGCAGTCGTCATGGCATTAACTCCCTCACTAAGTGCATTTGGTGTTTACCTGCAAGAGTAAAGCTATGAACCCTATTGAAACATTTTTCTTTAATTGTGCATTTTTAAATATTGTGATCTGGATTTTTATTGTTTTTGTACACTTTTCTGTCAATTTAACATTGGAGACATTTGCACTTTTTCTGATTTTGTGGGTTTTTTTTTTTATTTTCTTGTGCAATCTGGGCTTTTGTTTTTTGGAATCCTTTCATCTTCATTTGAGGTTCCCTCTACGATATCTTCAATGTGACAGAAGTACTGAGGATAAAAGAGTGTTCTCCAATCCCACTGTCTTATCTGCTGAACTCTATTCATTTAGCTCTCTGGTCAAAATCTGTTGGCTCTATAAGGATTAAAACAAGCAGTTGACTGCACGATATGTTGTTAAATTGTATTTTGGAGGAGGGATTTCCTTGATGGTGATTAGTTATATACATTACTGTCACCTCCCTGGTTAAGCCATATTGTAAATATCTCCTTTGGTGAACTCTTTGCACTGTTCTGGTTCAATAGTGGCCTTTTTAAATTATCTAACTCATTCAGGCTATTTTAGCTAAGAAAACCATTGATTCCTGGATTCATGTTTTATGTTAATATTCAGTACTAGTTTACTACTGAACTGTAAGTGGCTTATGAGACAAACTCAGTGTAAGGCTAGTGGATCCTCGAGTGAGGAAGGGATCCCATGATGCTCCCCGTAGGGCAGACGAGCAGCAAACCCCTCTCCATTTGACCATCCATCTCTTGAAGGATAACCAGGGGGAAAGAACAACTGGAGGCATCAGTGATGATTGTTGCAGGTATTTTAATGTTGACACGCATACATATATCTATGTATATGTGTGTTTTTGCACTGCCTTCTCAGTAAAAACAATAGATTCCTAGAGTCTATTTATATAGTTGGTAGAAATATCTTATTCTGCGATCTTAAGTAGCAAACACGGTTCTAAACAACTCATAAAACCTCAGACACTTTGACTTTTTCTTAAAATGTGGATTCCTCTGAATATTTATTGCAGTGATGAATGTGATGCTAGCTTTTATGAGTTGTTTACCATGTATTTTAAGTGTGCTTAGACAACATTGTAAGTGTAAATGTATTAGAGATGTACTTCCCAAACCCTTCGGAATGTATTCATATCGTAACCATAAAATAGCACTGAATGTTATCGCATTGCCACCGTCTCCAATCGTTTGTAAGAGCAGTATCTGTCTGCTGCACATGTGTAAGCTTTACTTTTCTTTCCATGAAAATCTGACTCTTCTAAAAGGCCACATGTGTCAAAGTCTAACCCTTGGCATTGAGTCTGTCAGCTTTCTTTGACTGTGGGATTGCAGCCTCTCCCTGGTGCACCCCTAAAGGGGGGAGTGACCCTTCCCCTCACCGGGTTCATTACTCCACATGGTCTAATCAGCCACCTTGGACCTGATATGTTCAATAGGGTTCATATCTGCTTCTTGGCCCAGTGGGTTGTGATTCTTCTACTCCCTTTACATCTTTTCTTTTGCACAAATCTCAAGTCACTGAGAAACAATTTGATATGTTTTCGAGAAAAGGGTTCTCAGAAAATGGATTCATGATTTGATAATGCTTGATGTATTTCATGTTTAATTCAAGTATTTGCTGTGCTGTGCAGTGAAAAGATGGAAAGAAGCCTTGAGATGACTGAGAAGGCAGTGTAAAAACATTGTGAAAAGCATATCGTATGTGAGTTTAATGGTTTATTATCATCTTAGGCGAGTCAAGGCATTCAATAGCCTACTTCAAGAAGGTGCTGTGTATTCTGTACTGGCTCTAGCAGGAAGCAGCTCTATTACGAAGGACCACTTTTCATATATTTCACAAATATATTGATCAAGAATGAACGAATGGTTTCTTCACATTTGAAATTCTGCTTACTTTTGAACAGCACACCTGTCTTTAATGAGATCTCACCCTTGATTTAACCCTAACATTTTTAGAACCTAATGGGAAATAATTAGGTCTGATGAACTGAATTGGACTGAATTACTTGCCGCTCACATACTGTATGTTTTCCATAGATGTGTGTCTATTTTGTAGTTCAGAAACCAAATCAAATCACACTCCAGCTGTTCCTTTCACTTTGAATGTCCTTCTGTTTGCATATTCAAATTTTTCTTCCAGAGGGATATGATGTTGTGGATGGGACGTCTTTACTAAATGAAGACATGATAGAGGACGATGACGGTGCTAGCTCCTCTGCCTATGCGGAGCTGGAGAGGCTGGAGAGAGAGACTGCTGCTGCTCGCAGCCAGCACAGTACTAGCTCCACCGTAACAGCCATTTCTGTCCCACCGGAGACCCCACCTTCGTACAGGGTCCCTTCTGCCTCACCCATATCCACCTCTGAGCCGCCGGTCCCTCAGGCTATTCAGGCCTTTAAAGAGTCTGCCAACATGGTCGCTGCATTCAACATGCAGTGGAAGGATGAAATCTCAGCAATGCGCTATGAGCTGGCGGAGCTGCGTAGAGATGTCTGCGGAGAATTGAAGACTTTCAACAGCAACTTCTTCAACTTTACTCAGTGCTACAACATGTGGACTTTGTGCCGGGAGCCTTGCAGCGACAGCACTACGCAAACGGACGACAGAGTGTCCATAGGAATTCAAGCAGGCTCTAGTTGGTCCATTCGACAGAATACAGAGGACAAGTCTGTAATGTGCCAACCAGAGCCAGCACCCTTCAGCATTATGGATTTGATGGGCCCACCCAGAATTGAGATTATAGAGGGAACCCCTGAGAGCACACCAGAGGGGTCAGGCAGCCCGGCAAGCCCACTTCCAATAGAGGACTTCCCATGGGAGATCAACAAAAAGCAAAAGGCCTGCAAGCAGCCAGACCCAGGTGGCCACACCGGTGGTCACAGGAGCGCAAGTCTAGAACTGTGGAGCAGGAAGTACACCAGTGGGCCCATGTCATATCTGTCTATGTCATTCTAATCATTCCCATTCTACGCAAATGAGACGATGAAGCCAGGGTAAAAATATTTACAGAGAAAGCTAGGGTGGCGCTGTTGTTAGACATCCCTTTACTCTACACAGACACAGAGTCTGTCATCTCTTGAACAGGTTAATATGTTGTTCAAGCAATCTTAACAAGTGTCTTGCTTAGCCATGGAATAAAAGAGAATGATTTTGTTCTGAATGAGGTGACAAGAATGAGAGAGAGAGAGAAAGAGAGAGAATGTGGCTGATGTTCAGACCCTCAAGTGCCAGCAAGTGCAGAATCATGTTCCCTCCACTGTCTTCAACATCCAACCCTTAAATAAAAAGTAAATTCAAGTTAACATGATTGGAAATCTGAGGGTCATTTAACGATAAAAAAACCCCCAATAATCGGCCAATGTGACGTGAGGTATAAGTTGGTTTGTCTCCGAAAGTGAATGAGAATAGCTCATGTTCATTCCAGTTTCTCGTCCTGTAGAAACATTCTCCTAAGCACCTGAGTATACTGAAAAAATACTGTGAATAACTTTATAAACTGTTGTTTTTATTAAATGCATCAAAGATTAACACATTATTTAATAATAAATTGATATATAATTTAGTTTTATTCTAATCCAAGCATTCCTTGGCCATGGCCTTCATCCATCTGTAGTCAGTTAGAGAAGAAATGAGCATTTTGAACATTTCAAACTTACTAAAGTTTTCTCAATAGCAAACTGGTGATCCACACCGTATAAAACTGTAATCATTCAATAAACAGTAAATAGTGCTGGCAACAACTTCTAATAACCCCTTACAAATGGAACACTGTATGGATGACACTGTCTCAAGGCTGTGTGGACTTGGTCCCTGGCTAAAATTGTTTAGGTTGAATCATTTGTGACTGACGTCTTAGTCTAACAGCGTGTGGAGAGAAAAACAGTTGGGTGGATTCACACCAATCGTGAAGTCTGAATACATTGGCTTCAGCTCATTTCTGCACAAACTGCATTCATGTTCAAAACTCTATGTATATAAATGTAACATTTTGTATATAGAGAAGCTTATATTCAATACTTGTACTGTTTGCAGACGTACTGATTTCTGACAGCGCTGACAGGGGTTATAGTCGTAGTCGTGGTTCTAAACCAAACAGCACTTTCTCCCCCATCTTTCGATGTTCGTCTCCATTTATATCATCGTATTCATCGCCCCAGCTGTTTTTGCACCTCATAAAGAAGTTGGTAGTTCATACCGGTGTTTTGCCTCTTGCTTTTCATGCAGTGGTGACTGGAGGTTCTTAGGAAAAGGCCTGAACTGGATTTATTATTTCGGTAAATTATTTTAAGATATTTGCACTACATTCTACCATATTCACCTTTTTTAAAACACCACATTTCTATAGTAATGGTGGATTTTTTTTTTTATGCCTGGGTGGTTGATCTCTGCTGAAAGATTACAGAGAGGCATTGGTCCCTATATGTAGACAATCAGAGCCACTGAGGGCTTCTTCTTCTCCCACATCCCCAGAGGTGCAGTATAGTACCAATGAATGTACTAATACCGCCTCACTAGTGATGGCGTAGCTGGGCTCCTGTCAGACATTAATGGGTGGGAGCCCTCAATCATCTGCTATATTTGGCTAAGTTTGCATTTCGTCTGTTAATCATAAAATAACACTTTGGCATTCCCCTCAACCACTCATCTTCTGCATTGTCCCATTCTACCACAACATGACGTACCAAAGTAAATACTGAGGCCGATGGACCTGAGGCCAACGACAAACATCTCCAAGCTTGACAGCACTTATCTTTGGACGATCACTGCAGCACAGGACCACGGGAAGCCTGTATCTATACTATATGAACCTTTCAGAAGGACCTTTAATAACAGAGAGGTGTCATCTCTCACTTCATAAGGAGAGTAGATCTTCTCCCCCCCCCCCCCCCCCCCTTTGCACGACCAAAAGACAATACCTGCAGAAAAAGTGGAATTTTGAAAAGATGATATTTATAGAAAGTAGTACTAGAGGTAAGACCAAAATTAAAGTTGAAGCAACAAAAGAAAAATGCATTCCATATCCATACGCCTGTTACAGTAACTCACTCAACCTGAACTTAAATGTCTCGCTAAGTGATTCTTTTGCCTTGATAATCTAATACATGTGTAACAGAGGAACACTTTATCAAGGCATGTTTTGCTGGTAATTTCAGGCAGGAACTCCACTCGGAACTTGACATTTTGAGGTTTTGGTACAAAGAATAATGGGTAAGGAGGAGGTTCAGATGTATTCTTGCAGTTCTCCACAATTTGCAATACAGAATAAGAATTTTTTAAAAGCTTATTGCCTATTTATTACAAACCCAAACAAAATAATTTTGAGTTTTTCATGACAGACCAGCCAGAGGCTGGCTTTGCATACGTCAAAATTATTTCAGTGAAGGGCATATGACTGTGACAACATTTAGCCTATAACCATTTTAATAAACAAATATACAGTATACGCATTATCTATTGAAAAAAAAAAACTTTGGAAAGGCTTGTATTCATATTTTGCTTTTTGAATGATTAAAAGGGGATTGCAGTGGCATTCCTTGCTAGATATTTTCCCATTGTTTGGGGAATGTAAACTAATTTAAAAGGTGCTGAAGACTGGCCATGATGATGTCTCCGATTTACATTCATTCATTCTATGCAAGTCCTTTGTTCTTTGTTGAATTTATGTCATCCAAATATTTGCAGTTATAGATATTAGGTGTTTATGTTAAGCCTTCGTGCAAGCCTACATTTCCACAAATGGAAAGATGTTAAGAAAATATCAGTGGCTCTTCAATTTATTTATTTGTTGGTTGCTTTTGCATGAGCCACAGGCCAAACTAAAGGTTTATTTTCTAGTTGTTGATTTTTTTTTTTTGTTTCCTGCAAAATAGTTGTTTCATTCACAAATCACCCCTTTGAACTTGTATGTAAGCTAAAGAGTTTGTTGGTGAGATTGTTGAGATTCCTGCTTAGTAGTAGCATCCATGTGCTTTGTGGCATCATGTACAAAAATTAAGAATTTATTTACCTACTAAAAGCAAAACTACAAATCAAAGCCTGTTGTAATATAATTGGGAATGCTGTACAAATGCTCAACATACTGTACTTCCAAATTAATATCTAATTGAACTGCAGACTGGTAAGTGATGCCAGGGACGTCACCCATGCTACAGTATAAATAGATTAAATGTGATCTTTGATTATTATTTCATTATTTAACCGAAAATAATTACCTTTCCCTTAAAAGAAGTTGAAATGTAGCAAAAATACAGATATTGATATAAATATTTTAACAATATATAAATGAAATATGTACATTTAACAGAGTATGAAGAAGAAATAGACAAAGGGTATTTACGATTATTTTTTAACCACGCAATCATATTTTGTGTAATGAAATATATAATTTGTAAGACATTTTGAATTGTCTAATATGTTTAAGTATGTTGTCATTTACCCCATGAGGTTTTGTTCACGTACTTGCTGTCATCCAGAGATCTGATGCAACTACTGTGCAAACTGTCCAGCTATTAGGACAAAGGTTTTTGGATGGATCTCACCTGAACCTGTAACACTGCTTGAATATAAATGCTTTTCTACCCCTGTTTTCTCTTCCTGCATTTATTCAAGGTTTCTTGGAGAAAGAAATACTACTCTGTTTTGCACCAATCATGTTGCAATTTTCAGGGATTTCAGACTGCATTGTTTAGTGAATTAGACTTTGTCAAAGTTATAAAGCATCCTTTTGAAAACCATGGTCTAGTCTGCATTTGTTAGCTTATGCTTATTTTGTTAAACAACCAGTGTGTGATACTTTTTTTTGGGCTTATTTTGGTGTTTCTTGTGAACTTTCATTTACAACTTTTATTGGCCTTATGTATTTTTCATAAATTGATATAAAACAATGGATTGAAAATGTTTATATGTTTATGGTAATTTAAATGGAAAAATGGGGATCATAGCTTTACAATGGCATCCAAAGATGAAACTTATAGCATTAGTGTTTTTGTGTCCATGGTGACTACACACTAACACACCGCAAATACACGGCATGGGCTAGGCACAGTATCTTGACCCTCTCAATATGCATTGCTTTTCTACTAAGCTATCATCTTTTGTTTTTGTTTGTTTGTTTTCTTTTCCTTTTTCTTTCCCCCTCCATTTTAGGCATCCGTAGCTTAGCTGGGGGGCGTAGAGAGTACGGTAGGTCTGGTAGGGAACCACTTTATTATCTCTTTTTTATATGTTGTTAATACATTTTGTCTGACTCATGAACATGTTCCACTAAAATAAGATATATCATAAGTTTTTAATGCTGTCATACTCACTAAGTATGTATAATACATTTAAATGTTTTCATCCACATTGAATCCAGTGGAATTTTCAAGATGATGAAGTAGAACTGGAAAAGAATAAGTGATCCATTTAAAGTCTCTTCTGCACAACTGGAACATCTTTTAAGTGGGATGTGCAAGAAGCCTTTTAAACAATCCATAAAAATTATTTATTTGGTTTGTTTTTATTTTTTATGTTTTAATATTACACTTCTGTTCAAATTCATTGGTATTAGTAGTGATTCACCATCTTGCTTTAACCATTGTATACATTTTTTTAAGCAAACAGAGGGAAATAAAATCAGCACACAGTAGTATGTCTTTATTTTAAATATCCTGGCATGCAGCAAGGCAGGTTATGACCAGTTTTGTTCTACAAACCACCACAAATCAATGCTTCTTTCAGACGACAATATTATTAAGAATAGAAAGACCTTTTCAGATCTATAGTCAGGTCAGTTGCGTACAGTGGTTGGTGATTTTTAACACTAGATTTCAGGGAAGCATAGTTAATACCAGTACTCACTTAATTTTAAAAGGTGGTGGTGGCTGATGGATTTAGCATTAAAATTCTGGCATAATGGAAAGTGTGACAATGTTTAAAGTCATTCAAAAGTGAAATATTTAATGCAGCCCTACATATAGTGTTACACTGGTATAGGCAGCTATATTGGGTATATTGCATTATGTAGGCCAGGTATTGGTTTGGATCTTCTCTTGAACAAAGACTTTTCTCATGCATAGAGTAGGCTTAAACACTTGGCTGTTTTGTCAGTCCAAATCTTTGGTTTAAAGCATCAAATATAGATATTAAGGATTTTATGAGGTTCAGATCCAGAAATCATTACGTTTTTGATGATCCTTGATGTCCTTTCCTATAGTGCCACCATCAGGCCAAGGTCTCCATGGACTGGGCAGATTTGCCTTAAATTCTCTGACAAGCAGCACCCTCCTCAGTTGAATGAACCGTTTACATTTTGAATAGAGCTTTATTCTAGCCCCATCCTCAGACCCAACAAGCAGTTTACAATAAAGTCTGGTCGACAGATTCAATAATTTCAGAGGATGAACCACTGCTTAAATTTATCGACAAAGAAAAGCGTTTTAAAAGCACCTATTGTCAGACAGTTGCAAAAATACAAAATGATCAGTATGTTCTTTGTGTTGTGATTATAGAGTACAATAAATCTTGTGCGAGCTGTTAGTGGGGCTACAATACCTTTTTGTTAACATGTGAAGGCTGGGGTAGGGAACCACTACCACATCTAAGGGTCAAGGTCAATGAACGGATAATTTGTTGAAATGATACTTCCAGGCCATTGATTTGTACTGGTTTGTTGTAATATATCATACATAAAAGGTTAATCCACCTTGCATCCATGGGGGCATCACCACTGTATGTATATATGTATGTGGTTATGAACAACTTGCTTGTTTAACTGTACAGCTCTTGAAAAAACAGCTACACAGACCTTAAATTTGGTAAATACAGCAGAATCCGCTGGTTCCTATATACACACCCTAAAATCCTGCTAGTCGTCCTATGTCAAATCATCCATCCATCCACTCATCCATCTTTGCAAAACACTAATACCATACTCCAGCTCAATCCTAGGACTGAGGAAAAATCTTCGCAATAGTTGTATCAGGGCTACTAACATTGATAGGGAAAAAGAAAAAACCCCTCAGGTCACTGCTTTTTTGCAAAGCACAGTAATTTATTTCGCCTGAGGCTGCATGTGTCTTTTATGCACACGCTAAAGAGACGTCGTTTTGCTGAGCAGGAAAATACAGATTTGGAGGAGGGATTTCTTTGACAAAAATTGTCAAAAGGTTAATTTCAGTAATATCTATTACATCCTGGAATGCATCACTGAAACAACATTTTTACTGACGCAGTGTCATATCTACAGTAATCATGAAGTGTATAGGTTTTTTTTCTAGGACAACATAAAATTTAGTTTCAGCTGTGATATCGCAATTTGCTCATGCGCAGTAGTCACATCGCAGGATGGGCAATTTCAATGTAAAACGTGGTTCTTATTTCCCATGACTAGTGTAAAAGAGAGTGTCTGATTTGACATAACTTACTCCGATTTAAGGGTTTGCTGGTCAGTCGAGGAGAGATGCACCCTCAGCATCGCATCTCACTGCAGTGTAGGTCTCGTCTCTGCAGTCTGTGCCAGGAGGTGGAATAAGTATGAAGTATATGTTGTGATATACCTGCCAATAAATAAGCTAGACTGGCTTCATGAAAACAAAAAAGTTGGGAGTAGGCTACACTTTGCATTTATTATGCAGTTATATAAAACAAGAGCAATGCTTCCAACCTGCTTGTCCAAAACATGATTCAGTCATTGTGTATTGCTCTGACAGCCTCTACAGCAAATTGTTAAGATATGGAAAAAAAAACTTTATTGCAACTATGTAGGTTATCTATCGTTTTTTGGCTACAATGCTTTAGCAATATAATGACACAGCAGCATAAAACCTGAGAGACCTCACATCCACCTTGTTGCATCCTCAGCCCCCATGCTCATATACGCAGCTCATCAGTCATTGCACGTCATGAAGTCACACTTTACCCTAACCTGAGTTAGAACAGCGTCTCACCAGCCTCTTTGCCAGTCTGAGTCTACATCTATGGCAAGAACAGCCTCTGGCACAAATGGAAGGAGTCGGACGGAGAGGAGACGCTGTCAGAACTTTTCTGAAATTTAAGTGTTGACCACAAAGGAGCAAAAGGTTTGAGAGGCCTTGTTGAAAAAGCACGAGAGTGAAGGTCTGTTAAATGTCCTCTGCAACAAAGCTTTTAAGTCACACTTTATATGAAGTCCATGTAAGTACCATAGTTTTGAAAAGTACCTACATAATCAATTTAATATGTACATGATGAGAAGGTGATACGATTTAAAAATGTCAATAATAACCCATATTATAATTATATTTTAGGTGTAGATGTGTTCTTGTACTTCATGTAAAGTATGGCTTAAGCTCATGCAACCAAATTCTAAGGGATTTAAAGGCATTAAATTTTTAGAAATAAGAAGGATGGTTTTACTATTCAGCAGGCTGTAAAAGTTGAAAAATGGGAATGTGGGAATTGAAAACGAAGCTCCACATGCTACAGTTTAAAAATAGTCTTTATCTCGGGCTCTCAGCACATTTCCTAAGATCTCATTTGTTTCCCTACTAACTAAATCTCATTTCTGTTGGCTCTACAAAAAAAGTGACTAGACAAGAGACTGAAAATGATCTAATTCAAGCTAATGTTTGTGGTGTTTTCCGAAAGTTGTGGAGGGGCTAATTCAGTATTTGATTATAATGGTTGTCTTTGTTTGTGCATGACTTTTTTTTTATGCCGTTGTACAAAAATTGCAAAGTCTGGTGCTTCTCTAACGAGACGCACTGCACTGCTGCAGTAATAGACCAGTTTTAATATTTAAACATTTATGACAATATCCAAATATCTTTCAAAAAAATCCTTCTAATTAATTGGAATGGTTTAAATTGGTTTTATTAGATTCTGAATTCTAAATTTCTAAAACTTGACTTGATTTTCAGATTTTTGTTTCAACAATTTCTACTGTTTCTTATATGTATATATGTATATAAATAATGATAAGATGTAAATGTCTCTTCTCAGCTTTAGATGATGCATGTTATCTCATGGTGCTGTTTTATATTTTTACCAACTGAGTCAAGCCTGATAAGTATAGATTGATAGATCATGATACTTATTATTCCGTGTTAGGGCACTGCATATGGGCAAAACTCCTAACAAACTTGGCAAACACCGATTCCTCAAAGGTTTTAGCATTTATTTGTGCTGACAACAATATACAGAAGCAGAAAACCTTTTGATTTCCAGTTTGGTTATTATATGGTCATACATTATTGAATTCTATTGTATTAGTGTATTTAAAAAAATACTTAAAAAGAAAATATCAAGGTTCATATATGACAGGAAATATTTTGGGAAATTATAAGAGTTTGTTCAGCCAAAAATAAAACCTGATTTCATTAAAGTGTCTTTGTAACTGATAAGTTCCCTAATAATTGTGTGATACCATGCAAGTGAGATATAGTTATCATACCATACAGATCTCATACCATTACAACCCTATTTACCCTTTGCTTCCTTTGTTTATAATGTAATAAGATGTTTTTAGACAACATTGAAGCAAAAAGTACAAAGTCTATACAAAGACAAGTGTGCCTGTCAATAAGAACCTTGTTATCAGACACCTAATCACGGCTGAGACATCTCCTTAAGGACTGTTGCCTATGAGCATTGCCCATCTGCAGTTTGAGACAGAAACACAGTGATTGATGGATAAAGAGCGCTAACGTTATCCGGAAAACAACCCTGGTTGACTGTGATTGTTACTCACTCTTATGAAACTATTATAGGCTAAATACAGCTCTGCGCCATTCACATACATAAAGATGGATGACGCATCTTCACTTCCTCTCAGTGTACAGCAATTAAGCCAAAACAGCCCGGACATGAATGTTGCCATCTTGCACTGGTGACATCATTCGGAACCAGAGTCTATGCAGTAATAATTGGGTGGTGGAGCAGTGGTAATCAGTTTTCATCCTTACAACCTTAGCTGTCAATCGTGTCGTTTCACCCCTTTTTTTAGAGCATGATATAACTAATTTAACTCAGACCTAATTGAAAAATGAACATATGATTAAAAATGAAAGAAACTCTCTTTATCTTTTTAGTCTGGCTTATGTCCAATCTGCAAATATGGAGTGGGCGGGATTTAGACAGGTAAACAGAAGGGTGATCAAGATGTTTGGGCTTCACTTTATAGGAACTGTCATGCCATCCATCTTTATATACTGTAAGTGCAATGCAGATTCAGCAATTATAAAAAAAACAACAACGATGTGACCCTTTTCTAATGCTGTAAGTTGAGCGTATCTGTGTTTCTCTCTCCCGTAGCCTGTAATTGACTTTAATAACTTGATAGGCAAAGAGAAAATATATTTTGTTAATGAGCTAGTAGTTATTTGTGGTAGGTATGATTTACTGTAGGTATGCATCAGTGTGTTTGGTACCTGCATCTGTCCTTTCTAACTGGTGTTGCTTGCTCCTTGCAGGGATTCAGTTTCGTCTCCCTACTTCTTGCAGTGTGGACCGTGCTCAACCACCTCCAGGTACAGGCTATCCACCATTCCTTCTCCTTTCCTGCATAGGAGCGCTTATCTTTGCAAACTACATTTCAGCTGCAGTCACTCATCCATGGACGTAGCAAAGGGAATCCAGCTGATTTTTCTAGCAAAAAAAAGAAATTGAAAGTGCATCTCTTCCTGGCAACTAATTTAGATATATGCACAAGTCTGATGAGGTAACCTTAATGTAGATATTGGTTTCGTGATTTTTTTTTTTGTAACATCATTATTTGTCGTATTGCCTCCTGCAAAATATTAAGTGAAAATATGATGTTCTGAAAATCTCTGCTGTGATTAACACTTCCACTGTGAACACTTGAAAGATGGCTCTGAAGAGCTCATTTGTGGAAGATGGCAGATGAACCTCATCAACTCGATTCCTTAAATCACCAGTTAATTCAAAAATGGATGTCTATGACTAATTTAACCTTCAAAAAATGTATTGAAATGTCCATTAACCTTTCAAATCACGTCAGCAACATTTTGCTGTGCATTCATATATGACGATACATTTCAAACACTGTTTAGTCCAATATTGAAACATAGAGCCAAAAAAATAATTTCACATTTTAATAGTTTTATGGATTAAAAAAGAGGAATATATCAAAATGTCCATAAAAACATATATTGCCTCTCCAACAAGACTCCCATGTACACTTGCAAGCTACACTAAATGGGTTTAAAAATGCACCACTGTCTTAAGATGTAAATTTGCTTGGGTAGTTTGTGTCATATGAAAACCTAGTTCACAAATAGACGCAACAATAATGCATTGGTTTAAATAAAATTATGCAGTTAAGTTCAAGGAAACCATAACACATGGGAATTGGAATTATATAACAGTGATGACATTTATGTTTATGTCTTTTGTTCAGTGACTGGATTGGCAGCGTTAGCTACCTTTGCATCTATTTCATTCAACAAACTAGTTCGCGCATCTAAGTGTCGTGCGAACAGCAAAATAATAATAAATAATAACATCATAATGCCAAGCCAATCACAGTAGGGCGTCGCCATAGTAGGATTCGTAAATGTGCATCTTGGTCATCCTATTTTCTCCCCAATTCTTGTGTTTTTTAAAAATATATAGCGGAAGGTTATTATAACAAGAGAGCTGTTATTTGGCATTACGTGGATAAATGCGTTGCATTTTTCAAACTGTGTTTTTACACTCAAAAAACTACTCGCAAAAATCATCCAAACATGGCCAACCCTCCTGTGTTGATAATTATTATGAACATACAGACTATGTACAACATATTTTAAAAAAGGAGAAACATTTTTTCTCAAATTAAAGTTTAAAAAAAAGGGACTGGTGCGTCTTTAAATCCTGGTCTTCACATGCTAGCTCCACAACATGACCGCGAGCCAGAGAGCCCGCGTGAACCTTCAGTGAATGTAAATACATGCGCCAGGGCGAATGGAGGAAGAACAACGGGGAGACGATTTGTGTTTGAAAGCACAGCTGAGCTTAAAATATAACCGCTAAAACAAACACAAAAACAACAGGACGGCTGACCTGCTGGTACTCTAAATGTAACTTCTTGTTTGCCAACTCTGCACAATTATGTGTTGCGTCTTTAATCTCCTGTCAACGCACATAAAATCTAATCCTCCGCGGAACTACTTTTACAATATCTCTTCTTCAAGATATCACACCTACTGTATAACAGATATTTACTCAGCGTTACAATACTAACGAAGTTACATTCATAAATGAGTTTTTTCTGTTTCAACCTACCTCTCTGTGCGTCATTTTATGAGTCCTAGAGTCCAAAATGAGCAGGAAGGTGCGACACACTCCTATAAGGGTGGAAGTTCCTCAGTAGGTGTCCCAGGTGTGTCTGATTTGGGTTAATCAATTAATTAATGCACACATTTTAACCTGCCGAACTACAGTAATGGCAACCTTGACTAACAACCAACCAATTTAAGTAGATACTTAAGTACACACGTTATAGTAATGAGTGTAATTCGTTACCTTATCACCCCTGAATAATATTTTCATTTTCATCATCCATCAATCTGTCCATAATTTTCAATGTATTCACATAGGTTTAATGTGTAGTAAAAAAGTTTAAAAATGTTAATAATAATAATAATAATAATAATAGCCCATCACATTGTCCCAGAGTGACATTTTCATTTAAACATGTAAACTTTTTTTCTAAAGTGAATTGGGAAAGCTTTTACACATCAGACCCAGTGAAATTATTACCTTAATACACTGATATAATCTAAGTAGATCTATAAAAGGACTCAGTACATTTTATAGGCAGACATCTGGTGTCGAGCCAATGTTCTTTGGTTTTCATTCAATCAGTGTAGCTTGTTTAATGCTGGGCACATTACAACATACATAATGAAAATGAAAGTTAAAAAACACACATACTGAATGATTACTGTGGATATTACAAAAGTATGTATTCAGTGATGGATTACAGTCTGTAATAAAAGAAGTGAATATTACTGAGATAGTCAAAAATGACTCTCTCTAAAGCCCAAACTGACATCTTCATTTTTTTCATCCCAAAAATCAAATAAGCCTTTATTGAATTTACAGTCATAAAAAAGAGAATATCTGTGATTAGACATTTGTGCTTGATGTACAACTTAAACTTTTAATTGATTATATATATAGGTTTCATCAAAACTAGTTAGGATAGATATAATTTACTTTTGGTAATTGGGTGCAGGAGCTTCTGTGCATCTGAGCTGTAAAAACGCTTGTTTTGAAGGCAGCGACTGGGCCTTCACTGTTTACTTTTATTACAGCAAATACATTCAAGCAGAGCAGCAACACAATTTCATAGCATGACAT
Organism: Chaunax sp. Z400; assembly: GCA_037577475.1. Lineage (NCBI taxonomy): Eukaryota > Metazoa > Chordata > Actinopteri > Lophiiformes > Chaunacidae > Chaunax > Chaunax sp. Z400. The sequence continues at coordinate 5,074,971 of CM075202.1, forward strand.
TCAGGTCCATTTAGTCTTGGTTGTGCTTCCAGTGTGTGGGTCTGTGTATTGACCTGCTCAGAGCAGCGGTGCTATACCAAACAATCAAATTTAAACACAGCCAGGCACAACTGACTAAGCAAAGTCCAGGACGCTTCCCTGGACTGCATATTAGCCAGACTTTCAACTGAGGCTGCAGTATTTTAAAAGGAAAACTTGGTGAAAAAGGTTTCTACTCTGCTGATGTTCACTTGACCTTAACTTGCCTTTTCTGCATCTTTTCAGTTGTGTCCAACTTTATGCTGAACATCATGCAGCATTTGTTTAAAGTGTGGGTTTTACATCATTATGAACTGGTGCTGTTCACCAGAAGGCTTTGGGTCGTCCCTCCTGCCTGTTAAATTCTATTGTGGAAGTTTATTTTTTTCTCTTTGAGGAAGCACACGGTTTGTACCAAACAAGATTTCTGATTGTACTGAGGATGAATTTGAATTAGATCTTTATTAGAAGCTTAAAACACTCCTCAATCCATGCTGGACCCTCATGTAGAAGAACGTCAAATGTTTGCAGAGGTTTCATTACTAAGCACAGTCAGATCTTTGTGCACAGTCTGAGATTGTCTGAGATTAGTTTCAGCACATTTACTGGAGATCACTAAACTCATCATGCCACTTTTGTCTGGGTGTGTTTGCATAAGGACTCTTTCTTTTAAAATTCAGTTGTGGATTAAATATAACTAGTCAGATCATTTACTGAAGAAAAAATTAAATAAACAGATTTTGGAAGCTAAAAAAAAAGAAGAAAAAAATTCATTGTAGTTAAGTATAAATATAGAGGAACATAAAATGGTCATAGACAAGTAAGTACTGTACCTAAGAAAATTACTAGTATATTGTCAGGTATGCTACATTCAACCACTATTAATCTCAATCCACTGAGTAGATTTTTAAAGGGACTGTTTACAGTCTCTAGGAGGACATCTGGTGTTCAGTCAATGCTACTGCAAGACACTGTGATTTCTTTTATTTCTCCCTGATTGAGAAGGGCACTTTTCCCAGACGCATATGTTTACTGTGTGTGATGATATGACCTCCCATTTCCATGGACACATTAGGTTTTCATTTGTCCATGGCACCAAAGCAGATAAGAGGACAGTAACGTTTTTAATCTTATACCATACGAGAAACTTAATTCATCACTGTAATTTGGATCTGCCAGCAGAGCAACTCATACTTTTATAGAAAAATGAATTTAATGTTAAGTATTTCTAATATGAATTTAATCAGAAATTTAGTTAGAGACAGTTTCCATAAGAAAAACAACTTACGTCGAATTTTTATGGCACTTATTTGTTTTACATTAAAACAATAAAGTAAGTGTTTAAAATTAATGTATTTAATGTTCAAATTTTTTTGAGAAAAAAAAATCATGTTAATTTTTTACATATTGAAATTATTGACAGCCCACCAAGCAAGCATGTTTTTCTTTTAAAATCCGTGATAATGTAAAAAGAGGTGTCTTAGCATCTTGATGGCACATGACAAAAATCAAACCAGTGACATGACTTTAATGAGTTGTACTGACAAAGCAATGCAAGGTACCCACAGGGGGGAATAAAGTAAATATATTTGTCTGATACCGAGCAATTTGTAACATTTTCCATTTTGAATTCAAGTCAAATGGGTAGAATGTGTAAAAATAGAATGTGTTGTGTCGCGTTCTGCATGAGTCACTGTGCTGTTTCACTTTGGTATCCACCCACTGTGTCTTGCAGAGCTGCAGCCCCTTCAAGTTGGAAGGAAGTCAAGTCTGTGATTGGATTTAGCTTTAAAGACATCCCCGTGGTTTCTTATTTGTTAGTGCACCTAATGACCTGTAATCCTGAGTGGTTTGTGTGGATGTGCGCTGTTTGTGTGTGGGGATCTCTCTGCACCTGTTTACTCTGGTACTCAGCATGAGGTTTGAGTCGGCAACACACAGCAATCTTTGTGCATTAATAAGTGTGTTCACTATGCTCAACATTTTTAACAACAGGATGCATCATAAGTGAATGATGAAGAACAGAATGTTGTTATTTTATACATGATCGAAACCCAGAATATAAAGAAGAGAATGCTTGAAACGTGGAAATTATTTTGAAAATTTTCACTCTTTGCGATCTTTTTTTAAGTATCATAGGAGTTGAAAAAACAAAAAATATCTAGTAAGTGAATTTGTTATATTCCCAGATCTATAATGAGGTCCTTCATCATCAGATTCCCATTTGCGCTTAAAGGAGCAAATCTTTCCCCTAATCCTTCATTGCACTCCCTTAATAAACACAGACATATGACAAAGCTGCTGCTTTTCACCTTTCTGACATTTCCTTTGCTTCAAGTGCCCTGATGCCGAACTCCCATCATGCTCTTCTTTCACTCACCGTGTGATACAGGTGATCTGCAGCTCTTGGCCCTTGCCAGCTTTTGGCCACATTTTCCGTTCCCATGTTTTATTTTATCCTCTACCCTTGTCTTGCCTTGTCCTCGTCTTGTCATCCTGCTTGTGCTATCCAGCGGTATCATATCCTCCCAGTTACAAGAAGACTCCACCTCCTGTGCCCCCACGCACCACCACCAAGCCTCTTATCTCTGTGACAGCCCAGAGCAGTACAGAGTCCACCCAAGATGCCTACCAGGAGGGCAGGCATCCCCGAGGCGGTCTGTGGACCACGGATAGCCTCGGCCGTCCCATCTACAGCTCCACCGACAGCCTGGACAGCACCAAGGCGGTCACCATGGCCATGGAGTCAGCAGCAGGCAAGAGGCATACGTCTTTGGGCAGTCACACATCTGTCCAGACATGTGATAAAGCAGTGCTGGTGTCCAAGGCCGAGGAATACCTCAAAACCCCACGTTCCTCTATCGGGATACAGGTAACAACCCAACCTCCACGCTCATAATAACACCAGTCTCATCTATTCTCCTATCTGGTCCTGGCTGAGAGTGTAATATTCAGTGTTCATAAGTAGGCCTATGAGACCGGACCTGTGAAATCCAGTGCTTAGACCCTGGCAGGAAGTAGATCCCCATGGGAAGCCTTTCAAAGAATTAGGTGCCTCTGGTATGAAGGAGCCTGAACACTGGTGGTGGTGAGGAGTGGAGCTCGATGTTAGGATGACATCATGAAAGGAGCTCCTGATGGGAGGATTTGATTGGAGGTGTCCCAGGTTGAGTTGGTGAAGGGGTGGAGGCGGGCTGCTGATCTTGCAGTACTGAAATGACAGCTGAATCACAGCAGAGAGAGAGAGAGAGCATGTTTAAAGTTTGACAGATTGCAAACGATTGGCTAACAGGGGGAAATGACAGGTTGTGATTGGATAAGAGGAGAATGAGGTATTTAAGTCTAGAATGGTGGGAAGGTGCTTGTACTAAAGAGGGTATTGGGAAAGAGATCGTCTTCCTGACTGAATTTTTGCTAAGCTTCATTTCTCAGAAAGTCCATTTTAATTTAAACATATTTTTGTTTATTTAATACCAAGTAATGACAAAACATCCTAATATTTTTTTAAATATTTTTTTTAGGGCCAGTTTCCCAATCTCAGTATTGACATGGTGATTTTTGAGGACTAGTACAGTGTGAATGTGATTTATAATTGAGAAGGCATTAAAGATAAGAAGTGAGAAATGCTTTACAGATCAACAGAATGCAGAACCATTCCATTCTCACTGCTAACGACGGCCACCCAGCTCTCATATAGTTAACAGCGATTTGTTCTAAAGCCATCTAGTTATGAATTTAATGGTGGGATGAAAGACTGCATTTACATATTTAAAAGTGGTAGCGGGAAAATCCATTTGAGTTGCAAGTGCAGTCATTGTAAGCGTGACAGGACCATATGCTTCCAGCAGGTTTGGCTTATTTCTGTGGGAAAATGTCAGCTTCGCTTTTAAGGCTTTAGTCGGCTTATTAATACAGTTGAGTCAAAAAAACCAAAGTATTTATATAAGGTGTCCCATTAAGAGTAATACATATTATTACAGCCCTTTATGTGTAAAATAAGCTTTTTCGTTGTGGCAGATTTTTTGAATTGTTGAAACCCAACCAATCAATCAATTCTACTATTAATTCTATGATCTTACTAAAGAGAAAAATAGAAAATCTAATCCTCTTTAATAAGGCTGTGTCTGTACTTTGGTGTATCTCTACATTTCACATGCTAATGATGGTAATCTCCATCTTCTGTTGTCTGCATTTGTCAGGTGGAAACTGTGACAGATTCTGAGACTGAAAGTAAAGGCCTTCCTCAGTTCCACTCTATAGGCATCCAGGTGGAGGATCGCAAACGGTAAAAACAGTGTCCAAAAATCAAAGTTTAGCATATTTAGAGTTGTTGTTTTGTTTTTTTCCAAACATCGTCCCTCTAACTGCTGCATTTCTAGGCACGGGAGGTTCAAGCGCTCCAACAGTGTGACCACTGCAGTACAAGCTGACATGGAGTTGGAGGGCTTCCCCTCCATGGAGGACAAGGGCCTGCAGTTCGGCGGTGCGTTCGGTCGCCACTCTGAGCCCAGCACACCCACGCAGTATGGTGCTATACGTACGGTTCGCACACAGGGCCTGTTCAGTTACAGGGAGGACTACCGGTCTTCCAGCGGACCCCCCAGCCCACAGCCTGAACCCTGGCTGGTTGAACCCAGTCTGGAGAGCGCTGAAAAGGGCCGAGTGTCACCCATTCGCAGGGACGGCAGCTGGTTCATGCAGCTCCTTCACAATGAAACCAAGCGGCTGGAGGGATGGTGCAAGGAGATGGAGAGAGAAGCAGAGGAGCATGACCTGTCGGAGGAGAGTGAGTGTCCTATGTCCTTATGTGAGGTCAATTTCTCTTCTTTTGCAGAACGCATAACAATATAACCAAAGTGAACATTCACAGTTTTAGATGAAAACTAAATCCTTGATAGGTGGTTTGTGTGCAGATTGGATCCTGGCTGAAACATGTTGGCCATCACCAAGCTGTCAGTGACTCAGAATCTCTCTCTCTCTCCATGTGTGCATGTGTGCGTGTGTGTGTGTGTGTGTTGTGTGTGTGTGTGTGTGTGTGTGTGTGTGTGTGTGTGTGTGTGTGTGTGTGTGTGTGTGTGTGTGTGTGTGTGTGTGTGTGTGTGTGTGTGTGTGTGTGTGTGTGTGTGTTTGTGTGTGTGTGTGTGCGTGTGTGTGTGTGTGTGTGTGTGTGTGTGTGTGTGTGTGTGTGTGTGTGTGTTTGTGTGTGTGTGTGTGTGTGTGTGTGTGTGTGTGTGTGTCTCCACCAGTCCTAGGTAAAATCCGGAGTGCAGTGGGAAGCGCTCAGCTACTAATGTCTCAAAAGTTTCAGCAGTTCTACTGGCTATGTCAGCAGAATATGGTGAGTTTTCAGATCGCTGCATCGACCTACATGCTATCGCGGCACAACAGATCAGGGGGTAAACTTGTTGATGGGATACTTGAGAAGGTGCTCGACCTGACAAACGCACGTATGCACCTTCCAGAAATAGCCCACAGAGATCGATAGTGAAGCAGCCCCTCTGCTGCTAATGACCCCGCAGTAAACCTAAGGGGAATTCCAATGGGGAGCAGCACCTCTGCTGTGGCTATCCATTATGGAGGCAGCAGTTCCAATGGGATCTCAGAGTTTGAATAATGGTCTGCCAAATTGTCTCACTGTTTAGCCCTCATGTCATGTCAGCTGGAAAGTCATACCTTTTCTAATGCTAACCAGCCCCAGAGATAGCCTTTATATTAGACGATGACAGTGTCATGAGTGGGGATGTTCCTGCAGATACGGTAGAGAGCGAGAGAGACGGTGAAAGAGGCAGGCAGACATTTAATTGCACTTTGAGAAGCTATTCTTTTTAAATGACATGCAAAACCTGGTGGAGGTGGTTGAAATCTGCCTGCACCCTCACTCCTTCCTGTTCTTTCTTTTTTTATACATTTGTGTGTCTTAGCTCAGTCCGTCGCTCTCCTTTGGATGGTTTTGGGCCGCACTCTATCCCTCCCTCCTCATCGATAATGGGATGATGAATTAAGTCCAACATTGGTAGTGACAAGCCTTAGATTGCCCTGAGGTTTCAGACGTGTCTGAATAAGAGAGAGTGACTCTGACTTTCCCTGTTGGATGGAAGCGGAACAGCATAGATAGAAGCTCTGAGGCTCCTCTGAAATCTGAAATCAAATGAATTCTGTATTTGCTCTCCACGGTAATGATTCGATTATTTGTGGCTGCCTGATTGTGTGAGTTGTGGTTTGCAAATGACCCATCAACCAACACGCAGCAATCACCACAATATCTTTTTTTTGGGGGGGGGGGATAGGAGGTAATGTTTTGGCCGGCATTGCTTTGTTTATTTGTCTGTTAGCAGGATCTATGTTAAGGGAGAATTATGGCGTGAAGGGAAGTCAAGAACTGTCAGGAGGTTATGGATCAATGTTGGTACTTTACTGCCACACAGTGGTCGGAACAGTGAGGTTCAAATGTTCAGGTGGCATCAGGTAGAGGAATATGTTCTGACAGTAAACTGTTGTGAATTTTTTTTTTTTTTGTGCTTCTCTGTCTCATCAGGACCCCAGTGCCATGCCCAGACCCACATCTCAGGACCTGGCTGGATTCTGGGACCTCTTGCAGCTTTCCATCGATGACGTCACTGCCAAGTTTGATGAGCTGCAGCAGATCAGGAGCAACCAGTGGCAGCTGGTGGATAGCCCAGAGAAGATGGTAAATCGGGTAGCTGCTTTCCCACAGATCCACGCGCTCGCGATAATTAGCCTTAATGGGCTCCAGAGGAACTTGCTCAGCTTTTGAGGGAAACTGCAGTAACATTTGCTTTGGTTTTTAGGCTTGTGAGCAGCAGGAGGTTTAGTCATTCTTATCATAACACTGCAGGGACGATGTTTGGAGGCAACATCAGTTCAGCTCAGACAGCCAGTAGCATCCTCTAAAAATATTCTCCTGTTAAAATCATCAGTCGTGTCTCCAGAATAATGTGGAGTCTGTTTTATCTGATTTTTATTGTCACTGTAATTCATCACCTGCTTTGGCTCTGCGGTAATGTAAGGTAAAGCAGTGGAAAATGACGCTTTAGTCTAGTTCTCTGGTCTCAAACCAATTGGACTTAATGGAATTTCAACCAGTGGCGATGGCGTCTAGTTTCATCGTGTGACATAAATAAAACAGGACAAAGAGAGTCCAACAATATAAACATCATATAGGAATCAAATATCAATCATTTTAAGAGGAAAAAAGAGAATGAAAAAAAGAGAATACACAAAAATAAAATGCCTACTAACAGAAAATAACTTGCGACTGTAAGACTGAAACCTGAATTGGAACAATACTCTCAAAAGAAGTTTTTTTTTTTTTTTTTTTACACATGATTTCAAAGTGTGTCATTGTTCAACAGCTGAAACAGAAGTGTGTTTCGTTGGAGTAGCGCCTGTAGATGAGGGAACTGCCTTTGCAACAAACGCATTTAGACGGTAATGTGTTTTCAGAGGCAGACAACAGATAGATCCTCCAGGGCACGTGTAAATTCTTCATGCTGCAGTTGTAAGGGAGTTATGTACCTCCAGCAGTTAATTGGCTCATCGCAAGCTCCGTGAATCTGAGCCCAAACAGTGACACAGATGCTCTGCACTGGGCTTCTCTGCTTCGACACAGGCACAGTTTTACACCAGATAATTGCCGTGGTTTCTAAAGTTATTGTACATCAGCGTGTTCAGATGTGCTTGTCATGTGGGTAGAATTCTCTTTACAAGGGTAATGCGCTGACTCCATGATCAGATTTTGTTCATACCGAGTCAACATTTATCATATCCTGCCTGATTTCCTCATGAAATTTAGCAACTCTAGCAGCATTTGATCCAGTGGTTGACATTACATAACCTTTAATTAGAAAGAAATACCTCTTGTTCTTCTATAAGGAGATCATTTACAATAATCACATTTAAAATAAAACATTTTAAAATGACCATGACTCAAATGAAAGTGACTCATAGCTAGAAAGAGTAAACCTCCGCCAACGCCACTGTCAGTAAAACCTGAACAATCAGGAAATTGTTTTCCCACCTAAGAACCCTTTCAGCGATTCCCCAGGCCTCTGAGAGAGGAGTATTTAATCCTATCATTCTGTCTTCTAAGGAGCGGAAGTGGCCACCACCTCTACCAAGGCGGCCCACGAAGGGCCGTGGCGGACTGACCCGAGAGCGCTCTCTGGACCTTCAGGACCGTCAGCGACAGGAAGCCCGTCGACGCCTCATGGCTGCCAAACGAGCAGCTTCTTTCAGACAGAACTCAGCCACAGAGAGAGCAGACAGCATCGAGATCTACATCCCAGAAGCTCAGACGCGCCTTTGAGGTCAACGGATTCATCCCTAGCTCCCCACGTCCACCTCCACCCAACAACGGCTTGTTGCGTCACAACCAGCCTCCTCCTGCTGTCATCGCCTGTCACCGCTCCTCCACTGTTTCATCGTCTGTCGCCATTCTCTGGGTTGTCCCTACTGAAGCTACGCTAGGCAACATTTCCTTTTTAATCAGTCCGAATGAGAATGTGGCATTGGCGTTTGCTGCGTTCACACCGAACGCGATGCAAAGTTTTCTCGTGGAACGATTGCATTCGAAGTCAATGGAAAGCCGTGACTTGACGCAAGTAGACGCGAATTTGCACCGTGGTGACGCAAAGTTAACATCATTTGCATCATTCGTACAAGTTGAAAAATTTTAAAAAGAAAATTCTCATGACGCTGTGACACAAAAGCCTATCAGTGTTGAGATAGCGTCTCGTTTGGTGTGAACGTAGCATTAGCGAGAATCAGAATCCAGGTGAGTCAAGTGTGAACGGTCGTTTTCACACAGGCAGTAATCAATAAAAGGTTTAAAATGAAGCCCAACACTGAGAAAACTGGACACACCAGCAGTAGACTATGTAGATTATTTGGTCATCTTTGGTTAAAACTGAACCCAGGCCAGCTGGATTGGAAGTTGCCTAGTGTAGCTTTAAACCCATGAGGGACTCTGCCACAAGTTCTGCTGCTTTATCCCCAACTCAACATTACACCTGGTGTTTATTTGATCAACATGCATTTCAAACTAGTTATTTATTTGATCACAGCCATTGTTGTTAAAACCATTGTTGCCATTACCCCACTGGGTGATGCTATACTTGGCACATTTAAGCAGACTTTTCTAGATTCTCACCAGCAGCAGTGGTCTTTGGCTAAAGACACGGCCGCAGCAGACACTGATGTGTGTCTCAGCAAATTTAAAAAGCCTTATCGTGTGTTTGATGGGGCTCAAACTTTACATCTATCCTTAGTGGGGGCAAAACCTGACACCAATTTGACCAGAAATGTCTGAGATGCTGCACAACTTCACTATCAGCCATCCATCTTTAACTTTTGACCAATGCTGCTGAAAGACACCTGAAAATAAGGCTAAAAATCCCAGACCATCATGTCAGCGTTTCATTCATGCAACCCCATCCTCTCGTAGGACTGGACATCTTTAAGCTGTGTCTGTTATTTGCTGCTGGATGCATTTCCATTGCAGAACAAATATGAATTGTTACCAGAAGACAAGTTTCGTGCAGCCCAGATGAGGTGACTGTATCAGACGATGCATTTTGCACCTTATATAATATTCATGTTTGTATTTCCAAGGGAAATGTAGTTTATGAAGCTCATGCGATATTGTTGCAGTTGAATTGCAAAGACAGATATAGGAAATTTACTAGAGAATCTCATGTCACTCTACAGGTCATGTAAACTGCACCTTGTGTTGTTTTGCATTCATTTCTTTCTGACGGCCTTCAGGCCTCTTATAATTCCAATATTGTGATTCTGACACTTTTGATTATACTTACAGTATCTGTCATATGACCGACATTACGATCTACAGTATACATTTAGTATTTATAGTTGAAACAGTTGTGGGTTGAGTTGACGGTGCAATTGTTCTTGCTTATTACGGGATGTTTCCCGGCTAACAGAGACCACATCTCACGACACACTGCATCCGACCTTTTGTTCCGAGTGGGACATGATGAAAAACACTTGTGATGTTATTTTGATCTGCTCATGTAGTCTAGGAAAGACAGGTGCAAATGACACTTTAACAATATTCAGTTACTACAGTAAAATGGTGCTGCTTTTTACTCTAAAACTGTTGTCCTTTACCCAGTCCTATGTGCACGCACACACACACACTCAAGGACTTTTTAAACAGAGATTTATTAATATGGTGCCCATTGTCTCTCTGATGACGTGTGCTAGATTGTGACTTTAGGAAAGATCATCTTTGCAATGCTCTCGCCCTCGGTGGTGTAAATGAGGAGAAGGTTTTACGGTTTAACTTCCTTGCTAACATGCAACGTGGTCAGGGATATCAGATGAGAGAGATTACAGCCTCTGACATTCCTCCAACCTTTAAAGTCAAATCTAATATGCCCACCCTGAGCCATGGGCATACTGCTATAGCTAGCTGAACATACTTTTTATTTTTTTATTTTATCCCACACCAACAATCTTTCCCTAACATTTTGCAGTACATCCAATCATCCTTATTTGCAGATCCCCAGCTGATTCAAACAAATGTTGATATAGAGTCATTAGAATTAAGCTGCAGTGTCTAATCCTTCCTATCTTATTGTAATTATGATGACACTCAGCAGGAGAGAGCGGTCTGTGTGCTGTGGGATGGGTGAGGCAGGGAGTCGTACTTGTTGGATCGATTACGACGCAGATATGATATTTTGCTCCAGTGAGGCTGACCTGAAAGTATTTTACTTACATTTGCTTACATCAGCTAAATCTCAAACCCTTTCACCTTACCAGACGGCCTTAACCAAACCATGAATGTAGAGCTTTTGATGCAAAAAAAAAAAAAAAAAAAAACATCCCAGGAGATGAGCGGATGCAGGAAAATCCTGCTGGATCGGAGAGGAGACGCTCCCAAACTTTAACTTTTTATTGTATTTTTATTAAGCTAAATACATTTTTCCTCATGGAGTATATAAACCATGAATCAGAGACTTCCATCAGAAGAATTATTCATTAATAAACTCATCAATTTTCTGTGGAGTTAGATTTATATAAAGTGATGACCAGAAATATTCCATATTCCTCTGTAACTCACACTCTTTAAACCAAATTGGAGTAATTTAGTTTATATAGCTGTGTATCTGTGTAGATGCTGTTACACAGTACAGACTGGAGGACTAAAGAATGATTTGCTTAAAAAAAAATCAAATGCTTTATGTAATTACAGAAGCTGATAAGATGACATCGACTTCATTTTAAGTTCAGGGACTAAAATAATTTTAAATCTTCTACATGTTTGAAGCCCATTTGTCTTCAAACTCAGTCAGAAGATGAGGTCAGCGACTCATTTTCTACCAATTATAATGCGTCAGTCGACGTCTGTCCTTTTAAAATGAGCTCAGAGGAGGTCAGCTCAGTTTTAAACATTACAACCTGGTATAGAGATTTGTAATATTTTATTTTATTATTTCTTTCTTTTAATGTTTATCTTGATCTAAACCTTTCAAACACACTCTATATGTTTTCTACATAATTTACCTACTGAACATCTCTTGGCCTGCTTGATTGGCTGGAAATCGCCCTACATACCTCCATAATTAGGACCACATCATAATTAGGAGGGAGGTTTTTCACTATTATAATTTATTAATTAATGCTATTAAATGGGTTTTGTGCCCATAGAATTTTAAACAGGAAGAGTATTTATTTAGGACTGATTAAAGAGAAGGTTTTAAAATAATTACGTCTAATCCAGCAGACTAATTCAAGTCTGGCTTTAGTGTAAGTGCTGTGGTCGTCATTAGAGTCATTTTGTTGTCTGCTTAGTCTATAAATAGCATGATCGCTCATCTTTTCGTAGAATACAAGCTTTGAGATATTAAACTCTTTTAGTTAGCAGGATCCACCTGAAGTCTTGCTCTCAGAAGGACTAACAACAGCCTCTCTGCATCGTGACAGCTGTCAAACAGTCGATGGGGCTACTTTAACAATCCAACTGCTCTTCCGCCTGACTGAAAGTCATGCAAATCAAGTCTACTTCCCACAGACTGCATACTGTGATGACATCATGCGTAGTGATTGATGATCTGCCAGTTGATATCATCAATCCGGGCTTTTCTTAAAATCACACAACTAAAACAGAGCTTTTTGTAGCTTCACCTTTTCTTTTCTTTTCACACAAGCATGAGGAGAAATCTGTCGGTAACGAGGCTGGTTTGGCACAATGACAACTTTAAATAACCTTTCCTGCTCGGTCGACTTGTCCTGCGTCTCCATTTAAGCCTGACTGACACTGAAGTGGAGAGGAAAGGGACAGACGAGGGGTGAGGATTGACAGGAGCCAGACTCACAACCTCACCATCTCTGGCTTGAAAGAAAAATGATGTCATCGAGCTGTTTTTGCACCAATCACCGATCAGTTCGACTGATATGAGACACAAAGATGTCCTCAGAGGTCACAGGGACACCGGCGTACTGTTGGTGATGCGTGACATGAGTTATAGATACCAACCTAATGCGTGTCTGTGGTATCATGCGGGGCTATTCTATGATCATACCATTTTTATTTTTATTTTATATTTCAGGATTATTTCTCATTTGCACCTCTAATGAAATGATTTTCTTTTTTCGCGTCTGTGTGTCTCATATTTATACCCATCGTGCTACAAGGGGCTTTAGGAGTCTGGCAATTATGTACATGACATGAATCCTCAGGTGCCTTACGGTTTGATTCTCATAGGGCTCTGTGAGTGAATGCTTTGGGTCGAGGTAGGACTGCAACACCTCTTGAAGTGCAGGTTTGTCCATAATAGTATTACAAAGGGCTGGAAACTGGGCCGGGTCGGACTGCAGAATTTAAAGCTAATTTAATTTTTTACTAATCCAAATATCCGAGGGTATGGAAGCGTATTGCATGCACTTGAGAAAAACAAAATTCTGCCCTGTTTTTCTGAATTAATAACATAATTATCTCATTAATTCATAAAAACAGAACAGATTTTTTCTCACGAAAACTTATCTCAGAATTTTGAGATAATTAATAGGGCAAAAATATTTTTTCTTAAGTGAATGCAATACGCTTCTGTACTAGTGGAATAAACGTCAGCACAATACCGAATAGAGGATGTCAGAGGAATAACATTCCTTGTCCTCTTTTTGGTTCGGATCATGTAGATGTTCTGCTACGATTCGGGCAGTTTTATGAATTTACATGTGTTGACAGAAGATGAAGCTCCATTAAAAACAAAGGAAATAGGAGAAAATCAGTCCAAGACATTTCGCTGCACATGTCACATCCATTCCACCAAATTATAAAAAAATAATTTATCTAAAGGTGCCCATCTATTTTAACCTCCTCGCTGTGATGTTGTAATCTTGTGATGTTTTTGCCCTTATTGGCGTCTTACGCCTGCAGAATCTGGACACTGATGAAACTTGACCAGCCAAAAAGTGCAATAGTGTTTTCATACAATGACAGAGAAGTTCATACTTACCTCACAGCGGAGTGTTTTTGGGCAGACATGGTATATTAGTAGTAGTAGGAACACTTTGTCATGCCTGTGTACTATGCATCAGTACTTGTGTGGGGCGGCAGAGCTTGCAGACCCCGATGCAGATCACCTTTCGTCAACGGGGCACTGAGAGCACGCCGTCCTTTGTGCTAATCTGTAATCCACAGGAGCAAAAACATGTGCTGTCATTGTCATCTAGCACTCAGTTGTATACAATTCTATATCCAGTGTAAAGAAAAAGTCGGCACTACTCCCACACATGGATGTGTTGAGGCCCTTTGCCGGGGTCTCGTCTTTTTATGCTTTGTGCAGCAGTCTGCAGCTCCATGTTTTAAACTAACATCGTTCAATAGCTGCTCTGAAGATAATCCTCAGAGAAGTTTGCATAGGTGCTGAATCAACTAACTTCTCTCCTCCAACTTTTCCTGATTTTATATTTTTTGTTAATTCTGACAATCAGCTCACCAAAAGCATCAAATGCACACACACACATACACATTACAACAGCAGTGTCACATATCCTGAAGACAGAGCCCTTATTTTCCTGTATTATTTACAGTCTTTTGAAGCGAGACTCCGTTAAATTTTCATGAAAAGCTTTTCTCCTTGTTTCTGATACAGTTGCACTGCAAAGATGTCTTTCTATCGCTTGCTCTCTCTTCTCATAAACCGTGTGAGTTTTGATGAAACAGCCTGACAAACAGCAGTTAAGTGATTAATTATGGGCCATATTTGATGTCATGCTGACATTAATAGTGGGCTGTAATGAGTGTGCATCTGCTCCTCAAGCAATAAGCCTAATTTAGATGTTTTAGTTTGGTTTTACATCATGATCTTTTATAATAGGTTGCTGTTTAGGTGGATAATGAGCCGCTCAAAGAAACTGTTCGACATTTTGGGAATATGCATATTCGTTTTTGCGTAATCCTGCTAAAAAACAGACAAAGATTACCTCCTCAGCCGTGGTAAGAACTCCAAATGAAATTTTATACACCCAGCGAATAAGTTAATTAGTTAATGATTAGTTAATTAAGATACAAGTGAAGAACCAATCAGGAACGACGTGATAGTTGGTGAATCAATAAGTACTTTTATTTAAGGCTGAATCGATGATTTAGTACTCAGTAATCCTCACTCCTACGACATACACATTATTAGTTAAGTATACATCAATTAGCAAGTCGTTCCTGATTTGTTACACATGAACTAATTTGCTCCCTATTAACTACTTAAAATTATGTGTACTTTACTGTCAAGTGTTACCGACTTGGTAGCTTTTCCAATCTTAATGCTAAGCTAAGCTAACAGCTGAAGCTTCATTCATGCATGAGAATGTATTGATTTTTTAAAAAATCTCTGCAAGAGAGCAAATACAGCTGAGCATATTTCCTAAATGTCAAATTAGTCTGATAAACATGCAAATGCTTAGGTCATCAAAGTCACACTTGATTTCTATTATTTAGGTTTATTTTATGATTGATTTATTGATTTTTACCTGTGACCTCAGAGCTTGTCGACAGTGTGAATCAGTCTAAAATATGTGTGAACTATTTTACACCATGGCATCAATTCTTGGACATATGATCACAACCAGAATATAAGCCTGCAGGCGAATGTTGTCCACATTTAGCTATTTTCCTGAATAGCGTGCTACTGTGTAAGTGGGAGGAAAATGTTTCTCTATCTGTGCTGTTCTTTATGTTCCAGTGTTTTATGAGGGGAGAGAGCCGTCACAATTCTGTTTGCCTTTGGTGGAGAAATGTCTTGTGTTGTGGCTGTGGGTAGAAATAACAGAAGGACTCTTAATGGGATTTTGAATGTGACATGAAAAAAAAAAGATAGCATAAAAAGTTTGTGTTTAGCTTAAAACTATTTTGAATTGTTAGATATATCAATAATGAGGATAAATATAATGCCAAATATTCAGTATTTGTACAGAAATATACATATATAAATATATAATATATGCCTAATTTAAATGGAACTATTTTCCGCACTTGATCATGTTTTTGTTGTTTAACACTCCTTTGTCGACATTATTTTATAAGATCTTCAAATAGCATGCAGGATAGTGAAAATGAATGAATTATTTAGTGTTTCATTGCTGTTCAGTATTACAGCAGTCTACAGATCAGTTTGTGTTTGCAAGATTAATTTAAGCTGAATATTTCATTTCCAGATTTGTTTCTAAATGAATTGTAAACTTTTTTCTAAAATGGCTTCATCAGTTCACATCATTTTATTATTTTCCTGCTTTATCAATGTGGTTCGGTATTTTTTTTTTTTTTGCCTCCTCTGAGTACTGCTATCAGCCATCTGTTGTAAATAATTATGCAAATTAAACTTTTTGAAGAAAACCACGGTTGTGAGAAAGAAATTTCTCTTTAAGTATCGGGAGTTTGGCAAATCATGTAGCTCATGTTTGGTATAAATAAGAATTAAAGACTCAAATGCAGACAGACAAGAGGCCGGGAGTGCAGTTCAGGGATTTAATATCAATTAATGAACTTACAGGTCAACATAGGACCAAAGGGGAGCAGCAGGAGACGGAGTCTGACAACAGGATGAGTCCAAAATACAAAGAAATGATCAAGAACGCAGGAGTTCAACTGACAAAGAAAAGCACAAACACACACACGAAATTCTCAGGTAAGAGGAGATAATGAGACACAGGTGCAAACAATGAGGGAGGAGCAGACGATCACACAGGAGGCAGGTAATCAGTGAAGGGACAGAACACGACAGGAAATGTAAAGTAAAACATGACATGGGAAAAAAAATCCTTCAAAATAAAACAGGAAACAATCCAATCACAGCTCAAAGGCGGGGTCAATTAGTCGCACCTGTCTCCTATAAATTAATGAAGCACAGTCTGGAGAGGAGGGTTAATAAAAGGGTTGGATAAAATGATTCCTCCTCCACCCCAGAATCTGAATCTTTTTTTTTTTACTTACTTTACATTTGTAAGATAACAACAGAACATGCGTACACATTTTTTAATTAAAGATGTCTTTATTACAGCAAAGAAGCCAAACATTACAGACAAGAATAATTATGGACCATGAAAATTGTCTCTATACGCCTCACAGCCAGACGTTTGCTTCATTCACTGCTCTTAATTCAGATTTCATAAGGAGGAATTCTGGGCATCCTGACAGCTTTAGCTCCTTAACTGTGTCGTTGTCTTAAATATCAGTTAAAATTCTTCACTCTCTGCATGCTATTGAGTTGGCCGTCGGTTTTGCCCAACTGGTGAACCCAATCATCCCTGAAGACACTGAAAGTTCTCTCCTTTCTTTGGGTCAGACCAGAAATCTGGAGGAAAAAAAAACTAAAAGCTGACGTTCCACCAGCAGAATAATGTTCTGTATTCAGTGGAAACTAAAATGCAAATTTGAAGTTGAATCTTCTACGAGTACAATCTGACTTTTTTTTAATCTACAACAGAACTAATGTTCTGACCTTGCATCCATCATCTACATCTCTACTGTTCACCCAACAATAGAGCCTTTTAGGGTACTCATCATAGTCTATTTACAGTAGATCTGGGCTACTCTTGTTCCAACCAAGTGGAACATTTGACATTTTTATTTACAATACATTTTGATCAGTCTGCGCACAACAGGAACACATCTGGTATTCGGCAAAGCCTCACAGAGAAGCCATGAAGCATTCTGATCAATAAAACACACTGAATCGTGGTCCAAAAGGTACCCAACACATTGATGGTCCATGAGAACGCATTCAAAGCCCTGTTTGTGATCTAAGATGCTGCTAAAATGCTAGGAAATTCAAATGATTAGGCACAATAAATGTTTGTTTTATTAAAAATTCATTTTCCCGCACGTTTTTTCACGCACTATGCCCGTTTGCATCACTGCGTCTGTGTGTATTCAGGGATAATGGTGAGCAGGATGTAAGGATGACGATTAACAGCTTATCCCGAGTGAAGAGGGATAGGAGCCATACTCCCAAAATCCTGATGTCCTACTGACCACAAACAGAGCAAATGGAGCTTTTACACAAATAAACCACGGTAACATCACAGAGTTTTATTAAGTAAAAACAAGACAATACTACTGAATTCCACCTAAATACTGAAAAACTACTTCTAATGCTTTAATATACAGCTTCTGTCAGGGTTCGTTAACTTCTCTTCGTGGACCCAAATTGAGCAAACGTAGCCTCTTACCTCAGGACTCATTATGGGCTCATTCAATCACACTAATACTCTCACTACGCCGGAGGGAACAGACTGACGGCCCATTTTGCGTCCCGACCCGACAGTTTAAGAATCGCTGCTGGTGGATAGTAAACATGGAATGAAGAATGATTGTTCTTATAAGCAATGCAAGTAAACAAACAATAAATACAAACAATGTGCTTTATCCTTATAGACATATTTACACAAAGTCTTTGGCTTATGAATTAACATCAGCTACAAAATAATAATAAAAACAAAGAAATAAGTGTTGGCCACCAGTGCACAAAACAAATGAGGCCCGGGGTCAGGTCACTTCCAATTCTATTCAAACCATAAATGGGAACTATTATTAATAGGTTCATTAGGAATGATTCACTGTCAGTCTATATAAGCCGATCCCCCCCCACACACACTATCTGTTTGTATTTGAAATAAAATAACCCATTTGTGAATTGGCTGAATTGAAAGTGCATTGGGCCCAGCCCTGAAACAAACATGATTATGCTAATGTCACATGGTTAAAAAAAAAAAAATTGTAAGTGTTCAATTCATCATTTCAGACTTCAAAACCTCTCGCCAGCAGATCAGAAAGCAGAGAAAATCAACTCTGTAGGTCACAATGACTGCAGAAAACATAAACACGAGTCACATTTGTTTTAATGCATACATTTTAAAATACTACACATTTTTTTTCAGGTTGCCACTTCATGATATTGTAAAAGAAAAACAAAAAAAAACAAAAACAAAACTAAAAGCAGGACACTCCCCGTGTAAACTCTTTTTGTTTCATTGTCAGTCTTGCTTCCAAAAAGCTACTTTATCTAATTAGCAAACTCATACAGAGGGTCCGTGACATCACATGCATACCCTCCACTGACATTTAGGTTATTATGGGGGTTTTTTATATAACAAATGTAAAATGGGTTCATAGTGGCAACTTAAACACATGATGGTGTTCTGGCAGAATAATAACGTAACATGAAGATGCTGCTGATGCACGGGGTAGTAAAAACAGAAGCATTCACAGAGTTTGACCAGGCTCATCTTTAAGTTTGTACCTGTACAAAAGTACAAGGCTGAACATATTCAAACCTCACCATGATGAGATGACCAACACTGTGGAGTTACTCAGGAATTAGCTTGAGAGCAGGAATGCAGGGCCACTGAAACCTTGAACTTGCAGTTAATCAAAAGCTGTGGTTGCGGCTCGTATGGGGGGGAGAGGGAGACATCTAGAGTTCACATGGAGTACTGCAGCTGCAACAGCGTAGGCATCAAGTCTGTGGGGGGTGGGGGGGTGGGGGTGGTGGCTGCAGTGAGACACATTTAAATGAGGCCCAAAACATACAGGGGTCCTCTGGCACTCAGAAAGCTGTACAATAAGCATAAAGACATATAAGGGGTAACATCTCCCAGCCCCCCCGTGTTTCACCCCCAGCAGCTCCCTCTGCCGTCTGAACGTTTCCCTTTTGTTTGTTTACTTTACAACACTGGACGAGGAGCCGATTTCGCTTGTGCCATTCCTACGGATGCAAAACGGGTGCGACAGAACGGCCACAGCAGCGGGGAGTCGGGACCAAGCGAAAGCAAAGGATCAAACACACATGAAGTGAAAATATGTTCTGTTGCTCTTCTCCTCCTCCTCCTCCTCCTCGTCACTCCTTTGTTTAGGAGGACTCGATGAACTCCAGTGCCAGGTCGTAGCAGAACCGATACTGTTCCTGTAGACAAACACAGGCACAGACTCGTCACATACTTTTGGCTCGTTTTACAGATCTAAGGAAGTTGAGGTTGAAGTGCTCCCTGTTAGGCATTGATTACCTGGAAAATACCTAGAAATATTTCCTGAACTTCATCAATTTTACCTCTGACAAAGTCTGATATGTTGCATCTTTTTAAGTTTATTTAAAATGCTGACAATAAACCAGAACTCACCGGAGTATCCACCATGTTAGGTTTACTGTTCCTCAAGGTCTTCACAGCGTGGAAGACATCAACCACACTCTGTCTCTTGGCCATCTCACACACAATGCTGCTGGTGCAGAAAACTCCACTACGCCCACCTCCGTTTCTGTCAACACAAAGACAGGAACACAAAAGGCACAATTTAATATTTCATTTGATTTTTTTCTCTCTGTGTTAAAGCCACTGATTTTGGCACAAGTCATCCTGCTTCTCAATAAAGTTTCTGCCAAAAAAGTGTTATTAGCCTCCATTCCTTAGGTGGATATCCTTAATAGACCAGGTTAATTTGACAACCTTTTAAAAAAAATTATTTTCATCTTCATTTGAATAAATGAATGCATATGCATTTGGGACTGTGTATCATTGGCGTGTACTCACAGGCAGTGCACGATGGTTCTTCCCTCTCCCTCCTCTCCCTCGTGCTGCCACTGGTCGACCTGCAGGATCAGTTTGAGGAAGGAGCGTTTGGAGGCGGGGACTTCTCTATGTCCCGCCCACCCCAGGTACTGGAACTGACGGACCATCAGGTAGCCTTCCTGAGGCTGACACATCAAACACAACGCACACAGTTAGACAGATGGGCTCGGTCCGGCAGCAGCAACAACGTTACATCACCACACAGTGTGAGTCGACTCACCCTGGTGAGGTTGCAGACTCTGAAGAGTCGACTGATGACATCACAGTCCATAGAGCAGGACATACATTCCACCTGGACGGGACCATAACGCAACATGCCCTCCTCTGGCCAGTACTGGGGACAACCCTGAGAAACAGTTACAGCAGTTAAACACAACAACTTTCATAAAGACAGCAATAAATGGCCATTTAAATGGCAATAAATGGCTACATTTAGCTTCTATTAAAGGATGATACCCGTATCTGTTTTAATTACCTACACCAATGAGAGGAGGAGCTTATATGATCACACATGTTTGTTTATCTGCAAGATAATAAAAGAGTTACCTGAGCCAAGTCGATCTCATTTAGCATCACCAAGCTGGTACATCCATAGTCGTAAACCAGACGCCAAAAGTCTTTGACGGTGTTGGGCAAAGGATGCTGGGTAACGATGAATGCAGCAGGCTGTCTGTAACTCTGTAGGACACAAAGGAGACACAAATAATGTGAGGTCTTTCTGACACTAACTTAGAAACTCTGATTGTTTTGTTCCATCTTTCTTTGTCTCTCTCTCTCTCTCTCTCTCTCTCAAACATACACACAAACAAACACAAGCAGCAGAGCAGCGTGGGACAATCTGTGGGGCAGCAAGCAACACGGGTGATGTTTGGTCACGTGATCATGCAGCGGGGGGGCCTATCAGATGTGAGGGTGAGGAACATGCATAGCAAATACAACACTTTACATCTACATCTCTTTAAAAAGGGGTCAGTTCACTTCATGTTCAGTCAACGGTAACAGTAAAAAAGTCTCTAAGGGCAGATTTGTGAGAGAGAAAAATTGATTTTACAGTTTCTATTCATTCTGACTGAACTGACAGTGAACTGAGCCCAACTCCTCCTGGATGGAAACGTACAGCCAGATGTGTGACATGGGTGTGAAGGAGACTCTAATGTGGGGGTCAGGTTCAGGGTTCAGGGTTTAGGGAGTGGATGGCTTTGCTCAACATAAACCTGGTGGCACAACGACACCGAAGCCATGAAACAAATCCAGTACTGGAGATTCAAAGTAAAATCCCGTTACCTGGAACTCTTCTGACAGCTTGGTTAGAGAGAGGCCAAAGGTAAGTGACTAAACTTTAAAGGTTTACAAATTGGACTGAATTCCAGACGTTTTACAGCAATTACACAATTTTTGTCCTCCAACGGCTTTGTTGGAGAGAAACCATGTATGCATTACATTTTGTGTTTCAACCATTATCATAAACTCAAACTGCATAAACAGCCCACCTCTTGCTTCCCCCCCCCCCCTCTAATGTATATTATCTAAGAAACAGACCTGCTAATAAGCACTAAAAAGTAATTCAACCTGAAAATGACTTGATATTTCTAACTTACACTATACTTCTACCTACTTAATGATACATGGTACAGGGGCAGCATGTGGAGACTGTTGCCACTGTAAAAAATGTCCTGCAACAGTGAGGCTGTTGAAGATTGGATGATGGCCAGAGAAGCTAGCGGTCTTTTCAGAACCTGGATTTGTCTCTAGCCTTCTGCTGCTAAAACCACAAACACAGCATCACACAAACAGGGAGGGGAGTCTGTGTGTGTGTGTGTATCTTTGAGAGGGTGTGTGTGTGTTGTCTGTATAAATATATATATATATATATATATGCACAAATATTTGAATGTACATGTGTCTTTCTTAATCATTATTTGTGTATAGCCTCTTAAAAGTGTGTATCATATTCAACGATGATGTGATTTCAGTTTGGGACAACAGATGTTATGTAATTATACATATGTTTGTTTGTTTTTTTCCTTTTTCACATTGCGTACACTAAGATCGTGTTAGTAGAAATACATCCACTAGTCTAAAAGGCTAATTCCACATGTTCCTATGAAAAGAAAAGAACACTCACAATGTGAAATGTCCCAAACGACTCTGGTTTGATGTGTTGAAAGTAACACAGCCTTACTGTATGTGCATGTGAGCGTGTAAGAGACTTACATCCATCAGAGCAGCATTGATGTAGTTGCTGCTTTCCCCGTCTATCGTAATGAGGAAGGGAAGGCATCTGTCAGGAGGAAGGCCGTCCATAAAGCGGTTCTTATCTTGGTTCCTAGGCAACAATGCAATGCTGCAGTCTTCCGGCTGAGGCTGAGGGGTCACTGAGTTTAATGTCTGGACAAAGAGAGAGAGACGTATGTGATGTTGACGCTCTACCATCAAGTGCAAAGTTAGAATTTTAACATGGGACACATTACGGTGGAAAAACATCCTAAAATCATGCTAGATATAAAAGTGTGCATGAAAAATGATACCCTGATGAGTTTTCGACCACTAGGAGTGCTTTGGGGTCCCAGTTTTGTTTGCATGTGTCCACATGGGCCCATTGATTTTCAAGCTTTTACACTAATAGACAGTTCGTTGTGGTAACATGATGAGGAACAGAGAAAAGCACCAACAACGGCAAAGAAGAAGACGACTATTTGCACGTAAACAATACATGATTCAAAATATTCCTTGCTATGCAACCATGAGGGTTGTTCTTATTGTATGTTCTTTATTTCTAATTCAATTATAAATATCAGCTATATGTCAGAAATTGAGCTGGGCTGTTGGGCTACATGTATGAATGTAGATGAAGATAGGGTAACATCCAGTTAACCACGGCTGCTCTGAGTGGTTTGGAGATGCATAACCTTGGGAAAAACTCCTCCACCTTTCCTAGTACAGGTAATCAGGAAGCATCATTAAGTTACTGCTGGAGTTATCTCTTTAATCAGTTACTTCACCTCACTGTGCAGCTCTCTGGCTTTAATGCGATTGTAAAAATTGTATTGATAAAGATGTTTGAAGTTGTTTCAGACAGTTGCTTCCAGCGTAAAGCTTTGGAGTAGATTTTTAAGCTGATCGTTTCACTGAAGTGTGGCTCCATCCACTGCTTAGTGCTGCATTAACATTCAGAAGCACAAAAAGCACTAGAGACGCTGTTGAAGCTATTCTCGTCTGAAAAATACCATGCATATGGATGAAGAGCAGGGAAGAGGATTATGTGAGACATTTCTACTGACATTTCATTATTTGTTTTGTGCTGTCAAAAATCGAATGCAACTGATATGAATTCAAGCTCCCCACAGCCTGTTCTTTTTGATGGATAAAATGCAACCTTCTTACTTCTTAGCCACATTGTGAGAGTGAAAGTGAAAAGGGTAAAAGCACAGATTAAGACGTGGTTTACCTGGAACTCGTCCTTCAGATGGGAGGAGTTGGTCTGCGAGTCGATGCGGATCAGCTCATAAAAAGCAGCTTTGAACTCGCAGACTGGTATGGCTGTTTCTCCACATAGACAAGCCTCTAGTATGGCATCGTGGATGAATATGTACTGCTCCTGAAGCCAGACAATTCATGATATGCATATTATTATGTACGCACACACATCTTTCACTCCTAGATAAAAACGCCGGCAAACAGCAGAACAAACACACAACAGTTGTCGTGTGAAAAACACAAACAGCAGTGATACCAGATGAAAGTGAGCATGCTGACAGTGTGGGTGAGTGATGGCTGATGGGAGATGAGAGCGAGATGAGATGATGATTGTCCAGTTTTTGTTTACTTCACCTCAGGAAATGATATTTTCTAGATCTTTCAAGCGATTGAACTGAACGCTGCTTTGGTGAACGTGCTTTGTCATCTGATGGAAGACTTAACTGTTAGATTGTCGTATAAAATACTACACTATGCAGATATTATGATCACAGCATGGACACCAAATGTCCGTGCTTCTGCTTGGATGTGTCTGATTGTTGATAGTCCATAATGTCATGACACATGTTCTCTGATGGGCTGTTTTGAATGGCTGTCAGGCTAGGAGTGGGTTTACCTAGTCAGAAAGAAACTGTGATTTTGAAAGGATGAGGAGAGTGAATGAGAAGGGATTTGAAACAAAGACATTTTGGGAGCGTTTTAGTGACACCTTAGGGTTTACGTGTCGTTGGGGTGCCGACTGAACGAGGTCAGACTACGAGAAGTAGGACAAGTCAGCGCCAGGGCAGAGAAGCAGCTGGTAGGGTCACCTAGTTTTCTTCTATCCTGAATGCCAAAAGCCTCCTCAATATATGAAATGGCAACCAAACTGGGATAATATTTCATTTTAAATTTTGTACTAAATTAGCAGAATTTACAGAAAATGACAACAAATGGAAAAAAAAGCTACTGTTAATTCAATCTTGTTGATGCCTTGATTTTTTTCTAATGTGGGTTGCATCCAGACTGACAAAGTTTTTACTGTATTTTAATTTGTTTAAGTTTTTTCTTGAACTTCTATGTACTATAATTTTTATTATTAATAATAATAATAATAATAATAACATATTTTATTTTGTTTGTTTTGTTTGATTGTTTTGGTCCTAATAAAGAATAAAGAATCTGCATGTGCTTTTATCATACAGTGTAATTATTGATGCTACCACTGGGTGGAGTCAAAGTAATATATTTTCAAACCCTTTGAAAGCGTGGCTTAAAATAAAGATGATTTTCATTCTTGTAACAGAAAAGCATTTCTTTTACATTAGTTAAGTTTACTATGTTTGTGCGGTGAGATGAAATATTTAGGAATAGGTGGCGGATAGATGGTGGATGAAGTCGCTTCTTTCTGCAGCTTTCTGCGTCTTACAGTGAGGCTTAGTCGAGTATATTCTAAGACGAGGATGCAGATGGAGGATGGGTAATGCAGTCACCTCAGTCTGTACCATGTTGATCCTCCTGGAGCGAAGAGCTTTCACACAGTTGTAGATGTCGACCACTCCTTCTCTCTCCGCCATGTCCAACATGATATCGATGACTATGAAACAGCCTGTGCGACCTGCTCCAGCACTGAGAGGTAAACACAGAGCAAGAGGTCATTCTTCATATCTATGACTGATAGAACTGAATCAATATTGGGGGTGGAAATGCAATTTTTGTCTGATTTATTCATGATTATGGATGTATATGTCAGACGTAAGGGTGCATATTAATAACATAAAAAGTATATGAAGGTCTACATGTATTTTCATACCTGCAGTGGACCACAATTGGACCAGCAGAGGGTGGATTGGAGATTTTAACTCTGCGGATGAATGAAAGAAGTCCCGTGGCGTGATATGGAACCCCGTGATCAGGCCAGCCTGTGAAGTGGAACTGCTTCACTTCCCGCACCTCGTTGAAACCACGCTGAGGAAAGTAAAAAAGACATCGTTAGGTTACATGTCATGGTCCCTGTTAAGTTCATATTGATTATAAATGACTCAGTGTAAAGCTCCCTGAAACCAAACCTCAACTAGTCAACTTCCACATTTTTATTATTATTCTAACTTCGTACAAGAATTAAAAATGTTAGTATTTTAGCAAATCTGTGAATGTTGCTGAACACAAAATAAAGTCAGAACGACAACAGAGACATCATGCAGAATGTAATCTATGACTCACCCTCTCCAGTGTGAATGTGCGAACCACATATTCAGCCAAAGGTTCGACCTCCACAAAAGTCACCTTGAAGTCTCCGTACACCTCTGCATCATCAGGCCAGTACTTGTAGCACTTAACCTGTTTAAAACAGAATATCAGCGTTGGATTATAATGATTATAAGAAAACGTGTTAGGAGACTAATAATGTTGCATCATATGGAAAAGGACCACCAATAGGATCACAGATATAAGGCCACTCAAACGATAAAATATTTCAGGAATATGGCCATTCAATTGTCAAAGAGTTTGCATAAACTTTGCAAAGCAAAACACCAGTAAAAGCAGCGACTTACCCTTCCGACCTCCACCAGATTGGTTACCATGACGATGCAGGCTGACTGTTCCTGCCACACCATCCTCCAGAAGTCATACACGGTCTCGTGAACAGGACCTGGAAACAAAGACACACATTCAGTGCCGATTACTTCAGTATCGGTGAACTCTTATTTATAACATGCTGCATAAGAGCAGCTATAATGAGACTCTCTTCTAGCATGCTTCAACAGTGTTACAGCATCTTACCCTGAGTGGCAATGTAGTGACTTGGTCTCTGGTAGCCCTGAAAACACAACATCACAACACAATGACTCAATATGTAAAAACGAAAAAAATATCACAGCTGGTGTCGTCAACAATGAAACAAATATGTCCTTGTTTTGACTGTATATTTTCATTTTTTGTACACAGGTCTCTCTTGAAAAGTAGATCCAGATCTCAAGGACACTACCTGTATAAAAAAAAGGAATTAAAAACAAGGCTAAATGCTAAATTGAACTCCATAATCCAGAATTGAAAAGATTATTAGAAAAGGTTGATAATTTCATCAAGTTGTTAAGATGTGGGAGAATTTTTTGTCTCGAGCCTGACTCTCTGAATTATCACATCTAAATTGCAAAATGATGCAAAATGATCTGCCAAAGTCTGCCGATGCAATGATGCCTGTCACCTGTATAACAACTGTCAGCTGCACAAAACAGTGGCAACCACTGATTGGGATTTCCAGATGGCAAATAAAAGTACTATGCGTTAACAAATTGAGAGCACACAGTGGGATGTAAAGTGGTGGGAGGGCAGGATGGAGTGGAATCTTTCATGCAGCAGAGGCCCCAGCAACTCAATGTGACTCGATGCATGTGCCTCAGAGTGAATGGACGGATAAATAGGTGGAAGTGGTGTAAAGGTTGAGGGGCATGACTGAAAGAATCCACAGTGATACTTACATCCCTGTACAGCCAAATCTATAGCCAAAGCCACAGGCAGAAAGAACGAGTGGAAGGAAGGAAGAAAGAAAGAAAGAAAGCACAACAATGTCAGTGAGTGTCAATCAGAAAAAGAAAAGCTGCATTGACATAATGGGAGCTTGAACAGGACATGCAGAAAAAAAATCATGATCTAAAACTTAGACTGAACAGAGAGGACACTTCCTGATGCTGATGTCATGTCTCCAGCTTGAAGACACGTCATTCCCTTTCAAGGAAAATCCAAATCATGTAAATTGTATCAACAGAGATTGGCCGGATAAACCGGGGAGTGTCCACTCTATCCATTCTAATTCTAGCTTCATGTGAGCGGCAGCATGCATGTGTTTTAATGGCAGATAATGATCATATAGAAGATAATGCTCCAAGCGTCATGCAGATTATTGTTGCAGAGGTGACAGCAGAGTGGACAGGTGGAGGTGGAAAAAAAAAAAGATGAAAGGATGAATGATAGATGGATTAAATGGACACACAAAAGACATAAAAATGGATGAATGGAGGGATGGACCAGTTAAAAGATGGATTGACTGGATGCTAAATGAAGAAAGAGTGAAAGAGTCTTTATTCACTATCATGACTACAGTTACATGAGAAGATATCACACTTATATGAAGCTTGCAACTGCATTTGGTTAGTTTAGCTTAGCATAGCATAGCATATAGACTAGAAACTGGGGGAAACAGTTAGCCTGGATTGATCCAAAGATAAAGCCTGCCCAACAGCACAAAGGGAAATCAAATAAATGCAGAAATAACAACATCTATCTTCATTTGTCCCTGAGCAAGTCTTACTGAATACAAATGACTAAAAATCTGCTTATGCATCATTTAGATTAAATGGAGGATGCTATGATAACTTCAGAACAGATGCATAGATGGATACACGAATGAAGACACCAGAGAAACACATATATGTCTGTATGCGTGATGTTTCATGATGTGAGTGGATGCGTTCAACGGCACGATGGATGACTGGAAGACGCAATAAAGGTATAGAGGCCTGACATACGAGCGAGGGAGTGTGGTTTCGTTGGTTTCGTTGGGAGCCAATAGTAGCATTCGATGCGTTTCCACTTACATCGATGTAGTTGGCGTTGATATAGTCGGAGGAGGGGTCGTCTTCTATGGGCTGCAGAATAACCCTTGAATGGTCATCTACAGAACAAGAGAGAGAGAGAATAAGAAACGAAGAGAGAGAGAGAGACGGTGAAATGGAGAGCAGAGAAAAAGAAGGTTTTTCATGTGATGGGATCTTCACTGTCAATCAACTCTGATCGAACCACTACAGTCCTTATGAAGCAGATTAAATGCCTTTTAGACTGGTAAACGTTCCATTAGACACTCAAACAAATCAATTAACTATTAATCAAATAAAAAGACTTAGATGGAAAGTTGTTACTTAATGTTTTATCGGTAGGTAATTTGTAATTTGACATAGTACTAAAGATGTATATTTTGTATTGTCCTCTTTTACAGTTTAATGCTGGACTACTTCTACGTTTTACCCACTGGCTGTTTCTTTTTTGATACGCCAACTTTTTTCCCCCTGAACTGCAAAGGTGAAGTACAGTATGTCTCGTGGTGCTGCACAAACTATACATTTTCTGTAAATGCATTTTTAATTGGTTAAATTCTTAATGGAAACGAACTGAATTAAATTGAAAAGAATCATTAATATCCCTTCCCAGCAGGACACAATGGTACACAAAGAAGGGATTGTGCTTTTGCTCATCAGCTCTGGAACTGCTTCTCGTTGAGTCTCACAAGAGCCAAAATCAGTGCATGTCTAAAAAGCACATGTATTGACTGTATGTATTGTACTGTACTGTCTGTCTCGTCTGTAAAGCTCATGCATGAATAAAGCTTGATTGCTTACATGCTATAATGTTCCCATAGCGGTTCTTGGTGCGGTTCTGCTCCTTCTTGGCCACATCCCAGGTGGCTGACTGGCCCTCAAAGAAGCTCTGTATCACCAACAACAAACAAAACAATAGGAAGGAAAATTACACATCGCGGTACTTGACTGTAGCATTACTGTTGGATTATGCTATTATTTTATATAACAAGAGTATTAAGAATGATATGACTCTGGTGGTTTTATTCCATGGGTACATAAGTTGTCATATAAAGCTTATGGGATACAAAAAAATAACTACTAGCACTAGTAATAAAAGTACTGCTAATAATCTTACTTCATACTCCTCCTTAAAGCCATAGCTGTCAGAGGTTTTCATGAGGTTGATGTGTTGCAGAAGGTCGGCCACTCTGATGGCAGGGTGAAGCTGTCCTGTCTGATAAGGAGATTCAGTTCCTTCACAGTGATAACGAGGAACATCCAGGAGTCGGCTGTTTTCTGCTGCAGAGCCGCTGTGGTTCTCATCTGCAGGAGGAGAGGACATTTCTGGTCAGTTCAATCGCAGGTTAAACCAACATTTGCATCAGTGCCTTCACTAAAGGCACTAAAAGCAGTGTTTTATACTGTCCAAGGTAAAAAAAAATTGTTTAAAGAAAATATCATTTTATTCTTAAGACGGATGAGTCATGTAGTAAAAGGATTCCCAAGGCTTTGTGAATTAAGAGGTTGGATAATATCTTGTACATTCACAGACTACTAGCTTGAAAAGAACATATTATTTAATCAAAATAAAAGCAACAAAACATGCTGCATATTCCTTAAACCAAATAAACCATGAGTCACACTGTTTGCTCTGTCTATACTCACCTGTGATTGGAACTACATGTCAAAGCAGCAGAAAAGGAAAAGAGCAAAAAGGGTTTGTCAGATTACAGGGTAAGAGGTTCGTTAGTAAGAACATGAACTACAGATCACAACTTCGATTGATCTAAAAGGGCCTCAAAGGTTTAGAGATGATCTCATAAAGCAATGGAGCATGCCCAAAGAAAACGATGCACATAAGCACATAAGCTACACTACTATATAGTGGAAAGCCTGGAGGTTTGAGCATCACAGCACAGCATCGATATCATTAACTATACATTTAAGAAGGTGGTGCATTGAAAATGTAATCCAGTTGCAGGTAATTACGGTGTTGCAGAACTTCCTGGTGAATATTTCTGTGTTGTCGGGGATAATGTGAGTTGGCAGCAGTAATGCAAAGACTGACAGGTTGTATAATGGAGCAGCTTTGGGTTTCAGCACAAGTGACAGATTTTATCTTCACCACTGTTTATTAACTGACACTGTTTATTCCATCTAACCGATGCTTTTCTGTGCTCTGAGGACATGTTAGCTCATTACCGATTGTTAAAGGTTTGTTAAGCCCTCGTCAGGCCAATTAACAGCAAACTTGACCCGACACTGCCTCTTAATTTGCTACTTCCTGCTACTTCTTTCCACTCTGTGATGTGATTGGCCAAGACAGATTGTAACCGCAGCCTTCACTCCAAATTAGAAGCAATGGAAAGAGTTAATTAACACAGTTTGGTGGCGTTGTGGATTGTGGAGCCCTTAAGGGTGTGTTAGAACTCCACATCATGCTGCAATGTCGATGCCAGATTAAACCAAAGATAAACAGATTGCAGTGCAATGCTGGAGATGGATCCAACTTGGCAAAAACTACAGCGTTCATGATTCAGAGGGGGGGGGAATCAGCTACAAAACAAGGCTGGGGAATAACACAGATGGTAGATACTCAAGCAGACTTCTTGATCCAGTCCACCAAACACACAAGCCTGCAGGCACTGTGTTCTTCACTGTCTTTAGTCGTTTGCATAGACAATGTGACAAACTGTCTTCCTCCTTTTTATGCAATTCTGCCATTTTTGGGGGGGACAGGAAATGGCATGTCTTAAAACAACTTAAAACTGTAGAAATAATGAGGTCTCTAAGGAAGAATGATGGTAATTACTAAGAATATCAATAAATCTCAGTAGGAGACAGAAAACGTGGCTGGGACTGGGTGTGATTGAACCTGAAGGGAAAACATAACATGACAGATGACGTGCTTGGTTGTTGGAGGTTTTAGTACCGGCCAAGTTTTACACAGAGTTGGCACTAGGTGGCAAAAAAATACTCATGTTTAGATTGCCTTTGAATCAAATCCAAGAATCTATTTTGTATTTTTCTTTCATTTCTGCTTAATTATGTACATTTCAGTGCATTTTTTGAGGGGATACTAGAGGCTTTGTTAACATCTAGCACTTGTAAATGTAAATAAGTGATAAAATTGTGGTACAGAAAACCTCAATCAAGCCAAAGTATCCACCCACATAAACATACGGTAGTTGACAGAGGCCAAAGTTAATAAGCTATGATAACTGGGGATTTGGACACAAAATTGGCACCTACAGTACATAATGACACACAGAGACATGTAAGACAGGGCTGTAAAACACAGGGGGCTTTG
Source organism: Chaunax sp. Z400 (assembly GCA_037577475.1). Lineage (NCBI taxonomy): Eukaryota > Metazoa > Chordata > Actinopteri > Lophiiformes > Chaunacidae > Chaunax > Chaunax sp. Z400. The sequence continues at coordinate 5,106,438 of CM075202.1, forward strand.
AGATGATGATGGGTGATTAATTAAGGGAACTGGTGGTGAATGTGACATATCCAACCATGCTAGAAATCTCACCTAGCACCGCAGTAGGAACCAGAGGATCGTTGGGCACTGCAGGAGAAGATATTCTAAATTTCAGCATTACTACAACAAAAGTGAGGACCTAGAGGTGAGCAGTGAGCATCAGGAATTAAAACGCTCAAAAAACAAACTAAAAAAAACCTCCAGTCATGAGTTATACATACGTGAAAAAGTTTCGAGCTATCTTTGCTCAACGTAGAGCCATGTAGACAGAAATCATTCAAAACCCTTTCTTTGCAACAGGTGATCAGCAGGTGATCAGCACACATGAGACATAAACATGTTGCCTTTCTACGTCGTTTCTTTGTTTCCAGGTTTCAAACTATAAAACTGATCAGACTAAAACACTAAGTGAGACGTTGTTTTTACAGCTGATGGTTGGGCTACAGCATTAAATTAGTAAATTACATCTATTTTTAACAAAAATACAAAACATAACCCAGTGTCTGCTTCTCGACTGTAAGAGTTTGATATATCAGTATCTTTGGGTTTTGGACGTCTACTTAAGACTCTAGGAATCTGTGACGAACATTTTTCACTATCTTTAGACATTTTAGAGACCAAAGGATTAACCATAAAAATATGAATCAGTCTAACAACTGACTAAGAACCATAAAAATAATTGTGAGCTGCGATCCTCATTGAAACCCTGATGTTAGCAAGAATCATGCAAGTATCAACACTAAAGATAGCAGTCAGGAAAGATGAAAATACATAGAAGTGTTTGAATGGAAGAGGATGAAATATAATACTATATCTCAAGTTCTTGTGCTTTGAGGATTAATAATACTGATTACAACTTAAAAATATGACAATAATTGCAACAATAATCCCGTTTATGAACCTACATCTGTTGTTATAGTTGTGAGAGTCCATGAATGTCACAGCCATGGGATCTTCACCATGCAGAGTGCTCTGGTCAGCATAGCTGCGATCCATGGCGTTCACCATGTGAGTCATTTCCTGCCGAGTGGTTCCGATGGCATCTTTCCGTTTTTTGGCCAGTTTCCTGTCAGGGCAGAGAAAGACACAGTCAGGCATCTTAGAGACAAATACAGGAACATCAGCTAACCTGCAGACCACCCACCGCCTTGTAAGGAACGCGGTCAAATCTGAAAGTATAGCTTGATTTAATATCAAGTACAGGCAGGTGGTATCATGTCTTTTTGGCTGGAGGCTGCAGGCTGCTGATTTAAGAACCAATAAAGAAGAGAAAAGGAGAAAAGAAGAATGATGGGAGAAGAGAAAAAGAGAGGAGGGAAATAGGAGAGAACAAGCAAGGGGTAATAGGAGAGGCTTGTTTGTAAATGGCAGCATGTAACAGGCTGAGTTATATGAGCAGAGGGGACATAGCATCTAAAACAGACCAGGGAAACTGACCTATGACCTACAAGTAGCAAACCTGCTCCCAGCCTCAGGACCATAAGTGAGCTGTCAGATGAAAATGTTTTATTCTCAACTCTACTGCTATTTTTCTGAACAGAAAAATGACCAAAGTATTATAAATGTGGTTTTCATCCGACAGCAAAGAAAAATGTAATTATTATATTATTATTATATTAATTATATTATTATTTAGCAACCAAAGTAGCATAGTTATCACACAGTATGAGTAGTCATTATATAAACAGTCGATCCAGAATTATGAGAGAAAACAACACAGTTTGTTTAGGAAAGATCTTTAAATTTTAATCTACTATTTTTCTTCACAGACTGTCGCTATTATTTCCTTTTTTTTTGTTTTTTGCAGTCTTGGTGAAGAACAATAACAGTTTAAAATCTCAGGTATTCCTTTTCAGGTTTATCTCTCTCTCAGCGTGTGCAATCCATAAAACCCCAGGAAAAACAACTGTACAGGGCTTAATATTTCAAGCATGACAGGTCATGCAGGAACAACTTGTACCCAGAGCCATAGGTGTACATCAGTTCTGACGACAGGTCGACAAACTTTTAGGATGATTTTTAAATGAGTTTATCATTAGTGAAGCACTTTGAGCTCCAACATAAAGGTTTGATGAGGAAATAGATTTTTGTTGCATAACTGATAAGACGTACGGCTCTGACTTCTTCCCTGTAAACGATAGAAAGCATGCTGCATTTTATTTTATTTTACCTCTCGACCCCAAAATACACCAACTCCACCTCGAAGCCCACATACGCACACACAGTAATACACACACACAATCACACACTCAGTCAAGAGCATTGATTTAACTGCTGACCGGCTTAAGCTGTTTGTGTGGGTGTTTGTGAGTGTATTATTGGTTGTCTTACAGAAAACATAAACATAGGAGAGAATGCCATACATACATATTATTAACCACCATATGCTGTGTACTTATACTGTGTATGTTGTGCACAATGGAGAGAGAGGAACTGAAAGAAAGAGTGGGCTCGCTGTGTATTTATTTATATTATTTATATCTATCTAATTATCTTTATGGTCTAAACTGTTATAAAAAAATATGAAAATATGGGATTTTAAGCACAATATGTGTTCCCAAAATGTCCTGTAACATCTACTGAACATGCCTGATAAATACAATTGTAAATTTTATTAATGAATAACAAAACTACAAACAAGGCAATAGATAGGCTAAAAGGCCATCTTTGTGAGAAAATAAACCATGAGATGAATTTATAAATGTGAAAAAATTAAGTTTTGATTGTCTTTGTGATGAAAAAAAGAGAAATTTTGGTTGTTGATCCAAAAAAAAAAGAAAAACGAAAAAGTTTGAATAAATGGTAAAATTTTCTTGTCATTTAACTTGAACGTGATTTTGTGATTGCTAAATAGTACACTGAGCAGACCTTGTTGTAAAGGAAGTGATGAGAGATCCATATAAGTCACAGCCAGTAAAAGACAACAAGAGAGCAGAGAGGAGAGTACCCACAACAAGAGAAAAAACAAGAACTACCAAAATCAGAGCCGTGTGCTCCAAAACGAGAACCGCTTCAGAACGAGAACCAGGAAGGAGACACTGAGCATGTGCAGCAGAGTTACTGTGATACCTGTGACTTGATGGGCGGATGGATGATCACATGACTACATGCACACAAAGAGCTACAAGTCACAAGTGCAGCATTCTTTTTTCAAATAACACGCTTAGGCCCGTGTCGTCCCACTGTGGCCTGCTTGGTTGTGGTTTATGGCCAACTTTGGCCTTCATAAGCCTGCTTCAGAGCAACTTTGGAGCATGTAGAGGACACCGGGGCTGAGGTCAATTCGCTATCAGTTCAGTCCTTTTAATAAAAGCTAAATATGCTAAATGAGTGATCATTTTTTATTTATTATTAAACCATCAACATCTCTTGCTATTACCAAGGATTAAAATACTTATATAGATGGTTGAAAGTAAGAAACTCACTGAAGTCCTGACTGGCATGAAAGTGAATTGACCCCCACCCTGGCAAGGCGTCAATGAGGATGGCTTTGGTTGGTTGGTCAGAGCTGAAAATGTGTTCTGTCTTGAAAAAAGTATACTGCATCTTTAAAAAATAACAACAACTAGCCACTAATAATTCCCCCAATAAGATAACAGCAGCTGGGAGTGCTGATTGTTGATTTGTTGTTTACTTACAGGTAATAAGAGTATGAATAGTAGGTCCTCCTGGGGTTGTGAGCCAATCAGAAAGCAAAGAATGAGACACAAGGGTCATGAATATGCAAATTAGGACAATACTGTGTCCTGTTCCAACCAGCAACAACAGAAACAGAAGAAAACACCTTTTGATTGCTACAACTTGAGGGTCATGCAAGGGTTTGTTTTTACTAACTATGGGCCTTATTTCTTTGGAAAAGTAAAAACTCAGGTTTAATGATATATAATTACTGCAAAACAAGCTAGGAGACTTATAAAACTCAAACTAAAATAACAACAAATTATTAGATTAAACTAGTAAATATCCTCTTCCTAACTTATTGGTGTGCCATAAAATATTCATACAAAAATTGTTAAGCATTATTTACTGTAACTGCATGGCTGTAATTAAGGATTTAAGCCCTTTATGACCTTAACTTATTCCTATGGATAATAAATAATTTGTCATAACTGATACAAAGCCATGTGATCTGTAACACCACGCAGCTTGCTTCCTGTAAAGCAGCATGATGTCATTGTGATGTCATCATGTCCCACTATTTTAAAGATGCAGTATTGTTCAAAGTTGTACAGGTTTAATGACAATGACGATTGATCTCCCCAGAAACCCTTATGGAAAACTACTGAACGTTAACAAAACCCCACACTCGTGAGGGTGACATCAAATCACTTTGGATAATATTCAAATCATTTTTCATGTGCACTACATGCATGATATCTGAAGCCAAGTCTTCAGGTCTGACTTAAAGTAGCTCAAATGTGTTCTTATATCTCATGCAAAGCTATGCACATAGTTTTCTCAACCAGAAACCTCCTCTCATGATTTGATTTGAGCTCATTACAGATCAAAACAAACACTGTTTTCACTGTGTATGCACGTAAAAAAAAACAGCCGCTACCTCCCAAAAATGCATTGTCTTTCAATTTTGAGCAATTTTCCTCAAGGGACAAATGATGTTAAATAAAACAGGCTACAGTAATCAGGTCACTGAGAGCTGAGTATGAATGAAACACGTTTTTGGACAAGTGAGAGAATATTTCAAACACTAGTGGGCATCACAAAAAGAGTAGCAGCTTCTACAGTGAATATAATATTTCTATCCTACACTTTGAACTGACGTCCTTAGGTTAGCATTTACAATAAACATGTTGACACTGAAGTGACAGCAATGCTGGATCCCGTTAACACATTCAGAGAATTAGAACACAAATATGACGGTCAGGGGCAAAACTGAAAGCAAGAGTTCATTACTGTGTGTAAAGTCAAATTAGTTTTTGATTAGACTGACTTGAGACTTTCTGTTCACTCACTGCAGCCTCTAGCATGTCAATGTCGAGAGGAGAAAAGATTGTGATATAATGCACCCGACATGAATGCACTGTACCTGCCTCATATATGCAAATTAAATTCCTAATTATCCTTCTCTGAGTGAGGCACTTGAGATTCCCTGAGCATCAGATTTTAATTGAAAGGTCACAGACAGAGCGTCCTGTTTATTAATTGCTAATTATTGCACACGTACAAACGTGTGCATGACTTCAATGTGCATCCACACATATGCGCACACATACCCTGAAAGGCACAAAGGCATAATTCATCCTCATGTTACCTCATGGTTACTCAGATAACATTTGATGGATAGAGAGCAGAAACAACAGTTGTTCAGACTCGAGGTGTGGAGGTTAAGGTTAACGCATGACGATGGCTCTCCTAACAGCTTTGTAGATACTTGATGTGAAAAGACTAGGCAATTTAATTAAGCCGCTGTGTGCCTTGTGGTGTGCAATAGTTAGAAAAAATAAGGATGCTCTGTGCATAATGTTTTTTATGACAGTGTAGTACAGGTCATCAAACAGAAGATAACTTCTATTAATATAAGGTGTGACCCCGACAAGATATTTCTATCCCGTGTGTGTGTGTGTGTGTGTGTATAGCCCTATGATTGTGTGAATCTATGCCTGTCATCCTTTGTTATGTTAGGTGTTGATTTGGGCTCCAGCTGGAGGTCAGCTGGTTTCCTGGTCATCTGACAAGTGACTTTAAAAAACAGCAAGGAGGAGGAAAACTAACTGAGACCCGGGGTATCTTTGGAGCTAAGGTGCACCAGTAAGAGATAACAGTGAAGTGTCATGTTTTGAACATGCTTCTTTGTTTAAAAAGACTTTAATTTGGCACATGTGCATCCACTTAAAGGATGCATGAAATTATGTGAACGAAACATGCTGCCTGTATATGTTTATGTTTCATTGGAAATACAGATGTGGAAACACAAACTAAATAGACTTTTTCGTTGTTAAATTAATTCAAAAGCCACACACCAATAGATCTTAAAAAGAATAATCACATTTCACCCGTGTATTTTTGGTAATAGCCTATGAATAATTATTTATATAATGGAGGCAAAAGTGGAGAACTGGAAACTAAAACAAATATGCTGAGGCTAAAACAAATATGCCCCTTCATAAACATACATTAATCATACTATTCATCCTGCATTATTAGAAATAGGCCAAAGCATCAGAGCATAAGACCTCTAGGCTTCTATATTATATGCCACGGAAATATGAAAAAGTGCAGCTTCATTCATATGCTGTAGCTGTGTTTAGCCACCACATGGTGGAGCTCTGCACCAAACTAACATCACAATAAAACACGTTGAAGTGACACGACTGGCAACCGTGATTATTCTCAGTGGTCCTCTAGAAGTGAGGAATGTTTCCCCCCCTATTTTAACAAAAAAACAACATAATCATACCTGTACAAACCTCTTTTAGTGTGTATTCTTGTGCACCACATTACAGAAGTGTGAACCTAAATGAATGCATAAGGCAATGCGTGTGCTCCAGTGGCTTAAAAACACATACATTTAACAACCAAACCAATATATAAACGTATATACACACTGTTCTGACTGGTTGTTTTAGTTTGAATGAACAGCTGGAGTGTGTGTACAGACAAACAAACAAACAAATCTTTCTTGCACTAAAACACACATCTCTGAGGCAACAGTTTCTAATTTTGGAAATACCATAATTCCGCGTTGTTGTCAGGAAAACAAGCACCAGCTATTTATTAAAACAGACTCTCAGAAAATAATCTAGCTGGTTCTGGAGGGAGATCAACGTTTATGGTGGATGGATGGAAGATGGTGTTTCTACGGCAAATACCCGACCAACACACAACAAGAGAATGGATTTAGATGTACAGTTGTGTCTGTGTGTTCTTGCATCTGTATACATGCTGGTGCAGTACCATTATTAGTATCTGCACTCTTTGTGAAACGCCTCCATTAAAGCTATTTTAATGGGCGTAGTTAGGGGCCGTCACTCACCTCTTCTTGACCAATAGGATGGCTACCAGTACCAGCAATATAAAGACGAGAACACCAGCACTGATCCCAGCGATTTTCACCACCCGATCCGTCTGTTTGGCAGGGTCAGGGATGACTTCTGGCTCCTCTGTAGCACCTATAACATAATGACATGAAAACAACATCAACACTGTGGCCCTGACATAAATATCAGTTCAAACTATCAGAATAATACTACCTTCTTTTGTAGTATTTGGGGTTGAATAAATATTCAAAATGATCAAATTTTAACATATCTATTTGTGAAGAAAGTACAAAGCAAACATACAAGTAAAATAAAGCTGAAGCTTGTTTAAGAAAGTTGGTCTCAGTGGAAAGATCTCAAAAAGGATTTTTCAACACTTCAAAATGTTAAGGAAACAAGTGAGAAAGAATAACAACCTCTAGAAATGCTGCAGAAGAATAAAAATCAATATAATTAATGTGAAAAGTGCATTCTTTTTAGAAAGTGTACATCTCACTGTGATATTTTATATATATGTTATTTCTTTACTGAGCTTCCAGGGTTAATATTTAGTGGGCAGCAGAAGTAGGAAAAAAACGGATCAACTTCTCTCACACTGCACTAAAGTACAAAAGGTATTGTGATCTTGAGAATGCTTCTTGTACTGTTATCGTTTAGGCCATTTCTGTGGGAAAGACTGAAAATCAAACATTAGCAGCTGAAACTGTCTTCAAAAGCTTTATCATGTGCTTTTTTTTTTGCAGCTGAGTGTGTGTTTTTTTTATCAGAACTGCATGATATCAGATTAAAAAAAAGCTAATAAAATTGATTATGCCTCTAAAAAACCCAAACCCTCCATCCTGTAAACGATCATCTGAGTCAGCAATCTGGTCCAGTAAAAGCAAGCCTACCAGTCAACTAAGCTTTTCCTGTAACCTTGAAACTTTACCCATTTTTACACACCCTGTCCAAGCCGGTAATGCTGTACCATTATTCCATCTCCACTCTCTACAAAGGGTATAAACACAGAAATGAGGGGGGGGGCATTGTTGTTCCACCTTTAAGCCAGCAGCAGAGATAGTAACAGAGTCAGATTGATGTCTGTGTAAAAGGGTGAGACTGCAGGAGGGGACGCATGCTGTTTCACCCGATGTTGTGTTACAAATCACGCCTCTTTTGCTTCCAGAACACCGACATGCTGTCTGAAATCACACACTGGGTGGCATTATGCCAGTCAGTGTTTTTGGATTGGTGTGAAAAAGCAGATCTGGCGTAACGGGTGACTCCTCGTTGCAGTAGGACTGCAGGATCTCTGTGTCACGAAGGGCTTCCAGCAGGTCGACACCTAGTCCACATCTCTGAAATGTTGCTCTCCTGACTCTAAACCTATTACACAGCATAGAATCTTGGCACTATTTTGAAGTTTTTACGCACCTCTGTGTCACCTAAGGCTGGCAAAGTGGAAGAAAACAGTTTGCCTTCTCACAAACATTCTTTAAACCAATGCTCTCACATCAGAGAAGTGGTGAGTGTGATAAGGAAACAATCCTGATGAGACGTTTAAATATGAACCTTTAATCAGTCCTGCGGTAAAGATCAGGTAAATATCAAGACTCAAAATACTCCTTTTAAAACCATTATAAATGCCATGGTAGCTCTCGTTCCTGATGCAAATATAGCCCGAAGTTTGGTTTGAGAAGCTTCCCTGCCTCAAAGATTGAAATATTGAAATTAAAATCCTTGTAGTGTAATCATAAAGATGAATTGTCTCTAGTCTCACTTGTCATGACAACTGAACATGAAGCTGGTATATCTTTAGCATAACAACAAAGAAATAAGACTCTGCAGATGATGAAAATCTAAATCCATGCCTGTGTCTTTATTTTTGTTGTTGTGTTGCAGTTCTGTGTAAAATGTAAATGTGACTTTGCAGTTCATCAAACTATTGGACAAATTCATATTTTGCCCTGATGATGGACAACAGAAGAAAAGTCAGAGCATTGCAAAAGTCCTTAGAATTCCCCCTGTGGGGAAAATCAATAACTTCGTGCTTATCCATCAATTGATTGAGATAAACCAAACTGCATTGCCAAGCAAGTACCTGAAGGCAGTTACATGCCATCAATGGGAGCTGACAATGTAAATTCATTGGAGGTGGGTCAGTTAAACTCTAAAAACTCCACATTTCAGCTTCTGATTCATTTTGTTTAATCATCTGATTGTTAATGTACTGACCCCGCAAACTCACTCAATACTCGATACTCCTACCTGCAACCACACACAGAAAACATAAAGAAATTAAATGACTACAAATTGACTACACAAACACAAATAACACAACACACAAATCTTTTTTGCATTTCAAGTTATCCTTAGCGTCATGTTCCCATTGAGAAATACTTTGAAATGCAAAATCGCTGTCGCTGTCGAATGTTTCTGCACCACTGTCGCTGTTTCTACTTGTACTGAAACTCATTTCTGTTCCTGATGACTTCAGAGAATTGACTGAACTCCCTCATTTTGTCTGTTGCAATACAATTCACAATATAATTCAGGCAGATTGCCCTCTGTGGTGAGGGTTCAACCCTGTTGATCATGGACAGAAAGTCAACAGAAAGAGAGCGAACATCTGTTTTCATCCTCATAAGCTTAGGGATCTGATCCCGTAATGTCAGAATAGTTCCTACTGCAAACCTAAGATTATCATGCATTACGATAATCCAAATAATCCAACACAAAGACATATGCACAAAACTCAACATAATGCAATACATCTCTCAAACAATAATCCACTTCTGATGCTGCATATCAACAAGACAAAAATAATCCCCCTCCCTCTCTTTATCTCCCTTTGTATTTGTGGACTTTACATTATTTTATTCTAAAATGATTGGGCTGCTAAAATCTCTGAAATGTCCTCATCTGGCACCGTATTATGTAACAATATTAGACTGAAACACAGGATTCATATTCATGGATGAAATATGAGGAGTAATGTGTCAGCTAAAATGCTACTTTGAGAGGATAATGTTGGTGTTATTATGTGTTTTTCTTACTGTCAGCAATACCACTAAAAGACAACCTACTTCCCTGTCTGTGTGTCCTAATGTCTTTAAAAACATGAATAACAAATTTATACTTTGATTTCAGGATAAAACAATGCATTTGGGGAATATATTCAGCTGCGGATTAATACGCATTCGGTGCTCTAGGTGATCTATTTGCAGCAGCAGAACAGTGTAACTCAACTACAGTGCCCACGTTTATGCTCATGAAGCAACATGTTAACCAGTGCAACAGTGTGGCTCATTGGTATGTTTTAATACTAACAGTAAAGAGGAGTAAGATATATGAGGCTTTGGCTACACAAGTATGGGTTCAATTCATGGATGGTTTTGGTCCCTTTTGACAATAAGAAAGAATTAGAAAATTATTATTATTAATATTATTATTATTATGCTATTTTATTCTTTAAGGAATCCGCTTTCCAAATTACATTGGGAAGATTACAAGTAAATCTTGTGATTAAAAAAAGTTTTTAAAAAACCCCAAACTAACCTGTTTGAAGTATTTAGCAACTCCACGACTCCGAATAATGACACCAAAGTCAGACCAAAACTCAACGGAGGAAGACAGTTTAAAAAAAAGACATAACAAAAAAGAAAAGAAAAAAAGAAAAACAATCTTTAAAAGATTCGGAGTCTGACCCGACCTTAATGTCTGTAAAAAAAAGTATCCAGGTCAGTACACTAAAACTCACATCTTACCCACACAGCCACAAACACAAAACACCCTGAGGCAGCGATGACAATACACAATACTCCAGATGACCGAATAGGGCCACCATCACTTAATCCTTCCTCCCGGATGCACAGTAGAGCGCACACACAGACACACACACACACACACACAGATGCAGAGGGACGGTCATCTGACCTCAATGTCCATTATTGCGTCCTTCTGCTTTATTAAAAAAATAAGCCTTTTAGGTTCACTCAGACATCCTCGGGTCTCACAGTCTTTAGCAAAAGGCTAAGTAACCACCTGTTCAAGCAATCATCAGAGGTTCTTGAAAAACGATGACTCTGGAAAGAGTAGCTTCCAACATTTTCCCTATTTTACAGAAGAAAATGACACCGCAGTGGCACTGGAGGGACTAAACCACACCTTTGATCCATCCTATGGGATCAATTTCCTCTGAGCCTACTGGCTGACATGTTTTAGTCACACAGAAGTCTAAAAAGCAGATGAACTTATAAACAGGACGGCTTTGTTTTATGTGGATGTGGATTTTCCTACATTAAGCCTGTTTTACAGTGTTTGCCCATAAGATGGGTCGTTTTTTAATACACAACTCAATCAGCCTTGTTTTATGAGCCTAATAAAATGTTTTCCTCATGCAACATTTCCATCACAGACTAACAAAGTAAAAGCACATATCAAATGGGAGCATGGGACAGTTTCGTTCAGCCCTGCTCTTGTGTTGAATGTGTTTGTGTTTCTAAATTGTTTTGTCGTGCCTTGTGATGATGACGTGACTATTTCTGGGAGCTTTTAGTGCAAATTGTTTGTTGATTTTGCCTTTGGTTCAACATCTGCAAAGTTTTTAGAGGATATAAGTTCCCTACACCCTGTTTGTCTTCTGTTTGAATATGCCCCCCCCCCTTATACTGGACATTTATCCAGTAGATTAAAAGACAACAAATATTAGTTACAGCCTTAGTTGTCTTCTGTCAGACAAACATTATCACTGTGCTACACCTACAGCATACATTAAAGAACAAGGAGAATATCTCCAGCTGAAAACAACACAAATAAAGATTTAGTTTTTGTACAGAAATGGAATTATTCTATTTCCATTCATCTTTTCACCTCTTCTAATCCTTCTAGTTTTGTGTTACTGGCTAGATAAACACTTAAATGTCGTCACTGTTCTTTGAACCTCAAAGCTACCATGCAGAATTGCTAAATTCATCAAAAACATGGTATTATGATTTTCTGTTTATCCTTTCTTCTCACATCACATAACTAAAGTCTGATCCATCAGGTGCATTAAAAAAAATGTTTTTCCTCAAAACACTGTGTGTGTGTTTATGTGTGTACTTGTGAGTGTGGTTTGCCCGGGGATTAACTCCACATAATGTAAAACCAGTCTGATAATCTATCAACATATGGCTGCCAGTAAAAACATGACATTTAGATTGTGTGGCCACACAGGAGATAAATGTCCACACAAACACAGAATAAATATGTTTTTTTTTCTTGAAAATATTATATTGTTAAGGGAATGAACTGATCAGATTATTAACAATACTTTAAAAAAAAATTCTGTAACATCAAAATCATAAGAAACTTTCAGAGCACTCAACTCATAATGCATTTATTGTCCCGACATGCTCATGTTAGACGATAAAAGCTCCCTTCATCAGGGAGTTTGTTTTTAAGGTCTAATTTGATCACGTAGTGACAATAAAGACATTTTAATAGCTTAAAAGAGAGTGCCTTGTAGTTTTCTTGTGATTTTTATGAGTGCAGGAAGTGCTCCTATCCTTGTACTTTTTGATTTTTAATCTGTAACAGTCGTAACAAATTTGATGAGCAGAATAAACACATAGTAAATATCAGATGATCAATATGTCCTTACCTTTAGTAGCCAGCCTCAGACACTGTGTCTTTGTTTCCTGAAGAAAGAAGACAATAAGAGTGATACATGAGTCCACGCACAACACAATATAGCATTAACCAATGTGATTAAACATGTGTGTTTACAGTATGAGGCAAAACAAGTGGTGCATATTCAGTTGATTGCAGATATTTTGTAGTTTTAAGTAGTGTCTGATACTGACAGCATATCATAGAAGTTATATAGGTCAAGTGTAGTCAGTGTGTCTCTTTGAATGTGCATTAGGTGTGTCTTCATATGAATAAATATTTATCTACCCTTTCTGTGCTGCTAACAGCCTGAAGGTAGATGTTGTAGTTCTTTCTTGGAGCCAGTGGAGGATTCCAGAAACCCTGGGGATTAAAAGGAAATGATCAGATGACTGACTGTGAGCAACCAATTTCACACGCTATCTCTGTTAAAAAGGAAGCGTGTTCTGCCCAATTAGCTGTTCCCTTGTTTGTTAGTTAGCAGAACACCTCAGATCTTGTCAAAGGCAAAGTTCAACATTTTCAGGAAAAGGCTTCTTTGCTTTCTTGCTGAGATTTAGACGGTTTCAGATTCAGCTGGCTGAACCATACAGACTAAAGAGAAGGCTAAACAAACACCACCTCTAACGCTCACATGTTATCATGTTCTATCTTGTTTGTTTCACATGCACAACATTCAAAGTGTAAAAAAGACAATTTGCCATTTCTTACTAATTCTGTGTCAGAGGAAACATTTCCCAAAATGTGGAACTCTTCCTTTAACACATTTCAATTCAAACTGATAGAGACAGAACTTTCTGCAAAGACATGTATTTTCATTTTTGCCATTTTCTCATGAACTACTGCACTCTTTTATTCTGGTACATACAAATAGCTCATGATAAATGTGCCATATTCTACAGACCAGGGTCATGATTCAATATTAACATTACTTACTTCACTATGATTTCTATTTGGCTTATCATTTCACTTGGCATTTTTTCTCCACTACCTAGAGAATATTTTGCTCAGATAAAAGAAATACGTGCCTGATATGTCTTGTTGTCTCCAACAGTGAAGGGGAGTGGCTCAGGAAGGTTGCTGGGGGACAGCTGGGCGGCATAATAATACGGAGAGCCACCACTAGATGCACTGTGGTAAGAAACTGGGACCTGGGAAAGAGGACACATTTACATTAAAAATAATGTCTATAAATCTTGCTTACAAATATAATGTCAATAAATACAAAGGTTCAATGGTCCTAATGATTGATATCTTCTTAGTAATCACCTCGTAACAGTCAGAGGAAGCTTGACGACGTGTCCGCTGAGGATTCACTTCCTCAACAACGATCTGGTACGCACTGCAGACAAGAAGACAATTTAATGCATCACTAACTGAGCTTTTGTTTCATACAGTAACTGATACACTCAGATTGAATGAAAATATTTATTTGGTCTAATTTTAAAATTAGATTAACAAGAATACATTTGATTACAGGTCATTACCCCAAAAAACAAAAACAAAACATGGTTGCCATGTATCTATACCATTAACTGATTGTATATGCAATATGAATATACCATTATGTACAATATTAATACTTGCAATGTGCACTGTTTACTCTGACTGTTAGTCTGCCTACAGTTTACAGACCAACTGTTGGTCTGTTTATCTTTTATATATCTATTCAACCTTGCTTTTCTATTTACTTATTTATATTATGCCTTTTTGTTATTGATGTTTACGTCTTTTTGCTGTTGTTATCCCCTTTGCTGCTGTAACACTGCTGTGGGATTAATAAAGGATTATAATTTTAATCTAGTGATCTGTAATGCACATGTTGAAGCTTCATCAGTGACTCATTCACAAATACACTTGCAAGAATACATATCTGATGTTTTTTTTATTCATGTTCATGGCTTAATGGTTGCTTTACTAACTATGTGTACTTTCTTGTAAACATCCATTACATGCAAAAAGTAAGAAATATGGACTTGAGCTAGGTTGATGTGACAAAAGGCTGCATTTAGGTATGTACCGTATATGTATATGTATACCGTATGTATGCAGTACCTTATAGGTGCTCCCTTGGCTTGGGCAGGTTTGAGCAGGACAGTGATGGTTGTTGCAGTTTCATTCAGAAAGGCCTCTGACCCATCATACTCATCTATTGTCGGCGCTGAAGAAAGACCATGAGTCTGTATTAATATCACCTTGCTTACTATGTAAAAGCGATATCGAACAAATGTGTGTGAGTAGTAATATGTATCTTCTACCTGAAATATTAGTAGTGACGTTCAGTGTGGTTGCAGGACCGAACCCTTTGGAGGTGGATGCACGTATAGAGAGTTGGTATGTGACACCTGGGTGGAGCTGGGAAAACAGGTGATGGGTGGCGTTTGAGGGCAGAGACACAGTGAGTCCAGGTCTCTGAAGAGGCACCGAAGGATCAAATGAACGCAACCCACTGTAACTGATCTGAAGTGGAGCAGAGAGAACCTGGTTTATACATTTTTCTTACTGACCATAGAGATACTTTGGCTCCAACACCAAGTAGTATTTCTCCTGTTTGCGCTAATAGTACCTCATACTGTATGATGACTCCATTAGGCTCAGCTGGTTCCTTCCAGTAAAGAAGAATCCTGTCTTCAAACGGAGTGGCTCTTAGTGACTGACTGGGAACTGCACCTGGAACTGTTAACGCAAACAGGGACAAAATTGAACAATCCTAATCAAATTAATAGATATTATTTAAACACACAAGACCTTCCTGATCCTTGTTGACGTGATTTGTTTATCCAAGGTTGTCGTTCAGTAGGATCTTTATAAATTTAATAGAGCTTTCTAATAAATATCTGCAATAAAGGCAGGATTTGCCTTGTATATTACACAACATCCCAGAAGTTGTCATGATTTGTACATTTTTTTGTACATGAGCCCTTATAAAGCTATCATACAATCAATAAATGAGTTTTTTTTTAAATGAGAAAATAAAAACAGATGCTTTGTGTAACGCACCATCTTCATCAGTTTGTATGACGGTCTCATCACTCTCTTTCCGTCCCTCTGGATTGGTCAGAATCATCTTCAGACTGACATTGGTGTAGGGTGGAAGGTTTCCCACCAGGTGTCGTGGTGCTGAGGAGGAAAAGGGAAGAAAAAATATCATTATATTGTGGGGGGGGAGAGACGACCCATTTCTGGTACCCCAAGGCTCAATCTTTGGCCCTTTACTATTTTCCATTTACATTACCTCTTAATCAAATGTTTAATAGGCACAATAGCACCTACCATATTTATGCAGATGACTACCTGATCTGTTTTTCATTTGAATACAACAACACAACACATTCGGCTAAAATACAATCCTTTCTTACAGATGTTGAAAAGTGGCTCAATACAACCTAATCAAACTTGAACTGTTTCAAAAGGCTGCAGCAGGACAACTCGCAAAGCCAAATAGAAGAGTCCACTTTATGCCTATTTTAGCATCTCTAAATTGGTTACCTGTGTGTTCATGAATTGATTTTAAAACTTCCTTCACCAATGCTTTACAAGCATGATTGCAGCCTGAGATCCACCGGCAGAGGTCTGTTAGTAATTATTAGGTTAATTCAAGGCTGAAAACTAAAAGAGATTGAGCCTTTGGAGTCAGGGCCCCAATACTGGAACTAAAAAACACGTTTTTGAATTTTTTACTTTCTTCTGAATTGGGAGATTATTGGCTTCTCGAACAGACAGGTTAGTCAGCTTTCACATAATCCATGATGCAGCCTTTATAAATTAAATATTGCGTTCTTTTGTAAAGCCACATTGGATGCAAAAAAGTAAAACAACAATAAGAGCAGTGGTAACAGAGCCTGTATTAACAGTTGGACTGAGTATTACCTTTAGGGTCCATGTCCAAGCAGTCGGCTTTGCTGCGGTTGTTGGCAGTCATGTAATGGTAGCAGATGGTGACGTTAAAAGTGTGGCAGCGTGTGATGTTGTAACCCAACGACTCCCAGTCCACCGCTATCAGACGGGACCTGGTCTCAGCGATCTTCAGCCTCTTAGGAGTCCGCATAGGCTCTACAGAAAAACAGATGAGCACACAAAAGGAAGAAGGTGAAGCAAAATGGTGAGGAGTGGATTTCTGACTGGTGTCTTTCACATCATGAAAATATCAGGAGTTTTCTCAGTAAACCTGACAGATTATTGTCATATGCACAGAAAATAATCAGCATTCTTAGATGATTATTAATGTAATATGTGATTAAAAGTTGCCAAAAAAGAGTAGGACTGCTGCGTCAACATTTCCCCGAGATAAAACAATAGTTTTACTCCTCACTTCCATTAAACCACTTTTTAAATGCAATGGCTTCTACAAGGCACAATCAATCTTTCATGTGCTTTCAAAAATGTTATTGTCAATATAATCTACCTTACTATCCTGTCTGCCCAGTGCTTTAATTACCTTAACTGCCTCATTTAACTGAATCAATACCCCCCCCAGACACCACCCACCTCCCCACAGATTCACACATAAACACACACACACACAGGCATAAAAGCAAACAATTTATTTGTATTTGTATGTATATTTCTCTACGTAAAGCTCTGACTAGAGCGGATATCACTCAATGAATAAGGTTGCTATTACCCCAAAACAAATATCACTTTATTTGCTCACTAACACAGCAGTTTAAGTGGGGTTTATGCACAATGTATACGTCTGTCTTGGGGTGGATGCAATCGCATTGATTTGCATTTGCAATTGATGTGCATCTTTCCAAGATTATAACTACACTTTGGGGATATTAATATGCAGTTTTCTATCTTTCAAAGATGTGGAATGACGATTAAATGAAAAATGATGAGGTTGAGCTGCTTTCTTTAAGTGTTTGATACCAGTCCATGCATTTCAAGAGAAAAAGAGAACATTGGGGAAAGAAGTATTCAGACTCCAGCTACCTCTTTAAATGTAATATTAATCCATGAGTGCTATCAGTAAAAGTAAAATGACCCCTGGAACTTTTTATCATATTATTTATCATATTACCAGATTATCAATCCAGACACAGATAACAGGATATAAAATGATAACGTGTCACCATCATTTTCCAGTGATTGTGTAGTTGGTTGGGCTGAAGCTAATTTGAGCTTTTTCATATAATGTTTTATGTAAAATTTTGATTTGAAATAGTAAAAAAAAATGATCTACTATAAGTACAATATTTAAAATAGAAGAGAGTACCCTAAATGTGTACCTTATTTGAGTGAATGTTCTACCATATTTATTTTCCACCACAGTAGTGAAGACAACATCTCCCAGGTTGAACAGAGGTTTAATGAAAAACTTTATTTTGCTAGATAATTCTATATTTTTTTGACAGCTGAACAACAGGTTATCAAAAAATCAGTTTGATCCGCAAACTTAAGTTTTATTGCTGGGCAACCACAGCAAATTTAATTTAAATTTTTTGTTTATTGTTCTTTGTCATAAACTGATAAATTTTCATTCGCCTGCTGATGCTGCTTCTTCTATTTCTGTGTCACTGTAATGCACCTGCTTCCCTGTGTTCTTCCAGGATTTTCTTTTTTTTTTAAATTAAAAAACCTCACTTTAAATAGAGACCCAAGTACCCCCCCCCCCCCCCCCCCCCCCCCCCCCCACAACCCCGTCTTGTCTTGCTCTCTGTTTTTCTCATGGCCTTCCTCTCTCAGGGGAGACAACACAAGGACACAAACTTGTCGCTTCCTCTGACAACCCATTATCTGCCTGTCACTCACACACATGTGCACAGAAACTCAGGCACGGGGACACTCACACACGGCTATTACCCAAATACAACACTCTAACACGCACATGCACACGCGCGCGCACACGCACACGCACACACACACACACACACGCTTCAGGTTGTGACAGAATCGAGATTAAATCTGCGCAGACCATGTATGGTTGTGTGTTTATGTGTGTGCTCGTCCCAATAAAACTTCCCTTAATAAGAACTCCTGGTCAAGGGCAAACACGACTCTCACACACACCGTAAGCGAAGAAACACGCTGAGGTTTGTTAAGTCATTTAGATGTAAATAGCTCCCTAATAAAGAGGCATATAGACATATGAGAGAAAATTAGAAAACATAAAAACGACAGAATGGAAGGAAGCCTGTGAGGACACACAGACAGGTCTGCTGAGAAAATATTATTGTTCAACTGTGTGTGTGTGTGTGTGTGTGTGTGTGTGTGTGTGTGTGTGTGTGTGTGTGTGTGTGTGTGTGTGAGTGAGAGAGAGAGAGAGAGCGTGTGTGTTTTAATAGCTGAGGGGTCAGAGCATTTCATTTTTGCTTCAACCTGTTATTGGATGGTTGACATTTAAATAGGGATAGGGAGACCTATTGCTTTCTCAGCATGTCTCTCCTTCTATTCCTGTCGCTCTCGTACTCTGTCTCTCTCCCTTTTAAATCAATACTTGTGATCCTCACCATAAACCTGGCGCACGCACGTGCGCGCGCACACACACACACACACACACACACACACACACACACACACACACACACACACACACACACACACACACACACACACACACACACACACACACACCCCTAAAGCAGTGTAATAAATTGCATTGATTTCAGGGTCTCTTGATGCTAACACCGCTTCACAGTGAGATGGTCTTCAACATGGAATTAAAACAAAATATATGACTAGCTGCCTGTCACTCACCCACTCACCCACTCACACCCACTCACACACACACACACACACACACACGCACGCACGCACGCACGCACGCACGCACGAGCAATACACTGCATTTCAAAACCCCACTTCCCTATTGACCCATAATGTATTGCTGCTTATCTCTGTCTATTTACAGTAGATAATGAAATAGAGGGTAAGGTAGGAGACAAGAACGAAAGAAAGAAAGAATGAAAGAAAGAAAGAAAGAAGGCAATGATTAAAAAAAGGGTGTAAAACCAAAGCAATGCGTAGAAAAATGAAACAGGGGTTGGGGGGAGGGAGGGACTGATAAAGGGAGCAGAGAGAAATGGGAGAGACAGATGAGAGAGGAAAAGAGAGAGGCCAAGAGGAGGAACGGGGAGAGACAATAACTAGTTTGGATCGTGGCCAGAGTCAGGCGGGACCAGGTCCAATGGTAAACTACAGAGGCTGCCTTGTCCCTTTCCCCTCCTCCGGTACTGAGACAA
Source organism: Chaunax sp. Z400 (assembly GCA_037577475.1). Taxonomy (NCBI): domain Eukaryota; kingdom Metazoa; phylum Chordata; class Actinopteri; order Lophiiformes; family Chaunacidae; genus Chaunax; species Chaunax sp. Z400. Next base: position 5,126,269 of record CM075202.1, read on the forward strand.
ATGGCTGGATTCATGTTGGAATTAAAAGGCTTTGTTCTCCACAGATGGAGCTTTGAAAACAACAACAAATACCAATAAACACCAACAATAACAACGAGGACGGCGAGCTTCATATCAGCTGAATCCAGAGGTTGGAATTAAAGAACTGGAAACAAAAGGAAAGGAAATGAAACTAAATGAAATAGAACTGTGCTGAGGGCAAAAAAACAAACATCCTGTCCCCCAACATGAAGCATTAGGAAGAGCCAAGAAATATACAGTAAAAAGACCTTAAAGAGGGAGAATGAAGCTTAACGAAAAGCAGAGAAGAAAAGAGGTAAGGAAAGGGGGGAGAGATAGGAGGCAGGGGGGTGGAAAAGGTTGACTGGAGATGCGGCTAAATCCAAGTTAATCTGTCCAATTAGTTCCTAGTAATCCTTCCACTGTCATGAGGAAGACAAATGAATCTCCAGTTATTCATTCCGTTACTTTCTCAGTCTCTATGGGCCAGATTTAAGCACATGAAAGATGCATTTGCGCTGCAGCACTCTTTCCATTTGTGATTGCGAGCTATGTGGAGTTTGATTCTGATTTGCCTGTGCATAGGCTAATTATGAAATCAGCAAACCAGAGGAGTTAGAGTTTCAAAAATGGAACAGATGTTGGTAGGAGTGGTGAGATTTGTCGAATATCGGCATTCATTTTGCTTTACGTTACACAGCTGCTGCCATGCAAACACATGCTTTAATGTAAATGTGATGTGAACTCTCAGTGGATGAAATTAAACGTTTGAACTATAAATTAAAACCTTTGGCAAGACCCGCAATAACCATTTGAAACCACCATAAATCTGACTTGGGAGTGAAATCACAGTCACCTCTTAAATATTAGGGCGCTTGTGATTCACTTCCTCAATTTTGATCGATTCCATCCATATGTACATGTTTTTTTGTTACTGCATGTATGAAGCACATAGTTAATGTATGAAATGTGCTACATACATAAAATCGCTTTGCCTTGCAGAGATTGTTAGCAGCTGAGCTAAGGTGGCGCCCACAACCACAACTACAGCCGCTTTTTTTTTTTATGCACTATTTTTCCATTAGAGAAGCCGTCATGTTCTGTACATCTACCTGTGCCAAAAGCAGAAACGCAGAACATTATAGATGCAAAACTGGCTCTGACAACAGTAAAACCATCAGAGTTAGCCATAAACCACTACATGCACACACACGCACACAAACAGAGCATGACAAGAGACAGTATACTGTGTCTGCAAATCTCGTGGCTGCTATTTTAAGAGCCTGACCCTTAAAGCATTGTACTGCTGACTGTGTGTGTGTGTGTGTGTGTGTGTGTGTGTGTGTGTGTGTGTGTGTGCGCGTTTTCACATATATAAAAAAAGTACATGTGAGATATTGTGTGAGATCCCTACTACATCTGTGCTTGTATGTCTGAAAATGTGTGTTTTATTGATTCCATTCTTCCATTAATCCAAGTGATGCTGAGTTTGTGCAACATCCAAGAAATGCCGTGACTTTCTGAACTGCGTGTGTGTGTGTGTACAATTCTCTCCATCTTGATGCTCCTTAGTGTGTCTCTCTTCTCTGTGTGCTCATGCCTGTAAGTGTGTGTCCGTATGTGTGTGTGTGTGTGTGTGTGTGTGTGTGTGTGCAAGTGTGTCTAACCTGCCATGACCAAGAGGTTTTGGCAGAAAATTCAGGATTTGGATTAAAAGCTACTTCATCACCTTCTTCTGTCACACACTCACACATGACACACATACTCACTAACCCTTCATTTCAAGTTGATTATTTTTCACCCCACAGACAAGAGCAATAAATCACCACAGAAGAAAAATCGAGACGAGTGCAAGAGAGAGAGAGAGAGAGAGAGAGAGAGAGAGAGAGAGAGAGAGAGAGAGAGAGAGAGAGAGAGAAGAAGAAGAAGCATGATACAGAGGTAGAGAGAGAGTAGAAACAAAAGAGTGCAGAGGGCTCTGGTTATCATATACGTTACTCTGCAGTGTGTGCGGTATCTGCTCTGTATCTTATTAACTTTATTGGTTTTTAATTAAACTGTGCTTTATGTGGTGACATGTTAGGGTTTACGCCTGCTGTTTGTGTACACACACTTCCTTGTGTGAGTGTGCGTGTGCGCGCATGTTTTCGTGATATTGTGTTGAACTAAATATTCAGTAAACTCCAGGTGGTGGGATCAGAGAAACCAAACCAAACAGAAAAAAAGTAAAGGGATCATTACCATTTAAATAACATTCCTACCAAGTGTGTGTCTGTTCCTCTTCTCTCTCTCTCGCAACGAAGAAACACACACAAGTCCATCTCTGTGTGTGTGTGTGTGTGTGTGTGTGTGTGTTATTGTATGACTGTGTGAATGACCTTTTTCACACTTGAAGCAAAAGGAGGCAGGTAGGAAAATATTTTTTTTAGACTGCTTGCTTTCATTAAGTAGTGATACCTATGCATTCTGTAGATTAAGTTATTCAATACTTAGCATTTTGATTTAATAGACTATAATTCATACAAATGAGTCTATAATTAACAGTATTTGTGATTTACCGTATCAAATATGAGGTTACATTTTCATATTTCATTAAGGAAGAGTCTGACATGTGGGATAAAGGGCTTGTTGTTTTCGTGCTGACAATTACATGGGAAATGAACTCTCAGGCGGCAGCTGGTTAGCTTAAACATGAGACTTGAGACAGCTTGGCTGGCTCTATGCAAAGGTAGCAAAATTCCACCTACTATTACCTCAAAAGCTTATGACTTAAAACATTATATCCCTCTTCATTATTCTGTATAAAATGTGTAAAAAAAAAAAAGTCAACCTGTAGTCTCACAGGATCCCTACAAGTAAACGCAACCAGCTAAAGCTCCAGGGAACGGAGTGGTGGGCTGTGAGGTTACTTTGGCATGGTGGTTGCATCATGTAATGCACACTGGCCTCACAGCATTTTTCCCATGTGCAATAAGTGACATAAACTGCTGTATGAACTCTGTATCCATTTAATCATGAGCCAAGACAAGGTCAGAATTGTGCTTTTTTTCTTTTTATTTAAGAGAGATGTATTGATGTTCTTCTTTAATTGTCACTATTTCTACCATTGCAGCTATTCTTCTATTACTATTAGTGATTTATTATAGCTAGTTATTTTATTTTCCAAAGCAAATCAACTCTTTTTCATGAACATTATTATTAGTGTAAAGAAACTAACACTCGTGGTACGTTTGCTTTAGAAATACAGTTTTAAAACTGGATGACTTGCTCAGCAGGTCATTTGTTTTAAGAGCTTCCATCCTAAATGCATAATGAGTAGAAATCTCTCTAAAATCTCATGAAACCACTCTTACACTTGTCATACTGACTACTTCCTTGTCAGTAGGAGAGAAAAAAAATCAGATAAACTGAATGTTTTAATGTAATTCACTCGATTTATAACAATATTTCCTTGCTTTGAACTGATATCAACAAATAATGTGGATTAAAATGTGTTACTGTGTTAAACCAAAACATGTTCCGTGTGAATGAGAAGATTAATTTGGCCTTCCTGTCGAACAGGAAGCTATTCAATACATGAGTCACCTGAACAAGTCTATGACTTCCTCTCTGTCAATAAACACACACAGATTTATTCACACATTCACACACAGGTTTCAAGACAGCAGTCAGGCCCCATGGTTATGAGTTTTCATCTCTTTCATTTTCATTCTCCAATTTCATCATTCACGCCCCCCCCCTCCCCCGCTTCTATCCTGTCCTCTCTTTCTTTTCCAGCCTTATTGTTTTTCATCATCTCCCTATCGCTCCTTTATTCTGTTTCTTATTCAAGCTCGCTGCTTTTCTTTCTCTTTCTCTCTCTCTCTCTCTCTCATATGAGCCCCCCTCTCTCTCGCTCCGTCTCTCTCCCTCAGGCTAGCTGTGTTTATATTTCAGTCGTTTATTTCTACAAATGTCAGACAGTGTTTCTGCCCTCCGTCTATTGATCCACGGAGAGAGAAAGAGATGGGGGGGGGGAGAGAGGCAGGGAGAAAGGAGCGCAGAAGAGAGATGTGTAGGAATAGGAGATATGAGAGAGAGGAGGAGAAGAAGAGAGAAAACAGGAACGAGGTGAGAGATGGAAAGAAAAATCAGAATAAAAAGTGAGAAAGGTGGAGATAGCCTCCAGTGTTTTAATCACTCTTTCTCTCATATCACTGAGCAACCACTGAACTGACTCCTGTCCCTCCAGCCCTCCTCTCCCAGCTCGTGGTACAAATGTGACCGCACCAACTAAAATATACTGTAGATACCGAGACAATAAGAGCAACGTGGACGGATCGATAGACAATCTGACAGGCAGAAAATCCTGTGTGCACAACTCTACTCACAAAGCTACCTACCTTTTCAGTGCAGAATTGGTCATATTTCAGATGGACATACATGTTTATGATCCACATTCACAGAATTCATTATAATAAAACATAGAGGACATAGTATAAATACAAAGTTTAATGGAAAACTTTGTATTAGACAAACAGTTGTCAGTTTATTATGTGATTACTTGCAATTATAAATGGTTGTTTTCCTTAAAATGGATTAGTTTTGCCATAATACTGAATACAGTCGATGTTCTACCTGCACATTTGGTCCGGGTGATGAGTGGTGGTCCAGATTTGCCTGTTCCTCCCTCTCCAGGTCTGGTTAGTAACACTCTGATCTCGTACTCTGTGTCTGGGTCAAGATGCCACAACTTATAGTTGGGAGAGTTGACAGCGTGAGTCTCCGTCCAGCTGCCTGATGTCATACGGTACTCAACCTAAAGGTAAAAAAAAAAAAAAAAAGAAGCTCAATTTTAATACATATGTCAAATTATGAATCAAAGATAGTATTAGCTTTCATATGCTGCTCATCCAATCTCTCCATTATCTATAACCACTTATCCTTTGCAGGGTTGTGTGGGCCTAGAGAGGCGGAGTATACCCCCATACAAGTAGCCAGTTCATTCACTCTCACTTCCACACCTACAGACAATTCAGAGTCATCAGTTCACCGACTGTATATCGCATGTTTCTGGACTGTGGGAGGAAGCCGGAGCACACAGGCAGAACATGCAAACTGGACACAGAAAGGCCCCAAGTCTGAATTCTCACCCAGAACATTCTTGCTGTGAGGCGAAATCGCGAACCACTACACTACTGTTCCACCCATATGCTAATCATCCAGTCAGAAACACAATTACTCTCTTATCTCACAGGAATAGTTTGACATTTAGTTAAAAACCATCAGAAACTCTGGTCCCAGAGAGGAAAAAATATGGCATATATTCCATAAAACGGCAATATGTAAGTTTCACACTTCACTATTTATAGAGATTAAACAATTTTAAAAATCTTAACGATTTTTAGAGGTACTATTATGCAGATTTTGTTATCTTTTGGACAGAGCCAGGCTCATATATGTACACTACATATTAAGCTAACTGCCAGCTGGTGTTAGCTTCACATCTAACACTCAATGAGAAAGCTAATTAGCAATTCTTAAGGCATTCCCCAACATGTTGAACTATTCCTTTGACATACAGTCCATTCAAAACAACTCCTTCTGTCCCATAAAACGATAAATGGCAATTGTTATAGTCATGTATTGCCTCTTATATCTATATAATATTTTAGTGACAACACATCATCACTTTGATGACCTGATTTAAACTGGTTTCTCATAATGTTGTCACGTTGTTGCAATTCACGTTATTGCTTTTAAAAGAAAATCATATAATGTTTCATCCTGAACATACCTCTTTCAATATAATGGGTCCATCTCCAAATATTGAGTTAGCATTCAGTTGAATCAGCAGATATGTAGGACCAACGCCAAGCAGCTGTGGTGGGGCGATGGGGTGCGGGGGCTCTGAGGAGAGAAAATAATTAACAAGATCATAAAAGAAGGTCCCAAAGTGCCTGATGAGATGAACGAAAGACACAAAAACAAGCTCACAACAGAAAAGGGGAGTGGCAGAAGAAAAACTGTGATATAAAACCTTGTTAGTGTAACATCTGGTGTGGGAGGTTTGCTTAAATCCTACATTCTTGCTCTTACTTCCCAGTCAATAATACTTTAATACAATGTTATATTTATGGATTTCTCTCTGGCTAGTTTAAGACTTTTCACAAAACAGGCTTTATATACTTTGCTGTCATCTTACAGCTAGTCGCCATGTTGTTTCATGGATCTACACTCCTTTGCATCTTAAGAGTTATCATGAACTTAATATTAATGCGAACGCGCCTTTGCAGCTGCTTCACATCAAAAGCCTACCACCTTCAAATATGTGGAACTGGAAGGTTTGATTTGGAAGCAGCTTCAGAAAATGTTGACTCTTGTGACCAACACTTTGAGCCCTTTTCATACATGGAATATGTTAATTTGCCGGCTTCATCTACCTATAAAAGTAATGGCTCATTGTCATTCATACCGTCTGTTATGTAAATGTTCCTTATGACAAAAGAGCCACAATGTTGACGTGATATTCTGCATCTGGTGCGAGATGTGTCTTTAGAGTCTTTATCTCTTACAGGTTGCATTAATGATAGATTTTTAAAAATGTATTTTTCAATGAAGTGAAGCCTCTGGAACAGATATGATAATTCCATCATCATATGTTTTGAAACTTTTTGTAGAATGATCTGATATGAGAAAGATCTCCTCAACAACTTAAAATTCACTCCTCACAATGTTGTATGGTTTATAAAAGTGGTTTTATTTTCTCTTCCTCCTGCTGCAGTCTATCGTTAACGTTCAAATTTGACTTGTACCATTATGAAAGTGAAGACAGTTTTGATATTGCTAAGCTATTGCTTGCTAACTCCATTATGAATAGCTACACATCCAGATTTGGGCATTTGTTCTGCACATTTTGCTGCAGATCCGGGTGTGTATTCCAATGTCATCACTTTTACAACAAGTTTACCAAATTTTCTGAGAGGGAAAAATCAATTTTAACTACTTGGATGTGACTGAATTTCAATGTTGTTTATGTGAAACCTAAACTATAAATGACTGAAGAATGAATTTTTTAATTGAACCATATTTCAATTGCCTACACTGTAGTTTTCATGTGACATACGTCTTGAAATTCATCCATCTGCTACGTCCCATGCCTCTCTGTGAATAAATACTACCGTGTGCATGTATACTTGGATGTAAATGTGATAGATGCGTGATGGTTCAAGGCCAGTCAGTCATATCAGAGTTAACTGTCGCATGTCTGTGGTAGACAAGCTGAAGGCACAACACACACAACCTCAAAACGTGATGCGTCAAAGATTTATCTCGTTGACACGTATATATACACACACAGATCGAGACATGAATTAATCATGAAAACTCCACACACACACACACAGACACATTCGGAGTTAACGCAAACAAGTCCTCAAACACACCAGCAGGCATTGCAGAATGATCTATATGATCTGTGGATGTGTTTACTGTGTATGTCAGCGTGTGAGACTTTTGTGTGAGTGAGACTTTTAGCGTGAATGCAAAATGCTGATCTACCCTTAAATGCCCTAGGTTGTGATGTCACACAACATGCAGTCTTCCCGACCTTTTTCCTGCATAAAATATTAAAAGTAATGCCATTAAACAAGATGTCTGTTCATTAAAAATGGTATAATTACTCCAAAAACATTGCTCCGATGTCCTATTGTTGTTCGCTGGCATCTTGTTTACGTGCCACATGTTCTCGCGACACTTCATTAATATGTCCAGGATCAGCTGACTTAGAACGAGATTCTCGCATTCTTGTGACCTTTCACCGGCGGCTCACAGTGTGAAAAAAAAGCCAAGGACTGTCCGAGGCAAAATCAGATGATGTTTTGTTGCTGCCGCATAATTGATAAAGATGGTAAAGGTAGCCTCAGACTACAGATTGAGCTCTGCACCATGCCCTCATACCCAATGTGTCTGGAAAAATCCAAGCATGTTATTCCTTTAACAGTTATATTATAAATGTGTTGTTATTTCCTTTTGTCTTTGTGATTCTGTTTGCATTGCTTTCTCTTTCTGTGTGTGTGTGTGTGTGTGTGTGTGTGTGTGTGTGTGATTGGCTGTCAGCGACGTGCAGGCTGGGAAGTTTCTTTTCAGCAACAGATGAAACACTGTGGTTTGACAGCACATGCGTGTGTGCAAACGCAGACACACATACACACAAACAGGGTTGAACATAGATAATGAATGTTGAAGTGACTTCAGAAAACCAACAACGTCAACAACATGTCAGCTCGCAACTCCATCAAGAAAACAAAGTAAAACGACTAGATGATCAACAAATAAATACAGAAATGGAGCAAAAATTCACAAAGATAAGAGTAAAAATGTAGATTTGTGTGCTTGCAGCCTGTATTTGTGTTACTTAAAACCTATTGGAAATCTAACAGATAAATAATAGACAGAAAACGAAGCAGTAAGGATTGTAAGTGGGTCATTAAGTGACTCCAGAGAAAATAAGAGCTGGAACTGTGTTTTTGTGTTCCCATCACTTGTCATTTGTACAGTTGACCTACAAAATATAAGAAATCATCAACGGCGGTGTTTTGCGATGGGGTTTGTTGTCAACATCTTTTTCATTATTAAAAACATGTATGAAGCATCTCATCATTTCTCACTTTTTGAGTCAAATGTCAATTATAATAACAAAGCAAATCACCATTAGGAAAGCTTGTGTGTCAGTTCTGATCTAACCCGTCTGTGTGGTTAATTTGTTTTCACTGTCACACGCTTTCTTTACTGATATCAGAAGACACTCCCGAGGCATTGGTAGAGGGTTTACTGATGTAAGATTTATGATGTGGTGAGCAAACATGTACTTAGGCACACCGACAAAGAAAGAATGATACTGGAGACTGGTGTCCAGTAGGCATGTTCTTCTTTGTGCTTTGTGGTCCGTCGTCAGCAACCTTGTCAATAAAGTTTAGTTTGAACAAACTGCTGCTGACATCACTACGGACCTCACTAGAGGACACCTGACCTCCAGGACGAGGGAGGAGTGTGTGTCAAGAGTGTGTGAATGTGTGTGCAGCCTTATCAACAGACAGCAGTCGTAGTAGGTTTCCTATAGTTCCATAATGCCTGAAGCTTCACCTGTCACTATTACTTACAGTTAGCATGTGTGTGCGTGTTTGTGTGTGTGTGTGTGTGTGTGTGTGTGAGGGGTATGAGAGAGAGAGGTTAAAAATGAGGGAGGGACATTTTAAAAGTGGACCATTACAGATGGTTGTAAGACACTTGTATAAATTGAAGCCTGTTGTGTGTCTTCCTGAAGCTGATTTGTGTGCACGCGTTTGAGTGCATGTTGTGACAATAATATTGCAGGAGCTTTTTGGGCCAAGGATTGTGTTTAATGCAGGCTGACGTGGATTGTATATGTGTATGTGTGTGTGTGTGTGTGTTTGTGAGAGAGTGATACGAGCTGGCATGATGATGCACTCTGTCACCGTAGGAACCACAGGGCAAGACTTTATTGGAGCTCGGCTCTGGCCAAACCAAGAGTGACACACACACACACACACACACACACACACACACACACACACACACACACACACACACACACACACACACACACACACACACACACACACTAAAACACACAGTCAGAATCTAATACTTCATCGTCTCTAACAAACACGATTATATATTGTTCATCTGCGGTAGAACTAGCCGTCGTCCGTAGCGCTGAACCCTAGGACTAGGGAACAAAACTGAAAAACGTACTGGCCGGGAATGTCTTGTTGCAAACTTGTTTACTGGGATTGATTAAATAGTTCCTCATTTGAATACAAAAAAAAGACTTTTTCTAGACTTTTATCTTACTTATGCTAAGTTGTATGTATGGACACAGATGCACTGCTACTGGAAAAACTAAATTTTTACTGAAGAGCTTAGACCATAACCTCTATTATAGATAAATGTGAGCAAACTGATAATAATCATATTGACAAAACCAATAGTGACATGCACAAATTAAGAGCCCCTATAAATCACGTTAAATTTCATTGAATTCTGTCCAGCGTTGTTTTTGGGGAGATGTGGACAGACCATGACAAAAAAAGCAATTAGAAAATGTCACCTTGAGGATGTATCTACATTTTTGTTAATTTTGTAGACTAAGTGATTATAATAATTTATTGGAAAAATAATCAACAGTTTAATTAATAAAAAAAAGAAAGAAGACATGCCCATTATTGTATTTCTGCTCAGGGGAGAGAGAGAACACATCTAGTTTTAAGAAGGAATTCCATGTCACACCCCTCACACTCCCATGATGCACCTCTGCCTCTACAAATGTGCTTCTTTTCTCTGATCTTGACAGCTCCACACACACAGAGGGAGATGATAATGGCACATCAGTGTCATCTACATGGTGTACATATCAATAGACTAAGCCTGTGTGTACCATCACTGAGGCAATGTCTCGTCACCCAGGGGACACATTTTCAGGCTTTGAAAATGAAACCTGGGTTCCTGTCATGCTGCCAAAACATTTTTAATCTACAGAAATCATATTTTGGCACTTATTTCTTCCATTTCCATTTCCCTTTCCATCCATATTCCTACCAGATACATGATTGCACCACTAATTATCCCTCATCCTTTCTCCTCCTTCTTCGATGTCAAAATAAAAATAGTAAAAAGAAATTATTCAGTGTAAAAAGTGTTAATCATGCAGCTAAATTGCATCGATACTCCTGGCCGCCAATGTGCTGCTAGAGCTTCGAATTTCCAACATGCACACTTTTCAAGAAGTGAAGTAAACGTATTCCCTGTTCCTTTGATTTCTCTCTAGCTCCCATCTCCCATCTGATATTTCTAATAAATAAACATGAGGCTCTTTCCACATTCATACATGCATTACTCATTCTTTTATTGTGATATCTTTCTAACAACCAGACTCTGGATCAATATTCATAATCACCAATATCCCTTGGAGCTCCAAAAGCATCTTTTCGCGGATTGCGAGAGTGGCTGGCGTTCAAGACGATGCCCGACTACGAAATGCATGACGCTCAACTTCAACCTGAATCTATTTCCATATATGTAGATCGGTCCGATTCATGTTTAGACACGTCTCCTGCTGTGCAGATCCCTCATATCTCTCCACTCTTTGCCTTCTCAGATTTTGAAAAAAAGATGTTCTTGATAAATAAACATTAGACACTTATGTATTCTTACTAAATCAGCAAGGTCCTGTGGAAAAAAACGCATGTCAAAAATCACTTAATTCAATGGACCACAGAAAAAAACAAAAACTATTTATTCCTTAATAACCTTGTCAGAGAAAGTATCTCTCTCAAGCCACGCAGAAGGTTGAACCCCAAAACTGGACATAAGAGCTCCATTCTCTGCACCACACCAGCTAATATTGTTTATTGTATAATATGTAATATAATATTCATGTGCTCACTTCTGCTTTGATTACTCATTTATTCTTGATTCTTATATGGATATTCCTGAGATAATGAGCACACTTTTTTTGCATTTAACTTTTCTCCACTTCTCTTTTTGCTCATCCTCCTCTGTCATCCATTTTATCCCCCCTCCCCCCTCCTTTCTGTCACTCTTATATCATTCTTCCTGAATCTCTTTTGAATACGTAATCAATTGGATGTGAATGAATAAAGCATCCCATCTCAAACACACATTGGTGACACCTTATTAACTACATGTCAGCTGCACATGACAGCTGAAGCACACAGCTTCCATTCACAGCATACACGTTTGCACACAGACAATAATGCAACTGGTTCACAGCCTCGTGAGCATGGACACGCACACACACACACACATACAAACACAAGGCTGTGGCATATACAAATCTGCATACACCCGCACACAAAATCCCCTCATTAGACTATATTGTGTTAGAGACTTACATTTTATCAGTCGGAGACAGTAAAATGCAAATTTGGGTGGAAACACATTTGAAATTTCAAAAGTTATACGCAATAAAAAAAAAGTTATCCATTGCATAAAATATGTAACTGGGTCAGAAAAATAATTTAGTCAACAACAGGGACATTAAGAGATTAAAACCAATTTCATGCTAAATCCCTCTGCCTAACAGCAATCATTCAATAGTCAAGTCAATTTCATTTCTATCGGGCCAAATTATAAAATTAGTCATCAAAAGTTATCACAAGATTCACATATAGCAGATCTGGATTATACTGTTTATGTTGTTATTTACAAAGACCAAACAATTCCCAACACGAGTAAGGACTACAATATTAGCTTAGCAGCCTTAGCTTGGCCTATTCAATCTAAAACTGGATTTCTCAAAAAGCTAAAGCAGTTTAACTTTCATCTCAACTTAACTTAAAGTTAAGTTGAGATGTAAAATATTGAACCAGAGAAGAAAACATGAGACAACACAAGTATTAGCAGCTGGGAAATATTTTCATAACACTCACCTCTGACAATAAGACCTGCAAAGTTAGACACTCCGGAGCCACGCTCTGATTGGGTGACGCAGCGGTACAGATCTTGGTCCTGATTGGTGACTTCTTTGAGGTGGAAGGAGGCGGCGAACCGTCTGTGGTTGATGTTTTTGGTCTGAGCCACGGGGATATCTTCTCCATTTCTCCTCTAAATCACAGACAAACACACACAGACGGATCAGATGCTGCAGGACTGCAAGAGCATCAACTGCCTTGCTCAAAGTCACAAGTCAGCACTAAATCTCTCTCACACACACACACACACACACACACACACACACACACACACACACACACACACACACACACACACACACACACACACACACACACACACACACACACACACCCTTCCCCTCTTCCTCACTGACAGCAGGTTTGAAGGTCATGACTACAATAGAGCCATAATGAAATCAGCAGCTATTAAACTCTTAATCATGTTAGCTGGTAGGATGTATGGCCTGGAGTCTAAGTGTGTGTGTGTGTGTGTGTGAGTATGTGTGTGGATGACACTTTATTATGGGATGTACCCGTCCTGAGGGTCCCCATATTGAGTACAATGATTCATCCCTTTGTGTTTGCCTATTTCTACACCATCGTATTCGGGGCATGCAAATATCTGTTTATTTATTTATTATAGCCACGATTGAACAGATCGTAATGCAAAGATGAAATAGTCAAATATTAATGGCTTGGTTTACCTTGCTATGCAGATTTCAGTTTTGGTTGTGCTTGGCAAGCATTGAAAAAAAATAAAAATTCAACTGTTTCATTACAACTGAAAACAGCTCAGTGTGTTTTTGGACAACAAACTTAACTGATTATTCACTGTTAACTTTTGTAAGTGACCTTTTTCAGTGCTGTGAGCGACACAAATTAATTCAATTTTGTTTGCCAGGAGGCTTAAATCTCAAAAGAGATATTTTAAAACCTGGGCAAATAAAAAAACAGGTTTGCGGCAAGATGCAGGCTGAGCAAGAAAATATGTTGTCTGGTACTTTGGATGAACAGTTCCTTCACCTACATTGTGTAAAGTATGTGTAGCTGCAGCTTCTTATTCACACGGCACATATAGACTTAAAGACTGGTTTGCATTTATAAGCATGCATGTGTATAGCTGTACCTGCAGCCAGAGTTTATTGTTTGATGTGTCTCGTCCTGTTGCGATGCACTGAAAAGTGGCGTTTTGTCCGGCGTTGACCTCCACGTCCCCAAGACGCAGGAAATGAGGGGATTTATCTACAGAAAACAAACAAAGAAAGGAAATACTGTTTAGAACAAAGTTTACAAGCATCTGTGTTTTAAAAACATGTTGCTTATATTTTCTAAATCTGATTTGAGGCGACAGAGCCAGGGGGAGTTACGGATACATACAGATCAGACTATCACAAACACACCTTATTCATTTAAGGACATTCCTCTAACCCTAAGGAATATGTTCATTATGATTGTGATTAGATATTCCTGGAGTTAAATGAAAGCACAGTTCTGCATTGCCACTGGGAGGTGGCATCAATGTCAAATTCAGTATATGTAATTCTCATTGCTCCCAATTCTGAACTGTCAGGGTAAGTTATGAAATAAGCCGTTCAGACCTTGAAGATGCAGTTCAGCTATGACATTTTTATTCTGGGGAGGTGATTGCAATCATAGATAGGAGCTACACACACACACACACACACAAACACACACACTCATGCAAACACACACACAAACTTGTGTGTGTGTCCAGAAATGCAGCTGTGAGAATGAATGCTTCCACTGTGGAGACTAAGTACTAATTCCTTTTCAAATACTTGCTCCTTCCTTGTAGGAGTCCCAATCCTCTCCCTTTAAAAGACTGGCGGCTCTTCTTTTTGTATTTTCTCAAATTCCAAGTCACTTCATTGCCAAAATTATTGTGCAAGAAAACATGTCCAGAGACATATTGTTAATTTCTGACAGAGACGGGGACAACAGGGACACTAGGACCTCACAAACTGCACAAGAAGATGGCGCGAGACAGTTTACTTTCATGACTTGTAATCAATAGAATCTATTAAGAAACAAAATTGTTCCTGGTGCTGCCAGACAGACAACAAAAAGGAGTTGTAATTGAATCCTTTTTGGACCCTCCAGGAATCAGTCTGTGGCTCTAGATTAACAGAAACCTCTGTTAATAGTCGTACTTTGCCTTAACAACTCCTTCTTGGCCTCTGGAAGTGGAAGGAAACCCACAAGCGAAGGAGAGAAGAGGACTTGAGACGTAGCGAGAATTTAAAATGGTTCGTGGTCATCTCTTTGCGGTCAATATGAGACAAGACAGCTACTGTTCGCTCTGTGTGTGTGTGTGTGTGTGTGTGTAGGAGTGTGTGTGTGTGTGAGTGTGTGTGCATGTGTGCTAAAGAGAGGGAGAGACAAAATGCTGAGTGGCCAGAATCTCCCCTCTCTATGATTGCCCTAATACTGTCTCATTTCCCGCTTCACTCTCTCCTGGTCCCTCTTTTTCTCCGTTTCTCCCTCTCACACTCTCTCTCTCTCTCTCCCTTTTTATTTCTCTCATTTTTCTCTACGACTCGTCTTTCTCCTCCCGCTGCTTCCCTCCTTTCCTGTGTCACCTTCCCACTTATCTGCCCATTCGACTGCAAAGGAAACCATCCCAGGTACAGTCTAATTAGTGGCCAAAGCTATCACCGTCTATTCAGCGAACTAGGACTAATTGCTGGCATGCTAATGACTCACCGCATGGGTAGCTGAGCACCTGAATGTCGTCAATGGCGATGAAGCCGGCTTTGCTGTCCGAAACCTCTGCTTCAAATATGACCTGAGAAGAGAAACAGAGGCGTTCAGCTATTGCGGCCTTTATTATTATCAATATTATACAACATTTTTAACCAAACCTTTATTTAAACAAATGATCTCATAGAGGCTGAGATGTCAGTGTAGAAAAACATATTGTATATATTATTACCCTGTCAACTTGTTGCTTTATTTGTTAAAATATCTAAGGCTTTTAATACATAAGGCTAACTAAATGAAAGACATTAGACTTTACTAAAGCAGTGTATTAGTAAATGGAACAGATTGAGCATAACAGTAATAGCTAAAGCATCGTCAATGCCATTCTTAGGAGTTAAGTAAAATCTACATAGCCTACATTTGCTCTGCTTGCACATCACAAACCTTCTATGGCACAAAATCATTAACTGTCTTTAGTAGTGTTGGCAGATCAGACAGTGTTCCTCTGCACTGCATTTCAGATGAATTCTGAGTGCCCTGGAAGACACAAAGTAAGACTATTGCCATGTAAATTTGCTGTCAAAGTGATGGATCCAATCTAAGTTGTCACAGAATAGATTGAAAGTCAGTGACAGCTGCCAGTGATGTGCATTATACTGGATAAACACAAACCTGCCATGCTGACTAATGCTGGATTTATACATTCTGGCCAACAATCCAGGAAGGATAGATGAGATACTTCCTGTTGGATCATATTAATCTCCTTTGGTACACATGAAGTGGCTGCCACATAAATGATAATAAGTAATGAAACCAAAGGCGGCAAGGTAGAGAATGAGAGAATCTATTTGATTGTCTTTCCTTTCCCATCCCATCCCTCTCTGTTTTTCAATTATTCTGTTTCCATTTCATTTTTCTCTTGGCTTATTTTATTCTATCCACGGCTGCTTTTCTTCTTCTTTATAAAGCCAAACTGTAAAACATGTGTGTGCCCTCCTTCCATGGTCCTTTGGTCCGGGCTGAAATATCTGCTGGATTTATTCAATTTTGAACAGAAATTAATGTTCCCCAAAGCCAGGAGCTGGAAACCCGACAGCGACGCCTGATTTGGAAGAGGACAGCAACGAAATGTAGAATGGGATGATGCAATTGTGGGCTTTAGCTGTGATTCTACTGTGCATTCAACAGGTGCTTCCATTCACCACCATCCCAGTTCATCAACCCGTGTTCTAAATAACTACTCTGCACATCCTCATTTATCTCTTCTCCCCAGCCCTCCCCCTTGTCCCTCCAACTCCCCCCCCCCACCCTTTATTTCTTCAATCATCATCCCTCTTTCTAACCATTCCTCTCCCCTAACTTCTCTCTTTCCGTGTCTCGCTTGCCGTCTGTTTTCTAACACTGTTTACTCAGAGAGGAGCTCTGTAATGAACAGAGGGGAGGAGGAAGGTGGGGAGGTTGCTATGAAAAAGAGAGACGGAGGTGGAAAGAGAGTGAGGGGGAGAGCAGCTCTTGTCATTCATCACCTGTAAGAGGAAATCTGCCATGAACTGTTTACCCATAGCTTATCATCCCCTGCTTGTCACACTCTCCCCCCTCTCTGTCTCCCTCACCTCCCAATTTATCTTGTCTCTCTCTCCCATCATCTTTCACTCATAGCTCACTGCGGAGCACAGCAGAAAGACATCAGTTGACTTTTAATACCTTCATGTCTGCCTGTCTGTAGACCTGCTGCCCTTCTTGCCTTCCCGGTCTTCTGACCGATGCTTGTCATCATAACCATGTTTGTTTAGGCAGCCATAACATCTCTTAATGACTGCTTTATCCATTATGTGTGAGGTCACCAGTAAGCTGCGTTTGATAGCAACCACGTTCAGGACTCGAGTCGCATTTTCGTGATGTAGTGTCAAGTCTATTGCTCTGTTACTGATTACTGTGGATTTTGGATTATTTTGACAATGCCTCGGGTCACTGCAGCCAGGATGCTCATTTTGCTTCCTTGTACAGTTTAATTGTGAACCCATATGACTGTTTGCATTCTCTGATTCATGGATTGCACGGTGATTATTAATAGAGATCAATCGTACAGGTATGAAGCACTCTCTGAATGACAGATGGGTTTACAAGTTCTCACATGGGCAAAGCAACTCTGCAATGCTGAAGGCTGAGGGCTGACATATTATCACCCCTGAGCATAGATACATACATCCTCTTATCAAGCCATCTCATATATCATGTTGATGTACAAGTATGCATGTATAGGCACTGAATCAACAATGTTGAGATTGGCATGCAAGGAGCATTTCTAGTTTGAATCCCCTTAATTAGAAGAAATATCAGCTGGATTTAAACACATGCTTTCTCTGCACATATTGTAATTTAATTCTTCATTACGATTTTTGCATTTATGTGAGAAAGCTGTACTTATATGGCCCAACAGTAATAAGTTTTGACAGCGTCACAGATACTGAAATTCGTAAGAAAAGCAGCCGTAGCCATCCCTGAGGAGCAAATTGGGGTTCAGGATCTTGCTCAAAGATACTTTGACATGTAGACAGCAGGGGGCTGGAGATCGAACCACCGACCTTCTGATCAGTGGACTATTGCTCTACATCCTGAGCAACAGCCGCCCTATTGATCGACTAATTAATGGATTAAATGCTGCAGCTCTAATTAAGTTTAAAAAAATGACTCTAGAAAGCATTTTTTCATTCAAAATACATAAGAAATAAGGACTTTAGTTGTATGACACATAAATACATAGTGCTGCATGGGTGCATCAGTTGTGACTACCTGAGTCTGCATGTGCCTTGTCTTCCCCTGGTGAAACCAGTCTCATTACAACTCAAGCTAAAGTGCTAACACAGAGACATGTTTGGACATGAAAAAAATAGCTTCATAACCTCAAATCCAATAACCTGTTTCATTGCCTGAAAAACCTACATAAGCCTCAGCAAACCAGGATGATTATGTTCAATTAAAACATGTTGACACATGAATTTCATGCTTGTGATATCCTCCCGTAGTCACAATGGGCCATTTGGGCTCCAGATGGGCCATTTGCAGGATGCTTTCACACTTCGCCTTACAGTAATATTACAGCATCCCCAGACTGTGTGTTAACATGATCAGTGTGTGTGTGTGTGTGTGTGTGTGTGTGTGTGTGTGTGTGTACACCTGCTTGGACATTCAGAGACAAGCACCAGCCAACAAAGGCACAAAGATCATGCTGACCGAATGTCATAAATTAAGAAGGAGGAAGACACAAACGGATATTCACGTTCCTTTAAAGAGTACTGTAATCATTTCTACCTCTGAGATGATCATTTTCATGTTTTAAGACCACGATTTTTAAAAAAAAGATGCAAGACACCGCAAAGTTGATAACAGTATCAATGTTCAGCATGTTGACACATCTCTATAAATGCCCAACACACACACACCTCATCAATCAATCAATCAGAAGTCTACCTCACACCAGGTGTATGTGTTTGTGTGTTTGTGTGTGTGTGTAGTGTTTGGGTACATGAACACAAGTTGAAATGAATAGATTTGTACATGATTAAAGAATCGTGAAACAACCGTGCTGCTGGCTGTTACTTAGGGAGTTACCTGATATTCATTGGGCCAAAAGGTAGAGACGGCGAGTTCAGCTTTCAGCCAGCCTTTACCTTAAAGACAACACGAGCGAATGAAGTCACAACAGTGTCAGAATGACAAATGAAGTCTGCAATGAGAGTCTGAGTGGTTGAGCCAGTCTTTACCAGTGTATGATGTCACATTCCATATAGGATTAGCCAATGGACCCTTGTTCACCTGGAAATAACACAGAACAAAATAGTCATAAAACGGTTCACATAAGAACTAACCTACACAGTGTTAGTCATGTTTTTGTACTCATTCCTGTCAACATGGAGGTCAGAGGCAGGGAGGAAGATTTTTTTGCAGGAGTGTGGGTTTGACTTTTGAGTCATCAGATTGAAGTAGTGCAGTATTCCTACTCATAATGCTCCCCTGCTGATCAAAACCAGGAAATCGTAGAACCAGTAAAATAGCAATCTTCTGTGTTAATGTGTTTTCTAACCACTTCCACAAATTGTAAGAAAACTTGTTGTGGAAACAACTTATATTAGAGGGAATTGAGTTTTTGGATCATTGCATCATAAAATGCAGCTATCAGTGTGTCTATCCCAAAGGTTATCCTCCACATTTTAATAGACAATTATTGTATATTCTAATACAAACACAAAAATTTAAATTTAATTGTCAATACTTAATTGGCAATCTTTTTTGTTCACTATCTTCCATTATAACAAACACAAAACAAAACAAAACAAAAAAAGAAGTTTTGCCTCATCTCTCAGCTGGTCTTGTGAAATCTAACTTTGCCAGCCACAGTTTAAACTGCTATGCCGAGAGGCCAGTAAATGCATTCAGATTGTCTTGTTTGTTTACGGAATCGATGTTAATGTCTCAAAACTAACAAGGTAACGACAAATTGTTCACTGGGCATCTGAATTGAACCTGTGCAATAATCAGCGACAGACAAATAAACAACGGCATCTCCATTATATTCGGTTCTAATGTGTTTGTTCTGATTACCTTCACCAGGATGTTGAGGGTGCCGGGGCTGGAGCCGTCAGGGCTGGTGAGGAGATAGTTGAAGTCGATACAGTGGGTATCATTCTCCTTCATGACTGGCAGCTGAAACCTGGCCTTCTCCCCAACGTCATACTGAGAGACATCCACATACATGTAGGAACCTGGATGCAGAGATAAGGAGGGAGTCACTAAAGGTTGTTTAAAAAAAAAAAAATGGAATTCACTTGTAATCCAAGGTAAATCAGGTCGTTTCTGTTGCGGTTGTTTCTGCCTATACATCACAAATAACTGCTGACATTCACTGCTTGAACCGACTAACAATAATGCCCTCTGAGGGGGGAGTTAGTGTGTAGACGCAGTGATTTTAAGGACTGGGCTTGCATTACATGTACCTATACGAGTAAACTATCTCTCTCTGTGGTACTGTGTCTTAAACATAATCCACATTGAAGAAGAAAAAACACTAACAGCTGCAAGAGTTCAGTGAATTAAGAAATTGCACATATTTATTTTCCCATTCCTCTACTTCCATATATTAATTATTCAATAACTTTTGCCTTTGCATGTAATTTAAGACCAATCCTCACTTGAGTAGATTGAAGTTATCATAGTTTATCCACATTTAAACCTTCTGTTTATACTATGTCATCTATACTACGTCATCTATGTTGTATTTTTGCACAATCTTGTGATGCTTGTCACTTAAAATCCTACTGTAGATCCTGTAGTGTGCATGTGAATAAAAAAAAGTAATTGAATCTTGAATCTGTACCACCTCTTACCCCTTGATTTATTCTATTAGTTAGTATTACTGTACCCATGTGTGTGTGTGTGTGCTGTCTCCAAATAACACTAAAGCATATTACAGTAAACCAACCAAGAAAGTGGGAAATTCTCCTGTGACAGCATTGAGTCAAGTGAATTACACACTAAACTCCCAACATGTGAATTTGCCCTTCCCTCTTTGACATAGTTTCTTTCAAGCAGTGAGTCTCCTTTCATGGGAATAAAATCTCAAAAGAGCCTTTATTTTTTTCCTTCGTTCCTGTTTCTCTCTTCTCTCATTTGTTTTGGGTTTACAGTAAAAAAAGAAAAAAAGAAAAAAGAAGAAAGTCATCAGTCATCAACCAGCCAGCAATAAACAAACAGAAAAACACAGAAGAGAGAGGAGAAAAGCTACTCCTTTCTTTTATATTTCTCATTTTAAGTTCACCGTTTTCTTTCTTCTCCTCTTCTCTCTCACCGTCTCTCTTCTTTATTCCCTGTTGCTGTGAAAACCTTCATGGTTCTGGTTGTATTATGTTCCTCTGATTGTCGCCGATTTCAAATACAAAACCATTAGTTTTATCACTCTAATAGGATTGGAGAAACTGTGCATTAGATGCTTTGTTATGCCTGCTGTCACTGCATGTTCTACACCTTGTATGCGCAGTAGTTGACTGCTGGAATTGCCACTCAAAATAATACATAATCTGTGTGTGCTGACGGGACAGTCAGTCAGTCAGCCCATCCAGATGTTCCAGTAATCAGCTCAGACCTAAACCAGATGTCATTCCAGAGAAATATAATGAAATGTGATCCTTTTCTGCATGACGTCTAATCTCAAAGTCCCTCAAACAGGGTGGTCGACATGATAATGTTTAATTTTAATTGTATCTGTGGAACCACTGCTAAAACAATACATCAATTAACTGGTTGGTAAATATCTAAAACAATTATTTCTCAAGCAAACAGTCGAAACATAAAAACGTGAGGATTTGTCTGGTTTGTATTGTTGCCGATTGAATATCTTTGGGTTTGTTCTGTTCTATTCTACTCTGTCCTGTTTGTTCTTTTCTGTTATATTATGTTTCTGGTCTATCTTGTTGGAATATAAATGAAGAAAGGCAAGAGCACAAAACAACATAATACAATACAAACACTGTATTCAATGCAGTATAACACAGTATCTGTTGTCCATTTAAACAAACACAGGGCCCCCACTCTTAACTGGTTAATTCTATTTGCATATTATACCATACCCAATATGCTCCATACAATGTGCTGCAGGACAATAGTGATTATAACTTATTGTTGAGCTAATCTACTGTGAGGAAAACACACACAGCAGAACATAACAGACTTTCAACTAGTGCACACAAACATGAACGTGCACAGCCAGATTAGCTTTTCAAAGCCAAACACTGTATCCTACTTATTGGATTGGCCCTTTCTCTCTTTTCTTCCCTTTCTCTGTTAATACCCCCATCCACCATCGCCTCTACCTACACAGTAACATTATTTTTGATACGACATAGCAGTATCAAAATAATCTTACTGACTGGTTCTATTGGCCACCAACAAGACAGAAAATGAGAAGACTGGACGACAGCCAATCAGATCAAAACAAGACCGGGCCAGGACCATTCTCTGTCACCAAATCTGTGATCTAAATCCATCCAAAATGAATACACGATGGATGTCACTGTCATGTGACATGAGAAAAAAAAGTCTTTAAAGATGGCTGCCAAGATGGCGTGCCAGCCAAAAATACTCCTATCAGTCAGAGACCCAGATATGTCACAACACACACGACATGGTAAAAAGAAATAACCTTTAGAACTTCGGGTAGTCATAACATTGCCTGGTGCAAAACAATAACAACAAATAGATTAGGCATAGGTAAAAATAGCTGAATAATATTTGCTGAAAAGGGCTATCAACAATGTAGTGTTAACCCTGCATGGCGACTGAGATAATATTCAATATTTTAGAAATCCCCCCCAAAGCCTAGATGAACAAAACATTCACAGCACTTAATCTGAGACAAAAATAACATTAGCAAAAATGAAAAACTGACTGTACATGAAACTGATGCATCAACGATGATAAGAAAACAGGCCTTGTGGTGCCAAGAACATCTGACACCTAAAGTCTGCCAGTTTTTAAATGGCTGGTGTCTTTGAACTGCCAAAGTACAAAATGGATGCTAATAGAATGGTGACAAAATATAACGATGAGGCTAAAAATATCCTCATGACAGCCTTAAGACCTAGATATGTCACAAAACAACAACAACAGCAGCAGCAGCAGCAGCGTGGTAGACAGAAGACAGTATTCTTCAGCAAAACAGTAACAGGGAAAACTGCTAATGGGAGAGTTTTACTTTGAGCATTTTATGGCACCATCCATGCTATGTGGGACAACAAAAACAGCTGACAACCTTCTGAATATGTTAGTCAAATACAGCACTGGTTATAAAATTATTTCATTAGCTTTTCAAGTAATGCATGGAGCAAACCACTTGTATTTTCTCAGCTTGTTTTCCTATTCAAATTTAGTAACCAATCACTCTTCTTAGACATAATACCTCCAAGTATATTGAGAGAAAGATCATTAAAAATTAATAAATTATTTGTTTGGTCTTTAAAATTTCTAAAGTGATGTCTTGTTTTTGTCATCAGTCACAAACCCAACCTATTACCTAGGAAAGATGGGGACTTTTTATTAATGATTATTATCTTTAATTAATTAATTAACTGATGGTTAAGCTGTTGTGCCCCAAATATTGTAGAAACAGGGAGGGGTTTCTGGCACAACTTCACCTACTCACAAGGTGACCCTGATGAAGGCCACAACCCGAAACGCATTGGTCTAACAATAAAGTTGTTCGTACACTGCAAGTGTTGCTGGTGTTTTTTGCCTTGTGCCCCAAATATTGACATGCAATCACAATCTAAATGTGTTTGTTGTTGTTATTGTTCAAATGGGAATGTTGTCGTCGTTGTTATTGTTCAAATGGGAATGTTGTCGTCATTGTTATTTGCTTTGGAGTGAAATGGCAACAAGAGGAAATTGAGCTGCCTTGGCGGAGGTCTGCGCTCTCTGAGTGCTTTCTAGTTAGACAGTCCATGGGGAAAGAGGACCAAGTGAGAAGAAGATATCAAGCAAACGGCATGCCAAATAGGTTTATACTAGTATGGACCTACAACATTATGAGTTGAGTATCTGCTTTAGTCCAATGAGCCACAGAGCCCCAGCCCATGAATGTTCAACTACCACAACCCACAGTGCCAACGTAGTATCAAGGCCTGCCATGTTGACTAGTGCCAACATCAACCCCCTCTGAGATTGCATAGAATACTTTTATCTCTCTTCCAAAAACTGCCACACCAGCCTTCCACATTCAATACTGCTTTGAGCGTAAATGATGATTAGCAACTGTGACAAATCAATGTGGGTAATCAAGAACAAAA
Organism: Chaunax sp. Z400; assembly: GCA_037577475.1. NCBI lineage: Eukaryota > Metazoa > Chordata > Actinopteri > Lophiiformes > Chaunacidae > Chaunax > Chaunax sp. Z400. Next base: position 5,150,303 of record CM075202.1, read on the forward strand.
GACTGAGCTATCCAAAGGCTCTAAAACAATTCTGCATAAAACCCTTCGATGACGTCTTTTCTTCTGCCAATACCTCTGACAATATATAACTCACTCCCTAAGGTCTCTGAGATGCAAAATACTCGTAACAACCTCCCCTAAATAAATGGGGTGGGTATCTCTTTGTTTTCAGGGGTTAAAGGACAGAAAGGCTTACTGCCTCTCCTTTAAATCACGCCATGCCCTTAGGAAGAGTACAGCTCTCCAGACCAGAGTACTTCTAAATAACTGGTGGCTTGCCTGAGAAAACAACAATTCTAATAATAGACATTACCAGTGTGTCCCTAGGAGAGGCAGTTAAGGTACTAACTCAATCCGTCACCCATTCCCTACTACTTCTTCCAAATACAAAACCTAGCCAAGTCTTGTATCCCCTCCAGCAACCTCGTTTTCCATCAACAGCCCCAGTGTCCCCTACCCCGCTAGCATTATTAACATATCAAATGTCAGCTCATGCCCCCGTACCTTTAGGTAATGCTGTGAACCCCTCTTTAGCAATCAAGATATCCACACCATTAACCTGGTCTGCCATCTCCATGTCCCATCTCATTCCACTAGCTTTTACAGGAGTTAATGCTATGCTATTCTTGGCTTTACCTCTGTGCTCTTGGGCAAGGTATTTAACCTCTTCAAACTGCCTATTCTACCCCACTCCGCCCACAGTGCAGAGTGACACCAATTGGTATTAATAACATTAAATGCTAAACATTGGCTCTGTATCTTTGGGAGAGACGCGCCACACTCGCACCTGTTTGATGGAAGACCACATGAGGCAGACAGCAGGCACACACACACACTTTGGGAGGAAATGTGTGTGTCCCTAAAGAGCTGGTGTTGAACTGAACCGTTTTCTAAATGTCAGCGAGACGGGGTTGTCATGATGTTAAGCATGAGAGATAAATAATACCAATCACATTGTCATAGCAACAAAGTCATAATCTTCCATGACAGAAAAGGAGATAAGATTTGAGAAAAGGAAAGGGGCGTTAGGAAAGGACAGGACAGGACAGGAAATGAACGGAAAGGAAAGGAAAGGGACTTTAGGAAAGGACCGGACAGGACAGGAAATGAACGGAAAGGAAAGGAAAGGGACGTTAGGAAAGGACAGGACAGGACAGGAAAGGAAAGGAAAGGAACGTTAGGAAAGGACAGGACAGGACAAGAAATGAACGGAAAGGAAAGGAAAGGAAAGGAAAGGACGGGACAGGACAGGACAGGACAGGACAGGACAGGAAATGAACGGAAAGGAAAGGAAAGGGACGTTAGGAAAGGACAGGACAGGAAATGAACGGAAAGGAAAGGAAAGGGACGTTAGGAAAGGACAGGACAGGACAGGAAATGAACGGAAAGGAAAGGAAAGGGACGTTAGGAAAGGACAGGACAGGACAGGAAATGAACAGAAAGGAAAGGAAAGGAAAGGGACGTTAGGAAAGGACAGGACAGGACAGGAAATGAACGGAAAGGAAAGGAACGTTGAGATTAAAGAAATGAACAAACTCAAGCATGTTTGAGGTTGTTAAATTATTATATGGTTTGTTCATTGAAGTTAACTATATTGATCACATTCTTACTCTGTTGCTTTAATTTTGTATAGCCGGTCCTGTGTCAACGTTGCATAGCTGGTTATTGCTATAACATTTTGCTTTTAAGATTGTAAACTAGGCAACCTTCCCTGTTCCCTGCTGTTGATTAATGACCTCATATTCTGTTAATTAGACCCTCAGCCCTGAGGCAAAAAGATTTAATCTCCCCTTCATCATCATCATGGAGGAAAAAAAACAACCGATTAAAGAGGAGAGGAGAGGAGAGGAGAGGAAAGGAGGAGATTAAAGCAAACGTACCAATGGAAAAAATGTTAAAATACTCCATTGGAAGTAAAAGTCTTACATTCAAAGTTACTTAAATTAAAATGCACAAGTATTTTAAAATGTACATGAAGTATTAAAAATCTCATTAAAATGTGTTGTGCATTAAAATGCATTGTTTGTCTCTACGTGATGATCTTGTGATGAACTTGTGACTTGTCCAGGGTGTACCCCGCCTCTCGCCCAATGTCAGCTGGGATAGGCTCCAGGCCCCCCACCCCCGCGACCTTGCAGAGGATAATCGGCTACAGAAAATGGATGGATGGATTTTTTAAAACTGATTCCATCAACATTTAAGACTTAACTGCTGCAGTTGGTCGAGGTAGAGCTGGTTATGACAATTCAATTTCACATACAGTTCAGTCGTCCAATGGTTCCAAACCTAGGGTTGGGAGCCCCTACAGCGAGTGACAAAGTAGATCTGGAAGGTCGTGATATGACAAATGGGAGAGGAAATGTCTACAAGTTCATGGCTACACAAAAGTTGTACTCAAGCAGTTATTTAACTGAAACCATCTGAGAAGTTTAGAGGTCATATGTCTCTTTGCTGGCACTCCTATAAACTCCCAGACATCTGATACATTACAAAAGGCCTGAGGTTCACAACCTCTGGTTAAAAGAATATATGTTATTTTATAAAAATGAATGCAGTGTAATAAAAGGTGCTATATTTCCCTCTGAAGTGCAGTCGAGTAGAGTTAAAAGCATAGAAGGGAAATACTTGAGTAAAGTACAGTGTTCTAATACTGTAAATATACTTGATTAATTTGCCCAACTGTGAGATGCTGAACTGTAGAAGTGGATATAGGAGACACAAGGAAAGGAAATCTTACCTTGTGGCAGGTCTGGGGAGACGTATGGCACTTCCAGGGTGTTGATGTGTGTCCAGTCAAAGTCATCATAGGGGTCCTGCTGGTAATCACACTGAGAGAAGCCCTCGTCAAACGTACAGCTCCCTGCAAAGAGAGACACAATAACACATGGGATCATTGCTCAGAGACTGAATTAACTAAATCTGTTTTTTAATTCAACATCTCTCTGATCTGATCCAATAAAACTTCTTTCCCTTGTGCTGTTATTTTCGTGCGTGCCTCTGTCTCAGCTCATTAACAAACCACCAGGAGTAGAGCTCCAGCAGTCATCTCTCAAGGCCAGTCACCTCTGACTCAAGCATCGAGGCCTTCAGCTGATCATCTGAGCCCATCACCACAGCCTCGGGAAAACCATGTGTGAGCTGGCCGCCTGCAGCCCCCGCTAAAACAGGAAGTCGCTCTAATAAAGAGAGACGCCACTTGTCCCTGCCGGCAATCTGATATAATCAACTTGCAATGATATGTGACTTGTACGGGCAATATTGCTGATAGAAATGGCATACCGGCTACTGCTAGCTATCTGATTCAGTGACCCACAAGCAATGCACGGCTTGTGTTAATAAAATGGCTGGGAGAGATATGGCTAAGAAAAAGCCACAATGCCATCTGATTCAAGTCACTCATACTTAGAGGTTCTCTGTGTCCTTCTTGACATTGGTGAAATTAGGACTAGTAAATATAGATTAAATCTTCCATACTGTATAGTTTTATGATAGTATGTTGTGATAAAATACAATTACATAGTATATATCATATGCAAATACACAGAGAGCTTGTTCATATGCATAATAGATAAAGGTCATAAAAGAGCGGTAAACCCTTAACACCAAGATGCAGACGTTTATACAATATCCACAACCACAGAGAAACTGCTAAGAAATAAGGTATACAAGAGCAAGCCACCACCATGAAGCACGTATCAGCAACCAGCACTGCCAGCAAGATAAATCTCCTAGCCTTCAGTAAGTGCTACAGCTTTGCTACCTGTGTCCTAGAGCTAGCTTCAGCGGCTGTGATAGAGAACAGAACGACAGGCCCCTCAGATACCCCGCTGATCTGAGCTGCCGCTACAGAGGGGATACCAAGAAGTGACAGCAGCCGCTGGAGGAGAAACAAGTTAACTTCAAACTAAGCGACCGTCTTTGTGCTGCCGGCAGTATGGCTGGCTGTGTGACTCAGAGCCTGAGTCAGAGATGCACTGGATCACGTTCCTCTCGGCGTCGTTCTTTAATCCAGCTCCTCTTTTCGTGCAGTTCGGTTCAATCCCATTCAATTAAGTCTTTGTCACAGCAAGTTACCTCCAGCCATAATGTGATGTGAAAATTGCGGGGACTGAAAATGAATGAATGAATGAAGGTAGAGCACATGCAATCTAGCACAACAAACATTTGTTACAGTCCTAGCAATTCTATTATAAACTCTGCTTGGATGTGCAGAATCAAATTCTACTGGAGTCTAACTCAGGTGTGTGTGTGTGTGTGTGTGTGTGTGTGTGTGTGTGTGTGTGTGTGTGTGTGTGTGTGTGTGTGTGTGTGTGTGTGTGTGTGTGTGTGTGTGTGTGTCTAAAACTACATTACCTCCTGTCCCCCCCCACAGTGTGTGTCAGTTTACATCTTGCAGTCAGGTTGTTCTGTCTGTATGGATTAAATGAGCAAAGTGTGCAGCTGTGCCATGCATGTGTATGGGAATGTATAGCATCTACAAACCAGTATACTGCTATATGGTAAAATAATAATAAATATGGTTAAACAGCCCATGCTAAACATCAAGTATAACAAGGCACATTAATGGGTGCAATACAAAATACAGAGGACTGGTTTCTAGGTACTATAGGCACTGAATACTTGTATACAGGAAGGGTAACCTTGTGCTAGGTTTGCAACTATGGTGGAAAATAATAAAGTTTCAAACTATTTATTATTTATTCCTGCTTACTGACTGGACTGTTGTCAGGGTGCACTTTTTTTTTTAAAAGTGACAATATTTATGCATTTTTGAGTTTAGGTTTAGTGTTAAGCCTGATAAATTCTGTTTTCTTTAAATGATAAACTGTTTTGACGTTCCGGAGGTACTTAGCCTTGGTTTACTTGCCACAGCATTTGTTTAGCCTTGTTTAACCTCACTGAAGCTACAGAATATACTTACTTCCTTAAGTCTCAAAGTTGTTTTTCTGAAATCTGCTTCTGAAAGCAGTGTACACTGTACGGCAAAATTGGATTTACATCCACTGTGTTTAAAATTTGTGCTGTGAGCTGTTTGCCATGTAAACACACACACACACACACACACACACACACACACACACACACACACACACACACACACACACACACACGCAGACACACACACACACACACACACACACACACAGTCCCACTCAGCTCTGATACAGTGTCATGGTTGAAGAGGTATTTTGCCTTGGCTTAGCAGTGAGGAAAACACGTCTTGTTTTAAATTCCTTCACCGACTGGTTTAAAAGAGCATTTCTCCACGGCAGAGCATTCCTCTCTTCTCGACTGCGCACCTCTGATAAACATTCTAAATGCTCTCAGCTACTAACACACTAAAACACAGTCGCGGGGTGCCCATGTTGACATACAGCTGCTCCCTCAAGCTAGCTCACCCACGCTCTCAGTTAACACGTCTTCCTATTCTCAAAGTCCTGCCAACTTAAACCAACACACATCTACACACACACACATTCATCTGACAGTTAATCTTTGTTGCCAATAATGAGAAGAGCAGACCTTGAACTATTGTTTTACCTCTGCTGGAAGGCTCTGCGAGGAGCCACGTCTTAACTATAACTTATCTCAACTCTGTTCAGCTGAGGCCAGTTTTGTCTTACAAATTGTCATCTGATGAATTGCTTTTTTTTTAAAAGCATGAAGCAGATATAAAGAGCATACTTGTACTGTCTGTCTGTATGTGTGAACTGTACTGTATTCCAACTATGAGCACAAGTGTGTGTGTCCAGATGGGTCATTATTGGCCCCTCCACTCCATTCACAAGGACACACAGAGAGAGAGAGAGAGAGAGAGACAGAAACCGACTGCATGCTAATCACTTCCTAATCAGCTTCTGTGATTGGCTGCCTCGCTAATGAAATAATGGTGTCTCATTTGCATAATAAAATAATTAGAAGGATTTGATAAAGGCTCAAGGGCAAAGAGGAGCCACACACACACACACACACACACACACACACACACACACACACACCACACACACACACACACACACACACACACACACACACACACACCGGCACACTACGGTGACTCAGGACAGCCACAGTCTTTTCTAAAAGATTGTTGAATGGCATCAGACACAACATCTGCCGCCGTCACTCAGAATCATTTTACTGTGATTTGCAATGACCTCCTCCTCCAGGAGGTGAAAGCAAAAGTGCTTTGACCAAAACTGTTCAGAAAAATGGGTGCAGACAGCCCCCAGGGGGGTCTGGAGCAACCAAAAAAAAAGAGGAGAGGACCACGTTCATTTCTTCAAGCTATTAAGCTTTGATCAAGATTAATAGTTGGCGACACAGGAAGAATGTGTAACAATAGCTAGTTTGATTAGCTTTTCTTTCCTCAAATGAGATCTAAACAATCTGCAGAACAGGCAGTATTAAATCAGATCTAACCAATAGTCTGCTCATATAGAAGTCCCTGGGACAATGAAGGTCCGAAAAAAAAATCAAATGAAGATCTGAGATGCTTTTTTCCTCTCTCTAGACTCTTCCTGAAAATGAATAATGACAAAGAAACTCCGTTATAACTAAGGGATGGCTGATTATTGAATCTAAGAATGCTAAGTCAATAGTTGTGCCGTTGGGCAAAATAAAATATTCCTCTGCCGTCTCAGAAAGAGTACATTTCTCAAGAAAGCAATAACAGAGGATCACAACAGTGTAGCCTGGCCTTGGTGTTGTACAATAAATTAAAATAAGCCACTAAACCTGGCCTCAACTGGTTTGATATTATAAACTGGGACAACTTGTCCATGTTGCGACATTGTCTCATGCATAAGCGTCATTAAATATGCTACATTGCCACTACTGCAAGCCTCGTAAGTTGATTTGGTTTGATTCACATCCGTCATTTAATCACATAAATGTCTGAATTCAGCACATGACGGATAAAGAACAGAGGAGAAACATTGCACTGAGCATCCAAAGGGCTCGCCGTTCCGTAAACTGGAGGCACATAAGCTGTGTTTAATTTACAACATGATGAATTAGTGTGAGAGAAACAGCAATGGCAATTAAATTTGGGAAAACTCATAAATGAGAGATTGGTATCCCTTGGGATTGACTACCTTGCCTTACACATAATAAACCCCCATTTTAAGCCAAAGAGGTGCTGCGTTATTACTCTAAAAATAGGAAGAGCCCATAAAACTGAAGAAATGAGGAATACCAAACCACAGACAACCAACCTGGCACCTATTCAAGAGCTTAAGTTCAACTGTGTCTGCCCTGGTTGGAAATAAAGAAACGAGAGGTACTTTCAGGGACACAGTCTGGACAGATATATGGTCACAGAGCTCTGCATGCAGGATATGGATGTACGTAATGTGAGATATAAAAGATATGCAAGGTCACTGACTCCAGATCATAACTTTTATGAGACAAGAGTCTGCATATTCGAGGACACCTATTGTCCATTCCACAGTACTGTTCAAAACGCACGCTGAATAAAGCTGGTTCATCTTCAAATTCAAAGAGTTCATTGTTAAACCTATAAAACCACCAGTATAAAACCAGCTGAGCTAAATTAAGTGAACTCGAGAAAACAAACTTTCAATAGAAAAAAGAATCAACCAATGCCGACACACTATAATAAGATTTGCTTTTCCTTTTGCATTTTCTCCCTTTGCAGAGTCAGTTCTTTATTTGACATGAAGAATTAACAGCTAGCAGCTGCTCCTTGCTGGAGCTACTTTGCTGCAGAGTTGATACAAGTTCAGTTCATTCAACTCAAACATTTCAAACCAAAAGATTCCAGTTAGAAGTTCTGAAGTGGTCCAAAAATAAATAAGAGTCATCAAATTCATTAATATATGACATATCCTGCATTCCTCTGGTGAGCCTGGAGCGGTTTATACTGTATATATATGCTATGGAGAAAATAACAAACCTTATGAGTCACGTTAAAATCAGCTTTCCATGGAAAAGTAAAAAAAAAAAAAAAAAGATTTGCAGACATACCAAAACATTACAGCTAATATAAAAGTGCTCTATTACGGTGCTCTGTGCCACAAACAACATCGTGCTGCCAGCAGTTTGCACCAGCAGGGAAGGAGAAATACTCTACAAGCTTGTTGCAGATGGAGAGAACCTCTCTGGAAGAGTTGTTGCTTCCAAGCCAGGAGCCAGAAACTGGGCACCATCCAAGCAGAGTCACTGACCAAAACACGATACTCTCCTAGTTGCGTCTATCCCACACCTTTGCACAACCCTGTGCTAAACATGCAACAACTGATTATTCTGAATGAGGCCTAAATCGACTCAAGGAGTATAGTTAGTATCTCAATGCCCCCAGACAAATATAATTGTTACTCTAATGTACCTACTGTACTGTACATACTCTTTGCTCTTTCTTTCCTTCTTTCTAGTCTGGTGTTTATCAGCAGAGCTCTGTTTCAGTCTGCAGGCAGAGATGCTATCACAAGAGAGCAGATAAGACAGAATGAATGAAATATGGTGAAACAGGAGGAAAGAGTACAAAGAAATTGAAAGAGACAGTGGAGGGAGAAGAGCTAATTATAGTTTTTCTGAGATCATTCTTACGTCTGTTGATTCACTTTGTTATACTGTAAACATGTACACATGCATGCCATTGTGTGTTTTTGTCTGTCTATTCCTGTAAAAATTTCTATATTACGTTTATGATGTGGATCAATATCCATTTACTTTGGTTGCATTACAATTACACAACATAATAATAAAAAGAAGAGAGACAGACAGGAGAGAAGAGGAGCTCCATTTTGCAACCAGATTTTCAGTAAAAAAAAAAAAAATTACATTTACATCAATAAAATCCAATTCCAGCAACCAGTTATACTGTTTCCGTCTAAATTAGAGCAATTTTAGTTAATAATTACATTTGCTCCCCTGGATCTTTATCTCTATCCTTGCTGACATTGGGCAAGAGGTGGAGTACAACCTGGATGACAACCTAACCCAACACACAGAAAAACAAACAACCATTCACACATGATTACAAAGTTGCGTCACCAGTTCACCCATGTTGCATGTTTTTGGACTGTGGGAGGAGACCGGAGCAATGGAAGGAAACACAAGCAAACACGGGGAGAACGTGCAAACTCCGTACAGAATGGCCCCAGATCCGGATTCAAACCAAGAACCTTCTTGCTGTGAGGCGACAGTGCTAACCACACTGCCCTTTACACAATCATAGAATAATATCATACACTGTCCCTTTACAATGTCCCGCTGACTCTGCTCTGTGCTGTGTTTGTTGTCTTCAATCTCTTTGTGTAAGTCTGTGTGTGTGTGTGTGTGTCCCTGAGTAGCCCTGATGCTGACTGCCTCAAGGACACTAATAAAGTTGTTCCTTATCATTTACTTTCTCTGTGTTGTCTATACTTTTTTGTTCCCTCTCTCCCTCTCTGAGAATAGGTGAAATTAGCCTGAAATGATACAAGGTGACATCAGAGAGGCCGACACACACACACACACACACACACACACACACACACACACACACACACACACACACACACACACACACACACACACACACACACACACATAAACTCTCACTCGTCATGCTTCAGTGGCCCTTGCAGCGCAGCATGACGCCATCAGAACCAAAACCTATATACACACACACCTCGCCTGTTAAACATACACACTGGCACGCGGGATCACACACACTCAAATACATATGACTGACACAGCAACACACAAACACACACACACACACACACACACACACAGGCACGTGGACACTGTCCTGCACACACAATGACACTAATGCGTGCATGCACACACACTTAGAGTGGTAGTTTAATTGGAAGTGCTGAAGGCTGAAGAATTTCTCCTTCATCTCACAATGCTGTAATTGAATCTGAGGCGTGTGTGTGTGTGTGCGTGTGTGTGTGTGTGTGTGTGTGTGTGTGTGTGTGTGTGTGTGTGTGTAGGTGTGTGTGTGTAGGTGTGTGTGTGTAGGTGTGTGTGTGTGTGTCAGCTGATTCAGGAGTTTCCATTGACAGTCACAGTAAAACAGAAATGTGTGTTTTTCCTTCTGGGAGGAGTCTTTCCGTCCTTCCATCCTTGACTATCTCACCTCGCTCCTCTATTGGGGTTAATGCGGCTTTTCAATTCAAATTCAAACTCAAGCAGTTTTCAAGCACCACAGTATTTTCCACAAATTGATGATTCGGTGGTACAGGCTCTTTGGTGAAAGGCAGCCATGACCTCCATCTCTGCATATTGGCATTTTATTGACCAACATGTCTGTATGGAGTATGTTTTTAACAGAGTTTTTTCCTTACTGAGCTGTGATTCTTTAAAATGCTGTTGTCAATAAATAGCACCCTCTCTGTATTTTGACTGCTTTCTTTGTGAAACTTGTGACTACCCAGAATTCTGCAGTAGAATGAGGTTCACACAAAGGACACAAAGGACTTGAAAGCAGTATTTGAAAAAAAACACATCTCTGCTTGGATAACAGCGAATGAAAGGCACGATCAGCAGACAATGACGCGTGAATGACTTACTAATGACCTGCCATCACAGTATCACTGTCACACAACACAATAGGAACTGGAACTGAGCTGCACGTAACCATCTTTTGATGCTACATTGGACCTCTATTGAGCAGGTTCTACATGGCAATCTTAACATTAGAGCTTCCATCAGAAAAGGCAAATCGTCTCACTCTTTCAAGTGTCTATTGCACATCAACTGCCTGGAAAATATTGCAATGTTTACTTTTGTATTCTTCTTTGAGATAAATGTATGTATTGAAAAATTACTTAAATGTAAGGACAAATATTTTTCGATTCATCTTCTGATGATCGATCCCATTTTACATCCGCCAAGGAGGTTTTCACTGGTGTCTGTTTGTTTGTTTGTTTGTCTAAATTAGACAAACACTTGGAGAATTGTGATGAAACTTAGTAGAAGGGTTGAGCATGTATCAAGGACGCGCCCAGTGAGTTTTCGAGTGAATCTGGACAAGGATACGAATTTGGGAATTTTCTTCTCATTTTTTAACACTGCAAAATGGGTCTTTTTTTGTGTATTTTTGTCAGCTACACATAAATACTTGATGTATTACCATGAAACTGTGTCATGGAAGATCATCAAATTTTGGAATGGATTTGGATAAAGGGTCGGACGAATGTTTTTTCTTTTTGCATTTTTATCAATTATGCATGAACTACTAGATTTTCAGGAAATTTGGTGGAAGAGTTGGCATGTGCCCAAGAAAATTTTTATTTTTATTTTTTTAATTTTGATTTGGGGTTTATTTAATTGGAAGGAACTGTTGGGCTATGGTGGAGGTATATGTGCTCCACTGAGTGCCCTTCTAGTGTATTCCATCTTAATTATGGTTGTTTCACAGCCAGACTGATTAACGACCCAGGCCACATTATCATCTACGATAATGATAATTGATCATTATCGTAGATGTATTGATATTTGTGTACATTGTACATGTCAGCTGATGCGTAACAAAAACATTCATTATAAGAAATGCCCAACCAGGTTTGAGGTAAATGAGAAACGGTGTCACCATTACCAGAGTGCGGTGACAAATAGATTTTTCTATAAGGCGTACCACTCAGTTTGTATCTTCCTTGCAAAAAACCCCCACTTATTTATAAATGTAATATTCTGAATTCCTCATGGTGGTGACATAATTAAACAACCGAAATGGTCTGTTGACAGTCAACATGGCACCTAAACCCTAAATACATACCACCTCATTGTGAATATCTTATTTCAGCGTATCTTTATTTTTCTTTGTCTGACCAGCCTAATCAGTGCTGTGTGTGTCCAGAGATAGCTGTTAGCACTGCTAAGAGGGGTCGAAACAGTGCATAGACACTATCTATATGACATTCACCCCTCTCCTGTGCTTTTCCCCTCTCCCCCGTACCCTCTATCCCTCTATCGTTAATCTCTATTACTATTCAAATGCTGACATTTCAACAACTTCACATGCTGACTGACTGTCTGACTGACTGCTTGGCAGATTAAGCCAGGAGAAGATAGGACAGCAGAGGAGGTCAGGACGTTAAGAGAGGAGAGCGAGGAGAGCAATCCTCCTCACCTCTCCTTTACCTCCCTCCCATCCTCCCCCCCTTCACGTTGTCTGTGAATGAGTTCTCCCGTAAACCCAGGGGGGGAGTCGGATTTCAATCGTTCTCAGGAAAGCTTAACCACCTCCTCCTCCTTTTGTGTATTTGTTCACCTATTTTTCTCTCCCCTATACCCACTTCTGTTTACCGTCTCCCTGCCCACACAATTTTCTTTCTCTGCCGGCTTGGGTTACAATAAAATTTGGTACCGGAGGCGATCAATTAATCATTCACGATAAGATATATTGGTGAGTGAACAGCGACACACTTCAGCTTTTTATCAAACATGACATGTCTTTCCGTTTTTTTTTTTGTAGCAACAAGTGCTGAACTGAAACCGACAGAAAAGTTTTATGGCCGACAATTAAACCTTGAGATGACTCCAGGCATTGGTAGCTTTTAACTTCCCCGAAAGAGTAACCCATAAACCATCCATACAATCACATCCCATGTCAGTCTGTGTCATTCTGAATGAGTCAGGGGGGAGGAATGATTGGGCCCTTAGACGGCACTCAACTTGGCTCAGAACCGAGAGCACAGCTGGTATTTTCTTTCAAGTAAAATCCCCAAATAACAAGTCTCAACTGGCTGCTTCTCTCCCACCATTCATCGCAAACTTGACCTCAGAACTGCTGACTGGATGACTAACACTCAGCCTGTATAAAGTTCAATCATGATGACTCAAAGTGGGGGGAAAGAAAAAAATCTAGGAAGCAATATTTTATTGCTGATCTCTTCTCCAAAAGAATCTAAACATCATGTTAGCAATAACACATCCAGGTTTTTAAAGTAGAGCTCCGTAACTCATACAACGTGAATGAGGCTAGATGGACAAGTCCCATTGAGTCATACTGGACTGTAAAAGGGATCGATACTGGACAGAATGGGGTCAGAATGATTGCTGGAGGTTGGGCTACATTTGGGGGCGGAGCAGTGAGTGCCGCACCAGTATGTACCCACATGCCACTAGAGACAGCAAGCTTCTTTACACAGTGACACTAAACCATTCATCATGTTTCCTGATAGCTAACTGATAAATTACCAGGAGAATACAATCAAATAATGCTCCATCCATTGTGGAGGATTTTGAACAGGCCAATCACAGAGCAGGCAGGAGGCAGTTTGTTTCTGAGCCAATCAGGGCATAGCTGAGGTTTTGGATTGAAAAGCAGGTCTGGTGTGGACGAGATAAGGAGCAGAACAAACACACATTAAACATCAACCCCCTGAGACATGTTCACACACACACACACACACACACACACACACACACACACACACACACACACACACACACACACACACACACACAAGGTATGTAAGGCCAAATGGAGAAGGAAAGAGGAATATTTAAAGAAAACAATGAGGAGAGGGAAGAAAAGTGAAGAGGAGGGTGGGCTAAAGTGAAAAAAAAACTGAGAAGAAGAAGAAGAAACCTCAGTGTAAGTTAAGAAAAAATATCCCACCCGAGAGCTATAAGCAGGTTAAATCTGAAGCTGCTAGCTTCACAAGTCAGCACAGAGGCTGCGAGGACACACTGAACTGCCTGGCTGACTTCTCCAATTGTCCAGCAAGCTGGTTCAAAAGCTGACTGACTGATTTACTGACTGACTGGCGGGTCGGATTTACTCTATTCTGTGCTTGTGCAGCAGAAGCACTTCTGTTGTTCAGCCTGTCGGACAAAAAAAGCATTTCTCCACACCAACACACAAAGAACTACCTGAAACAGCACTAACGCTGTAGAGGCCGACAGAGACAAAAAAAAAAAAAAAAAAAAGCCTCTAGAACATCAAACTTCAAAGAAGAAAGAAGCGACTAAAATAACAATTGGAAAATGTTTCTGGGACTTCTGAAACCTATAAAAAAAATCAAATACGAAAAAATATCTCAAACAACAAAAAAAAAAGTGTCAAAGAAGCTCTTTTATCTGTTATTCTGACACAGTTCTGTCGGACAAAACAAAAGGTACCTAACCATAGCACTTTACTGTCCTGGAGGAGATTTACTTTTCACTGCCAGCACAGAAGAAGAAAAAAAAAAAGCACATTAAACAGCAGTGGAAACCACAGAGAAACAAACAAAGAGAATAACATACAAGTGGGAATAACATGCTAGCAGGCCAGACAAATACCAAAGCAGCGAGTTCTGAGACTGTCTGCAGAGCTAAACATACATTACACATTTCTGTTAGCCTGTCAGAATGATGCCTGTGCTGAGGGTCTGCAGTGCAGTGAGGCATGAATAAAGACCATAACTGTATGTCACAAGTGCCAAGACTATGTGTATGAATGTAAAAAAAAAGACATGAAACAGTATTTACAACTCTGTTTGCACTGTGGTCTCTGTGTTTACTGATATTAAATGGTCATTCTGTTTATAATGCAACCTGGGAGTTACTTTTGGAGTTTCGGTCATTAGTCCTATCAAATTTGACATAAACTCACTTTTGATTTTACCTCCAAATAAAGTGTTTGAGACAATCTGGCACAGCTGTTGAGAATTTATAGTTTTTTTTTGGGGGGGGGGGTGATAACTGCACCTACTCACACAGCTGTTTATGGCCAGCCTGGGATGGTCTCCTCCCTAAAAACCGAGCCTTGTCTTGTGTTACATCCAAACTCTCTGCTTCAACTTTCACCTACTGCCTTTACTGTAAATGACGGCAAACAGTCTTTCTGTGCAATGAAGGACTACTGCAAACATTTGAGCTGTTTTAACTCAAACTAAAGTAGTTAAAATATACAAATATAGCTAAAATGTTGTAAAATACATCTTTAAAGTACCTCAGGAGTGAATGTTGCTAACTTTTCGTTGTTTGTAGTTCACTCCATTTAAGGTGCACAGTACCAGGAACCAGTTTTCTCCAGATTACATCATCATAACTGATACAAATGCTTTCCAGAAATACAACAATGATACACCAGCTCGACTAAACCTGATTTTCCATTTTCCCGCACGTTAAAAGGCGAATAAGAATGTTTGGCATCTTTACTCACATCATTACTTTTACAAGCATTTACCGAAGAGAAAGTGCAGGAATGTGAATCTCTTTGTTTCCCACTCCTTACTTCAAATCAAAATCAGACACAGTGGCCTATGAACGAGAGACACGCCCTACAGACAGTGAATGAGTATGTATGTTGTCACTTTGAGCTGTAAAAATTGGGCAAACATCATTTAGAGGCTTGGGGGGGGGGGGGGGAAGGAGATATGTGAGACAGAAAGAAAGAGAGGCTGTGACAAGGAGAGAGCGAGAAGAAGAAGGGCAAAATAAGTACAACAGAGACCACCACTCCTCCTCCCTGCAGGTTCACAGCGTGTACATGTGTGTGTGTGTGTGTGTGTGTGTGTGGGTGTGTGTCTGTGTGTGTGGTAAATGAGTTTTGGGAGTTGTCATCTCTTTATGATAGCTGTAACTGGCCCGAGGATAGCTGTTATTACACTATACAACAGGGAAATACTGTATGTGAGTGTGTGTGTGTGTGTGTGTGTGTCTGTGTGAGTATAGTTTTCCAGAGAAAGGCATTATGGTCATGTACTTGGTACTTGTGTCCTTGGGTTTAATGATGAGGAAAATTAAAGATGTTTTGAAAACGAGCTAATTTAGAAAACGAGACGTTTAAGCAAATTATATTAATTCCCCTTGATTCAATAATTCAACAAAGTCCAGAGATACAAACTCCTATGGTTCCACTCGTGACTTGAAGCTAGGGAGTGGCTCGTGGGAGGGAGACCAGTGACCTACCGGGGGGAGTGGTCTTTTAATAGGTGTGTGTGTGTGTGTGTGTGTGTGTGTGTGTATGTGTCAATTGTAAGATGACAAAGCTCTGAGTGGGAAATGAGTCGAAACCGGTTCCTGACTCACATTCAGGTTACAGAGCACTGCCTCAGGCTCACACACACACACACACACACACACACACACACACACACACACACACACACACACACACACACACACACACACACACACACACGCACACGCGCACACACACACTCATTCACAAACTAAAAGACACCAGACACCATTATTTGATGTGTGACTTTGTTTCTTTATCTCTGTCTGCACATATTGAGGTCAGTAGACAAATACATGGGTTAGTTGAAGGCTTTATGATCTGAAAAATTACTTGAGGGTTGCTGGTTGCAATCCCTGCACACACACACACACACACACACACACACACACACACACACACACACACACACACACACACACACACACACACACACACACACACACACACACACACACACACACACACACACACACACACACACACACACACACACACACATTTACATAAACACATAGCCTCAGACAATAGCCTGCAACCTGTCTTTCAGTTATTGAGTACCAAGCACTTGTCATTGGTAATGACTTAGCCCTATGAACTCTGGGTCGCTGTAAATCTGTCAGCCTTTCTTTGGGAAAAAATCTAAATCTGGACGTTAGAACAGAGACGTGGCTTTTTTGGTTGCCAAAAGCACACAATTCTTGTGCATTAAATATAACAATAAATTGTCGTCCTGGAACTAGAGTGCAAACAACTAAGACATAACATTAAACAACTCAAACATTACTTATAAAATGTGCATTGTAAACAAATAAATGAATAAATGTTATTTCTTACTGGTTTGTTAGTGTTGTTATTCTATATTACCAGTCTTCTTAATGATGATGGCGATGAAAACCTCCAACATAACCTTTTTTTTTCTTTCTTCAATTAATTGCTTGGTCAATAAAATGTAAATTGTAGCATAAGAATGAAAGTAAAAAGTCCAAAACCCAAAGATATTCAGTTTACAATTATAGAAAACAAAAAAAGCAGCAAATCTTTATAATAATGTTTGATCAATTATATAAAAAATAGTTGCTGACTTATTTTTTCTCAACATACTTATCGATTTTGTTGTTGTTTCAGCTCTACTTGTAAAGTTTCTGAGAAGTTTTCCAGCGATTCTCTAATCCTTCAAATACTGCACACTACGAACAGTTCAGCTCATGAAAGTTCAGAATATTCCAGGAACAATGGGACTGGTGGAGTCCAAGTGAGACACAATATCCAATTACAGCAGATTCACAGAATTACAAAAGGATAGTCCTGCACAGTTAGCAGACGCACTTTTAGCTTGTCAGTGCCGTACATATCACCATTACTGTTACTCCAACTGACAGCAAACACTGTCTCCTGAAAGCAGAAAACGTTTCCTGACCTTGACTGAAAGCCTGACCATCGATTTGGGCAGAGCAGTTGCATGAGCTTTTTTGGAAATGATGATGCAAAATGTCCATAATACAACCTTTTTTTTTAAAGTGGAAAACCACTGCAGAGATGCAAAACGTCTGCCTGGCTTTGACAACATTTCATGCACTGCAAAATCTTTGCTAATTTGTAAACTGCTTCGATGGAAAACTGAATTAAACAGCCTGCTTGATTGTCACTGCAAAACTAAGTTTGAATAGATGATGCACTGAAATAAACACTAAAAAGAAACCAGACAAAAACTATTTCTTCAGGGATGTTGATCATGTAGCTGACCCTGAAATGTCCATTTCATGGGGAGTGTGTGTGCATATTTTGAGGGACTGTGGCCTATTGCCTGAGGGCATCGGACGCTGTTTTATCAAGCATGGACTCACACTATGATGGACCCTTAATATCAGTGTCATGGGTGGAGACATAGATGAGGGCATCACTGAAGCATACACACACATTCTATGACCTCAGACCCAGACCCAGACACAGGCTACACGATGCTTACAAAACCAGTCAGCTCACAATGTACTTTTAATAGTTACATTAATTATTTCCACAGGATTTCATTTATGCTGCACAGGAAGACTATGGTACTAATACAAAGACTCCTGTTCCAAGTTGTGGGTTGCAAACATTCCTGTGCTACCTCATCTCAGCTGAAAATCAGAGAGGAGTCGAGCTGTATGGAGACTTCTTTCCTGCAAACATTGTCTTTAAATGAATTATCTTATCATATTAAAAATCACAATATAAAGTGATCATCTCTACACCCTTTTGATATGATTAAAGGTGAAGATCAGATGTAGAACCAGAGGCCTGAAGCTGAGAGAATAGCTGTTTAAAACTGACATTTCAATAGTCTTGTATCACTCTAAGTATCTTATGAACATATCTGTCATTTAGCTCTTAGTGATATTCTTTTTTTCTTTATTTGTCTTCATGCCTTATCACTAATTCTGTCATTTCAGATCCTCCCGCAATTGTCTCATTCCCCTCACCTGACTTTCCCTGCCTGTCTCCTCACCTGCAGCCCATTCCCTTCATTAGTCTCTCAGTACATATAACAGCCAGCTTTCATTTTTGTCCTTGCCACTGTGTGTAATGTTCCGCCTAGCTTTCCTGTGTTTCTCAGTTCTTCTATTTGCACCTATTTAAAGGCAGCAATGAAGAACTCCTCAGGCACTGATGACAGGTGTAAACAAAAGCAGCCACATTTTTTTTTAAATCTGCAAGATAGCTACCGCAAGCAGTGTGATTTTTATTAACTAGATCATATCCTGCTCCCTAAGGGTGGCAAAAGAATACAATACAAAGAGTTGGAACCACAAACCTGCCGTGTTCTCACACGTGGATGTGACCACAACAGCCCTGTCACCTTTATATCTCACAGTCAACAACATGTCTAAGCTTTGGCCAAGTCTGGTTTGATGCCTGTAACCGTGTTTTATACATGTTCCTGCTTGCCTGAAATTGTTTGATGTAATTTCTTTATTTGTTTGGAGTGAGTCTGATATGAATCATAGTCTTGTGACTTGAGATTAAGTCATCACTTCAGTGTCAAATGTCACTTGACTTGATATCGGGATATTTTCCCAGCTTTGTGTGTTATTGAAATTTTTGTATTACTTATTAATTTTCAATAAAACAAATACTGTAACCCCCCCAATAACAGATGATCAAAGACCAACTGTGTGTGAGTGTTGCCCTACATCTTGTCAACTTTCCCACAGTATTATCCTTTCCATCCTTGGCTCTGTCATACATACAAGCCCTCTTCCTTTGTTTTACACACACACACACACACACACACACACACACACACACACACACACACACACACACACACACACACACACACACACACACACACACACACACACACACACACACACACACACACACACACACACACACACTACTCCCATTGCGGCACAATGTGTGCCACATAATTAACACTGTTTGTTCTGTGAACAGTTTGGAACCTTGCTAATGGGAAACAAGTGCAGACTGGTTGCATTTTCATTTATCCCATCTATGTATTCATGTCTAACCTTTCTATCCATCCCTCCTCCTCCTCTTAACGCACACACTTCTTTCGCTCTCCTCCTCCTCCTCCTCCTTCCTCCGTTTCAGTGCCATCATTCATGGCAGACAGGCAGAAAATGCTCGTTCCTTTCTGGTTTGTCGCACAAGGAAACCATTGGTTGTTATACAACAACCCAACAAACATTGCTTTGTTTGGTTGTTGACTTGTGTCTAGGCTGAACAAACACACACACACACACACACACACACACACACACACACACACACACACACACACACACACACACACACACACACACACACACACACACACACACACACACACACAAACCTAGCTACTCTCTCTTTCTCTATAGCGCAGCCTTTTCTTGCTCACATTAATGTAAGTAATCAAAGTGGACAAGGGGCTTTGTAATGCTGAGAGTGAGGCAGAGAGAGGGAGGGATCATCTCCTTTAACTGTCCACTCCTCTCTACCTTCCTCCTCCTGCAGGGGGAGGGGTGGAAGGGAGAGAGGGATGAGGAAGGCAGGGAAACAGATAATGACACAGGAAAAAGGAAGTCTGGAAATACAGATGTGGTGAAAGAGAAGAGCAAACCAGTTTCCAACTTTACCAGCATCAATAGCTAACCCACTCCTGAAACTGGGATTTTGCGATCATAACATTTTCACCCTCCTTTCAGAATAAACAAATCACCCAGCAATGCACAATGTGGACCATTTACTGAACATTCACTCCATAAAACCGCAGAGATGGACTGCAATTTTCCCAAATCACAGCACAATTTTACAGCATGAAGCATCAACTGGCAGTCTGATGCCAGCTCCATCCTTTGATTTCCAACAAATTTACATCCATCATTGATCCATACAGATGCAGTTTGAGAAAACAGACACAAAAAACACACATTTACAGATGAGCTGGACTGCATAGCGTTTCTGGGATGTGAGCTGGACTCAGGTTGGCCAATATGACTTATTATTATTTCAAACTTTTACCTCAATTATGATGATTATGATTTATTTTCTAGGCTTTCTTATTACAGAGTCCAAAGCTGCACAAACAATGGAAACAGCATTTTAGGTATAAGATCCTCTGACAGTTTCCTCTTGGTTCCCCTAACAACCACCACCATGAACCCAACGACTCTCATACTTCAGATACTACTATTGACTGAATATTTTACCTTAACACTATATTTTAAGTTTGAATTGTAGCTTAAAGGACAGAACAAATTTAGTGTTGGCAAGAGGGGAGAGGGAGACACTTTGAATAATTCTTTAACCACTGGTGAATGGTTTATGCTTTTTATTTTGGCACAGGGGAGAGACGTGGTTGTATTTCACAATTATTTTAAATCTGCTTTTCTTTTCAGAATACATGATTTAACACTGTATGGTGACTGGACTCACTACACTGGGTTGCTCTGTATTATGCAAATGGAGACTAACCCCCCCCCCACCGACATTTATAATTGACATGACATCAGAGTCAAACTAATCTGATTTGTTCTTTTCGAGAATTAAACTGACTTGAAAACGCACTGGATGTGTATCATCGCAGAAAAACCTCTCCCTTGAGTTCAAGAGTGAAAAGAAGCTTTGGTTTCCATCCTGTACGTAATGAGGACTGCCGTCGTTTCAGCCCTGAATGTCTTGAGTCGAGCCCCACATATTTTGTCCTCAGAGCTGGGAGTTTATGCAGCATAGCCAGACTAAACGTGGCGCGTCTGAGGGTGGGGGGGGGGTTTGGTGCTGCACACTTTGTTGGCTTTGTGTTTGTGCTCGCGTCGTCCATGCTGCTTTGCATGCACCTTCGTTTGCAGGGACCAACATTAGTTGGACAGGGCGGAGGCAAGTGACAGAACACGACATATTATTTCTTTTTAAGGACAGTTCATGTGTGCATGCATGGGGGAAGCATGTCCAGCCCTGCCTCTTACTGTGGCTACTACTTAAATGTATACGTACTGTATACAGATATGTGTGTGTGTGTGTATGTGTGTGTCATTATGCCATGCCCACAGGAGTAGAGGTCTGTACAGCCAGGCCTTAAAATGTGCACGCCTCTTTCCAGATATCTCCCTGAATGCATGTGTGAGTGTGTGTGTGTGTGTGATGTTCAGCCAAGGGCGCTGTGTAAAATCCACTCAAACAAACAACTTGATGAGTAAAAAACAGCTTCCTTGGACCAACTATATAGCCACGGGCAATGCAGCGCTGTGTGGACTGTGTGTGGGTGTGTGTGTGTGAGTTGGCCTGAGGCAGTATGTGAGTGTGTGAGGAGTGGATTGCTTTATGCCTGGACGGACATGAAAGGTAGAGAGACAGAGAGCATGCCCACACACACACAGACACACACACACACACAGACACACACACACACACAGACACACACACACACACACACACAGACACACACACAGACACACACACAGACACACACACACGTATGGATGCTTGAACAAACACCGAATGCACCAATCTCCTTTCAGCATCAACCCATAAGACACAGACGCACAAACACACACAATGATTGTGATTAGTGAAGCCGAGAGTCGTTCATTATCTTCTTAGTCAATGGAAGTAAGGAGAGGATTATTCATATTTTGCCCCTTTGGATTTAGATGATTGTTTTGTTGATGAACTCAAACAGTGCTGTTATTATTATCTTTGTCATTAGTTCATTATAAATGCTATTTATGCCACTTATTCATGATCTTAACTCATCATTCTGCTGTGGCAATGATTGTAATGCTTAGCGACATGAAAATAATGTATGTTATCTACTTTAAATATGTCTGGTATTTTCAGTCCACTATTTATAATTGATTCATTTATAAAGATTTAATTCTTATTTAATGAACTAAATTGTCTTAGCACTATTTAAAAAAAATTTATCAGAACTAAATAACTTCTTTACATTTTGTATAACTTTTCCCTTCTTTAAGTGTCATTGAAAAAGAATAATGTAGCTGAGAAATGGTGTTTTTGCACATTCAAATACATTGAGAGTTGGGACAAGAGGAAAACCACGTCTTCGTTGTCAGTTAGCCAAATCTATAACTTTGTGTGCATTTTTGGTAAAGCTGTAATGAGTATCATGCTGACGTGTTTGTAGTTGTCTCTGTCGACTGAGTCTACAAAGGTACGAAAGTGATAACTTCACATTTCAAATAGGACCATCTAATGGCTGCACCTCCTAAACATGATCGGCGACATGTCCTCGCATGGATCTTTAGAATATTAAACGGGTAAATCTGTCTGTAACGGCAGAAAGGCTGAATGAAGCACATTCCTCCGTACCGACTGAAGCTGATTTCATTATAGATAAATCAGATTCATCTATTCAATCTCTCTTTCTTTCTATCTGTATGTCCCTTTCCATTTCTCTACCCTCCTATTTTTTTTCTTCCTCTCTCCCCTTTCATTTATTGCCCTTCCTTTACTTTTTTTTTTTTTATAAACTTTGTCTTTCTCAATTTCTGTCATTCCCTGTATCAGTGTCATTATCTTTGTAATACAATAAGTTTGCACACAGATGAGTAGAGGAGAGAGTTGTAGAATAAAAATGGATAGGAAAGAGAAACAAGGGTGGGGGAGAGGAGAACAGAAAAAAAAAGAAAAAGTGCAGCCTTAAAAAGCTGAGTCTGCCAGAGCAGTCACAACAAATTCATCTCTCTCTCTCGAATCTTCCTTTCCCTCGCTTGCTCTCCCTCTGATACAAGCTGGCCACAGTAATACAGTAAAGAACTTGGCTCAGCTCTGCAGCTATGTGCGTCTGCATGCATGAATGTGTGTGTGTGTGTGTGTGTGTGTGTGTGTGTGTAAGGTAGACGACACCTCTTGCTCCCTACTCTCTGTCTCATCATTGCAGCTGTTCCACAGAGGTGTGTTTCAATATATCACCCTGTCTCACACACACCCTCATACACACACACACACACACACACACACACACACACACACACACACACACACACACACACACACACACACACACACACACGGTCCCTGCTTAATAAGCAGTATTCAGAGCTCCTGGGTTTACGCACAAAACTGGAGCTTTCTTTCTTTCTTTTTTTTCTTCCTTTCTTCATTTCTTTTTTCATTATTCCCTTTCTTCCTTCTCCGCCATTTCCTTTTGTGTTACTTCCCTTCTCGTTTCCTTCCCTTTATTCCTTCCTTAACACGTAATTTCTTCTTTCTCGATTCCCCAATTAGTTTTTCTCTTCTTGATCCTCATTCCATCCTTTTATATTTTCATCCTTCATTGACTTGAGTAACTTCAAGCAAGTAGGTGAGTTGTTCACATAGCTTAAAATGTAATGGCTGTTCATTTGATGATCATCACTAGAGCTAAATCTACACACACTTAACATAAAAGTGCTTGAATGTAATAATACATCTCTGATTCCAAGCATTAAAAAAAAACTGAATGTTATAGTTTCCTTATCCTTTCTGATATTAAATTCAATTGAAAGCAATGCAAAGGCAATTTATCTGAAGCTGTACCTCATGAACTTCATTGATTTTTGTAAAAAGATGTATATTCTGAATTTTATGCAAGCCACACGTCTCAAAAAAGTTGGGACAGGGGCAACAAACAACTGGAAAGTTGTTTGTTGTTGTGCAATGCTCAAAAACACCTGATTGGATCATTCCATGGTTAAAGAGGCTCCTTGGTATCACGATTGCGTATGCTAAACTAATTGGCTGCTTGGCAGCAGCTAAATCTTTAATCCCACTTAACAAGACAACAATAAATGTATTCCACAAAATATCAAACTACGTATTTTCGTTAACGACACAGTTCATGTTAATTTGATCCTTTCCTTTGCTTTACTGTTCTCTGCGCTGACTAGTTATTAAACTGATCATGAGGAATCTGATAAGAAAGAAAACACAGAAAGAAAAAAAAAGAAGAGGAAAATGAGCAAAGCCAGAGGAGGAGAGTGGACACCTGGATGAGTCCTGAGGCTCTGCAGGGAGGAGGGGAGAAATCAAGGAGGAGGGAGGATAGGTGGAAGGGTGAGCAGTTTCTTTCAGCTGTTCCCTCATATGGGTGTGTATGTGCTGTTATGTGTGTGTGTGTGTGTGTGTGTGTGTGTGTGTGTGTGTGTGTGTGTGTGTGTGTGTGTGTGTGCGGCCCATATGTGCACTAGTGCTGGAGGAGATGAACAGGGGGTCGTACCAGATGGACACACACACAAGCGACAGATTCCACCTACTAGCATCATGTAACCACAACAGTTCTCTTGACTGCATGCTATCCTACATGCAGCATTCTCACTTTTAAGCTTCAACATATGAGCACAAGATGCTTTGGCCATGCAAATGAGATTTTCTGTACAATTCTGCAAAATTCAATAAAATGTCACAAGGTTACGGCTTGTCTAACTATCTGGTTTGGGTTTTTTTTGGAAATGGGTACAAATTGTTTCGCTGCAGCACTGATTTCAACAGTTGTCAAATAATACACAAAAAAAACATGTTATTGTCATGTGTCTGTGACTCAAAGCGGGTGTTTCTCCTTTGATTGCAGATGTGAAACACCTGCTGCAACATCAAGCACTGAAATATGGCCAGAAGAGCAACATGTTGCACAGTTTCTATGGAGAGCGATGAAGCCCTGATTTAAACAGATGTAATTTTACATCTAAAAAGCTTCTAATCTTTGCGCTTTGAAAAGATTTCTATGCCTTTTAATGTCTCTGACGAGGGATTCTCCCGAACCCCAGATCTCCTTATATTGCTTTTCAAGTCCAACCAAAAAACAAAACCCAAAAGTATTTAATTTACTTTCAAAGAGACCAAGAAAAGAAACAAATATTCACATCTGAAGGGCTCTCGGTCATAAATTGTGTCTATTGATCCCGATCAACCTCTTACACACACACACACACACACAAACACAAACACACACACACACACACACACACACACACACACACACTCCACTTAATATCCTCAGCTCTCCACTCACCACTCCATTCCTCATCCACTAAACTAGCTCTTGGTGTCTGTGTGTGTGTCTGTGTGTGTGTGTGTGTCTGTGTGTGTGTATACCTATAAGCTGAAGTGAAAGGTTAAATGATGGCCATTAAGATTCATCCCTGAGTTCACTACCACCAAACCCAACACCCACACAGAATCTCACAGACACTCACACACAGTCAGAGTCAGACGAGATCGGTCTCTCTGTCAGAGTGCAGCAATTGTCTCTCCTCTTCTGTTTGTCTCTCGCCTGTCATTTAGACTAATTAGAATCACTGAATGCATAATGAATGCAGTAATTGTAGCACTAAAGCAGTAGGGGGAAAAAAAAAAAAACAAATCACACAAGATCAGGCGACTCATTCTGTAGCTTTTTTCCCCCCCTTTTTGGGCTTCAAGCTCCCATTTTGTTAAGCGATTTCGGAGAGAGGCACGTTTTTTTTTAGAATTCCTGCATGAATCACTTATTTTTTGTACAACTGACCATCTCTTTGGGCGTCTGTTGTGACACACTATGTACAAATTTCATCATGTTTGCTCTCTCTGTCCTCCTTCTGCATCGCAGGACCAAAAGAAAGGGAACAAACAATGAGGTGGAGAGGCTTCCTGATGGAGGCGATGAAGAGGGAAGAGAAAGAAGTGATGATTGAAGTCATTCCACCTTCACGCCTACAGATTGAAAATTGGCATGCAATTTACTACTTTCACTATGTTTACCATGGAAAAAGAGTGTGTGTGTGTGTCTATTTGTCTGTCCTCTGAGTTAATCCTTCCTCACTGACTAATTGACTGACTGACTAACAAGGAAGTAACTGCCTGACTGATTTTATTCAATCTGAACACACACACACTCACACAGTATGTACACAAACTGCACAATGACTGAGTAGACACCGTGTCAATCCCAGCATGCCTCTCTGCTCCGAGGTAAGAGATTCTGTCATCGCCACAGTTACTGTCAGAACGCATCATCAGTAGCCTTGGCAACTAATTAAGACCTGCCTGTCAGGCCTGTGGTCAGCGTGTGCATGTGGAAAAATACATGCAAACTCATTCACATAATTAACCACCTGTCATAAACACACACACACACACGCGCAGTTTCTTTCTGTCCAAATCTACTGTATGTTCCAGTAAGCATCAGCCGTATCTATCTAACTCAAAGAAGAAAACCAACCAAACATGTCTTCAAATTGGGAAGAGAATCGAGGCCCTGGAGCTCCGTACGCTCAGAGCAGAGGATGAGATCAACTGTCCTGTAACAGAGACACTAAGGCAACATTTACACAATAACCACTTTGCTAAAAACGGAGAAGTTTTTTCTTTATATTATGATATTTTTGTGCTAAAGCCTGAGATGGAGCAAATTTGAACAATTTCTTATACTTTTTAGTAGGGATGACATTTTTTATTTGACAGATTTATTGACATTGTCATTTAAAAAAATTGTCTCTTTCTTAAGTTTGAAGATTTGCTGCCTTTCTGTGCCGTACATCATTAAACAAACTGAAAACACATATTTTATGTATTTTATTAGCTAATCATCATCTAATTTTTCATATTTCTTAGCATAGAATTTTTTTTTCTTCAGATGAGCGTATGTGCTTGTGTCTCGTCGTCCATGACCCTTCCTGCTACCCATATCTCAACCCCGCCACTGTGTGTGTGTGTGTGTGTGTGTGTGTGTGTGTTTAGTCAGTAATGAGGTGTGACTAGTGTGTGTCAGTGAAAGTCGAGTGATCGGTATAATGAGCAACAGAACATAGAGGAGAAGAGAAGAGTAGGAAGAGAGGAAAGACAGGAGATATACAGATAATGAGGATTAGGAAGCATTAATATCGTTTTCATAAAGATTGAAAACACATCTAAAGGCATCTCATGTCTCCGCTTGTTGTTTTTGATGCTGCTGGGTGGTTTGATGGGACAGACAGTTCATTATTTTAACTTTAAGAAATGATACCAGTATTGTCAGTGTGAAATCAAATAACGATAACGATTTTATAGAATTTCTGCCCATTTCTGCTATGAAAGAACTGATGTCTTCAAATGAGAGGAATCCTGTAACAGAGGGTATACCAAAATATTTCAAAGTTAAATATATATTTTGGCCCCAAAAGTAAACCTTTTTTTCTTACTTCCGTATATGTACTCGAACAGCTTGTGACGCTGACTTCTTGTTCACATGATTGATATCTGTTGAACGGATGTCGCTACAGACGTTTACTTACATCTTAAGTTTCAATGATGCAGCCCAAGAAGACTTTCCAGGTCGCCATGTAGAATATACTAGTACAACATGCAATTTGCATTATCAAAAAGCAATGCAACGTTTAAAAGGTGGGTCCCCAGACTGAAGTCAAGTAATTTTAGCCTCCACTATATCTCCCTGATTAAATCTAAAGAGCTCCAGGCAAAAGTTGAGGAATGTGAAACTGAAACAGGCCCCTGAAAGACAAACAGACTGATTTTTTTTTCAGAGTTGAAACCTCCAGCCAGTTAGCAACACACACACACACACACACACACACACACACACACACACACACACACACACACACACACACACACACACACACACACACACACACACACACACACACACACACACACACACACACACACACACACACACAAATGAGAACAAGGTGCAACGTCCAGCTCTCACCGTCTGTGTGAATATGGGTTAACAACTTGCATCTGTCCCCTTTCTGCTGGTCAAAATCTAAACATCACTACACCCTCAAGAGAAGCAAGAAGATGCCTTCTGCTCCCTTCTCCACATGGTAGGAGTGTGTTTGAGCATTAAATGAAAAACAGGAGCTATGCGGAGGAAAACTCGCCTTGCAGACCGAGACGAGACAAAGAAAATCCAAGCTCTGCATCATATCAAACCAGTATAACTTTCACTCCCTCCCCCTGTCTCGCTCCTCTGTTCTTATCAGCAGAAATGAAGGGGGTGAGGAATGAAAGAGTGCAGCTGCGAAAGTTTGTTGTGTCAGTCGGCTCTGGTCTGCTCTGTTCTTGCGTATTTTCTTATCACACTTCAAACAGCTATTGCTCCTTCTCCCACACACTTTCCTCTGCCCTCCTCTATTCAGTATCATTTATTCTCAACCCATTCTTCTCTATTTTGTAAAAAAAAAAAAAAGAAGAAAAAAAGTATAGTCCAAGTTTGTGTCACTCGGGTTATGGCCTGTAACATACATCTAAATCACTTATTATTCCTATAAGCCATCAATGCTGCTCTACTCTGTTCTGTATAGAACAATATTACAACTTTTACGGTATATTGAGAGGACAAGTTAAGCTTGTTTGTAGTTTAAATCGAAATATACATCTGTTTATCTGCTAGCCAAGCCATATCTTAAATATTTTTTCCTTCACCTCCCCCTCCGTCTACGCGAACAGCCATCAAAACAGACTGATAACAACACCACCCTCGTTTAGCAGAGGCCTCATCGCATCATTTCCAACAAATTTCAATCTACAGGGCATAGTTTTAAGTCTTGAAATAAATCAATTTCACTACTGTTCTACACTCATATTGTTCACATTGTTCAGGGAGAGACAATGATGTTTTAAAATAATTTCATATGGTGATTTTTCACATTTATAAATTCTCCTCGAAGACACATACAAAAAGATATTCGTGAAAACAATGAACGTTTTATAAATTAGTTTATTGAAAAACCCAATTTAAAAAAAAAGTAAAAGTCCAAAGACACACTGAACTTAAGTTTGTTATGTCATGCTTCAATTTTCTCTAATAACACGCCAAATTGGTATCAGAGCAGCCAACAAAAAAAAAAAAGATTTAAAATTGACTTAAGGAGTCAGGACAGAGTGCACTTATAATAACAGCCATGGAGCAAGAAAAATATTTAAAAAAACAGCCTGCTGTCAATGCCACTCTATGTTCAGTGTTATTGAGAAGAAGTTTGGTTTTCTCATTTATTCTCACACGTAGATGGAGGATTGTACTGTCCTAGGACGCATTAGTTCCAAACAATAGGCTTGTTGAATTTTGTCTGATTCTAATAAAAAACAGGCAGAATCATGAACGTGACTCATGTTTAAGGAATCCCAGAGGAGAGAGCTACATGTTGAGTAGATTTCTCTGAGGCAAACTCATCATACAAGAATTCAATGCAGACCAAAAATATTTATGTCAAAATGACGAAGCTGAGGTTTCATTAACCCCTGTCTCAGTCAGCTTTTCATAAATATAGCTTCAGGGATTTTCTTTTCTTTCTTTTGACATATTTATGTTCTGTATCAGCTTGTTCAAAGTCTTCATTAAAGCTTCATGCTGATAAACCGAGTGAAACCCATTCAATTAAATACACATGCTTGATGTCTTGTGGATAATTAGATGCACATTTTCCCTAAAAGTCAGCCTGAAATGTTTGCGGGTGAAATGTGTAGTGAGGTAAGCTACCATTTACTCTACATTCGATGAATCGCTACGCTGGAGCTAGCCCCAGTGAAGCTAGGAGTAGCTTGGAAAAGCAAGATTTTTGTATTATGCATAGGGACACCATGAGATTATGGTTCCATGTATAGAAGAAAAATCAAGGAAAGCCAAAGAACTCAAAAAGCAGGTCATTATGGCTCCCTTTGCTAGTAGGATGTTGCCATAAAAGTACAGGAGAATCTGCCTGGCAGGAAAATACTCCTATAATACAGAATAAACTATCATTAGCGACAGAAGATAGATCCTTTAACAGCAGATTTGTTTGATATAAGCCTGCCTGACATAAAATCCCTGCCATGACCTGTTTTATTAAGTCCACATTGTTAAGCTTAAGCTCAACATCACCACCGTGATGAAATATTTATGTTTGAGCCACACAAACTGAATCCACAAAAAAAGCTCTCCTTCTCCTCTTTCACTCCCTCTTCCATTTCTTCTACCTCAACGGAGGTCCCTCTCCTCATTCAAACTCTCTTGCTCTCTTTGGACCACTAACCTTGATTCACTGCTCTCACTGTGCTCTGCCTCGGGCTGGGACACACACACACACACACACACACACACACACACACACACACACACACACACACACACACACACACACACACACACACACACACACACACACACACACACACACACACACACACACACACACACACACACACACACACACACACACACAGACAAATGTGCAGACAATCCAGCATACACTGAATGGGAGATATTCACATGTACTTGACCATAGTAAAGTAGAAGTGGTTAGTTTGAGGCCTGTGTGAGGGTAAAGTGTGGCTAACCGAAACCACATGTGTCTGATTCTCTTTCGCTCCATCCAGAGGTATGTGAGCTACTGGTGTGTGTGTGTGTGTGTGTGTGTGTGTGTGTGTGTGTGTGTGTGTGTGTGTGTGTGTTGGTTTTTGTGACTTAAGGGGACATTTGATTTGCATAAACACATGCACTAGGGGGATATTTTGAATTAGCAGGACAGAGACATTGTCCTGCTAATTCAAACAGTGTAGTAGTGTCATTTGGTGTAGAGAGCTCACATCTCAGCCCGTCAGTCTAGGTCACATTCACCAGTGTGTGTGTGTGTGTGTGTGTGTGTGTGTGTGTAGGGGGGGGAGGTGTGATAGCAAACTTGACTTGTTGGCTTGACTTGAACCTTTATTTATCCAGGGAACGGTTGTGTTGAGTAGACATACTGTTTGTAGACAGTCACATGATTGCACGCTTGGGAGCTGCCCCACTCTTAACTGTAACTACATTAGTTTGCTACCTGTGCCAGTAGATCAGTCAGAGGTGAAGTACTTTTGCTCAAGGGCAAAGTTAGGAACAAATTGGTAGTTACTGACATACATCACAATTGCTGTTTACTTGTGAGATAGAACACTTCCCCATACAAAGTGTTTCAAATAATTGCAGAAAAAGCTGCCTCTGTTTCCGACTTCTCAGTTTCAGCACAGCTACTACCTGCACGATTTGAGGGATGCTTTATTTTCGCTTCTATTGCCAGATGACAGCCGTAATATAACTGCAGGTAGTAAATGGTAACTCTTAAGCACAGCTGATGATAACTGCAAAGCTGTCCGCTCGACCAAAGAGAACCCCAATCAAATAATCCCTTTACAACATATTAGCTTTCATCAAACAGTCGCTCAGCAGCTCCTGGAAAAGGGATATCACTTCATGATGAAGATAAATACATTTTTTGAAAAGATGAGCACAAGATTTTTAAGTATATGTTTTAATTGTATGAGGCCAATGCTGCAGTCAGGAGAAGAAAAAAGATTTCTCCATTTTCAAACATTTTAGTAATAATTTTTCTGTCGGTTGAACATGCAAATCTGTCCAAAACGGACACATCCTTGCCTCTCAGAGTTGTTTAAGCTTGAAGTGAAGAAGCCTAGAATAATTTTCTGCAGGAATTCTTGCTTATGTGACTGCACCGTTCAGTTTTATCAGTCATTTGACAGCATTAATGTGATGAAAATCATTGAAACTCGCGGTATTTCTCAACCAAGGTCTTATTGTCATATTGTGGCCAATTTATACGTGGGTCATAATAACTTAACAATTCTTAGAATATTCCATTGACATTACTTTTTTTGAAGGCGTTTGAAGACGTTTCAGATCCAACCTCCAAGGATTACCATGACCTGGATGAATGGGAATCTTCACCGACATAATGCTAACATGTTCCACCATTCAAAACAAAAGTCATACTTAAGATCCAAGCTTGAGCATATACAATAGCCCTCTAGGACTTGTAACTGTATCTCCATATTTCTTGCAAATTGCTTT